>CM069546.1:40956250-42210000 GCA_035773235.1 Eospalax fontanierii
ATAACACAAACACAAATAAACAAATGAAATTTTTTAATTTAGAAAAAAAATAAGGTACAACATTATTGAGGAAGACATTCAATGTCAACCTCTGGATTTTACATGCATACATATATACATGTATATATGCACTGACACAGACACACATACCTATACATGCTCCAAAATAATAACAACTTTTAAAAACTGAAAAATAAAATTCAAAGAAAGATGCTTTCAGCTTACTCCAGGAGCACGGCACAATTCTGTCTAGTCTTATACCAGAATTTTCATTTATCTCTGAAAACCACTAACCAAGCTCAGAGATCACATACAATCAGAACTGTTATGCAACTACTTTATTATAGAGAACGCTATGTTTGGATGCTTTATACCTGCCCCATGTTCACATTTAACCTCCATTATCATATATTCACAAGTCAGAAACATAAAGGGAGAAAACACGGTGGAGCTGAATTGCTGACACTTAGTCTTAAGGAAGTGCCAGACTGAGATAAGCCGTGAAGGGTGGTGCCTCCTCATGGAGCCACAGTGGCTAAATAAGAAGGGGGGTAGACCTAAGAAACACATGCACAAGTGTGTGTGTCCCTCTCTTTTGCCTGAAAGGCCCTGTGCTACCTGGGGACCCTGCCAACAAGAAGGTGAATTCAAGCCCTTGACTTCAAACCCCTAGAACTGTGAGTCAAAATTCATTTCTTCCTAATACACCCAGTCTGTTTTAGTGTGTTACTGGCAACCAGAAATGGGCTGTTTCAGTAATACAAACTAAAAATGAAGAATAGGGAACATGAAAGAAGTCAACATACACTAGAGACGTAAGGGAAATCTGTGCTGAACCCAGGCCAGGTAGAGAAAGTACATGGCAGAATGGAGGACAAAGGAAAGAAGGGAGCAGAGAGGACTGGTGAGATGGCTTGTTGGGTAACGGTGCTTATCATCAAGTTCACAACCTGAGTCCAATTCCCAGAACCCAGAACCCACAAAGGGGAAGGAGAGAACCACCTCCTGCAGGTTGTCCTCAGATCTCCATACTTATGCCGCAGCATGGCATGTGCGCGCGTGCGTGCGCGCACACACACACACACACACACACACACACAAAGTAGGTGAATTTCTATTTTTTTAGGTTAAGGATATAAAGACAGAAAATCAAGACAGACTGACAAAGAGACAAAGAGGTACATCAGGAGAAAGGAAAATACTCCCCACAGACTACATGTCCCCAGAATGAAACGGAGGAGCCTACAGGAACAGAAGATGGGAACTCTGTAAGAAGTCAGAGAACACAGAAAGAAAAGATGGAGACCTCATGATTCTGCCACCTCTCCTCAGGAACACACAGAGGAATGAACTTCAATATCACTGGAATTCAGCAGTTTAAAAGTTTTCATTCTATTCATTTCAAAGGTTAAGGTTTCATTACCAATGGGGAAAAAATACCCTCCCTTCCAGACATAGTAAGACAACCCCTGGATTCTCCAAATGACAAATGTCATTTCCTGCATAGGCTGGTTACCTCTCTACTCAGTGGATACCACCTGCCACTCGCCTTTCTCCTGACATCCTAGTGTCATGCCAAGGCAACACATATAGAAAACATGCTGTTGCCTCTGATAAAGAAAGAAAGATTCTGAGAGGACACCTGCCCAAGATCATACAACTAATTTTTTATTTAAATGCAAAAAAATAAAAAAGGTCTACTTGAGGCATTTTACTTAATTTAGCCAAGTAGACCATCTGCAAAGATCAAGATAACTTTCTAGATATACAGCTGCTTTCACATACATTTCTAAAGCTAAAGTATGCAAGATTTGCTTTTACCTTATAAGAGGTAATGTGTGCTTATTTTAGAAAATACAGAAAAGCTTAGAACAAAAAGATCCTATCAAAAATGTTCAGTGGAAATTGCATTTTACTTCCTTTCCATCTGATTCCTCTATCTAGTTTTTTTTCAAATAGTGCTAATTATACAAGATTTCTATTTCATATCCACTTTTTACTCTAAGTATTAAAATACACTTAAAAAAAAAAAAAGATAGGGTCTCCCAGTAGCCCTAGCCAGCCTGGAATCTGCTGTGTAGACCAAGCTAGCCTTGAACTCACAGAGATCCATCTGCCTCTGCCTCCCAAGTGCTCGAATTAAAGGTATACACTACCACGCCTGGAAAAATATACTTTTAATAAACTTAAAATGGTTTTTTAAATGCCTGTTACACTTCTGAATATACACTTCAAATATTTTCTTTTTACTGTATTACGACTGTGTGTATGATGTAGAGGGTGGCACCAGCATGCCATGCAATATATGGAAGCCAGAGGACAACTTGGTGGTGTAAGTTCTTTCATCCCTCCTTTACATGGGTTCTGGGGATGGAATTCAGATTGCTGAGCTTGCACACAAGTGTCTACCCACCAAGTCATCTGTCCAGCAGCATATCAAGTATTTTTGAAAGTATTTTATTTCTTATTTTTATTTTGTGTGTATGAGTGTATTGCCACATGTGTTTAAGTGCACCCATGTCATGCAAAACCCTTGGAGATTAGAAGACGGTGTTAGAGCCCCTGGAACTGGAGCTATGGCTGGTTGGCAGCCACCATGTAGGCGCTGGGACTCAAACCCAGGTCCTCTACAAGAGCAGTTAGTGCTCTTAATGGCTGAGCTATTTCTCCAGCCTCTCAAGGATTTCCTTAAATGTCTGCATAATAAGTCTTTTGAGGAAACATACAAGCATTTACTAAGCATTCTTACTACTGGCTAGTTTGCTACCTTCACTTTATTTAAGAACTTGCAAAGAGAATAAATAGTTTTAATCTTCACTGGTTAAAATTAAGAGGTGCTTCTGCAGGCTTGAAATCAGGATGGTCTTTACAAACCTCTACAGAAACCTAACCATGTGACCTGATTAGAACTCGAGCTGGAATGGAGAGATAGCTCAGTGGTCAAAAGAACTTGTTGATCTTGCAAAGGACCAGAGTTCAGTTCCTAACACCCCCATCAGGCAGTTCACAACCACCTGAAACTCCAGTTTCAGAGGATCAGAGGGCTCCTGGATGCATATGGTACATATATGTACACTCAGGCATACATACATACACATAAAATAAATAAATCAATCTTGTTTTTAAAAAGGAAAGAAAAGAACTACCCTATATCATACATTCCTCAAATCTTGGTGTGCTCAGACATCTGTGCTTGTTGCTTTGATTATTTAATCTCAAATAGAGACTACCTTTTCTTCTAAAACATTCTCTCTGAATTTACTCTTCAAAATGACTCACCTTCTGCCTAGGTTTCTTTTCCTTGGTCACAGTAAGGACAGTCTTAGTTATAGCTTCTTGTTCCCATGGACTAATAGGACTCTACAAGAAGGTTATACAATGCTCCTCAGATCATATCAGAAGAGAAAAACTCCATGGGTGAAATCAACCTGGCACTTCAATTCTGTCTACTTCTGACCACCTAGATACCAAAATCTTAAAACATTCGTCATGACTTGTGTCCTACTCACCAAAGGCACTGAAAAGCTGGTAAAGGTCACTGGTTTTCCATTCTTTGGGGAATGTCACATGGAGAACATTATCACGTTTAGGTTGCACTACAAGACAAAAGTGAGGAAAGGGTGATAGCTGAAAAGTGACCAAAGTAGGGGATGGGGAGACAGATCTGTTAATTAGATGTGTGTAATACAGGTATGAGGACCTGAGTTGGAGCCTAGAAATTCATATACAAAGGTAGAAAAGGTAGAGCACACTTGTAACCAAAGTGTTAGGAAGCGAGAAACAGGAGGATCCCTCAGCTTTCTGGCCAACCAGCTGAGCCTAATCAGTAAGCTCCAGGAAGAGACTGGGTATCAAAAAACAAAGTGGACAGATCCTGAGGCTGACCTCTGACTTCTGCGTGCATGTCAACGCGCGCGCGCGCACACACACACACACACACACACACACACACACACTTTTTTAAAGAAAAGAGTGTGATTTAATTCCAGCACTCTGGTGGAGGAAGCAGTCAGATCTCTCTGTGAGTTGAAGGCTAGCCTGGTCTACAAAGCAAGTTCCAGGACAGTGAACACCCTGTCTAAAAAAAAAAAAAAAGAGAAGTGACCAAAGCAAACCAGGAATTTTGTTTATTCTATTTGACCTGGGTTTTAGGCAGGGTTTTACCACGCAGGCCAAGCTGACCTGGAACTCACAACACTTCTGCCTCAGATATCTAAGGTTACAGGTGTGCAGCACCAGACCTTGCAACGAGGGATCCTTTGAGGAGACTAAAACTACACTATCTTGAGGAATTGTTTATGAATGCTTCATCACTACCAACAACTCCTGAGAGTATTCTTAAGATGAGTAGAATTCTACCACTATTTAAAGATACCAGTCTAACCTCAAACATGCAGTGATCTCGCCTCTGCCTTTTGAATGCTGGGATTCTAGGTGTGTGCCACCACACCCAGGCAAATTTGATGGTCTTTACAACATATAACTTGATTTTTAGCAATTCTATGCAGAAATATCTTCATAGCCAGTCTTGGAGGTGAACATGTGGAACCCCTATACTCAGAAGGCTGAAATAGGAAGATCACTTCAAGTTTAAAGCAAATCTGTACAGCAAGACCCCGTCTCAAAAAAACAAAAGAAACCAAAGAAAAAGAAATATTTCTTATGAGAAGTTCATGTGCAAATTATTTAACAGAATAAAAGATTATCTAATCCCACTGAACAGCCCTAAACACAAATACACATAAGTACCACTAAATGGACTCAGTGCATTATATACGTAATATATAAACATATATATGAAGGTATATGTAACGATAATAAAAGAAGACAAAAAATTGAGAGGGAGAGGGGGCATAGAAGGCACTGGAGGATTGGGAAGGACAGAAATAATGCAAATATAATAGTCAAGTATGAAATTCTAAAAAATAAAAATATCAAAATAAAGAACAACAAAAAAGGTTACTCTGTTCAAGAAATTTTATCAAAAATTTAACTTTCTCCTTTTATTTCAGCTATTTAAGTTTGTTTTTTTTTTTAAATGAAAATAACGAACTACCCAAATTAAATGGGCTATTTGTAAAGGGAGGTTGTCCTGAGTTATAATGTTATATTCTAATCCTAGGCCCACCACTTTACCAAAACCTAACTAGGGTATCTCCTGGCTGTGAATGGAGAGTGGAGGTATTGAGCTTTTATGAGAAAGACAGGCAGATAGGAAGAGGTACATAAGTGTGTGCTCAAACCATCAGGGCAGTGACTATTGCCACCAAGTACAGGTCACCAGTTTCTATAGGCCAATAAATCCAGACTAGAAACTGATGAAATGGAAGAGTAAAGCAAAGACATAGCAAATGCCTCCCAAATAGGCTGGGCTTCCCAGGGTTGCTGGGAGTATTGGGGATTAAATCCATAAAGTCTAAATATACACTCTCCCTCAGGGCTACATCCCAGTCCTTTCAAGGCTTTCTGCTTGTTTGTTTTAAAGATAGAGTCTTCCTGTAGCCCCAGCTGGCCTGAAACTCACTCTGTAGACCAGGCTAGCCTCAACCTCAGAGCCTCTGCCTCCCAAGTGCTGGGATTAAAGGTGTGTGTGCCACCACGCCCAGCTCAAGGTTTTTGATTGAGTAAAAAAGAAATCAACTCACTAAATTTAAAAACAAACATAAATAATTAGAAAACCGAAAATTTAACAAGTTAGTGACATAGTATGTCTTAAAATTTGTTATAAATATGTCTTAGAAATGATTAAACTTCAGAGGAAAAATGAAACAATAAAGATATATAGTTTGGTTTTTTTTTAATATAGCCTAGAAAATTTAAGTGGTGACTAACAAAAGCCCCAGGGTGTCCGTAACTTAAGCACAATGAATCAACCATAAATCACTGCCCATTTTGAAATGAAAAAGTCCTTTCTTCAACACTTTTTAGTGTTATCTCTCTCAGACCACATTGGACATGCATATATACAACAAGGAAACCAAAATGTACTCACAGTCTGGCCCTTCCAAGTTTAGATAGGGGATATCCATGACCCTCATAAGAAATAATCTACAAAAAGAAAAAAGAAAACAAGTAACAAACTAATTCATTAAAACAACAACTGATAGGAGCTTCTACCCAATGTTTAGAAGTTATTTGCTTATATAATTCTATTTCTAAGTAATTTTTAGAGCTTTAAAAATTCACTTCAGAGATTTCCCGTCCCCCAGGTTAAATATTTATCATAAAGATAAAAATACAAATTATGATCTCTCCAGTACCTGCACCAGTTCCTGGCATTCAATAGTTGCTCAATAAATACCAAATAAATGAATGAAATAACCAGTGAAAAGGTTGAAAGAAAATCCTGTGCAGAGCTGTCTTATTAATTAGCCCAAAGAAAACTAGAACAAGTGTTATCTTACCAACTTATGAATACAGGTTCCTGTGGATTACAAAGGTGGTAATGGTGAGGGAAAGATGATGGATTTTTTAATGAACTATGAAGTCACTAGATGAATACTAATCCTACAGACTGAAATAAATGACTATCTCAAATGCCCACATTATTGCCATTTTAAACACCTGAAAGCACAAAACAAAGCAATCCTTGATAAAGAAAATTATCATGGGCTAGGGGGATGACTCAGTGGGTAAGAATGCTTATTGTACAAGCATGAAGACCCGAGTTCAAATGCCAGCACTTGTGTATAAAGCCAGACATAACTGCACATGCCTGAAACCCCAGCACTGTATGGAACAGAGGATCACTGGGGCTTACTGGTTGCCAGCAAGAGACACTGTCTCCAAGGAATAAAAAAATGGATCGTGATAAAGCTGAACACTCACTGTCCTTCTCTGGCTGCCCCCCAACACACACACAAAGTAACCACATGAATCCAAACTACAGCAATCATTTTATGAATAGTTTCTGAAATGGATACAAAAGCACTTTAAAAAGAATACTTGTTAATTACTACTGTCTGCGGTATCATTCAATTTTCTTTCATTTGCTAGATTATGAACAAAATATTGGGCTTTCTGCATGTCTAGGATGATGCTAATGAGTTCTACTTGGATAACAATATATTGTGTGCTTTTGTTAGAGGCAACATTACACAGCAAATTAAGAAGGCAATCCAAGTGCCCAACAAGCAATTAGTTTGGCTTCACTGACCTGCAATTAAGGCACATTATTACCAGGCACTCAGAAGCCAAGCAGGGTATGATTAGCTTACAAATGGAACTATCAACATGCACAACACTGTTCTGTTACTGTAGAAAAACAAACTCACAGTAGTTGGTGTTTTGAGAACTTCTTTGGGCCAATTCAATAAGATAAATCCTATGGCTAAGAAACCAAATTTATTTTTAATTCACTAATTTAGACTAAAGTGCACTATTCTGCTTACATAAGCTGTTTTTCCAACTCAATCAACATTCCTTGCAATGTCAGGAAGCAATGAAACACATAAAGGAAGCAGCACAGTAGGCTTGCAATGATCAGGCAGTCGATATATATATTCTTACCCCATCAGAAAGGCTAAGATAAGAAAACTACTGGTAACAAATGCTGGTGAGGTGTGAAGACGAGGGCACCCTCATCGACTGCTAGTGTAAAATGGTGAGCCACTACAAGAATCAGTGTGGCGAATTTTCAAAAAGCTGAATATAGCTGCATTTATAGTATAGTAGTAAGCATCTTGTTGATCCAACTTTCATTCTTTTTAAAAAAATATTTTATTTATTATTTTTATTTTACGTATATATGTATTGCCTACAAGTATGTAAGTGCACATCATTCAATGCCCACAAAGGTCAGAAGAAGGTGTCAGAGTTACAAATGGTTTTAAGCCACCATTTGGGTACTGGGAACTAAACCTAGGTCCTCTGCCAGAGGAGCCAATGCTCTTAACCATTGAGCCATCTAACTCCCCAACTTTTATTCTTGAAATTAAAATAAATAATTTAAGTTGCTCTTACAATCCTTATCCTTTTAGAAATCTGACTTTGCGGTGCTGGTGACTGAACTCGGGACTTCACACATATCAGGGATGATTACAGCTAACTGTACTCCCTGCCTTCATTAACTTTTACAGTTGATTGTAGCAAAAGAATGAGAATTTTTAATTTAAAAATTTACTAGAGTCTCTAAATGTGTGTGTGCATAATGCATGTGTACGCTGTGTGTTTATGGGCATGCGTGGCACATGTGTATGAGATCAGGACAACTCTGTGGAGTCAGCTCTCCCCTTCTACCTTTACATGGGTTTCAGGTTCAAACTTTTGTCACCAGGCTTGTGTGTCAAGTGCCATCATCTGTTGAGCCATTTTGCTGGCCTGAAATAATTATTTTTAAGATTTGTTTTTAATCTGATTTTTAGAATGGGGGGCTATCTAAATTTACTAAGAGGAGAAGTATAAATTGTACAAAATATAAAATCTACATATATTTGATATGTAATTTAAACATTTTAAAATTTTATGTGTATGAGTGTATTGCCTCTATTTATGTTAAGTGCACCCATGTTGTGCAATGCTCACAGAGGTCAGAACAGGGCGTGGGATCCCTGGACCTGGAGTTACAGATGGTTGTTAGTTGCCATGCAGATACTGGGTTTTGAATCTGGGTCCTCTGCAAGAGCAGCCAGTGCTCTTAATCACTGAGCCATTTCTATAGCCCATATATATTTGATATGTATAAAGTGATTTTTAAAGTTGATTTTGTATCCAGATTCAAATATTACAGGCTATTGCCACTGTCCTTGGTTGCCTTCCAGGACTTAAAGGTAAGACCCTACTGCTGAAGACACCACACACTTCTGACAGAGGTCTTGGAGGAATTATTCTGGAAGCCTTCTCCTTAAGTACTAACTCTCATAATATTAGGTGCCAAGGGAGAAAAGCCATCAATAATCCTACTCAGCTGTAGAGTCTATGAATCACAATAATAACAGGGTCAGCAAGATATCTCCAATGGTAAAGAATGGCACTTTTATCTTAGGAGTAACCATCAATAGGTGGGAATTGATGCCTGGTACCATAAACCTAGCCAACTACCCATGGCTGGAGAAGTCACAGAGCCTACAGAACCTACTGTTGCCATTATCCTAACCCAGTAGAATTTCTAACTGGATTTTAAATACTTGTTTGTATTCCCACAGAGAAATATAGCTCTTACCCCTCATCAAAGAAGTGTCTTTGCACTTATTTATCTTTAATGTGTCTGAGTATTTTTGCCTAAATGTATGTAAGTGCACCCATATCATGTGGTGCCCTTGGAGGTCAAAAGAAGGCATCAGATCCCCTGGAACTGGAGTTACAGACAGTTGTTAGCTGCCATGTATTGGGATCAAAAAGCTTTTTAATTAAAAAAAATTTAATACTAAAAATTAAAATAATAATTTAAAAAGAACAGAAAATAGTTCCCCAAACTTAAAAAAAATGGCTTTGGGAAGCTGAATTTCATTTCTCAAAATTATAGAACAAAGAGGCCTGGGGGAAGAGTGCTAGAGAGGCTCATAGAAAAAGCCAACTGACAAGACCACCACGTCATGAACTCAGAGCAGCCGTAGTGGCCTACAGAAGATCAAGTGAGCCAACATTCTAACATGGACGGGACTGGGGCTCATGAGCTCCTACTGGAGAGATAATGACAGCTGAGAGCTTCTTGAGGAGAGAGAGGGTGAGGCTTCGGTACGTCAACCAAGCTCCAATGGATGGCCCCACTCCCAGGAGCACATAGGCAGCACAAATTGGAATTGACAGGCTATCAACAAAAAAAAGAAGACATGAAGTTGGGAGGGAGTTCAAGGGTAAGGGGTGGATCTGGAAGAAGTCGTGGGGGAAGAGGAGTGAGTATGACCAAATACCTTGTATGAAACTCTCAAGGAATTAATACAAACATTAGGTAATACTATTTTAAAAGAAAGAGGAAGCCAACTGAAAATGCATTTGAATTCATCTTTTTAAAATATATATTTTTTATTTTTATCTTATGTATATAAGTCTATTGCCTGCATATATGTAAGTGTACCTGTGTCATGTAATGCCCACAGAGGTCAGAAGAGGGTGTCAGATCCCATGAAACTAGAGTTATGGCTGTTAGCCGCTATGTGGGTACTGGGAATCAAAATGGAACCCAAGTTCTCTTCAAGAGCAGCCAGTGCTCTTAACTGTTGAGCCACCTCTCCAGTCCCACATTTGAATCAAACTTGTGGATCCTATGCACTAACCTCCCCAGGCTGTAAGGGAGAAGACTATAAAGTAAAAAACTTGACGGTTAAGTGTACAATTACGTTCTTTCTAAAGTCATGGAACCTCAATAATGAGTTCAGAAAACCCACTGTCCTACAAATACAACCATGGATTACCTTAAAAAGTAAAGGGAAGTTGAGGTGGGAGGAATTTGAGGCTAGCCTGAGTTACATAGCAAATGACTAAGATAGAGAGACAGAAGAAGAGATGGAGGAAGGAGATGAAGACAGAGGAAAGGACGGGGAAGGAGAAAGAAAAGTGGTCTTCTGTGATTTTTTGTTTTAATTCTACCTGGTCTGGTGGTACAGGCTGGTCATCACAATGACTCAGGGGCTGAGGCAAGAGGATTGAAAGTTCAGATTAGGCTGGAAATTGCTTAGGAAGACTCAGCTACAAGGAGGAGGAAGAGGAGAATGAGGAGGAGGACAAAGGGGAGGAATGAAAAAAAGCCTTCTTTACATAGCGAGTTCCAGGCCAGCCTGGTTTATATAGTGAGACCCTGTCTCAAAGGAGAAACAAAATGAGTTTGAAGCCAGATATCCCACAAATTTATACGATGACAGTCCTAGAAGTAAATGAAAACCCCAGAAAACTTGTGTCAGATGTGGGATACCAATATAGGAGCTATTGCTCAGAGAGGCAACCTCCCCACCCCCGCAAACAATGCAGGCTCTTGCCATTCCTCCTGGTTGCAGAACAAAAATAGCTGCTAAGACTATAGTGCTGAAGACTCCATATACCTTGGATGTTAGATATATAATACCAGACGGGAACTGCATTGGAAGCTTCTTCCCTGCTGACAACCTTTCATAGTGCCAGATGGTGCTATGCAGTCTGCTGGGGGAGTAAAAGCATCAACGGTCTTACCCAGATGTATACCCTACGAATTACAATATCAACCTGCCAGGCCATATGTGTCCATTGATGCAATAATGGTACAACTGTTACAGAGGTAACCAACCACTCCCTCAAGCAGACTTGAGGCCTGCTTCACAAGAAAAAAATCCATGCCCACCATTGCAAATCCAGTGAAAAAAAAAATCTATGACTGAGGAGGTCTTGGGCCCTAGGGGATAACCTATTACTGTTGCTTAGCTAAACTGACATAGCATCTACTTGCCTTTTAACTACCTACGTTTGTCCCCACAAAGGCTACTCTCAACCTTAATCAGAGAAGCCTCTCTCTTTGTGGTGAATGCAGAGACCCATGGCTGCACAAGATGCTGAGAAAGCAAGACCTTTGAGGGCATCTGTACCACTCCCTTAAAGGATCACTGCATAGGAGAAAGTGGGAAGAATCCAAGAGCCAGAAGACAGGGAGAAGAGCTACCAAATGCTACCTTCTAATCACAACATAGCCACAGCAATCATGAAGTCACAAGAGCTGAACCTCTGGCAAGCAGTCGGTCCACCTTACAGTCAGGTATCAGAGGGAAGGAACTCTAAAGATCATACCACTTACTGTTGAACTACTGGCACCTAACAGATTCTGGGAGATGGGAAAGCACAGGACTCAGCTGTATACTGACTGGTGAGCCCAGCAGGATCTAATGGATAGTTCTAAATTCAAGGTCACATAGATGGCCCCATTTAAACTCTGAATATGGAAGAGAGATTCACAAAGAATGGGGGGGCTGGCAGAAATGGGAGAGAAATCAGAGAATATAGGTTGAGTAACCAGAATGCACGACATACACATACAGAATTGTCAAAGAACAAAATGTATTAATAAAAAAATTAAGGAAACATTCATCCTCAGGTAACATAGCCAAATGTCTTTTTCAAAAGCAAAAGCCTGTGGGATTTGCTTTCCGAGCACTTTAAATAGAAAGTCCTTTCAAGTGAATTATTAATAGCACTTCTCACCCTTCCCCTCTGCCCACACCTTCATGTCTGGGCTGCAGAGAACCGAACAGCCCCAAAGCCTGAAAGAACATGGAAACAGCCCTGTGTGTGCCTTGGTATACTGTGGCTCTGGAAAGAGCCTCACAATTGCAAAGTGACTCTAAAACTGTAGCTGAGCATCTGCAGAACTGAACCAAAGTAAACTTTCCCAGTGACCTCCCATCTCCTTATGCCACTGTGTGCAAGCCCTTGCTGCCCCTCTGAAGGAGAATTAAAAGCATCTCAGAGTGTCATGCTTCATCTGAACTGGCTGCTAAAGGGTCTGCAACTCACTTCCTGGTAGGGATGGGATAAAATACATCACATATGGTTTGGTTAGCTTGGCAGTTTTTATCTTCACATGTGAGGAAGACTCAGTAGTCAAGCACAGAGGCTGGTGAACATGAAGGGGTGTTCCTCTGCGGGGAACTGAGCCAAAAGACCATCTCTCCTGCAAAACCCTTCTTCTGCAGGTATTAAAAAGACACTGGGGTCTTAGGGATATCAAGATGGCTCAGCAGGAAAGCCACTTGCTGCCAAGCATGATGACCTGAGTTCAATCACAGGGATTCACATATTGGAAGGAGAAAACTGATCCCACAAATTCTCCTCTGACTTCTACATGCATGCCATGGCATGCACATACACATGCTCATATATACACACACAATCAATCACTCACGCAATAAATAAACAAATAAATATATATTTTTTAAAAAGCACTTAAGCCAATATATGCATGAACCACAACTTCTATGTCTGTGAAGGTCCAAGATGGTTATAGTATGGGCAAGATACTCAATGAAGACCACACATGGGAGTCGTGCTTCATTATTGAAAACTTTCTGCTGAAACAGTATTTTCCCACCTACTAAAGGACTGACATTAACTCTACCAAAGACTAACAAGATTCGAACTTGTACAGTGACCATTTTTATAGCAGAATTCCATCCTGAGAAACCATGTGCTTCATGTTCACATTCTAGATGCCATAAAACAAAATGGGAGTTTGGCAGTTTAGTATTTTACCAGTAGGCTACTGGTGACATGAAATATCATGGCTTTCAAACAAGTCTGGAAAGATCTGAGGGGAAATGTAGCATACTTCAGGAACTTTTACTCTCCAGGCTAGCTAGGTTCAGCTCGGCCTCTTAAGGGGCCATGTGTTATCTTTACTTTCAAAGGCCATCTTGATCTGTTGCCCAACTGCTGGATGGCACTCATATAATGCAGCCTTCAAAATTCCTGAGCTGGGTGTGGTAGTACACACCTCTAATTCCAGCATACAGGAGGCTCAGGCAGGTAGTTCTCTGTGAGATCAAGGCTAGTCTGGTCTATGTAGTGAGTTCCAGGTGAGTCAAGGTTACACAGTGACACCCTGCCTCCCCTTCACCTCCCACCCCCCCAAAAAAAAAAAATCTCTGTAACTAAGGTAGTATGATTCTATATCTCAGACTATCTAGAAAGCCTCACTTACCACTACAGAATTTCATTTCAGATATAAAACTTCCCAGGAATCAGGCCTGGTGGTATATGGCTATTACTCCAGCACTCAGAAGGCTAAGGCAGGAACACTGCAAGTTCAAGGAAAGCCTGGACTACATAGCCAGACACCATCTAAACATGAAAATAATAAATACAGCTTCTCAGAAGTATAAAACCATGAGCCCTTATCAAAATGCGGCTCCTCACTAGTAACAGTGGCATCCCATGGGAACTTGTTAGAGATAACTCATTCCAAGGCTCCACCCAAGAGCTACCAACTCACATTTTCTGAGCTGCCCATCACTGAGTTATAGGAAAGTCAAGTGTTCAAATGCTACTGCTAATTACCATCATGAGCTGGTTAGCAATGACTTGCTGACTTCTCCAAAAAGAATAAGTAGTGCCAGGAGTGGTGATCCAGCACTCAGGAGGCAAAGGCAGATGGATCTCTGTGAGCTTGAGGCTAGCCTGTCTACATAGGGAGTTCAGGCCAACCAGGGATATACCACGAGACCCTGTCTTGAAACAAAAAATTAGTCCTAATGATTTATTTATACTAAATGATTTTGAGCTAGAACAACATAAAACTACTAAATTTCAAGAACATCACAAGGCTTCCACTGCTCCCTGAAACCATGAGGTCAAACTGTGGCCAGCGACCAGGTTCTCTGCAAAACATAAACCAGGGGAAATGACTGCCCAAATTATAAAAAGAATTCTTGTTTTCTCATTTATTGACATATAGCCCAAGCTGGCCTTGAACTCACAATCCTCCCGTCTCAGCTTCCCAAGTGCTGAGATTACAGGTATGAACGGTCATGTCTGGCTTCATTCTCATTTTTGAGGGAGGCAGGGAGATTATTCAAATACTTGAAAACTTATTAGTAAAAGCTGAACATATTTCTATGAATTGGCCACAAATTAAGCTTTAGCCACCTATGCCACACTAGAGACTGGCAAACATACAATAACCACAACACAGAGAACTGGACATGTGTAACCATCAGAATTCTCCAACCATACCAAGTTTCAGACACAGATTTCAACAACCATGCAGAACACTGGCCTCCCTCCAGGGAGTGCACCAAGATCAAAGGTTGTTCTTTGATGATACAATACTTACCTTGAACTATGGCGCATCTGAACTATTTCCTAGTTGTGCAAAAATGACTGCAAAATAATTCCAGTATTAACATACTACATGCAACTATGTCCCAAGAACCAAAAAGGCAAATGTGATTGTGAAAAATGCATGGAAGAGCCAGTGAGATGGGTCAGTATATAAAGTGGCTTGCTGATAAACCTGCCAACTTGGGTTTAATCCCTAGGAATGACATGGTGGAAGAACTGACTCCATTAAATTGTCTTTTGACTGCTACATGTACACTGTGGCACAGACAGACAGACAGATAGACACACACACGCACACACACAAATAAGAAAAAAAACATAATGTATGGTGGTATTGGGTGTGGTATTGCTTGCCTGTAATCCCAGTACTAGGGAGACTGAGGCAGGAGAATTAAGAGCTCAAAGTCAATCAAGACAAAATAGACAGACCTAGTCTGAATAAAATACTGAAGGAGACTTGAACATACATGACATAGAGAATCAAACTTCTGTGAACTGAAAAGCACTGCAATTCTTTCAAATTCTACATTATCAAATCAAAAGAAAATAGTTCCTTTTCCTCTTGAAGCAGGAGACCCTCCAGTATGGCAATTGAAGGCACTGGAGAAAATGAACAAGACAGGTGCACTGACAGTCACTTCTTACAAAGAAGCAGCTAGGTGTGGTGGTACATGTGGTACATACCTTTAATCCCAGCACTCAAGAGGCAGAGGCATACAGAGCTCTGTAAGATGGAGGCAAGCCTAGTCTATTAGTGAGTTCCAGGCCAGCTAAGGCTACAGGGAGACACCTTGACTCTAAAGACAAAAAAAAAAAAAAAAAAAAAAAAAAAAGCAGCTAGAGCCTGAAGGGATGGCTCAGCAGTTAAATGCTTTCTATTGATCCCAAGTTTGGCTCTCAGGATCCATGTCAAGAGCTCTGCAGGCAACCCCATACCTGTTACACACACACACACCCACATACACCCAAAATAAATATATATATGAAGTATTCAGCAAGTGTACAGAACAGAAAGAGTCAGTAGCCATAGCTACTTGGGAAGCTGAAGCAAAAGGGTTGCTTGAGACACACAACAGAAGTTTGAGGCTAGCCTGGGCAGCACAGGAAGACTCCTCCTCTCACTTTAAAAACAAAACAGAAACCTGTTGCCAAGATCTGGGAGGAGGTGGGCACTGACAGAGACCAGTCCAAAGGGAAGGTCCCCAGAAGATCTACCTGATAGGGCAGGGAAGGCTCTCTGCAAAATACTGACTCCTAGGTTTAGTACCGTTTTTAGATTTACTTATTTATTTTTATTTTACATGTATGGAGTGTTTTGCCTGCATGTATGTAAGAGCACCCCTGTCATGCAATGAGGCCAGAAGAGGGCAATGGAGTTACATAAGATTGTCAGCTGCCATGTAGCTACCAGGAACAGTACTAGGTCCTCTGCAAGAGCAGCCAGTGCTCTTAACTGCTGAGCCATCTTTCCAGCCCCTGGTTTAATATCTTTTGGAATTTCCTTATTATCTATTTTTAAGTTGCAAACTTATATAATTAGTATAATCAATTGGTGAAAAATATTGGTCCCAATTAACAAATGAAAAAGACAACAAAGACTTGCAGGAAATTTACTACTGACAGCAGTTTTTATTTTGAGCTAAAAAATTATGAGCAGATTTTTTTATATTTTAAGTACCAACTTCCTGAGTAAAATGCCAACATTCACCACCACCTATTCTGCTTCATGGGATCCTCCGAGATCCAGGAGACAGGCTAGAAAGTAGTGGTCCCCTTGTCTGAGAACAGAGGGTTTAGTGGCCAATCCTTGATCACCAGAGAAGCAGGGCCGAGACTCAGAACCAAGGCTTCCAGTGCCAGCCCTGCCTTCCCTCCTCCTTCTAGCAGTTCAACCTCAGCTGCTTCTAAAGCACTCAGGAAGATGATGAGCTTTGAGTCCATCAGGATGGTGTGGAGACCAGCACACCCACCCTAAATCCACAACCCAAGACCCTGTGGATGCCAATGACTGAAGAACTCAGGACACAGTGAGGACCCCAGACACCTTTTTTCTTTTTTGGTAATATTCTAAGGGCTGATTAAATTATAGCTGTAGGTGATGGCACAGAGCCCAGATATAGGAAACACGACTGCTGTCCAAGTGAGAGCTCTGTGTAGAATGAATTTTCAGTGCAATAGAACAGGCAGTGAAGCGAGAGTAGTCATAGGTTAAGACCTGCCTTGTGCAAAACAAAAGGAGCTGCTACGTGGGTAATGAGCATTCCACGGCACTTGCCCCACACCAGTGTCACCATCAGGAAAACCAATAGCTCAGCAAAGCTCAGGACTGAGAGACCCCAAGGGCATCTGAATACAGGGGCTTATTTTTAGGCACCATCAGACCAATGTTCACTCAGCCCTGAATGATCTTAGAAAAGGTTCTAGGTCATGACATGACTTAACCAACTGTTTTTATGTGTTTATGCTGGTCTTTCTCTCTACCAAAAGGACAAGGTTCAGGGTTTACATGGCCAAACTATTCATCCTCCTAAATGCTCACTGTTTTACTCTTAGAGTAAAACATTGCATTTCTGCTTCCATGAAGACTACACTTCTTTTTCGGTGGGGTGAGGGGAGTGTTTGCCATGTTCCATCATTGAAAACTGGGGTACAGAAATGTTGAAGGCTATCTAATTCCAATACATCTTGAGCAAAGAATGAATCTGAAGCCCACCCCAAGTTCCCAGACTCCTAATGGAAACTCAAACTTTTGAATGGCTCCCAGCTCTACTATACTTTCAAACAGTCTTGGTATTCCCTCTAGGACACCGCAGTAAAACTACTTCCTAAGAACCTTGTACGAAGGGCTCATTGTTACACATATTTATGTGCTATAAAAAACTAATTTTGTCATCTGGGTAGGAAGCATGCAGGCATCTCTCACAAAATAAGCTCATTTATTTGGCTCACTCAACCTCCTGTGTAAGCACTGGCCAGAAGGGACTTACTGTGACATTGCTTACTTTAATTTCACTGGGGGGGCGGGGGCACACATAATTTTCAATCCAGCCGCTTGCTGTTTTGACAAATAGAGCATTACCCGACATTTATCCTGAAGCCAACTTGCATCCTTCCTCAAACAGAATCAACACTAAAAATAAGACTTAAAAAAAAAAGGAAAGAAAACCAAAAGCTCATTGGAACAGACTCCATCAAATGAACCATATCAAATTACATCAAATAAAAATGTTAGACTAAGCATTATACAAAGGCACCGTCTGCAGGGCCTGTGAAACAGACTGTCAAATATCACAGGAAGCCAGCCCCACACAACCCCCAGAGTCAAAGTCAACATCTTTCAGAATTGCTGCTCAGACCAAATGCTAAGAGAAAAAGAAATCTTCCAAAGATACTAAGGCTGTCTTGTAAGAAAATTCAGTCTCCAGCAGCACTACCTGGCTCAAATTCTATGCTGTGGAAGAAGGAACCCAATTTTCAGCCTGGACTCTGCCACTCCCAGGCAGATATCTTGGCTTTAAAATGCAGCCATATTAATTTTACAACTTTAATCCTAGCACTCCAGATGTAGAAGCAAGTGGATCTCTGTGAGATCAAGGCCAGCCTGGGCTACATAGCAATTATCAAACCAGCTGGGGCTATAGGGAGATCTTATCTCAAAAAGACCAATCAATCAATTAATCAATCAAATAAGTGCAGACACTATCAGCCACCTGTAAGAGTTAATGTCAGAAAGCAGAGACAATGTAGGTAGCATTTTGGATGATGGAAGGTGTTCGATGGATGCTACATTCCTTTTTTGTTTTCATATGTATGTATGAGTGGTGTACCTGTATATATGTGTTCACATATTTGGGCACAAATGTAGGAGGGCATGAAAGAATAAGTATACACGTATATGTAGCGGCCCAAGCTGACAGTAGAGGTCTTCTTGGACTACTGCCCACTCTACTCCTCGAGGCAGGGTCTCTTGATGAGCCAGAGCCGCACACTCACTAGAAATACAAATAGGCCACCACACCCAGCCAGTTTTTACATGGGCTCTGGCCTTATTATTGAACAGAAAGCACTTTACCATAACTCTGAGCCATCTCCCCAGTCCTTGGGCTACATTTCTTAGAGTACACAGCTTACCCTTGAGCTTTACAAATTAAATGATGAGGGCTGGAAAAGCTGGCCCAGGGGTTAGGAGCACTGGTTGCTCTTGCAGAGGCCCTGTGTTCAGTTCCCAGTACCCACAGGGCAGCTAAAATGTCCAGAACCGCAGTTCTGGGGAATCTGACACCCTCTTCTGACCTCTGATGTCACTGCATAGCATAGGTGCACTTACATACATGTAGGCAGTACACTCGTACCCATAAAATAAAAATAATTTTAAAAATTGAAATGCTAAATAGTCTTGGAAATAACTATTGTCCACTTGCTCTAAATGAGGGCCAATGAAAGAACACATAAGAATACTTGCTGAATGTGGTGGCACAGGCCTTTAATCCCAGCACTTGGAGGTGGAGGTGGTGGTGGTGGCGGTGGAGGTGGAGGCGGAGTGATCTCTGAGTTTGAGGCCAGTCTGGTTTACATAGTGAGTTCCAGGCCTCCAGGGCAGCTGGGGCTACAAAAAAACAAACAACAAAACAAAACTGACTTTATTACTAAATTCCAAAAAGATATGGTCATATTGATTGTAATTCTCAGGACTTGGAAATGTTACCTTATTTGGAAAAAAAAGTCTTAGTAACTTACCTTGTAATTTTAGTAATCTTACTTTAGTAATCTTACCTTGTGGTAAGATTATCCTACATTATTCACCGGAGCCCTAAAATACTATCACAAGTATTTTTTTGAGGCAGAGAGATAGTACACATTCAGAGGAGAGGTGGCACTCTGTGGCCATGGATGCAGAGGTTAGAGCAATGTGGTCACACATCAAGGATTAACAGAGTACCAGCTGCCACCAGAAGCTAGGGGTGGTCTTGGAGTGAGTGCAGCTCTGCTGATGTCTTGATTTGGAACATGGGCCTTCAAAGTGTGAAAGAATAAATCTCTGCTGTTTTAGGCCACCAAGCATGCAGTTATTTCTTATGTCTGCCACAGGACACTTAATATAATCCCACTATGGAGGAGGCAAGCTGCTCTAATAAGCATCTGGGGATTGATAGATTTCTTTCCACCTCAACAAAAACTTTTTTATTATAATGGTGTGTGAAATCAGAGGAAAATGTGTCCTAAAGCGGCCAGAGAAAATACAAGACTAGAAAACAGGCCAGCCCAGATAAAGTCCATGGCTCACTTAGGTGGAGGATGCTGGGATGCTTCTGATTTCTTTGAAAGCAGCCTATTGGTAAAGTCACAGAGGGGACTTACCTATCAATCCACTCCCCCACAACACACACACATACAAATGTACCCATGTGAGTGTCAGGTGTCTTCCTCTATCACCCTCCTCCTTATTTTTCAAGACAGGATCTCTCACTGAACCTGGAGCTCACCAACTGGCTAGACTGGCTGGCCAGCAAGCCCTGAGATCTTTCTGTCTCCACCTTCATGCGCCACCATTTCCATCTTTTTAAATGGGTGCTGGGGATCTGAACTTAGGTTTTCATGCTTGTATAGCAAGCTCTTTACGCACTGAGCCATCCCCCAAGCCTCCAATCAAGAGTTCAAGGTGGAATTAGACAAGACGATACCAACTTGAAGGAAGCATTCCTTCTCTGAAGAAGCCATAGAAGCAAACACTGAAAGTAAGTGCTAAAAACCAGACTTAAGAACGATAATAACTCAGTGTGCCCAAGACACGCCTGTCTTTTCTCTTAAGGAAGAACAGTGTACTAAGTTTCAGACCCAAGCGTGGTGGTGCAAACAGGAGGCTGAGGCAGGAAGATCAAGAACTGAAGGCCAGCCTGGCCTACACTGAAGATCCTAGCAAGCAAAAGGTGGTGAGGTGGGGGTTGGGGGTTCATAAATGATGTGAGCACAACTCTGGGCAAAATGCAGGGCTCTGGTTCCGCTCTGAGAGAATAAAATGTACTGTGTGTCCTAGAGAAAAATACATTCTATAAACCTGAGGGAAAAAGAAATAGCCTTAGGCCTCCTGAAGCTGGAGACTGCTCTGAGCATTTGCAGTGTGCTGTGATTTTCCTCCTCTATGGCACTTAACTCCAAATCTGCACAATCTGGAGAGGCTGAAAATGGACTCCATTTTATTTAAAGCTCATTTTTAAGCTCTCTATGACTAAAGACTAACATCTACCGCTGCCATCAAGTCCAGGCTCAGTCAATTTATGAGTCATGCTTCCCATCTCAGGTACCACATTCACTTTCAGTAGACGTGCAGGCAGAAGACTTCACTAAAACATCTGTGCTCCCAGCATGCTCTTAGGAAAGCCCCCCAACAGGACATAGAGTCCCATGATGGCCAGTATGCTTGTATGTATACTTGTCTGTATTACCCAGCCTGGCCTGGTTTCAGCCATCACCATGGGCTTGCCTGGCCTTCCAACTTATACAGACTCACCACCACTGGAGGATCAATGAGCATGCAGAGCAGGTATTTTCTTCTTGTTCACAACAAAGCTCTGCACCAAGGCTTTTTAAATTAATATTAAATTAAGAGAGGTTTGGTGTAGTGAATGACTTTAATACCAGCACTTGGGAGGCTGAGACAGGAGGATCAGAATTACAGGACAACCTGGTCTACAGGAGACCTTGTTTCAAACAAATAAGGGAGGGGCAGGCTAAAGGTATAGCTTCAAGGTACACGATTATCATGTGAGAGGACTGGGTTCTACTCCCAACATTAAAAAAGAGGTATTTCCTTAAGAGAATCTCCATTAAAGATACTTATATTGGCATCATGCACTGGTGTCTCTTTCCTCCCATCCACACAGAGGGAATTACAGCCCATGGAGGGCACTCTTCTAAGTTCTCACCTCCCGCTTTGTTTCTCACAAAGTTCACAATGGCAGGAAAAACTAGACTCACAGTGTTTTTTTGGCATTCACTACAGTGTAAGCTGAAATAACAACTAGGTCCTCTGCACATCTATCCAATGCTGCGTGAGTACCAAGTGCCTACATCTACTGAGTGCCACATGCTACACTGAGCTTAGTGATGTTGCTACCCTACAGGGGACATTTATCAGCTTTCACAGGTGCTTCAGAAAGGACAAGTGTCCCACCTAGGTGATGTGACTCTTGTCCAGCAAATGCCCCCTATCACCCAGTGCTGTTTCCACCTTTACCCCTGCCGCACTGCTCACAAACCAACCTCAGAGAGATGGTCTCACAGACACATCTATGCATCTTGAAGGTTCGGGACTCAAGAAGGGACTTGTACATATGATAGTTGTACAATTATAAAAGAAAATATTCCCTCAGTACTGGGGTAAACTGTCTTTTTCATTTCTTTTTGTTTTCCCTTGGAGGTGTGCAGTTACACCTTCGCCTAGTGTAGGCGGTAGGAGTTTCTGTGCTATTCGTTTTTGTTTTTGTTTTTTTAAAGATTTAATGTATTTTTATGTGCATAAATGTTTTGCCTGCATGCATGTAAGCATACTTGGTGTGCATGCAGTGCTGCCAGGTCAGAAGAGGGCATCAGATCCTCTGGAACTGGACTTAGAGACAGTCGTTAGCTACTGTGTGGGTGCTAGGAACTTAGTATTCCCAATACTTGTAAAAAGTCACAAGTTTGAACACATTAAAATCTCAGGGAAGTAATACATTGCCCCAAAACAAACAGGTCATCAAAGGACATATTCAGAGAGATGGAAAGTGGATCAGAGGCTGTAGGAGAGAGATATAGTAGGAAACTACTACTTAAGGATTACAGAGTTCTGTTGAGAGGATAGAATTAGAGGGTGGTATGGTTGTTTGATATTGTAAATGCAATTAATTACTCTAGGCTGTGCATTTAAACAGTAAGATGGCAAAAGTTATATCATATATGGCTACCAAACATTTTTTAAATTAATACTAGGGCTGGTGAGATGACTCAGAGGATATAGGTGTTAGCCAGTCAAACTTGACAACATGAATTTGATTCCCAGGACACAGACAGTGTGGAAGCAGAGAACAGATTCCTGATATTGTCCTCTGACAACACAAGTATGCTGTGCAGTTCAGGATCACACACAGATACACAAATATAGACGACAGATACACAGTAATAAATTTTTTAGTGTACTTTATATGCCAAAAACATTAAATTATACACATTAAATGGGTGAACTGTATGTTATGGCTGAATTTATATCTCAAAGCATTTTTTAAAAGAAAAAGTAAAGAAATAGCCTCTACCAGCTCAGTGGAGGTCAGTATTGCTCTTGCCCTGTAAAAACTACCACTGAAGGGCCTGGAGAAATGGCTCTTCAGTTAAGAGCACTGACTATTCTTGCAGAGGATCCAGGTTCAGTTCCTAGCACCCACACAGCAGCTAACAACTGTCTCTAAGTCCAGTTCCAGAGGATCTGATGCCCTCTTCTGACCTCTGGCAGTACTGCATGCACACCAAGTATGCTTATATGCATGCAGGCAAAACATTCATACACATAAAATAAAAATACATACACATAAAATAAAAATACATAAAATCCTAAAAAAAAAAAAAAAAAAAAACGAATAGCACAGAAACTCCTACTGCCTGCACTAGAATGAAAAAGATAGCTACCCCGTCTTCCCCTAAACATGATTTGGTTACAAGCAGTGCTTTTTTGTGCCCCGCTTTCTGGTTAAGGCTCATAATTCAGTACAAAGTCCTATTTAAAGAGTGTAAGAAGTGCCACAGGTGTGATTATACAGTGCTTCCATGAAGACCAAACAGCCCTCCTTCTGCTTCAGCACCTGTTCAGAAGCTCTGACTCTCAGTGCAAACTATGTCACCATTAACAGTGGTGACAGCTGACAAGTCCATGAGCTCATGATGTGCCAAGCACTATGCATCTTTCATTCCCACAATCATCCTATCACACAAGTTCTAACAGTAGTTCTAACAGTTACAATATACAGATGAGGAAGCTGAGGTGCAGAAAGGTAACTTGCCTTGGATCATACCGGCAATAAAGGATGAGAGCTGGTGTGGAATTCAACACAGGAAACAAAGAATTAGAGTTGAGGTGGAACTCAACATTGAGATGCTCCTCGGTATCCTCAAGTAGCAAAGTCTCCAAGAATCAATCAAACGGCTTCTTAACTCTTAAATCTAGATAGGAAGCAATCTTGTGGTGTGCTGTGACACTCATATGTGCTTGTCAACAGTACAAATTGTAACTCACGCTTGCATTCAGAAGCTATAAGTCCCATGAAGTATGTACAATTAGGACAACATGCAAAGGCTCCTCTGCATGAGGGAGGACAGTCCAGGAGAACATGAAGCAGAACTTCCTGGAAGATGGGCAGGCCAGCTCCTGAGAGGCAGGTGGATGTGTACCAATCTACTAGCAGCCATGCCCTTGTACACATGTTGCTGGGCATGCATGGCAGCTGTCCTAGTAAACTGCTCCATTCCCATTGATAGGAATAGAAGAGAGGAAGTGGGGCTCTGAACTTCAGTATTTTCTTTTCCTGTAATCTGTCAACTTAAATTTATTTTGATGGTGAATTTTGAGCACATACATGTCATAAGAAAAATGCAGAACTAGAGAAATGGCTTAGTGGTGAAAGGGCTTGCTGCATAAGCCGACAACCTGAATTCAATCCCCAGAACCCACAAAGAGGAGGAAGTGCATCGACTCCCAAAAGTTTTCCTCTGACCTCCACACACACACCATGATATATGTGTACTCACTGTGCCCCCAATACAGTAAAAATAAATGGATACATAGATTTTTTTTTTTCTAAAGAAAGAAGCCCTGGGTGTTGTGGTACACACTTTTATTCCCAGCACTCAGGAGGCAGAGGCAGGTGGCTCTCTGTGAAATGGAGGCCAGCCTGGTCTATATTCCAAGTTCCAGGCCAGCTGGGTCTACAAGGAGACGTTGTCTCAAAAAACAAACAAAGGGGCTGAAGAGATGGCTCAGTAGTTAAGAGCACTGGCTGCTCTTCCAGAGGACTCAGGTTCAGCTCCCAGCACCTATATGGTGGCTAACAACCATCCATAACTCCAGTTCCAGGGGAATCTAACACCCTCTTCTGACCTCCACAGGCACTGCATGACACAGGTGCACTTACATACATGTAGGCATTGCATATTTTTTATCAAACAAACTAAAAACAAAGGAGCTAGAGGAATGACTCAGGTTAAGAGCACTGGCAGCTCTTGCAGAGGACCCAGGTTTCAATTCCCAGCACCCACATGTCAGTGAACAACTAACTATAACTCCAGTTCCAAGGGATCTGACACTCTCTTCTGGCTTCCATGGGCACTGCAAACATGCAGGCAAAACATTCATATACATAAAAATATATATAAATTCTAAAAGTCTTTTTAAAGAGAAAGGAAGAAATGATGAAGGAATGAAGGACTCAATCTGTAGCCAGTATATGACTATATGACTGCTTTCCACAGACAAAAAGGAACAAACCACTGGTATGGTTTATTTCAGGGACTGGGCTGAAAGGGGTCCTCTCCTCTCTCTACTTATGGCTCTTACCTATGCTATTACAACCTCCCATAAATTGCAGCACGGAGGTCACCTGAACAGCAGAGCTTTCTTTAAATGCTCCAGTTCAAAGCAATCTTGCTCCCATCATGTACCAGCCTGACAGTATTCACCTGAGTTTTCACAAGCAAACACCACAGAGCAGAACAAGCAGAAGCATACACTTCATACTTGCTGCCACTGCACAGCAAGCCTGTGTCTAAAAGGTAACAAGCATTTCCCTGTGATCATTAAAACTGAAAATGTAAAGCCTGTCCTTTACCACAGCCATATCTATTCATGACAGGACAAAGCCGGGTAGGGAGAGAACCCATGGTCCCATGATGCTGGGCAAGCACTCTAGCACAGTTCAAGTTTGGTTTCTCTTGCTGTGATAAAATACTGACCAAAAACAACCTGGGGAGGAAAGGGTTTATTTGGTTTACACTTCCACATTACAGTCCAACACAAAGGAAAGTTAAAGTACTAAAGGCAGGAACCATAAGCAGGACTGAAGCAGAGACCACAGAGGAGCACTGCTTAATGTCTTGCTCCCTGGCTTGCTCGGCGACATTTTTTAGACAGCCCAAGCCCACCTGCCCAGGGATGACACTGCCCACAGTGGGCTGGGCCTGCCTATATCAATTAAGAAAATGCCTCACAGTCATGCCATAAGCCAGTCTGGTGGGAGCAATTCTTCAACTGAGGCTCCTTCTTCCCAAGTGACTCTAATCTGTGACAAGCTGACATACATTAACCAGCATAATCACTGAGCTGCATCCCCAGTCCATACAATATCTACCTTTTCTGAATCTCCTAGTAGGTTTGATCCTCACATTGTTCCTACTTTTATTTTTTTTTAATATTTTATTTATTATTTTTATTTTATGTGTATAATGTATTGCCTGTGTACACCTGTATCGTGCAATGCCCCCCAGAGAACAGAAGAGGGCATCAGATTCCCCTAGAACTGGACATATGGACAGTTGTTAGGCTGCCATGTGGATGCTAGTAATTGAACCCGGGTCCTCTGCAAGAGTAGCCAATGCTCTTAATCTCTGAGCCATAGCCATCTCTCCGGCCTCTTCCTAACTATTTTTAATTAGCATATAAATATTATACATATTACAACATGTTTTAAAATACACAAAATGGAATGCCTATATCAAGCTGGTTAACACATGTACTATTTCATAAACTTTTTTCTTGTGGGGAGAACACTAAAAGTCCACTTAGTAATTTTCAAGGATACAATACACTGTCATTAACTACAATCACACTAACATAGAATGGAGCCCTTGAACTTACTGGTAGATGAAATTCTGTATTCATTGGCATATCTCCTCATTCTCCCTTGCTCTTCACATTTCCAGAAAGGAAAACAATATATAAAGTGAAATTATGAAGTTCTGGGAACTAGGGAAGTCCTTTCATACCCATGCAATCCTACCTCCATTTTAGAGAAGAGGAATTTGTGCAAGTGCATATTGCTCTTTCAGGTGCTTGTGTCTTCATCAGTAGCTCAAAAAGAACACAAAACAAGGTCATCCCAGGAAGGCCAAGATTCTTTGCAGAATCCTGTTTAGACTCAGAATACCTCAACTTGGACAAGAAGCCACTGTACAGTAAACTGTAGGCATGTTCTTTTCTTTTTAAAATTCTGTTACAGAGAACAGCCAAAATAAAAGACATGTTCATTTCCTTTCCCTTTCTAGGAACTGAGGTAAATAGAATAACCTTAACCCAAAAAATCTTCACAAAGGGTTATCTACAAGAGAGTTCAAGGTGTCTTGCAGAGACAGATGGCTGTTAATAAAATATAAGACAAAAGTCAGACTTTGTGCTTTCTGTGGTACAATAAAAGTAAAAGCAGAGAATATTTTTAGCTCTTTCCAGTCTAAAAGGATTTGACCAAAGTATCTTCTCTAAGACTGTCTTTCCATGCATTGATTAAAACAGACCAAGGTTATAAAACAAAATAAATCATTTCCTGACTAGAGAGTTTCCAACATAAATAAAGAGGACACTGCACGTGGCCCATTGTGAGCAGCCACCTGACCCTGGCTGCTTTGCCTCAATTCTCTTTGACTCTCATCTTGATACAAACACAGCAGGGAGGCTTGTGGAAGACACCCAGGCCATAAACAGGGCAAAATGGCAGCACTCAAAATGTGAGACACTCAAAGGACATTCTACACAAGCATGGCTTAGAAAACACCTTTTAAAACTGCTCAAACACACACTGTCTTGGGATGTTCTCAATAAATAGGTGACACAATCAGGTTTCCCCAAGGTCAAGGCCTGGTGGCACATGCCTGTAATTCTAGCACTCAGAAGGTTAAGGTAAGAGAATTGCAAGCTTCAGGACAGTCTGGTCTACATAGCAAGAGCCTGTCTCAAAAAAAATTTTTTTTAATAAATAGTTTCCCCCCAAAGCATAACTGATACCACTAAATACTACTTTTTAAAATAATACAGAGGTAGACATGGTGGCATGCACCTGTAGTCCCAGCTACTATGGAGGCAAAAACAAGGGGATAGCTTGAACTTGGAAGTTCAGAGCAGCCTGAGCAACAGAGTAAAGCCCATTTCAGAAATATAGACATACACATCCATACATACCAGACCTTATAAGTTGGGGATATAGCTCAGGGGTAAGGCATATGCTTAGCACACTTGAAAGTGCTAAGTTCAATCCCCAACATTAAAAAGAAAAAAAAATTAAAACAGAAATAGGTGGAATTTATTCTCAATGCTTATCTCTTTTTCCTTTATTAAAAAATTCTTATTATTATTACTAGTATTATTATTGTGTATGCACATACTGTATACACATAGGCATGGATATCACAGCATGTGTCTGAAGGTCAGAGAACAATTTTGTGGAGTCAGTTCTCTCCTTTCACCCAGGAATTAAACTCAAGTTCCAGGCATGTGCAGCAAGCGCCTCTACCTGCTTAGCCATCTCACCAGCACATTCCAAGCTTTATTTTTAAAACATAAATCTGATGGAAGCAAAACAAAATACTATTTGTAGGGTGTACTTGTGCATAGTTTGATGTCCAGTGAAATTCATGATAGTTTATCAAAGCTTACATTTAGAAAACCTACTATAAAAATAAATTAACCTGGGAGATAGAGACAGGAAAATTAGAAGTTCAAGGCCATCCTTGGCTATACAGTAAGTGTGAAGCCAACTTAGGCTATAGGAGATATAGTCTCAAAATAAATAAACAAATCCATAAATAAAAATAATAATAATGAACTAAATTGACCTTCAGAGAAATTATGTATTTTTCTAAAATTATGGGCTGAGATAATGTTGGGGGCAAATGTTGGGTGTTTATATACAGGGGTAATCTTGAAAAATGATATGATTCAGGTTTACTGTTGCAAATCACACCTGCAAATAAGTAAGAATGAGTTCAGCCTTAAGCGGGAGATGTCAAAAGAAGCAGCTTAGAAGGTCACGAAAGCATGGCTGCAATAAACCAAGTTCGGACAGAATGGGAACACCGTTCTTCAGGGTGAATTCTGTTAGAATTGTTTTCTCTTCAAACATACAGGGAAAAAAAATCTTATACATATAAGAAAAAATAAACCAAAAAGTCAAATTTCTAGTCCAAACTCATAGAAGGGTTGCAGTCCTATCACCTGTTCAACTATTTTTACATGCATTTAGATTTCAGGAAAAAAAAAAAAAAAAGAAAGAAAGAAAGAAAATTTTGAATAGACATATGTCTCAACTTAAAAGTGAAACTATGTGCATCATCGTCCAGTAGATGGGGGTCTCACACTGTAGCTCAGGCTGGCCTAGAACTTACTACATGACCCAGAGCTAATCCTAACTCATGGTAATCCTCCTCAGTCCTGAGTACTGAGAGTATTGAGATTACAGACAAGATTCACCACACCTGGCTTTGTCAGGTTCTTTTTGTTGTTTTATTTTAGAGACAGGCTGGCATCCATCTCAGAGAGATCTTTCTGCCTCTGCCTTCTGAGTGCTAGAATTAAAGGTATGTGCCACCACATTGGATTAAAACTTATTTAGCTCTTTTTTTTTTTTCATTTTGGTTTTGATTTTTTTTTTTTTTTTTAAGGGCCATACTGTGTACTGGCTGGCCTTGAACTTGCAGAGATATACCTGCCTCTGCCTCCTAAGCACTGGGATCAAAGGCATGAGACATCACACCCACCCAGGTTCTTTTGAATAATAATGTTGCACAGTATTTGCAATATTAGACTGATGCAGAAATACAGAACCTCTTAACTAAGCTTTTTAATCAAGTTGTTCTTCATTGCTTTATATATTGGCACATATACAATTGAGAAACTATTGGCCTCTACCTGATCCAGTTTGTAGCCACCCGATTTTATAAGGAGTTGAATTTAGTAGAGAAACAGAACTACTGCTTCAAATATCTACCAGGACTAACATTTCCTATTTAAAAAATACCATAGGCCAATGAACTTAATATCACATACATAAAAATGTAAGAAATAGTCACAACTTAAACCACATTTATTGTCACCTGTGGCTTCCAAGGTCTAAGGCATAGATTTCTGAAGAATCACAAAGGTGGGGGCTGGAGAGATGGCACAGCTGGGCTGGAGAGGCTGAGAAGACGTATGTTCAGTTCCCATCACACAATTCAGGTAAACAACTGTCTATAACTCCAGGTCCAGGGGATCAAATGCCCTCTTTTGGCTTTCAAAGGCATTCATGAATGTGGTGTATTTACAGGCATATAGGCAAAACACTAAATCACATAAAATAAAAATAAATTAAAAAAAAAGAATTACAGAAACACACACTATTCCAAAATATGAGATAAGAGCAAAGAAAATTCTTTCCCCGCATAGAACTGGATCCCAAAGACCCAGGGGCCAAAACAACTCATTTTCCAAGCAGAAAAATACAACTTAATTTCCACTCTACATCACACTGTTACCTCACCTACTTTGGAAGAGATCATCAACATCAAACATACTACCTCTGAACTTCCAGAGAAAGTAGAAAAAATCAGGAGGAAAAAAAACGTAGATAAAAGGAAGCCATGGTATGATAGATAAAATTCACCAACTCAGACAATACCAGTTCAGATGGAATAAGCAGCTATCTCTCGTGCAGGCTAAACACAGCACCGTGGAGCTAGTGTTTATATAATCATTCTAGGAAATGGTATCCCATCCAGTAAAGTCATGGCAGGATCATAATGTGCTACACATAACATCAGGAAATGATGTAACTGCCCCAATGCTGAAATAGCTATTTCTCACAGTGGTAGTGATCAATGTGGGCTGCCTCACTCTGTCTGGTGCACACTGAATCCAATACCAAGCCTGTAAGAGTGCTGGGCTCAAGATGAAGGTTTACGGATGTGGCATAGAGCCAAACTGGGCTGCCTAAGGGTCACAGCCACAACTTTAGTCTCAACCTTGCCAAGCAAGCACAAACCACACTTGGAAATAATAAGTGAGATTCACAGAAGTGCTCTGAGTCTAAGACTCTTCATAAATCACACTGACTCCTTATGACAATACAGAATGTGAGACGAGCTTTTTCTCTCCAGTACCACAAAACAAAAAGAGATAAGCAGAGAGAGGACCAGTGAAGGAGCAGTGAGAATGAAGACTTCACACATTATCCCAAAAGCCATTTATCCAACTAACATTTCCTCACAAATAATATATAGTCAATTAATAATGCACACATAAATAAACAATAATACGTATGTGAGGCTCACTAGGGGATGGGTTTAACTATATACACAAGTCTCCCTTAAAGGCAATTTAAATGCCAAATTACCAACTTTTGTGATTTGGAAGAGACTACTAACTTTGGCAATATCTTTTTTTGTATTGTTTCGGGTTTTTAAAAATATTTATTATTTTTACGTGTATGAGTGCACTGCCTGTGTGCATGCAAGTGCACCCATGTCATGCAGTGCCCGAGGAGATCAGAAAGCGGCATCGGATTTCCTGGAACTGGAGTTAGGGACATTGTTAGCCACCATGTGGGTGCTGGGAACTGACCCAGGGTCCTCTGAAAGAGCAGTCAGCACTCTTAACCACTCAACCATCTCTCCAACTCCTTTGTTTTGATTTTTGAGAAAGGGCCTTACTATTTAGGCCCAGCTGGCCTGGAACTAGCTGTGGAAAAGAATGGTCTTGAACTCACAGAGCTCTGCCTGTCCCTGCCTTCTGAGTACTGGAATTAAAGATATGTGCCACCATGGTCAGATATTTCTTTTCTTTTTTCCTTTTTTTTTAAATATTTTATTTGTTATTTTTATTTTTAAAATATTTATTATTTTTATTTTATGTGTATGAGTGCACTGCCTGCATATATGTAAGGGCACTTTGTTATGCAATGCCCATGGAGGTCAGAACTGGAGTTAGGGACGGCTGTTAGCCGAAATGTCAGGACTGGGAATCGAACCTGGGTCCTCTTCAAGAGCAGTTAAGTGCTCTCAATCGCTGAGCTATCTCTTGAGTACTCCTTTTTGTTTTTGTAAACCGGTATATTTTATTTCTCAAAAAGTCAATTTCTATTTTCAAAAGTATCTAAATCACTAAAAATAAGAAATGTTTGATTTAAAATGGACCACAGTTCTCAGTCATCCCAAAGTACTGGGTTCATCCAGTGTTAAGAGAACTGAGGGGCTGTGACCCTCTGATTACTTACTTGTTAAAAAAAGGTTCAATGAGTTTTGATCTGGCAGACACACAAATTTTTGAAGGACCCAGTAAAGAACCTGAGGAAGAGAAGTAGGACATTACATACAGCCATGTGGTCAAAGCCCAGAAGCTTGGACAAAAAAATGTTACACTCAATACGTTACAAATGGCACAGGTAAAAGGTGCTCTCACAGGCCAGTGCCAGCCGTCTTTTCCCGTGTGTTCCCCTCCCCAGTACCTCCAGTTCTTCTCTCCAAACCCTCCTGCTTCTACCTGGGTGACCAGGTTCTAGGTAACAGCAGTGATACACAAACTGTCCACCATCACCCATGCGCTTCATGCCCATGTTGAAGCCTAATCCCAAACACAATGATATCTGGAAAAGAGCTATCTAGGAGGCAATTAAGGGGACTGGAGCCCTTATATGAAGAGATCCAAGCCTTCCTCCTCCCTGCTCTTCACCATGTGAGAATACAAGAAGGCAGCTGTCTGCAAGCCAGGTGTCAGCACGTTGATCTTGAACTACTTCCCAGCCTCCAGAATCACGAGAAACAATGGTCAACTATCTAAGCCTGGTCTATGATCATTTGTCCCAGCAGACTGAGCTATGAGACAGGTGAGATTCACTCTACTGACAGAAATACATATGGAGAGTACCTAGGTAATTTGCCATGGAGATGAAGCACAGTCCTGTGATGTAAGCATCATAACCTGCCTCATGGAGCTGCTCAGAAGCTGTGTCATAGCTTGGAAAGCCTTCTGCACTTTCTAAAGAGAAAAAAAAGTAAGAAAACCATTTTCCCAGAGTATCACAAAACATGGAAACTGGTAAGTATGACATCCTGCCAAATGCAAACTGCATTATTATGTGCGGCACACACAGCCTAAACAAGCAGGGGAGACTGTGTACCAATCCTGTCTACACAAGACCTCACAATATGAAATAATACAGTCACTGAAAACAAGGGCTTTGGTCTAGACCAGGGAACTGCCGCAGTCTCCTTACTTAGCTGAAGGCCCCCTCAGCCTATGCTGCTGGTGCCATTTGCCATTTCACATTTCTTATCTTGTGATAACTTCCTCTTCTGACTGCTTCCTAAAGTTATGAAACAGATGGTCTTCACCATATACACAGGACACAACAGGACTCTGAGCTGGGCATGGTGATTCATGCCTGTAATCTCAGCAGTTAGAAAGCAGAGACAGGACAATGACTCCAAGTTTGAGGCCAGCCTAGACTTAAAAGTGAGTTCTAAACCAGTCTTGGCTACAAAGTAGTCCCCTGTCTTTGAAAAAATAATAAACTAATAAAAACACAGCAGGTCTCTGGAGTCACATTGTCGTCTGCATCTCCGCTCCATCACTCATGAGCTATGACCCTTTTAAAAGAGGAAATGACAATCAAACTTCCCTCATAAGGCTTTTGGAGGCATCAAATGTTCGTAAGGTTCTTCTTCAGTGCTTGGTATGTGGTACCTATCAATATGCCAAGTAACCTTCCCCACAAAACGAAAGATTCCAGTTCAATATTGGCTCACAGTCGATACCACTCTCAGCTATGTTTCCCAAGCTCATCAATCTAAAGACAACAGCGTATTCAACTCCCAAAATAGATCAGAACTTGTTGTAAGTCTGCCTTTGGGTCACGGGGCCTCTTCCCTGCAAAGATTATTTTTTAACAGGACTCCTAAGTCACACTGACATTCACAGATGCTGAGAGGATGCAAGGAGAGTGAACTGCTCCGGAATAAATTCCCTACCAGAGATTAGAATTACATATGGAAATAACAGGACAGGATTAAAGCTCTTACTCATAACTACTTCCTAGAATCATTCTGGAAATGAATGTTAAAAGGCCATTGCAACACAGCATCAAAACCATAAACGGAGACTGACGATGAAGTAGCTGCTGTGCTTCTATAACAATACAGTGCTCTTTAAGCAAGACCCTTTTAGTTCCTTAAGTATTACATCTCAGACTTGAAGCTTCATAAGAAAGCCTTTTAACATAGTGCTGCTCAAGTAAGAGTCTCAACACCACCAGTTGAAGCTCATTATTTCCCAAATCGATTATTTTACTGTGTTGTTACATGAAAGGCCTGGGGTTCCTTCCCTCTCTCCACCCTGTATCTCCTTGATTCCTTTCTTGGACTATTACCCAGAAGGGAAATACCTGTGATCTAGCCCATCTGAATGCCTCCATTACCAATTTCTAAATCATTAGTGCGACTATCAGTGTCTTCAGAAGTTTTCATGGCACAACTACAAACCAGCAGCATAATTGTGCTTGGGCTAATAGGCCCAACGACACAGCACTCTGAACACAGGTGTAGTGGCCACACGTATCAACACACTTCCATCTTGCAAGAAGTGTTCCTTCTGACCTCTGGTTTTCTTCAATAATTCTGTTTCCATTGTCTGAACTAGATCAGAGGACACAAGGGTATACTCTCCTTTAATTTCATCAACAAACCCAGTTTTTGAGCTTTTCTGTGACAGAAAATATATTTTCATTCTAGTCCTAAATATTAATCACTGACTCTTTGTCTCTGTTTAAACAATGCACCACATGAAAGGACATTTCATGTTTGGGAAGCACTCTAAGCATTAGGAAATAACAGCCTTAAAGCTTTAATAGCCAGCTTCTCAATGAACACCCACCCGACCCTATTAACATGAGCTAGATGTAGAATTAGAACATCACCCTTCATCAGCGAGGAGTCATTCAGCACAGACGTAAGTTAACTTGGCCAAAGTCTATAAATATGCAGCACAGTTTTAGAGCCACTTCACCTTTCTTCTGCAGAATGTATTCAGTAATTTTCACAGAATTTGAAGGCTTTCACATTTAATATTCTTACCAACTTTAGGAGGGGTGAAAGGTGTCTCTTTTAACCGTTTTTCCAACTCAGCCAGAGATGTGTTGTTAATGATATCCTGCAGGCAGTAAGCAGAGAATTATAACGCTTCATCTCAGAGCAACATATATTAGGGAGAGCTACATGAGGACACGATGGAGGAGGGGAAAAAACGTCTTGCAGTGCCCTCTTGTGTTCTTTAGTGGAAGAGAAATCACTGCTTATTCTGTGTGAAGGAGAAGCAGCAAGTTCAAGGTTTACTCTATGAGATGCAGAATGCAATGTAAATCTTCTACAGTATGAAAACCCTAGAGACTTAGCCAGGTTCAGTGGTGCTCACCTGTAGTCCCAGCTACTTGGGAGGCAGAGGCAGGTGGATCTCTGTGAGTTCAAGGTCAGCCTGGACATGGCGAGTTCCAGATCAGCTGGGGCTACAGGAAGACCCTGTCTCAAAAAGACCAAAAAAAAAAAAGTCTTCACAAAGCACCAAATGATTGATTACATGTTGGTCTGAATTTTCTTTATTAGAAAATATGTCCAAAACATATAAAATAAGAGGGAAATAGAGAAAGGACAAACTGGTAGCAAGTATTCAAAAGTATAAATTACAGACAATGTAGGGCACATATATGTCATCCAGCACTGGGGAAGCTGAAGAGGGAGAAGAGTGAATGTAAAGCCAGCCTGGACGACAGAGCGAGGCCCTGCCTAAAAAAGTAAAACTATATGCATTTTAATATTAGAAACTTACATTCAAAAAACATAGAGGAAAATAAAAACATAATTCTACTAACCAAGAAACTGTTCATATTTTGATATATTTATTTTGGGTCTTTTCCAGTTTTGTTCTTTTCCTTCTTTTGAGACAGGGTAACTCACTATGTAGACCAGACTGGCCTTGAACTCACAGAGATTTGCCTGCCTCTGCCTCCTCAGTGCTGGAATTAAGAGGTGTGCGCCATGATGCCCAGCCTTTTTTCCTTCTTATATTTCTTTTAGTGCATTTGAAATGACATTTAAATAGACCATAATTACAAAGCTATTAGTGTTAATGCAAAATATTTCAAAAAAATGCTAGGTGTGGTGGTACATACTTATATCCCAGTACACAGGAGATGGAGGCAGGAAGACAGAGAGTTCAGGTTATCCTCAACTGCAGATCATGTTCAAGGCTAAACTGAGCATAAGTGAGACTCTGGCTCAAAAAACAAATTTTTTTTTTAAAACTGAAATTATAGCTTATCAGTGATAGTTCAGATTTATACCTTAAAAGGCTGTGTGCTGGCCATCAACTTAGTATCCAAGAGTCTAAAAACAAAAGAAATTTCAACATTAAACAAAATGTTTATCAAATATTCAAAATGTATGTTACTCAAACACAAAAAAATACTTAAAATATTTCATAAAATACATAGCCAGCATATACTTAATATATAAAATACCAAAAATATACTTAAACACTTCAAAGTGGACAGATGAAGCAAGTACCCTGGCCAGTCTGAACCAGCAGTGGCATCATGGTGGTACCAGACTAAGGACACAGTCCCATCACCAGGGGCTTCATTCATAAGACAGCTGTAGGAAAATCCACTCTCTTGGAACAAGTTCCAGATTTGCTATACCTGAGTTAAGTGCAGTTTACATCCATCTTGAAGGTAAGGCAAACACTTCCACATCTTCCTGTGGTTTAAACACTGGTGCAATTCTAACCCTCCCAAATCACAAACACCTACTGCTACTACCCTAGTTTGCAGTCTGAATTTTTATGGGGGCCAAACTCTGTACTAGGAAGCTTTAGGCTGCTATATACTGCTGTGGTGGTTAATCTTCATTGTCAACTTGACTAGATTTAGAATCACCTAGGAGATACACCTCTGAATCAGATTTTGAGGGAGTTTCCAGAGAGATTTAACTAAGGAAGGAAAGCCAAGCCTGAATTTAGGTAGCACTGCTTCATCATTTGGGGTTCCACACTGAATAAAAGGAAAGAAGGAGAGAAAACCAGATAAGCACTGGTATTCTCCTTTCTCTGCTTCCTGGTTGGTATGTGAGGAGACCTCTATGAACTCCACCATCCCTTCCCATGATGTACCCCCAAACTGTGAGCCAAAACAAATCCTCCCATAAGCTGACTTTTGACAGGAATTTCATCACAGCAATGAGAAAGGGAAGTACACTTACTATTCTATCACAAAGACCAGAAACACTAAAGGAGAGCCTGACCAAAGTAAAAGTTCTCTCTAGACTAATTTCTTTTCACAAAAATGTGAACATGTGGCTATGACAGCAACAGCCTAAATGAAAGAACAACTAGTTGGCTACACCACCTGTCCTTCTTCAAAAGAGCTAAACAGCATCTTGCTGTGTAGACTCTATATCTCTGACATGTGGTTATCACACATGTGATATATGAACTGAACTAGCATGCAATGCAATTCTAACTGTGGGAAACACTACCAGGTACAGGCACTGATTAAGTCTGTATATGACAGGGGCAGGAGAATCTTTGACCAGGCAGCTCTTAACTGAGGAAAAAGTACTCTCAGTCGGACATGTCAACAATTAAAAGATACATCCTGCACGCATGGAAGAGCAGAGCCATGGCAAGGCCTCTTCACCAGTCCTATAGACTGCAAGATGTAGGATAAGAAAAAAGGAGGCATCAGCTACTCTCATTCTCAGAATTCTGATTTCTTTTTAAATTTTATTTATTTTTATTTTATGTGTATGACTGTTTTGCATGCATGTATGCAGACCACCTGTGTGGAATTATGACAGTTGTTAGCCACCATGTTGGTGCTGGGAACTGAACCCTAGTCCTCTGCACCAGCAGGCAGTGGTCCCAATCACTGAGCCATCTATCTAGTCCCAGAACTCTGATCTTTAATCATGTGACAAAACTAGTCATAAATTTAAATAGCTAAGCATGACAAAGTTGGAGATTGGGCTGGATGGCTTCAGTTATTAACCTGACACACCTGGGAAGAAGGAACCTCAACTAAGGAATTTTCCCTATCTGATTGGCCTGTGAACTATCTGTAAGGCATTTTCCTTTTTTTAAATTAATTTTTTTTAATTATTTTTTATTTAAGCATATGAATGTTTTGCTTGCTGCAAGTGTACCTGTGTTGTACAAAGCCTGCAGAGGCCAAAAGATGTTGGATTCCCTGGAAATGGAATTATGGAGATTGAACCAGGGTCCTCTGGAAGAACAGACAGTACTCTTCACTGCTGAGTCATATCTCCAGTCTGTTTGATTTTTATTTTTTAATTAGTGTATACATGTGTCTGTGTGTGTGTGTATGCAGGTGAGAGTAAGTGCCCTCAGAAGACAGAGGTGTTAAATCCCTTCTGAGCTGGAGTTACAGGTAGTTTTGAGTCACCTGACATGGTTGCTGGGAATTGAACTCAGGTCCTCTAGAAAAGTAATAAGTGTTCTTAACTACTGAATAATCGCCCCAACCCTTATTTATTTAATTATTTTATGTGTGTAAGTGTTTTCCTGGCATATATGTAAGTATACCACACGTATACAATACCTACAAATGCCAGAAGAGGGCAATGAATTCCCTGGAACTAAAGCTATAGACCGTTATTAACTACTATGTGGGTGGTAGGAATCAAAGTCAGACCTTCTGCAAGAGCAGCCAGTGTACTTAAGCCATCTCTATAGACCCTGTGAGACATTTTCTTGATTGCTGTGTGATGTGGGAGGACCCAGTCCACTGTGGTTGGTTCCACCCCTGGGCAGGTGGTTCTGAATTGTATAAGAAAGCAGGTCAAGTACAAGCCAGAGAGGCAAGAGAGGAAGCAATGTTCCCCCAGAGTCTGTGCTTCAGTTCCTATGTCCAAGTTTCTGCCCTGACGTCCTGCCCAACTCCCTCGAAGATAGACAATGCCTTGGAAGTGTGAGATGAAAGAAACCCTTTCTTCCTCAAGTTGCTTTTAGTTACATTTATCACTTTAACAGACATCAAACTAGAACAGAGATATTAAATCTATTAATTCATTTCCCAGTTTGTATGAACTGCCTCTTTGTATTGTGTAATTGTCTCAGTGAATATTTTAAAGTTGAGAGAGTCCTTGAAGAAGGCTTACCTGGGGAAGACACATGTTGTCATCTCCTTAAAATCATTCAAATCCTAAAAAGCAAGAGAATACCTATTATTATCCCAGCACACCACAGTATTATTTAAAACCTACATAAACAGTTCAGGTTCTTAGCTGTTTTCTCAAACATTAACTACCATGACTCACATGAATCTTAAGTTCAACAGAAAAATCTACTTCTAATTAATAATATTCTAAATCTAGACCAGCAAGATGGCTCGGTGGGTAAAGGCCTGCTGCCAAACATGAAAATCTGAGTTCAATCTGCGGAACTTACATTGTAGAAGGACAAAACCAACTTTTCTAAATTGTCCTCTGACCTCCACATGCCCACACACATACACTATATATAAATACACAAACACACACCCCACCTCCAGTAAGATGACAGTGGATAAAGGCACCAGCTGCCAAGTCTGAGTTTTAGCCCTGGGACTCACATGATAGGAGGAGAAAACCAGCCCAAGCAAGTTGTCCTCTGACTACCACACACATAGGCCTCAGTGTCCACACATATGCACAACAAACAAATAAATATAAGAAGTTTTAATCTAATAAATCTCAATTCTCCCTCATTGAGAACTATATGACTTGGATAAGTAACTAGCCCAGCAAGATGGCACACATCTATGATCCTAGCACTTGGGGAGCCAAGGTAGATAGATCTCTATGAATTCAAGGGTAGGCTGGTCTACACAGTGAGTGTGAGGCCAGCCAGAGCTGCATACTGAGGGCCTGTCTTAAAAAATAAAAAATGGAGGCTAGCAAAATGGCTCAGTGGTCAAAAGCACTGACTAACCTTACAAAGGACCTGGCTAACAACCATCAATAACTCTAGTTCCAGGAGATCTGATGCTCTCTTCTGGCCTCCACGGACATAGCATGCAACTGGTACACTTACATACATGTAGGTCAAACACTCATACACATAAAAAATAAAAATTTTAAAAATAAATATGTGAAAAACTTTTGATAACCAATGGGTTTTGTGGAAGAACTAAAGAGATGGCAGTTCTGTTATATATAAAACACTGAATTCTTGATAGGCTGCAGGACCTCAGGAATGTTTAATAACAGCTAACAGGCTATGCTCTCTACTACACAGGCTTGTTTTAACAGTGACACTAGCAATGTCATTACATTAAATGGCTGATACAGGAAACAGACACGTTGTAAACTAGCTTATACCTCTACTGAGACCATCTTTGAATGTTAGTTAAAATGGCTATTAAATATACAGACATTTCAACATATATATGATTCCTGCTTTAAGCACTCAGAAAATTGTTAGTGGCACTAATAGCAAGTGCCTAAATTAGACTATTCGTTTCCCAAGTTTATTCTGATCAGGAAGTCAAGAGCAGAAATGAAAGTACTCCAATTCTGAATTAACTCATTTACATACACAACTGCCATGCCAGCCTGGGTAGTCACATTCCTGACCCTTTGTAAGCCACACCTCTTCAACGTTATTCATGCTCCACAGCAAGCTGTCATTTCCAATTAGCTTTTCAAGCCTGTAAACACAGACTGTATTTAGCTAGCTCGAAACACAAACCAGCTTTTCAATGGCTGTCATTAAATCAATGGACAATACATGAACAAGTGGCTCTAAGGCTAAATCAAAGAAAAATGCTGTAATGACTGTTTTTAACCTTTCAACACCACTTTGAAGCTTTGCAAGCAAGAGAAAAGTAGAATTATGGCTCCTCCAGGATTAACAGACACAGAGCTCTAGACCAACACCTTATACAAGGTAATGTTTAAGTAGCAAGAAGTCCCATAAAAGACTCTCCTCTAAAAGGCACCTCCAAGATTCAGTCTTCTTTCTTTTTTTTAACCTTGGTATATGTGTGTGTGTGTGTGTGATCTGTGTGTATACCAGTGTGCTATGTGCTTGCATAGAAGTCAAAAGACAATCTTGATTGTAAGCCTTCGCCTTCCAGGTTATTTTGAAACAAGGTCTCTTGTTTGATGCTGTGTACACCAGGTCAACTGGTCCACAAGTTTCCAGGGATTCTCCTGTCTCTGCCTCCCATCTTGCAGTAGAAGTAGTAGTATTCCAGATGTGTGCTACCCAATCCAGCTTAACATGGGTTCTGGGATCTGAATTCAGGTCCTCACATTCCTTTACCTACTGAGCCATCTCCCTAGTCCAGATATGAATTCTTTAGTGTACTTTTAAACTCTTAAAAAGCATGGTACCAATACATGTAAAATTTCTATCATCTTAAACATATTTACATGTTAAGTAAATTAGCCTGGTTACCTTAGTAATAAAGTGAGATAAAATAGTTCATTCTAAACCCTAAGTCCTCTTATTGAAAAATAAATTATAAACTGGGTCTCAAAAGGGTAAGTGAAGCTGTAGACTGCAAACACAGAGAAAAACAAAAGAAAACTCAAGTCAGAGGCAATCACACACAAAAACCACAAGTCTGCCAAAACAAACACAAATATCAGTTTGCCTGGGAAGATAGAACCTAACAGTGGCTGGATTACAAAGGCAATCAGATAAAATCTGAGACACAGCTCACAAGAGCCAACTTGATGCAAAAACAAAGAATGTGAGATTAGTTGAGCATTTTAAGCAGAGTCAGTGATGTCAACAGAACTATCCATCAGAAGATTACTGAACTGGCAATCAGAAGATACTCATCTGTTAAATCAAGACTTAATGCCTAAGATGTGCTAAGCTCTGTTTGGTATTCAGAACCCGTAGAAATTCAGTATTAAATATGCTTCCCTTTGTCCTTACTGATAACCTCATTGCTTTATAGTTAGGAGAGGAGATTCTCCTCTGGTCTATAAAAAATGGGTGACTTAAAATAAACATTATTAGCTCTTCAGACATAAAATGCAAATCTCTGATCATAAAGCCTCTGTATCTCAGAAGGTAATGAGTTATGATGGGATAAGGGAGCAATAGACCCAGTATGTTCAAATCTAAGCTGTACACACACTGTTCCAGATGATTATCAAGATACTGATGGGGCAGTACAACCTAGGAAAAGTCAAGAGGTTGCAGATATGTAAATGAGACCAAATTCTCATCTGAGAGACCAAATTTCCAATGCAGGAGCAACAAAAGATTAGTCCCATCTGGCAGCAATTTAAAGCAGGGATTGAGGGGCTGGAGAGATAGCTCAGCAGTTAAGAGCACTGACTGTTCTTGCAAAGAATCTGGCTTTGGTTTCTAGTACCCACACAGAGGCTAACAACCATCCATAACTCCAGTTCCAGGGGATTGGACGCCTTCTTCTGACCTCCACAGGCACTGCATGACATGGGTGCACTTACATACATGCAGGCACGACATTCATACACCAAAAAAAATAATAATAAAATATTAAAGCAGAGATTGGGCCCAGTGAGGGGGAGATTTGCAATATTACTGCTTGAACCTGCAAGGTCATCCTTGGTTATATACTGAGTCCAAGTCCAGCTTGGGATATATATGAGATCCTGTCTCCAAAAATGAAATATTAGCTGAGCAAGGTGGCACATATCTTTAATCCCAGCACTCAGGAGACAGAGACAGTTTGATCTCTGTGAGTCAGAGGCCAATCTGGTCTTCATTGCCAGTTCCAAGTCAGCTAGAGCTACACAGTAAAACCCTAGTTTTAAAAAGAAAAAGGAACTGGAAAGACAGCTCAGTGATTAAAAGCACTGACTGCTCTTACAGAGGGTCTCGGTTTGATTCCTAGCACCCACATAGCAGCTAACAACCACCCAGTACCACCCAGTAATTCCAGTTCCAGAGGATCTGATGCCCTCTCCTGGCCTTTTCAGGTATTGCACATATATGCTACACTTACATATACATAGGCAAAACACTCAGACACATTAAATAATAAATTAAGAAAAGATATTTTAAATCAATAAGTAAATAAAAATAAAAATTATATGAAAATAAAGTATAGATTGGCAAACTGCCCCATCAGACACCACAGACTAGCCCAATGCCAGGAACAGACTCCCTCCTTGGAAACTGTTGAGGTACCCAAAACCCTCAAACAACATTAGCCATTGCCCCTGCTCTTCATTACCCATCAGAACTTGACAATAAGACCCGACTGCTAAAGATGTAGTTGTAGAACAAACAAAGAGGAATCAAGCTGACATTGACCTCAAAGTTTCATCTTTACTGCTGGAAGGTGCTATGATGCTACCAGAAGAGAAAAGTAATCATTAACCCTACTCAACTCTGAATCCTGCAAGCTACAATAACAACTGGTCTGGCAAGATATGCCTACTAATGCAATATTGGCACAAAAGTTATGAGAGCAAGCAATCACTTTCTGATTGGATTTAAGGTCTGCTGTATAAGATGGAGCCCATGCCTGATGTTGATATGAAGCTTAGGAACCTGTGGCTAGACAGGTCACATGTCATATGGGAGAGCCTAATGTCATTATTCTTCTAAATGGATGTGGTATTAAACCAACTCCTAATGACTTACCATTATACCTATAGATAAATGTCAACTCAAATGAGAAAAGCTTCCTCATGCAGCATATGTTGATTAATACAGAGACCCATAACTGCATAACATGTGGAGAATGAGAGATTGCAGAGTACTTATCTCTGAATAAGAAAGCTATATCAAACTTCTGCCTCCCAAGGCTCAGGGATCACTGGGAAGATGGGTCAGAAAGACTGGAAGAGACAGAAGTGGTAGATGACCACAAGGAAACAGAATCTTCTAGACAGCTGGGTAGATGCTCACATGAACTCACAGTAATGGTGACAGCATACACAAGATCTACATAAGCTCAAGCCAGACAAAATCCCAGCACAGAAGCAGGAAGGTAGGTAAGAAGCCCTAACCCAAGCCGAAGAACTGATTACTGCTGGGAAAGGGAAATTCAGTTTTCTTTAAGGATGTGATACTGAGTAGGTTAGCCAGGTTCCAATGGATAGACCCACATTTAAGGGTATTTGCGGACACAAATTTGACTTGGTAAGTCTTAAAATATATGATAAAGTACATAAAATTGAGAGGAGAATAATAAAGGGGAGAGAGTCTAAATATCACCAAAACACACTGCATGAAATTCTAAAATAAATTAAAAATGTAAAATAAGTTAGTAAAAATAAAAATAAATCATAAATTGACAAACTATGGCCTATAGCCCAAATTTGGGCCACCACCTCATTTTTTCTTAAATCATACTTTACCCAACACAGTCTTATCTATTTGCTTATTCTATGGCAGTCTGGAGTTATAATGGCAGAGTGGAGAGCTGTCATAGTACTAAACAGCCTGGAAAGCCCAAAATATTTTTCTATGTGGTCTTTTATAGAAAGCTTGCCAATCTGTGGCTTAAAGGACAAACTGAATGTTAAACGGGGAAAAGGGCTCTGGCCTAGAGTCTGATGAACTCCAACAGAGAAAGAAGACTCCTTGAGAGAGAAATGAAAAGCACTGTGACTGAGGGACAGCATGGAGATGAAGTTGTCAGGATTCTTGAATGGGCAGAGAAGAATCCAAGCTGGTATGAGAAACAGTATAGCAGTCAGAGGGTCATTCACAGCAACAGATGCAGGAAAATGAACTAGTTTGGTGAGAGTAAAAGAATTAAGAATGAAAACAAAAAGTAAAAAACTCCTCTGAGACACAAAAATCCTAAATAACACTTAGTCTGAGGGTTAGCTAGGTAACAAGGGCCTGGAGTCCAGCATGCAATGTATCCTGGACTTGAGAGACCAGAGCTGGTATCTGCAGCTGAAGTTATGATGGTGGGTGTGATCACGAAAGGATAGAAAATAAGGGAGGGTGGAAAACAGAGTGATGGGAGTAAGAGAGATACACCGTGTACAGCTACGGGGTAAGGGAGAAAAGCCAGCAGAAGAGCCCAAACACATCTGATTATGCACTTATGATACCTGGCGCTGAGTATGAAAAACACCACCAAGGTTTCCAGGGAGCCTCAGGGTGGCAGCTCAACAGGAGGCAATCAAGTAGCACCACTTGCCTTCTGACCCTCTTAAGTCTAATTTTTAGGGGTACCAGACTAGCAGCTCACACCTGTGGCCTATTCCCTGCACAGCACTAAATGAGAAACTGCCAGGATCAAGTGAGGAGGAAAGATTTATTCATGCTCTGACAACAGCAGTTGACTAACGATCCACACAATGGCTCATGTATACATCTTGTCAAAACAGTACAGGCAAATATACACGATTGTCCCTGGGAACATAAAGCATATGAGGAAATGAGGGAACCACTGGGGCAGAGACCACAGTTCTCAGTGAAAACACACCGTGCATTCTGAAGGCTTCAGTCACTTACCGCAGGCAGGGGGCAGTAGAACTGATGAACTGTATGCATGACATCCAAGAGCATATTGTGTCCAATAACAAGCTTCCCCTAGCAAGAGGCAAGGTGAGGAAAAGCACACCAAAATTATACAAAGGCTTAAGAGTAACATGGATACTTCAGATGAGCAGGGTCTCACAATGTAACCCAGGCTGGCCTATCTCTCTATTATCACCCAGAGAGGTCTCAAACTAATGCTTTACCTGCTGAGATTGAGTGCACCACTATGCCCATTCATAATGATTTCTCTTTTCTCCTATTATATTAATCTTGTCACCTTCAAGAATCTGAAGTAGGTTTCCTTTAAAATGCCTTTTTATTTTATGTGTATGAGTGTATTGCCTACATGTATGTAAGTGCACCTGTGTCATGCAGTGTCTACAGAGGACAGAAAAGGGTGTCAAATCTCCCCTAGAACTGGAGTTACAGATGGTTGTTTACTGCCACATGGGTGCTGGGAATGACCCTGTGTCCTTTTCAAGAGCAGCCAGTGCTTTTAACCACTTAGCCTTCTCTCTAACTCCTGAAGTAGTTTTGTTTTGTTTTGTTTTGCTTTTTTTTTTTTGGTGTTTTTGTTTGTTTCATTGTTTTTTAAACAAGTCTTACTATGCTGCCAAGGCTGACCCTAAACTCCTGAGCTAAAGTAATTCTTTTTCCTTAGCCTCCCCAAGTGGCTGGGACTATGGAGTATACTACTGTGCCTGGCTAGAAGTAGTAAAATTTTAATATTGTGGTGGTGTTTGTTTTTTTTTTGAAACAGAATCTCACTATGTAGCTCTGGCTGGCCTGGAATTCTCTGTGTAGACCAGGAACAGACACATTCACCTGTCTCTGGCTCCTGAGTACTGGAATTAAAGGTATGTGCCATCCAGCTGATTAAAGCACTTTTAAACAGTAAAATCAGGTCCTGTGACCTGTCAATAAGTTGTAACAAAATTCCAAGTATACAGTTTTTAAGATTTTTAAATGACTGTTTAAAAATATCATTAACACAACCTACTTATTTTTAAAGATATATTCATAATAACACTATAAGATGTAAAACAATAACTATTCAATACTATTAAATACAATTTCATTTTCTAAATCATCTATGTCATGATTCAATGGAACATATTTTAAGGATATTTCCATAACATGTTATTGTCTTTTTTTAAGTTACCTCTACTACTACTATTTGTACATGCATGGGGTATTTGCACACAGCACAGTGAGCTTAAGGAGGTCAGAGGACAATCTTGTGAAATCAGTTCTCTCCTTCCACCTTTATGTGGATTCAAGGAATCAAACTTGGGTCACCAGACTTGCATGGTAAGTACCTTTACCAGTGGAGTGATCTGGCTGGCCCTCAGTGCTTTTCAATCAACTAAAATATAACAATGTATGTATAATAAATTACCCCATTTTGATAAAAACTAAACTACCAAAATAGAATATTACCTTAGATTTAGCCAGTCACACGATACCATTGGGGAGGAAGCTGTTGTTCCTGATTTAATGTTTAGTTGAGGGGAGAGAGTGTTAAGACTGAGTTTCATGAAGCACATAGCCCCAGGCTGGCCTTGAACTCCTATGTAATTGAGAAAGACTGAGTTCCTGATCCTCCTACCCTTGCCTTCCTAGTGCCTGGGATTACTGGCCTACACTACCACATCCAGCTTTGTGTTGTTGTTACCTTGTTTGTGAGTGAGAAGCATGTACTGATTTATTGTGTTGATACGGGCTCTCTCTATAGCCTGAGCTGGTCTGGAACTCACTATGATGCCCTGGTCAGGTGACTCCATTTTTCAAGTAAACCATCAAGTCACTACAGTGGAGCTTTTTCCAAAGTCCCAATGGTTCTTCAGTGTAACATTGCTGGACCCACAGAAGTCATCCTGATTCTTTGCCATAATTAATCTTATATAAAATCTCCAAAATTTATGAGCTATGTTTTAGGCTCAATATCTGTGTATATTCTGAGTCCCTAAATAACGTTAAAATTCCAAGCACTGATTGAAACAATAGAAATGGTGTGTGGAGGACTCCAAATGAAACTCATATGCTAAGAAGTGAACCTGTGTTGTAAATGAATCTCATAATCAGATAAGAGGTTGGGAACATCTTGACTAGACACAGTGAGGTCAAAGACAGGAACTGCTGCACAGAAATGCTGCAATATGGTCAAAATTGTATTTCTCACAGGTCTGGGTTAGTAATCTGGAACTGGGAGCTCAGATGACTAAGTGGGTAAAGTGTATGGCTACATAAGCATGAAGACCTGAGTTCAGATCCCCAGCAGTCGGCCACAGAGGGACATAGGTCTATAATCCAAACTGGAGATGGAGATCACTGGCCAGCCAGTCTAACTGAATCAAAGAGCTCCAGGGTCAGTGAGAGACTTCGAATCAAAAAAAAAGAAGAAGAAAGAAAGGTAGAGAGAAATGGACACCTGATTTCAACACCTGGCTACATACATGTGCTGCACAGACTCACAAACATGTATGTACACACACACACACACACACACACACACAAGTAAATGTAAAACAAAATTTTTTTTTTAAAAAACACATACAGAGAAGGGCTAGAGATGCAGCTGGGCTGGTAGAGATCTTCGCTAGCAAATGTAAAGTCCTGAAAAAAAAATATGCAACATACATACATATATATATATATTAACAATGACTAGGAAATGATTGATGTGGTATAAATATTTAAGAGGGGCAGTGAGGGATGAAGCTGGAGAGATGACTGAGCAGTTAAAAGCTCACATTGCTCCTGTGAATACCTGAGTTTGGTTCCCAATGCCCACATCAGGCAGTTCATAACTGCCTGTAAGTCCAGCTCCAGAGAATCCTACACCCTATTCTGGACTGCACCCTCTGCTGGACTGCACTCACAAATGCACATACACATAAATAAATTTTTTAAAATACGTCTTGGGGCTAGAGACATGGCCCAGGCATTAGGAGTGCATCCTGCTCTTTCAGAGGGCTCAAGTTCAGTTCCCAGCACCCACATTAGTCCAGCTCCAGGGGAATCTGATGCCCTCTTCTGGCCTCCTGGGAACCTACACATAGAGAACACATTCAAACAAAATACAAATGCACACACACACAGGTACATACACCAATGAAAATTAAAATAAATTTTCAAAAAATAAAATAAATCTGGGGCTGGAGAGATGACTCAGCAATAAAGAGCACTGGGTGTTCTTACAGAGGACCTGCATTCGATTCCCAGCACCCACTCAGAGGCTAACAACCATTTATAACTCTAGTTCCAGGGGCTCTGATGCCTTCTTCTGTGGCCTCTGAGGATATTGCATGCACATGGTACACTTACATACATGCAGGCAAAACACTAATACATATAAAATAAACATAAAATAATTAATTAAAATAAAAAAGAAAGAGAAAAGCACTTGTCTAGCAAATGTAAAACCCTGGATTAAATCTCCAATACTGCACATAAATAAATAAATGTTTACTGTCCACTGGCTTCATAGAGTTTATTAATATTATTTATTTATCTTTTTGTCTTTTTGAGACCCTGTCTCAAAAAGCTTTGAATTTGCTATGTGGACCAGGCTGGCCTTGAACTCACAAAGATCTGCCTGCCTCTGCCTTCTGAGAGCTGGGATTAAAGATGTGCACCACCACGCCTGGCTGATATTAATTTTTTTAATTAATAAGAAACATCTTAACATTTCTAAGATATGAAACCTTTTTGTTTCCTCTAGATCCTAGAAACCTAACTTTATTTAAATCTTTTTATTAAACTGAGTGTTTTGAATCTTTCCAGTTTCAGATTTGCCCAGGCACTATAAGCAGACTATTATTAAAGTTTTTCACAGTATCATAATCAAACAAATAGGAATGTACATCTCTCCATGTACAGGGTGAACAATGTCTCAACTTTGAAAAGCTGGTTGAATTATTAGGCTAGCTGATGAGGGATCAAAATTGAAGTCCTGTGGCTCTGTATTTCAGAGCCAATCCTGCATCAGTGGTGTGCTGGCTAAGTGTGTACACACAATCAAATGCAACCGGAATTCAGCTCTACTTTTCTGAATACCTGTGATTTTTTTTCTCCCCAGGTTCGTATAACTTCCTGTTCTATACAGTTTCTGTCTTATTTCTGCAAGCAAGTTCCTCATGGCCAACGCTCTTCTTTTATGAGGCTCTGTAGTTAGTGTCTGTTCCCAAATGAGAACAATGAGGTGCCTGCCTTCCCTTGCCCCTGTGCTAACAGATCTGTATTGAACTGAAGTGGTCTTGATGACTAAGCATCTAAGGGACAAGACGGCTCCTTCCTGGATGCCCAACTACTCAAAGAAAAGAAAATCTTATACTCCAGGTGATCTAGTATCCATGCAAGTAGCATGACCTGGTTTACTTATGCAAAATGTGGATATCCTTCAGAAAGGAAACAAGTAAAGATTCTACTGTAGAATTCTCTAGCACATTTACAAAATAGCCAAAACATTTTTAAAGCTTATCTAGTGTTACTAAGATTATCAAATGGATACATTTTAAGATTTAGTTACAATTATGGAGAAGTCAACATAGGCATAATTATTTTATCCTCTGGAGTCCTCTACTTGGTGAATGAAACACCTTTATAGTCAAGCATCTCACTTTTTCTCTCCTTTATTCCTTAACTTCATACTTACTGATTTTCAGAATTTTATGTAGCTATATAAGGACATCTTAGGATAGACTAAGCCTGTATGTGTTTTTACAAAAAAGGGTTTTCTGATAAATGGTTTGGATGTAATTCAGTCAAGCAGATCTCTCACCTAGAGCATTGTATCCACAGTCTGCCCTATTTAACTCTAACTTCTTCCTCTACATCAGGTCAACATTCAAAGGGTGACCAAATGAGTAATTTGCAATTGTAATCAAATACTTCACCTGAAATACTATGCTTAGCCATTTAGCTAGAAACAACAATAAAAATGTGGATCACTCACCGAATTAGCAATGGCATGGATGACTCTTGAAAACCCCACGGCATCGTTCAGCTCCTCCTAAGTAAAAATATTAAATTAAAAAAAAAAAAAATAGGGGGGCTGGAAAGATGGTTCAGTGGTTAAAAGCCACTGCTCTTACAGAGGACCTGGTTTTAGTTCCCAGCACTCACATGGCAACTATCAACTATCCGTAATTTCAGTTCGAGGGGATTCAATACTCTCTTCTGACCTCCGTGGGTATTACACGCTTGTGGTGCACTTATATACATGCAAACAAAACACTCATACACATAAAATAAAAACAAACAAACAAATAAACAGGGCCAGTAAAATGGCTCAGTGGGTAAAGGTAGTTGCCACACAAGCCTGACAAGCAGAGTTTGTGCCTCTAAACCTACATGAAGGCAGAAGGAAAAAAGTGGCTCTACATAGTCGTCTGTTGACCTCCAAGTGCACACACACACACATCCTAAACATACACACTAATAACAAATAATAAATTTTTAAAAGAATTTTAAATATACATGTATGTTGTGCCTATATATAAAAGCACACTACATCTCTTATTTAAATGAACTAAAAACTCTAGCCTTTCCCAAAATGACATTTGTATCAAGTTAGATAGCTTTAGTGTCATGGGAATTGTAACTGCATCTACAGTTAACTGAAACTGCATCTAAAATGGTACATCTAGGACACTGGAGAGATAGCTCAGCAGTTCAAAGCACTTGCTGCTCTCGCAGAGGACTTAAGTTCAGTTCCCAGCACCCAAGTCAGCAGGCTCACAATCACCTATAACTCCAGTTCCAGGAGATTCAATGCCCTCTTCTGACCTCCACAGGCCTCCACATATGTGGCCTACACTCACACAGACCCATATATATATAAAAATATTTAGAAAATGAAAATGAATAAATAAAACGATCTATATATACACCTTCTGTTTTAGAATATAGAAGCAAGTGGTAAATTATTCATTAGTTACTAAAATAATAGCACCTAGAGTTTACTTATCACTTCATATAACTGGGAAGGGAGGTTGTTTTTTGAAACAACATCTCATATTACTGGCCCCATCTTCCAAGGCTAGGACTAGAGGCACGTATCACCATACTTGGCTATATAATTTCTCAAAATTTCCAACGTAATCGAAGTGACTTAAAAAATAATAATAACCAGACCAATTGTGGTAGCACACACCTTTAATCCCAGCACTCAGGAGGCAGAGACAGGCAAATCTCTGTAAAATCAAAGCCAGCCTAGTCTACATAGTGAGTTCCAGGCCAGCTGGGGCTACAGGGAGACCCTGTCACAAAAAAACAACCAAAAATGGAGAAGGAAGATGAGAAGGAGGAGGAAGAGGAGGAGGAGGAGTTGTTGTTGCTGTTATTGTTGTTACTACAGGCTTGAAATTCCTAGCAACTGAAGACAAGGCAAGAGAATCACACCACCTGCTGGCTAAACTCACTAATTCAAGGGGCCCTGAGCCAACCCATGCATGGTTGACTATTTTGAGAATTCCAGAAGTTTGTCTTAACAAATGGCATTTTGGAGCACAGATCTTAGACTCAGCCCCACCCACATATTTTCTCCCGTAGACGCTGTGTCTCTCCTACCTCGAAACCCAGTTTTAACTTCAAGTACTGTCCCTTCTGCTAACTTGCTTAAAAGATTTCTCTCCACTCATTAATCTCAACTTTACCTCCAGCTGCTCCCCACCCTCTGCTCCCTGGCTTCGACCCCACCAAATTAAAACTACTTCCCAAGCTAGTGAGGGTTTTTGAGCATAGAGAGACAATGGAACTCTTGAGCACTGCAGGTAAGGATGTAAAGTGGTAGCTAGGGCAGGTGCTCAGTCCTGTTCTCCTAGGTCCTCAGGAGGCTAAGGTAGTAAGATCATAATCCAAGGCCTATCTGAGCACCAGCTCAGGAGATTTAGTGAGTCTCTGTCTCAAAAACAGAAAATGCAGGGGACTAGGGAGATGACTGAGTAGGTAAAGTGCTTGCTGTTCAGGCATAAGGACCTGTGTTCAGATCCCCAGGTGCCCCATAAAAAGAACTAGGTTCAGAAGCATGTACCTGTAATCCCAAATCTGGTGAGGCAGAGGCAGAAAGATCAATCAGTCTAGCCAAATCAGGGAGTTCCAGGTTAAATAAGAGAGATCCTGTTTCAAAAATAAGGTGGAGGGCTAGAGAGATGGCTCAGTGGTTAAAAGTACTGGATAGTCTTGCAGAGGACCAGGGTTCAGTTCCCAGCAGCCAAGTGGATCATCTGTAGCTCCAGTTCCAGAGGACTCAGTGCACTCTTCTGGCCTCTGTACACATGTGGTACACTTAAATATATGCAGGCAAAACACTCATACACAAAAAATTAAATTAAGTCAAAAAAATTTAAATAAATAAATAAGGAAGACAGAGACAGCCTAGCAGGTAAAAGAACTTGCTGAACAAGTCTGATAACCTGAGTTCAATCTGCAGAACCCACGTAAAGGTTGAAGGGGAGAAGAGACTCAAAGTTGTCCTCTGACCTCCACACGTGTCATGGCACACACACACACCTACACACACACCCTGCATACATACATACACACACACACACACACACACACACACTAATAGGTAGGTACATAAAAAAAATTTTTTTTTCATTTTTTGATCTTTTTGAGATAGGGTCTCCCTGTAGCCACAACTGGCCTAGAACTTGCTATGGAGACCAGGCTGGCCTGCTTCTGACTCCCAAGTGCTGGGATTAAAGGCATGTGCCAACATGCCAGTTTTTGTTTTTTTTGTTTTCTTTTTAATGTGTATGAATGTATTGCCTGCATATATGTAAATGCATCCACGTCATGCAATGCCCTTGGAGGTCAGAAGAGGGTGTCAGAGTCCCTGGAACTGAAGTTATAATCGGCTGTTTAGTTGCCATGCAGATTCAAGGACTCGAACTCAGGTCCTCTACAAGAGCAATCAATGCTCTTAACTGCTAAGCCATCTCTCTAGCTCCCTACAGTTTTGTTTTGTTTTTTCAATCTTTTTGAGATAGGGTCTCCCTGTAGCCCCAGTTGGCCTAAATTCACAATGTAGACTAGGCTGGCCTTGAACTCACAGAGATCCATCTGCCTCTACCTCCTGAGTGCTGGGATTAAAGATGTCTGCCACCACATCCAGTGACACTTTTTTCTAAAGATGGAAAATAAACACACTCATACCTAACTAAATATATATATTATATATAATAATAATGAATACAATTATTTTAAAAGAATAGAAAATGATTGAGATGGGGACTTTGTTGTGATAATTTACCACAATTAAACTAAAGTAGACACAAACATTAACAACAGCACATTACTCTCTAGTCTGTCTTTACACTGACAACCTAAGACTATCTGACATGTTGGCCCCCTTCTTCAGCCATGCTGTGTCAATCATCTCCTACACACTTGTCCTACTAAACGCAAGTCCTGAGGACTATACTGGAGGTCCTCACTCACTTCTCATGCACACTCTGTATTCTCTGATGCGCTCTCAGTCATATGACCATCACAGTCAGCTATCACTTTTCTCTACTACCCACACATGACAAATCTGCCAAAAGGATATCTACCATAGATGCCCCCAAAATACCTCAAACCTTACTGGATCAAAACCAGAATGGAACATCTTTTCCACTGTGGGGGATAATTCTGCATGGTGTCCTGACAGCTTTGCACATATCCAACCATGCCATGGAGGCAAACACTGATCTGTGTCCTTGTAGGTCAGAGAGAACAGGTGACAGAGGCTGCCACGAAGCTACCTCCCACCCACCCCTATCACTCTTGGAAGACTGTCATGAGCAGTTTCTCATTCTTCCAGGGTTCATAAGTGGTATGGGCTTTCAGAGAGCTGCAGAATTTAAAGCACTGAGCTGCAGTCAGAATCAGTTCCACAGCAATGGGTATCCCACAGACCAGTCTGAAGTCATCTAGCCCCTTTTGCTCAGTGTTGTTCTTTTTGGTGTCGGGGACACAGACCACAGGCAGCTGGCATAGTTAGCTTACTCCTTACAGCTGCCCAAATTTCAAAGTGCATCACTGTATCTTTACTGATCAAAGTCAGTCAGAAGGGAATCAATCTTAACTACACATGCACTTGATACCATACAACACTTGCTCCAGGTCGCCTCAATATGTGGCCCTCAATATCACTCCATGTTACCCCATCTGAGTGAACTGAATACAGTCTTCAGTCACTCAAACTTCTGGCTAGAGCTTCTTCCTTCTCCTTCCTGTCACCCTCACACCCGTGTTACCTCCACTGATGCCACCTTCCCTCCAAGGACCTCCAGAGTCTACCCACATTGCTCCTAACTCTCTCAATGTTTGTCACCAACATTTCTTAGCCAGGCTACAGTTTAACGGGACTCCCTGCCACCAATCATGCTAAACCCATTCTCCACCCAGCAACTGGGGTGAGTTGCAAAAAGGCAAATATGACCATTTCATCTTAATGGGGTCAGGTCACATGCTCTGAACTTTGGTGTAGGAAAACTATTAAACTATACAGTGTTAGACTTGACCATGTCTGCTAAAGAGCAATGAAACTCATTGGCACAAACCCAGGTAATCAAGAACACCTTCATAGCCATAGTTGTAGCACATATTGCAATGCTAACACTTAGAAGGTAGAAGCAGGAGGATGAGGAGTTCTAGACCAATCTAAGCTACATATGGAACTTTGTCTCTGAAAAAACAACCAAAATATCCACCTTTTTTGCTAAGAATTGGTAATGGAACTCAAGCCTTGTGCATATTAAGCAAGTGTTCTACCACTAAGCTACAAGCCCCAGTCCAAGGAATACTTTTTCCAAGACTACTTCAATTAAGTGGAGACTAGCCAATCATGATATCAGATATACTTTTTTGGCTATGTTTATATACATGTGGGAATGCTTACAAGTTCATGTGTGCATAAGTATGCAAGACCACATGTACAGGTGGATGCATAGGCCAGAGGTCAACCTTGGGTTTAGTTCCTCAAGAGCCATCCACCTTATTTTAAAGACAGAGTCTCTTACTAGGACCTGGGGTTCATCAAGAAGGCTAGCTAGCAAGCCTAGGAACTTACCTCTCTCTACCTCCCCAGTACTGAGATAACAAGTGCACACCACCAAATTTGGCTTTTTAAAAAAAAAAAATTATTGAATTTTTGTATATTTCATACAGAACGTCTTAATCAACTTTATATCCTCTTCACCACTGGCACCTGCCCATAACCCCCCAGCTTTTTTAAAAGCATTTTCTTTTTAAAATTTAAAAAAATATTTTATTTATTTTTATTTTCTATGTATGAATGCCTTTTTTCTTTGTTTTTTTGTTTGGTCCTCTGAGACAGAGTCTCCCTGTAGCGGGAGCTGGTCTGGAATTCACAGAGCTCCGCCTGTCTCTGTCTCCCAAGTGCCACTATGCCCAGCATGTGTGAGTGTTTTACCTACATGTATATAAGTACATGCAAGGCCCACAGAGGCCAGAATAAGCACTTGGATCCCCTGGAACTGCAGTTACAGGTGTGTCTGGAAACCAAATCCAGTTCCTCTGGAAGAGCATCCAGTACTCTTAAGCACTGAGTCATCTCTTCAGCCCCCAAATCTGGCTTTTTATGTGGGTTTTGGAAATTGAACTCAGTTCTCAAATTTGTGTAGCAAGTACTTTACCAACTAAGCTATCTCCCCAGTTCCTCTTGAGTATGTTTAATATTTAACTTCCCCTAATTCTAGTCCAGGTTTGTCTACTAATTAGATTCTTCAATGGTAAAAAACTATTCATTAAATTGAATCCAACATTAGCAAGGCATGGCAAAACACTCCTGTAATCCCACCAAGCTAGAGGAATCTAAGCTTGAGGGCAGCCCAGACCTACATACTCAGAGACTCTGCTTCAAACCAACAAATAATAAATAACATACAATGAAATAGAAAATAAACTGAATCCAACAACTGTGATCTAGAAATACAGAGAAAGGAATAAATCATACCTCTATTTTCATTTCTTATCTAAAGGAAATGAAAAAGGACAATCACCTGCTCTTTTGCCTGTTTCTCCTGCTCTCTTCTTTTGCGTTCTTCTTCATCTACTTTGCTGATAACTATGTATCTCTCCTTCTAAAAGACAAAGAAAATATGAAGTTTTCTGGAAACAACTTCATCCCCAAAAGTCAGAATTCTGCTAACAAAGTTATAACAGAGCATCCAAGAGGCTAAAGCGGTAAGATCATGAGCTCAAGGTCACTTGGGTCACACAGTGACTTAAGGCCAGCCTGAGCTAATTAATGAGACCATCTCAATGAACCAAAAGGAATAAATAAAAACAAAATAGCTATAAATCAAGGTCTGAGTCAAGCATAGCAGAAAGTATTTTGAGAGGCTGCAAAGATGGCTTAACAGTTGAGAGCACTTCCTGCTCTTCCAGAGGACCTTAGTTTGGTTCCCAGAACTCACAGCAGGCAGCTCACAAGCTCCTGTTACTCTAGCTCCAGGGGATCCAATGCTCTCTTCTGTCCTCCTCAGGCATATGTCTCATGGGCACAAACACACATATATAGTCATAATTAAAAGTAAAATAAAAATATAATCTTTAAAAAAATTTTTTAAAAAGAAAGTATGTATTCTGAATGATATATCAAGGCTGAGTTGATAGACTACAAGACAGCATTTTGCTCCTGTATTTTCATATCTTCCATGTTTACTTAATTCAGACCAATAGATGTCAGCTGGAATTACCAACAGAATGAGAAAAATATACTTTATACAATGAACACTATGGTTATACAGCATTTGAACATAAATTTCTACACAATTAGTTTTAATATAAAACTTCTATAGCATATTTTATCATGAGAAAAACCCTTGGATTTTCTAGTTAAAAACGAGATAATTACAGTCTTCTTTCCCATATGCCACATTAAGCACATTACAGGAGTGAGTGAGATGCTTAGTGGTTCAAAGCAATTGCTGCTCTTGGAGAAGGCCCGAGTTCAGGTCCTAGCACCTATGTCAGGCTGCTTAAAACTGCTTATAACTCCAGTCCTTGGGGATCCAATGCCTTTGGCCTCCACAGGCACTGGCACTCATGCACATAAACCCTGATACACACACACACACACACACACACACACACACACACACACAACTAACAATAAATCTTTTTTGTTCCTTTTTATTTTTTTGAGAAAAGGTCTCATTATGTAACCCTGGCTAGCCTGGAACGCACTATGAAGACCAGGCAGGTCTCAAACTCACAGAGATCTGTGTGTGTCTGCCTCCCAAGTGCTGGGATTAAAGGCCTGAACCACAATGACTTTAATAAAATTAAAATTAAAAATTAAATCTTAAAAAAAAAAAAAGAGGCGAAATGCAGGGGCCAGTGAGATGGCCAGCAGGTAAAGGTATCTGCAACCAAGTCTGATCACCTAGAACCCTCATGGTAGGAGAGAACAGACACCTACAAGTTGTCCTCTGACTTCTACATGCCCCCATTCCCAACATACAAAATAAATAAATAGATAATTGTAAAATTAAAAAGAAAATATATTGCAAAACACATTCATATTACAGGGAGAGATCACTTCCACTTATCTACTGAATCATCATTTTAAAAACCTGTGAGCTACGTCAGCTCATGATCATCATGCTCAGCCATGATATACAAAATGAGGCTCAGAAAGGACACAGGAGCCGCCCAAAGTCACCAGCTCACAGGAAGCAGAGCAAGAGTGAAAACTGACTGACAACATCTCAGTGAATCACAGGGTATATTTACTGTTAATTAATGTACTGTATAATTCTTAGTTACCTTTTCAGTTTCTAAAGTCTCAACATGAATGCCTTTGGGATACCTAAAGAAAAAAACAAAACATGACATCCATAGTACTGAAACCCAAACCATTCTAAGAGCAACCATGTGTCTAAGAGCAACTAAAGTTTTACTAAAATGGAACTTACAATAAGCCTGCTTCATAACCTTTTCACAGCTAAATATTTCCCTACCTCTGCTCTTAAATGCACGGGAATATTACCAACTTTCACAACAACTTTTTAGGATTTTAGCACTTTCTAAAATGCTTGGCATCCTAAAATAGAGTCAACTCTTTTACCCATATAGGTACATCTTGCTCTAGTATAATCATGTCTACTTCCTAACTAAAGTCCTGAAGATCTCTGTTGACAGCATGGGGTGTACACAGTCAGAGAAAGGTGAGTTGTAGTTTGCTTTGGTGGTTTGCATCAGTCAAGGAGGAGAAATGAGACCAGAGGGAATACTGGGTTTTTTAATCACAGGGCTCTCACATGTAATCCAAACACTTACTTCCAGCTCAAAGTCTGATAAATTAGTTTTCTTTGGAACCTATAAAACAAAAGAAAAGGTATTAATATGGACCATTAAGAGTGAACCCTAACTGACCAAGCACTAGTTGGTAAAGGATTGAATTCAGAGTCCTTGTTACAAAAGACAGGAAATAGACAACAAGCAGAATTTCTGAGGTGGGAGGACTCATCATCACTTGTCTTCATCAGAATTTTAATATTATTATATTGCTTTTAAAGAATAGGTAGAAGTTCTCATCTGATCAGAATATAAGTTCCTGTAGTCCCATGAACAGAGTTTAAAGTAGACAGATGCATTCAAACAGTTTTGTGAAGCTTGTAATGAAGTAGAAGGGGGAAAGATGCTGACCCTCTTGGAAATGCTGGGGGTCTCCTGCAGGGAGAAGCTAAAAGAATAGATCTGCCGGACTGACTCCTCTTCCAAAGCTCCCAGGGCTAACATGCCTCCAGGCCAAAATAATTATGCTACCCTTAGGCACAACCTAAATTCAAAGCTGCAAAATAACATTCTCCCAGATGGAGCATTCATTCATTGTCTGAATAGAGAATCGTCCCCACTGTGTTAGTGCTAAAGTTAGCATCTAAGTCTTCGGAACATACCTGTGACAGCAAGACCATTCATAAGGCAGCTATAAAAAGACAAATGCATGGAATGCCAGAAACCATGGCCTTCTCCTAAAAAAGAACACAGGGAAACAAGCAGGACAACTGACCCAGTGCACGGCTCTAAATCGAGGTGGCTCTTCTCTTCACTTTGCAGCAAACCTTCTATTTTCTCTCTGAGGAATGAGAATCAGACAAGGACCATCAGTAAAGCAATGAAGTGATCAGAACAGGGTGTACCCAAAAATCATACTCAAAATATTCATCAACAGCTCCAAATACTGGGTTGGAGTGTAGCTCAGTACCAGAGCACTTGCCTAACATGACAAAGCCCTGGATTCCATCTACAGCACCCACCCACACCCCCAAAACACAAAAAACAGGCAGTCTAAATATATTTCCTTCCTTTTTGTTCTTGTTTTTGTTTTTTAGGTTTTTGTTGTTTTTTGAAAAGAAGTCTCACTATGTAGCCCTTGCTGGCCTGGAACTCACTATATAGACTGGGCTGGCCTTGAATTCAGAGATCTGCCTGCCTCTACTTCTCAAATGCTGGGATTAAAGGTATACACAACCCACCTCTCACCTGGCTTTTGTGTTTGTCTGTCTGTTTTTGAGACAGAATCTCCTGTACTCTGAGGTGGCCTCAAACTTGCTATATAGTGAGGATGGACTTGAACTTCTGATCCTCCTGACTCTACCTCCCAAGTGCTAAGTGCCAGGATTGCAGGCATGCAGCACCACATCTACTTTATGTGGTACTGGGTATCAAACCCTGGGCAAACACTCTACCAACTAAGCTACATTGCCAGCTCTGAGAACTTATTTCTTTTGTGTTTGGTCCCTAAAAATGGTGGCACAGCTGCCAAGGCTCTAGGATGACCACACAGACTCCCAAAAGGAAACAGTAAATTGAATTTAACATTTCTCAGGGACCTTGTGTCTCCAGGACATAATTTATCAGGAGACAGCAATTCCCTAGACATCAGCTTCCTGTTCCCAACAGCTGGAGACTGCCACTTCCCATTCCCCATCACCCTAGACTTGCGTCAATTATGACCCCCTTCCTTGATTTTTTGGTGTCTCCTCCAGGTCCCTTACAACCAGGCTGTTCTGGCCTACAGAGTTCCCTCCCTCCACACAATTCCTATTAAAAACCCTTGTGTAATGTTTCCTCTGCTTTCAGGAAGGCAGGGCCTGGTGGTTTGCTCCTGTTAAACTGCATTTCGACTCATGAAGTGGTCCCATTCACTGGTTTTTGATGCACATTTGCACACATTATGCTTATAGGTTTTATTTCTGTACATTCAGAACAAATAATTTGATAATTTTTTAGTCTAAAACCAAAGAAAACTTATTTTAGCACGTTTTGTGTAAAAGTGCTATTGTCATTAGCAAAAGTATGACAACTTCTCAAGAATTCAATACTAGGGCTGGAGAAATGACTGGTTATGAGCGCTTGCTGCACAAACATGTGGGCTTGAGTTCAGATCCCAGTACCCCCATAATAAGGCAAGTATACTCTTCCACATACCTATAACCCCAGTGCTACAGGGGTTGGAGACAGGAGGATCACTGGGGCTTGCTGGCTTTCAGCATAGTCAAAAAAATGCAAGCTCCAGGTTCATGGCGAGACCATGCCCCCACACACACATACTTACATGTGTGTATACACCATTCAACAACCAACAATTTTTAAAGCACTTTTTTAAAAAATTCATCAATACTAATACAATTTTTGACTTTTGTAGTAAAATACTTATACTAATAACTGAACTACACAGACTAGATATTCATCCCAAAGTACATTTGCTTGTCAAAAACTTCACTGTGAGAAAAAAAAATGTATACACAACAATCTTCAGGGAAGGCTTGGTTTAAGCAGATCTGCACACCTACTGAGGTTTCTCCCTAGTAACACAGAAGTCCAAGTATGAAAAATTTACAATCATTGCAGATTCAGATATGCCACGATCAGAGCCCACCACTCACATGAGCACAAGTATGAGAGACTGACACCATCAAATACACCACAATTGGAGCACGCTATTCACATCACACCTGTGCAGGTACCCTGTGTATGACACCCAAGTGTGAGAGACAGACCTCACTGTGTCCCTAGTGCATATTTGATCTTAGTTTAGGAACTTACATTACTTGATCAATGAACTTCTTCTGGTCCTCAGGAACTGTGACAGGACATTTTGAAGCATCAGGAGATGCATACGCCAGAGCTCCCGCCCCACTGGCCTGAGAACGTTTCTCATCGTACTGCTCTCTCAGCTGTCTTTCTTCCTCCTGATTCAAATACGGAATTCCTACACGTAATTTTTAAAAGAGTAAATTAGAAGTACTAGTTTCACACAAAACTTTTTAAAAAGATTTCTTTTTTTTAATTTGGGGATGGGAGGTGGCTCAGCAGTTAAGATTCATCTTGCAGAGGAGCCGGATTAGGTTCCCAGCACCCATGTGGCAGCTAACAACTGTCAGTAATTCTAGTTCCAAGGGATCTGATGCCCACTTCTGACCTCCATGAGCACTGAATGACACAGGTGCAGTTACATACATGCAGGCAATATACTCATATACACAAAAAAGTTTTAAAAATCTTTATATAAAATTTTTTTTATTTGTGGCTGGAGAGATGGCTCAGTGGTTAAGAGCACTGATTGCTCTTGAATTCACATAGAGGCTAACAATCATCTATAACTCTAGTTCCAGGGGATCTGGTGCCCTCTTCTGACCTCCATCAGCATTGCACAATGCAGGTTGCACTTACATACATGCAGTCAATATACTCTTAACTGTTGCTGAGCCATCACTCCAGTCCCAAATGATAGAATCTTAAGTGCACACATTTCACTGACTGCCAGTGCAGAGACCTTAAGTCCAAAGCTATGAAAATCTTAACTTTTTCCCCAAAGAAAAGGCATATAAAAAATGTCAACAAACCAGTCAATCAGTCATACTCAGACAGACCACATTTTTACTAATCTCAAAAAAAACAAAAGAGAAGGCAAGCGATCATACTGTTTGTCCATGCATTCATTCATGCACTCTTTCAATACAGACTTGGCATTGATGTGTTGAAATTTATCAGGCATGGGGATATGATGCAACAAGCAGAGGCACCGTGCTCTGGTAATTCTGACCAGATGGGCAGCAAAGGCCACTGTGAGGGAAAACCCAAATGACACATGGGCTGCTTAGGAAGAGGCAGGGGGAAGGTGTCTCTGAACAGTGAAATGAGCAAACTGCTCAGAAGACTGACACGACTTGGCCTGGATGTTCCAGAACAGCAGAAGCTGCTGTGGCCAGAGTACAGGAATCAATCCAGTAACAGTATGACATCAGGTTGGAGAGAAGATGAAGCAAGACCATATAGGTCAAGTCAAGCCCAAATTGGTGGTGCAGGCTGATAATCTTAGCTATTTGGGAGGCTAATGCAGGAACCAAAAGTTCAAAGCCTACCTGAACCCTGTCTCAGAACACCAAAATAAAAACAAATAAACAGCTATGTTCTTGGAAGAAATTACCTTATTCTTAGAGCATTAAAAGTCTTAAGAAGGAGCTGAAAGCATTACTCAGCAGTTAAAAGTACTGGCTCTTGTGGAGGACTGGGTTCAGTTCCCCAAACCTGCAAGGTGGCTAACAACTATCCATAACTCCAGTTCCAGGAGACCCTATGCCCTCTTCTGGTCTCCACGGACATTGCGCATGCACAGTGCACTTAAAGATATTCAGGCAAAACAGTCAGGTAAGTAAAATAAAAAATAAATGAACAAAAAAAATTAAGTCTTAAGCAAATCAAGATACTACTTGCTTCATATCCGAACATCATATGAACTGGGGTGGAATTAAAGAAATCAGGGAGAAGCAATTGTATCTAGCTCACAAATTCCTGTAAGTCCAGCTTTACAGGATCTGGCATTCTCTTTTAGCCACCAAGTACACGCAGGAACACATACAAAAGTAAAAATAAATCTTTTTTTTTTTTTTTTAATTAATCTGGCCAGGCATAGTGGTGCCTGGTGCACACCTTTAAATCTCAGTACTCAGGAGGTAGAAGCAGGTAGATCTTTGTTGTGTTCAAGGCCAGCCTCATCTACATATCCAGCTACAGCTCCGCAGTCAGAGTGATATAGTGACTACCTATTTGTTCAAAAAACAAAATACAACTGAACTATGTAGCTTAAGCAACTATAAAAAAGCAGGGGAAACTAGAATAGACTTGGAGCCGATGAGCTAAAAATTAAAAGCTACCTACATATCAAATCATCTGAGAATATAGAAAAATTAAGAGTTTCAGATATAAACTTGTAGCTTAAGCTGGGTATGATGGCACACGCCTTTAATCCCAGCATTCAGGAGGCAAAGGGAGGAGGATCATACTGTGAAATTAGTCTGGGCAAGACCCTGTCTGAAAATGAGAGGTGGGGAAGCAAAGGAGAAAGAGAGAGAGATTGATCGAGATTGATTCTAGATCATGTTGCAGCCAGAGTTACAGCTTTGCTGTGCTCAAGGACAGTCAGTAGAAACTAACCCACAAACTGAAATGAAGGCAAGCAGGTTCAAAGTAGGCAAATGAACCTTTTATGTAATATCAGGCCATTCCTACTATAGATATAATTCAATAAAATAAACTGAGTAAGATAGTATAGTGTAAGATAATACATGTTTGCAGGGCTGGAAAGATGGCTCAGTGGTTAAGAGCACTGGCTGCTCTTCCAGAGAACCCCAGTTCAATTCCCAGCACCCACATGGTGGCTAACCATCCATAACTCCAGTTCTAGGGGATTTGATGCCCTCTTCTAACTCTTCAGGCATTGCATGATATGGGTGCACTTATACATATGCAGGCAATACACTCATACACATAAAATAAAAATAATGAAGAAAATATTTTTAAAAAGATAATACGTTTGCTAAGAATACTTCAAGATGATTCAGTAATTTAAATAAATGTGTTTCAATATTAATTTAGCTATTATTAGGAAATGATATTACAATTATGAGACACTAACAAAGTATTGAAAGAATGCCAGATATGGTGGTACACAGTGTGCAACCTATAATCACAACACTACAGAAGCAGAGGCAGGAGGATCAGGAGTTCAAGGCCAGCATTGGCTACATAGTGAGTTAGCCTGAGCTATATGATACCTTGTTTCAAAAAAAAAAAGATGGAGGGGCTGGAGAGATGGCACAAGGGATAAGAGCACTTGCTGTTCTTCCAGAGGACCCAGGTTCAACTCCCATGATTCATATGGTAGTTCTGTTTGTCTCTTCCAGGCTTCAAGGGTACCACAAACATATCGGTAAACACACTGGCCATCAAAACACTTGTACAGATAAAAATAAATAAATCATTAAAAAAAAAGATGGAGGGTGTTGAACACTTTTAATCCCAGTACTCAGTAGGAAGAGGCAGGCAGATCTCTGTGAAATCAAGGCCAGCCTGCTCTACATAGTGAGTTCCAGATCAGCCAAAACTATAAGGAAACTCTGTCTCAAAATTTAAAAAATGTTTTCTAAACAATGGAAATTCTCAAAATGAGATTTACTTCCAAATGACATTATGAAGGTTTATAAGCTCTAAAGGTAAGTTACATAGAGACTCTTACCATTTCGAAAAACTTTATTGAAGTCAAATCCTTGGCTCGCTAGGAAGTCAATGCTGGAGCTCTGAAACAAGACATTTTCATGAGGTTAGTGGCAGGAATGAAGACAGAAGCAGAGAAGTGACTCAGACAAGTAAATATGACAACCCAGGAAGGAAGAAGCATGCCAAAGGTCAGACAACAGGGTTTCTACCTGTGGTTGACAATGACCTCTAGTTCACTTAAAATACCAGGACTTTACTCCTTAATAGCTTATAAAGCAAACATTCTTTGTTTTATAATATTTGTCAAAACTCATTGAGTAAACAGCTATTCCCCCAATGGCAGAAGACTCCTGTTCTCTGGGTACTATACCGAGAGACTATGAACAGAAATAAAGTATATTTATACAACCTCATGTACAAGGTTAAGGTAGCTCACATATGTAGAATATAAGGCACCAAAACCCACTTCAAATCAGATACGGAAGGTCCAAATATTTATACATATGATTATTGGGGTGTGTAAGGATGTGTGTGTGTATGTGTGTGAGAGAGAGAGAGGGGCACTCCAGTGCCCTGATACACATACAGGGGTCAGAGGACAACTCTGTGGAACAGGTTTTCTCCTTCCATGTTTACGAGGGATCAGGGATTAAACTCAAGTGGTCATGCTTGCAAGGCAAGCACCTTTACCCTGAGCCATCTTCCCATCCATGAAGGCCCAACATCTTTTTTTATTTTATGTGTATGAGTGTATTGCCTACATGTATGTAAGTGCACTTTTGTTATACAATGCTCATTGAGGTCAGAAGAGGATGTCAGATCCCCTGGAACTGGAGTACAGACAGTTATTAGCTGCCATGTGAGTGCTGACAATTGAACATGGGTCCTCTGCAAGAGCAGCCAGTGCTCTTAACCACTGAGTCACCTCTCCAGCCCGAAGGCCCAAAATCTTAATCGGGTATTGTTTTCTTTTGTTCCATTTTGGTTTTGGTTTTGGTTTTGGTTTTGAGACAAAGTCTCATGCAGCCCAGGTAAATTTTGAACTCACTACATAGTTGATAATGACCTTGAACTTCTGATCCTCCTGCCTTTACTGTCTAAGCACTGGTATTACAAGTATACACCACCATGCCCAGTTTATGGGTGCAAGGAATGGAACCCGGAGTTTCATGAATGCTAGGCAAGCACCCTACCAAGTGAGCTACATTTCCAGTCCTGGATGTTTTTTGGGTCTTTTTTGTTGTTGTTTTGCTTTTTGTTTTTGAGTACTAGGGACTGAACCTAGGGCTACATATATGTTATGCAAGTGTTCTACCACTGAGCTATATCTCCAGTCCTTTTCTTTTTCTTTTAATTTTGAGACAGAGTCTTACTGAGTTGTCTAGGATAGCCTTGAATTCACTTTGTACCCCAGGAATACCTGGAGCTATCGTTCCTCCTGCCTCAGCCTCCTAAGTAGCTGTGATTACATGCCTGTGCTACCAGACCCATTGAAATCAAGAAATCCAGTAGCAAACTGAACTAAGCAAATGTATCTCCAACTAGAATAAGGTGCAAGTACATTTATTAATAATTAATAAATATTTTTAGTGATTATACATGATTATGGTCAAATCATGAACTTCTTATTCAAAGTAACCTAAGGACAGGAAAATAATATTGTACTCATATTTTATGTGTTCCTAAATTCTTACATACTCACATAAACATCAAATCTCTAACAGACACACCAAAAGAGAGATTTTGGACAGGCATTTTTTTTCTGTCCAGAACTAGACCAAGGCTGCTTAAACTTTCTACTCAAAACCCCATTTACCCAAGAAATTTCATACAAACCCAACTATACAGGCATATAAAATAAGTACACAAATCAAACATGTACTGATAAATAAGTCACAAAGAAACTTACTCTGGGACAATTCTTTGGTATACATAAAATTTTACCATAAATGAAAGATGAAAGTGAATTTGCATTCTGAGATAGATGTGCTTGTTTATTTTTACATGAAGAACTAAATCTTGGGCCTGGTAAGATGGCTCAGTGGGGAAAGGCGCAATCTGATGACCAAAATTCATTCCCTAAGTGCCACCTGGTAGAGGAAAAACTGACTCCCAAAAGTTGTCCTCCGACTTACACAAACACTAGGTATGCATGTGCTCCTAAAATATACACACAGAATAAATTGATTGATTAATTAATTAAAAATAACTTGCAGAATAGGAGAAATGATTCAGCAATTAAGAGCACTGACTGCTCTTGTAAATGACCTGGCTTCTCGGTGAAGTTCCACGGGACCATTAAAGGCACATGCCTTTAATCCTAGCACTTGATACAGAGGCAAGCGGATCTCTGTGAGTTCAAGGCTAGCCTGGTCTATATACGGAGTTTTAGGCCAGTTGGGGCTGGAGAAAGACCCTACCTCAAAAAGACCAAAAAAAAAAGAAAGAAAGAAAGAAAGAAAGGAATCTTAACACTTGGGAGGCAGGTGGAATAGAGGCTAGCCTGGTCTCCATAGCAAGTTCTAGGTCAGCTCTGGCTACAGGGAGACCCTATCTCTAAAAGTCAAAAAAAACAAAAAACTGCATATTCCAACAATGACATAGAAAGGCACAGGACCTGAAAAGTTCAAACAATTTTGAAAGAAAAGTGGGATTGATAACTTTACTTTGTGTCAAGACATTATTAACATAAACAGTAACCAAGACAATGTGATTTATTGCATATCTATGGGCATGAAAGTGGGACGGGGATGGGGAACAGACGATGGGAATAAGAACTGGGGTTCTCTAGCTCGGCTGAGCTTCTGTAGTTAATAATTACTGTCAATTTCAAAGTAATAAGAAAATTTTTTAATGTTCTTCACACAAAGAAATGGTAAATATTTGAGGTAATAGATAGTAATTACCATGATCTGATCATTACACAATGTGCATGTGTATTGTATAATCTCATTGTATCCCACAAATATGTATAATTATTTTATGTCAATTTTTAAATTTTTTTTGAATTTTTGTGTATTTCAAACAAAATATCCATCTTACTCATGTTTATATTCCCCATCTGTATCTTTCCAGCCTCCCCACCACCAGATTTCATGCATTCTGTCACATATATCAAGGCCTATCAAGTCAAGTTAGTGTACCCAGACATCCCTCAGTGCAAGTTCATCTACTGGGGTCTAGTCAGCATCTCTTCTCTCCTTTAAAGAAGGCCAACTCTCCAGGCAGTAATCAGTTGCCAATAGTTCTTCAGGCCTGCTGCGCATTTCCCCAGTTCTATGCTGGGTTTTTGTTTGCTTGACTTTGCATGGGTCTTGTGCATGCTGACACCATTGCTATAAGTTCACATGAGCAAAGTCCCAGGTTGGAAAAGAGGTCAAGTTCTCCTTATTTGCAGATATGACAATGTACATAATCGATCCCAAAATTTCCACCATAAAACTCCAGGAAATGATCAATACTTTCAGCAAAGTGGCAGGTTACTAAAACCAATCATTAAAAATCAGTAGCCTTTCTATATACCAATAACAAGCAATCAGACAAAAAGTTCATGGAAACCCTCCCATTCCAATAACCTCAAAAAACTAGGAATAAACTAGACCAAAAACATTAAAGATCTCTACAATAAAAATTTTTAATCTTTGAAGAAAGAGATTAAGGAAGACAACAGGAGATGGGAAGATTTACCATGCTCATGGATTGGAAGAATTAATATTTCAAAAATAACCATCCCACCAAAAGCCATCTATAGATTCAATGCAATCCCAATTAAAATCCCCATGACATTCTTCACAGAATTAGAAAAAATTCATATGGAATCACAAAAGACCCTGGATAAACCTTTGCTCTTAGAGAATTCTAAAATAAAGGGGGGAAGATAAAAACTGACATTAGGCCAGGTGTGGTGGTGCAAGCCTTTAATCCCAGCACTCAGGAGGCAGGATCTCATGTAGCCTAGGCTGGCCTCAACGTGACTGACTATGTAACCAAGGATAACCTTGAATGAGTCTCCTATATACATTTCCCAAGTGCTGGGATTCTAGGCATGCACTACTATAACCAGTTTATATGGTGCTCAAGATCAAACCCAGGGCCTCATGCATCGTGGCAAGCACTATCAACTGAGCTACAAGAACAGCCCCTAGAACAAAAATTGTAAAAGGGAATTCTTATTCTACATTTCCATTGTGGTCCACCAATAAGCCATAAAAGGAAAAAAATCAGTTATGCTACTAACCTGGCAAACAAACTTGACATCTGGTGAGGATCTACTGAAGGGCTTGGGGAAAACATAGAAGTTAAATGACTTCGTTATATACCTAGTAAAATAGAGAAAAGGTGACTTAGAGGGTGACATTAGGATATACCTTCAGAACTCCCACCACTTGTTATAACCTACTTTGAATCTGTGTGGTCATATTTAAAAGCGCAGAGGCCAAACTGAAAGAGCAGAAAGTCCATGGAATGCTGGAAAAGGAAAATTAAAGATCTGTCATAACAGGACTATATATTCAATCAGACGGCTTTCTGAATCATTCAACTTGACTTCCAATTGGAACAGATTATTCAAGTTATGTATCATAAGTGTTATTTATCTATATACATTTCTTAATTGTTTTCCCAAATAAGAACTTCTCCATCACCCCCAAGAATCATATTAGGTCTATTTCCAAATTACTGAAACAACCACATCATATTTATTTCCTACAAATCAAATTAATATAAAAAATAATAAGCCTTCCCCAGAATGTTTTCCAGCAAATGATTACTTCTGTTATTGTTTTAAATATCACTAAAATGTCATTTTGTGGCTGAAGCAGAGAAGAATAGCTACACTTAGAAAATATCAATGTGTAAGTTTAGTGATCTCAACTCTCTAAAAGTCAGTGGAAATAGAATACACATGAGAAAAAAGACTGTTTTGTTGCCTTTGTTTGGACAGGGTCTCCCTAGTCCCAGCCTGCCTAGTAGTCACTATGTGGTCCAGGCTGGCCTCAACCTCACAGAGATCAGCCTGCCTCTGCCTCCTAAGGTCTGGGATTAAAGGCATCTGCCACCATGCCTAGCATAAGAAAAAGACTTTTGAGCACATCCACTTGCCTTTTTAAGCTTCTGATACCTCTCTTCTGGGGTGTCAAAACCATTTGTTAATGCAGTGACTGAGGGGCCATCGCTGATTCCTAAATTAGAGAAAAATAAAGCCTATTAATAAATGCTAGTGTGAAAATGTCACCATTCAGTGCCTCTATAATTTCATATTGTTACATTAAAATTAATTGGAAATATCTGTATCACGCTCTTTCCAAATTAACATTGAGTTGTGGGTATAGTTCACCAGTAAGTAAGAGTATTTGCCTCACATGTGAGAGACCCTGCATTGGATTCAACTCCAAAGAAAATAATTAGTGACTCAGTCAGTAAAGTGCTTTCTGTACAAGTATGAGGACCTGAGTTCAGATCCCCAGCATCCACATAAAAAGCCAGGGATAAGCAACACTGGGGAGGCAGAGATGAATGGATCCCTGGAGTTCACTAGCCAGCCTTGTCAGTCAGTGAACACCAGGCCAGGTTCACTGAGACACCCTGTCTCAAAAAATTAAGTGAAGAATGATTGAGGAAGAAACACGCACACACATACACACGTACATCCACACCTATATAAAAATGCCCATCTACATGCATCCATGCATGCACAGATGTGCAAACTGTGTACACATACACACACACACACATAAAGAAAAATGAGAAATTAACTGGAACAGTAGAGATGGCTCAGCAGTTAAAAGCACTAGCTGCTCTTGCAGAGGACCTGGGTTCAGTTATCAGCACCCACATGACAGTTAACAACTGTCTGTAACTCCAGTTGCAGGGGATCCAACGCCCTCTTCTGACCTCCAGAGGCACTGCACAATATGGGTGCACTTACATGCTGGCAATACATTCATACACAAAAAGTAAAAATAACAATAAATAAAAATTTTTTTTTAAAAAGAAATTGGTCGATAAGCAAAATGTTCTAACAATGAACGTGGAGACAGAGATATTTAAACTTGAGAATGGACAGTTTTCACATCTAGCATAGGTCTCAAAACCCAATAATCACTGAGAAAACAAACTCATACCAAAGGAAGTGACACACTCCCATAATTCTAGCACTTCAGGAGACTGGGGTATGACTGCTGCAGGTACGAGGCCATCCTGGTCTATATACCAAGTTCTAGGCTAGTCAGGGCTACATAGAAAGGCTCTGTCTTATAAATACAAAAAGGAAAGTAATCTGTTTAAAGCCAGTTTTGCTCTTCCTAAAAGATTAATACAAAACTGGGAGTGGTGACATAAGCCTTTAATACCAGCACTCTGTAATCAAGGCCAGCCTGAGACCAGACTCACCATAGTGAGTTCCAGGCCAGCTGGAGCTACAGAGAGACCCTATAGCAAAAACAGACAAACAAAAAATATTAATATATAATCTGACAGAAAAGAATTTACTGCTAAGAGACTGCTTGAGTACCAGTGTTGAGCAATGGTTTGGAGTAACAGACAGTAAAGGTGCTTTCAAAGATCAGAGAAAAATGGTTCTGGAAAAACTTAGCTTTATAGAGAATCAACTCCAACTGGAAGACACATACTTAAAGTCAAAACTCATGGTCACCCCTATACAATTTATTCAAAAAGAACTAGAGTTTTCAGCTGTGCATGGTGGTACATGCCTGTAATTACAGTATTTGGGGGACTGAGGCAGGAGAATCCTGAGTTTGAGGCCAAACTGAACCACAGAGCAAGCCCCGGACTTTTCAATATTTTATTTATTACTTTTTATTCTATATATATGAATGTATTCCCTGCATATATGTAATTGCACCCACATTATGCAATGCCCACAGAGGTCAGAGAGGGGATTGGATCCCATGGAACTGGAGTTACAGATGGTTGCTAGCCACCATGTGGATGCTGGTAACCAAACCTGGGAACTCTGCAAGAGCAGCCAATGCTCATAACTGCTAAGCCACCAAGATCCTGTCTTAATTCATTATAATTAATAAAGTTAGAGCCATTCAGACATGTAAAATCAAGGAGCAGGAGCAGGTATTTATGCCAAAATGAGAAACTGCTCATAGTGACATTAATTATTTAAAAGTTAGTATTGTGGCCAATGAGATGTCTCAGCGGATATGGCAGCCTGCCACTACATCTGACCTGAGTTCAATCCCCAGAAGCCACCTGGTAGGAGAACAAACTCCCTAAAGTTGTCCTGTGACCTCCATATGCATGTTCTGGCACGAGTGGGCATAAATACAAATAAATAAATAAACTTTTTAAAAATCAGAACTCAGGCTGGAGAGATGGGCGATTAAGAGCACTGATTGCTCTTACAGAGGACCTGGGTTCGCTTCCCAGTACCCACGTGGCTGCTAACAACCATCTTTAACTCCAGTTCTAGGGGATTGGAGGCCCTCTACAGACCTCCTCAGGTATTGCACAACATGGGTACACTTAGACACATGCAGGCAACACATTCAAGCGTAACTAAAATAATAAATAAATATTTTTTTAAAAGTAGTACACAATCCTCCCACAAGAAAACATTGCAACTGAAGTGCTGTAGGATATTAGACACACACACAGACACACACACAGACACACACACACAGAGTATACACACATAACAGCTGAGCTAAGCAATGAACACTTCCACTAATGCATAAAGTAATATCCTTATTTACCACCAAAATGTGGCCCCAGCTAGTCACAAATGGACAATTATTGTAGGAGTCCACTTACATGATGTGGTCTAAGTGGTCATACTCAGGGACAAATGGTGACTGACAGAGGCTATGGGAAGGGAGGAATGGAGTTCAATATGCAGTGTGTCTCTTAAGATGAAAAAAATTCCAGAAATGGATGGTAATGATTGCATAACAATGTGAGTGTATTTAATGCCACGAAACTATAAAAACTACTTTAAAAAATGATTTAAATAGAGGTGAGGGAATGTTTGTTTCTCAAGAATGAGTGCTGGAGAAATGGCTCAACACTTAAGAGCAGCACAATACTACTCTTGCTGAGGACCTAAGTTTGGTTCCCAGCACCTCCATCACCTGTAACTCCAGCATCATAGGGATCCCATCACCTCTGGCCTCCACAGGCACCCGTGCATGCATACACACAATTAAAAATAATAATAAAAAAAATCTCTTAAACTTTCTAAAACAATGAGGATTGGAATTCAGATCCCCAGGACATAAAAGCCAAGCATGTCAGCGCACACTTGAAACTTCAGCACTGGAGAGGCAGGGGAGAGAGACAGGTAGATCTCCAAAGTCAACCTCCGCCCTCCACACACTTTTAATAGATCAGTGCACTACATATACACGTGCATGTGCACACACACACACACACACACACACACACAACACATCCAAAAAAATTTAAATGGAAATCTGGTTAGGTGTATTTTGTCATTTAAAATAGGCCTCACCCTAAACCTCCAGCTTCTAACTATGTACACCTAAATTGTTTTAAGTGTCACTAGAACTATAATCTTTATCCACAACCCTCACAGCCTGACCAATCACAAAACCAATACATCTCCAAGCTTTTTGAAACTTTTAGGAGACGTGAACAGATCTGCAACCTGCTCAAAGCCAGAATAAAGGAGCTGCCGGAAGGCAAGATAAATGAGGGAACTGAGAGGCAAAAGGAGATCTAGCTACTCAGCACAAAGGTACAAGCCCAGAGCTTCAAGGCAGGGGATACCTGAAAACTCCCCATCGATGGCGAAGAAGTCAGCCTCCTCTATGGCCTGGTACACTTTGTGAAGATTACTCTTAAAATCTGCGGAGAGACCGAGAAGAGGCTCAGAACTGGTGGCCTGCCTTTCTGCCCAAAGACCCCTAAAGGGAGAGGGAGAAGGGTTGCCTGCGGGGGACAGGGGGAGGGAGATGGAGGCAAACCCCTGAGGGTGTGCAGCGGCTGCAGAAAGTCGACTCCGAGGAGTGCAAAGACCACGCGGAGATGAGAACTCCAAGGGTGGCTGGACCAAAGGAGGTCAAGCTCCGAAGGATGCCCAGGCTGGGAAGGGACAAGGCCTGAGGGGGGCAAGAGAAAGGCAAAAGTCCCAGAGGTGCACGTTTCGCAGAGGTACAAGATCCCAAGAGCGCATGGGCTTCGGAGGAAGCAAAACCCAGAGGGACCGGCTCGGCCCGGCCGCGCCAGACGTGCAGCCCGCGGTCTGGGCCTAGCAGGCTGGCAGACCGCGAAGAGTGGGGACCCGGCAGGTGCACGGCCGACACGCACTACTTCTGATTATCTCCATTCTGCAGCGCGGCCCGGAACCCTGGCCCCGCCCGGGGCCGTCGCCGTTTCACGCGCAGAGTTCCGCAGCGACCTGCAGCGGCGGCAGCAACCAAGGAACGGACGGCCGCGGCGACTCCCGGAAACAGCGCGCGCTCTCTGCGCCGGCGTTAGCGCCTACGTCACAGAGGGGGCGGGGCCGAGGCTGAGGCCCTCTGCAGGCCAGGCTCCCGAGGTCCAGAGGCGAGGGGTTGGGTGGAGACTTCTACACCTAGTTGATCGAGAGATACTTAAATATGGTGGTGGTGCGCATCTGTCAGCACAGCGTTGAGGAGGATGAAGCAGGGGAATTGCGAGTTCGAGGCCAGCTTGGGGTACACAATAAGGTCCTGTCTCAAATATTTTTTTAAATTTACTTTTAGTATGTGTGCCTTACCTATGTATAGCGTGTGTACAGTGCTCACGGAGGCCAGAAGAGGGCGTCAATTGCCCTGGAACTGGAGTTACAAAGTTGTTAGCTGCGATGTGAATGCTGGGGACGAACCCCGGTCCTCTGCGAGAGCAGCCATCCTCTAGCTTCCAAAATATACATTTCTTTGTTATTTAAATTTGTAGTGTGGAGGGGTATAAGTTCACCTGTGTGCACAATATACACTCATGCGCGCGCGCGCGCGTACTATCACCTATGCAGGACAGAGGAGGACCGCTAACTACACCAGCTCTTCAGGGTGGTCTCTTCGTCTATTGCTCTCCATCTTTTTTGACACAGGTTCTCTCATGGAACCTGAAGCTCGCTCTTTTAGTTACACTGGCTGATCAGAAAGCTCAAGATCCTCCTGTCTCTGCCCCCAGCTTGGGCAAACAGGCCTGCATGCCTGGTGCCCGGCTTTAAAATTTTTTTTATTATTTTATGTGTATGAGTGTATTGCCTGCATGTATGTGTGAGTGCACCGTGTTGTGCAGTGTCCGTGGAGGTCAGAAGAGGGGATCGGATCCCCTGGAACTGGAGTTACAGACCGATGTTAGCTGCCAAGTGGTTGCTGGGAGCTGAAACCCAGACCTCTGTATGAGCAGCCAGTGCTCTTAATGGCTGAATCATCTCTCCAGTCCCTTGCCTGGCTTTTTACATAGGTGCTAGGGATTTGAACTCAAGTTCTGTTGTCTTCACAGTAAGTGCTTTTATCCACTGAGCCATATCTCTAGCTCCCTTAATTTACTGGGTTCTGTTACATGCCACTCTGGTGGGATGGTGTTAGTTACAGTGATAGGAAATCATAATGTCTGTTCCATTGAAGCTTAAAACTTGAGGTATGGGGTGGGAGGAATACAGAAATCAAACTTGCCATTGAATCATGAAAATTACTATGAAAAGAAAGAATAAGGTGCTGCAACAGAGAATGTGGGGTTTCTAAGTAGAGAAAGAAAAGCTGAGACCATCTGCCTGCACTAGCAACCAGTGGCCCTAATGCAGGTTGGTATACATTTGTTTGTGGTGGTTCTTGATTCCCCCAAAGCCAGAGTTACAGGCAGTTGAAAGCCACCTAATGTACCTGCTAGGAACTGAACTTGGGTGCTCTACAAGAACAGCAAGCACTCTTAAGGTCTGCACCATCTCTTCAGCTGCACAGTGTCTTAACTTTTTTTCCTAGGGAAAGATATGTCCTCTTGAGAGTGACCATTGTTGACAGACATGGTAGCATATGCCTTTAATCCCAGCACTCAGGCAGAGGCAGGTGCAGCTCTGTGGGTTATATTACGTAACTCTGGTTTTGCCTAGTATTCTTTTTAAATAGTTTTGAAGTTTTTACTTATTTTTATTTTGTGTCTGTTTTGTCAGCATGTATGTGCACCACATGTATGTAGTACCCATACTGCCTGTGGAAGCCAGAAGAGGGTGTCAGATACCATGGAACTGAACTTACAGACAGCTGTGAGCTACCATGTGTGTACTGGGAACTGAACCCAGGTTCTCAGCAAGAGCAGCAAGTGCTCTTAACCTCTGAGTCATCTCTCCAGCCCTTACCTAGTATTCTTTATATAACCTAGGCAGGCTCAAGGCAATCTTTCTCTCTCAGCCTCAGGAGTGCTGGAATTACAAGCATGTGCCACTACCCCCGGCTTAATAAATATATTTTAATATGAATTTAATTTCAGTGTGGGAATATTTTTAAAACTTGGAGATACATAGTGGTGATGGCTATATAACCATGTAAATATATATACCTAATGCCTGGACTGGAAAAATGGCTCCATGGTTAAGAGCACTGGCTGCTCTTACAAAGGACCATGGCAGCTTACAACCATCCATAACTCCAGTTCCAGGGGAATCAGACACCCTCTTCTGACCTCAAAGGGCATTGCACAACATGGCTGCACCTACATACATCAGGTGATTATGTACATGTATATATGTACATATATACATATATATGTGTGTATATAAACTTAATGCCACTGAACTGTAAAATCATTTTTAAATGAGTGGTCTAGGTGGGGGTGTAGATCATCAGAACACTGACCTAGAGCACTTGCCTACCATATACAAGGCCCTGAGGTCAATCCCAGCACCACAAGTTAAAAATGGGTGGCTGTCTCGGGACACACTTATAATCCAGGCATTTGGGAGGTTGATGTAAGAGAATCTTGAGTTTAAAGCATCCTGGGCTACAAAACCTGTGTCTCAAAAGGAAAAAAAAAAAAAAAAAGATTAAATGGTAAATTCTGTCAATGGATCTCCTACTACAGTAAGGAAAAACATTTATACCATTTGCCAAATTATTCTCCAGAAAGTAAGTTCACATTGCCTTGCATTAGCATAGAACATTTTTATTCTACCAATCTGAGAGGAAAAGACATCTTTAACTTTCTTTTTTTTTGCCATTTGATCTAGTCTAGACTGGTCTCAAATTCACTAGCAGCCTTGAACTTCTGATCCTCCTGCCTTCACCTCCCAAGTGCTGGGATTACAAGCAAGCACCACAACCAATTGGGTTAGATGGTCCCGGGAATGAACGTTGAACTTCATGTATGCTAGGCAAGCACTCCACCAACTGAGCTTCATTTCCAGCTCATCTCTAACAACTTAAAATGTCTAATCGATTTTAAAACACGTAGCAATCATGAGTTCTCAACCGATCCAGAATGGGGGTGAGGAGTGGCGGGGGAGGGGAAGCGAGATTTTATTCCAAATCTCGACATCACAAATGAAACTTTAAACTCGAATTCTGGTTCTGTAATATTATGCATAAAATATGAAGTAAAAGTTTATTGCGGAGCATACCGGAAAGCAGTCTGGTAGTATTACTTAATTTCTGAACAAATGTGTGTCCTCTGAATAGGAAAACACCTCCCAGAAGCAGCACTTAGATGACAGAACCACCTTGCCCTCGGGCTGTGACTCCCTGGCTTTGGCCCTGGGAAAGGGGCGTGGCCGGCGGTAGTGCGCAGGCGCCCACCACTCCGCTCGAGAGCGGCCTCTCTAGGCAGCGCGGAGGTCGCGGGGTTGAGGGGGCTGCGGCCTAGAGCCGCCTCCCCTCTATGGTCGCGGGCCGGGGGCCAGCTCCTCAGTCCGTCCTAGGTTATTTCCGGAAGTGAAGACTGCAGCTTTTCCTCTGTTTCCGCGGGGGTTCTGGCGGGTGGCGGTGACCGAGTGGGTCCCGGGACCAGCGGAGAGGTGAGCGCACGGCGGGGGATGGTGACCGGGCGGCCGAGGCTCTAGGTTTCAGGGTGCGGCGCGGAAGGTGGAACGGAACCCGCTTCCCCGAGGCGCCGGGGCGGAGTGGGCAGGGGCTCGCGGGCCTTTCCTCACCCAGGCCTGGGCGCCGCTGGGCAGGGTCCCGGGCCGCGGGTCGCGGACCCCAGCTTGGCCTTCTTTCCCCATCCCTTTCAAGGCGAGAGCCCCCTCGTCGCCAGGCCTCGCCTGCGTCTGGGTCAGAACCACCAGCCCCGCCCGGGGCGGGGGAAATCTGGGGGTCAGGGAAGAGATTCTCGCTTCCACACACCCACCCCTTGGGAGGGAGGGAGGGCCGGCCACACACGCCGGATTCCAGACCTCTGAAGGTCTGACCGGTGAGGCATCTTCCCGCCTCAAGACAGGTTATTTTCGTCTTCGAGAATAGGATAACTGAAGATGCAGAAAAGCGAAAATGAAACTCCAGAGTCCCATTGGGGCTGATCTAGAAGCCCGCTTTTCTCGCTCCCAGCCTCAGCACTCAACAATCTTGTACAAAGGGAAATTTATAAGAGGGGAGAGGCAAATGAGTCAGGATGTACCTAACTGGAGAGATGACTCTTCCAACTTTAGTAGAAGAGGGAGAGAACCCTGTCATGCCCTCAACTGTCGCCGTTGGGTCCTCCCCACCGAAGCCTATTGGTCCGTCCTTGGGGTGGCCCCAACGTCACACCAGGAGAGGCCAATACGAAGTTTTGCTCTTTCCCTCAGGCACACCCTAGAGCCGGTACAAACTGCACGTGCCAATGAGGATTTGTGTTTTTTTGGTTTTGGTTTTTGTCCCTGCTGCTTTGTAAACAGCCAGTCTGGATGTATCCTGCCCAAGTGCTCAGTATATACATATATACCGGGGTAGTTCCTAAAGGTTAATGGTAAAAACCACTTCTCTGGGTCTGTTCTATCCCCCACCTCCTTTTTCCCCCCTCCACCATTTAGTTTAATGCTAACTACATTATAGCCAGCATTTGGTAAAATGTGGCTATTAGTAATCCTATTAATATCAATTAACCATGCAGCAAACTGTTTTTAAGTGTCTGTGCATACAGTTTGTTTTCTAATCCTCCCTACAACCCTTTAAAGCTGATATTGTTGTGGACTGGATAAGTGCGAAATAATGAGGCTTAGGGAGATACATGGTGACCAGGTTAGGAACCTAGCATTAGCCTCCTAAGACTATAGTGGGGTTTTTTGTTTGGTTGGTTGGTTTGGGTCTTTTTGAGACAGGGTCTCCCTTTAGCCTCAGCTGCCCTGGAACTCACTATGTAGACCAGGCTCTCCTGGAATTCACAAAGATCCGCCTGCCTCTGCCTACTGAGTGAAGAAGTTAGAGGCGTGTGCCACACAAGCCAGATCTTGTTTTTCATTTTTATTTTATGTGCATGTTTTTCCTCCCCGGATATAATTGCACCCGTGTTTTGCAATGCCCACAAAGGGCAGAAGAGTGTCAGATTCCTGGAACTGGCATTATGGACAGTTGTTAGCTGCTGTGTGGGTTGTGGGAACCAAACCCAAGTCATTTGCAAGAGTAGTAAGTGCTCTTAGCCATCTAGCCCTTTTGGGTTTTTTTGAGATGGAGTCTCCCTGTGTAGCCCTGGCTGCCTCTGCCTCCCCAGTGCTTGAATTAAAGGCATGAGCAACCGTGCCCAGCGCTTTGCTTTGTTTTTGACACAAAGTCTATGTAGACCATGCTAGTGAACTTCCAATTTTCCTGACTTTTTCAGAACAGAACAAAAAGAAACACACTAAGATGGAATAAAACTCCAAAGTCACACTGGGTCTCATCTAGAACCCCATCTTTCTGATTTCCAGCCTCACAACACAGAAATCTGACTTTGTAACAAAAGGCAGTTTTCCCCCAAGTGTTGAGATTACAGGCATTTGCCATCATGCTCAGTTTATGTGGTGCTAGTGATCAAACCCATGGCCTTGTTTCTGCTAGGCAAGCAATCTATCAGCTGAGGCACATCCCTAGCCCTGACTATATTATTTAAGTCCCAGTGGACTCCATAAAAATGACTGTTCGGGAGATTAGAGCACATACACAGATAAACCTTACAACAACTACATGGAGGCAGGAAAGATTAACTTGGATTTGGGAAGTCAGTCGTGAAAGACATGAATTAGATTCTGTCCATGGATTAAGTTATATGGAGCTTTTTAATAGCTAAAGGGAGTATATAGAAAAAACACCCAAGGAGCAAGGATTTATAAATGGGACTACAGTGTGTGCAGAAAGTGTTGTAGAGGATAATCTCAGAAATAGTAACGGATGTAATATTTTCATGGACCCTCCTGTGTGCTGGTTACTATTTTGAATTGTGTTTTCAATAGCTTTTTAGGCTGTACTGTTAATATCCCATTTTACGGATGAAGCAAAGAAAGTTAAATTGCTTACCTGAGATACAACTAATGTTTGGTTGAGCTAGGATTTTTCTTAGTCATTCTGACTCTAGAGTTTGTGCTGTAAATGAAAAGGTGATTAAGTTAACTGCCAGGCATAATGCTGTTCCACCATTCAAGAGGCCCAGGCCTAGAGGTGCAGACATGTAATGTTAACTATTCAGGGGGCTGAGGCAGGAAAATTGCAAGCTCAAAGCCTTAGTTAATGTGAATTGGGGCTGAGGGATACTAGCTCTGTGTTTGTGTCTGTGTGTGTGTGTGTGTGTGTGTGTGTGTGTGTGTTTATAGGGAACACAAAGCCCTGAGATCATTCCCAGCAGAAGTTATTTTGTTTACTGGTTGGTCATAAAGATCCTTCAATGATTATTTAACACCTATAGGTTTTATTTTCTTGTAATATGGAAGGTTTTGTTTTAGGGCTGGGACTCTTGTATCGCTGGCTATCCTTGAACTTTTTGTAGCCAAGAATGGCCTTGAAATCCTGATGCCTTCAGCTGCAGGGATTATAGGTTTGTGCCACCAAGTTTGCCTTGGGAGGGGAGAATTTTTTGTTTGGGTCTTTTGTTTTGTTTTGAGATGGGGTCTCCCTATAATCCCAGCTAGCCTGAAACTCACTATGTAGATCAGGTTGCCCTTCCTCTCACAGTGATTTGCTTGCCTCTACTTCTAGAGTGTTGGGATTAGAGGTTTGTGCCACCATACTCAATGAGCAGAGGAGAACTTTATGGAAATTTCACTCTAGAAAGATGATCTGGACAAGTGAAAGACAAGAGACCTGACAGTGTTGTTATATTTTATTCATACCTTGTAATAAGAGATATTTAGGCATTTAAGTATAGGTTTGTATTTTACAATTGTCTTGGTCCTAAATTTCCAAGCTTATAATAATCTTGTGAAAGGCTTGTTTAAAATTTATAGTCAGGTCCTTGTCCATGGATTCTACATCTCCAGATTCATTAACCATCGGGGGGGGTAATTATTTTTATTTTATGTGTTATGTGTGTATTGTCTGCATGTATATAAGTACACCGGTGTCATGCAGTGTTTGCAGAAGTCAGAAGAAGGTATCAGATCTCCTGGAACTGGTATTATTGACAGTTGTCAAACTACCATGTAGGTGCTGGGAATTGAACCTGGGTCCTCTGCAAGACCAGCCAGTGCTTTTAACTACTGAATCATCTCTCCAGCCTCTGGAAAAAATATTTTTAAGTTTAAATTCTGGGCTGGGAAATGTAGGTCAGTGTTAGTCTAGGTCAGTGCTTACCCAGAATGCACAAGGCCCTAGCTTTAATTCCAAACAAAAAAAAAGGAAAAATCCAAAAAGTTCCAGAAGGCAAAATTTGAATGTGTTGTGTGCCAGTTACTACAGTGAATCTAAAGGAAAGAAGCATGCACACCATGCTATAACTTCCTACTATTTCACAAACCTGTTTCTCCAGCACTGTGGGCATTGTTTGCCTGGTGTTTTGTTCATGTGTGATGTATGCTTAGGCCCATCATTGTTGTGTCTGTATTGAGCATATACACATGCTTGTCGTGGTTTCCTAGAAAATATACTCTAACAACTATTTGCACAGCATTTATATTATTTTATGTAATCTAGAGATGACTTAAGAGGTATAGGAGGATGTGTGTAGGTTTTATGTAAATACTACTTTATCTTTTCCCATAAAGGACTTGAATATTCACAGATTGTGGCATCTGTGGCAAGTCCTAGATACCAAACCTTGATCTCAGAATCCTGGTTCAAGTTCACCGTACTTCCCACATGATTCAGATGAAAACATTAAGCAGGTCATTGATAAGGTGTCAAATATTTGTTGCTTTGATTTTCACTGCAAACATCTAGAGCCCTGCTTTAGCTATCCTCTGGTTTGGTAAGATTCTGTGGCTTGGTTCCTGACATCAAGGAGCCCAGCATTTGGTTAGGCAGAAATGGTGGAACAATTATGTGTGCAGAGAGGGTAGGAAAGAGGTCAGCCATGTAGCATTTTAGTTTTCTCATAGGTGGGCAGGACCCAGAGTCTCCTGCTGCATTTGAATCCTGTGATTAATGCTGCCCTTGAAGGACCGAGTAGAGATGCAGTGGAGTTTTTGTAAAGGAAAGTCTTCACTTTAAGATACAGATTTGCTTCTTTCTAATGGCTTAATATGCAAAAGAACACAGAGTTAGGTCACTTCTGGGACTCAAGATCAGTCAAGAAGTTAATAATTTTATTGAATATTTTTATATATCCAGCTCAGTATTAGGCACTTCAGGAGACTGGGGTGGAGAAAGTATAGAACAAGCCACTTTCTGATAGACTTCTCAGTCACGCTGGGGAGGCAAGACCACCTTGGGGGGAGAGTGGGGTTTATAGAATGACTCTTCTTGAGTGCTGGTATAGACAGGTATTAAACTTCTTGGCGCCTTTTAAATTTCTGTAAAGCTTTAAGGGGTGTGCACTTAAAGCTTTTAGGTGTTTCCCTAAGAGGTTGTAAGAAGTCCATCAATCCTACAGAAAAATTAAAACATGATCAAGATGGTTTATATTTAACTTCTACTTACCAGCACATACCAACCAGGCCTGTAACTACTCCCTTGGGAGCATGCGTGCCAGCACCCTGGAATCCGAGACTGCCTGTCTTGAAGCCTGCTTGATCAGCCTACACTGAAGCTCATGTCTCCTCAGTTGCCATCTGTCTGGGCCACAGGTGAATTCTGAGAGGCATCAATGCCTCGGTGCCCCCCAAAGGACTGCTAGGACTTGGCAAACTTGTGACCAGCCAAACCTCTCATGCTTCACATCCCTGTTATCCTTGGTCACCTCCCATCAGCCAGCAGAAGAGGTGAAATGTGGTCTAAAAGACCTTCTAACAAAGAAGTACCTCCTCAGAATCACCCGAGGGATGAATCTAGCCTAAAGAGCACAAGAATGATCCTTCTATAAGCTGGCAGCATGAGTACAGGGACATGAAAGATGACTTTAGAAGAAGACATTCCTCCTCTTCCCATTATTCAAGAGAACGGTCTCCCTTAAAAGGGATGCATATATTTTCAGAAAATCAAATGTAAGTCGAAAGGACTCCCCACACAACAGATCTAGATGCAGGGGAAGACAGTCTCCAAAACGAAGCAGACCGTACTCTTCCCATCTGTCTCAACATAGAAAGCCTGAGCGTGCTTATGCCTCCTACAAACAGCACAGTGAAGGAAAGCCAGAAGTTAAAGAGAGACCAGATCAGTCTTTGAAAGCATCAAGAGATACAGACCTCTCAAATACTTCTACCATTCCTTTATCAAAGATGTTAGATAAGCCCGGCAGACTCACTGAAAAAGAACTTCCTAAAGCTTCAACCAAGCAGACTGCAGAAAAGCCAGAAATGTCAGATGAAAGTGACTTGCCAAAAGTTACTGAGTTTGAGATTGGATTCATGGACCAGCCAGAAGAATCTGAGTCAAGCAAAACAGTTGGCACAGAATTAGTTGATGATGACCAAATAACAAATCGGCTTAAAGTAATAGCATCAAAAACCAAGGAAATTGAACAGGCTTACCACCAGCACTGTGAAACTTTTGGGATTGTGGTGAAAATGCTGATTGAAAAAGATACTTCATTAGAAAAGCCAGTTCAGTTTGCACTTAGGCAGAATTTACATGAAATAAGTGAGCGGTGTGCTATAGAACTCAAGCATTTCATTGCTGAGTATGATGCACCTACTCGAGTCTTTAGAGAGTTTTCTTAAGAATTGGTGCAAAAAAAATTTCTAGATTGTTATTCCAGGATTGCATAAGTTTTATATATGGAATTTTTGTGAAGGGAAATACTTCACGATAGGCTGTATTTCCAGTAATAAATAAACATCTAGAATGGTCAATTTAAAATATTTTAATTAGAACTTCTTTCTACATTATAGAGCCTTCTAATCCATATTTACCCTCCCACACATCAATATTCAATTAATATCTTAATTAATTGCCCTCCAGAGAGCAACTTTCTGTACTTCTCTAGTGTTCCACAGTTCGTGATCATTTGGTCCCGTAAATGTATAGTTTATTGATTAGAAATCATTCCACTAAAACATTTAGCGGTCTTTTTGCACTTCATACTAAAGGATAGCATGTAAAAATGATAGATCATATATTTTTTGATTGGTTGGTTGGTTGGTTTTGTTTTTTTTTCTTAAAGATAGGGTTTCCTTGTAGCCCAAGCTGGTCCAGAACTCGCTCTGTAGACCAGACTGACCTCAGTGTCACAGAGATCTGACTGTCTCCCCCAAATGTCAGAATTTTGAGTTGTGATTTTCTTGACTCTTTGTTTGTTTTGTTTGTTTGCTTCGTTGTAGTCTTTATTAAAATTATTATCCTATATTAAAGTATACTCTAATCAACTGGTTCTTTGGTATCGCAAATAAAAAGACTAGGAATGAGCTGAATCTGTAAAGGACACAAGTTTCTAATATATGAGTCAAAATGAAGTATGTTTCTGTGGTGCTGGGGATTAAACCCAGGACTTTGGCATATTAGGCAACCAATCTACCACTGAGCTGTAGTCCCAGCACCAGATACTTTAAATCAGCAGTTAGGTGATAGATTACTTTGTAACCCCTGTAGTTTTAAGGGTTTTATGTGTTTTGATTTACATCATTTTCTGAGTTGTTAAACTTCTACTGAGTATAGTACAGAATAGGTCCTTGATTATCTTCTTCAGAGCAAATAGAACAGACTCAGAGCAGGGATACCCTTCTCAGCCGGCTCTTGTCTTACCAAACTCAACTTAAGGCAATAAATCACAGAGCTTCAAAGTTCACGCAGCAAGTCAACATCCAAAGGTTCTAACTACCTTTGTCCTAGTGATTTCTGACCTATCCAGAATCTTTTTGAAACTAGAAAAATAGGTTTTATACAGTCAGAAACTGGATATGTTTCTGTTTTATTAGTAGAAAAGCCAGTTTGGGTACCTATAGGAATTACACATAATATTCTGTTCTTACTACCATTACTGACCTTTGCCTTACTTAACTTGGGCACATTAATTTTATTTGGTAGTCATTAGAAATGACTGAGCACTCTTTGAACATTTGCTATCTGAAGTGTTTATAGTGGTCTCTCCAGGAGTGGGCCTGCTATACCAATAGGAGTCATTTACTACCCAGCCCTTCCCTTTTTCTACTGTGCCAAATAGTGCTGTTAGTCCTAGCTTGTTTTCCTCGACTGGACAATAGCAGCTCTGTGATGTGGCCTAGATGATCAAGGAGTATACCAGACCTTTGAACTAACATTAAGTACTTCATTGCAGTAAGGTCTTTATGATGATGGGCTTGAAGTTAGACCATGATTTTTAATTTTAGGTTTAAAGTACAAACTATTGGCAGACCATAACTTAAAACTAGGCTCTGCCTGTTACTGACTGGCTTCCATTTTCTCAACTGTAGAGTGGAAATGACAGTAATACTTTTTCCATAAGACTGTTGTACCTTTCAGATTATAAAGGCTCATTAAGCATTAGCTTGTTATTCTCTGTTACTAGGTAATATGTAATGAGGAAACAGGCCAATTAGAGGCCCACAGAAGCCAAAGTAACAACATTTTGCTGTCTCCCCGCCCCTTCTGAACTTCCTTACAAAGAGATGATTGAGACATATTTTTTTAGGCTGGACACCAAATAAATTAGAACCTAAAAGGATTAATCCTCAAATATTAGACACAGCTTCAATCACAGTAACTAATTTTTGTTTGGTTGGTTTTTTAGTATGTGTGTGTATGCATGTATGTGTTCACATGGAGGCCAGAGGTCAGCCTCAGATGTCATTTTGTCCATCTTGTCTTTTGAGATACAGTCTCTCACTTGGCTCGGAACTCATTGATTAGGCTATGCTGGCTTGCCAAGGGAGTCCAGTTATTTCTACCTCCCCAGCTCTGGGACTAGGAACACACTCCACATGCCCTTATTTTTATTTTTTAATGTTGGTTCTAGGGATCAAGCTTCAAGCACTTACCATCTAAAGAGTTGTATATAGTGAGTTCTTCGTAAGCTATGATATAAAAATTCTTACACTGGGTTTGGTGGCTCACACCTGATATCCCAGCACTGAGGAGGTGGAGGTAGAAGGATTACCTTGTTTCAAAGCCAGCCTTTATTACATAGTATAATACTATCTCAAAAAGAAGCAGTAGCAGAAGCTAGGGGTAGTGGGGTACATGCCTATAACCCCAGCATTTGGGAGGTGTAGGGACTGGGAGGAGAATCAGGACTTCAGTTCATCCTTAGCTGTGTGAAATTGAGGCCAGCCTGAACTACATGAGACCCTGTCTCAAAAAGCCAAAACTAAAGAAATTCTTGTGGGTCTTTTTTGTTTGTTTGGGGAGTTGTTTGGGTTTTTTTGTTGTTTGTTTTTTGAGACAGGGCCACCATGTAGCCCTAGGTAGCCTAGAACTCACTATGTAGACCAGGCTAGCCTAGAACTCACAGAGATCTTCTTACCTCTGCCTCCTAAGCACTGGAATTAAAAGTATGCAGCAAATAACCCAGCCAAGAAATTCTTTATTTTGTTTTAAGACAGTATCTCACTGTGTACCCTGGCCTGGAACTCTCTGTGTAAACCAGGCTGTCCTCAGATTCTCAGGGATCCGCCTGTCTCTGCCACCCAAGTGCTGGGATTAAAGGTGTTCAGCACTGGGCCAGGCTCCCAAGAAATTTTTAAATTCAGATCTTTGAGCTGAAATCCACAAGAGTGGTGCAAACCTATAATCCCACCACTTGGGAGGCTGGGGCAAGAGGATTATCATTAGTTCAGAGTCAGCCTAGGTTATAGAGTGAGACCTTGCCTCAAACAAAAACAACTAGTTTTTTTTCTGTCTCCTGTTTATCACTTCTCTGCACATACTCATGTCATGATGTTCTGCCTGATGTTCTGCCATGATGTGCATGGGCCCAGAAGCAGTAGTACCAGACAACCATGGACTAAACTTGGGCCCCTCCTTGTCAACCCCCAACCCCCCATCTCCTTGCCTTCTTGACTCAGACCTGAAAACACAGCCACAGAATGAAGTAATACCAGCCCGTATGGCCTCAGAGGTAGCAGCAATAAGGTGACAGAGTGTATCTGAAGCAGCCAACAGAGTAGGAAAGGCCTCTGGAACTTGAGGAAGGAGGGGATTTTTGTCATGATGTGCCCATACCCAAAGCACCCAGCAATGGAAAGCACCCTCACCCATTGCAGTCCTGAAAAATAACTCATGTCTTCATTTGGGGAGAATAGGAACAGGCTTGAGAAAGGGTCTCAATCATAGCTTAGCCTGGTCTCAAACTGGCAGCAATTCTCCTTCCTCAGCTTCTCAAGTACTGGTATCACAGATGTAAGCCACCATACCTGGCTTCAGTAGCTCCAGTTTTCAGGGGCCTGCAGGATGGCTGAACTGGTAAAGGTGCTTGCCAGACAAGCCTGGCATTCTGAATTCAATCCCTGAAATCCACATAAAGGTGGAAGGGGAGGACCAACTCCTAACAATTCTTTTCTGACCTCCAAACATGTGCATGGCATACCCACTCACACACATCTCAGACGCATACAATAATAATTCTTTAAAGTTCAGTTTCTACGGACTGGAGAAAATGACCCAGCCGTTTAGAGCACTTGATGTTTTTACAGAGGACCCGAGTTCAGTTGCCAGCACTTACATGGCAGCTAACAACCATCAATAACCCCAGTTTTAAGTACAGTTTCTAAAGAATCAAAACAGCAATAAGTGAGGCAAGAGAAAGAAATGAGTCCCTAATCTGGGGCTAAAATGAGGTATCTATGCTAATGACCACAAATATAGTAAGAAGGGAGATGAATGGAGAGATAACTAATTGGTAAAGATTTTCCCACATGGGCAACTAAAAAAACATACAGGTAATAGTGCATCAGTCCCTACTGGGAAGAAGTTTTACAGATAATCAGTAGATAAAGACCAGAACAGATAACTTCCAAGGATGGAATAGGCAGCTTCATCCCAGATTCTATGACAAAGCGTCACTGGGGAATTGTATCTCATGGCACCCTTTCTTTCACAGATTCTCAGATACTTCACCAATCATAGTAAGATAGGCATGGTGGTATACACCTCTAATAGCAGCACCCATGTTAATGAGTTCAAGCCCAAATGGGGCTACAGCATGGGACCCTGTCTCAAGAAAAGTGTCATGTTGATATCTTAGAAGGACCCAGCCCTTTTAAAGGTTCCTGTCCCAAGTGTTTCACATAGTACACAGAAAGCCTTTAGCTGCCTACCCAAAGCAGACAGGTGGCTTGTAATTTAGAAAAAGGTGTGAGAGACTCTGAAACCTGACAGAAACAGTTACCAGAACCCCCAAAATTGATTATTCCGAGGTCAGTTAGCCTAGAAGCAACCACATACCCAGCCTTCTGAAGGTATCACGTTAAGGGCAGAGTTACTGGCAAGTAACAGAACTGAACAGATAGGAGAGAGGTGGGGACTGGAGTGAAAGGAGCCAGTTAGCCTGCCTTGACTGCAGGGCGGCCACTGAGTTCCACAGCTTTAGCTGATTCCTGGCATGCAAGACAAGACCCCTGTTCCCATATCTTCGCATCTTCTGATTTTTTTTTTTTTAAGAGAAGCCAGAAGTCTAGATCTTTGTGTGAAACTAGGGTTTTAATATTGGTTCCAAATTTACTTTGTGAGTATGAGACATTATCTGTGTAACCCAGACTGAGCTGTGGCATTGTGAGTGGCTTACCTGGTCCATTTTAACTAGTTCTTGAAGTAGGAGAGTATGGTGTTTGAAGAGCCCTTTATCCTAGCAGATAAACTGATGCTTAATCTTGTCTGAGTGGTGATCCCACCTGAGAGCCTAATAGAAACATTAGGCTGTCATGCAGGAAGATGCCCATGCCATGCATACAGGCAGAGCATGGAATTCAGGTCTGACATGCCTCTCCAGGCTCCCGTTCAGGACCTCGTTTTTTATTTGAAAACCCTATTTTAAACCTCTTGCTTTATAGTCTGCTGTTTAGAGACCTTCCCAACTCAGGTGTCCTTCCCATTTGTTTTGAACTAGGTAATTAACACTTGTGATTTCATAAATGGAAGTATGTATCCATGTGAACAGGAGGATATTGGAGGTGGGAGTCCCAGTCTTCTTCAGTGTCCCCAAGTCTTGAAGGCCTTCCAAGCAAAAGGAAGACAGGTGAAGGGAACAGTCAGTTAGTACCTAGCTGCTTTCTAAGCTGCCTCTCCTGAGAGGCTTTCTGACAAAGTAGCTCCCAGCTAACTGCTCTCTGGCTCAGCCTGCTGACCAGCTGTAAACATCCTCAGGAGCATGGACTCCTCAGAGAGACCTTTATTCACTGCCAGGACAGCAGGGTGTGTTCACCCAAGTCACACACCATGGCTTGTAACTTGAGTGTCACAGCTAGATTGTATCACTCTCTTCCTCTAAAGCACTGTTTTCTTTACCCCTGGAAATAATCCCAGTACCAACAGAAAAACTGAATTGGGAAAGTATTGTACCCTTTCTGGAAGTTTTTAGGGTTTCTAGCAAGGTCCTAGTCTGTAGCCCAGGCTGTTCTTAGGCTTGTGACCCTCCTGCCTCTTCTGGAATTACAGGTATGTACCATTGTACCTGGCTACCTTTCCAGTTTTGTATTTAAATTAAAATGAAACTAACAGAACTCCTTGAAAATAGCCAGGCATGAGGGTACACAGCTAATCCCAGCATTGAGGAGGCTAAGGCAGCAGGATTTCTGGCAATTTAAGGAAAGCCGGACTACATAGCAAGACTTGTGTTAAAATTATTTTTAACTAAAAAAAAACAAAACTTCAACCTCGTTCAAAGCAATCAGTCTGTGTAGTTTCTGATTTGTTAGAGGGAGTTTTTCAGGACAGTTAAGCTCAACTTTGATTATGACATATAAAATACACCTTAAAATATCTTGTAATTTTCCTTTCATAGGAAAAAAACATAAAGAACTAGTAGATAAGCTTGTTTTTTTATTACATTTATTGTGTGGAAAAGAAAGGCCGCTTGTATTACAGTTCCTGAATGGAGAGCAGAGGACAATTTGGGAGAATTAGTCTTTGGATTGGTTTTATTATTTTCAGTTATGAGTATGTCGGGGGAGGAGTATGTGCATGTGAGTACAAATAGCATCTAATCCCTGGAGTTGGAGTTACAGGCAGTTGTGAGACACCCATCATGGGTGCTGAAAACTGAACTCAGGTAAGAGTTGTACATGCTTAACCACGAGCCATCTCTCCAACCCTATGCTAGGCTTGTTTTGTTTTGTTTTATATGTAAGAGTGATTTGCCTGCATATGTGTAAGTATTGTGTGTAAGTATTGTGCAGTACTTGTGGAAGTCAGAAGAGAATGTCAGATTCCCTGGAACTGGAGTTACGAACAATCACTGTGTGGGTGCTGGAGACTGAACCTGAGTGCCCTGTAAGAGCAGCCAGTGCTCTTAACACTGAGCCCTCTCTCTTGCCCCCGCCCCCAACCTGGGTTTTAAAGGGCTAATTTTTTAGAAACTAATTTTTAAAAATTTTGAGATAGGGTCACACTATGTAACCCCGGCTGGCCCAGAACTCACTGTGTAGAGTGGGCTGGCCTCAAACTCACATTGTGATTTGCCTACCTTCCTCTGCCTCTTGAGTGCTAAGATTAAAGGCTTGCACCACAACACCCAGCCTAGAAATCAATTTTAATATACATTGTTTTTAATTTCTATGTATATGGCTCTGAAATCTATGCATTTATTTCGACTCTCATTCCCAGTTACAGTTTCACATCTCCACCTGCTTACTAGATACTTCTCTTGAGAATCTTGTCATTACTTCAAACTCACCTTTTGTAAATTTCAAGTTTATATTTCCAAGACTGGCAATTTTGTGTACAGTGACCTAAATTATGTCAGTTTTTTCCCCTTGTTATGAAAACCACCCAGCATCTTTAATCAGTCTTTTTCATTACTTACTAAATTCCCTAGATTATTTTCTCTTTTTATTTTTTTGGAGACAGGGGGCTCTCTCTGTAGCCCAGGCTAGCCCTGAACAAATTATCCTTCTGCGTCAGCCTTCAGAGTGCTGGGATTACAGGCATAGGTCGCCACTGTTACATCCAAAAATTTAAAAAATAAAAATCAGGTTTTTTGGGATAATTGTGTATGTGTGTACATGCATGAGCACAGGTACAGGTACATGAGTTTCTGTGTACATATGGAAGCCAGAGATCAGTGTTGGTTATATTTCTCAACTGTTCTTTTTGAGGCAGGATCTCTTGCTGTTCCTGGAGCTCTCCAGCAAACTGATTGACTGCGGAGCCCCCGGGAATTTGCCTATCTTAGCCTGCCTAGTACTGGGGTTAAAGACTTGTGCCACTGTGCCCAGATTGTCCATTATGGTTAGGGTCCAAACTTGGATCCTCATGCTTGTGTGGCAATCACTTTATTAACTGAGCCATTTCCCCAATCCCATTAATTCGTTTGTTTGTTTTGTTTTGTTGTTATTTTTTTTAATCATGTTTTAGTTTGGTTTGGTTTTTGAGATTGGGTCTCCCTTTAGCCCCAGCTGGCCTGGAACTTGCTATGTAGACCAGGTTGGCCCCCATATCACAGAGATATGCCTGTCTCTGCCTCTTGGTTGCTGGGTTAAAGGCATGTACCACCACACCCAGCCCCATTACTTTTTAATGTATGTTTTGGGGGTTGTATTGTTATTTTTTAAATGCTTGATTTATTTTTTTTTATGTATATGAGTATGCTGCACATATGTAAATGAACTTGTGTTGTGTGGTGCCCACGGAGACCAGAAGAGGGCCAGATTCCCTGGAACTGGAGTTACAGATGGTTGCTAACCATCATGTGAGTGCTGAGCCAAGGTTCTCTGTAAGAGCAGCCAGTGCTCCTAACCACTGAGCCATCTCTCCAGCCCCCCAATTTTTTTTTTAACATTCTACATGTTCTTTCTCACACTTTCCCACAGAGCTAATCCTTAGTACCTACATTTTGTTTTCTGCTTCCTTAGTCCCAGATATTGATACCTCATTTCTAACTTGTCCATAACCATTCTCTCTGAATCCAGTCTGTCTCTCCCTCCTTCACAGTGAAATTTGTCAGAAGCACAGCCTCGCTGACCTGCATCTGAAACCTTTTCACACTCTTACCTGCTATCTGCCAATTCCATCAACCTAGCATAGGAAACACTATATCACATCTGGATCTCAGCTCTGTCTCTCTCTCTGCTTTCAGTTTCTTGTTTTTCTTTTTGAGACAGGGTCTCCCTGTAGCGCCAGCTGACCTGGAACTCACTAAGTAGATCATAGCCTCTAACTTACAGAGATCTGCCTGTCTCTGCCTTCTGAGTACTGGGATAAAAGGCATGCACAACCATGCCCAGCTACTGTCTGCTTTCAGTGGAAGCACCAAAAAGTGCCTAAGAAAACCTCAGCTGACACTTAGAAGGCTGTATCATTCACCTGAAACTGAATCTATATGTGGTGGTGATGTATCTAAAGGACCTGGCTCGGAACGCAACTCATAGGAGATGCTCAATAAATAATGGTGTGAGGGTGTAGCTCATTGATAGACCACCTGCCTAGTATGGGGAAGGTCCTCAGCAGTGTACAACCAAAAATGTTTGTGATATACTGACATATGTCAGGCTTTGTACTAGGTACTGGATTGCATTCACTTATTCAATTCTACAAACCTCTCAGTGGAATAAGCACTCTTACCATGTCCATTACACCTGAGGAGGCTGAGACAGTGGACAAATGGCAGAGGTGAGGCAAAGCTGAGCACTGGAACTTGTGTTCATTTATTTGTTTTGTTTTTTTTGTAGGCAGGGTCTTGCTATGTAGCCCTGACTGGCCTGACACTTGTTATGTGGCCGAGGTTAGTCTCAAACTAGAGGCAATTGTCTTGCCTCAGTCTCCCCAGAGCTAGAATTACAGTTATGAGATACTATGCCCAGCTTTTGCTTATTTTGACATTGTCTCCATATGTTCCCAGGCTGGTCTCAACCTCCTGGGACCAACTGACTCACCTCATTTCCTGAACAGGTGTGTATTACATGTTACCAAGTCAGGACCTGTGATCTTAACTAAGGTGTTTCCAAACATAGATGTCTTCATGGCCAGTACAGGTAATAGAAAACCATGTTTTTTTGGCTTTGACAGTATCAGGATTGAGAAACTCTTAACACCAGAAGTGGTAATATGTATTCTTCTTCTCCTTCTTCTCCTTCCCCTCCTTTTCCTCCTCCTCCTCTTTCTCTTCTTCTTCCTCCTCCTCCATCTCCTCCTCCTCCTCCTCCTCCACCATTTTTTGTGTTTTGTCTTGAGACAGGGTCTTACTGTGTAGCTCAGACTGTCCTTGAATTAACAGTTTTTCTGCCTCTTGAACACTGGGATACAGGCATGAGCCCCACATTCAGCTTTGAATAATCATCTCTTCAGTATGGATTTCCACCATACGCTCTCATAGCCTTTTCTTTACTGACTGATCCTTCCAAGAAGCTCTGATGGTCTCTGTACTGTTTCCACCATTTCACAGTTGAAGACACAGCTTGAAGAGCTTCAGTAATTTACTCACAGACTGAGCTGAGGCTGGGGACTTGAGATTGTAACTACAAGGCTTTGCCATTTTACTGCCTGTCAATTTAAAAAATATCCTGAGGCTGCGCTGTGGCTCAGTTGATAAAGTGCTTGACTAGCATACATGAAGCCCTGGGTTTGCTCCTCAGTGAGTAAATCTGGCACGGAGGTGCATACCTGTAATCTCAGCAGGAAGTAGAAGGATCAGGAATACAAGATCATTCTGGTAAGGTCTAATTCAACTTGGGTTGTATGAGAACCAAGACCCAGATCAGAATAAGAATAGTCCTTGCCAGCTGGATGTTAGTGACATTAGCGTGTACCAGACTGACTCAATACAAAAGTTGGGTGTTGACTTGGGGAAAGTGTATATAGAATTGTGGGAGTGTTGCTTGGCACAGAGCACAGGAAGAATTAATTCACTTCTTGGATTGTGCCAGTAAAGCCCTTAAAATCAAATGTTTATGGAATAGTAATTACCTAAGGGGAAGGCAGATAGGTATGGACAAAATGTGGGGATTTGGTTTTGTTTTTTGAGACAGACTAGTAGGGGAGGATCTTGAACTGTTAATCCTTCTGTTTCCGCTTCTCAAATGCTGGAATTACAGATGTGCCATACACCCAATTTCAAAATGGGATATCTGTATGATGTATATCTGTTGCCAACTCCACTTACCAGTTTAATGTAAAATCTTATTAAATTTGTTATATTAAAATTTAGAACTTTGGAGCCAAGAGAAGGCTCAGCAGTTAAGAACACTGGCTGCTCTTGAAGAGGACCTAGGTTAGATTCCCAGCACCAACATGGTAGCTAACAACTGTCCATAACTCCAGTTCCAGGGGGATTTATATTTTCTTCTGGCCTCTCTGAGCATTGCACACACTAGTCCACTTACGTGCACTCAAAACAAGTTTAAAAATTATTAAAATTAATAAAAGTAATTTAAAAAATAGAAAAAAATAGAGCTTTGGGGCCGGGAATGTAGCTCATTGGTAGAACACTTGCTCAGAATACATGAGGCCCTGGGCTGTAACCCTGCACCACACAAAATAGATTAACTAGGTAAAACTTAGAATTTTAGGGGCCAGGGATGTAGCTCAGTTGGTAGAGTGCTTGCTTAACATATATACAACCCTAGCACCACGTAAATCAGGTGTGATGGCACACATTTGTAATCTCAACACTCAGGAAGTTGATGTAGGGGGATCTGGAGTTAGGGACCAGGCTGGGCTGCATGAGCCCCTGTCTTTAAAAAAAATAAAAATTATCTGGGTGTGGTAGTGCATTCCTTTAGTCCTAATACTTGGGAGACAGAGGCAGGTGAATCTCTGAGATCGAGGCCAACTTGTTCTCCATAGTGAGTTCCAGGCCAACTGTGGCTACAGAGAGACCCTGTCTCAAAAGGACCAAAAGAAGAAGAAATTTAATAGAATTGTAGTTATCTCCCACAACTACCACTCATCCTGTATTTTCCTTTCCTCTTAGGCTTTATGATGCTTTGCAGCAGTTTCCTGGGTGTGAAAGTTTCTGTCTCTGTGGATCCCAGAATTTGATGAGAGATGGAAGAGCCTCAGAAAAATGATCTGAACACAGCAGGCCAGGAGGAAGGCGACCCTCCCAGAAGTACCAGCCCTCAGATTTCTGTCAGCGAGTTTTCTTGCCACTGCTGTTATGACATCCTGGTTAACCCCACCACCTTGAACTGTGGCCACAGTTTCTGCCGGCACTGCCTAGCACTATGGTGGGTGTCTTCAAAGAAAACAGAGTGTCCAGAATGCAGAGAGAAATGGGAAGGTTTCCCCAAAGTCAACATTCTCCTCAGGTATGGTCCTGTTGGCAACAGTGACTCCACAGTGTGATGGTGTCTCTGTGAGAACTGCTGTGTGGAAAGGAGCAGGTTCAGGAGACCACTGGGTCGCTTACCAGAATTCAGCACCTAAAATTCAGACCCTTTTCCTCACAGGTGACTGCAATCTATCATTTTGTTTTATTGCTTTGCTAAAGCATATATTCATTGAACAAAATGATAGGTTTCTTTGTGACATTGTTTATGTGCATGTCGTGTGCTGTGCCGTGTTTACCCTCCCCTCTTACCTTCTTGTGCTCCCCCAGCACCCACCTGTTTTTTTTTTTTTTGAGACAGTCTCACTCTGTGCTCCAAACTGGCTTTGAGGTAACAATGATGCTCCTGCCTCAGCATCTTGAGTGCTAGATTATAAGCATGTGCCACCATGCCTCACTGCTTGACATTTATTCTAAAGAAAGAAACAAAATTGATTTCTGGTTATCAAACCATTGTTTTTGAAAAATTTTATTGATTTATTTTTATTTTTGTGTATGGGTGTTTTGTCTTCACGTGTATAAGTGCACCCTGTCATGCAGTGCCCCTGGAGTCTAGAAGCGGTGTCAGATTCCCCTGGAATTGGCATTAATGATAGCTACCTGGTGCCATGTGGGTCTAGGATCAAACCCAGCTCCTCTGCAAGAGCAGCCAGTGTTCTTTTTTAAAAAAATATTTATTATTTTTATGTGTCTAAGTGTAATGCCTGCATGTATGTAAGGAGTCAGAGAGCTCCAAATCCCCTGGAACTGGAGTTATGAGTGGTTGTTCAAACCTAGTGATCACTCTTTATTTTCCTGTTGAATTTCACTTTTTTCCATTCCTGTAAACTAATTTTTTTGATATTAGCATAAATATATGTACACATTCTTTCCCTAGAGTCCCAGCTGGCTTGGAACTTGTAGACCAGACTGGCCTCCATCTCACAGAGATCTGCCTGCTTCTTCCTCCTGAGTGCTGTGTTTCTTTTATTTTTTTGAGACAGGGTTTCACTCTGTAGACCAAGCTGGCTCAGAACCACAGTAATCATTCTGTTCAGTCTCACAAATGCTGGAATTACAGGCATTAACAACCACATCCAGCTTACTGTTATTTGAAGGTTAGTAATCAGGACCCTCCTCTTCCATATTAGAACCCTTTCCCTTTTCTCTAAAGTAATTTCAGTTATATTTTAAAAAATACTTTTGAAGGAGGCAAGAAAGATGGCTGAGCAGTTAAGAACACTTGATGCTCTTGCAGAGAACCTGGATTTAGTTCCCACCAACATGGCAGCTCTCAACCACCTGTAACTCCATTTCCAGGGGTCCAGCGCCTCCACGGCACATACACATAAAGTAAATAACCTTTAAGCAGGAGAGATGGCTTAGCAGTTAAGAACACTGGCTGCTCTTGTTGGACCCGGATTTAATCCCCAAACTCACATTGCTGCTAAAAATCATCCATAACTCCAGTTGCAGGGGAATCTGACGATCTCTTCTGAACTCTGCTAGCATTATACAACGTGGGTGCACTTGCATGCAGGTAGCACACTCAGACACATAAAATAAAATAATTTAAAAAATCATTCTTTAAAAGAACTACATTTGCAGCAGTGTTCAGTGGTGCATGCCTGTAATCTCAGCACCTGCAAGGTGGAGGCAGGAGGAACAAGAGCTTAAAGTCATCTTTAGCTGCATAAGAAGTTCAAGACCAGTCTGGAGTACATGAAACCCTTTCCCAGGAAACAAATTTTTAAAAAAATGAAAACAAAAAAGTTTTGAACATATGTGTACTGATAGAAAATGCAAAATATTTTCTCACATCAGTGGTATGTTATCAGTGTGGCTCTGCAGTATACTGTTATACTCCAACATTTTGTATGTCTTAAATTACTCATCTTAACGTGGAGTGAACCAATAAATGCACTTATAAAAATATGTAGTATTGTCTGCAGTGACACACACCTTTAATCCCAGCCACTTGGGACACAAAGGCAGGCGGATCTCTGTGAGATTGAGGCCAGTCTGGTCTACATAGTGAGTTTTAGACCAGCTAGAGCTACAGGGAGACCTGTCTCAAGAAAAAGATCAAAAAATAAAAATAAAAAGTAATGATCTACTATAAGAATACAGTACCATATTGTAGGCTGATTTGATGGCTAGGCAGGTAAAAGCACTTGCCATGAAAGCCTGATGACTGAGTTCAGTTCCCAGAACCCATGATGGCTGGAAGGAGAGAACCACCTTGTAAAAGTTGTCTTCTGATCTCCACATGCAGCCGCCCACACTCAAACATGCACCATTCACACATGAGCACATGATCATTACAAATGAAAATTAAATTAAAAAAAAAAAATACCAGATTTCAAGGGCTGGGCTGTAACTCCTTGGTAGATCACTTGCCTGCTATATGTGAAGCCTCAATCCCCAGTACCTCCAGAAGAAAAAGAATATACCATATTTCATTTGGTTGTTTCCTTAATGGTGGACCTATAGATTGTTTCTTTTTTTTTTTTTTTTCCTTTACCATAAAATAGAGCTATAGGAAATGTTCTTTTCCATCCTTGTTGGTACCTGTGTTATTGGGAAGTGTTGATTTTTGAGGGTTTTAGTCTCTGGATATTGTAATCAGATTCCTGTCCTGTGATTTTTCTCTCTACTCCACAGGGATGCTATTGAAAAGTTGTTTCCTGATGCCATTCGAATGAGAGTTGAAGATATTCACCATAATAATGACATAGTCCAAAGTCTAGCAGCCTTTCAAAAATATGGAATTGATCAGAGTCCCTTAGCTCCCAACACAGGCCGAGTGAATCATCAGAGAGGAGGAGGATTCTTCTCTGGAGTACTCACTGCTTTAACTGGTGTAGCAGTAAGTCTGGCTATTTCTCTGTACCCCCTGTTCCCACTGAAGTCATTTCTTCTGACATCACGTAAAACAGTTGATACTGTAACTGTGTATCTCACTGTAGAGATTATATTATATGTGATTAACAGATTATATATAATCTAATCTATTATATGTGATTAATAGTCATTCAGCTGTCTCCCATTCTGTTCTCTTTATGGCCTTTGCAACAGGCACTGTTGATGATCCCCATCTTAGAGCTGAGGAAAATGCAGAAAGTTGGCACAGCTATACTTAGAAACTGTATGCGTTGATAGGAGAATCTATTTAAATTTTTTATTTACTATTTTCATTTTATGTGTATGCATGTATTTCCTGCATGTACGTAAGTGCATACATACACGGTGCTCGTGGAGGTCAGAAGAGATCATCTAATATCCTGGAACTAGAGTTACAGATGGTCTTTTGCATCTGTGTGGGTGCTGGGAACCAAACCCTGGTCCTCTGCAAGAGCAGCCAGTGCTCTTAAGCACTGAGCCACCTCTGTAGCCCCTAACAATAGAATCTTAAGTGCACACATTTCACTGACTGCTGGTACAGAGGCCTGAAGTCCAAAAACTGTGAATCTTAAGTGTTTTCCCATAAAAAAGGCATATGAGTTGGTGGGTTCAAGGGTACAACTGCTATTGGGTCCTCTGACATCTGTCCTTTCTAGATCTTTGTCCTCTTACAGCCCAGCCATCAACAGAAATGAGTGAAAACAGTTGTGTCCCTGGTTCTTTGTGGCAGTAGCATTGCCTGCTTCCCTGTATAGACTTGGTGTCGTTCATCAGGCCCAGTGCCTGCCTCACCACCATCACATCCCCAGAAACTGTCCTCTCTTTTCTTAGCGTCCTTGTCTCCTTTCCAGGTGGTTCTGCTTGTGTATCACTGGAGTAGCAGGGAATCTGAGCATGACCTCCTGGTTCATAAGGCTGTGGTCAAATGGACAGCAGAAGAAGTTGTTCTCTGGTTGGAGCAGCTTGGCCCTTGGGCCTCTCTCTACAAAGATAGATTTTTGTCTGAAAGAGTAAATGGAAGGTGAGGAGAAAATCTTCTGGCACACGTAGACATTTTGATAGATGGCTTTATTGTGATACATTACACCTGCCACAAATCCCTCCTTTAGAAGTATTTAGACATTGGTTCATAGTATATTCACAGATATAGAACCATCTCCAGTCTGTCTATCTTTAGAAGAATTTCCTGACCCCAAAAAGAACCTTTTGCTGAGTAGTCCTCATTTCCTTCTCCCTAGGCAAACATTATTTGTGTTTCTCCAAAAATGAATCTGCCTGTTGTGGACCTTGCGTATTAATAGAATCATACAGTAGGTGACCTTTGTGTCTAGCTTTTTCACTCAGCAGAATTTCATGATATAGCATATATTAGTACTTCATTCCTCTTGGTATCTGAAGAAACTGTTGTCTGGATTCACCAGATTACGCATATCAGTTGCCCTTATCATCACTTCATAAGCATTAGGTTGATTCTGTTTGGGGTTGGTATGAAAAGTGATGCTGTGATCATCGTACGTAGTTTGGGGGAAGGCTGTGGAGGGTTTCTTATTTTTTGCTTGTTGTTTGTTTTGAGACATGGTCTCAGTAATACTCTCCTGACTGACCTGCAAGTCACTATGTAGACCAAACTGGTCTCAAAACTCAGAGATCTACCTGCCTCTGCCTTCCAGGTGCTTAGATTAAAGGCTTGCACCACCATGCCCAGCTGGATTTATATTTTGTATATTTTCTTGAAGTAGAATGGCTGGGTCAAAGAAACTTTTGAAGTGTTTTCTACAGGGGCTGTCCCATTTTTTATCAGTGACATTTAAATTTCTTGCTCCTCATTTTAAAAGTAATATTTTTTCAAATAATGTAGGGATCTAGAGAGATGGCTCAGTGGTTAAGAGCACTTAACTGCTCTTGCAGAGACCTGCATTCAGTTCCCAGCATCTATATGGCAACTAACAACTCTCTCTTACTCCAGTTCCAGGGACTTCTATACCCTCTTCTGGTCTCCACAAGCATACATGTATGTGGTGCACTTAAATTCATGAACGTGAAACACTCATACTTATAAAAGTATAAATAAATAAAATTAACTTTTTTTTTAATTAAAAAAAATCAGGGCTGGAGAGATGATTTGGCAGCTCAGAGTACTGACTGCTTTTGCAGAAGACCCAAGTTCAGTTCCCAGGACCCATATGGCAGCTAACAACCATCTGTAACTCCAGTTCCAGGGGATCCGATGATTCTTCTGACTTTCAAGGACTTTGCATAATATGGGTACGCTTGTATACATACAGGCAATACAGTCACACATATACAATTAAAATAATAAATAAAAATATTATTTTTAAAAAATCAGCCCAGAATACATCTATATATCATGAAACCGTGTCTCCAGGGGGAAAAAAACAAAACAAAAGCCTGGGCTGGTGTGATTGCACAGGTCTTTACTTTGAGCACTTGGGAAGCAGAGGAAGGCATATGTCTATGACATAGAAACCAGCCTGGTCTACATAGTGAGTTCCAGGCCAGCTGGGGCTACAGGAAGATTGTCTCAAATATACTTGTGTGCACATGCACATGTGTACACATACACACACCCCAAATAACCCCACAAATAAGAGCCCCTCTCACATTTATGTAATTGTTTAGATAGAAACAAAAACCTAGTGTCTGGGGAGAGGTTGTAGAGAGCACAGGTAGCTTGCTCTAATCCCTGTTTGATTCCCAGAAACAGTCCCTGCCAAGAAAAGACTCCAAAATTTGCAAAGATGTTGATTCTGCTAGATAACTTTAGTTGTCAACCCAACATACCTGGGGTGATGGACTCCTGGTTGATGAATTGATGAATTGCTTCCATCAGATTGGCCTGTGTGCATGTCTATGAGGCATTTTCTTTTTTTTCTTAAAAAAAAGTTTTTATGTGTATCAGTGTCCTGCTAGTATGTATGTGTCATGCAATGCCAACAGAGGCCAGTAGAGGGTATTGTATCCCCTGGAACTGTAATTATAGATGGTTGTTAGCCACCATGTGGGTGCTAGGAACTGAACCCAGGTCCTCAGCAAGAGCAGCCAGTGCTCTTAACCACTGAGCCATCTCCCTAGCCCCAAGATTTATTTTTGTTTTTATCTATATGTTTGTTTTCGGGTGCCTACAGAGGTAAGTGCCATGTGTTTTCGGGTGCCTACAGAGGTCTATGGAGGCCAGAAGAAAATGTCAGATCTTCTGGAGCTGGAGTTGCAGGTATTGTGAGCTGTCAGACCATGTGTGCTGGGAAATTGAACTTAAGTCCTCAGGAAGAACATGTAGTGCTCTTAACTGCTGAGCCATGTCTCCAGCCCCCATCCCAAGCTGAGCTTAAGCTTTCAGTCCTCCTGCCTTAGTTTCCCATGTGCTATAATTACAGGAATGTACCCAACTTTTAATTTATTTTTCTGGTGGAAGGGATTGAATATAGGGAAAATTCTCTACTGCTAAACTATACCCCCAGTCTTTCAGTGATGCTATTAGCCCCTCACACACACCTTTAAAAAGAGACTTATATTCCAGGCATGGTGGCACATGCCTTTGATCCCAGCACTCAAGAGGCAGAAGCAGATGGATCTGGTGTATATAGTGAGTTCTGGGCCAGCTGTGGCTACAGGAAGACCCTGTCTCACAAAAAAAGAATATGTGAGAATCAGAGTCTGTAACTGACAGATCAAAGGCTTTGGAATAAAGCACTGTAGTGCGCCTGGGACAAGTCCCTTTATTTCTAAAAAAAGTTTTCTGATCCACAAAATCGGCATATTACCGTTCTGCACAGTTCAGTAGATCAACAGTGATTTATAAAAACATTTTCAACTAGTAACTGATAAGTACTAAACATTCCATTGTTTACTATCACCAATACCACTTACATATGTTTAATGTGCCACCTTACTGCAAGCCTGAAGTATTCGCATTGATAAGGTAGAACTCGGTGTACAAGATCTGCTTTCTGTATATAATCTCAAAAGTAATTTCTACCCCTACCCCTCCAGGTTGCTTTTAACGTTGACAGAGGAAGAATTTTCCAGGGTACCATATACCATAGAAAATAGCAGCCACAGAAGAGTCATCCTTATGGAGCTAGAGCGTGTCAAAGCCCTGGGTGTGAAGCCCCCTCAGAATCTCTGGGAATATAAGGTAAGTTCTTTATTTCTTTTTTAATTGAAAAAAAAAATTTAGAAAACAACATAGCAATCACCTGCATGATCACTGTAAAGCTTAAGAAAGCACTGCAGACAGAGTTGAAGCCATGAGAACCACTCCTGCATAGGTGCTGTGCATCCCTCTGGGGCCTCTGAACCTAGGCTCCTATGGATGGTGTCCACAGGAGTGGAAACATTGTTTTACAGGCTTTCATTCCAGAGGCATGATGTTGGCATATCCTTCTGCAAGTACCTTTTCTCCCTGGGGCTAGAATTCACTTTTTTCTCCTTAGTGTGATGTTTCATTTGGTATATATGTGAAAATTTATGGTTTCCCTGTTGATGGACACTAATAGGCCTTCTGATTTTGCTATTACAAACAATGCTGCTGTGGACATTCTTGGGAGTTCTTAGGCTCATATATACAAGTGCTTCTTTACAATATGTACTGACGAGTGAAATTTCTAGGTCACAAATAATGTACCACTTCATCTTCGCTAGATTGGTATGTTGATCTTCAGTGTGAATGTACCACCTGGTTCTTCACAGACAGTATGTAATAGATGCTGTGCTATTGAACAAATACCTGAAGTATACTGACTTGTACACTAAAAAAGAGATGTTGGAAAAAAATAAATCAAGTAGTTGTTCATCAGAGTTCAAACTAAAACAGAGGGCTTTCATCTATGCTTGATAGAACATGAAGAAAATAACATCCCATATAAAATTGTGCTGACTTTGGGGATTTTGTTGTTTTGTTTTATTTTGAGATAAGGTCTGTTTTCATAGCCTAGGCTGGCCTGAAGCTCACTGTCCTCATGCCCCAGCCTCTTGAGTCCTGGGATTACAAGCATGTTACCACCACATCTAGCTGAAAACCAAGTGATCTCTCCCTCCCTCCAAACTGTCCATCATCAGTAATAAGAGCACATAAAATACAAGGGTCTGGAGAGATGGCTCAGTAGGTAAAGTGCTTGCTATGCAAGTATGAAGTCCTAAGTTTGGATCCTCAGCACCCACATAAAAGCTGGGCATGGTGGCCTGCACTCATAACACATAAACAGGTAGATCCCAAGTACTTGTTGCCCAGCCAACCTAATTGAAACAGCAAGCCCCAGGTTCAGTTAAGAGACCCTGTTTCAAAATACAAGGTGGAAGGTGATAGAGGAAGGCATCCAACATTGACCTTTGACTACTACAGACTCACGCAGGTGAGCACACACACACAGACACACAAACACACACACAAACCAAAAACTTAAACGTTCATCATTAGCAACAGGTTAAGTACATGAGATACAGGCATGTAAGTATCCGCTGAATAAGGGGTAACTAGTGATAGTGCTTAGCATGCACAAGCGGTCCATTCTAGTTAGGCTTCAGTTGCTGTGACAAAACAGTTTGACCAATACCAAATTTGTCTTACAAGCACAGTCCACCATCAGGGGACACCAAAGCAGGAAATCAGGGTAGGAACCTGGAGCACAGAAGAGTATTGGAAGAGTATTGCATACTGGCTTGCTCCCCTGGCCCATGCTCAGCCTGTTTTCTTACATAATAAAGAACAACCTGCCTAGGGGTGGCACTACCCATGGTGGGATGGGCCCTCACACATCACTCAACAACTAAGAAAATGCCTCACAGGTGTGGCCATAGGCCAGTTCAGTGGAGGCAGTTCCCCAACTGAGGCTCCCTCGACTCAGGTTGCCAAGTTGACAACTAAAGCTGTCTAGCAGAGGGCCATTATTCAGTCCCCAGTGTGATGGTTAAATGATGGATAGACAATTTTTTTTTTTAATCTTTTTTGAGGAAGATTTTACTATTGTCTAGATGTGTCTGAAAGTCACAGTCCTCCTGTCTCAGGCTTCCAAGTGCTAGGATAACAGATCTGCATCACCATGTTTCACTCTTAAAATTTACCTTTTTTCCAAGTTTATCCTAAGTTAAAAAAAAAAATTATGTGTATGAGTGTTCTACTTGCATGTATGTTAGTGTACCATAGGTGTACAAGGCCTGTAGAAAACAGAGAGGGTATTGGATTTCCGGTAAGTAGACTTAAGGACTTCTGGTAGCTACCATGTGGGTCTGAGGACCAAATCCACGTCCTCTGGAAGCACAGTAAGAGCTAGTAACTGCTGAGCCATCTCTCCAGCCCCAAATTTATTCTAATTTTTTGAAGAACAGGTATGGAATTCCTCAGGTAGAAAAGAAAGCTTGTGCTGGTTTTGGTTTTAGGGTTTGTTTGTTTTTGACAATTCCAGGCTCCTATGTAGCTCATACCACCCTTGAACTATCTTTTTCAACTTCCCAAGTACTGGATAAATGTTCACCACCTACCCAGCTACCATGTCTTATGATACTATTTATTTTTTTATTATACTTATTTATTTGTGTGTTCTTTCCTTCTACCTTATTTGTCTCAGGGACCAAACCCAGGTTATCAGGCTTGGCAACAAGCACTTTTACATGCTGAGCTATCCCACCTGCCCTAATACTAAGTTTTTAGGTATTATTATTATTATTATTATTATTATTATTATTGGTCTTTTTAAGACAGGGTCTCCCTGTAACTCAAGCTGTCCTGGAACTCACTATGTCATGCTTGGACAGCAAGTGCTTTCACCCATCAAGCATCTCTCTGGCCCCCAGTGTGATTTTTAGTATGTTTCAGAATATTTTTTAGTCTTATATCTGACCTTCTATTTAGAATACATACAGGTTTGATGGTATACACCTGTAATCCTTGGGAGGTTGAGGCAGAAGAATCACAAGTTCAGGTCAGCCTGGGCTGTAGAGACAGACTCTTATTTAATTAAAAAGACCTGGGTGTGGTGGTTCATGCCTGTAGTCCCTGCACTACACAAAAGACTGATAGCAAAGATCATGGAACACCGAAGGAAAGCTGGCCACCATATGTGTAACGTAGCCCTATATCTGTCTTGTCCTCTGCAGGCTGTGAACCCAGGCAGGTCCCTGTTCCTGCTATATGCCCTCAAGAGCTCCCCCAGACTTGGCCTGCTGTACTTGTACCTGTTTGATTACACAGACTCCTTCCTGCCCTTCATCCATACCATCTGCCCTTTGCAGGAAGATGCCTCTGGGGAGGACATCCTCACCAAGCTTCTGGTAGGTCTGCAGAGTGCCTGGAGAAGAATGATTCTATCATTCATCCCTTGGTGTTATATGCAACAGGAGAGAGCCAGCAGCAGTCAGCCTTCCTGTGAATTTTTCAGGGAGAGTCATCTGTAGAAGAAAAGAAACTGAGACCTTCTCATTCCTAGAAGCCCATGTCATTTTCTACACTGCACAGCCAGAGGATGATGCTTTAGTTGTGGAATTTTTCTTTTTAAAGCTTTGCTTTTGTTATAAAAGAAGTCTTAAGACCATCCTAGGGATTTGATGTATAGGAAATGATTGTAGGTCCAGAATACCCTAAAGCCTTAGATGTGTGGACTTTTCCATTTTGACAGGACCCCCAAAGGGTAGTATCTGGCATACCACAAAGCAGAATTTGAGTCTGAGCCTCACAAAGTAAGCCATGGCCTATCTCATGGGTGGAATTGTCATGCCAGCCGACCACAGGACCCTACACAGGAATGGCTACCAGCACAAGATGTCATGTGTCATCCCCCATCCCTGTGGGACTCCTTTTACTGGGCGATTTCTTCTACTCCAATTGATCATTTGAGAGAATACCCTTTACTTTGCTGCTCTTAGGCTGATTCTTCTAATCTATTTAAATCAAAAGCTATCACAGGAATTATGATATATAACCCACACTCATAAATGTTAAAACAGAACTTCCACATCTCCACAAGTTCTTTTATATACTACAATCAAGTGTCTGCCTAACTGACTTTGATCTTGAATGGAGTTTAACACCTGCCTATATTATACATTGTTCCTCTAATTATCCAATTTCCAACTGTTATTTGCCTGCTAGACTGAGTGCAGAAGCTCTAAAATGTTTCCACTTCCACCGGCCCCTATAACCCTTGTCTGTCCATCAAAATGATTTTTTTTTTTTAATTTGCTAGGAGGTATAATTAAAAAGCCTAAACACATACTATCAGCACATTGCTTTTCAAGGTACATATTTAGGTCTGTTTTTAATTTCCCCATCATTCTAACACCGCTAAGATGCTGAATTAGGACATGGTTTGACTTTCCAACATAAGAACAAAGGAATAGAACACTGATCTTAAATTCATTTCAATCTGTTATTCATAACTCAGATTTATTTTGATTTTTACCTCTGAGTTTCCACAATTATACAGTAAGTATCTCAATTAAACCTTTTAGTAACATTTATCTTTAAAAAAATATTTTGGGTGTATATGTGAGTGTGAGGTATGTGTAGGTGTGTGCACCTATGCAGACACCAGAGGAGGGTGGTAGGCGTTGTCCATTGTTACTCTCTCCTTTGTTCCTTTGAGGCAAAGGTCTCATTGAACCTAGAACTTGAGCTTTTTGTTTGGGCCACACCTGGTTTTATGTAGGTACTGGGAAGCTAAACTCCATAAACATTAAGCCATATTTCCAGCCCTATATTTATCTATTTTAATTTGAGTGTCTTGCTTGTATGTATGTGAGTGCACCACCTGTATACAGTTCCTAGAAAACCAGAAGAGGGCATTGGATCTCCTGGAACTGGAGTTAAGGATAGGTGTTAGTGACCACGCTGAGAAGCGAACCTGGGTTCTCTAGAAGAGAACTACTAAGCCATTTCTCCAGACCCATTTATCTATTTCGAAATGAATTATTGCAAGGGATATTTCTATATTAAAATTTTATTTTATTTTTATTTTTACTTTAATTTTTTGTGTATGAGTAATATGCTTGCATGTGTGTAAGTACACCCTTGTTGTGCAATGCCTGCAGAGGACAAAAGAGGCTGTTGGATCCCCTGGAACTGGAGCTTCAGACGGTTGTAAGCTACCATGTGGGTGCTGGCGATTGAACCTGGGTCCTCTGCAAGAACAACTAGTGCTCTTAAATGATGAGCCATCTCTCCAGCCCTTAAATTTTTATTTAAGCCATACATGGTAATACATACCGTTAATCCCAGCACTCAGAGGCCTGAGGCAGGAGGAACAAGAATTCAGTGTCAGCCAGAGCTATATAACAAGATTCTGTCTTTTAAAAAATGTTTTACAGCCCTCAGGAGGCAGAGGCAGGCAGATCTCTGTGAGTTTGAGGCCAGCCAGAGGTGCATAGTAAGAATCTGTCTCAAAACAATAACAACAAAATTTAGGGGGGTGTGTATATATTTAAAAATGTGAAGCTTTCCTGTCATGGTCGCTTGTCAGTCCTGTGATTTGGAAATCTCTGTGTTCCTCAAGGATTTGAGGGAGCCCACGTGGAGACAGTGGAGAGAATTCCTTTTCAAGTATTCCTTCCTTCCATACCAGCTGATTGCTGAGTTTGCATGGGACTGGCTGGAGGTCCATTACTGGACATCACGCTTCCTCATTGTCAATGCCATGCTGCTCTCTGTTCTGGAGTTATTCTCTTTTTGGAGGATCTGGTCAAGAAGTGAGCTGAGGTAAGTGCTTTTATTTGGAAGATGGTTGGAGCAATAAGGATTGGGAAATATCATGTTCGGGAAGCTCCCCTTTGAAGGATTCTCAGGCTTGAAGGGGAAAAAAGCCGTTGTACCGAAAACTCAGATTCTGACTTGAGAAATACTCCTTAAGCAGTAAATAAGAAAAATGATTTCATGTTTAGGAAGTGGGCTTCTTTGTGTACAATGTTTTTGTTTGGCTTCTGATTTTCTTTAGGTTTTTGTTTTGTTTTGTTTCATTTTGTTGAAGATGGACATCTTACTAGTTGCATCAAACCAGTGATCGTCCTGTCTCAGACTTCTAAGTAGCTGAGACTATAAGCATGCACCATTGCACCGGGCTTTTTGCCTCATCATTAAAGTGTTTCCACCATACACATGAATTTGTATATTTATACAAATTATACACACACACAAAGCCTACAGTGGTCTCAAATTTAACAGTCCTACTGCCTTTGTCTCCCAAGTGCTGGGATTACCAGCATATACTACCATGCCCAGCCTCCTTATCTTATGGCTACTTAATAAACAGATCATTTCTGTGAGGGGGGCTATATTTGAAGGATTTTAGTAATTGAGTAAGTGAAGGAGAACCAGATAATTTATGGAAAAGAGGAGCCTAGGGAAGTGCAGAAAGGTGTCATGGGGAATTCGGTGCACACGCATTCTCATCCTGATCTGCCGCTGCTTAGAACAATAACTTCTCTGGATTAATGCAGGAAATGAGAACATTGGAGCTAGCTAGTTTTGAGGAGTTCTGTTGGTTGTACGTGACAGGAATCAACCTAAATTGAGTTTACTATAAAAGAAATGCTGCTATCCTCAAAGCTTCTTGCCTCCCTTCCATGGCCTGCTTCCCTCACAGCCTTCCTCTTTCCTGTGTTACTTTCTCGAAGCTCTTATCATATTGTGTTTGGCTGTTCAGGGTTTGTCTTACCAGTGTCAGGTTTAGAAAGCAAGTACTTCTTTCCTCATCACACTTGGAACAAGTCAGGAATCATAGCCTTTGCTCTGACAGGTCCAGCTTGAGTCACATGCCCACCAACCCATCATTCTGTAGGAGTATGCGGGGCTCTTCTGACCAAGCTTGAGGCATGAGGCATGTGTCTAACCTAGACCACATGAGAAAAGATTGGAGGGAGGGACCGGGCTCAATCTTTAGTACACCCCCACCCCCAAATAAACAAGGGAGGCATCCCCAAAGCAACTCAAACTGTTTCCAGAAGATGATTCCAGGCAAGCAACACATGCACCACATCCTTTCTTGACTTTCTGTCATTTATAAGATTCTCAGCCATGTAACCAGAAGTAGCCTTGTGAGTAGTTTTGAGGACCTGGCAAGAATCTCCCTCATGTATTTCCATTCTGCAGACTTACTCACTCAGGTAGAAAATGTACATGTCCATGCTTCTGCCATGACCCTGCCTCTCTGTTCGCCACCACAGATGTTGTGGTGAAGAAGTCATACTATTCAGAGGTCCTACAACCCTGCATAAAAATACATGTTTTAAAATGTGTTGGGGGCTGGGGATGTAACTCAGGTGGTGGAATGCTTACCTAGCATATACAAAGCTCTAAGTTCTATCCCTAGAAACTTATAAACAGGGTATGGTTACTACATGCCTGAAATCCCAGACCTCAGAAGGTAAAAGCAGGAGGAGCAGAAGTTCAAAGTCATCCTCACCTACAAAGAAGCAAGTTTGAGGCCAGCTTGGGCTACATGACACCTTAGGTTAAAAAAAAACAGGGGCTGGGGAAATGGCTCAGTGTTTAAGAGCACTGGCTGTTCCTTCAGAGGACCCAGGTTCGATTCCCAGCACCCACATAATGACTAACAACTGCCCATAACTCCAGTTCCAGGGGATCCAGTGCCCTCTTCTGACCTCTGTGGGCATTGCATGACATGTGTTCACTTACATACGTGCAGGCAATACACTCATTCATATAAAATAAAAATAATAAATTTTTTAAAACAAACAACAGCAACAAAAACAACCAAGCATCTGTGGCAAACACCTATAATCCCAGCAATTGGGAGGCAGAAGCAGGCAGATGTCTGAGAGATCAAGGGCAGCTTGGCCTCTCCATAGCGGGTTCCAGGCCAGCTATGGATACAAGGAGACCCTGCCTCAAAAAACTAACAAAAACATAGTACCACAGAGCGGGTAGAGTGGAGGCTGTGCGAGTGTGGACCAGGCGTTAGCCCTAAAACTGTCCCTGTATGATATATGCTTGGAGCTGAAGCTAGGTTAGTCAGGCAAAGGTGTTTCTCCTGGCTCTAGGACCAGAGGACAGGAACTTCACAGCACAGGAAGCATACCGTCAGCCTCTGTCTCTGAGCCTGCCCTCAATCACTCTTTTCTCTTTACAGGACAGTGCCCCAGAGAATGTGGAGCCATTTTTGGAAAATGTCTACTCAGGGGCTCTTTGTGGCCATGTTCTGGCCGCTCATCCCTCAGTTTGTTTGCAACTGTTTGTTCTACTGGGCCCTATACTTCAGCCCAGTCATTAACATTGATCTTGTGCTCAAGGAGGTCCGAAGGCTGGAGACCCAAGTGATATGACTGACAGCACCTCGGCCCTGAGAGACTCCACAAGACTCCTGACATCTGAGCTGTGATGCTTCAAAGGGCTGAAGTAGGGAGTGGACTTCCTGTTTCTACCCCTGGTATAGCAAGGTGCTGCTCTGTGTCAAAGCTTCATCCAGGTCCCCCTCTCTTTGTCTGGCACTGTTGTAGACAATATTGCCACCCAGCACATTCAGAATTCTGTGGCTAACACCTAGCCACCCTTTCTTAGAGGGACTTGGGAGGCTCAGGCCACTACAGCTATCAGGACTCGGGGTCCTCAGACAAGGTGTAGGATAACATGTCAAAAATCCAACATATTTAGCAGCCCTAACCTCAGTGACTGATAGACTCCACAAACCAGGCTCACTGGGGCCAGCCTGTCCTATGAGTTAAGTTTAGGGAGACAGGGATAAAGTTTCATAGTCATAGATAGTTGCACATAAAAAATGCAGAGGAAAACCCAGAATTCAGTCACAATTGTCTTGTTGAGTAGTTGGTAGATTTCAGAGTAAACTTGGAGAAGACTTCAGGCTTGGAGTAAAGGGTACTTAGCTGTCTTCGCCGTTTCCTGTTTGTGATCATTGCAAGTTCTTTATCCCCTTCTGTGAGTAGGGGCTTAAGCCTAGTCAGGCAACTGAAGAGCATTGCTTGGGGTTATTATTTTGAAGAGTTTAATCTGTAAAATAAATCCATCAGTCTTTGTTCAAGGAAACATAATCTGACCTCACATTGTATAATATATAATCTTTATTGTCCTGCTTTGAAGTATGAACAGCCAGTATAATTATGCCAAGTGCTGTCATCATAAATACAGAATGAGCTGAATGGTGACCTTTATCTCTGCCAGTGTGGACACAGCAAGTATAAAGTATGAGCTCATCAACCTTGGCCTTGTGGAAACAAGCTTGCATCCAAAGCACGGGTGCGTGTGTGTGTGTGTGTGTGTGTGTGTGTGTGTGTGTGTGTGTGAATTGATGAACAACTTATTAACCTCTTTGTATCTCTGAGTGAAGATTCGACTTGAACTTTGCATCTGAAGGTTTAAAAAAATTACTTGAAATCAAAAATAAAGATTTTTATACAAATAAAACTTCTTTAGAATGAAAAACTGATTAAGAAATACCAAAAAAAAAAAGAAAAAAGCATTGGTTGATATGATTTAATCTAGTCTTGCTTGAGTTTCCAGATCCATAGGATTTTGAGACAAGAGGCTGCCCCAGAGATGTTTTCAGGGAAAAGGAGAATTCTCTTCTTCCTCCCAGGTTTGCTCATCAAGCCGAAGGGCTACCTGATTACCTATTCAACTGATGACCTGCATGAGATGGTCTCTTGAGTGGTCATCTTGGAAGACTGCAGTGTCTGCATTCCTAGACATAGCCTTGGGGATTCCTGGTTTTCTTCCCCCACAATAAGGTAGGGGCTGTTTGACAAAGGTCCATTTGCTGGCATGGGTGCAGGTATGCCCAGGTAAAACCACAAGTTATCAGCCTCACAGACCGGAACCCTACCCCCATTCTGTCCCGCCCCTTTGCCCCCCAGCTCTCCCTGTACCCACACCCTACCTCAAAGATGAGTAATACCCACATCTGCTCTAGGGAAGGAGACAAAGGAGATTTGGCCTGGAGCAGACAGGTGGGCTAGATATTTATTCCTTACTTCCCAGTAGAGTGGGCATGCTCAGATCAAGGGTCACAGGCTGCCTGTAATCCTTGGACCCACCTATCCATTAAAAAAAACAGGGTCTCATGTAGCACAGGCTGGTCTGGAACTGGTTAGGTAGCTGAAGATTACTGATGGTCCTCCAACCTTAGAGTGCTGGAATTACAGGTATGTGCTACCATACCCAGTTTTATGTGATGTTAGAGACTGAACTGGGACCATTGCACTTTACTAACTGAGCTACTTCTCTAGCCCAGAGGAGGATTTTTTTACAAGCATCATAATGGAAACAGTTAAAGGAAACAGGAAATGCCTTCAATACCCAAATACTGACTAATATATGGTGTCTGAGACCCCTGTTTTATTTTTTGGCAGTACTGGAGATGAAACCTAGGGCCTCATCCATCTACCATATATGAGGCAAGAGCTTTGTCACTGAGCCACATCTTCAGCCTGATATAACACTTTAAGAAGTTTTCGAAGATTTTAATTAATAAAAAATCTTGTGAAAATAATAGGATGCCAAGCATGGTGGTACATACCTTTAATCCCAGCACTCAGAAGGCAGAGGCAGAAGCAGGCAGATCTCTGTGAGTTCAAAGCCAGCCTGGTCTAAATAGAGAGTCCTAGGCCTGCTGGGGCTACAGGGAGACCCTGTCTCAAAAAATAACAATAGTAGGGCATAGTCTCGACCACCTGGGTTTTGTTTGTTTGGGAAGGGGGCACAGAGGATTGGATTTATTTTTATTTTATGTGTATGAGTGTTTTGCTTCCATGTATGTAAGTGGACCTGTGTAGTGCAGTGTCTGCAGAAGGCAGAAGCAGGTGTTGGATCTTCTGGAACTGTAGTTATGACTGTTGTTTGCCACCATAGGTACTGGGAATCAAACCCAGGTCTTCTGCAAGAGCAGTCAGTGCTCTTAACCACTGAGCCATCTGCAGCCCTTGGGCTTTGTTTTTGTGTTTTGTTTTGTTTTGGTATTTTGAGACAGGAGCTCCTTATAGCCCCATCAGGTCTGAAACTCTGTGTAGATCAAGCTGGCTTTGATCTCACAGAGAGCTACTCCCTCTCCCTCCCAAGTGCTGGAATTAAAGGCATGCACCATACCTGGATCCTCTTTCAATTTTTTATTTTTCCTGAGATATTGGGATCAAACTCAGGGCCTCAAGCACACTGGGCAAATACTTTAACAGCTGTACTGCCCGCCCTGAAAATACCGTTTTTTTCTTTTAAAAATAGGGTCTTGCATTGTTGCTCAGGCTGGCTTCAAACTCCTGGGCTCAAGTGATCTTCCAGCTTCAGCTTCTCCAGTAGAATACTACAGGTATGTGCTGCCACATCTGGCTTCCAACAAATAAACTGTAACCATTAAAGATGGAGTATGATAGGGTCTACCCTTTTACAGCAGCAGTTCTTAGATTTGAATTTAACAAGGGTAGTTCATCATGTGACAGTCTCACTGCCATGACTGTGCCTACTGATAGAATGTGTAAATCGTAGAAGAGCATGAATCCCACTGAAGGGGGCCATAAAGTCATAAATTCTTTGAAGTAACCAACTAGCCCAAATTGGCAGGTCTGGCTTCACTCAGAGCCTTATCAGCCAGTCACTCCCAGAACTAAGGGAGGTTGTTTGTAGAACCAACTGTCTCCTTAAGAGCCTTGAGACACCAGTGAAAGAAGGATTTCAATTACTCAAAGACACCAAACCTTGGCATCTAACATTCCAACTGGACCCAAAGGGGCTAAGAACTTTTTCCTCCCTTACTAGTTTGTAGAGGCTTCCTGTGCAAAGAATCTACCCTGGCTGTATGCTTATAGTAAAGTACATTCCTTGCTTGTGGCAGGTCTGGCTCTGATTTTTATTTCTTAAGTCTAAACTCCACTCCTTTTTCCTCTCCCGTGCAGAGCAGGTATTCACCCACATCTGATCAGCAGCCACCAGCAGCGAGTTAGAAGACAGTGCACTTTTTCATAAAGGTTGAACTTCAAAACTGACACCAAGCCCAATGCAGTGGTGGTTGAATAAAACAGACCCAACAATGTTGACCTTCATCAGACTAGAAACTACACAGTCCTGGCTTCCTGTTTGAGGGGAGAAAGTAAACATTGAGTCTCACAGCTTTATCACTTGGCCTCCACTGCCTCCTGCGGAAAACTCGATGCTATGTGAAAGGGAGCTTTATTTCCTTGTGCAAATGAACTTTTCAAGTTCAGCCAGTCAGTTGCACTGGGGTGAATCCTCCTCACATAAAACTGAGGGGTAGAAGAGGTACTTTAAATGGTACTCAGTCCCAGAGAGGCAGTACGCAAGCTCCTCATCACACTTGCACAGGACTTCTTGGCACTTATTCTCTGCTGGTCCTGAAAGAAGTGGGAGAAACTGAGGTTAGGAAAGCCAGTAAAGCTGGAGGCAGGACAGGTCCTAAGTTGCACTTATGTGACACCTGACAGCTCCCCATGAGCTTTCCAAGAACATGGCCATTCCAGGGGTACCACAGCCCCCTTTTCCAGGAAAGGACTTGGCATGTCATAAAGGTTTTGGCCTTCTGGCTGTTACACTGTTGCATTGGAGAATCTGTTCAAGTACGACAGTGGATGCATGGCACCACCAGACCCAGGTTTTTGGTGTCTGCTCTGCTGCTCTACATTCTGTGACCTTGCCTAACCTTCATTTCAGACATGAACTGCTGGTGGGAGCTCAGTGGTAGAGCACTTGTGAGCATACATGAAGCCTTGGTTCCATTCCTACCACCAAAAACAAAATAAAAACTAAAAAAAAAAAAAAAAAGAGAGAGAAGAATGAGATCATTCTCCCCTTTGTACAGGGAGTTTATTGGACAACTTGGGTGAAGAAGGCCATCAGAAAGTGCCCAACACGGGGCTGTGGTTATATTAGTCAGTAGAGTGCTTGCGTAGTATGCACAAAGCCATAGGTTGAGCCCCAGCACCACATAAAGTGGCATAGATGACTCCTGTAGTCCCAGCACTTGGGAGGCAGAGACAGGAGGATCAGGAATTCAAGGTCATTCCTGTCTACATAATGAGATCAATCTGAGCTACATGACAAACTGGCTCAAAAACAACAAAAGCTTGGGGCTGGAGAGAGGAGTGGCTACTGGTCTGCTTAACTATTTGGGGCCATTTTTATACAGGTACATTCGTGGAACCTTTGTGGCTGACTACAGTCAGTCAGCATCATGTTCCAAAGTTTACCATATCCATGTTGTAGAAGGTATGGTACTTCACCTGGTTTATTTTTTGACACAGTGCTCCTAAAAGCATTTGAGGGCTAGCAAGATGGCTCAGTGGGCAAAGATCCTTGTTGCTAAGCCTGGAAACCTGAGTTCAATCCCCAGGACCCACATGGCGAAAGAGGAAAACAGACTCTAGCAGGTTGTCCTCTGGCCTTCATGCTTGTGTATACACACACACACACTAAAGAAATGTAAGTCGAGGCTAGAGAGATGGCTCAGCGGTTAAGAGCACTGGCTGTTTTTGCACAGAACCCAAGTTTGATTCCCTGTACCCACATGGTCTCTAACAACCATCCAAAACTTAAGTTCCAGGGCATCCAGAGCCATCTTCAGACCTCCTTGGGCATTGAATGATGCAGGTACACTTAAATACATTCAGGCAGTACACTCATACACATAAAAATAATAAATAATCTGGGCATGGTGGCACATCCCTTTAGTCCCAGTACTCAGCAGTCAGAAACAGATAGACCTCTATGAGTTCAAGGCCAGCCCGGTCTACATAGTGAGTTCCAGGCCAGCTGGGGTTACAAGGAGATCCTGTCTCAACACCCCCCACAAAATAATAAATTAAAAAATAATTTAAAAATTTAAGCTTACCATATCTACCACCCCCACACACACAGAGCTGAGGATGGATCTAGTGCCTGCCATACGTTAGGCAAATGCTGTATCACTGAACTTCCAACTCCAGCCTGCCTGTCTCCTCCTTTTTATATTATTGTTACTGTTTTTCATGTAGCCCAGGTGGCCCTGAATGTGTGATCCTCTTGCCTAAAGCCTCCCAAGTAGTTAGAATTGTAGGCATGCGTGGCCAGTCCCAGGTGGTTCCTCCTTCTAGACTCTAGGGCCTTGCTGCTCTGTCTTGCCCAAAACCTCACATCTGAAAGACTGGCCTAGAGTAGTTTCAAGAACAACTGCAGAGGGCTAGCAAGATGGCTCTGGGTAAAGGCTCTCGCTGCCAAGCTTGATGACCTGAGTTCAATCACCTGATAGAAGGAGAGAATCAGTTCCTGTAAGGTGTTCTCTGACCTCCACACATACACTATGGCATGTTGGACATATGCACACGTTGGACATATGCACACATGTACACACACAATCACACATAAGAAAGAACAGTTGCTGAGAGACTAAACCAGTGTGCATATAAACCCAACTACTGTGGTTTTTTCATTTTCAACATTTTATTTTAAAATTCAGTGTGTGTGTGTGTGTGTGCGCGCGCGCGCACATATATGCCACAGCATGAATATGGAGAAGGGGATAATTTGCAGGAAGGAATCAGTTCTTACCTTCCACCTTGTGCATCCTAGGAATTAAACTTAGATTGTCAGGCTTGGCAGCAAGCACCTTTACCCAGTAAGCCATCTTGCTGGCCCACAACTGTGTTTTAGTCCCATTTTACTGATAAGAAAAGTGAGGCCCAGAGGGATTCAGTAGCTCTGCCAAGGTTATAGACCTGAAAAGGAATGGACCAGTGTTCTAACCTAGGATCAGTCTTCTCCCTGGGCAAGAAAGATTCTTCTAAAAGCAAGATAAGCTCACTGCTTTGTGGCCTAGGAAATCTTATTCAAGAAGAATAAAAACGTGGAACGAGGTGGGTGTGGTGGCAAATGCCTTTAATCCTAGCATTCAGGAGGCAGAGGCAGGTGGATCTCTGTGAGATCGAAGCTAGCCTGGTCTACATAGCAAGTTCTAGACCAGCTGGGACTACAAGGAGACCCTGTCTCAAAAATGAAAAAAAATTTAACAAAACACAGTGGAAGGAGTAAGATATAGTGGTACACACCAGTAATCCCAGCAGTCAAGAAGCTGAGACAGGTGTTTTGCAAGGTCAAGACCAGCTGAGGGCACACAGTGAATTCTAGACCAGCCTGGGCTATGGTGTGAAACCCTTATCTCAAAAGTAAATAAGGAAAATATATGAAAAGGAAAAGGAAAAATAGCTCCCATGTATTATACTCAAAGCCTGCTAGTAAATATTATTATAGGGTGAGATTTTAAAAATATATGTGTCAGCCCCATAAATGGAAAATGGGCCAAACCTGTAATTAAATAAACAACTATGTTCAGAATATTTCCAAACAGAATAAGAGAATATTTTTAGTTGGAAATGCATAATAGATACTTTGGTTCTTTTTGTGTGGCTCAGGGAGGGAGCCTTGAAAACAGACTCCACCAGCATAAACACCACTTCCACATGGGTGGGGACAAACTGAACATGAAAACTGAAGGGAAAGGCAGAAAAGCTTTAAGAGATTGCTCCACAAACCCTCATCTCACCTCTCTGTCCCTACTGGAAAGAGGCAGTTCATGGACAAGTTACTTCCTCCCCCTGGACCTCAGTTTCCCCAACTCAAACGAAAGGTATGTAACTCAGCAAAATGCTAGCCTTGCATGCATGAAGCCCTGAGTTTATCCCCCGCACCACACAAACCAGGAAGGATGGTACAGCCTGTAATCTGAAGGAAGAGGCAGGAGGATCAGAATGCCTCCACAGTGATTCAGCTTTATTCCTTTAAAATTTTTTGCTTGCTTTTTTCCCCCGAGGGTGGATAGGGAGGACGTGTACCATAACACACTTCAGTTTTCTCCTTCCACCATGTGGGTTCTATGAGTCAAGCTCAGATCAGCAAGCACCTTTATCCACTGAGCATCTCATCTCGGAGGCCTTAATTTTACTCTTCTACTAGGCCCTATTTCCTTCTAGGAGACATGGCTGAGAAGCAGTGCATATTGAAACTATCCTCCCAGTGACCCTTCTGATCTCCCTACTTCCAGCAGACCATGTCTCTCGGAGCTGATGTTTCAGTGGAGTCAGAGAGAAGTAAGTAGAAGGGAAGGAAAAGAATAGAAATAACCTCAGCACCATCACCCCACTCATCTGTTTATCACGTTCTGAATCCTCCTTTTATCTCTACAGCACTCACCTGTCAGGTAAGGAGACTGAAGTTCAGATAGGTTATCTTTGTGTGATGCAACCCTTAGCCATCTAGGGCCAAGTGACTTTTAACAAAAGATGTTCATATTATCCAAGAGGGAAAAGCACTGGGACAACTGGACAATAATATGCCAAAGAATTAAGTCAGACCCTCCTCACTCCATGGATAAAAATTAACTCAAAGTGGATCACTGCCATAAATCTGAGACTTGCCAATATAAAATTATTAGGAGCTGGGGCTGAAGGGATGACTCAGTGGTTAAGAACACTGGCTCTTCTTGCAGAGGACTAGGGTTCAGTTCCCATCATCCACATGGCAGCCAACAACCATCCAAAACTCCAGTTCCATGGGATCCAACACCCTCTTCTGACCTCGGCAGGTACTACATGATATGGAAGCACTTATGTACATGCAGGAAATACACTCATACACTTAAAAATAAACTATAGGAGAAAACACGGGCTTTCTTCAACCTTCACAATGTTGTTTTTCATAGTGAATTCTTAGAGCATCAAATACACAGGTAATTGGGACTGGAGAGATGGCTCAGTGGTTAAAAGCACTGACTGCTCTTGCAGAAGACCTGGGTTCCGTTCCTAGCACCCACATGGTGGCCAACAACCATCCGTGACTCCAGTTCCAGGGAATTCAGCCCCTTCTGACTTCCATGGGCACTGCACAACACAGGTGCACTTACATAAATTCAGGCAAATGCACTCATACACAGAAAAAAATAAAAATAATAAAGCAGTTCAAAAAAAGTAAAAACTTTTGTGCAACAAAACGAAATGAAAACAGTTGTGTGTGGTGCAACACACCTTTGATCCCAGCAGGCAGGCAGCTCTCTGGGATTTTAGGGTGTAGCTCAATCTATATAGCAAGTTCTAGGCCAGGGCCTATATAGTGAGACCCTGTCTCAAAAAACAAACAAAAAGACCAATGAAAAAATGAAATCACAGAAAAAATGAAATCACAGATCTAAGAAAGACTGAGAATTCAGAACATAAAGAACCCTCACAAGACAACCCAGTTCAAAGTCAGCAAAGTTCTTGAATGAATATTTCTCCAAAATATTAGAAAAACTGCCAAGAAGCGCATGAAAACATGTTACCAGTAATTATTAGGAAAAAGCAAATGAGATGCCAGTGGATGTGGTCATGAATGCCTAAGATCCTGGCACTTGGGAGGTAAAGGCAGGAGAAGAGTTCAAGGCTAGCCTCAGCTATATAAGGAGTCCCTAGGCCAGCCTGGCCTACACAAGACCCTGACTCAAAAAGCAAAAAAGCATAAAGAAAGAACTAAAAATCATAAGTATTGACAAGGTTGTACAAAACTAGATCCTCCCTTCATTTATTTTGTGTGTGTGCACAAGCGTGTGCCACTGCATGTGTGTATGAGGTCAGAGAACAACTTCAGGGAATTAGTCTCAGCCTTTACTTGAGTCATCTCAACAGTCACTTGTACACTTTAAAATGATCTGTTTTTCTCTCTCTCCAGTGTGGACATGGAACCTGCGGCCCATCATTCTAGGCAAGTATTTTACCATTGAGCTATACCTACACCTCAACCCAGCTACAGCTAAGAAATCTATGTTATGTTTAAAAGAAAAGAGTGGGGGGACCCTGGAGAGATGGCTCAGCAGTTAAGAGCACCAGTTGCTTTTGCAGATTACCCCGGTTCAATTCCCAGCAGCCACATGGTGATTAACAATCATCCAACCATCCGTAACTCCAGCTCCAGGGATCCTATACCCTCCTCTGACCTCTGTGAGCACTGCACAATACAGGTGCACCTTCCTACTTGCAGATAATACACTCCTACAAATAATAATAATAAGTAAATAAATAAAAGTGTTAAAAAGAGAAAAGAAATAAGGAAAGGCTGGGGGCATGCTTAGTATGTTTGAAACCCTGGGTTCAACTCCAAGTACTGCTGGAAGGAAGGAAGGAAGGAAGGGAGGGAGGGAGGGAGGGAGGGAGGGAGGGAGGGAGGGAGGGAGGAAGGAAGGAAGGAAGGGCAAGAAGAGAGAGAGAAAGAGAAAGAGAGAGAGACTGACTAGGAGAAAGAGGAGCCAGTCACTTACTTTGCATTTAGCTCCTCAGATATTTGAGTCTGAGCCTCCCCCACAGCCTGTCTATATGATTACTCACTCCTGGGTTTGTAAAACAATTCTGCTTTTAAATTAATTCGAAAGGAAACTGTAAATGGAAGGTGTCATTTAGGTTTAGTGCTGGAGATGGGGCCCAAGGCTTCATCACACATCCAGACAAATGCTGTGTTCCTGAGCTACATCCCTGACTACCCTTAAATCTCTTACTGCCAGACTTGGCAGAGCATGCTGGTAAGCCTAGCACTTTGGAGGCTGGAGCAGGGAAACAACATTGCCTGAATTATACAGCAAGGCTGTCTCCAACACAGAAGAATAAGTAAATAAGCAGCTCATTCCTTTCTCTTTTCTGTATTTTAAACTCAGCAAGGTTGCCCCGAGGGACACTTAGTGGTGGTGGTGGTGGTGGTGTTTTGAGACAGGGTCCCATGTAGCCCAGGTTGACCTCACACTCACAGAATGTAAGAGGTCATAAGTGTGTGCCCCGACACTTGGCATTTTGTTTTATTTTATTTTTTATTTTGTGACAGGGACTTAATATGTAGCCTAGGCTAGCCTCAAACTTACAACCTTCCAGCCTCAGTCTTCTAAGTGCTAAGATGACAAGTATGTGTCTTCACATTTGATTCTACATTATCATTTTTATTATTTGGCTCTCTCTGTGGCTCTGTCTCTCTCTCTCTCAATCTCTCTCTCTCTCTCTCTCTCTCTCTCTCTCTCTCTTTCTCTCTCTCTCTCTCATATGTCTGCTTGTAGGCTAGAAGAGGACATCAAGTGTCTTCCCGTATCTCTCCACCTTCTTTTAGAGTATGGCAGTAGGGCAGAATGACTGCTTGGCAAACTTCAGAGATCCTCTTGTCTCCTCTTCCCAGCACTGGAAGTACAGCCATGAGCATAGCTGTGCCCAAGCTTTTTATGTGGGTTCCAGGCCATCAAACTCAGATACTCAAGTTTGCATGACAAGCACTTTAGTAACTCAGCCATCTCCCCAGACCAAGGCACTCAACTCTACTTTGACAAAATAAATGACATTTTGCATTTCTATTTTGCCTGGAATGTTTAGCCCTTTGATAAACCTTCTACCTTCCTAGGTTTTCTGGAAATATTTCTCTTTCACAACAAAATGAACAGCACAAGGAAAGTGAAATATGGTCACTGACTCTGGGTCTTGATGTCAGACAGAGATCGGGCATAGTGAGGCCTGGAGCAGATGGAAGATATAGGCCTTGTCTCTTGGTGAAGCTTGGTGAGCTCCTATACACTCCAAGCAATGGCTGCTACTGAGACTGATGCCATGAGGGCCTCTAATTTTTAAAGAAAGCTAAACACACAGAAATTCAGATTTTTTTAATGTGAAATAGTTTATTTTTTAAAAAAGCAGTCTCTCATGTAGCCTTACCATACTTGATATATACTTGAGGATGACTTTGAACTCCTAACTTTCCTGTCAAGTTCTAGAATTACAGGCATGTACCACCATACCCAGTTTATGTGGTGCTTACAATGGATTCTAAAGCTTTGTGCATGCTAATAAACATTCAGAGAATCAGTGTAGCCAAAGGGCCACTGCTGCCAAGTGTTAATATGATTTCAGTGTGGGAGGGGAGGGGAGGGGAGAGGAGAGGAGAGGAGAAGAAGGGAGGGGATGGGGGGAGGGATTTCCTGGGGTCTCTGATTGTAAGTAGCTCCAGAAACTCAGAGAGTCTCTCCTGGCCCAGCGTCTGTGAGGAAGAACCAGTGAAAGGCTAGTTCTACAGCCCTTGGTCCAAGGATGGGCCCTGATAAGGCTTCTAGTGCTCCCAGTTGCGGCGAACACCCTCCGACCAGCAGAGGAAGAAAACCACCACAACGAAGATTCTTCTTGGATCGCACTTTATTGGAGAGCCTCTCGGTTGACTGATGGGCGTTGATGACGAGGGGCAAAGAGCGGGCTTGTTCAGCGGCCTTTTATAGTAAGCAGGGCGGTATGACAGCTCGGGATTGGATGCTGACAGCCCGCCACAAGCAAAGCCACGGATTGGCTCGGGACAGTTTAAATTGACGCGCGAATTGACGCGCATGCGCAGCCTCGGGATGGCTTGCGCGCCAAAACATTTCCTCAATGGAGCAATTTGACAGGCGGCTCCAGGAAGTCGGCGCCATTTTGTAATGGCGCTGACCGGCTCCCTGCAGCTCCCCCTTTTTTCTTATATGCTAGCAGAGCCCTAGGAAATACAACGTTCCCGATCTGGTCTTCACCTCATGATGTGCCGACCGATCAAGGGAAACAAAGGCCAAACAGTCTTTCCTAAGCCCGTGCAATGGGCAAATACTCCCTGGGCGTGCTAAGGCAAAGTCTGGGCCAAAAATATCTCTGCCACTGCCCATCCTCGTGCAATGGGTCATACTGATCCCAGAGGGTGCAAGGGCCAGGACAGAGCCAATTTTTCATTTCTTTAGGGCTGCCAGCCATATTTGAGGGGATTCTCCACATTCCAAGGCGACTAATGCCTGAGAAATAATAACTTTGTCCCTTTTTGCTTGGGCTCTCATCCTACAAATTAACCACAGACATAGTATGCATCCTCCAATGCTGCAGACCGCAAACATGCCTACTCCCACCCATTCTTTAAAATGCGAAAATACAGAGGAAAACCAGGAAACAAACCCATTTGTCAGGCTGGGGTCTACACGGGTGGAATTAATGGTAATAACAGCTCTCCGAAGTTTTTCCAAATCCTTATCAAAAGCGTCACTCCAATTACCCACTAAATAATTTGACAATTGTTTAGACAAATCTGCTGCTATAGAAGTATTATCATACAGAACACTTGTAACACATAATGCTTGAAATTTCCACTCACATCCCAATTGGGCTACTTGCCACAACATGTCAAGTTGTTCTTGTACCAAATCTATTCTTTGATTCAATATCATAATCCCTCCTTTTACTCTAGAATCTAAGAATCGTTGAGAGTCTAAGGCCTGTGCAGTCTCTGAGGCCATGTTATTAAGTGTCTCTGCAGTTTGGACATTCTGACTTAGGGCTATTCCTGCCGCAGTAGCGGCAGCGGTAGCTGCAACTATAGCTGTAATTACTGCAGCCGTAATTCCAAAGTCCCTTTTAGAGCGGAAAAGGGTTAGGGTACCAGGGACTTCCACAGGGACTGGAACCCAGCGGGGTACTCTAAGTACTAGAGCACTTTTCCATTGATTAGCCTTCCAACATTGTGCAAGAGCACATGTATTCTTAGTACAATTATTAAAGGTGTAATTGCTAAGCACAAATAGAAAGGGTGGATATACACAAACTGGAGTTATGGTATAAGTCTTATTTTTTGTTGGGTCTAAATGGCGATTGATTACAACCGCTCCTCCTGTTGTATTAAAGATTGTATATGATGCTCCTTCATTTTGGGTAGGTGGTTTTGACCTGTCTGCCCATACCAAGCTAGTAAATGTGATACTGCTATAGGCTACGGACCCTCCTTGTAAGAGAACAAAGGGCGTCATATCAGTACAACTTCCATTAACCCCACACAACAACCACTTGGTAAAAGGATAATATCTGGCATCTTGTAGAAAAGGTCCCATTGTCCATGTATTTTGAAACGGCCTTTGGCCACGCATGTCTGGTGAAAAAGTGAAAAACCTGCCTGCATCTGCCCAATTGACAGAAGTGGACTGACACTCAGACCAAGGCCAAAGGTCCTGTTCATATGTGCCTGAACAGTGTGGAGCGAGACGAGGCTGGTGAAGTGTCTCCTTAGAGTGCCAGTGTGTAACATCTGGCAAGGTTCCATTGAACCAGACAGCTGTGTCGATGAAGGTCATATTATGAACCCGCTTTGTGTTATTTTCTACATCTGTAACCTGAGGTATACCAACATAAGTTTTGCTGTTTTTGTCCTTAAACCATGCAAAACTCTGCTGCCTCAATGGGATGCAAGAATTGCGGGGAGTATCAAGAGTAAAACACAAGGCACCAGTCTCAATAAAACTCCGAGAACTCTGTAGGAATGCAATAAGAGTGTCCTCCGGAAGCAATGGCAAACCTAAGTCCTTTTCAGTTGTGAAGAAGCGAGGAAAGACCGACGAATCATGGCGAACTGGAACAGGTATTGGGAAGACAGACAGAAATCCCCAGCGTTGTTCTCCTTCACTCGATGTCCAGAGTTGGAGGAGGATCAGCAATATTGGCAGGCTCCGTCTTGCCCTGTGCAGAGGCATCGTCCAGCGCGGGTTGGATGGTCTTCACCAAGCGACTGGGGACCCAATGAGGCGATTCTTCAGCCTGAGGAAAAACACAAACAGCTCCCCTGGATCTGTTAATAACCAGATCCGGTCCCATCCATTTATTGGATATAACATCCTTCCACATGACCATTTCGCGGGACTTAGAAACATCCCTTTGACTATGTCTGTCAGCAGCAGACTGGCCATGAGGGTCTAATATTAGGAAATTTATTGTAAAAAGGGCGAGGGAAACTCGCTCCTTGGGGGTTGCATTCTCTGCAATACCTTTTCTTTGCTTTATCAAAATGGCCTGCAAGGTTTTATTAGCCCTTTCTACTATACCTTGGCCCTGTGGATTGTATGGAAGGCCAGTGGCATGGTATGATCAGCGGTGCCAACAGTTTTTTCAGCCACATCCATGAGCCGAGCCGCAAAATCTGCAAACGGCTCTGTAGGGCCTTGAACAATCTTAGTTAAGTGTCCTATTGTTTCTCCTTTGTTAGGAATAGCTCGCCAAGCTTTATAATGAATTTCATTAATCTGTTGATACACCTCTGTCGGGTAGTCAGTTTGATGCATCATAAACTGTCCAAGACCTAAAAGCATATCCATATTCCAATGTGGGTGACCATCCTGAGCATTTTTTCTAGCCTGAGTCTGGGCGTTATCTGTGACCATCGATTTAAATTCAAGGAACTGGCCTCTTGTTAGGCAAGCCTTGGCCAATTCAATCCAATCTGTGGGGGTCAAAGGGACTGCTATAATTCTCCGTAACAAAGCTACCGAGTAATCCGCTCCTGGTCCAAAATCTTTGACCGCCTGCACTAAATCTTTAAGCTGTTTGTAAGGCACTGGCTCATGCCTTCTAATATGAGTGGCTAAATCCTCAAACACGGGGAAAATAGAAAATAAACGAGACCAGGTTCCTGGCTGGATAAAACAACACTGACCCGTGTTGGATGCATAGGGTGGGGGTGCTATAGGCCCCGCCCCTTGTTTAAAATTTCCCGCCGAAACAGTAGCCCTTTTCTTTACGGAGGCCCCTCCTCCTTCCGGGGGGTGCCAGGGCCCTGTTGCATGAGGGATAATTACTTCCTCTACTTCCTGTTCCTCTTCAGATACCTCCTCACTAGAACTTTGTCCCTGTATTGACAAATGTGCAAACTCCTCCAAGGAAGGATATAAGGGTTTAGGGGACGGCGACCGCCATTTTTCATTCTTAATATCCCTTTCACCGGGATCTTTACTATGACTAGCTTCTTGGAGCTCTTCTTTTAAACTTTTTTCCTTCTGTTTTTGTTTTCTTTTAGGCCTTACTTGCATTTCCCCACTCACATCTGACTCTGAGAGGCTATCCTGATGCCTTACTAGTGCCCTTCTCCCCTCCTTAATGAGATTGGTATGGCTTCCTTTGCTGAGACACGAATGGATTAATCTCCAAAAGGGGAGGGTACCTTTCCCTAACTCTCCCTCTTCCTTGACTCTCTCTAGGTCTTTACCCAATTTTTCCCATGAAGGGAGAGAAAGGTCTCCCGAGATCGCGAACCATGGAGCGGCCGCATCCAGGTCCCTTACGATCTTTTTTATGGTCTGATTGGAGATCTTGATGTCTCTCTGCCGAAGTAACTCCTTAATAGGTGCAATATAGTCCCCACCCGGAATTTCAGAGCTGGGACCGTGACCCATAACTAGCAAATGCGTGCCCTTTTTTACCTTAAGGCAGAGCTTAAACCTTCTTAAGGAACAAGGGAAACGCCTTGTTCACTATCAAGGAATTACTTTCACCTTTTCGCCGCTGACTAAACGGAATCGCGGCAGCACGCTTTGCTCGGGTCGTCACATCGGAGGCAATGGCAAAAAACAGCAACCACAAAGAACCACAAAATAAGGGCAATAGCACAGATCAGGGTGAGCTGCAGCTCAGACACGATCATGGGGATGACTTACCGGCGCCTTTCCTCTCCGTGCGTCAAGTTCTGAATCCTCTTCGGCCCCTCGCCAGGTAGCCGCACTGCAACCCGGCGTCCCGGGTTTCGGCACCACTTTGCGGCGAACACCCTCCGACCAGCAGAGGAAGAAAACCACCACAACGAAGATTCTTCTTGGATCGCACTTTATTGGAGAGCCTCTCGGTTGACTGATGGGCGTTGATGACGAGGGGCAAAGAGCGGGCTTGTTCAGCGGCCTTTTATAGTAAGCAGGGCGGTATGACAGCTCGGGATTGGATGCTGACAGCCCGCCACAAGCAAAGCCACGGATTGGCTCGGGACAGTTTAAATTGACGCGCGAATTGACGCGCATGCGCAGCCTCGGGATGGCTTGCGCGCCAAAACATTTCCTCAATGGAGCAATTTGACAGGCGGCTCCAGGAAGTCGGCGCCATTTTGTAATGGCGCTGACCGGCTCCCTGCACCCAGTATGCAATATTTAAGGCCAGAGCTTCAGAACCACAGACCAAGAGAGTCCTCACTGTACAGTGAGGTATAGCCAGCCAGTCCCCATCGGTGACAGGCTCCCACACTGGAGCTAAAGGTGCGGAACAGTGGCCCGGAACACCCGCTCCTTTTTCATTCTTTTTATCGCTAATAATTACAAAAAATTGTTAAACATATAAACTTTTGAAGAAATTATCAAAGAATATATTTCTACCACACAGATTCTACCATGAACATTTCACTTTGTCAGTCCCTTGTCCATCCATCCATCCATGCATGACATAAGGAGATTTCAGTGGGTATTATGTTGAGAAGGGGGACTCTTGATGGCTAATCTGGGTTGTCACCTATTTCCGTCTATGTTGGAACCTGAAGATGTCGGTTCTAATATTGGCAAAGGAATGCTACAGCAACAAGATAGGTAAACTGCCCTTTGAGCAGGAAGGCAAGCAGGCAAAAAGCAAAAGGTCTCTCTGCCATGTCCTTTTATATAGGCTGCCACCGAAAACAGGAGCCTCTTGCAGAGGACTTGGGTTTGGTTCCTAGTACCCACACCATAGCTTAACAACCATCTTTAACTCCAGTTCCAGGGACTCCAACACCCTCTTCTGGCCTCCACAGGCATTACACAACACGAGTGCACTTACACACAGGCAGGAAATACCCTCATACACATGACATAAAAATAATAAATAAAATAATTTTTTTAAAAGGAAAGTTCCTCACATTTTGGTTAATTCTGGATCCAGTCAAGTTGACAACCAAGATCAGTCATCATACTAGTGATTTCAGTGCCCATCTTCAGTTTGAAGACAATCCTTACACATCTTTTTCTGAACTTTCTATAGCTGTACATTTGGCTGTGGAAAGCAGTAGGTTTCTTAATAGTGCTGTAGAGAAAGGGCTGTTCTGAGATTCATTTTTATTCAGCATCTTTCCATGTCAATGTATGGTTCTACCTCATCCTTTCTCCAGATTGGAGATTATTCTAGTTAGCATACATCATGAGCTTATTTACAGAGTCCCCTTCTGATGGGCTTTTAGGTTATTACGGTGCCATTTCTATCATCTTCCCTTCGTCCAGACATGGAAGAAATACCTCTATATGTGTGTTTCAGGTGCTCAGTGTGGAAGATCACTTGTTAGGCAGAGCCACAGCATAGTCTGTGGAGAGCTGGAAGCAGTGATGCATTATTATATCAAGAGCACTGAAGGCATCTGGCTCTTACAGATGTCCCAGGGATTACTTGAGGAAGTCAGAGTACATGGTGAGGGGTACTCACCACATTGGATACGATGGTCGATGCAATTCCAGGGGTAGCGGTCTATCTTGGGGCTGCAGCCAGCATTCTGAGCTCGAGAGTAGCAGCAGTCATGATGATGGCAGCACCTGGGGGTGTGGGGTGGGCAGAACAGTAACTCACTGAGGGAACTCTTCTGGCCATCCTATATGGCCAGGGCTGGGTCAATGAAGATTCCAAGGAGGTTGTGTCTTCTGGTGGACACTTTGTCCCTGGCAGTCTCATTCCTGGGAAGGAATTCCATCGGCCCCCTGACATGCTTGCATGGCTTCCCTCCCTGGCCACACCTGGACCTGGCCTTGCCTGCTTCCTTCACTCCCTGTGTCTCTGAGCTTCAAGCACCCCGGTGGGTTCTCTCTTCCCGCCTGGAATGCCCTTCTCATGCATTATGTCTGGCCCCCGGCACCAGACTCTACCTAGAAGTGGTCAGGCCTCCTTTTTCCCCAGACTGTGAAGGTCTCTTTGTCACATCCTCTCATAAAACCTTCCCTCCATGGCAGGTTGATCATGAACTCTCATTATAAAGTTCATACCATTTATCCTCTAGCACTGGAGCTCTGTGAGGGTGGAACCGTGTCATCTACTTCCCCAGTGTCTGTCCCCTGGGCCCAGCCTAGGGCCTGCCACATAGAAAACCTCAGTAAACATTTACTGTTGGACAATTCCCTAAGCAACACCCATATATGCTCTCACACCTGTCAACATGCTGAGGAGCCCTAAAATGGTCAGCCACCTCCTGCCCTGCCCTCAGAAGGCCTCAAGACTGTGTAAGGAGGCAGCCCAGCTGCATAACACATACATGATAGGTAGGAGTGCTGGGATTTGGGGTAGGCAGAGGGACTCTAGGAGCCCAGCGGAGGTAGCAGCTCCAGTTAAGATTCAGGGATGGCTTCCTGGAGGGTGGCAATTCCTGAGCCACCTCCGAAGATGTGTAGAAACCAGATGGCCAGAGTGCAGGAATGAATTGCTGACAGCTGGTATACCCAAGGTTCAGGGTAAGCCAAGACATCTCAGTGACACCTGCAGTGTCACACGGGAGGAGGCAGGGACTCTGCACTGAGCTCCTGTTGGCTTGGTGGTAACGGGAGGGTATCTTGGGGCCTTCATTATCAAATAAGAAGGAGTGCCATGCTTCTTTCTGAGCAGTGATGGTACATAAGGATATCACAGAAAGACCTAAGTTCTTGGCTTGCACAGGGAGGCTTCTCATATGGGAGCCAAGGACAGGGGCTGAGGCATGAATCCAGCCGGGTGTCCTGGGTTCAACTCCCAATTCCTATGCCCTATGCTGTGCACTATACCAGATAAGCAACTTGATGGTTCTGTGCCTCAGTTGGTTTCTATATCTGTGAAACTGGACTGTTGTGAGGTTTCACAGGGATCATCAGCCTGTACAGTAGTCTAGCCATTTTATGTTATTCCTAGATGAAGTCACCATCCTACAGCCATGGTAAGGGTTAGCTGTCCCCATTGATCACATCTGCATACAGGATGATACCAGGTACTAGGATTTTCCTGGGTCAACCCAAACTTCAGTTGAAGGATTTTTCTCATAGGTTTTAACTGTCCCAAGGGTTGGAAGACCTGGGAGACTCTGGGCCCCATGTGCACTCACCAGTCGATGGCATCCCGGGGCTGGCCATGGCCACCCAGGCCACAATAACAGCCGTAGTTCACATAGGCCATAGGTGATCGAGGACCGACACAGTCCAAGGTTCCTGCCAGTTCTATGAGCCCACGCTTGAACACATGTGACACCCTGGTTTCTAGGGAGCAAAGGTCAGAGGTTCAAGGTCAGGGCTTCTCTAGCTGTAGCAAAGGGCACTAGCCTAAGATGGGTATAGCGATTGCAGCCTGACTGGTTTTGAATCCCACTTTCTAGCTGTGTGATTTTGGACAAATGATAAAACTTCTCTGTGCTTTGGTTTTCTCGTTTGCATAGTGCAGGATAAGGTGGCCTCAAGTCACAGAATAAAGTGAGATAATTCGGGGCTGGAGAGATGGTTCAGTGGTTAAGAGTGCTGGCTACTCTTGCAGAGGACCTAGGTTGGATTTCCAGCACCCACATGGTGGCTAACAACTGTCTGTAACTCCAGTTCAGGGGATCTGACGCCCTTTTGGGACCTCCATGTGAGTCTGCTTATACACGTGAAGCCAGTACACTCATACACATAAAATAAAAATAATAAATAAAATGTTTTAAAGCGAGGAAATGCATGCACAACACCCCACACAAGACGAACTCTATTACAATCCATTTCCTTAAGTCAGTTGTGAGTGTCTAGCGGTATGGGAGTGAGCACACCACTAGGCCTTTGCACAGGCTAGCTACTCTTATTTTCACCTCAGGGACAGCTTCCTTCCTTCTCCTGAACCCAGACATTTCTCTGGATCCTGGCACACCTCTGACACATAGTGCCACCCCAATAGGTGTGACTGAAAGCCCTGAATTCTACAGGTAAGAAAGAAGAAGCTGGCTGGAAAAGTAGCCCCCCCCACACACACTCACAAGCACCTGAGCTGAGACTCCAACCTATGTCTCTGACTCACAAACCAGTGCTCCTTCCTCTTCGTCCTGTAACTGCAGGAAAGGAGGACTGCAGGATGACAGGGATAAGGGGCATGGGCGGTGCAGCAGCACCTCACGGCCAAGCCCATTTGCTAGGTGTCTGTACCCACCACTCAAAGGATAGAGGACAATGGAGGTTGATGCCTCGTACTGTGCTGGCCTGACTTTCATTTCTTATGAAAAGGATGTTTCCATCACAGTGATTCATTTGGGAATTCCAGACTAAATTTAAATTCGATCATGTTTTTCTCAATGGAAAAATTAGAATGGGGGTGTGGGTCTAGAGGTGGGTCTAAGAAGAAGAGAATGTAAAATGAGTTTAGAGGGACTAGAGTTGTAACTTAGTTGGTAGAGTGCTTGCTTAGTATATACAAGGCACTGACGTGAGCTCCCAGCATCACATAAACCAGGCACAGCAGCCCATGCCTGGAATCCCAGCGTTTGGGAGGTAGAGGGAAGAGGATGAGAAGTTCAAGGTTAGTTGAGGCCAGCCTGGGCTGCCAGAGTTCTTGTCTCAGAACAACAACAAAGCCCCACCTTCTTTTCTGGATGATCCATCTGCCCTCTCCAGCAGCCCACATACCTGCCTCAAGCCTCCTATGGTACCCATGGGTTCTGGGGCAAAGTTTTGGGCTCCGCTGTATCTCGTCCTAGTGGGGATCAATTCTTCCCACCTCTCCAGAATCTATGGATCCCTCCAGTTGCACCCATCACACACACACAACACTCTCTCCTCATCCTCCCCCAGCTCACTGACCACCTCCCTTAAGGACCTGCCTCACCCTCACAGGTGGCCCTAGGGACACCACACTGTTGTCTGCATATGGGGGTGCCCCTTCAGCCTGGGTGCTCTCCCAGAGCAAATCTCTGACTCATGAAGCTCTGGACACCCTGGCAGATGGTGAGCTTCTAGGAAAGATCCCTTAACCTGAGGATCCATCTGGTCCAGTGGGACACACGCAACCTAACCGCATTCTCTCAGCCTGATACCCTGAAGCCACGTGCACAGCCCCACCCGCAACCACTCTGCTATCTCAGGGCCCTAGGAACAGCCTACGAAGGGCCCAGGCTAGAGGTAGACACTGGCACTGGGTTTGGAACCAAAGAAAACACTCCCTTTGTGCCAACATAGGTGGGGCAGGTCAGGCTAGGGTCTGTTTGCTCGGTCGGCCTGAGGGAAGCCTCCTCAGGCAGTGCCAGGACCCACAGGTTATTGTACCGGCCCTAGGGCTCCGTGCTAGTGTGTGCTCAGCTTTGAGTAGCCCTGGTAGGAGCCCCTAACAGTCTTGAGCTGTGTGTGCATGTGCTCTGCGAGGAGCAGCCTGTGGCATTTTGCTGTGTGGATTTGGGCGAGCCTGTCTGGGAGTAGGAGCCTCACACCTGAGTACCCAGGTAAGGCTGGGGATAGTGCTGCGCTTACATGTCTCCCCACTTCTAGTGGCTGTATGTCCCAGGCCTAGGGAGTCACCAAGGGGGCTTCTACGGGGAGGGGGCAGCCCAAGGGTGGGTGAGAAGAGGACCTTACAACATTAGGCCACTCCCAAGCCCCCTGCGCCCCCTGCTCCTCCCATCTCCTGGGGTCTTCCTGGAAGTCTTACTTCAGACCCCATAGACAAGTAATGGCCAATTGACAGGACTCAGGACCAAGGGATGAGCTCAAGATTACCAGACAAGACTGCAATGACTAGCTGGGTTGTGGAGGGAGGACTCTGGGTGCCTCCAGGGAAAAGCAGAGCTAGTTCTGAGTCCCCGTCTAGAATACCTGAGTGGAAAGCCCTGGAAGGAACTGGATTTCTAGATGGCTGGGAAGATGGGTGCGCTGGCAACTGGAGAGAGGGCTGGGGATCTAGCTCTCCAGAAGCCTGGAAGGAGCTGATGAGTTGGAGTCCTGAGGAAGGATAAAGGAGGGGAAGGCTCCTAGGGACCTGGCACCGGCTGGGGGAAGACAGTCCTCACTCACCGGTGCTGTGTTGGGGTCCAGGTCCCAGTAACAGCAGCAGCAGCAGTAGCAGCAGCATTATTGGTAGCAGAGGTAGCAGACACCTCGGAGGGTGGCAGGTGTGGGACTGTCCAGCCGCCACTGTATTTACCAATCCTGCCGACCCCCACCTTCAGCCCCGCCCTGACCTCACCTTCTATTCGATGGGGCGGAGCCACCAGGAGTGGTCACCTGGGGCCTTGGGGAGTGTCTGTCTGTGACTTCTGCATCTTAGTCCTGAATGCCAATTGGGGTGCTGAGGTCAAAAGGACTGCCAAGCTCCGGGTGCCTCCACAGAGTAAGGGAACGAAAGATGCCGTGTGGAAGTTTATTAAAGAACTGGGGGCTTGGAGGCAGGGCAATGTAATTTACCTTAATTAACCTATTACCACGCAGGCAACTGTGCTCCTGTGGGCCACTCAAATTCAACACTCTACAGTTACCCAAAAACAACCACAGTGGGGAAGCTGAGATGGGCAAAGGGCTGCCCAAAGTCAGTTTTGGTAAAGATTAGGGCCCGAGATCTGGTGGACTGGGAAGCTGGGGCTGAAGGATATGGTGAACTGAAGACCAGCCTCGACTACAAAATGAGAGAGAGAGAGAGAGAGAGAGAGAGAACAGATTTTAAAAAGAAAAGAGAAATAGAAAAACGAATAAAGGCTGGAATGTGGCAGAGGACCGCACTAGAATCATGCCATCCATGATGCTAGCCTTCTGCCTTAGGCTTCTCATCTGTCCAGTGGTCACATGTCTCCTTCCAGGAGAGGTGCATGAGCAGGAAAGTGTATACAGCAGGCACTCAATATGAAAAGGAATGACAGTGGGGCACACTCTTTTTTTCTCCCTGATGATAGCACTACAATGTTAGTCACCAGTTTCTGTTGCTTTGGCTGCAAAAGTAATCTAAGAATGGAGCTTCAGGCAATGTCTTTTATCTCCACGGACAAATTCTAGTAAAGATGAGAATGATCTTCATCAAAAATAAGTAAATCAATCAATCAATAATGATGAACAAGGTGAAGTTGGGTCTCCCTGGCTATAAGGCCCACAAGCACAAGTATCAGCCTCAGCTCCCAATCCATTCCTGTTTGGGAAGACACTGACAATCAGAAAAGTGGGGAGCCAAGAGGCTGACATGATGGCCCAGAGGGCAAAGGGCTTACTGCACTGCATAAGCCTGGAGACATGAATTCCATCTCTGAAACCCCCTGTGGCACGTGAGCCCTTCTTCACAGCCTGATCTCATGCCTCTTATGTGGCCCTCGATTGCTGCTCAGTAAAAGCTTTCCCGTGTAGTACACGAGCTTTAGGATTATAGAGAACCTAAGTGACAGCTTCAGTGTACAGCACCCATTAGGAAAGTGGGGGCAGTGTCACCCAGCACTCATAACCACATAATTGGGCCACATTGCCTTGAAACTGAAGTCTAGGAGGGGATTGAGTTGAAAACTAGGAGCTCAGAGCAGAGACAGCATTCTTATCCAGCGAACGTGAAGCTAACCAAGAATTGTGGTTAAAGGTATTTTTCCTTTGGAGCCCCTCACATGTGAGTTCTTTCACACTTTTCCTTAATAAATGTACATTCACTCTGTGGTGGGAAAAAGTCATCATTCAAATTCCAGCACTTAGGAGGTGAGACAGAAAGATTGCTGGGAGTTCGAAGCCATCCTAGACTATATAGTAAGTTCCAACCCAACCTGAGCAACAGAGTGAGATCCTGTCTCAGAAAGCCAAGGGCCAGCAAGATGGTTCAGGAGGTGCTGCCAAACCTGATGACTTGAATTTGATCCCTAGAACCACATGGTGGAAGGACAGAATCAGCTCCTAGAAGCTGTCTTCTGGCCTCCTCATGGGCACTGTACCACACTCCCTACTTCCTCTCACCAAATATATAAACGTTCAAAAAGAAGAATCACCAAACCAGGTGTGATGACAGGCCTGTAAGCCTGACTGCTTGGAACACTGAGTCAGGAGGATAACAAGTTAAAGGACTGCCCAAGCTATAGGCAGAGTTTAAGATCAGCCTGGTAACAGAGACCCTGCATCATTTTTTTTTTTTTAGAAAAACAAAGAGAAAGCTGGAAATGTAGCAGTGGTCGTTCTTGCCCAATATGCTTAAGACCCTAGGCTTAACCTCCAGTACTGGAAAAAGAAAAAAGAAACATTATCATTCAATTCCTCCGTTCCTCATGCACTTAGTCCCCTGCATGGAATGATCACCACATCCTCAGGCCAGGCCTGTACTGGGGCATATCAGTGAGTCAGGTATGGTTTTACCCTCTAGGAGGTCTCGGTGGACTGGTGGGAAAGGCATGAAGACGTTGAGGGACATAAAGATATGACAGGGCAGCACAAGACTGGGGTATCCAGAATGGAATTCGATGTCTTAGCCTCAGTGCCTGTCAGCAAAGCAGAGCCTGGGCTCAGCATTCTGGAAGAGATGGATTATTTGAGACTAATCCATGGAGCAGAGGGATGGACTGGCTGAGTGGAAGGGAAGAGAGAAACACCAGAACAAGAACTGGCTATGGAGATGACCACATTGCAGGCAACTGAAGCTAAACACACAGCATCTTCTAGGGATTCATCTAGAAAATCATATCCTAATTGTCCATCTAGGGAACAGAAGGAAGAAGCACTTCCTCTAGGCTCTCCCTCTCATTGGTTGAGGGTTGGCTGGTGGGGAACAAGACAGGAAGTGGAACTAAGGAATCCTCTTAATTCTTTGGTGGTCAAAGCCACTGCTGGAATCTGCCAAGATGGAGAAGACTTGAGACCAGAGAGGGGATTCATCCAACTCCTCTCCCACTAAGAGTCAAAGAAAATTCTCCAAGCCAGGTATCCTAGATGAGCTGTCCAGATAGGATGGGAAATGATGAGACCACGAAGAGCGGGCATGCAAGGAAGGGACCTGGCTAGGCAAGGGCCAGAGGGGCCTGGGTAAGTGCTAATTCCTAGAATGCCTTGAGGTGTCCGGCTGTGAAAATGGTGCAGGCCTCCCCCTAGTGGACAGTCTAGGTATAAAGATTCCCCCCAAAGTAGTCGATGTTTCTTCCAGGTTTGACTCAAATGGAAGAACCTATTTTCTGACTAGACTGTGAAACAAGGGCTGGAGGTGTTGCTCAGTAGTAGCCAGCTTACCTCTCATATGCAAAGGCCCTGAGTTCCATCCCCAGCATTGGAAAAAGATAAAAGTGTGTTATGGAGGGGGGTGGTTGTAAAACCTTAGAGCTGCTGGATACTGGCAGGAAAGTTTCTTTTACTATTAAAGTAAACAACAAAAAAGCAAGAAAAACAGCTCAAAATCATGATATGTGCCTATAATCCCTGCACTCTGGAGGCTGAAGCAGGAAGAACAGGAATTCAAAGTCAGTGTTGGCAACATAATGAATTAGAGGCCAGTGTGGGCTAGATGAGATGACCTCAAAAAAAAAAAAAAAAAAAACCAAACACCCAAACCAAAACAATCAAAACTAAACAACAGCACAAAATTGGTTGATGGTTGGGTAAGGTGTGTGTATTGTCAGTTCAAAATATTCTTTGACCCTTTTGTAGAAGGGATTGCACTTCCCCATACCCATCGAGCAGGCTGGGAGTTGAGGGAGTCTTGTTTGAGCAGTGGCACATGGGGAAAGAGGTGTACATCACTTTTCAGTAGAATGTTATAGGAAAGTGAGGCACAAGACCCAGCATGCACACAGAAGGTACCCAAGAGACTCCTGTGGAGAAATCAGGGAAAGTTTATTCATACCAGAGGACTGGAGCAGAGTTTCCTCCTGAAAAACTCCAGCCCCGAACTCAGTTTCTTCACAGTTTTTATATCCATTGGGGGTCGGGGGCTGGGTTTACAGTCTAGCCTATGTGATTGCAGGTCAGGGAACCAGGCATGAAGGGGGTGAGGGGAGGGTCAGTCTATGTGACCAGAGGCCAGACTGCAACAGTAAAATTCCTTAGTACTAAGCGTGTCTTACAGAAGCATAAGCAGGGGAAGAAAGAAAACACATGAAGCTGGGCGTGGTGGCACACATCTTTAATCCCAGCACTCAGGAGGCAGAGGCAGGCAGATCTCTGTGAGGTCAAGGCCATCCTGGTCTACATAGTAAGTGCCAGACCAGCTGGGACACAGAAAGACCCTGTGCCAAAAAGACCAAAGCAAAACAAAACATAATCACAGGAAGCATCTGCTGTTTAGTCAGAGGAGACAGTCATCCTGCCCCAGGCTAGGGCTACACAGTTGAGGCGGCTGTTTCTTAGAACAGTTTTTTCTTTTTATAAATAGGATTTATTAATGTTGGCTTTTCCCACATTATCCACCCCTATGCCTTTCTAGTTCCTTCTAGGGGGCATCATGTGTTTCTTTAAAAATTTATTTATTTTTATTTTATGTGTTTGAGTGTCTTCCCCAAACATGTGTACGTGTACCTATGTCCTGCAATACCCTCAGAGGACAGAAAGGGAAGGGCATCAGGTTCCTTGGAACTGGAGTTACTGATGGTTATTAGCCGCCATGAGGATGCCGGGAACTAACCTGGGTCCTCTGTAAGAGCAAGTCAGTGCTTTTAACCATTGAGCCATCTCTCTAGCCCCACCTCATTTGTTTCTAGTTCCTCTAGAGTAACTGACCAATAGTCTTGGAGAAGTATCTGGAATTTTATGGCTTTAAGGCAGGAGGATGATCATGAGCAAATCTAATAAGATAATTGAATATACACCATCTGAGTAAAAGGGCTAGGCAGATCATGAGGAGGGGGCCTGCCAGTGGGAGAAGCCAGAATGCTTAACTCCATATACTGCTCCAGGAGCTCCATCAATCTGCTCAGTGCTTACCTTCTCTTTGTAATTCACTTCTTTAGTTGTCAGGCCACATCCCCAACTTCCCCTGACTGAGTAAAAAGAATATTCTTCATCTAAAAAGGGACAGATACCTCCCTTTTCAGCAGTCAGTTCTCTTCTGTTTTGCAGAACTATAGTTGCTAATGAATCTACTTGTTCCTGTAAGTCTGCTAGTTAAGTCAGTTGCCTTTTCCAAGTTCTTCATGGATTCTTCAGACAGTAGTAATACGAAGCAGAGGAGGCTGTCTCCCCTACCCTGATGCCTACTCTGCTGCCATTCCCAAACCGATTAGCAGAGGGGATTTTCTGTATTGACCATGTGCCCCTAACAGCACCAGGAATAACCCAAAACAATATCTATCTGGGGAGTGACAGGTTCCTATTCAGGCATTCTTGTGCAGAGTTCCCACATATGAAGAAGAGGCCTACCTGGGATGGCACCAGGGTCCAGTAGCCAGAGAGAGATTTAGACCACTGACATTGTTCTGAGTTTAGATTACCTGCAAGGAATCTTCCAGAGAGGCTTTATACACGCCAAGAGGCCTTTATAGGCATGGCAATATTTGGTTCTGGGTTCTAAAGACAGGTCACATTGACTCTGGTTCCCCTGAGTAAAATTCTGGCTGCTTATCAGGACAGCAACCAGTTGTGACCCCTCTGTAGGTAAGCAGAATCCTGTGCTAGGAGAGGGTTGGTCAGATTCAGGAAATAGTGAGTACCTTTAGGAAGTTGTACTCGTGTGGCCTTAGTTCAAATGGTCAAAGGAGAAGGAAGCTCTAAATAATGTTGGGGTCTACTATAAATGTTGGGGCCCCCTTCTCATCTCTCATCAAACCTGAAATCGATTCTTCCAATCCTGGGTCTGTTCCCTGAGGAGTGACTCTTTCTGGGTGACCTGACACCTTGTACCTGAGATTTTAATTCCTGTCTGATGTTTTTCACTTTTTCTCTCCATTTCCTCATGCAAATCTCCTGCTCCAACTGCAATGCTCGAGCCAACGTCAAGAGAGTATTTGGTAATTGGTTGGTTGTGACAGCAGGCCTGAGGTAGGTGCCCATAGTTAACGGACTCACCAATGAGAAAGGGTAGAGATAGGAATATCATAAAAAGCAATAAATTCCACCATAGGTTTATTATACCTATACAGAACAGAGCTTGAGCTGCCTTGTCTAGTTAGCCTAATGGCTGGTATCTGTTGCAGCTAGGCCTAGAATAAACAGTGAGGTTAGTGGTATCATTAAGCTTAGCTAGAATGTACCACATTGACCATAGTCCTCAGGTGTCCCTCTTTGAATTCTTCAGGTTTCCACCATGCTCTGACGAGTTGGCCTTCAGGACTGCAACTGGAGCAGGGCTGTAGAATCCTCAAGCTTCAACCATGCATAAATTGACCAGCTTCCGGCGTAGTCAAAGCAGGACAGCCGGCACAAAGGGTAACTTTGTAGGCATCTCAGGGTCTTTGATCACAGTTCAATGGATTGGTTGTGCAGGCCGGGCAGCATCCTTTACTGGGGAATGATGGCTCCAGGCATTTATATCAGCAACCTTTAAGGCTGTATGGGTGGTTAGAAGCATAGGATAGGGCTGCTTCCAAGAGGGCTTGAGGGGTATCTTGTGCCACTCTTGTCCATATGAAATCTCCAGTTTGTAAGGGTGCATTGGAACTTTCTAGCATTCATTTATGTAATTGAGCTATAGTCAAAGTCTGTAGCTAAGTATGAATCTATAAATTTCCTATTTCCCTTCAATCTCGAAGGAGTCTTATGAGGGTAGGGAGATATACCAAACAGAATCTTATCAAATGAGGGTTTAGTTCCTGTTCGAGGTAAGCATCTCACCCATAAATGAGCCATAGCGACCACCTCCTGGCAAAATTTACTGAAACCTGTTTTAGCGTCTGATTGTTGTGCTCAGTGTTCTCTGAACTCTTCGGTCAAAAGGCCATGAGTAAATTCTATTTAATTTTTTAGGACTTTTGTCAGTCCTTGGATGATCTTGGCTATGAAAGTAGGCCTATTGTCCAATCCAATAGAGGTGGCCATCCCAAACTGGGGCAAAATCTCAGCAAAATTCTTACCTCTCTTATCTTTTTCAGTCTTTGTGGGATATACTTCTACTCAGCCTGAGTTAGCACACACTGTGACTAGCAGGTACTTATATTCTCAGAGGGGCCCTGAGCCTCACACTGAGTGGTCAGAGCTTGGTCTCACAATTCTTATGAGGCCGATTGACTTAAAAGTGACAAAGTTGATAAGAAGAGAATTTTCAGCACCAAGTACAACCTTGAGCACATATTTTGATTTCAATAAGTACTGATCTTAGATGACTTTGAATTTCTTCCAAGTGTCTTCTTTGCAATCTTTATATGAAGGTTTGTCTTATTTAACCCTTTAATAGAAAAGATAGTAATTTCTTTTTTTAAAAAGATTTGCTTTATTTTTAATTATATGTTTGTATAGATATGTCATATGAATGCAGGTGACTGCAGAGGCCAGAAAAGAGTGCTGGATTCCTTGGAGCTGGAGCTCCAGGCAGTTGTGAGTCTCCTGATGTGGGTTCTGGGAACTGAACTTTGGTCCTCTACAAGAGGAGTAAGCTCTCTTAACCACTGAGCCATCTCTCCAGCCACCCAAAATAAACATTTGTTGTGATAAAACATTAAGAATTGGGGCTGAGAGTGGTGACAGATGCCTTTGATCCCAGCACTTGGGAGGCAGAGGCAGGTGGATTTCTGTGAGATTGAGACCAGCTTGGTCTACATAGCAAGTTCTAGGCTACCTGGGGCTATAGGAAGACCCCAGTCTCAAAAAAGATCAAAAGAAAAACTTTGAGAATTGGGCTCACTTGTTATTATACCAAAACCCACTTATCCTGACTGGTACATTAAAAGAACTAATGCTATTAGAAAAACAATTTACAAAATGTATTTATTATAGGCTTCCTTAAATCCAGAGAGAAGACCTGAACAGGAGGCTCAGGGTGAAGTCCCTTTCAAAGACAGAACTTGGTTCAAATTCCAATCACAACCTGGGAAACATGGGGAAATTAATTTACCTTCAATATGACTTAGTCTCCACAATTATCAAATGAGTCACCGAGTGAAGCAAATAACATCTGTAAAGAATTTTGCTCTGGGGCTGGGGATGTATGTAGCTCAGTGGTAGAGCAATTGTCTGGTATTCATGAGACCCTGGGTCTCATTGCCAGCACCACAAAGACAAAACAATTTTTGGTCTAGGCACAGTGTATAGCTCAGAGGATCCTCAATGCATTTCACCTAGTATTGTCACCCAGAGTCCTGGGTATTTTTTAAATTTTTTGGATTTATTTATTTTTATTTGTGTGTATGAGTGTTTTGCCTGCATGCATGCATGTGCACCTGTGTCATGCAATGCTCATGAAGGTCAGAAGGTGGCATCAGATTCCCCTGGAACTGATGTTAAGGACAGTTGTTAGCCACCATATGGCTGCTGGGAACCAAACCTGGGTCTTCTGGAAGAGCAGCCAGTGCTCTTAACCACTGACACATCACTCTGGCCCCAAGACCTGATTCTTTAGGGCTGTAGCATTTGTTAGTCAGACAAAACAGTGGTATAAACAACTTAAGAGATGAAGGGTTCATTTGGGCTCACAGTTTCTGAGAGTCCAGTACATACTTCTTCTCTGCCTATTCTGAGCCTGTGGCCCGGCACAAAGTCATAGAATTGTGAGTATGTGAAGGACAGGGCAGTTCACTTCATAGCAAACAGAAAGCAGAGAGCAAGAAAGAAGAGTCCAGGGAAGATGTCTAACTTTCAGAAGCACTGGGCCTGGAATCTATTTCCTCCAACGAGGCTCTAACACCTAAAGTTTTAAAACCTCCCCAAACAGCCTATAGGGAACATTTCCCATTCAAAGATAAAGGGGGCTCACCAACTTGTTACTGGCTGAGAGTGCATGGGAGAGACTCAGGGTCTTTGGTCCTGATCACTTGGATGGAACTTAATCTCAGCTCTGCCAGTTTCTGGCTTTGGGGCATTATGGGCAGCACAGTGTCTGGTACCTGGTTTCAAAATACAGTGATGCCCCACTGGTATGGGTGAAATGCTGGAGAGGTGGCTCAGTGGTCAAGAACATTTGCTGCTCTTGTAGGACCTAAGTTCAGGTCCCAGCACCCACATCAAGAAGCTCACAACTGCACGTAGCTCCAGTTCCAGGGGTTCCAACACTGTCTTCTGGTCTCCACAGGCACCTTCATGTATGTGGTGTATGTACAAACAAGAAGGCACATACCTACACATAAATTTTTAAAAATTTAACTTAAAAAAAAAAGAAAATTGTTTGGACGTGGCAGCGTATACCTTCAGTCCCAACACTCCAAATGCAGAAGCAGGCATATCTCTGTGAGTCGGAGGCCAGCCTGGTCTACAAAGCAAATTCCGCACCAGTCAGGGGTGCATGGTAAGACCTTGTCTCAAATAAATAAATAAATAAATAAATAAATAAATAAATAAATAATAAATAAATAAAAGATAAAAATAAAGGAAAATGCAATGGGAACTGGGAGAGGGAAATTGTGCTCAAAGGTCTCCATCCTATAGGGCCTCACAGCCCTCTCCTGGAGGTCATTCCCTGCAGTGACAGACACGTGGGGCCCAGCATGACTCTGGCTGAGGTCTGGAGCCCACAGCCTCCCCCAGGTTTCTCCCTTTGTCCCCTTGCACCTTGCTCTTCCTCAGGGACCTGACACCCCGTTTCCTTTCCTTTCCCTCCACCCCTTCCTCCCTCTTTCTCTCCTTCCACCTCTGCTTCCCTCCCCTCCTGTCACTCTCCTCTCTCTCTCTCTGAACCTGACTCTCATGGGTTCTCTCCAGCCTCCCTCTTTCTTTTTGTCTTTCTGCGTTTCTCCTGAGGCCTCCAGTTCCCTCTCTGCCTCTCCTGCTCCTCTGCTTCCGTTCCACTCTTCTTCTCTCCCTTCTGTCTGACTCTGTGCTGCCCATCTCCTTGCCGCCTTTGTCTCCAGCTGGTCTCCTTGCCTGTCTCCCTCTGTTGTCTCCCTGCCCCTTCCTCCTTCCCTTCCTTCTAGTTTCTCACTCATTCACAAGACTCTTTTTTCCCTTTCTCCCTCCCTTCTTGCTTTCTTCCCTAAACACACACACACACACACACACACAAACACACACACCCCTTCCTCTTTTCTTCTTTTCTGGACTCTGTCTTCCCCAGCTGGTCCCATCTGCCCCCCCCCCCGCACCCTCCCATGCCTTTTGTTCTATTCCAGCTTGGCTAGGAGCAATTTCCCTAGATTCTGATTTGACTCATGGCAGCCATAGTAGATGGTAAACTAGTGACTGGGTCCTAAACTGGGGCTGAGGTGGGGACACAGTTGGCGAACCCTCCTAGTATCCTCTTTTTCAAAATTTATTTTATTTTTATGTGTGTGAGTGTTAAACCTGCATGCGTGTGTCATGCAGTGCCTGTGGAGGACAGAAGAGGTGCCAGATCCCCTGGTTATGAGATATGGACAGTTGTTAGCCACCATGTAGGATTGGAACCTGGGTCTTCTGCAAGAACAGCCAGTGTTCTTAACTCTCCAGCCCTGCATCTTCCTTAAAAAAAAAAAAATTTATTATTTTTATTTTATCATGTGTATGAATGTATTGCCTGCTTGTAGGTAGATGTACCCATGTCATGCAATGCCTCTGGAGGTCAGAAGAGGGCATCAGATCCCCTGGAACAGGAATAACTGAGTTAGCAGCCATGTGAGTGCTGGGAATTGAACCCAAGTCCTCTGTAAGAGCTGTCAGTGCTCTTAACCACTGAGTCATCATTTTGTTGTCTATTTTGAGACAGGGCCTCCCTGCAGTCCAGCTGGCCTGAAACTCAGGTGAAAAGACAGATGTGCTAGGAGAAGGCATGGCCCTTCCCCCTTTTGTGGGTTTATGCGTGTACATATATGTTCATGTGCATGGGTGTGGAGACCAGAGGGTGACTTCTGGCATTTTTCTTAACGCACTGTCCACCTTGTTTCGTTTTTTAAGATTTTATTTTTATTTATGTGTATATGTATGTGTCTGTGTGTGGGTATGTGCAGGTGACAGGGAAGCCAGAGGCATTGGATCCCCTAAAAGGTGAAGGTATAAATGGTTGTGAGCCTCCTTGAACGTGGGTCCTCTGGAAGAGTAATATGTATTCTTCACTGCTGAGACACCTCTCCAGCTACCATCTTGTTTTTAAGTTGGGTAGGCTGGCTGGCCTCCAAGATCCAGGGACCCGCCTGCCTACACCTCCCCAGCACTGGGAATACAAAAGTGCACTGCCACACTGGCTTTTTTGGTTCTCATACTTGTGCAACATGTTACTAACTGAGTTATCCCCCTGCCCAGTCATATTTTTTTTAATTGCTTTATGTGAGCACAGATCTTATAACATCAGACCAAAAAAAAAATCATCTCTAGCTGGGTGTGGTGGCATATACCTTTAATCCCAGCACTTGGGAGGCAGAGGCGGGTGAATTCTGTGAGGTTGAAACCAGCCTGGTCTAAATAATGCATTCCAGGTTAGCAGGGACCACAGGAAGACCCTGTCTCCAAAAGACCCCCCACACAAATAATTTCTGTATTGAAATAGTTCTACCAACTGATATTTGAAAAAACAAATCAAAGCTGTGCATGAAGACACAGAAAAGAAATGACTGCAGAGGGTTAAGACTGCATGCTTCTCTTTAACTCCAGTAGCAGAAGCAGGGCTCATTTCAGCATCATGCTGGGAATGCCTGGCCCTGGGGAACAGACCTTCAAGAATTCCTCAAGGTGTTTCATGTTCTCAGCTTGCTAGATACGGTGTTCTTCGTTTTGGGACACCTGGTTCAAGAAAATGTTCTTCAGTTGATTTTACACAAGGGCCCATCCAAAGATGATGTCTTCGCCTAGGTTTCTGGAATCTGCTGAGTCTACTCTAAGCAAGGCCTGGCTCATCCACTCCAGTTCTGAGATTATGGTTGGGCTGAAAATTGCATCCACTAACCCTTGCTCAATTCCTGCTGGGAAGTACCGCCACCATGGTGTGGAAGAGGGTGCGGGTTTTGAGAGTAGGGAACCTCAGGCAGGGTGCAGAGTATTTTGGCCAGGGTGGGGCTGTATACACTGCGTGAGCCTGGGCAGTAGCAATATGGCCCACTGTTGCTAAGCCAGTAGCCCATGAACCCTGATGCTCTAAGATTTCGTTTTGGAGGCCAGAGAGATGGCTTAGCAGTAAAGACTACTTGCTCTAGCAGAGGGCCTGAGATCAGTTCCTAGAATTCACATCACTGTAACTGCAGCTCCAAGGGATCCAATGTCTTTCTCTGGCCTCTTCCCATTTTTACATACATGTGAGAAACACATAAACAAATAACAATTGAAAGAACATAAACTAGTGAGAATGAAGTTTTTTAATTTATTATTTTCATTTTTATTATGAATGTATCACCTGCATGTGTGCAAGTGCACCTGTGTCGTGCAATGCCCACAAAGGTCAGAAGAAGGTGTCACATTTCCTGGAACTGGAATTACAGATGGTTGTTAGCCACCATGTGGATCTTTGGATTCGAACCCTGGTCTTCTGTAAGAACAGTCAGTGCTCTTAGCGGCTGAGCCATCTCTCCAGCCCCCATGAGAATAAAGTTTCAAAATTATATATTTATTTTTGTTGGGCATGGTGGTACATGTCTCCCAGCACTCAGGAGACAGAAGGCAGGTAGATCTCTGTGAGTTGATGCTAGCTTGGTCTATATAGTGAGTTCTAGTCCAGTGGGGATACATAATGAAAACCTGTGTCAAAACTTTTAAAAATTCATGTGTATGTGTATATGATTATATGTCATATGCATATGGGTGTCCGTGGAATCCAGAAAAGCGTGCATAACTGATGAGGCCAGTTGGGCTATTGGGAGACCCTGTCTCAAAAAACTGAAAACAAACAAACAAAACTGCTGTATGGGCCCTTGTGATGGCTCCGTAGGTAAATGTGCTTGCTGTTAAGCTTGAAAACCCAAATTCACTCTCCAGCCACATGGTGGAATGAGAGACCTCACTCCTCCAAGTTTTCTTATAACCTCCACATGTAAACAGAGACACACACATGCCCCTCCCCCAGTAAACGAGCAAATAAAACTGTTTGAGTTGCTGACTTGAGTTTCACAGAAAATTGTTAAATGAATTTTGTCTTGATATTAAGACAGAATTTCCAATAATTTCTGAAATTCTCCTAAATATATTTCTGCCATTTTGTACTATATATTTCTGGAAAGTGGTATTCTTAGCATTGATGATTATAAAATAAAACTCTCAAACAACTCTGAAAATTTTTGAAGATACTCTATATTCTGCAGTATCAAATATCTAGCCAATATTGTTCTTTATGTAAAAATAAAGATGCACATACATCTTATTAGCATACAAATTTGCTTTTGTCTAATAAATCATTAAATTATATATATATGAATTGTTTTAAAATAACAGGACATGGTGGCTATTTCCAGAATTTTACACTTTGGAAGTCAAGGAAGGAGGATCATCCTCCTTCAAGGAGTTGAAGGTCATCCTCAGTTATATAGTGAGTTCAAGGCCAGCCTGAGCTATAATGAGACCCTGTCTCAAAAAAAAAAAAAAAAAAAAAAGACTTGTTACATAGCAAATTCCAGATTATGTGGGTCTACAGGGAGACCCTCCCCGCCAAAAAAAAAAAAAGACTTCTTTTAAAATAACTTTAAAAAAATTTTTTAAATGTGTATGAGTGTATTGCCTACAAGCAGACCATGCACCCATGTCTTGTGCAATGCCCATGGAGGTCAGAAGAGGGAGTTAGATTCCTCTAGAACTGGAGTTACAAACGTTTATTAGCTGCCATGTAGGTGCTGGGAATCAAACCCAGGGCCTGTGCAGTCAGTACTCTTAACCACTGAGCCATCTCTCTGGCCTGCTTTAAGATATTTTTATAATTATCAGTAAATATTTATATCTACACAACTGGAGTCACATAAAAATTTCTCAGACATCAAGGGATTCCAAATGGAAAGAGTTTGAGAAGTTTTGGTGTAGAGTAACTGTTAGTGCTATCCAGTACAGGCATCATCTAAAGTCAACGTCACAGCCCCCTTATGGGCATCTGTTCTCTTACTTATATATGGGAAGACAGAAGCTAAGGGAGCTCAGAAACCCAAATCTAGGGATGACTATGTCAAGAGCTACAGAGACAAGACCTAGACTAAACTGTTAATTTCTTATTCATTTATTTGGCTTTTTGAGACAAGATCTCCTGGCTGACCTGGAAGTCATCATGTAGAATATCCCAGGTTGGCTTCCATCTCACAGAGATCTGCCAGTCTCAGCCTCCCGAGTGCTGGGATTAAAGGCATGCACTACCATGCCCAGCTTTCCTCTTCCTCTTTTGTTAAACAACCCACTGAGTTCAGTTAGTGTTGCCTGTATCCACATGTATGGGGCCATCCACTGAAGCATGGGCAACCTACCAGTGACCACACCATTGTCGTACTTCACTTTGCTAATGATTTATACTTCTGAAACCATTTAAAAGTAGTTTTCATCCAGGTGTGGAGCTGTGTATCCACAGGCCTAAGTAAATGTGGCCTGATTTACAAGCCTAAATCTATTTTTAAATGTACAGGTATTTTTTCAAAGTCCACTATTAGCAAATGAGAAGCCAAGCCCGCCCCTGTCCCTCATACAGCAGAAGGGGAGAAAGAGAATTGATGGGGTCGGCAAGGACCTGCAGAAGTAAGGCAGACGGATGAGATGGGAAATTCAAACCCTCCTAACATGAGACTCGAACTTAACCACTTTCTCAAAGGAAAATCAGGAACGCCTTAGGAAGTACTAGCACCTGGAGCCAAGCTGCGCTCAGCTGTGGTGGGGAAGCTACTAGAAGAGGGTGCTTGTTGCTCGCTCTCCTTCAGAATCTCATCCTCGCTCGAGACCGCTGAGGTCGCGAGGAAAGCAATGTGACCACAGCCCGCTCGGACGGCGGGGACAGAGACTGTTTCCCTGGGGTGAATTTTACCTCCCACTTGAGGGTCGGGGATAAGGCTTGGGATGCTGGACCGCAGAACTACAGGCGAGGCGCGAAGACTGCGCAGGCGCAGAAGTCGTGTGGGTGGGGGGGGATGTCGTGGTGCGCAGGCGCAGTCCCCCGAGCAGGCTCTCCTTTGCTCTTAGGCCACCACCAGGAGCGGCCTAACTTCCCGCTCCGCCCCGCCCCTTGAGTTGCCATGGAAACCCAGTGGCCACAGCCGGCCAGCGGCAGCGCCCTGGGCCTGGTCGACTCTGGCGGAGTTTGCGCGGGTGACCTAGGGGAGCCATGGAGCTTTCGCCAAAGACGGTGGACTCGAAAGTGCAGGGGAAGGTGAGGCGGCTTGGAGACCTGGGCCACTGCAGGCATTTCTTCTGGCTGGGCGTCGCCTTCGACGCGGTGGGTGTGGCGGTGCTGTTCACCGGCATCTTCGCAGACCTGCTGTTCTACGACATGCTGCTCTACCTGGGCTCCATCATCATCTTCATCAGCCTCCTGTGGTGGGTCTCCTGGTACACCGGCAACATCGAGGCGTTCCCGGAAGACCCCCTGAGGAGGTCTTCGCACCGCTCGGCGGAGGACTGTATGCACCGCAGCAGCAGCCGCCGCTTCACCCTGTCCTTCAGGAGCATCTCCAGCACCTTCCTGCGGATGCGGCGGCAGCGGCGGCGGCGGCGGCGGCGGCCTTTCCCGAGGGTCCTGCAGAAGGCCAGTAGCCTTAGCTCGACCGCCGAGAGCCAGCTGGAAAGGCAGAGCGTCAGCTGCAGCACGGTGGAAGGTGACAAGGCTTCAGCCTACGCAGGGCCGCCTGTGCTCGCTGCGAACCAGCCACAGCGTTCTACCGTTCTGGCCTCCAAAAGCTTGCCTGTGAACTCCTCTTGTCAGCCTCTGGCCATTTGCACTTCTAGAAGCCAGCCTGTCTTTTCGCTGACCTCTCCGTTCTGCCCTCTGGAGCCTGTGAGCTCGCAGAGCCGCCTCAAGTTCTCTGTGTCCTCTGACAGCCAGCCCCAGGTGGCTTTGTCCTCTAGCAGCCATGTGCCTGGAGCTCCTCAGAGGCGATCCAGGATCAGTGTGGCCACTCAGAGTTACACTCTGGAGGGGACAGACTCTCAGAGTCACCTTAAGTTCTCTGTGTCCTCTGACAGCCAGCCCCAGGTGGCTTTGCCCTCTGATAGTCATGTGCCTTGGGACCCTCAGAGGCGATCGAAGATCACTGTGGCCTCTCAGAGCTACCCACTGGATCGGGCAGACTCTCGGAACCACCTCCTGGTGCCTGTGGCCTCTGAAAGTTTCCCTATGGTACCTATGATCTCTCAGAGCTACATTCAGAGCTCTCTAGCCTCACAAAGAGAGCTCCAGCATCTTCCTTCTGTGTCTCAGACTCAGCCTGCAGTTGTTAAGGGTTCTGGAAACCAGACTTTGGCCACCCAGGTCCCTGGGGTTCCACCTGGATTTGCCCAGATTGAGCACTTCCAAACCTCTTTAGCCCAGGCTCCTCAGAGTCATTCTTCAGCTGTCCAGGAGGTTTCTACGTCAAGTGCTGAAGCTTTTGAGACTCTGCCAGCACCCAGGCAAAAACTAACTCAGGAGTATCCTGACACTGCATCATCTGAGGCCAGCCACTCAGGCCCAGCAGTCTTACCCCACTGACAACACTCCAGCCTCATGGGCAGTGAAGAAAAGTCACCCTTTCTAATAGGGACCAGACACCCAGCCATTTGACTGGCTACTCAGGCCTTTGCCAAGTAAGTGCCTTTGGAGGAAGTCACCAACATTACCCTTGTTATTGTTTACAGGTCTGCCTTCTAGTGGCTTTCTCAACTCCTGCCTAAAAAAAATTAAAGTGAGTGGAAGCAAAGTGCCTTTGCACTTCAGGGATTAGTTATTTTGATGATTGGTAGACTTTTAGAACTAGTGCCCTAAATAGGTGAAGGCTAAAGCTTTCCTGCTTTATTAGATAATGAAATCTGCTTTTAAGTTACACTTACAAAGGAGGGGAGGAGGAAGAATTACATTCTTTTAAGGAACTATAAGGTATGGAGGTGTATGGCAGATGTGAGTTCTTCAAGGTTCCTTCTAGAATAAGACAGTTTCAGATGGTTCAGGGACATAGCATTAAAGGACCTCAAATCCTAGAGTGGGAAAGTTATTCATTTTCAATTTTTTTCAGTCCTTTTGATTTGGTCAGAGTGGCTTTCCCTTGTTTGTGGTTAGTGCTCTTTAATGACTCTCTAATGCTTCAGTAAGTAAGATTTTGACCCAGCTAGAACTTAACCTTTATGTTCACACACTCTTTTCAGTGAGTTACTTCTATTTAATACCAAATGATACCGTTTTCTTGTTTGTAACAGTGATGTGTGCTAAGCCAGACATGGTGGTAACATGCCTTTAATCCAGCACTCCAGAGACCAAGGCAGGCACATCTCTGTGAGTTCAAGGCCAGTGTGGTCTACATAGTGAGTTCCAGGCCAGCTGAGACCCTATCTTAAAATAAATGAACAAAAAAATAAAAAAGCTAAAAGTAATGATGATTGCTCTTTATAGACATTATTTAAGTGAAAAATTTTACATGATGGAAGGTAAATGTATAAGGAAATTTGAGTGATTCTGGTTTGGAAAACATTTGACTATCACATGATCTAGCTTTCTCTTTCTCTTGATTTCTCTTTCGTTCTTCTCTCCTTACCTCTACTTTCCTCCTCTCCTCTCCCTTCCCCTCTTTCTTGACAGGGTCTCATGTAGTACAGGCTGGTCTCAAATATGCTGCATAGCTAAGGTTGGCCTTGAACTTCTGATCATCTTGCTTCTATTTCCAAAGTGCTAAAATTACAAGTGTGCATCACTAACTGTGGCTGAACTTTCTTTTTCTTTTCCTTTTTTCTTTGGGGGTGAGGGAGGAGGGTGGTGATGCTGCAGGGATTCAAGACAGAGCCTCACCTCACTAAATAATCTAGGCTGACCTTGAATTTACTATATAACTTAGGTAGGCCTTGAGCTCCCCATCCGCCAGCCTCAGCTTCCCAAGTGCCTACAGGTGTCCAACAGCATGCCCAGCATCACATGAACTTTTTTTTTTTTTAATCTTTTTGAGACAGGGTCTCCCTGTAGCCCCAGCTGCCCAGAACTTGCTATGTGGACCAGGCTGGCCTTGAACTCACAGAGATCTGCCTGCCTCCACTCCCAAGTGCTGGGATTAAAGTCATACAACACCATATTTGGCTCACATGAGTTTTTTATTAAACTACAAATCCCCTATGCTATTTTGTTGAATGGCCTCATGGCTAAAGCTATTGAGGATGAATTCCTCTTACTTCCCTAACCCTTCCATTTAGAGACAGAAGTCCTGTGAGGGTCAGAATTGACCAGCCTGCTTCTCTGTGGGTTAAAATTTCCTTGATGATATACATTTATCCACTTAAATTTCCTAATCTTTCTATAATCTTTCAGAAGTTAATTGATATATAGGTCATGGAAATTTGGTTTGTCTCCCTGTTTCAACAATTCCAATAAGCTAGGCCTGGTGGTACAGGCCTAAAATCCCAGCCACTCAGGAGGATGAAGCCAGAGGATTACAAATTCAAGGTCTGCCCTAGGCTACAGAGTAAATTCAAGGCCAGCCTAAACAACTTGTGAAAGCTATCTCAAAAGAATAAAAAGAGGAATGGAGGTGTAGCTCAGTGATAGAGCAATTGCCCAGAATGTACAAAATCTTGGGTTCAATTCAAAGTACCACAAAAGTCAAAAAATAAAAAAGAACAAAAGACTCTTAACATACTAAACATACTATCCAGGAAGCTATCCATCATTATTTAATATTGGTTGTTTTTATTCCAATAATGGAAATAAAGATAAAGTGGCAGCCACTCATCTTCTTGCAACTTTCTCCAACTCTCCTTTTAAAAATATATATATAGGGGCTAGAGAGATGGCTCAGCAGTTAAGAGCACTGGCTGCTCTTCCAGGGAACCTGGGTTGAGTTCTCAGTCCCCACTGGGGGCTAACAACCATGTGGAATTCCAGTTCCAGGGGATCTATCTGATGCCCTCTTCTGGCCTCTAGGCACTGCATGCACATGGCACACTTATATACATGCAGGCAAGGTATGGAGGGAAAAAAAAGACAAATGTTTTAAGAGAGATGTAATAGTTCATGACTTATTAGGGACTCATCTGGGAAAGAATAAGCTAATGTTTGTCAAGGGTGATTGGGACTTGGAAATTGGAAAGAAAAAGGAATACTTCATGTCTGAAAGTAAACTTTGAGACCTTTGAAATATTTTTTCCCCCTTCTTTTGTTTTGTTTTGAGACAAGGTCTTACAGTGTAACCTGGACCTGGGGTACACTTGCCTCAGTTTCCTCAGTCCCACAATGTCTGGCTTCTGACTTCTTTATTTAAATTTAGAGACAAAGTTTCACGAAGCTCAGGTTGGCCTCATACTCTGTTTACATAGGATGATCCTCCTGTACCTCTGGAATACTGGGATTAAAAGTATGCATCACTATGCCACGTTTATGCAGTACTGGAGATGGAACCCAGGGCTTTCTGTATGGTTGATAAGCATTCTACTAACTGAGCTATAGCCCCAGCTCATCACACCTGGCTTCTTTGCATCTTTTTCGAAAGGTAGAGTTGTGTTTACAGTTTCCAATTCTACCTGTGGCCTCACTGTAAATAGCAACAGGCTAATAACTGGGATTAATTGCTGAAGTTTCCCTCATTAAATTATAGGCAAAAATAGACCTCTTAAATGTTAGTATAGTTCTTAAGCAAAGTATAGGTTCCATGAGTATCTTGCAAACACTTTCATGTATGTAACATTTTTGTTGTTGTTACTGGCATGGCATCATGTGGAGTTAGTGTTTATTAAGTGCTATAATGCATTTCTGTATGTTGGTAGCAAGATAAGTAATAAGTATCTTAAACAGGAATCCATGGTTGCTTTTTTTTTTCCAGTAAAGCCAAGGTAATAAATATTTTAGACTTTGTGGGAGAAAGACAAAAACCAAAGATGTTATCAGATTGCTTTTATAACAAAAGAGAATACTCAAACCCTGCTCTGCCTACTTGCTAGGAAAAGGCTGTACAGCTCATTTGATTCCAGTTGTATAATCTGGAGTCATTCAGTTGACCACCAGCAAGTGGCCTAAGATGTGCAGCCAACACTGTTTCTTTCGCTCTCTCCCAGTAATACCCAGATGTAGCCTGCTATTCTCACAAAATACCCAGCCTTCTCAGCTTGATTTGCTGGGCCAAGAAGAGGTGATATGCTTCGCTTCTGACCCCTAGATGAAGAGTCTACCTTTCCAAGTCTGGTATTTGCAAACCATAGAGACCCCATTGTATGGTGATGCCTAGGTACTGGAAAGGCCACTAGTCAGAGAGGCAGGTCCTAGGAGTGCTTAGCTAGGAAATGAATCACGAGCTTGGTCTTTCACATTCACCATGAGAGTCTACAACAGTATAAAAACTTGGGGTGAGGTGGATGCCTACTGATACCTAGTGTGCAGAGACCAGAGATGCTGTGAAGCATCCTAATAATGCACAGGACAGTCCATGTAATACAAAATTATCTAAACTACAATGTCAACAGTGTGAACCTGAAAATCTCTAATCTATAATACTAAAAATACCTCCCTTTTTGTGTTTCTTAGCCAATAGACCTTGAGAACCTTATTCATCTATGTTTTATAGCTCTAGTTTGTAACATTTTTGAATAAATATACATATTTATTAATAATACTAGTTATTGGATGTTTATATTATACATGCTAAGTGGTTTATAGGCATTTATTACAACAGAGTTGGACACCATTATTATTCCCACTTAAAGGATGGATTTGACATTGAGAGATTAATTTTTCCAAAGTTATACAAACAGAGGACCTGGGATTAATAATTAATGTATAATATGTTATAAACTTTCCTTCCAAATTAAAGTTATTGACCTGGGAAGGTGACATATCTGTAATACTAGCAGTTGGGAAGTAGAGGCAGGAGGGATAGGAGTTCAAGGTCATCCTCAGCTACATAGGTAGCTCAAGGCCAGCCTGGGCTACATGACACTGTCTTTTAAAAAAAAAACGGCAGGGGATATGGCTCAGATGTTAGAGTGCTTTCTCAAGCATAAATCTGTGAGTTGATCCCTAGCACATTATAAACTGACTGAATGCAGTGGTGAGTGTCTGTAATCTCAGTACTTTGGAGGTGGAGGCAGGAGGATCAGAAGTTCAGGGTCATCTTCAACTAGAATTTCTGAGTCCAGCCTGGGCTACATGAGATTCTGTCTTAAAACAAACCACATACCTTGAATTATTAACAAGCATTTTCAGAAGCCTGTCCTTTGTAATTTAAGCTGTAACACTGCAGCTCAATGGATGGATTACTTCTCTACCTAAACCTTCACTAGTAGATAAAAAAATGTTTTTCTTGTTCCGTTTTAGATTATCATGTTTATAAATATCATCTCAAATAAAATTGTGTTTTTCCTTCCAGAACTTGCCAATGTTTCTTACAAACTTAACTGCCAACTTGTAAAAGCAGAAGTTCTACTTGGATCTATCTCAGGCCAGCATTACACTGCCAATGCCAAATATACATGTTTCAGTGTTAGGGACAGTTTCTAGCTTCAAATAATGTTATTTATTGGCAGGATTTTAAGTCATAATAAACTTTGTCGTTCCAAATGAAATTTGTTTTTAAAATAAACGAGTTCAAAATTAGACTTGTCTTGGAAAAGTACTCCAGCAATATGAATAGAAATGTCCTACATAGTCCAGGTGAACATGTGCCAAGTTGTTTATCAGGTACTTAAGATGATCAGTCTCAGGCTGGGTGTGGTAGCATATGCCTTTAATCCCAACAGGCAGAAGCAGGCAGATCTTTGTGAGTTCAAGGCCAGCCTGGTCTACATAGTGAGTTCCAGACCAGCTGGGACTACAGAGAGACCCTGTCTCTAAAAGGCCAAAATGATAAAAAAGACAAAAAAAGGTAAAAGTGAAAAAAAAAAAGGACATATAGGAAAATGGGAATAATGGTGCAATTCTGTAGCTCCAGCACTTGCTTACAGGGAGGGATGCAGGAGGATTGGGAGTTTCAGGCCATCTTTAGGTACACAGGAATTTGAAACCAGTCTGGGCTATGTGAGATGTTATCTCAAAAGTCAAAAATAGAGCCTTGAGAAATGTCTCAAGAGTAAAGGCACTTGACTACTTGACACTGAGCATGATGGGACCTACATGGTGGAAGGAGAGAACTAACTCCCAAAAATTGTCATCTAGGCATCTGATTCTTTGCAACTGGAAATTAGGTGGAGCTGTGAGCCACTATGTGGTATTGGGAACTGAACCCAGGTTCTCTGCAAGAGCAGTAAGTGCTATTAACCAGTAAGCCATCTCTCCAGCCCCAAATGCAATTTTTTTCTTTCATTTTATTTTTGGAGACAGGGTCTCACTGTATAGACCAGGCTGCCCTGGAACTCATAGAGATCCACCTGCCTCTGCCTCTGGGTGCTGGGATTAAAGCCAATGCACTGGGCTCCAAATCTAACTTTTTAAAAGCCACAAACAAAAACAACAGGAGATGGGTGTGGTGGTACATGCCTGGAATCCCAGCACTAAAAAGGCAGAGGCAGAAGAATCACCTAGAGTTCTAGTCCAAAGCTGGAGAGATGGTGGTCAGCAGATAAGAATGGGTGCTGCTTTTCCAGAGAACTCAGTAACCAAGTCCAGCAGCTCATAACTGCCTATGACTCCAGCTTGTGGGAGATCCAATGCCTCTGGTTTCTGAAGGCACCTGCACTCATGTGCATGTACCTCCATGTAGACACAAACATAGATACATAATTAAAAATAAAACAAGTTCTAGCCCAGTCATAATGCTAGAGTAATAATTTGTTTCAAGCCAAACCTTGGAAACAAAGTATATTCTAAAATTAGAATACATTTTGGGGGCTGGACAGATGGCTTAGATATTAAGAGCACTGGCTGCTCTTGCAGAGGACCCAGGTTTGATTGCCAGCACCCACATGGAAGTTAACAACCCTCCTTAACTCCAGTTCTAGAAGATGTGATTCCCTGTTTTGGCCTCTATGGGCATTTCATGACATAGTTATGCTTACATACAGGCAAACCACTCATAGACATAAAATTAAAAGCTTAAAACCAGTGCCATCGAGTCATTTCTGCAGCCCCACAAAGTATATTCTAAATAAGATTCAAAATATACAAAATGTTACAGATGAACAATTTAGTGATTATTTTCTTCTACAGTATATCTGCTATGGTCTGAGTATGTCTTCAAAAAGTCATTTGCTGAAAGTTGATTACCCTCAAAAATGAAAGTCATCAATGAAATTATCAATGTCATAGTATTAAGATGTAGGTCTTTTAAAATTTTAGATTTATTTTTATGTGTATGAATATTTTGCATTGTGTGTATGGCTACTACTTGCATGCAATGCTTGTGGAGGCCAGAAGAGGGCATCGATCCCCTGGAACTGCAGTTACGACTGTTGTTATCTGCCATGTGGGTGCTGAGAACAAACCCAGGTCCTCTGCAAGAACAGCCAGTGCTCCTAATTGCTGAGCTATCTCTCTAGTCTCAAGATGTAGATCTTTTGGGACGCCGTTAATTCAGGAGGTCAGATCCCTCATGAATGTGATTAGCAACCTTGCAAAAGGGTTGGAGGGGATTAGCTAGGTTCTTTTTAGCCTTTTGTTTCTTGTATTTCTTTTACTCTCCTTTGGTAATGGAGATTGAGCCCAGGGCCTCCTACATGCTAGGCAAATGCAATGCCACTGAGCTATATCCTCAGCTTACCTTTGTGTCTTCTATGGTGTGAGGACACAGCATTCATTCCCTGGAACAGAACTCAGCAACAAAGCACTATCTTGGAAACAGCCACTGGACTCTCACATGAAGTCTTCTTAGTGGCTTGATCTTGGACCTCTGAGTCTCCAAACTTTGAGAAATAAATTCCTATTGTTTTTAAATGATCCAGTCTCAAGTACTTTGTTAAACAGCATGAATGGACTAAGTCAAGACCCATTTCTCTTTATACCTTATAATTTTCATTTGGCTATACTTATAATCAAGTATCCTTGGCTACACAGTAAGTTTGAGGCCAGTGGGAGATATATGAGACCCTGTCCAAACCAGGGGAGGACTGAAGGTGAGCTGGCTCAGCAGCAGGTAAAAGCACTTGCTGTCAAGTCTGACAACTTGACTTCAATCCCTGGGAACCTCATGGTGGAGGGAGAGAACTGACTCCCACAGGTTGCTCTCACACATATACACATAATAAATAAATATAATAAAATTTTTAAAAATTCAATTTTGTGAAATGATTGATTCCAAGCCTAAACTCAAGTGATCCTACATTTTATTTTACTATATTAAAAATATTATTTATTTGTATGAGTATTTTGTCTGCATGTATATAAGTGCACCATGTGTGTACCTGGTGCCAGAGGAGGCCAGAAGAGGGCATCAGATTCCCTGGAACTGATGTTAAGGATGGGTGTTAACTGCTATGTAAGTTCTGGGAACTGAACCCCGGTCTCCTGGAAGAGCAGTAAGTGCTCTTAACTGCTGAGCTATCTCCTCAGCCCAAATTCATGTGTATGTGTGTGTGTGTGTGTGTGTGTGTGTACTTGTAAGGGTAGAACTTAAAGTGCTTGGCATTTGTTTCTGTTATTTGTGAACCACAAGGCTTAGCTAACAGAAGTACTCCAGGGATGCTTGTAAAATTTGTCTTTGGAGAAGATGGTCTTTTGAAGAAGTTTAATGGGTCTTTTGGTTATATGAAGTAAAGAAAAATTTCACTCTGGAATGAAGAAATGCAGAAGGGTTACAACTGTAATGAGCAAAATGTTAAAAGTCTGTGTCTTCATGGGTACCCTACTAAATACTCGTTGGCTTGTTTATTGAAAAGATGATCTGTAGTTTCTTTCATTGGGACTGGTGACAAATGAAGTTGACACCCTGGTGAAGACAAAATAAATAAAGGAGCCAGCTATGGTGGCTTGTGCTATAATCCCAGCACCAGGAGGACTAAAGCTAGAGGGACACTAGGCTATAATGAGACCCTGTCAGACAAACCTGCCTAAAGGAAACTTCTAGCCCAGCAAGATGAGTTGGCTCATGAAACATGGTAGCTAAGGAGAAGCTCCCCACTGAAGAGCCATGATCAATGATTGCCAACAGTGAATTATTCTATAATTTAAAATTATAATTTTAAACATTTAAAATGACACTTATTTCCGTGTTTATATGTGTTTGTATGTGTATGTGTGCAGGTGCACATGTACCATGTTGTATTCATAGAAGTCAGAAGACAACTTGTAGGATTTCATCCTTTCCTCTTATTGTGTGGGTTCTGGCGGATTGAACTCAGGTTGTCAGGCTTGGCAACAAGTGCCTTTACTTACTGAGCCTTCTCTATGGCCCTCTACTTAGTTTTTAAGTGGTTTTCGTTTGTTTGAAGTACTGGAGATCAAGCCCAGGGCTTGTGCATGCTAGGTAAACCCTCTACTACTGAGTCACATAAATGTATGTTTGACATGGTATAATAGCCTTGGTTTTTTATTATGAGACAGGGTCTTGAACTCTTGGTAATTTTTCTGCCTTAGTGTCCCAAGTGCTGGGATTATAGCATGAGCTACCATGCCAGGTCTTAACTGTGCTTTGGAAAATAAACAGTATGCTGACCTTAAGGAGAGTATATTGCTCAGAGTGTAGATTTGCACAGCCACTCTGGAAAACTTTTATATGTACTGAAATGATGGAATTCAATATAGCAGAGAAGCCACAAGTACATACTACACAGTTGTGATTTGTAGAGGCATACTGTTGAAAGTAGTGTAGCATACAAATAATTAAAAAATTTTTAATCTTTATTTTATGTGCATGAGTGTTTTGCTTGCAGGTATGTAAGGTGCACCATCTGTGTGCAGTGCCTGTGGAGGTCAGAAGAGGGCATTAGATCCCTTGGAACTGGAGTTACTAATAGTTGTTAACAACCATGTGGGTGCTGGGATTCAAACCTGGATCTTCTGGAAGAGTAGTCATGCTCTTAATTGCTGAGCCATCTCTCCAGCTCCACATGCAAATAATCTTGACAAAATTCAAAGACAAGCAAAACTGAACCACATTGTTGGCTGGGTTATATAGCTCAGTGGCAGAGTAGTGCTTGTACAAGGCCTTTGGTTCAAACCTCAGCATCAAAATAGTGTAATTCCAGCAGGGTATGTGGTGCACACCTGTAATCTAGGCACTCAGGAGGTGGAGTCAATGGGATGAGTTCAGAGCCATCTTTGTCCACAAAAGGAATTTGAGGCTAGCCTGAGCCACATGAAACCATTTCATAAAATCAAAACCACTCAGGACTACTTAGGATTGATTTTATGCTTGAGGCAAACCTGGGTTACATAGTGAGACTGCCTGAGATCTTTCTCCAGAAAGGACTGTTGTTAGGAATATACATGATATGTACATAAAGAGAATTTAGGGTGCTGGGGAGATTCTGTGGTTGAGATCACTTGCTACTCTTGCAGAGGACCTGAGTTCACCAGCTCCAGAGGATCCAACACCCTTTTTTGCGGGCACTTACACTCACACAGACACACAGACATTCTGAAAAATAAAAAAAAAGAAAACTTAAAGAGCAGAGGATGTAACCCAGTGGCAGAACTTGGCAGGTATTGGCAAGGCCCTGGGTTCAATTTCTAGTACTGAATGAACAAAACACTTTAAAATGTCTTTTCAAAAAATCAAGAAACAGAGTACTTTTGGGAGGAAAGCAGGGACAGAGTGGCATCTGGGAGGAGCATAGAACACGGCATAGTTTAGGGTTCTTTTTTAAATTAGGTGGTGTATACACAGGTGCCCAACTTTTAAAATGAAGTTATGGTTGAACTGACAATTTATTTACACTCATCTTGGATTGTATGTGAATTGTACACATCATTGTGCGTACTTCGCTATGCTTTGGGGTTGGATAGGCAGACGTTGCTGCAAAAACAGCTCTCTTGAGATTACAATCACCACGCCGGGTCTTTAGTGAATTCTGCAGATGGAACTCAGGTTCTGGCACTTTTACCGGTTAAGCCATCTTCCCACTTTTTACATTTTTGGGATAGGATCTCGTGTAGTCGAGGCTGGCTTCAAACTCACTAAGGAGCAGCGGCGGGCCTTGAACTCCTCACCCTTCTCCCTTCACCTCCCGAGTGCTGGGATTACAGGCGAGTGCTGGGATTACAGGCGTGCTCCAGCACGGTGCGCTCTGAAGGAAGTCGGCGTTCCAAATAGTCATCAGCACACCACCGCCTTTCCCTCTTCGGTGTCCCAGGCCTTCCTTAGGGATCCTCCAGGCCGTGCAGCCGGCGTCTCGTCCGCTCTCCCGCCCCTGTGCAGGCCACCAGGACGCCCGGCTCAGTAAGAGAAAAACGTCCTCCAGGACAGGGCGGCTTCGGCTGCAGGAAAAGCCCTATCGCAGCCCTAGTTCGTAGCCACAGCCACTTTCTCCCAACAAGGGCCGCGATTGGCGGAAGGCCGCGGCTCATGAGCGACTTCCGGGGCGGGCGCGGGGCGGGCGGGGCTGAAGGAACAAGGCTTCCGGCGCGAGGCGCCGTGCTCACGCGTCTCTGGCGGGATGGCGGCCCCGGTGCTCCATTCGCGCATGCTGAGCGGTGCGGTGGCTGCGGCCCCTGCGGTGTCCTCGCTGGGCGCATCGAATACTGGGTAAGATCTCGAGTGCCTCCGCGCTCCGGTGTGGAGCGGAAACCGGGGAGCCGGCGTGCGGTCGGCCCAGCTTCGCGGGAACCCGCGGCTCTCCGCGAGGGCAGCGGGCAGGCCGAGGCGCGGCGTTTGCGAGGCTCTGTTCTGTCTCGCAGTCACCCCGGGCCGCCCTCGGGACCCTAGGCCTGCCTTCTGCGCCTTTCCTCTTCCTCCGCCCGTCCAGGTGGGCGGCATTCATTCCCCGAGCTTTGGATTTCCGAATGAAGGCTGACACTGGTGACCAGTCGAATCTTGAGGTTTTGTTTCGGCATTTTCCTAAGGTCTAAAGTTTTGCACAAACGAGCCGTGTTTTATCTAAGAAATTTTTTCCCCCAATTTAAGGAATCCGTAGTCCCCACAAAATTCTAATAGTTTAACTTTCAGACTTTGCTCTGTTTGAATGAAATCGACCTTAAAAAGCACTTAGAATAATATTGACAGTTATTTGTGAAGTGCATACTGTGTTAAGGCAGTGGTGTTCAGAGACTTCACTTTCTTATCTACAGACCTGGAGGGGGACAGTAATTGAGCAAGATGGTTTCAGGTATCAGTAAGTGCTGTGAAGACTGCATGGTAAAGGAGGGTGGGTGTGTTAGGTTTCTGGTGAAGAAGGCCCTCGACATTTACACTTCAACTTAAATGAGTCCTTTGTATGTATCTGGGAAGTGCTTCTAATAAAATGAACAGCCAGTGAAATGGGAACCAGCCTGACAAGTTTGGGGAATAGAAAGAACATCATGCTATATATAACAAGAGGTTGGTTGTACATGACATCAGTGAGGTGGACCAGGTAGAGCAGGATCTTAATTACTGCAGAAGTTTGGGTTCGTTTTCATTCCTTTTTCTTCTCTCTCTCTCTCTCTCTCTCCCTCTCTAATTGAGACAATGTCTTGCTGTGTAACCTAGATTAGCCTGAAATACCTGGATTACCTTAGCAGTATGTTGGGTTTTCAGGCATGTGCTGTCACACACATTAAGAGTTTGAGTTTGGGGTCTGGAGAGATGGCTTAGCAGTTAAGAGCAACTGACTGCTCTTACAGAGGACCTGGGTTCAGTTCTCAGCACTCATGTGGCAGCTAACAACCATCTGTAACTTCAGTTTCAGGGCATCCAGTACTCTCTTTTTCTGATCTTACATACATGCAGACAGTACACTCATACATATAAAATAAAAATAATAGACATTTTAAAGAGTTGGATTTTTATTAAGCACCATGAGAAGACAGTTTTTAACTGAGTCAACAATGGATTGTTGAGGGATAAGATTGGAAGCTGGAAGACCATTTAAAAAAATACTTACATTTTATGTGTATGGGCATATTTGCCCGCATGTGTGTAAGTGCGCCCATGTCATGAGTGCCTGTGAAGGTCAGAAGTGGACATCAGATCTTCTGGAACTGGTGTACAGGTGTTTGCGCCATGTGGGTGCTGGGATTTGAACCTGGTCCTGGGCAAGAGCAGGCAGTGCTCTTAACTGCTGAGCCATTTCTCCAACCCCTGGAAGACTATTTAAGAAGCCTTTGCCTTGTCCCACAGAATGATGTTATTTAGTAATTTCACTATTGCATTGTCATGAATTTAATAGCTTGCTAATCTTCATTCTGCAGAATTTCAGATATGCTTGCACTAAAGAATGATTTCTTCAGTTCTCCCCCAAGAAAAACTGTTCGTTTTGGTGGAACTGTGACAGAAGTCTTGCTGAAATATAAAAAGGTATGAGGAGATACTGTGTGGAATGTGGTTTTTGTTAGACTATAATAGCTGTTAATGTTGAAGACCAGTATAAGGCTAGGAGTGTAGCTCAGTACTGGTGTATGCTTCAAATGGTCAAGACCTGTGTTTATCTTGAGCACATCCCTCTCCTCCCAACAAAAACCAGTATATATAATAAAATGAATTTTACCATTTATTTATCTATTCGTTTTGGTTTTGCAGTAGAAAGAACTGAACTAGGACCTTGCCCATTGCAGGCAAATGTACGTTCCAGTTTAAAAATAAAAATACTGTGATTACACCTTTACATCTCAGCACTTAGGAGGTAGAGGCAGGCAGATCTTTGTGAGTTCAAGGTCAGCCAGGACTACATACTTAGGCCCCGTTGCCAAAAAAGAAAAAACAAATTTAGGTACCAAAGTTGAAATCAAAATATTTAGTGATAAGGATGATACTGACAGTTCAACGTGTCAAAATGAGTTTGCCAAGGTTTCATGACTTCAAATACTGTATTTACTTGGTATGTTTTGAAAACCTTACAAAATGCTAAAATTAAAACAAAATTATCACTTTTTATTTTTTGAGACTGTCTTAACTGTATATAGCCCAGACTGGTGGTCTGACTCCAGTGCCCCTGCCTGAAGCCTGAGTGCTGAAATGAAGGCAGATATGTGCCCTGCTAAGTCACCTTAGTTCTTGAGAAATGAACTAAGCATGACTTCGGGAGAATAAACTAGAGATTTTTATTTTTTATATTGGCTTATAAGTGATCCTCTAGACCTTATCACTAGAGAGAAAATATAAATGACTTTGTATATATGTATCTATAATACCCACTGATAGCCATACAGAATTGAATTGATGATATTCTAATTCTCCCTTACTTAGATCATCATAATGCATTTTGTTTTGAGACAGGGTCTCACTAGGTAGCCCTGCCTGACCTAGAACTTGCTATGTAAACCAGGTTGACCTTGAACTCAGATCTGCCTACCTCTGCCTCCTGAGTGCTGGGATTAAATGCATGTGCCACCATGCCCAGCTTAAATAGGTGTTCTTAAAAGTTTTACAGTCATGAATTATTTAAGAATAACTTAAGAATTATGAGGAATGTGTGGAAGTTTCATGGTTCTTTTTGAAATTTTGTGAGCTATCAAGGTTTATTAATAATTCTGTTATTTAACAGGAAACCACAGCAAACAGTTTTCTTTTTTTGTTCAGGGTGAAACAAATGACTTTGAGTTATTGAAGCACCAGCTGTCAGATCCAGACATAAAGGTAAGAAAAATTTTTTTAATTATATTATCCACTTTGTGTTTGAATATGTATGTACTTGCATTCACACACACCTGTATGTACTTGCATACTCCTTCATGCCACAGTGAGAGCATAGGCCTTCTTCATGTGAGTCTCAGGGATTAAAGTCCCAGGTCATCAAACTTCAAAGCAGGATTCTTCACCAGGTGGACTGTCCTGATGGCCTCCCCTTTTGCAAGGGGCAGGGTACATCAGTAGCAAAGTTACTGTTTCTTTGTATATTTGGTCCTATTCTGTTCTCTAAAACTTCCTTTCCATGATCTCATCTTATTTAACTCAGTGGTTTTTAATGGGAAGCAGTTTTACCTACTAGGTGACATTTAGCAATGGCTGGAAACTTTTTTGGTTGTTAGAATTGGGAGGGAGGAAGGGAGGGGAGGGAGGGAGGACTACTCTTTGCATTTAGTGGGTGGATAACAGTTATTTTTTAAATCAGGAAACAGGGTTTCTCCTCCCCTTACCAAACATGGAGCCTTAAAAAATAAGACAGTAGGGAGTGGAGAGATGACTCAGGGGTTAAGAGCATTGGCTGCTCTTGAAGAGGATCCAGGTTTGATTCCCAGCACACAAATGACAGCTAACAACTGTCTGTAACTCCAGTTCCAGGGGATCTGACACCCTTTTCTGACCTCCATAGGCATTGTACAACATGGGTCCACTTACACACATGCAAGCAATACACCTGTACAGATTAAATAAAAGTAATAAATTTTTTTTTTAAATGAGACAGTAAAAACATAAACATTGGGATCTTTAAAGAAGATTTAATGTGTTGGGGGTAGTGGTATACATTCCTTTAATCCCAGTACTTGTGAAGTAGAGGCAGGTGGATGGCCTCAGTTTGAGGCCAACCAGAGTTATATAAAGAGATCCTATCTCAAAAAAGAAAGACTGAGTGAGTTAATATTCGAGATGTACCTTTGACCTGAAATAAGAATTTAGTTTTTATTAGCTGTGATTTTTGTTCTGCTCATAATCTATATTTCTTCGTTCTTAATTTATATTAAGTCCATTTTTCTTTCTGTAGTTAAATTACATTATCTTTATGTGAGTGTGTTTTGCCTGCATGTATGTAGGTACACCAAGTGCATGCAGTGCTCTTGGTGACCTGAAGAGGGTTGTTAGCCAGCATGTGGGTGCAGGGAACTGAACCTGGGCCATCTGGAAGAGTAGCTAGTTTCTTTAGCAGCACCCTGCCTTCTAGTACTTTCTTACATGCCAATTGCAGAGGATATTTCAAGCCTTATACTAATTCATCAGTTGTCACTGTTGGCCACCCAGTTCTTAAAAACTCGCTTCATTTTCTATAATCTACTTATTTACTTTATTAATAGGTTTCAGTGTGTGTGTGTGTGTGTGTGTGTGTGTGTGTGTGTGTGTGTGTGTATGAGATGGTAGCTCCAGCTGGCTTGGAATTTGCTATGGAGACCAGAATGTCTTAGATCTCACAATGCTGGAATTGAAGGCATGTACTACCATGCCTGATTTTGATTTTTTTTTTTTTAAATACTTTTAAAGAAAAACTTAATATTTGTGTGTATGTGAGTGTGTTGCCTGTATGTAAGTGCACCTGTATTGTGCAGTGCCTGCAGAGGTCAAGAGGGCATTGGATCCCTTGGAACTGGAATTATAGCTGGTTATTAGCCACCATGTGGGTTCTGGGAACCGAACCTGGGTCCTGTACTAGAGTAACCAGTGCTCTTAACTACTGAGCCATCTCTCCAGCCTCTTGATTGGCTTTTTAACTTGATGCTTTTTTCACTTGACAGATTCTGATTTTGAAATCTGCTTTTGTCCTTATGACTCTCAAAATTGTATGTTGTAGTTCCTATTCTTGTAGACTCAAATTTGTTTCCTAACTACCTGTTCATTTGCCTCTACCTAGAAATGTTAATGTGTTCCAATTTATTTAGCAAATCTACTTACTATCTCTTCCCCAAACTCATTCCTTTGTAGCTTCCTTTTTTTTAAGTCACAGCTGACCTAGAACTCACTTTGTAGACCAGGCTGGCCTCTATTTCATAGTACTTCCTGAGTACCTTCTGGTAGCCTGCACTACTGTGCCTGTCCCATTCTACAGCCTTCTTTATGTTAAGTGGTTTACTGCTTGCCCAGTTCTTGACTTAGGGACCTTATAGTCTTTCTGGACTTTTTTTACTCTTCACAATCTTTCTCTCACTAAGGCATTTTTTTAGGGGGGAAAAAAAATCTTTTAAGTCTGGTTTTCTTGAAACTTTCTTGTCTGGATTCTTCCGGTATTCTTACCTACTTTCCCCCTAGACCCTTTCCTATAGATTTTAAAAAGCATTTCCTTTATTATTTTTATTTTTTGTGTATGAGTGTGTTGCCTGCATGTGTGTAAGTGCACCTGTGTTGTATAGTGTGTAGTGTCCGTGGAGGTCAGAAGAGAGTGTCGGATCCCCTGGATCTGGAGTTACAGACATTTGTTAGCTGCCATCTGGGAGCTGGGATTTGAACTCAAGTCTTCTGCAAGAGCAGCCAGTGTTTCTAACCACTGTGAGCCATCTCTCTAGCCCTCCCTTTCCTGTCGATTTATTATAAATAGTGTAGTGTGACTCATCTCTCCACAGGACATGCCTAGGCATGTCATTCCCCTACTTGAAAACTTTATGTCTGTGAAAGAGTAAAGGTCCTACAACATTTTCCCTACTTTCAGTCTTACAAGATACTTTATTCACTGAACTTGCCACTTTCCATTTTGCATGTCTTTGCATGTGACTCTTCTTTCTGACCGATGGAAGTCTTCTGTGAACCCTTCATTTGAGCCTCTTCTCATTGTTTCCCTCCCAATTCCTGCCCTTTGCTTCACTTCATTGTCCTCATCCCTAAAATAGAAATCACTAGTACTTGCTTCTCTGGGTGGTTGTAGGGAATAACTGAGTTAGCATATATTAAGGTCTTAGAACATTGCCCAGTACACAGTAAATGCTGTATCTGGCACACATGGCCTCTCTGCCTTTCTGGCTCATTGCTCACCAGATTTATCTGTTGGCTTGTTTACTATAAGCTGTAACCATACTGAATTATTTTCAGTTTTCTGAAAATACACTTTTTCCTCTATAAGAAGTATACTGTCACTTTTCTGAAAACATACCTGAAGTATTATTTCCTCATTAAAGCTCTTCTTAGCCCTTGCCTTCTTAAAGAGGTCCAAAGGGCCAATTTCTTTGTGTTCCACTCTATCTTATGTGATCAGACCTTTGCTCTTTCCCACTAATCTGGTCCTGGGGTTAGAACCCAGGGCCTTAAACACTGAGCTTTGTCCCTAGCCCTCAGCAGAGTCTCTCTCTCTTTTTCTCTCTCTGTCTCCCTTCTCTCTCTCCCTCTCTCTTTTACTTTTTGAAAATTACATTTATTTGTTTGTGTGTGTATCAGTGTGCATGTGGAGGGCAGGGGACAATTTGCTGGAGTCAGTTCTCTCCTTTCATCATGTAGGTCCCAGGGATCAAACTCAGTCATCATCAGGCTTGCATAGCAAGCTCTTTTACCTGCCATTTCCCCAGCCACAAATTTCTGTGTGATATAGTAGTGTTTTTCTCTCCTTTTTTAAAGGGAGGGTCTCCTTGTAGCTCTAGCTGGCCTGGAATTCACTGTGCAGACCAGACTGAGATCTGCTTGCCTCTGCCTGGCATTAAAAGTGCATCACCATGCTGGGCATTGTTATTTTTCTTTGTGGTGCTAGGGATTAAGCGTAGGGCTTTGTACATACTAGACAAGCACTGTACCACTGAGATATACCCCCAACCCATCTTCAGCAGATTTTTGACAGGGTGAAAACATACCAGTTGTGCCTGTGCTTTTTCAGACTATTGCAAGTGTTTGCTCCTAATTCTGGTTCACCACTAAAGCACCAGAAGTATCTGAATGGTACAGTTTTATTTTTAGTTATTTTATGTCTTTTTTTTTTTTTTTTTTGAGATGGTCTCCCTGTTGCCCCAGCTGACATGGAACTCAATATGTAGACAAGGCTGGCCTTGGACTCACAGAGATCTGCCTTTGCTGGGATTATAAGGGTATGCAACCACACCTGGTCATTTTTATTTTTTTGCAGTACTAGAGATTGAAATCAAGGTCTTAAGCATGCTGAGCAAGTGATCCACCACTGAGTTACATGCCTAATTTTGTTGTTGTTCTGTTTTTATTTTTTAATTGCTATCGATTGCAATTTCCAACTCTAAATTTATTATTAAAATGTTTTTGAAGTTTGTTGTTTTGAATTATAAAATTAAGAATTTTATAGTATATAAACAATAACTAAATAAAACAAATTAACTCATATCTTCATAGCTCTGTACATTTGAAAATTTTTTTATTGAGTATTTGTGCATTTCATATAGTAGATCTTAGTCAAATTTAGTCCCCCTCCCCCACCAAATTTCATACATTCTGTCATATATATTATACAAGTCCTTTCTGGTCAAGCATTTGTACTGAAATGTTCTGTGGTGCACGTTCATCCACTGGAGTCTAGTCAACCTATTTAGAGTCTCCCTTAAAGATCATCTACTCTCCCTCAGCTGTTTGTGTTTTTTTTTTTCTTTAAAATTTTCTGAGATAAAGAGTCTAGCTGTGCAGTATAGTCTTTCCTCAAACTTTAGATTCTTCTTCTACATTGAGTTTTGGTATATGCCACTGTGCCTTGCAGCTGAGTTGCTTTTTTAAAATAAATTTTTAGGGACTGGAGAGATGGGTCAGGATAAGAGTACTTACTGCTCTTCCAGAAGATGCAGGTTTGATTCCCACAGGGTGACTCACAACCTTCTGTAATTTCAGTTCCAGGGAATCCAGCTCCCTCTTCTGGGCTCAGTGAGCATTTCACACACATGGTACACTTACATGTACACACACATAAATAAATGCATCTTTAAATTTTTTATTTACTGGACTAGAGAGATGGCTCAGTGGTTAAGTTCACTGGCTGCCCTTGCAGAAGACCTGGGTTTAGTTCCCAGCACTCAAGTAGTAATTAACAAGTAGCCCTTAGTTCCAGTTCCAGGGAAACGACACCCTCTTCTGGCCTCTGGCTATTGCAAGCACGGGTGCACTTACATGCAGGCAAAGCAGTCACATAAAATTATTTTTATTTTTGTGTATGTCATGTTGTGTGTAGGGGCATGCAGACAGTGATGCACATCTGGAAGTGAGAGAACGACTTTGTGGACTCAATTCTGTATTCTTTTTTTTGGTCTTTTTGAGACAGGTCTCCCTCTAGCCCCAGCTGGCTTGGAGCTTATTATGTAGACCAGGCTAGCCTTGAGCTCACAGAGATCCAACTGCCTCTGCCTCATTGAGGGCTTGGTTTAAAGGCATGTACCCCTCCTCCCCCCAGCTTTGAGTTCTATATTTATGAGGGTTCTAGGGATTGAATTCAGGTCACCAGACTTGTGCAGCAAGTGCTTTTATCCGTTGAGCTATTTTTTTTTTTTTTAAATAAAGAGTCTCACTTTGTAGCTCTGCTGGCCTGGAACTTACTATGTAGACCAGGGTAGCCTTGAACTCAGTGATCTGCCTGCCTCTTGAGTACTAGGATTCTAATTAATTAAAAAATTTTATGTGTAAGAGTGTTTTGTCATCATGTATGTATGTATATCACATGCACGTCTGGAGCTTGTGGCTGCCAGGAAAGAGGGTGTTAGGTCCCCTAGAACTGGAGTTACAATCCTTGTTAACTGGAGTTAGTCTTGTTAGCAGATTTATCTGTTCTTGTATTTGAGACAGGATCTCACTAGCCCAGCTTCCTGAAACTTATATAATCTTCCTGCCTCTATGTTCTGGGATTATAAGTATGTACCACTACCATAGCCAGCTTATTTTTTCACTGTTTATTCTCCCTCCCTCCCTCATAGAGATCTTCCTGCCTCCCGCTCCTGAGTACTGGGATTAAAGGTATCCATTTCCATGCCCTCTTTATTCTTGTTTTTTGTTTCCAGGCCTCTTGACTTAGCTATTTATTTAGCCTTTGTCGATTTTTTGGCTTTTGTTTTGTGATTTGAAGAGACAACCTAGCTTGTTTTTTCTATGCCACATCCATTACTAGGATGGAACCTAGTCTCTACCCCTGAGCTATGTCTGCATCCCCTCTTGCTTTTTATTTTCAGACAGTCTCACTATATTCTCTGGCAGGTCTTGAACTTGGTGATCCTCTTGCCTCAACCTTCACATTACAGGCCTGTGGCCACCGGCTCATCATTATCATTACTTTTAGTGGTTATAGACTTGAAATTTATACAGGGCAAATAGATTGTGTTTAGTAACTTCATTTTCCTGCCATGTTACTTGGTGTTTCATGAGGAAATAGTCAAGGTCTTGGAGGTCTGTCATATATGTATGGCATAGAAAGCACTCAGCATTTGGATAACGGTGGGGAAAAGGTGGCCATCCTCTCTGCATAGAACACTACATTTTGGGAGACTGGGCAGAGCATAGATTTGCCTTAAGCAGGCAGTTTTGATCGTCCCTTTTCCTGGTTGATCATGTTATTAGTCTGTCTTAATCTCAGATTCTTCTTCTGTAAAATGGGAATATCTTATCTTGTGGAATTTTTAGGATTAGAAAGAGCTGTACACTGTTAAATGCCTGCTCTGCCTGAGATATGTTTTCATTAAATGGTTCTTAATAGTCTTTGCTATAGGCATGACACTGTTTTGATTTTTAGTTTTTACTTTTCTTTTTTTTTTTCTCATAGACAAGATACTCATTATAAGATCTCTGAATTTGAAGCCAGCCTGCTCTACATAGTGAGTTGCTGGTCTCAATAAGAGAGAGAGGGCTTGGTGGAGGGAGTGGGTTTGATGGTGATACACTTGTAATTTCAACATCTTGAACTCTTCTGTGTGTGGTTGTGGAGATTGAACCTAGGGCCTTGCACATTCTAGGTTAGCAATTCTACCATAATGCCACCCATTTTGAGGGAGAAACTTGCTGTTGGCCAGGCTGACTTTGAACTCTTGATCCTTGTGAATCAGCTTTCCTTGCCTTGCTCGCAAAGTCCTCCCTTCCTCCCTCCTGTCTGTCTTTTTGAGACAGTCTCCCTCTAGCCCCAGGTGGCCTAGAACTTGCTATGTTGACCAGGCTGGCCTGGTATTGGTACCTCCTGATTGCTGGGATTAAAGGTCTCAAAGCCATTTTCATATACAAATTGAAGTTTTCCCTTAAAACATTTTCTCAGGGCTGGAGAGATGACTTAGCCGTCAAGAGCACTGGTGGTTCTTCCAGAAGACCCAGGTTTGAATCCCAGCACCCACATGGCAGTTAACAACTTTCTATAACTCCAGTTCCAGGGCATCCGACCCCTCTTCTGACATTGCATGACATGGGTATACTTACATACATGCAGGCAATACATGCATACACATTAAAAAAATATCAAAAACAAAATAAATAATACAAATCATTTTCTGGTGTATATTGTATACATTCATGAGCATATGTAGTTTGTTTTATGGTCTGGAATATTGTTTAGAGTATGTCCCTAAGATGTTAGGTTTGATCCCTGAGCAATTTTTCTCATGCCACTTAATAATAATAATAATTCATAGAGATCTGCCTGCCTCTGTGTCCAAGTGCTGGGATTAAAGGTGTGCAACACCATGCTGAGCTTAAAATTATTATAAACTGCTTCAAAAATATTTCTTAGTGCAGTGGAATGCAACCATTATTTATGTAAACACACTGCAATTAACATTTCAATCCAGTCACAGGTTGGGCTTAGAAACGTTTGTTGATGACCCCAGTCATTGTACTGTGAATGTTAAGAACATAACTTTTTAGTGAGTTTGAATATAGAGGAAATAGATATTAGTTCTTTGTTATCTTGTATTGCAATCTGCTGTAATTCCACAGTTTATACAAAGTCCTAGTGACTGGGTATGGTTTGTACACCTTTAATCTTAGCACTCTGGAGGCAGAGAGGCAAGAGGATCTTTGAGAGTTCAAGGCCAGCTTGGTCTACATACATTGCAAGTTCTGGGCCAGCTAGGGCTACAGGGAGACCCTGTCTCAAAAACAAGACCCCCCCCCCAAAAAAAAAAAAATCCTAGTTAGCATGAAGCATTTTCACTTACGCTTTTTGTATGAAACAGGGTCTCACTTTGTACCCAAGTTTGTTTGATATTTACTGTTGAGCCTAGGCTAGCTTCAGACTTTCAGTCCTTTAGCTTTAGTCTTTGAGGGCTGGGATTAAAGACTTTGGCTAACTTGCTCTCTTTAGATTATCTATTTTTGTGTACACATGTGTGTGTATGTGACTATAATGTAGGTACATGGGTGGATGTACATGTGGATTTAGAGGCCAAGGGGTCCTTTATTGAACCTGACATTCACTAATTGGCTAGAATGCCTGGTCATTGAGTGCCAGGGATTTGCCTGTCTCTGCTCTAGGGTTACAGACATGATCCCATGTCTGGCTTTTTTATGTTGGTGCTGGGTATCCAAACTTAGGTCTTTATGCTTGTGACTGAGCTGTCTTCCAGCTTAGATTACCTTTTGTTTTTTGTTTTTGATTTTGTTTTTGGAGCTAGGGTCTTCCTGTAGCCCCAGCTGACCTGGAATCTTGCTATGTAGACCAGGCTGGCCTCATCTCAGAGATCTGCCTGCTTCTGCCTCCAGAGTGCTGGGATGAAAGGCCAAAGACATTACCTTTAAAAAAAAAAAAATCCTAAACCTGTTTATTAGCTCATGGTAACTTTTAACTTAGCCTAAAGCATATGCTATCATACCTTACCTTTTTGATATTCAATTTTGGTTTAATTCCAAGTTTGTGGCATTTTTCCTCTAATTTAAATACTAAGTCTTTTTTTTATTTCACTAATTTTTGAAAGTATTAATTTTTTATTTCTGTATATGTATGTGGTGTAAATGTTCATGTAGTACCTCAGAGTCCAGAGAAGGGTGTCAGAACCCTTGGAGCTAGACTTAGAGGCATTTGTGAGCCACTGATATGGGTGCTGGGAATTGTACCCAGGGTCCACTGCAAGAAAAGCAGGTGCTCTTAAAGTTTACATGCAAAATAATGGATTTCATTTTGGCATTTTCATGCATGTCTGCCATTTTTCTTTGTGTTCATTCCTCCCCGTCCCTCACTGACCTTCCTAGTCTCCTTCCCTTCACAAGCCCTTCCTACTTGTGCGTTCATGCACATAGGCTCTGCTGCCCTTTCCCTCCCTACTTTCCTAAAGATGTCTTCCCTTTCATGGTCTTTATTTATTTATTTTTTTTTACTTTAATAAATAATTTTTGTTTTACAGTGCTGAGGATTAAACCCAGAGTCTCATACATGCTAGGAAGGTTTCACTACTGCCCTGCATTTAGAAAAATACATGTAACCAATATTGATGTGGAACTCACTATGTAACCTAGGCTAAGCCTTGAACTTGCATCCTCCACTTCCCAAGTGCTGACATTACAGGAGTGCAGCACCATGTCCAAACCCTGCTAGCATATTTTGGTTGAGCATATTTGGAACCTGAGTTTAAGTACATTATTTGTTGATACTGAAAGATTATTAGGGGAATGTAAATTACTTTGTTTTCCTGTAATCTTAGAGCATTTGTGGTTTCTCTTTGTTTTAACTTAAGGATGACCAGATCATTAACTGGCTGTTGGAATTTCGCTCTTCTATCATGTACTTGACAAAAGACTTTGAACAACTTATAAGCATCATACTGGTAAGTTTACCATTTATTTAGTTGACTAGCAGGTAGTTCTTTGAAAATAGAATGTATTTGTTAAATGTTTCCATTCTCTTTCTCATCTCTAGAAGTTGCCTTGGTTGAACAGAAGTCAGACAGTGGTGGAGGAGTATTTGGCTTTTCTTGGTAATCTTGTTTCAGCACAGACTGTCTTCCTTAGACCATGTCTCAGCATGATTGCTTCTCATTTTGTACCTCGTAAGTGGTTATTCTTTGCTTATAAAAACTAACTTCCTTCTTCTCCCCTTCCTTTCCCTTTCTTTCTCTTTCAAGTTCCTTTCACATTTCTGTCCTGTCTTGTTATAAAGAAAAGAGTTTGTTTTGTTTAAGGACAAGGGGCTACTTCTGGCAGTGGTTACCTTGCTGGCAGTTCTGACATGGCACAGGATATTATAGATGGGCACAGGAAAGGTTCCTGTGTGGATCTGTTTAATTTTTTTGTGTGTGTTTAACTTATTTATTTGTGTGTCTGTGTATATACATATGCCAGGGTACTTGTATTGGTCGGAGGATTACTTGGCCAAGTTGATTCTCTTTTTTTCTACCAGGTGGGTTCTCTCAGGTTGTCAAGCTTGGTAAAAAGCACCTTTATGTGTTAAGCCATTTGACTGGTTCTTAGATATGATATGTGTATCAGTGTATCTGCATGTGTACATACATGGTCATATGTGTATGGGTGGACATGTGTGCTTGTGCATGTAGAGGTCAGAGTTTAACTTTGATGTTTATCTTTAGAAATCTATTCACTGTTTTTTGTTGTTGTTTAATTGAGGCAAGGTCTCATTATGTAACCTTGGATGTCTTGGAACTCACTATATAGACCAGGCTGACCTTGAACTCAAAGAGAGCCTCTTGGCTTTTTCTAGGTGTGTTGAGATTAAAGGTGTGCACCACCATGCCCAGCCACCTTTTTTTTTTTTTTTTTGATACAGTATCTCTCACTGACCAGGAGTTTACTGAGTTGGCTATTCCTACGCAGTGCTGGGATTACAAGTGTGGGCCATCACACCTGGCTTTTTATGTAGGTTCTGGGGTTTAAGCTCAGATCCATATATTTGTATGACAAGCACTTTACCAACTAAGTCTGACTGACTTTTTAAAAATACTTTCTTAAAAAATTTTATGTTTATGAGTGTTTTGCCTGCATGTATATATACTAAGTGTGTACAGTGTCAAAGAAAACGAGAAGAAGGTATCAAAACCCTGGAGTTGTTAGCTGCCATGTGGGTGCAGTGAACTGAACCTCTGTCCTCTGGAAGAGCAGCAACTGCTCTTAACCACCGAGCCATCTCTCCAGCCCCTGAACTACATTAAAGTAATACCTATCCCTTGCACATTGGGGATTTTTCAGCCAGGGAAATGGATTTTGATGTTTTGGTTGACTTCTGTCCTCTCTGGTGATATCTAGATTCGTTTATAACTATGATTTTCATGGGCTGTAGTTTACTTCGGTGAGCTTCTGACAGAGTATTTGAGCTCATCTAAGATTTGTAACTGTTTAAAAACTAAAATGACTCAGAGAGGAAAATGCTTGTTTTACAAGTGTGATAGCCCGAGTTTAATCCCTAGAACCCCATGTAAAAGTGGTAGAGGAGAAAACCAACTTCATTAAATTGTCCTCTGACTTTGGCATTGAGTGTACTTACCCATATATTATACACAACAGTAAAACAAACAAAAGCTATCGATTTGTTTCACTTAGTAGTTTTTTTTTCAGATTGTAAATTTAATCATTGTACTATGTTTGGTTTTGTTTTTAATTAAAAGCCATCTATTCGTTGTTTACTGCAGTGATAGAAGAGCAACATATTTTCTTTTTTTTCTCCAAAGCTCGAGTGATCTTTAAGGAAGGTGACATAGATGTTTCAGATTCTGATGATGAAGATGACAGTAAGTATGAAAGCACTGCACACCTCCTTATCTTACAAAATTCATACTGAATGGTAAAATGTCAGGTATTTTTTCACAAGCAGACAGCAAGAAATGCAGACAACAGCAAATGATAACTTTTTAAACAATTTCTTTTTGCTAGTTTTTAAAAAAATTTTATATGTACATGTGTTTTGCTTGCATGTATACAAATGAATCATGTACATACAGTACCTACAGTGGGCAGAAAGGGCCTTGGATTCCCTGAAACAGGAGCTTTATATGGTTGTTAGCTGTCAGGTGGGTGCCTATAAGAGCAGCAAGTTCTCATAACAACTGAGCCATCTCTCCGGTCATGGTTTTTTTTTTTTTTTAAGACAGAGTCTCACTTTGTGGCTCTAGTTGGCCTTGAACTCACTATACCTGGCTGATAACTTTGATACATTTAGCCTTGGTATGTAGTCAGTTACCCTAAATGTTTATTACTAAGTCTTTTTTTTCTTAACCCCTTCTTTAGTCTGGGTCTCATGTATCTTCAAACTAGCCTTGTACTTAGGAGGTTGAGGATGATTTTGAACTTATCTTCCTGACTCTACCTCCTAAATGCTGGGGTTACAGGTCTTCCCTGTCAGGCCTGTTTTATGTGATCCTGGAGATTGAACTCAGGGCTTTGTGAATGTTAGGCAAGCACTGCCAACTGAGCTACATCCCTACGTACCTTCTCCCCCTTTATTTTTAGATAGGGTCTACTGTGTAGACTGGCCTCCAACTTATGGCAATCTTCCTGCCTTAGCCTCTTAAGTGGTGGGATTACAGGCATGTGTTACCATTTTCAGTTAAAAACTCCAGTTCTTTCTAGAGGAATCTGTTACAGGGGTGACATAATTAATCCATTTAATTCTCATTGATGAATGCAGAAAAATCTTGAAATTATTATTCCTCTGATCATTTATTGAATTTTAGTTAAGTGTTAATTTCAGGTTCGTGGTTTTTCAGTTTTACTTTTGATGTTCTTATTCTCAATTTTTCTCTTTATAGATCTTCCTGCAAATTTTGACACATGTCACAGAGCCTTGCAAATAATAGCAAGATATGTCCCATCGTGAGTATACTTTTGTTACTTTTAATCATGATATTTAATTCTTTGTTCTTTTAAATTATTTTATTTTATGTGTATAAGTGTATTGCTTACATGTGTGTAAGTACACCTGTGTCACATAGTGCCCACAGTGGTCAGAAGAGGGCATTGGATCCCTTGGAATTGTAGCTACAGACGGTTGTTATCGGTCATGTGGGTGCTATAATTCAAAATCAGGTCCTCTGCAAGAGTAGTCAGTGCTCTTAACTGCTGAGCCATCTCTCCAGCCCCATTCTTAATGTTTTAACAGATTGGGGATTAGTCCTGGTAGAGCACTTGCCTGTCATACATGCATAAGGACAAGGCTTTGGGAGGGCTGTGGGAAGAGGATAGGAAAGGAATTGGGGGGCAGGTAAAAGAAAGTAGATTATAAAATGTTGATAGCATCAAAACTCGAATTATATACTGTTTTTGCATTGTGCTGATGACACATTACATGTTGAAAATGGTGTTTGTTTTAATTGTGTGTGTGTGTGTGTGTGTGTGTGTGTGTGTGTGTGTGTGTGTGTGTGTAGGTGTAGGAGGCTTGGGGACAACTCGCCAGAATAGGTTCTGTCTTGCTACCTTGTATTTGGGGATCAAACTCAGGTCATTAGTAATTAGAGGGCAAATGCCTCTCACTGCTGGGCCATTTCACTGGCCCCTTTACATAAATGTATTCCTCTCCATTCCTATTTCATATAATGGTTGGAATTTTGCTTTTATCTTCAGTAATGACATCCAAATATTTTATTGAGAAACTCCTTAGGTGCATTTGTGCCATGGCATATAAATAAAACCTGCACTTCTAAGAAAAGCTTTGTAGGTTTTTGTGAGGGGTTTTGGGATGAGTAGACTTTTTGAGACAGAGTTTGACTATGTACCCCTGGCTGGCCTGAAACTTGCTGTGTAGACCAAGCTGGCCTCCAAATCAGAGATTCTCTTGTCCCTGTCTCCCAAGTACTGAGGTCAAAAGTGTGTGCCACCATGACTGGCCATGGAAAGGTAGGCTAATTCTATTTTGGTTGACTTTAAAAAAATGTAAAGCTGGGATGGTATATTGTACACGTGTAATACCAGCATTTGGGAGTTTATGACACCCCCCCCTTTTAAAATATGTATCATTTTTAAATTATGTGTATATTTGTATGTCTGTGTATAGGTTTGTATATATGAGCACAGTGCAGAAGTTATAGGTACCTGGTGACTTTTCCCCATTAAAAAAAAAAAAAATATATATATATATATATACTTAATGTGCTGTTGTTTTAAATTTAAAATGAAGTCTGTTAATCTTTTGTAGAAGAACAGGTCTTTGCTGTTGATAACAAAATTAATAAAGCATATTTTCACCTGAGTTTTAGATTCTTCTCTGGAACATTGATTTCAACCTTTGAAAGCTTGAGGTAGCTCTGTGTGGTGGCTTACGCCTTTAATCCCAGCACTTGGGAGGAAAAGACACATGGATCTATGAGATTGAGGCCAGCTGGGAAGAATCTTGAGGTTGGGGTGCCTTGGTTTTTTTTTTTTTTTTTTTTTTTTTTTGCCTCCTATAACCATTATTTGCTTAGCGTGGAAATGGAAATGTTAGTTTCTTAGAAAGTTTGGTTAACACGGATTAATTGAATTTTTTTTTTTTTTTTAAATAGAACACCCTGGTTTCTAATGCCAATACTTGTGGAAAAATTTCCATTTGTGAGAAAATCAGAGAGAACATTGGTAAGAAATTTGTGGAGAAAATAACGGGAAGATTGTTTTTTGACTTTGTTTTAGATGGTGTTTTTTCTTTTTAATTATTATTTTTAAAATGCTTCGTAAAAAAGACTTGCAAGGCTAAATTTCACTAGGTGTGGAACTCATATTTATAGTACTCGAGGTTGAGGCACGACGATTACTAGGAGTTTGAGGCCAGCCTGAGCTACAGTGTAAGACCCTGCTAAAAAGGATTTTTTTAAAAAGGGGGTGGGTGGAAGGAGAGAAAAAACTTTAAGTTTTCTTAGGTTCTTTTGTTTTTCCTTCTATTGAGACAAGATCTTACTCTGTAACCCAGGTTGGCCTCGAGGTGATCTTCTAGTGCATGATTCCATTTTTAGCAAGTGACTCATTGGAATTCCCAGTGTCTTTTCCTTCTATTAGTATGCTTAGGTCATGGTCAGAGTTAGACATACAATAATTACTAGAGAGGATATGAATGTAGTTCAGTGGCATAGTGCTTACTTAGTATGTATGAGGCCCTGGGTGTGATCCCCAGAGTCATAAAGAAGTAAAAAATAAAAGTTACCAGAAGGTAGTGGTGTATTACTAACTAGAAGCATGCCTTACTTGTACATGAAAGCAGAGTCTTGTGTTTGTGTATAAGATTTTTGTGATTTTTTTATTTTATTGTGTAGTCAGTAATTGATAGTGGCTGTCTTTGAAGCGTAACTTTCTAAATGAAAGTTTTGGGTAGAGTATTATAAACTTCTATATTGATTATCGAAGACTTAGGCAAGAGGATCACTATTTTTTGGTGGAGCAGGGTCCTTTTCGAAACATGGTCTCCTTGTAGCCACAGCTGGCCTGGAATTCACTGTGTAGACCAGGCTGGCCTTGAACTCATGGAGAAAGGATCACTATATTAAGGCATCTTGGGGCTCTATCATGAGACCCTGTCTAGCAACAGATGAAAGTAATTATCTACCATGACCACAGGAGATTTATCTTAGTAACACAAACTTGATTTAACACCAGTTGTCAAATGTGCCATATCAGTGAAATAATGACAAAGTCCCACATGCTTTCCTTAATAAATACTAAAAAGGTGTTTGGCAAACACAACCATTTCCGGTCAAAAGCAAAATGGAGCTTGCTCAACTTGATAGATAGCACCCATAGACCTCCCATAGCTAACTGTCAAACCTCATGATGAAAGACCAAAAACTTTCTTAAGATATAAAATAAGGAATGAAATGCTATCTGTTGTTTTGGCCAGGAAGATTCGTCTGTGTTGACCAGGTTGGTCTTGACCTCATGGACTGAAGCAATTTTGAATGGCTGGGACTATGGCTGTGTGTTGCACATCAACTCCTGCTTTCTATCATTTAGAGCATTTAGGCAGGAGAAAGATGCAAAGGAAGAAATAAAGCTCTTTTTGCAGATGATGTGATTTTACAGTAATTGAGTATGATTAGTGTAAGACTAACAAAATAGTCATGAACTGGGGATTTAGTTCAGTGAAAGTTCTTGCCTAGTGTATGTGAGGTTTTGGATTCAATACTTAGTACTGCCAAAAAATAATCCGAACACAAAACCAGTCATACTAGACATATTGGTGGAGAATACTAGAGTTTTTATTTTAACAAATTTTTTTTTTAAATGGACATTTCTATAGAAAGGATGAAGTATATGGGCTGAATGATAAAAATGCTTGCTGTGTTAAATGTGAGGATTGGTGTTCAGGTCCCCAGAAAACATAAGAAGCCAGGCAGGTGTGGCATCTGCCTGTAATCCTGGCACTGTGGAACCAGGTACAAGGAGCCTTTAGAACAAGCTGATTAGTTAAGACTAGCTAACCATCAAACTCTGGATTCAATTGAGATTAAGCTTCAATAAATAGAGAATGATTGAGGTAGACAATGTCTACTTTAGGCCTCTACATACTTCACATGTGTGTTCATTCCTTCATACACATGTGCCTGTAAACATGCATATACACTTGCACACATACCACATACATGCTTAAAAAAAGAATGAAGCTGGGTGTAGTGGAGCAGGTCTTTAATTCTGGCACTTTGGAGCAAAGGCAGGTAGATCTCTTGAGTTCTAGGCTAGCCTGGCCTACATAGTGAGACCTTGTTTCAAAAAAACCCCAAAATCATGTTTATCCATATTGAAAAATGAATTAAAATAGATAAAACACCTAAATGTAAGAGGTAAGACTATAACACTCCTAGAAGAAAACAGACATTTGTCAGGCAGTAGTTTGTGGATGTGACATTTAATTAACTCAGTGAGAAATGGGCATTTCTCCAAATAAGCACATTATAAGAAGCTCAGCATCATTACCTGCCAGGGGAATAGAAATTAGACATATTTAACTCTAGCAGCATCACTGTTCAAAAAAGAGAAGACTGGATGGATGTGCAGCAGCTAGACCATCACACATTACTGGTGACAGTGCAAAATTTATACAGCCGCTTTGGAAACTAGTCTGGCAGTCCCTCCAAAAAGTTAAATGAAGTGATAACTCAGTAATCCTCTGCTACCTGTATACCCAATAAAATGAAAACATGTCCACAAACTCTACAGTAATGTTCATAGCAGCATTTGTAATGGTCTGAAAATAAACCTTATGTTTTTCAAGTGAGGCATAAAGAATTGAAGCATAGTATGTCTATATAATGAAATATTGTTCAGCAATATAAGTATAGTTTCTGAGTCTTTTTTCTGTATATATAAGTATAGTTTCTGAGTCTTTTTTCTGTTTATATTTAAATTAAAAGGTTGTGCAGTTGATGTTTTGCTTGTGTCCTTCTGAAACACAATGCTGAAATGTTTATATTTTTATGTTTTATGCTTTAGGAATGTTACGTTCATAATTTGCTAAGGATAAGTGTATATTTTCCAAGTTTGAGACATGAAATTCTGGAGCTTGTTATTGAGAAGTTACTCAAGTTAGATGTAAGTATTGCATAATCTGTATTTTATCATTGTTTTCATTTATGGAATTTGTTGACTATATTTTTTATGTATGAAATAAGAACAGTGGAAAAGAATCCAGCCCCATCATCCTTTGTTTCTTAGGTTTCTTGAACCCCATCTGTGTGCTGGTAATTATAGACAATTTAATCTTGTTGAAGAAGTGAGGCACATACGCAGTCATACAAAACTTACGGTTGGGGAAGTGAGGCACATACACCCACACAAAGGTCCACATACAGTGGTAGAAATGGCTATGACTGAAGCACATGCACTGTGAGCTAGACTACCTGATAAGAAAGAAGTGTGTGGATGGGGTATCGAGGAGACTTTGTTAGAGATGCTTGTTGAAAGAAGATGCTGTGTACCATTTTCTGTGTTTAATTTTCTTTTTTACTAGTACAAGTTATAATGATGAAGTTAAAGCTTGTTTTGTTTAAGTTCTCAGGTGCAGGCAGTAGGAAAGGGAATGGTGGAATGTGTCAGCATTGGCAGGGAAAGGGAAGATGAAGTTGGCAGTAGAGGAGCAGAGGGTGAGGGGAAGGAATCCTGCAGATGTGAACTACCTGTGACATAGAATCTAGGTGCTGCAATTAACAGCCCAAAGAAACATTGTGAAGTTTTATTGCAGGTGGTGACTAGTTGGAGAATATTCACCAACAAATTGTAGCCAGGTGCTGAGAACAGGCCTGTCAAATTAGGACAAGAGGGAGACCAAGGGTGGTCAGAAGAGGGAGTGAAATGTAAGGTGTGGCTGTTCGGAGCATCTGGAAGAAGAAGGTTAGCACCGTCAAGGATGAGTAAAGCACAAGTCCTTGGATTTGGTCTAGAAGATTGCTCCACCGGTACAGTGCTTATCTTGTAAGCATGAGGACTAGAGTTTGAATCCCCATCACCCATGTAAATACCATAGACGCTGAGTAGGTATACTGAACTACCTGTAATTCCTATGCTTGGAAAGTTGAAATGCATCCCAAAGCAAGCTAGTTAGCCAGACTAGCAGTATCTGGGAGTGCTGCGTTCAACTGAGAGAACTTGCCTTGGATAACCAGGTGAAGGTCTATTGAGGAAGAAGAGTCTTGTTTTTTTTGTTTGTTTGTTTTTTGTTTTTTTGACGTAGGATCTTTTTATATAACCCAGTGAGTTCCACTGTCCTGGATCTCACAGTGGTGGACTGTCCTGGAACTGACAGAGGTCCACCTGCTTTTGCCTCCTGAGTGCTAGAATTAAAGGCTTGCACTGCCGTGTCTGGCAAAGAAGATGATGATGATGATGATGATGATTTTGTCTTTTTGAGACAGGGTCTCTCAGCTCACCTGGACCTCACTATGTATATTATTACTATTTTGTATTTATTTTCACTTTATGCATATGAGTGTTTTGCTTGCATGTGTGTAAGTTCACCCATGTTGTGCAAAGCTTGTGGAAGACAGAAGAGGGCGTTAGATCCTGGAACTGGAGTTATAGAGGGGTGTTAGCTGCCATGTGGATGCTAAACCAGGGTCCTTTGCAAGAGCAGGCAGTACTCTTAACCACTAAGCCACTTTTCTAGTTTGGAGATTCTTGATAACAGTTTTGGGCCATTACACCCTATATTTCCTTAAACACGTGGCCACACATGTGCTGACAGATATGCACATCATAGGCAGACAGACACAAGAACTATGAAAGTACTTCAGAATTTGCTAATGGTAGTCTTTGGTGGTTTCTGAAACGTTTGCTAATGATACTGCAGTTCAGAAAGAGTAGATGGTTAGAAAGTGGGTGTGTTTAAGCTTATGAGGTGTTGGCATGGCTCAGAATTAGGGACACTTGAGTAGGGTTGTAGTTTGAAGAGTAGAACTCTGGGTGGAGGAAGTGCTTTAATTTCTATTGATTATGTTTTATTTATTTTTGGTCCCCTCTTACATTTTCTGTGTGTGTGTATGTGTGTGAGTGTGTGTGAGTATACGCTGGCATATGCAGTCTTGTGCTTGTGCAAGATCAGAGGAAAACTTGTGGGGAGTGAGTTCTTTCCACTATATATTGGTTCTGGAGCTTGAATTAAGGTCATCTAGTTTGGTGGCAATCATCTTTACTTGTTCAGGCTCACAAAAACACTTGGTAGGGAAACAGGAGGTGGAAAAAAAAGACAAGTCAAGGAAGAACTGGAAGTTGGGTATACTCATAGTGTATTCTTTAAAAAAATTTTTTTTTTATGTGTATGAGTATATTGCCTGTATGTGTGTAAATGTTGTGCAAATGCAATGCCTGTCAGAAGAAGGGACTGGAGCTCATGGAACTGGAGTTTGGGATTGTTGTTAACCACCATGTGAGTGTTGGAAATTGACCCCAGGTCCTTGCAAGAGCAACCAGTGCTCTTAACCAATGAGCCATCTCTCCAGTTCTCTGATAGTGTATTCTTGAGGTTATACCTCTGGGTAGTTTTGTGCATATGTATACCCTGTGACATCTCTTATATTCTGAAGGAACATTTTAAAGTATGTCTAAAAAGATACATAAGTAGTAAGAATAGATATGATTTCAGTAGTGTTATGACAGGATAAATTACATACATGAATGTCTTAGTCTTTGAAAGAGAAGGAATGAATGTTGAATGTGCTGATACTGATAGAGTGCCACATCACAGTTACATTAATTTTAAGTCATCTGTGGTAAAAGAGATTAAGTTATGATATTTAAATTTCTTCATGTGATGGTTTGCATCATAATTGTGTTGCAGTACTGTGTGAGGTGCTAATATGGAGCCCTTTAAAATAAGTAAATGCTTTCATTTATTTTTTCTTATATAGGTGAATGTATCCCGGCAGGATATTGAAGATGCTGAAGAGACAGCAGCTCAAACTTGTGGGACAGATTCTGTGGAAGGGTTGTTTAATATGGTCAGCATTTCCTTTAAGCCATTTATGGCCAACACTTTGTTTTTATTTTTTATTCTGAGTAATCTTTTTTAAAAAAATTTTTAATTTTATGTGCATGAGTGTATTGCCTACATGTGTGTAAGTGTACCCATGTTATACAGTGTCTCTGGAGGTCAGAAGAGAGCATTGGATTCTCCTGGAACTGGAGTTACAGATGGTTGTTGGGTGTTGAGAATTGAACCTGGGTCCTCTGCAAGAACAGCCAGTGCTCTTGACTGCTGAGCCATCTCTCTAGCCCTAAGTCTCATCTTTTATAATTAGTTGCTGTGAGTTCATGGCAGACACCACAGCAGCTTTGAGATGCATACCCAGACCTGAAAAAGGTGACCGAGCACCAGCAGTGTAACAACAATAGGCACTAGAGCAGGGGTGGGGAAATGTGATGTTATCATGGCCACATCTGTTTGGGAGAATCAGGGCTGGGGGTACAAGGAATCAGTGCTGGAGTATATGCTTAGTGTGCATGAGGGTTCAGTTATGCACTCCACACCCCAGCCCCTGCCTCTCAAAATATGAAAAAAAGTCAAACTGGTGCTTATTTTAAACATCCTCTTTTCTTTTAGAGGAAATAATCCCTTGTAAAGGTTTTCCCAAACACTAAACTACATTCAGTAAATTTTTTAATGTCAGTTTTTACTTCTTCAAAGGATGAAGATGAGGAAACTGAACTTGAAACAAAGGCTGGTCCTGAGAGGCCTGATCAGATGGTTCATCCTGTAGCTGAACGCCTGGACATCTTGCTTTCCTTGCTTTTGTCCTACATCAAGGATGTCTGCTTTGTGAATGGTAACGACTTTAAGATAATCCCTGTAGTTTACGTTGTCATCTTGAGAATGAGATAAGAACAGTTTAAACAAGCCAATTTAATTTGCCATTGTCATACAGTTTGAAAAGTAGAAGGGATAAGATTGAGACGCTGATATTTTTTTACTTCAAAGTCCATTGCCTTTTTTTCTGGCTGAACTTGGAGCCATCTTTTCAGCCCTCCAGTGCTGTTTCTTAATGGTATTGTGTTCCTTTAAATATATGTATTTATGGGACTGGAGAGATGATTTAGCAGTTAAGAGTACTGACTACTCTTGCAGAAGATCTGGGTTCAGTTCCCAGCACTCACATGGCAGCTAACAGCTGTCCATAAGTCCAGTTCCAGGGCATTTGACTCCCTCTTCTGCCCTCTCCAGGCACTGCACACACATATTCCACTTAGGTTCATGCAGGCAAAACACTCATACACATAAAATTTTCTTAAAAAGTTTTAAAAGTATGTATTTATGAAATTGAAATGTGAATTTTCTCTATAGGTAAGATTGATAACAACAAGACAAAGGATTTATATCGTGATCTGATAACCATTTTTGACAAACTCCTGTTGCCTACACATGCCTCATGCCATGTACAGTTTTTCATATTTTACCTCTGTAGCTTCAAACTGGTAAGTAAAAATGGTATTGTCATACTTGATGATGATGAAGACGATGACGACAGTGACAATTGCGGGGAGGGAGACAAAGCCTTCTTTAGTCTGGACTAACCTGGAACTGTACACCAGGCTAGTGTTACCTTGCCTTTTGCCTCTAAAGTTCTGGAATTAGAACATGTGCCACCATGCCTGGTCAAAGATTTATGTTATTATTCTTAAAATTATCTGTGTATATGTTTGTGGGTATGTGCCTGTGGAGTCCAGAAGGGTATGTTGGATCCCCTAGACTTGGAGTTACAGTCAGTTATGTGCTGTCTAGTATGGGTGTTGGGAACTGAAGTCTGCAAGATCAGCAACTGCCCTGTGACTGCCGAGCCATCTCTCTAGTCTCTTTATTTTTTTTTTATTGACTACTGCTTTTCGCTTAAACATTATGTGAAAGAGGAACATAAGGAACCTTGAGCTCATGGTAGCCATAATGTGACTGTCATCATTTTTATTACTTGGAAAGAAAGCCATGAAAGGCACCTTCTGAGCTCAGACAGCAGTGGGGACCATTGAAAATGTTTCTCTTGTCTTTGGGCCCTAAGTGATGCCCTTTTTTTCTGTGGTGCTTTTAAGAATGGAATCCAGGTCTCATGCTTACAAGGCAAGCACTCTTACCAGTTGAGCTGTCCCTGGCCCCCAGAATGTTAGCCGTTTTCTTTCTTTTATTCTCTCACAGTATTGAGAGTATTGAGTCCCTCCCTCTTTCCCTCCTTCCCTTCTTCCCTCCCTCCCTCCAGTGTGTATGAGTGTTTTGCCTGCATGGATGTAAGTGCACCTGTGTTGTGCAAAGCCCACAGAGGCCAGAAGAGGATCCCTAGAACTGTAGTTATGGACAGTGGTTAGCTGGCATGTGGGTGCTGGGAATTGAACCAGGGGTCCTCTGGAAGAACAGCCAGTGCTCTTAACCAGTGAGCCATTTCTCCAGCTCACTAGACTTTTTTTTTTTTGAGAATCATTTCTCTTCTACCTTCCACCTTATAGGTTCACAGGATGGAACTCTGGTTGTCAGACTGCCTTTATTTGCTGAGCTCTCTTGCCAGCCCTCAACCAAACTTTTAAATCCAAAGTTTTAAAACTTAAAGCATTGGCTTTTTCCTTTAGAAAAATAGAATCAAACTACAAAAGGCTCTTCCCTTCTTTACAGCTATTTTGTAACTGCCCAGAACAGTCCAGAGAGTATTTGTAAGAAGGCTAAACTCAGTCTGTCCAAATCTGAATCTTTCTAGCTTTAGAAAAGTACTGTTAGGGAGAAGGTAGAGGATCTTACTGGGGGGCTGGAGAGGTGGCTTAGCAGTTAAGAGCACTGACTGTTGTTGCAGAGGGCCAAGTACCTCCATGGCAGCTAACAACTACCCTTAACTCCAGTTCTAGGGGATCTGACACCCTCTCCTGTCCCCTGTGGGCACTGTATGACAGGGGTGCACTTAGACACATGCAGGCATAACATTCATATCCATAAAGTAAAAGTAAATAAAAAAAATATTTTTAAAAAAGCTTATTGGTTTTTCTTATAGTGAAATATTATACTTTAATCCTTGCTTCTGTGTGTAGCTGAGGACTTGATACACAAGCAGGATGCTTTCTTCTCACTGCCAGAGTCCCCTGGACGGTTTGGCTTAGTATCCAAATCACTTGAAGAGCGTACGTGCGTGCACACACGCGCTCTCTCTCTCTCTCTCTCTCTCTCTCTCCTTTCTCTTTCTCTCTCCCTCCCTTCCTCTCCTCTTACCTGCTTCCCTTTCTCCCTCCCTCCATTACTTCATTCCTTCATGCTTTCATTCCTTTTCTTTGCTGGGCTGGCCTAGAACACATAGTGGTCTGCCTCTGCCTCCAAGTGCTAAGATCACTTGAAGAACTTTTATGATATGCATATTATAGAGTCCCTGCCTCTTTATCTACTGATTCTGCACCCTGAGGTGCTGTTGTTTCGTCTTGTTTTTAAGAATTGTTAGCCTCCGTGTGGGTGCTGGGAACTGAACCTGTGTCCTCTGCAAGAGCAGTAAACACTCTTAACTGCTGCGCCATCTCTCCAGCCTCAAGGCTTTGATTTTTTAAAAAATTTCATTTTGATTTATTTTTGTGTGTGTGTTTGTCTGTTTTTGGTTCTTAGCTTTTGCCTGTTATAATGCAGTTAAGGTCAGAGGACAATTTTGGGGAGTTCTCTTTCCACTGTATGGGTCCTGGGGATTGAACTCTACTGTCAGACTTAGCAGCAGGTTCCTTTACCCACTGAACCATCTTTCTGGAGGAGGTCTCAGTATTTGGCTAGGATTGGCACCAAAGTCCTGAGCTCAAGTTACTCCTCTGCCTCAGCCTCCTGACAAACAGGGAATATTGCCACATGTTTCTGTGCCTGATGCTCAGGATTGATTGTGATTATTAGGTGGGTTTGGGATCCATTGGATTTTCTGTTGGCATTCACCTGGGATGCTGTTAGTTTTAAGTAGTAGTGGGTCATGGTTTTTGAGTTTAAATGAGAGCCATGATACCTGCTCTTCCGTATTTAGCAGTATAACTACTACATTGTTAAGCAGAATATCTTCATTAGAAAAGATCAAGCCATCAGCTTCTCTTTTTGTAGGGGTTTGCAGAAGCTTTTTTGGAACATCTCTGGAAAAAGTTGCAGGATCCAAATAACCCTGCCATCATCAGGCAAACCGCTGGAAATTATATCGGGAGCTTTTTGGCAAGAGCCAAATTTATTCCTCTTATGTAAGTAACCTAATTTTGCAAATGATCTTTAGTATCTTGCTTTAAAAGAATGATTGCATTACATCAAGTCTAAGAAATATGTCTTATTTTTTAGTCTGTCTATAAAGTGAGAAAAAAATGTCTGTCCCCACATTGCAAGATGTTTTTATTTCAAAAAAGCAATTTTAGAGCCGGACATGGTGGCTCACATCTTTAATTCCAGCACTCTGGAGGCAAAGGCAGGTGGATCTTTGTGAGTTCAAGGCCAGCCTGGTCTACATATTGAGTTCCAGGACAGCTGGGGCTATAGGGAGACCCTGTCTCAAAAAGACTAAAAAAAATAAAAATAAAAAAGTAATTTCAGAATAAAATATCTCCCATTTTTATATATAAAATGAATATAAGGCTTTTGTTATCTGTTCCATGTGATTACACTTGAACCTGAAAGTCAGTCTCTCTTCATGAATAGCATACAGTGTTGCATCCTCTTTTGATTCTTTTTGTAGGTTTGTCGTTTTTCATTTGCATTACCCATCAATACTGTCTGTTTGACTTGAAGAAAAATCTTTTTAAGGTAATGAGGGGTGGGATGGTGCTCAGTGGTAAAGTGTGCACTTAGCACACATGAAGCCCTGGGCTCAATCCCCCAAAGTAGTACAAAATAGTGCAAGACATCTCTAGGAGGTCAGTTTCTTAAACATTTTTTTTTTTTTTTTTTTTAATGAGTGTTTTGCCAGCATGTATGTAAGTGCATCCATGTTGTTGCAAAGCCCATGGAAGCCAGAAGAGGACACTGGTTCCCCTGGTGCTAGAGTTAAGGGTAGTTATTAGCTGCCCAGGTGGATGCTGGGAATTGAATCTGGGTCTTTTGCAAAAGCAACCAGTGCTCTTAGTCACTGAGCTATCTCTCCAGGCCCTGATTTATTATTTTTACTTTATGTGTATGAGTGTTTTGTGTGCATGTATATAAGTGTACCATGTGTCCAGTGACTGTGGAGGTCAGAGGAGGGTGTTAGATTCCCTGAAACTGAAGTTATAGACAGTAGTTAGTTGCCCTATAGATGTTGGGAACTGAACCTGGGTCCTCTGTAAGTACAGCAAGTGCTTCTAACTGCTGAGAAATCTCCCTAACCCCAAGACTATCCCTCCTCCTCTATCTCCCAGCTAAAAGCCTGGTGGCTTAGGTTATTGAATTCCCATGGCGGAAGGAGCCCTGTTTTTTGGCCACATTGTTGTCAGGCCCAGGATCCTAGCCAGTAAGCCTTCATCTGGTTCAGAAAGCCTTCATCTGGTTCAGAGAAACTCTGCTTCATCCCTTGAGGGCTGTGTGTGTGTGTATGTGTTTCATTTTGTTTTGGTTTTTGAGACAGTATTGTGCTCTGTAGCCCAGTCTGGCCTCAAAACTCTTCTTGTCTCCTGAGTGCTGGGATTATAGGCCTGTGCCATCATGCCTGGCTCCTTGGCATGTTCCTAAGGCCTACCCATTGCTAAGAAGGTAAGTGCTCTTCCACCTTTTAGTTAGACAGTTGTCTTCTTACTACCCGTCCTTCTCTTTTCTCTGCCTAGGGATAAGTTTTTATCCTTTTTTTGCTGGAGATGGAACCCAGGACCTTATGCATATTAGGCAAGTGCCTACCACTGAGCTGTAGCCCATGGGTAATATCTAAAGAGATCTGTGAGTCTTCTATAGTGGATAGGGAAAGGCAGGAGTGTGTGTTTGTGTCACTCTCCTGGACACAGTCACTCTGTGGAGCCAGTAACATTGCCTTTAACTTTCATTTCTCCAGCACTGTAAAGTCATGCCTGGATCTTTTGGTTAACTGGCTGCACATGTATCTTAATAACCAGGATTCGGGAACAAAGGCCTTTTGTGATGTTGCACTTCATGGACCATTTTATTCCGCCTGCCAAGCTGTTTTCTACACTTTTGTTTTTAGACACAAGCAGCTTTTGAGTGGAAACCTGAAGGAAGGTCAGTATTGTGGGAATCAAGCTGTATTAGTGTACTTGCTGCTCTTTAAAATCCTGGCCCAGCCTCTTAAGAGCCTGTGGTCTTCACTTTGTTGATGGATGTGTGTGTGTGTGTTTATGTGTTTGTGACTGTCTGTGTACATGCTTATACACATGAATTCGCTGCCTGAAGAAGCCAGAACAAAGTATCAGATCTTTGGACCTGGAGTTACAGTTGATTGTGAGCTGCCTGACTTGGGTGTTGGGGTTTGAACTCTGGTTCCTCTGCAAGGGCAGTATACCTGCTGAGCCATCTCTCTAGTCCCTTTGTTGAGATTTTAATGAAAGCAGTTCATGGACCCACTCTTAAAAAATTATTTCAAGGTGCTCAGCTGCCCCTCAAAATCCCTTAAAGCCCTATCTTTAGTTGTTGTTGGTTTTGAGACTGAGAGCTCCTTCATAAGAGTATGTGAAACATGAATTATGTCAGATATGGGTATGAGGACTTGTGGCAGCTTAGGCATAAATCAATCTGTTTGCCTTGTAATAGCCAAGAACAGCCAGAGAACAGGTCTTTGAATAGCACCGTACTGAACCCAGGGAAGGCCTTTGATGATGGTCACGTAGTTACTAGCAGAATTAGAAGTGCAAGTAGGTAAGGCTGGTTTCGAGCCTGTGGTCATAATTTTGGTCCTCTGCCTGAAAACTTGAGAGCTAAACTACTACTTTCTAGTTTTGCTGATTTAGAAGAGCTGTAATTTAATCTGCCAGGTGAGACTTAGTAAAATAATATAATTTTAGTTGAAGTTGTCTCCAAGAGAAAGGTAAATGAGGCCAATTTATTTAGTTTTCTTTTGTCTTTTTTTGATAACAGTCTCCTCCTTGCCGCCCAGGTAGGCCTTGAACTTTGAATCATCCTGGCCCAGCCTCTTAAGTGTTGGAATTATAGGTTTGTGCCACTGCACTGAACTGGGTTCTGTTTCCATGAAAAATTAAAAAATTTGGTGACTAGGCTGGAGAGATGGTTCAGTGGTTAAGAACACTGGCTACTCTTGCAGAAGACCCATGTTTGGTTCCCAACACTCACATGGCAGCTAACAGCTATCCCTAATTCTAGTTCCAGGGGATCGGACCCCCGCTTCTGACTTCCATGGGCATTTCTTGACACAGGCACACTTACATGCTTACAGGCAATACACTTATACACATAAAAAATATTTTTGATAGCTATTTCCTCTAGACCAGGGATTTTTAGCTGTGGCTTTGTTGATGTTTAGAACTGGCTTTGCAGGGGAGAGGGATCCCTGTTCATTCCCTTCCCTCCACATGGCAGCAGCAACGTTTACCACCGCAGATGTGACAACTGTAATTGTCTAATTACTGCCACATGTTCTCTGAGGACATATTTTCCCGGGGGTGAAAACCACAGTGCTAAATCAAAGCTTGCATGTGTTGTGTTGCATATGTTTGCATATACTCTGCATGCTTCTAAAAAGATGTAGGGGCTGATGATGACTTGAGTTTGATCCCTAGAACTCACATGATGGAAGGAGTGAATCAACTCTTGAAAGTTGTCTTCTGACCACACACGTGCCTTGACACTTGCACACCTACACATATGCACACACAGTAAATACATAAATGCAAAAAAACAATTCTTTTAAAGATGGAGGTGTGTTTAGTTGTATGAGCTAGTAGGCGAGGGCACGTAAACATCTGTTTTCTTTTGCGTACTCAGAGGGCTGGGGATCTTTTTGCTGTTGTTGTACTTTATCTTTTCGTTTGTGTTTCGGGTGTACTCATGTCGTGCCATAGTATGCTTGTGGAGCTCAGAGAACAGCTTGCAGGAGGTCATTTCTCGCTGACATTGTAGGTCCTAGGGATCGAACATAGGTTGACAGGCCTGGGCCTTTACCTGCTGGGCCATCTCATTGGCCCCGGGCCAGGAATCATGATAAAGAGGAATACTATTGCAAGCAAATACATCCATTTATGTCTTTTTTTTTTGTTAGTAGAAGGAGATTATTTTATTGGTCATATAGTAACATGTTGAATAGTATATGTATTTGTCAATGTTGCAACTAGTATCCAAGTACAAACCAAAATCTTTAAATTGAAACCAGAGTTCTTGGTATTTTTGTAGTGTTATTTGCTGGGACAGCCACATTAAGGAAAATTCTTTTCCTGGAGTTTTGAAAGGTTAGAACTCCAAAGACATGTTGTCGGGTTTAATTTCTTCCTGACTTGCAGCTGGCCAGATGCTGTGAAGACCCAAGTCTGCTGGTAGACAATGAAATGAAGCAAGGCAAAGGATTCATATGTCTTCTGGATATGAGGGAGTTTATTACAGGATTCCACATCCTTATATACTCAGTTCTCAGGCTTGCAGTAGGGTAATGCTTACAGAAATACATTAGTTAAATGTTCGTCATATACATTTAGTAACAGCTTTACCGTTAATCAGTAGTAAATTTGTAAAGTACAAAAATTGTTTAAACATTCCTTTTGCAAGAGAAGAAACAGTCATCCTGTACTAATTAACAGCTATCTTATGTTGATACTTGTAGTCACCCTGATCATAATGTTGATACTTGTAGTCCCTGATCATAGCAGTTCTGCATTTCATGAGAGGAGCTGGTTTTCCACCTAGTCCATTAAACATCCTTGTTTGCAAGGATGTTTGGACTTCATCCACATCTGCTTTGAACCTCTTTACTGTTGTCCTTCAGTCTGCCTTCTCCCTATGCCCTCACATGGCCTTCCTTAACTGTATCCTAAACTTTTCATTTCAGAGCAACAGTTAAAACTGGATTAGAGCTTACACTAATGATCACATGGTACCATAATTAACTCTTTAAAGACCTATCTTCAAGTACAATCTCATATTGAGATATTGGAAGTTAGGCTTTAATGTTGATTTTGAAGGGATAAAATTCAGCCTGTAAGATGCAGTTACTGTTGTTCTTATTTTTATTGAAGTTTTGTGTTTCATACAGAACATCTCAATCACTTTTATACCCCTTCCTCATTGGCATCCTCCCGTAGCACCCCCCACCCCCGTTCTTACACTACTGTCATTTGTGTCAAGGCCTATTGTGTCAAGTTACTGTCCTCAGACATTCTTCAGTACAGGTTTATCTACTGAGGTCTAGTCAGCCTATCCAGCGTTGCTAGCTTTAGGATGAGCTCCTCCTCACCCAACAGCTGTCAATAATTTTTCAGCAAAGATTGGGGTTTGCTGCCCATTTTCCCAGTTCTATGCCAAGTTTCTGTCTGCTTGATTTGTATGGATCTTGAGGATGCCGACACCATTGCTATAGGTTCATATGAGCAGGGTCCTAGGAACTTGTGGGATTCTATTTCCATATGGTCATGCACTTTTTCCCTGGCTCTTAGAATCTTTCCACCCCCCCTCTTCTGAAATGGTCCTGAGCTCTGAGTGAGTGAAGCTTAATATAGGAGTCCTGTCCAGGGACCCATGCTCTGCAGACTTTTCTAATCTCCACACTTTGGCCATTTGTGACCTTTTATGTTCCTGGCTCTCTGTGCATGAGGGAGCTTCATTAGTGAGAGTTGAGAGATTCATTAGTGTCTTATTTACCCCTTGTTCTATGTTCTGTGAGCCTTAGGTGTAGAGGTTGCATTGGTGACATGCCATTTAGGTTGGGCAAATCACAATGTCTGTGTATTGGAACTGGAACTGTAGATGTTTGTTAGCTAGCCCTTTGAAAGAGCAGACAGTGCTCTTAACCCCTGAGCCATCTCTTTGGCCCCTTTTTTCAGAAAAGTTGCCCAAGTTGTTAATAGATGCAGTGAGTCTGATAGTGGTCTGGCCAGTCATTGTATGGATGTCTGCATGAACTTTTATTCATGAATTTCTGCAAATAACTTCTTGATAAATATTATTTGGGGGAGGAGTCTTGTGATATTTGTGCTTTTAAAGATATCTTGTACTTTTTGATTGTATTTCTACCTTTTGAAAATCTTTTTTTTTATCAAAGGTTTGAGGTATCTCCAAAGTCTAAATTTTGAACGTATAGTGATGAGTCAGCTGAACCCTCTGAAGATCTGTCTGCCAGCAGTGGTTAATTTTTTTGCTGCTATCACAAAGTGAGTAATTTGCATTTTCTTTATGGATATTGTTTAAGAGTAAACATGTATGGGGTTAGATAGGAGAGCAATGGCTGCTCTTGCAGAAGTCCTGAGTTCAAATGTCACACCTACATGACAGCTAATATCCTTCTATAACTCCAGTTACAGGGGGTCTGATGCCCTCTTCTGTTTTCTTCAGGTACTACAGGACATGGATGCACTTAAATACATGCATGCTTAACAACTCATAATCACAAAATCAAAATTAAAATAATAAAAGTAAATGTGTGGGGTTGCCTCAATGTCTGATCTGTGCTGAGGCACTGAAAATAAATTTATGTTTATTGTTGTAAAATTTCAGTCATTGTTTTTTTTTTTTTTTTAGAGTAATAGCATATAAAAAAACAATAGTGCTGTCCTTGTGGGAATACTGCATTGCTTGTTTTATACTTTGGTATCATTGAGAGTCACTCCTAGTTTTTAATTCATTCATTAATTTTATTTGCTTGGACTAGGACTAAGCATAGAGTCCAGAGCTCTGATTTAAAGTAGATACTTGCTGGGCATGGTGGTGCCTAGCACCCAGAAGGCAGAGGCAGGGGGATCTCTGTAAGATCCAGACGAGCCTGGTCTACATAGTGAATTCTACCCCAGCTGGGAATACTGTCTCAACAAAACAAAACAAAAAAGGAAAAAAATCCACCCAAAACGACAACAAGAAATGTAGACACTTGGGGCTGAGATGTAGAACACTTACTTGACTTAAACGAGGCTTTGAGTTAATTCCAGTTCTTCAAAAAAGTAAAGGATTTAAAGGGGAAACTAGTAAGCCAAAGTGTGGATCAGTTGTGAGGTGTCTATAAGTTGCTGCAGATAGGAAGCAGCTGCCAAAGGCTGATGGAGAGAGGGTCTCTGAATATTTTGGCAACTTTTGACTGCTACAAAGCAGCAGAATGAACTTGAAATCAATGGTAATGGGTAATGAGTATGAGGTGTTTCTGAAAGTGCTTTTCTGTGTTATACTCCACAATATTACTGCAATGTAAGTTCTGAACACACAACATGAAAACTGTACTGTGAATTCCTTCCTATCACACAATGCCAACCAGGGTTACCTGGAACACCTCAGCTTAATTTGAGGCTATAGCATGGCATGAATCACATTATTTTAACTGTATATAAGATGTTTTCAGCTCTTATAGAAACAATGGTATCATTATAGAAAACAAAGGCTTAATAGTTTCCTATCATTCTTCAGCATATAAATATTAAATCTATATCTCTTATGTTGTAATTGTGTTAATGTTTGATTTAAACATTGCTGGTTGAGTTGCTTAATTGATCTCATGAAAAATCTTTAAATGAATTTTCTCTTGGGACCAGCATAACAACCAGTGAGTGAGTCCAGGGATCCACCTCTCTCTGCCTCCTCAAGATGCACTGTACCCAGCTTTTTTTATGTTGGTTCTGGAGGTGGAACTCAAGTTTTGATGCTCATGCTACAAGCACTTTATTGACTCAGCATAATGAGTTTGGGAAGTAATAGTTCATTGAAAATGAGCCCAACAGGCTGCATTATAGATCAGTGGTAGAGTGCTTAACTAACATGCAGAATGAGGCCCTGGGTTCTATCCCAAGCACTACAGAAAATTAAAAAGCCTAGTGTATTGGCTCACTCCTGTCATTCTAGCCCTGGGGATGCTGAGAGGAGAGGATCACGAGTTTGAGACCAGTCTGGGCTACATAGTGAGGCTGTGTCTGGGGATGTAAAATGAAGGAGTGGGAAGAAGGAAAATTGTTGGAATAGCTGGTGTGTGGCTCATACCTATGATCCTAATACTTGGGACTTTGAGGCCGGAGGATTGCCAGAGTTACAGAATGGGACTATATCTGCAAAACAGTTAGTTCCTGTCAGCTCCTTCACGTTTTTGTTTGTTTGTTTGTTTTGCCTTTTTTTTTTTTTTTAAATCAGCTTCAGAGTCTAATCTCTTTGCTTTCAGTAAATACTGGGTCACTTTTTTACTAGTCTCTTAATTGTTTTGTAAACAAAATAGACAACTACATAATTCTGTGAACTGAGAGTTTTAACCTTGCAATGTGCTAGTTTTTCATACCTATTAATTTCAGCACAGTTTTATATTCTCAGTGATGGCAGTTAGCATTCTTTCTCCTTAGCAGATTTTCAAATACTTGTCCAAGAACTGTACCCTAAAAGCCTCCATTTTTGTGAATTTTTTTCTTGCATTCATATTCAGCAATGTCTGTCATTACAGTTAAATACTCTTACACATCATGTCCACAAAAAAGTGACTGAAGCATGGTTGTGCTCCATTTGTTTTGCTTTTGTGTTCTATAGTAAATACCAGCTAGTGTTCTGTTACACTATCATTGAGAGGAACAATCGCCAGCTGCTCCCAGTTATTAGAAGTACAGCTGGTGGAGACACAGTGCAGACCTGCACCAACCCACTGGATACCTTCTTCCCCTTTGATCCCTGTGTGCTTAAGAGGTAGGTCCTGGTTGTGACCTGGTGGTTGTGAGTTGGTGTGGAGCATATTTGTTCTTCCCTGGTCTGGAATTAAGAGTTGTTTTTTCGTAGATGGCCTTTTTAGCTTTTAATTTAGGCCCATGGTCACCTTACAAATGTCAGGGATCCCAGACTGCCTGGAGGGTTTTTGAGTGTTACATATGCATAGCAAAGTGTATTCATCTTTTCTTGGGTAGAAACTCAGAGGGATAACCTGGCCATTTTTGTTTATATTTGTTTTTCTTTAATCTGATTATTTAAACATGTGGGGCTAGAGGTCAAGGTACCCAGGATAGAGAGGGTCCTGCCCGCTCTTGACCTTGTAATTTTTTGCCAACATTCTCCTTTAAATATTACAATGCATCCTGATGCCCAGTGATTTGTCTACATAGGTTACCTTGGTAAGCTACTGTGTCTTGGCATCTGTGTGAAGTAGCAATAGTTTGCTTGTGACACTGTTTCTAAGCGTAGGAGAATGGCTGTTCCTAAGTCTTGATTGGCTTGTATTTTAGTTTTCTAGACTTTAATGTTTAGTGGAATCCTGTAGGAGTTCCAGATTGTTAGTCTTTATTTGGATGTACTATAATATCCAAGAAACATTAGAGGTAGAAACAGTTTTCCTTGAAATATGAGAGACAGTAGGTGTAGAACTCTCTCCTGTATGGCAGGATGAAGTGTTAGTGGAAGGGGCCTGTCAGTCACAGCATTCCACAGGGAACACATGATTATGTCAGTAGTCTTCACAGTTTGGTTTGGGCTATAGATCTGAGAAAAGAGCTAAGAGTATTTTGACTTCTGATTATATACTTAATGACTTTGAAATGCCATTCTTATTGATAGGTCCAAGAAGTTCGTTGATCCTATTTATCAGATATGGGAAGATGTGAGTGCTGAGGAACTGCAGCAGTTTAAGAAACCCGTTAAAAAGGTAAATTTCTGATCTTGCACGCTTAGTGAAATTCTCTTGTGGTTACAGGCCATAGTTTACAGTAGTAAACAGCCACATTACATTTTATAAATAGTGCAAGAGTTCAAGCCCAGGTTATGTTTTTAGTGTTTAAGAGGTTTTGTGGATATTTATTATTTATTTGAGACTGTTTTTTGCAGTCCTGCCTCCACATGCTGAGTACTGGGACCATATATATTTGCCACCAAATTGGGAACTTTTTCTTTCTTTTTTGTATGTGGTGCTTGTGCTATGTATGTATGTTAGAGAGAGTACGTACTTTTCTTGCGTATGTATGTGAAGACTAGAGGTCGGCCTTGGTATTGGGCCTGAGGAGCTACCCATCTCAACTTTGAGACAGGGTCTGTAATTTTCCTGGAATTTACCAGTTAGCTAGGCTGACCAGTCAGTGAGCCTCAGGAGCCACCCATCTCTGTCTCCCCCAAGGCAGGGATTAAAAGCATGAACTGTACCCAGCTTTTAAATAATTTTTCTTTTTTTAAAATTTTCAAGATAGGCTCTTCCTGTAGCCCCAGTTGGCCTGGAGCTCACTGTAGACTAAGCTGTGTCAGTCTCACAGAGATTCTTCTGGCACTAAAGGTGTGTACACCACACCTGGCTATATACTCAGCTTTTTAAAATGTGGGTTCTCAGCTGGGCATGGTGGCACACGCCTTTAATCCTAACACTTGGGAGGCAGAGTCAAGTGGATTTCTGTGAGTTTCTTGCCAGCCTGGTATAATAGCAAGTTTCAGGCCAGTTGGGGATACAGGGAAACTCTGACTCAAAAAGCTCCCCCGCCTCCAAGTTGGTTCTGGGGACGGCACTCAGGTCCCTTGTGTAGCAAGTACTTTACTGACTCCTCTATTTTACCAGCTCCATTTTATTTTTTTATTGATCAGGTACTTTATATAATGACTTTGGGAAGTAACAGTTGATTAAAAATGAGCCATATGGGCTGCAGTATATGAGCGAGGCCCTGGTTTCTAACCTAAGCATTGCAAGAAAGTAAAAAGTCTGTTGTGGTGGTTCATTCTGTCGTCTTAGGCCTTGGGAGTTGAGATGAGAGGATCAAGAGTTTGAGGCCTGGGGATATAAAAGGAAGGAGAGGAAAGAAGGAAAGTAGCTGGTATGTGGCTCATTCCTGAAATCCCAGTACTAGGCTGAGGCTGGAAGGTTGGTAAAACAAAGAATGAGACTCTGCCTAAAGAAATGGAGAAGTTATTCTGGTTTAGATCTTTACCACTCATCTGGTGATCACCACCACATACACATGCCACAGGGTCTATTGTGTGAGGTTTACATGGATTTTCAGGTCTTCAGGAATGTGGACAGAGGTGCAGATGTGTAGCATTCCGTCCAGTTCCTAACTCACTGCCAAGATAATTAGTGTGAAACAAGAAAATGGGATCAAAGAAGTAAAAACCTGTCTGTAGACCTGGTTTCTACACTCAACATCAGCTATAATGAGCTTACTGAGATAGGGGCTTTCACTGTCCTGGAACTTGTTAATTAGTCTAGATGGGTTGGCCAGGGAGTCCCAGGGGTCTGCCCTTTGCTCTGTTTCTGCCTCCTTAATGCTGGGAGCAGCAGGACACTCTTCCCCCTCATTGTAGAGATGAAACTACTACTCACTGACTGGACTATTTTCGTGACATAGGAAAATAATTTTTAAAAATTATTTTATGTGTTTAAGGGTTTTACCTGCATGTATATGTAAGTGCACATGTATCATGCAATGACTGTGGAGTCCAGAAGAGAATGTCAGATCCCCTGGAACTGGAGTTACTAATGGTTGTTAGTCACCATGTGGTACTAGGAACTATAAACCTGGGTCTTCTGCAAGAGCAGCCAGTGCTCTTAACTGTTGAGCCATCTCTCCAGCCCCTAAAGAAAGGAATCCTTAAAAGAGTTCTATTTTTAAAAAAAATTGTGCATGGAGTTGGTTCTCTGCTTCTACTATGTGGGTTCTGCAGCTTGACAGTGAGTGCCTTTACACACCCAAACTGTCTTAAGCTTTTCAGAGCAGTATTCATATTACCGACACTCTATTCTTTATACAGGACGTAACAGAAGATGAAGATGATGACTTTTTGAAAGGTGAAGTGCCCCAGAATGATTCGGTGATTGGACTTACACCAAGCTCCTTTGACACCCACTTCCGAAGTCCTTCCAGTAGTGTGGGCTCCCCACCTGTGCTGTACATGCCAGACCAGTCTCCCCTGGTCTCAAAGATCTGTGATTGAGCTGCACTGCTCTTCCCACCAAGACCTAGGGCCTTGCATTACGCTAGAGTCTGTGCCTCAGACATCCTGTTGGGGTGGTCTAGTTTCTGAAGGGACATGGGTTTTGTTCTGTGGTTTGCTCTTCCATTGAAAGACCCAATATCATGTGCAGTATTCCACAGTGGGCCTAGCGATCAGTGTTCACAGTTCACATGCTAGCTTAACATGTACAGTTTCTGTGCCTGCAGCCTTTGATGGAACTGTTGGATGAGTTCTAATATGGGCAACAACCTATTTCCAGGTGGCCTTTTTAACAGGTATTTATTGGAACTATTGTCACAGGACTTTGTTGGTCTTCTTTTGGTGTAAATCTTCCAGGATCAGTCCTTGGGAAGACTTAACTAGACTGTGTTTATTGTTGCCATGTGGTCTTCTTTCTGCTGGAAGTGCATTTGTGTCTTAGGGTGCTGAGAACCTAGAAGGAAATGCTGGGGCAGGGTTGGGGTACTGAGTGTTTGAACTGGTTTTACTGAAGGAGAATGGGGAATGGCAGAGACCCAAAAAAGCCAGGAGAGAAGACTTAGAGGATTCATGGAAACAGAGTCAGACAAATAAGGTACTTCTGTAATGGACTTGAAAGAAATACAGATTCAGGTAAATTAATTCACGTTGACTGAAGTGGGCTTAGGCCTCTAAGAACACAGGACTCCAGGCATCCTGTGAGACCCAGAACTGCTGTCGGGGAGCAAACTGACCTGTGTGGTTGACCAGCACCAACAGTTCTCCTGGAAGAGTTTTTCTCCAAGCAGGAAAGCCATTTCTCAGGAAATCTGGCGGGATGGGTTGGAAGCAGCAGTAGCCAAGTTCCTCCTGCATGCCCGACGGCACCTTTTACTCGCCTGATGAACTCTGTGGCCGGCCTCTCTCCCTATTAAACACACAGCCTTGCCCTGTGACAGGTGTGTGTGGGCATGCTGAAAGTGTTCAAAGGCTAAAACATGTCTGCCCTTTGTTCCTCACATGTACATTTGTTTGTATGTTTGTGGAAATGGTCATCTTTATTTATTTTTCTGTAACTTACATTTACTTAAAGACAAGTAATATTTTTTGATCATAAATATTTTGTAATGAAATTCCTCTTTTTTAGGGCTCTACATGCTCTTGTGTAATTATATTGATGACAAATGAGAGTTTGAATTCCAGTTTGTAAATACCTTTTTGAAAAAATACTTTATTGCTTTAAAAAGCTTACATATGACAGATTTTTTTTGGTAATGTGGTGGGAAGTTACTTAGAAACCCTAACTTCCTCTTTTTTTTAACTGCTCACTGAAAAATTGATTTTGTATATTGGATAACATGAGTAAAAGAAACTGTAACCATAGATGTGAATGGGAAATGGGAACTTGGTCGCTTAGAAAGTAGTTATAATATAGAAGGATGTGTTTACTAGTAAACTTGTTTGATTTTGAAGTTTGAGAAAAAAAAAATCCATTGTGAAAATGAAAGAACGCCATGGTTCACCTGGAACTTCCATTCTTAGGCCAGCAGAGAGGCCTTTAATAAAGACTGACACGAGGGTGCTCCTGTGATTGGGTGTGTTAAAATGCTTGAGGAGGAGCTGCTGCCGAGTCCTGTGCATCAAATGGGAAACCTTGCCAGTGGGAGTGGGAGGGCTCAGCCAAACGATGGGCAGTGGTGAGGACAGTTCTGTGTGCGACTCCTGGAGCCCAGAGTGACAGGCTTGAACAAGCCCAAGAAAACTTCAAAAAAGTTATATGCTAGCCAGATATGGTTGTGCACACCTGTAATCTCAGTACTCAGGAGGCTGACTCACAAGGATTTTAAGTTAAAGCCACACTGCACTACATGTTTAAAAGAGTTCCATCCTTTGAAGAAAGGTCTGTGGAAAAAGTGCCTTCTCTTTGGAAAACAGAGACTTTTATTTTTGGTATTGAGGATTGAACCCAGGATCTCACGTGCCAAGCAAATGTGTAACCACTGAACTACACCTCCAGGCCATACTGGAGTTTTCTTCTCCTTCCTACTGGCCTCTGCTTGGGGGTTCCAGGTCCAGTCCTTTGGTGTGTGTGATCTGCTTGGTCTTTGAGAAGTGGCTGACTGTCCAAACTTGGAAGTGGACTTCCAAGTAAGAATTGTAATTATTGTAATGTAATAACTGTCATTGCTGCCAGACCTGGCTTCTTTGAACTTGGCTTCTAATAGCCTGAGCTCCATTTTCATTCATTCAGCTGTAAAATGGGAAGAATTTATGTCTACTTAAGTGTTGTGAGCACTTGGTACCTGAATAAGCCAGCCTGTCCTAGCTGCCATTGGGCTACCTTGTGAGTAAGCAGGAACTTCTTGTGTGGAAGGGTCTTCTGAAGGTGATAACTTAATTTTTTCCACATTACAACTGTAGTACCCTTTGACGAGATCTGGACAGGAAGGGTCAGGGTGCAGCTCAGAGTGGTAACTCCAAACTATGGTATCCAGTAGGCTCCCTTTGAGTGCTTTGAAAATGGATGGCCATGTCCACTAAACCACATTTCAGTCAGTGCCCATTTGACTGAATCCCTGTGATACAGATATGTTGTTTGGTTTACAAATGCATAAATGGGAGTTGGGGGTGTCTGTTGGGATTGAATACACATAGGGCTGTGTGCATGCAAAGCATACATTCTACAACCGCAATCCTGCATACTGTGAAACTTGTTTGTTGATCACATGATTCTAAAAAGATCCTTTAGACTCTTTATTAGAAAATGCCTATTTCTAAGAAACAGTAAATGTATATAATATATATATGTATATATATATACATGTGTATATATATATATATATATCAAATACTTTAAGAGGAATAATTTAGGGAAAATAGCCCATTCAAAAATTAAGTACCCAGGAACTCATCAAAGAAAAAGATTTCTGCATTGAAAACTTTAAGAAATTGAAAAAGAACTCAAAGAAGATATTAGATGATAGGAATACCTTCCACACTCCTGGATTAGCAGTTATTTGTGAAATGGCTATACTACCAAAATTAATCTACAGGTTTAATGTAATACCTCAAAATTCCAATGTCATATTTCACATATCTTGGAAAAATGATCGAAGAATTAGTATGGACTTACACAAGACCACAGATAACCAAAACAGTCCTACGGCATAAGCACAGCTGGAGGCATCACAATATCTGACCTCAGGTTACATGACAGAGCTCTGGTGATAAAGACAGCCTGGTGGAACTTACATAAAAACAGGTACTCACTGATGGAACGGAATAGAAGGCCTGGAAATAAACCGCCAAAGCTATGCCCGCTTACTCTTAACACAGAGTCTCCCTGGAGCCCCAGCTGGCCTGGAACTCACAGAGGTCCACCTGCCTTTCCTCTCAAATGCTGGGATTAAAAGCATGTGCCGCCACAGAGGAGGCAAAAACATATATTGGAAAAAGCTCATTCAACAAATAATGGTGACAAAGCTTGAGTATCGACCTGTAGGGGAATGAAATTAAGATTCATATCATCCACCTAGTGCAAAATCAGTTGGAAACAGATTGAAAACTTTGATTTAAACCCTGAAATGCTGAAACTAAATTTTAGATAAAAACAAGAACTCGCCCCAAGTATCAACAGATGGTACTACATGAAATTCAAAAGTTTCTATACAGCAAAGGAAACTACTAGCAGAGCATAGCCCACAGAAGGAAAGAAAATACAAGCCAGCCATATCTTAGACAAGGGGCTACTTTTAAGAAACAAAAATACACAAACAATTGAGCATTTGTGGCTCACCACCAGAACTCATCACTCCTGTGTATTTCGGTCTGCTACTGTAGCTGAGGCCTTGAACTTTTGACCCTCTGTCTCAGCCTCCTTAGTAGCTAGGATTCTGGGCTTAAGCCACCATGCTTAGCTTTTAGCCTCTGACTGTATAGTTTGTACAGTTACACTTAGAACTTTCCAACATAATGCTGTATAAATCATTTTAAATTTTTTGCACTGTTGGGAATTGATCTCAGATCTTGGTAGGCAAGTGTGTTACCACTGAGCAACTGTCAGTTTTTAAAATTATGCATATTTATGGAGAATATGAACATATGATACAGTGTGTAATGGATAAATTCAAGCAGTTAAGCAGTTTCTCTAGCCATTCCTGTTTAGAGAAACTTTGAACTGTCTTCTAGTTCTGTATAAATTATATAATAGACAGCCATAATCTGGGGGCTGGAGAGATGGCTGAACATCTTCCAGTCCGTCTTTCAGAGGACTGGAGTTCAGTTGCTAGCACCTATCTTGGATGGCTCACAACCACTTGCAGCTCTAGCTTCCAGGGGATTTTATGCCCTCTTTGGCCTCCACAAGCACCTGTACACTGGTTACACTCCCTCTCCCCTCAAATCTAAACAACAAAAAAGCCATAATCTTGGCACTTGGGAGGCTGAGACGGGAGGATTGTCCTAAATTCAAGACTAGCCCAGGCTACATAATGAGTTACTGGCCAATTTGAGGCATAGAGAGGTTGTCTTTGCCTCAAAAACAAAACACTTTATATGGGTACATGTTTGATGTAAACTATAATAACCATTGTACTGTGAACACTAGAACCTATTGATCTCTTCTGGTACTTGTTACCCAATTTCCCTCTACCCCTCCTCTGTGGTCAATTGCTTTTTAAGTTATTTAGTTATATTTTATTAGTTAGTTAAACTCACTCTGTCTTGCTACATATTTTACTATATGTACTCTATATTTTATTTTACATTTATTTGTGTGTATGGGAAGGTCAGAAGATGAACTTGCAGGGGTCAGTTCTCTTCTTCCACCACGGGGATGCAACTCGGGCTGTGAGGCTTGGTGGCATACTTCTTTACCCACTGAAACACCTCACTACTGCCTGTACTTTGCAGTTTAGAAATCACTTTCTGCTGGTCATGATGGTGCACACCTTTAATTCCAACACTCAGGTGGCAGAGGCAGCAGCAGGCAGATCTTTTGAGTTTGAGACAAGCCTGACTTACAGAGTTCCAGACTAGCCTGGGGCTATACAGTGAGACCCTGGCCAAAAATATATAATAAACAACTTGTCTGACCCTTGCAGTCCAGTCTTGGGAAGCTGGTAAGGTAAGCCTCCATCTGTTTTAGAGGTGGGAAAGCAGGCTGTGCAATTAGCCAAACTTAGAAACCTAATGCCACTCCTTTATTAAAGAACGAGCTTTGTAGATCTGGGATGATGAATGAACAGGCAAGAAATTTTCCTACTTGTTATTTGGCTCAAGCTAGTGGAGTCAATGAAGCCGAAGTTAACCTGTTAGTCCAGGCAAAACCCACATAGCGGAAATGCCTGACTGGGCTGGGGATGTGGCTCAGGGGTAGAGGGACCCCGAGTATGCAAAATATCCTAGGCTGAGCCCCTCAAAGTGTAAAAAACCAACCCAAACATTTATTGACTTTGTAATTCTTATAATAATGATCTTTACTGAGTGTTTATCACCTGCCAGAGAAGTCTCCTTAGTCTAAAGGGAATTTGCTTAAGGTTGCACAATTGGCAGTTGGTCACCTGGATCCATCCCTGCTCCGTGTTTTTGTTTTGTTTTTATTTTTAAATTTTTATTTATTTTTATTTAGTATCGAGTGTATTGCCTACATGTATGTAAGTGCATCTGTGTCTTACAGTGCCAGCAAAGGTGAAAAGAAGGTGTCGGATCCCCCTGGAAATGGAGTGACTGACAGTTGTTGGCCGCCAGTGGGTGCTGGGATTTGAAGCCAAGTCTTCTGTAAGACAGCCAGGGCTCTTAATGCATTGAGCTCAGGCTGGCCCCCCAATTTCCTCCTGCTTTAGCCTTCCCAATGCTGGGACTACAGGCAGGTGTCACATGCTGGGTTCAAATCCTTATGTTGGCCCAGAACTTCATACTTGAGATTTAATTTTACCTGCATTATTTACAGTTCTAGTACCTGACAACCTATTAAGGTGATAGCTCTGGCTTGGAATCACCGAACAGGGTTTAGGCAACAGAGCGGGCCCCAAACCGAAAGCTGCGCCAGTCACGCGCCCGAGAGGTGGCAGAACAGGGATTCCACGCCAGGCCGCAGGAGAGGGCCACAGCGCCAAGGCTCTTCCCAAGTTCGCACTCGCCTTCCGTGTCCCGCACGCCCACGTTTCTGCGACTACATTTCCCGGCGTCCCCTGCGAAGAGGCGGGCGGTGAGCACCTCCCACGCCTTAGCGTTTGGATGGCCTCTGCTGGGATGCCCTCTTCAGTCGGCGTCTACAGACCGGACTACATTTCCCGTGGAACGCCGCGACCCTCTGCCTTTCCTCTGCTCCCGCAGGCCACGCTGGCGGACCTGTCAGACTACAGTTTCCGGCAGCTTTCATGGTGGGCGGGGCGCCGCGGTGGGCGGGGCGCCGCGGTGGGCGGGGCGCCGGCGGAGGCGGCGGCGGAGGAGCTGGGGAGGCCGCCGCCTCCCTGGGCCTGCCCGGGCGGCCGCCTCGGCCATGCCGCTGCTCGTGGAGGGACGGCGAGTGCGGCTGCCGCAGTCGGCCGGAGAACTGGTCCGAGCGCACCCGCCGCTGGAGGTGAGTGGGCTGGCGCGGGGGCTGCGGGGCGGGCCGGGCACCGGCCGGGCGGCGCGACCTGCACCCCACCTCGCTCCACAGCGGAGTTCCAACTTAGCGCCGCCGGCGGCTCGCCACATCCGGAGCCCAGCCGCCGACTGGCTTTCCCTCGGGCATCCGCCGGCCGTTCATGGTCTTTACACCTCGGCGGTTCCTCCTCTGAGAAGGGAGCCCAGGGAGGTTAGCTGACTGACTCAGGCTGGCACCGCGCGGCGGAGAGAGGACCAGCCGGTCCCCGGGCAGAGTGGTGCCTCCCCCAGTCTGCGCTGGGTTTAGGCAAATCTGGGCGCCCGCGCTGCCTCCTTCGCCTTCCCGGAGGAGGACGGGGCAGGGCCCTTGCTGCCGGCTGGGTCGGGTGGAGGTGCGGTCGGGGTCCGCCGCCCTTCTCCGCCTCCCCTCCTGCCCTTGCCCCGCGGCGTCTGGTTATTTTTAGCAGCGCTTTCCTTGGGCTGGGGAGGGCCACGCCCTGATGGAAGGGCTTTTTGTCTTCGTTTTCCCTAGTGGGGCATTTGGGAAGAGGGTTCTTCATGAGAAAGTCGGCGGTGGCCGAGCGCCCTACCAGCCTCAGAGCAGTTAGGGGAGTCAGCCGGTCCTTTGGTTTCAGATACATATTGAGTCCCTGGTTTGAGGGTGGCACAGCCTAGCCTGCTTCCTCGTCAAAGGATCCCTTCAGTAACTTGTTAATTGCCTAGACGGAAAGGTGCTCTCTCACTCCAAGAGGTGAAGTCCAGGAACCTGGGACTAGGGAGGGCATTCTAGAAGTTTCCGCTGAGCGGCTGTGCGGTTTGGGTGGTTTATCTAGTCTGCTTTCTTGCTTTGTTCTCCCCTAGATCGTCAGGAGCAAAGGCTTCCTGAAGGCAGATGGCATTGTGCTCAGCGAGTATTTGTTGCATAAATGAGTGGGTAGAATTCCCCCACCTCCCCTAATCGGGCAAGGGGCGGCCAGACTGTGTGATTCCCAACTTCAGTTTCCAGACAAACGATCCTACTAGTCCGCAACTGTGAGCTGTGGTAGGCTCTGTCAGCGGCGGCGAACTAGGAATACTACTCACCAAGGAAAACAATTTTAGAAGATTCTTTCCTATGTCTGTTTGAAAATTTCTATTATAGAATGTTTTAGCGGCCACGACAGCACATTCCATGAGAAGGAAGGGATGAGACAACGTGGCTGGCGCCTCGGGATTGGCGGTTGGGGGTCAATGTAGAGAACATGGCTCAGAAAGGCTGCACAGTGGAGACGCTGCATTACAGCAACTGGGAAGAGGGGTCTGCTGGGGCAGGCTCTAGATGATGGCAGGGGATGGCCCTGTGGAATGGAGTGCTTGCCCAGCAGTCAGAACAGAGGGAGTAAACCTAGGGAGTGCTTGTACCGGAGTTCAGACGTGCAAGCCCCGACCCCCCTTCCTTGAGAACTTGATCTGGGGCCAGTGCTGGTCTTGAACTCCAGAAACCTGCTTGCCTTAGCTGCCCAAGTACTGTAATTGTAGGTACTACCTTCCATGCCCAGTGTGATATACTTTTTGAATGATCACGTACTATATATTTTCTTTTTTTGTTTTTGAGTTAGTCTCTGTGCAGCCCAGGCTGGCCTCACATACGTTTCTCCCTCAACCTTCCAAGTGCTAGGATTATAGGTGTAAGCCACTGTCCTGGGCTTTGCAAATGTGTTTTGAGGTTTCAGTATTTTGTGAATGGATAGTTCCAGGAGGAGCCTGATTATCGTTTGTCACCCTACATGCTTCTGCAGTTATGTTTAGTCACCCACAATATGAACATTTTAAACAGAAAATTCCAGAACACTAACAGCTGATAACTTTGTTTTGGAGACAGGGTCTCCTGTGTAGCCCTGGCTGGTCTGGAATTCCTGATGTAGACCAGGCTGGCCTTGAATTCACAGAGATCCATCTGCCTCTTAACTCCCAAGTGCTGAGATTAAAGCATGTGCCACCACACCCAGTAACAACTGGTAACTTTTTCCTTTCACTTATTTCTTTTTTGAAACAAGGTCGTACTGTAGCTTATGTCGACCAGCTCATATCCTCCTGTCTCAGCCTTCCCAGAGATGGGTCACAGGTGTGTACTGACATGCGGATACCTCATAGCGTATTGTTAGACTCGTCCTGTATTATTGTTAATCTTAGTGTGCCTAGTTTCTAACCTGAACTTTGTCAAAAGTGTGGGTGTATGCATGCATGGAAAACTGAAGACCTGGGTTTGCTCTCTGATTCCAGGTACCCACTGGAGTCTTAGCCAGAATGGTGGCTCCACCAAGCAGTCACACCAGCACTGTGCCTATGAGACCAGTACATTGCTCCTCTCATTTTACACACTGAGTGACTGTCCTATGCTTGTGTAACTGGATTTGGTAGTGTGTGGTTCAGTAAGGTAGTCACCAGCAGCATAGGGCTGCTGACGTCTAAAGGAAACTGAAGTAAAAGGAGGCCTGATGGTGAGGAGGCTGAGGCAGGTTTGGGGATTTGAAGTGATTCTGGGCTATTTAGTATGTTCCAGGCTACACTGGAATGAGAATGGGGCTGGGGACAGATGTGACTCAGTTGTAGAGGGCCCTCATAGCCAGCATGCGCAGATCCCTGAGGCCCAGGGCTGCGAGAACCAAGCCTAGTGGCACGTGCCTGGAGTCCTAGTACTCAGGAACAGGACACAGGACTGGAATGGTTCAGATGCAGGTCAGTGAGCCACAGTCTGCTGGCAAACCTTGTTCCTCTTCCTTGTCTGTACCTCCATGAGCCAAGAAGGGCTTTCCTTCCTTCCTTCCTCTCCATTTTCTTTCATAATGTTGGAGTGGAACCCAAGGCTTCCTGCTACTGAGCTGCACTCCCAGCCCCTACATCTTTGAAATGCTGGAAAAAGCAAAAATAATAGTAATTTGTGTCGTGAAAATAATGTGAATTCAAACTTGGGTGTCACCTGTCAATAAAGTTTTATTAGAACACAGCCATATCCATAGTGTCTTTGGTTGCTTTCACTGTACAGTGGGAGGAACTACTAGGCTTGCAAAGCATGAAATACTATCTTAGCTGTTTGGCAAAAAATTATGTTAACTCCCAGCTTGACAGAGTGCCATTCAGTAGGAGTTGGGAAAGGAAGTTAAGGGACTGAGGGGAGAGATACTTTTTAGTGCATATAAATATTCAGAAATGCTAGACATTGAGAAAACTGGGCTTTTACCTAAGGAAGTATGTAATGGTGGGCTGGAGATGATGGCTTGATTAAAAAGCTGTCTGTAGTGCATCTGTAACCACAATGTTGAGGGACAGAGCAAGGCAGATCCCAGGTGCTCTATGGCCAGCCAGTCTAGCCAAAATGATGACACACCCTGCCTCAAACAAAAATAAGGTGGGGCCATCAAGATGGCTTGGTGGGTAAAGGTGTTTGTGGCCGGGTCTGATGCCTCAGTTTGATCCCAGAGACCCACATGGTAGAAGGAGAGAACTGACTCCTGTAAATTGTCTTCGGACCTCTTCGTGGGCCCTGGCATGAGCCCGCCCCCCAGCTGCGCACATGCAATGTTAAAAACTGTGGTAAAACGAGGATAGTGCTAGAGGAGGTCACTTGACCTTTGGCTTCCAGAAGCAAATGACAGGTAAGTAGCATGCCTGCCTGCGCGACCATCCGGGAGAAGCTCCTTCAGCTGGGAGCCAGACTAGCTGCTCTCCTTTCCTGCTGCGTGGCCAGTTCTGATCGCTTTTACTTTCATTTCTTGGGGAAACAGTCGGAGCTGTGTTGGAGAAACATGGCCTTGGTCTTAATGAAAGTGGTGCCTGGTTTCTCACACACTACTTTGCTCGGGTGTCGACCCAAATGTGAACACGAATGGCAAAAGTCTGGCTTAGTTCCTCCCCCAAGTGAAAGGTAAGTAGAGAATTCCAAAGGGGGTTCTGCAGTCTCTGGTCACTGTGGGCCAAGATGGGATGTGAGGATGGGAAGTGTTTTTTTGTTGGAAAACAGCCGCATTTCCTGACTCGTGCAGCCCGCCAGGTGGTCCTGCCAGTCCTTTAGCCTGCGCTCCAGCTGAAACTTATTTTCTTGCTCTTTTTTTTTTTTTTTTTTGTGCACTCCCACTGCATGTTCAAGATCAACTTTGAACCCAGGACTTCCTAGTTCACGTCTTAAATTGAGGAGTTTGTCTTGTTTAAATGACTGCCTGGCATCTAATCAATGGAAATTTAGTAAAAGAAATCAGTCCCTATAATAGTTGGGTTGATCATTGAGTTTCTCATGTCTTCTGAATTTTGTTAATTAGACACAAACCCAAATTAGCAGCAGCCAGTAATGGGCCCTCTAAAGTGGCAGACGAGAGTCAGTCTGTTCACTGGGGAAACTGTTGCAGGTTAGGAGGGTAGAAAACATTTAGTATTGTCAGTGCTGCGCCACATGGGGTCTCCCTACGTAGACTAGGCTAGCCTTGGCTCAAAATTCTGCCATAGCCTCTTGAGAGCTGGAATTACAGGTGGTCTCATTTTATAGCTGGCCTCACAGTTGTGACCCTCCTGCCTCACTGTCAGGATTATAAGCATGAGCCACCACTCCTGACTCTGATTCTCTATTTTTAAAATAGTCAAGTCTCTACCCAGGGATGGTGGTGCACACCTACCTGTAATCCCAGCACTGAGCTGAGGGAGGAGGATGAGGAGTTCAAGGATACTCTGCACTACTCTGTCTCCAAAACCAAAACCACCCCCAAACAAACAAATAAGATCGTCTCAGATTCTGAAGAACTGTGGTAAAGGACTGGTACTTCTTGTTTCCTGGGTCCTGGGGGCCTGTGTCACAGATCCTTGCTGGCAGTGGCTATCCCTGCTGTCTTTGTTGCCTGTGTAGCCAGTGCTGATGTGACGTAGGCACCCGGCCCACTTCCCACTTCAGGTGTACACTGGCTCTTTCCACCTCTAGCTTTTCTGGTCTCACTAATTCACATCATTATTTTATTCTGTTTCAATTAAACAGGAAAGAGCCAGACTTCTCAGAGGTCAGTCTGTTCAACATGTGGGACCCCAGGGCCTTCTGTATGTGCAGCAAAGAGAGCTTGCAGTCACCTCCCCAAAGGATGGTAGGTTAGGAAGCAGCAAATTGGGCTTTAGCCTTGAGACTACTGGATATTTTATGTTATTTCTTTTTTAAACAGGCTCCATCTCCATTCTGGGTTCTGATGATGCCACCACTTGTCACATTGTGGTCCTGAGACACACAGGTATGATGAGACAGGTGAAAGAAACTGTTCTTTAAACCAACCCAGCCATGCGAGACCACTGACTTTCTCAGTTTGAGTTTCCTGGTGTCAAAATAAAAGCCTGAATGTGCTGTCTCTCTCGTCTGCATGGTGTCTCCCTGGTGCGCTGGTCAGACTGGGTTGGCTGGGCAGCACAGCACAGGCCTTTTCTCTGATTTCTCACAGGGCATCCAAGGATGCGGTCCACATGGACAGGAATTGTCTTGGCTCACTCCCCGGGGTTTGCATCGGAAGTAACTCAGTCATTTTACCTTTGTTCTCCAGGTAATGGGGCAACCTGCTTGACACATTGTGATGGAACTGACACCAAGGCAGAGGTCCCCCTGATCATGAACTCCATAAAATCCTTTTCTGACCATGCTCAGTGTGGAAGGTGAATGCCATGTTACTCTGGGGTCGTGTGGTACTTGGAGGAGTTTGGGGGGAGCCAGCCCATGCTCGTCTCCTTTGAGGGCTGGGTCAGCCCTTGCTGAGTGAATAGATGCATAATGGGGATGGGCCAGGGCTAGATTTTCTTTTTTATATGGCTTATTGTGTGCTCTAGGCTAGCCTCAAACTCATGATTGTCCTTCCTCAGCCTCCCTAGAGCTGAGATCACAGGGATGAGACACCATGCCCAGTTTCAGTGCTGGCTTTTTTTTTTTAAAGAGTCTCCCTGTAACCCCAGGTAGCTTGGAACACACTGTGTATGTAGACCAGGCTGGCCTCAATCTCACAAGAGATCCACCTGCCTCTGCCTCCCAAATACTAGGATTAAAGGCATGTGCCACCATGCTGGGGACCGTGATTCTTGAGACACGTTTATTGACTGTTCCTGGTCCACTCGCAGATGGAGTGACTCATCTACTTCAGAAATCAAGGCCGTCCTGGTAGCCGCTGCAGTGGTCTTGGCCTCCGTTTACTGTTTCTGAGGAGGTTCTGGCTGGTTTCTGGGAAGAAAGTTTCAGAAGCAAGCAGTGTACAGTGTGCCCTGGCCCCTGGGCACCCGTGTTCTGGGTTGTTGGGGCTGTGGGAAGGGCAAGGGGAAACAGGGTGAGGCACAGTTTGGGTTTTGAACTCTTCAGGGACCTCAGAGGGCAAGGCTTCCCAGACTGACAGTGTGCACCATTTCAGCGTGCTTTGTGGGGTCCACCAGAAAATCAGTGTCTTGCTTTCTAGGCAAGTGCTTTAGAAATACAGTTGAGAACTGAGCCTGCCAAGGCCTGGCAGGATGAGAGGAGTGCCTGTGCAGCTTCTGCTCACTCAGGTTCTTGGTGGGTACTAATATCCTTCGTAGTCTCACAGCCCAGTCCCTCTCGGCACTGAATGCTTTTAGAAGTGTCCCACTTGGCTGAGTAGGTGACATGACATAGATAGAACCTTTCATCTGTGGATTAAGGGGGGCCTCTGGGTGAAGTCCAACAAACCTTGTGGAAAAGGCCCAGAAGCCATGCTACAGAAGCTTGTGGAAGCTAAGAACTAAAAATCAGTGAAGCCAGTGCACCGTCACGTCTTGTCCCACTCTGGTCATGGTCGCTCTCTTGGCAGGCTGGAGGTACATCTCGTGGGAGGCTTCAGTGATGACAGGCAGCTGTCACAGAAACTTACTCATCAACTTCTTAGTAAGTTCACTGTTACCCTCCCTATAATTTTGTACGTAGTTTTGCTTGAGTTAAAGAGTTTCAGAACTAGCTCAATAGTTAAGAGCACAGGCTGTTCCACATGTGTGTCAAGGTGTGCACACACAGTATAAGTAAACCTTTTTTAAAAAAAAAAAAAGTGCACAGAGATTTAGGTCCAAAGATGAGCAGTAGAACGGGAATATTTTGTTGTTGGTTTGTTCTGCTTTGTTCTTGAGGCAGGGTCTTCCTGTACTTCTGGCTTGGCACCCCCTCTGTAGACCAGGCTGCCCTTACGCTCACAGAGATCCACCTGCTCTGACTCCTGAGTGCTGGGATCAAAGGCAATCACCACCACATGTGGCTGAAAAGTATTTATAATAGGGAATAATCCAGTTTCCATATGAATAGTTACAAAGCCACTGAAAGGCAATACTGAGCCAAGTATGGTGGGCCAGCTTGCAGTCCCAGCTCAGGGAGACATTGTTCATCCCTAACCAACCTGAGCTACACACTGAGAAGCAAAGCCAAAAAGAAAAAAGAAAAAAAAGACATCAAAAAACCCAACCCACAATAAAAATATAAAGAGGTTTGAATTAACTCAGGAAAATACTTGCCTTTAAAAAACAGTAGCCTGAGTATAAAATTATATGGTGTGATTGGAGGTAACATTTCCTCTGTGTTATGAGCTGTTTCCAGCTGCACACAGCCAGTACCGGCCTTTCGAAGCACCTTCCTTCTGCTTTCTTGTATGGTTCAAAACCTTTAAAAATAAAGTTTTGCCCCGACTGATAATCAGGGAAGGAGTTAGTCTCCTCTCAGGAGCCCAAGTACCCCAAGATGGACGGAAAGGATCAGGCTCTTGTCCATCAGCTGTCATGTGCCAGTCAGGGTTCTATGGTGTCAGCTCAGAGGCGGAGCAGCAGAGCAGGGACCACTTAGTTGGCTTCTGTCCCTCTGACCTCTCTTGACTTGCTCAGTAGTGTAATCTAACTGGGGACTTTTTATGCTAACACACATTAGTTATACATGATAATTAGTTTTGGTATGACTTCATTTGAACATTTACTTCTGTCTGTGGGCACAGGTATACCACAGTGTGAGGTCAGAGAACAACTTGTAGTTGATTCTCTGCTTCCATCATATTGGTCTTTGAAATTGAACTCGGCTCAGGCTGTCTGGCTTGGTGTCAAGCACCATAATAGGCTAAACCATCTTGTTGGCCTCTCCAGCACTGTACCCTTCTTTGAGACATGATATCATGTAGCACGGACTGGCCTTGAACTTGCATGTGCCATTATGCCTGCTTTATGCAGTGCTAGTGACTGAACCCAGGACTGTGTGCATGCTAGGTAGTTACAGTACCAATTGAGCTACAGGTCTAGCCTTCAATATGACATTTCCTACATATACATAAAGCATTTTGATCATATTCACCCCTATTACTTGCTCTTGGTTGAGGACTATTTTTGACATCAGTTTTGAAATTCTAATTGTAGGTGAGTTTGACAAACAAGATGATGACATTCACTTAGTGACATTATGTGTGACAGGTGAGTTCTGTTTTTCCTAAACAGGGAGGTAGAGTTCTGGAAGGTTTTGTCTACGCCCTTTCAACAACACCTAGCACCAGGATAGTTGTAGAAGACACTGAAGACTGCTGCCTCTTGGCCAACTCGCTCCATCACTATCATTAGGGTGGTTCAGGCCCCCAGGTCCTACCCAGCTAAACTGTACGGTCACCCCAGCCCTGCACCAGGTTACCTCATGTTTTGTCCAGACCTGTCACAGGCCTCATTGTGCTCCTGGGAGTGGGGAGGATACTGGTCAGAGCTGCCCTTTGTGGTAGAGGTAGGACTGCCTTTGTTTGGTAGAAACCCCCCTGCCTGGGACTTCTTCACTAAGAGGCCCTTTTTACCCAAAATGACTTTTGTACTTCTACTTTTCAATTTTTAGAATTAAATGACCGGGAAGAAAATGAAAAACACTTTCCAATAATTTATGGTATTGGTAAGTAGTGTTTTTGTTAGAGGATGACAGACCTGGTTCCAGGTGGGCACAGCAGGCTCAGTCTCTGGCTAAAGGTCTGATTTGTTTGGCAGATTTTCCATCCGCATTGTTTGTGGTTCTGATCCTTGCTCCTGTGTATTAACTGGGAGACCTTGAGCGAGTGGTCTGACTTAGCTAACCTTTACCTTTGCTGCATTGATGCCCTAAACTATAACATGAACAGAGAGCCAGTGTACAGCTCAGGCTGTGCCCACCCACACCCCACACCTACCTGTGGCCTGGCATTACATGGGGGGGCGGCCTGCCTGGCATGCTTCTCTAGCCGTGCACGGGGGAGGGAGCAGGGCATTTGGATCTCTGTAGACCGTGGGAATGAAGTAAGATTTTGATTCAGAACACAGATTCCATAAAATAAAGTGCAGAAATGTCTGGCTAATGAAAGCCCACAGCTTTCCCTCTGTCCAATGACAGCTCCTGGATCCTGAGGCTAGTGATGCAGTTGTATTTGCCAAGGGCGTCTAGTGTTTATTTAGCTGGTAGTGAGGGCACAGGTGTTTATTCATTCTCAAACTTTGCACATCCCTAAAATAAGCTTAAAGTTCAAACAAGTGAAACTTCCAGCCTTTGCCAGTATCACAGGCCACCTCTGCTTGCAGGTGGACACACACCAGTGTCTTGGTCACAGTGAGGCTTTCCCATGTGTGCTGAGTGTACCGTGTGCCTCTGAGGCAGCTCTTCCTTGCTGGTGCAAAGGCTGTCAGCGCCTCAGTCACCTTCAGTTTCTGTTCTTACTGTGCAGTGGTAGAAATGTAAAGTATTTTGGATTTATCATTCAAGGTCACTCTCTTGTCCCTTCAGCTGTCAACATTAAAACTGCAGAGATTTACAGAGCTTCCTTTCAAGATCGAGGACCACAGGAGGAGCTGCGTGCTGCTCGAGCTTTAGCAGGAGGCCCAGTGAGTGGGAGCCTATGCTTGAAGGCGGGAGGGCTGAGGTGGGAACCCTGAGAATGTCTGCCGACCTTAGAGTTGCCGGTCCCCGGCCTGCTTCCTTCCTTTCTGTCAGAGGAGTGAAGAGCTTAGACTGTAAGCCAGGTGCCAGTTCTGACAGAAGCAAGAGGAGGCAAGAGTCTGGATCCAGACACAGGGACTTCTTCAGCAAACCTCTCTACAGAAAGAGCACAGGGAGGGAGGCAGGATCTTGTGTCACCTGTCCTTTTGGATTTAGTCACTGAAGAGCCCTTTGCTAGAATAATTTACTCCAAAAGAATTAACAAATAAGTCAATTAAAGCTTAATTTCCTTAGGGTGCTTGTACTTTTTCTTTATTGGTCATGCTGATGGACCCAGGGCCTCACATGTGCTAGGCAAGTTCTCTGTCAACAGAGCTGCCTCCCCAGCCCAGGGCTCTTTTGCCTTATTTATTTATAAAGACTTTTTATTTACTGAATGTGTATGCATGTTATGCCTGCATGTGTGTAAGTGCACCCATGTGATGTAATGCCTGCAGAAGACAGAAAAGGGTATTGGACGCCCTGGAAGTAGAGTTATAGACAGTTGTTAGATGCCTTGTGGACGCTGGGACTCAAACCTGGGTCTTCTGTGAGAACAGCCAATGCACTCTTAACTGCTGAGCCATCTCTCTAGCCCCACTTTTTATTTTTAGGTAAGATCTTGCTAAACCCAACAATCTTCCTGCCTCTGCTTCCCAAAGCTGAGATTGCAGAAGGTGCCATTAAATCCTGGCCTCTTGAATGCTTTTAAATTAAAATACTAAGTTAAGACACATATACCTCATTTAAAGAATAGGTAGAAGAATTTAAAATGGTCAAAGTGATCTTGCATTAGTGAGACATTTAGTTCCAGCTTCAAGAGGCAGACAGACTGCTGTTGAGTTTGAGGCCCACCTGGTTTACAGAGTGAACTCCAAATTACAGCTACATAGACATGTCTGTCTTTAAAAAACAAAACAAACAGGTTGGGGGGATGCCTGAGTTAGTGAAGTGCCTGCTGTCCAAGCATGAACACTTGATTTTGATGCCCAGCACTCACATGAAAAGGTGGGCAGAGTTGTGCATACCTGTAATCCCAGTGCCGGGGAGGCAGAGATTACAGGATTACTGGAGCTTGTTGGCTTACTCAAAGAATCTCTCACTGAACATAACCAAACCCTGAGTCTTCCTTTTGTGAAATGCTGACGTTTTCCTAAGAAAATATTTCAATTTGTTTTGCCAACTTTTTAACATTTTTAGGATTCCTAATTTTGGCATTTTAAAATGGCTTTTGAGATCATCTTGCAACTTGTGGCTGTCCTCTTGCCTCCGTCCCCTCTCTATGTACTGGGATTATGAACTAGCACGACTAGCTTTTTTTTTGTTTTTGAGATGGAGTGTGTCACACTGTAGTTCAGGCTGGCCTAGCACTTACTTTAGGATTCCTGTTGCTATTTAGAACTTATTTCAGTCATGGTTACCAAAACTGCAAAACTGAGTACTGTTCTCCAGGCTGAAAATTACCATTGGCATATTTGGGAATTCAAGGAATAGTTTTCTTGGCAAATTACATTTCAGTAAAGCTGGTATAGGGTAACATACTTATAATCCTACACTTGAGAGGTATAGGAAGGAGGATCAGGAGTTCAGGGTCAACCTTGGCTATGTATTGAATTTCAGGTCAACTTTGGCTGGCTTAATGAGACACCTCAAAAACACCAAAACCCCCAACCACTTTTCTTTTTGTGAGACAAGGTCTCACTCTGTAGCCCAGGAAGTCCTTTAATCCAAGGCGATTTCTTCCCTCAGTCTCCTGAGTCCTGGGGTTGCAGCTGTGCCTAGCTTTTTCCTTTGTCTCGATGGACCATCACACATTGTAAGCAAGGTGACTAGTTGCTTGTGGCAGTTAGTTAAAGGAGGTGATATTTTGTGCAGCCTTGGGGAGTACAGCCTTTTATTAGACCTACTGAGCTTGGAGGCCCTGCTTTGATGGTCACTGCATTTTGTGATTTGGCACCTCGTCACCAGGCTTTTCCCCAGAAAGGGCAGTGCTTGTGGGCTTGCTGCACAGACTCAAGGAAGTCACTGGTGGTGGCAGCTTTGTTGCGGGAGGTCAGAGTGTACCGTCTCTCAGCTAAGGGACAGCCTTCGAACTAGACTACAGTAGCGGTAGGTAGCGTTCCTTACAGCCTGTCCTGGCAATGGTTCTTTTAGATGATTAGCATTTATGATGCAAAGACAGAACAACTTCGAATAGGCCCATATTCCTGGACGCCATTTCCACATGTGGATTTCTGGTTGCAGCAAGATGACAAGCAAATACTAGAGGTGAGAATTTACAGGTTGGCTAAATCTTAAATCTCTAGACCCTGGTTTCCCCATCTGTAAGAAAAAAAAGGGTTTAGAACAGTGAATCACTGCTTCTCCTGCAGTGGGTAGGACTTACGTTGAAATTTTACGGCAGTGGGGGTTAGTACTGGATAAACATTTGTACAGGTGAAAAGTAGGCAGTGAACTGTATGTGCTTTACAAGCGATGCACACAGATCCTGTCTGAGAGCATCACTGTCTAAGTATTGAATGTGGCTAGGTTTCTTCTCTCTCATGCCTACAATCTTGTTTTTCAGAACCTTTCCACTTCACCTTTGGCTGAGCCCCCCCATTTTGTTGAACATATTAGATCTACCTTGATGTTTTTAAAAAAATACCCATCTCCAGCAAATACACTGTTTCCTGGAAATAAAGCTCTCCTCTACAAAAAAAATGAAGATGGCTTATGGGAAAAGATCTCTTCTCCAGGAAGCTAAAAATGAGTTACCAAAGAAAACTTTTTGGCATGAGAAAGACCATTGGTGGGGTTTGGAATCTACATCTGTACAGTCTTGGGTCTTCTTCCTTAATCGGTGTCTGATGACTTTCAAAATAAAATACTATTTTGGCAAAGGTATTTGTTTAGATGTACTCTTTGCTCTCCCAAATAGCTGACATCCAGCCTTTCTGTCAGTAGTAAGGGACAGAGCACAGAGCACTTGCCTCCCTCGTAGGTAAGCAGCTATTTTGCTGTGTTAGTAAGAAGTGTATTCAAGACTGATTACAAAAGCAAAACATCTTTCTGAGAAAGAGAAGCAGTTTGAGCTTTCCATTCCTACATATGATTATGGCTAAGATAATCTCCTGTGAGACGAAATTCAGTGTATAGAGAATTAGCCAAAGCCACTGAGAAAGCTGTGCTTTTAAGTATAAGGCTACTAAGATCTCCAAATTATGTTTACGCATGTTAATAGTTTTAGAAACCTTTTCTGTTTCTAAAGTTGCTATCTAAGATGAAGTTATCCGATTAAATTTATATACTAAGTTCACCGATAACAATTTCAAGAACCTTTATTTAAACCAACATTCAAATAGTATCTCAAGGGTAAAATTCTGTTGCAGCAAAACCAATTTAACAATTCCAAATATATAAAAACATTTAAAAATCTTGTTAAAGGTGATAATTTACCCCTCTCCCATGTTACTGGCTATACTTCATTGCACCAAATAAACAGGGAAGACTGTTTAATCATTTGCACCAGGAAAGAAAAATGTATTTTGACAAGTGGCAGATGTCAAAAATCACATCAAATCAGTGTAATTATAGGCTTAATGTGGTATATCCAACACTACAGTCTACAAACCCATCACCATAGGATCTCCCATTGCTTCACTTTCAGGGACTCAAAAGGTACAGAGGTCCCATCTTAGGATACAAGAGGTGATGTAGTACTTTGGGGAAGCAGAAATGGACAAGAACTAGGAGTTATTTCCAGTATCGGCAGCTAGTCCACCTGGGAGAGGCGACTTCTGGCTCTTTCCTGAGCTGGGCTCAAGATGAGCTGTAAGAGAAGCTGCAGCCACTCTGACGAGAGACAGGCTTGCTTCAGCCTTGACAAAGCAGTGTTGCGTGGAAGACTGCATTCGGCTCTTCACCATGGTCTCTAAAGGGCTTTTGTTGCTAAACAAACACAAGCAGTGTTCGCTGGTGCCAACTTAGAAGTGTTACCAGTGTTTAAAAACATACTTAAATATGGTCAGGAAGAGATTTTATAATTACTCTTAATAGATGAGTCCTTAAATGTTTAAAGAGTGTATAAAGGGAGAAAAGATGTGCAAAGGACAGTCGTCAACAGAAGCCCTGCCACAGTGTGAGTGCACACAGTCATTCTCCAGGAAAAGCAGCAGCTAGGGATGGCAGGAGGGCTTCTGACACTTCCTTTTATGGTCCCATTCCTTGATACCATTTGTGAGGTGTCTATTACAACTTGACCTTACTATAGACCTACTAAGAGACAGAGAGCCCAGAGAGTCCCGACAAAAGCTCCTTACCAACGAGCAGTGTGTGAAGCCTAATCACTTATGCTTATGTTCAGAAAGATGAAAGCAAGTGTTTCAAGTGGCAGCACTTGAAATCCCAGTATTTTCTCAATAAAAGTGTTTATGGTACAGGAGGAAATGTTAATTTTACAGAAGGGCAAGCCAGTAGTAGTAAATTGTTGGTTGTTCTACATACACATAAAATAATTGCCCTTCTAGAAATCCTGGCTTTCAGGTCTATATTTGTGCAAAAAATCCCAGTTCAGCACAAATAACAGGAACTTCTATCGTACTAGTATGTGGCACAGTTCACATTTTCAAATTAACTTCATCTTCCCTGAACAACAGTCAGCACAGTCTCAGATCCAACACTGAACTTTATCTTAAGCTCTCCGGCCCTTCTACCTGTGGGTGGTCATCTTCTGGGTGCTGGACCTTGTTCTGTAGTGCCTCAGTCTGACTGGCCTGAGAGGTGGGAGCCCCGGGGGGGCACTCAGGACAGTGGGCATCTAGGCTGCTGTGGTCCAGCCCACTTGACAGCTGTTCCACCTTCTCCAGATCTTCTATATGGCTGACTGAGCTGGTCTCACTCACAGCATCTGATCCTCTCTGGGACCTTTTAAAAGGTTTCTGGCCTAAAGAGAATGAAATGAACTATGTTGAGGCTGATGACATGATAAAGGCTCCATAGCACCATATGACTATTGCTTTGGCAGGATTGCTGGCTCAGAAGCATCTTAGAAGGAGGGACTTAAAGGACACTGTGACACTAACATGCTCTTGTGGTGCTTCTGTGGTGGCCCTAATAGAGAACTGTTCAGGAGAGTGGACACCATAGTTAAAATGCTAGCTTTCTGGGACCCAACTTGCCTCTGGAGTGTCACTGAGGCTTTTTTTTTTTTTCACAGCTAATCTCAAGGTGAATGATTAAAATGATAGCCATAATTGTTACAAGAGAAGAGAAGGACTTGGGTTAAAGAAACAAAGAAATGCAAGATATAGCAAATGGGGAACTTTCAATACCACATAAAGATCGACTCCCCAAGACGAATGTAGCTAGTTCTTTCCTGTTAATGAAAGTGAACCCTGAGAGGTGTGACCCACCTGGAAGTTTCTGTTTGCTTCGAGTGCCCGAGGGTGTGGGAGGTGGGGTCACTCCTGTACCTTGTATTTTGTAGACATAAGTGTGTTCTGTGGATTCCAATGAACCTGCCAGAAAAAGGAAAGGGTGGGGGCGTGAGCTCCTGAACAAGCTGCCTAGGGAGATGCTGCTGCACTTAAGTCTTCCTAAGTGACTCTTTCTGCTAGCTTTTCCCTGACTGGAGGGCAGCCTGGCATTCCTGAATCATGCTGGGAACTGGAGCAAACCCACCCAGCAGGTTGCTCACATGGTCCATCCTTGTTGAGGATGCAATGCTCTCTCCCTAAGCCTTCCCAAGCACCTGGGAAGACTCAGTCAGAGGTAGACACACATATGCTGGGAAAACCATACCCAGCTGGTGAATGCACCTCAGCAACAAGAACAGATTCCTCTGAGAAAGGACGAGACCTAGCAGATTAAAAATCCCATATTGTTCATGTTTTTTTTTTTTTGTTTTGTTTTCTGTTTTGGTGTTGTAAGACAGTGTCTTTCATGTAGCCCAGGCTGGTCTCAAACTCATGATCCTCCAGCCTTAGCCTCTTAGTGCTAGGATTGCCAGCACACTAGGAAAATCCAATTACTTCGCTGCTATTATGACAATGCAGCCATCATTTTCTGGAGAAGGAACAAGGGGGACAAGTTTTGGGAGTATTTTTTTTTTTGCAAAATAGGAAAGAAGTCACAGACTAATATATTTTCCAAATTCCAGCAGGTTGGTATACTGCCAGTCACTGGTTTAAGATAAAATGTTGGTGCACTGTGCTATGATCCTTGGGTGTCCCTTTCAAAAGCAGTCCTTCCCTGGGAAGAACACTTATGAGGACTGCGAGGAATGATGCTCCTTACGCCAGTGCCATGGCACACTACCTCAAGATGCTGGACAGACAAGCCCTCACTGACCTAAGGAAGAGGAATGTGCATGCTGTGGAGTGGCTACCTGCTTTATCACTGTTTCAGCAGGATTGCAGAGGCCACAGGGCAGTAGGTGTAGATTGCTTCATCTCAGATTCCTGGCGGGGGACCAGGAGAGTTGGAAAAGCCTGAAGGGTGCTAGGAGTCCATTAAGAGCACCTGGTCAGAACTCTGGATAACAGACTCAGGCAGACTAGTTAGTGATCCTACCTGCTGTTAGGTTAAAACTTCTTCCTTTTTGTGAAGCTTGGACTGGAGAAAACCAATTCAGCACTGATCCTACTACGGGGATCTGCCGCAACACTCCCTGCAAAACATAACCCTGGCTCAGTATCATCTGCTGAGCTTGTTCCCAGTGAACGGGAGCCCGGACAGCTCCAGAGAGCCTTACCTCTTCCAGAAGTCGCTCCTCATTTGCCTTCTGTAGCTGCACCTGGGCTTCCTGAATTCCCTTCCGAACTACTTCCGTCATGTTTTCCAGAAGCTGTACAAAACCAAGAAAGGTATTATTTGTCTAAGCTTCTTGCCTGGGGCCTAGAACTATCAACCCAGGAACAGCACTAGTAATATATATGTATCTTAAGTATGTCGGTAAATGGAATTGAGCACTGAAATGCCAAAATAAAATTTACATAGAAAATCAGACAGAAGAGGATGGAATACTCAGAGAGGCCCAGGTGGACATAACTTGGTGTCTAGTCTCATTTGCCAAAGAGGAGAAATAGCAACTTTGCATTCTGAATGGTATTGTTTGTTTTGCTTTCTGAGACAGGGTCTCCCTGTAACCTCAGCTGGCCTGGAACTCATTATGTAGACCAGGCTGGCCTCAGTCTCACAGAGATTCGCCAGTCTCTGCTTCCCAAGTGCTGGGATTAAAGGCATGCGTCATCGCCCCATTCTTGTGAATGTTTTATCAACGAAAAGCAGAAGTAACAGACTTGAGAGAAAGTCAAAGACCACGGAATAGTAAGTGCAGCTGGTTCCTTGGCCTCTTTTTGAACCTCCTCATCCCGCCCCTGCACCAGAGTGAGCTGCAGAACATGTGTCTCTGCTGCCAGGTGTGGGTGGACAGGAGTTTGTCCTTTAGCCTTGTAGGCTGGTCTTCCATGCCACTGGATGAGCAGGAGGTCTGTTTCTGTTGCAGGTACCTTTGTCAGGAAGAACTGTGTCGCTTGCCTTTAGGACCCAGCTCCTTTTAGGAAGTCTTGCCTGAGCAGGCAAGCAGGAGTGAACAGGTCCCCGAATGTTCAGCTGCCCTATGCCACAGCACCTGCTACACTGCTTGGTTATACATGTCTCTTTCCCCACACTGCCTAGTGAGGTCACTTGAGGGCAGTGGCTGTGTCAAGGCCATGTGTCATTCCTGACACCTGGCACAAGGCCTAGCTCACAGGAAACATTCATCAGCATTTGGGAAAGAATGAAACAAACGGGCATTTCCAAGGGTAGCATCTCCCCTTCATGACCGTAGTAACCCACCAAAACCCAGAAGAGGTCTGAAACACAAATCAGTCTTACAGACCCTAGAGTTTTCCTCAATTTCCCGGGCTGTGACTGCAATGGTCTCTACTAGCTCGGAAACATCCACATCGTCACTTGCCATGCCGACATAAATGCAGCTCTTCATGCTTTTGTACTCTGGGCCTGTGGGAAGAAACAGGCAAGGTTGGCTCCCAAGTCCTCAGTCCAGAGAGAGGCCCAGGTCAGGTCCTTCATAACTACAGGACTGTACCAAAAGGGAGCCTCCTTCCTAGGGAGAGAAAGGAAGTTTGGAGAGCTGCAGAGGGGAGACCTTACCCTGATAGAGCTTCACCTTCACCTGGTACTAAACCAGAGCTCCTCCCTTACGCAGAGATGAAGCCCATCTTCCTTTAAGCCAGTTGGACAGGGTTTTTCCAAAGTTCACAGCTGACGCAGAAAAGTAGTACTTACCCATTTTAAACATAAGGTCAGATTCCAGTTCATTTAACTTTTTCAGAAGTCCACTGTGGATTTTTTCCCCCTCTGGATCTGATTTCAAACTGTTCTTATCATCATTAGCATGTTCATACCTAAAAACAACACCAAACAGCAGTAACTTAAATCTAAGATTGACACAGAATTGTGGGCGGAAAATAAACTCCCAGAGATGAACACAGATGTGGACAGAGGAACCAAGATCAAGTGCTGAGAACAACAACAAACACAAGAACCTTTCGAGTATTTTAAGTAAGCCTCGGTATGTGGTCTAGGAAACAAGGTCTAAGGTCTCATATTTACAACAAAAAAAGGAAATGTGCCTTGTGAGAGGAAGGGAAGGTGCCCCAAAAGATAGAGAAGCCAGTACAGCTCTTTCCAGTGCAGCTTTCCCTGGGAACTGGGCGCTTTGTCTTAGTGATTTGTAATGCTCTGCATGCCTTGCATAGTAGCCATTTGCTCACCATGTGTGTTCCCAGGGAACTTGCAAGTTGGCACATGCAGATGGTACCAGATGACACCCTATACACGAAGCCCAATGGTGGGCTGAACCACTTGCCTTTACAAGGCCTTTGCCAATGCCCAGAACATTTCAATGAGTTTTTGGCAAATATACTGTGAAGATATTTGGATTTGTAAGCAATAAGACCACTTGTGCTTTGATATGGCAGTCCTTTACATCATGTGGCAAGCCAAATCTTTACCTGACAACCCCTATTCCAGGCCAGTTGGGGTCATCAACATACAGGAGGCCTGCTGTCCCCTCTACCTCCTGCTTGAACTCTTCTCGTAGCTGTAGTGTACACGTCAGGATTGGCAGTTTGCTTTGAATGCAGGTGACGAGCTGATCTATATCCTCTCCTCGAGTTCCTAACCCTGAAAACATCCACAGAGTGTTAGAGAAGTGCTTAAAGAGTGACTGTGTGTGTGTCTGTGTGTGTTCCCCCCTCCACTACCAGCAAGCTCAAAAGCTTTCAGTACTCCTAGCGAGAGCTGATAAATATATATATATATATATTTTTGTTTGTTTGTTTGTTTCTGTTTTGAGCAGGGTATTCCTGCAGCCCCAGCTAGCTTGGACCTTGCTGTGTAGACCAGGCTAGCCTTGAACTCACAAAGATCTGCCTCCTGAGTGCTGGGAATAAAGACATGTACCACCACACTAAGGAAAGAGTTATATTTTTAAATTATTTTTGGGACGGGGACTCAATGTGGAGCTGAGGCTGACCACAAACTGACTGTAGCTACGCTGGCCTTAAACTCATGGCAGTCCTCTTGCCTCAAACATTTTGGAATTTGGAAATATGGGTATGAGTGACCATGCCTAACTTTAAAAACTCTAAGAGTTGTCCCACACCTATGGAAGAATGAGGTGATAAAAATCAACAGAGCTGAGGCTGGGGTGAAGAACTTGCTGTGCAAGCACGAGGAACTGAGCTTGGATCGCCAGCACCCATGTAAAAATCTGGGCGTTGTGGCATGTGCCTGCAGTCACAGTGCTGAGCAGGTGAAGACAGGAGGAGCCCTAGAGCTCACTGGCCACCTCAGTGAGCTGTAGGTCTAGTGAAACACTCAACAAAAAAGAGTTGAGGGTCGAAGATAGCTCAGCAGCACTTACTGCTCTTGCAAGAGGACCTAAGTTCAATTCTCAGCACCCACATTGGGTGATGCACAACTGCCTATGAACATAGCTACTGCTCCAGGGGCAAACAGCTTCTTTTGTAGGAGATTTAATGTGCAAGGAATCTCTCCAACTAGAAATCAGAGACTCCTCACAGAAAGTCTGCCTGGTCAGGTCATATGTGTCCTGTCATCAAGTAAAAGAAAGCAGGCCCGGTTTCTCTCCATGTGCTAGCACTGAGGGAAAGGAAGTGTTCTGGTGAATTTGTGTCTGAGACACGGGGGCAGGAAGACAGTCCAGGCCTGCAACAGGTACATGGATTCACGGCAAGGTCAGTGTTAGAAGCTTCAGAGGTGCAATGGTCTTGGCAGTCTCTTGTGTCTTCTTCTCTTCAGTCTGTATGCATGTGCTAACTCGTGTTCTTTGGAGGCTTTCCAGAAGTCTCCAGGGCTGGGATTGCCATTAGCAAGCTCCAAAATTGCTTCTCTGCAGGACAAATGCCTTAATTTTTTTATTCTGATAAGCTTGAAAAAAGATCTTAGCAAAAATCTTGAAAAACATTTCATGAAAAAAAAAACCACCCCAATTTATTTATTTATTTTTTAAATGTGTGAGGTCAAGCCAGGTGTAGATCACGCCTGTGATCACAGCACTTGGGAAGCAGAGATAAGTGGATCTCTGTGATTCTGAAGCCAGCCTGGTCTACATAATGAGTTCCAGGTCAGCTAGGGATACATAGTGAGACCCTGTCTCAAAAGAACACAAAAAAACAGAAAGTTTTAAGTCATATCACAAGCACAACCTAATTTTTAACATAATTCTCTGTGTATCTGTGTGTGTGTGCACATGAGTGCAGGTATCCACAGAAGCCAGAGATATCAGGTCTATGAGGAGCTGGAGTTATAGGTGGTTGTTAGCTGCCTGATATAGTTGCCAGGAATTGAACTCAGGTCCTCTGGAACAGCACATGCTCTTAACTGATAAGCCATCTCTTCAATCCTATGTGCCATTTTGACCCATGCATAAAGGGTGTAAGGTTCAAGTCGGAAAAAAAACATACCTATTGCTTCAACTTTTTACCATTTCTTTGTGGAGAGAAGATTCAAAGCCCTTCCCACTAGCTTTTATTAATCTATGGGCACCCCCCCCCATGATAGAATACAAGAACTCATTTTTCCTATCTAGCTTTTGTTTTTGCCTTTACATCACTACCATAAAGTAATAGGGAACAGGGAGATCGAGAATCCTACACAAAGTCCTACAGGTATTCAGTGATAAGAGGGCACACATCCCCACCTTTTGTTCTTGAAGTCCACACACTTTCAACTGCACTGCTTTCTGCAATGTCTAAAACAGTGGCCCTGGTCTAGAAGGAGAACTTTTAAAACTACAAATGCCCAGAACTTCTGGAAGGTTAAACTCACAGAGGCTCCTGAAGAGTGGCCTATCAGGAGAGAGTATAAAAACTCTGTCACCTGCCCCATAAGATCTCTGCACCTCTCACTATGTGTACAAGACATGTTACTACAAAAAAAAAAAAAAAAAAAAAAAAAAGTATGCCCAGGTTCCCATTCTAGACTTAAGAAGACAGAATCTCTGTTGGTGGCCCACCTGCTGGAAAATGTTAAAGCCCCACAGGTGATTCAAATGTGCAGCTGGAGGTAAGAAGCACTGGAACAGAAAACCCAGAGTCGGGACATCAAAACACAGGAATTTATGTGACTCCAGAAATCTCACTCTACACTGAAAAATGGCAATGAGACCTAATTTTTTTTTTTTTTTTGAGACAGGGTCTCCATGTTGCCCCAGCTGGCCTGTAATTCACTATGTAGACCAGGCTGGCCTTGAACTCACAGAGATCTACCTGCCTCTGCCTCTTCAGTGTTGGGATTAAAGGCGTATACCATCTAAATTTAGCCTAAAAGAAAAGGCCCTTCAAAAGGAGATGCTACAAACTACAGGACAGCAGAAGATCACAAGGGTAACTTGCTCAGCCAACCACCTGGCCTTTAATGGACATAGAACTACTTCTGCCCTAAACAAAGGGCAGATCCACGGAGACACCTTACCTGCTGCTGTCATCAAAGGGCTGAACCGCACACATGTACCCTCTGCCTCCAAATCCATGACAGTGAGGCCACTCACAGGCACAAGCTGTTTCAACTGCTCTCCCAGCTGCAAGGCGAAGGACAGAGCAAGTATACGCCAATGTCCTCACCCCTCCCCTTATTTGCTCAGCTCACACCAAAGTGGCTCTTGGAGCTAGTTTCCTTTATTCTTCAGATTGTCTTTCAATATTTAATAGCCAACTCCCACCCACCCCCGTGTCAGTAGAATCCAGGGGCCTTTACCCCAAGCACTGCCCCACCCCAACTTCTTTTAAAGAAAATGGTACATTATATATTATTCCAAATACAAATACACTGTAAGAAAACATGCAATGTAGTTAAACCAAAAATAAAAGACATCACAACATACCAAAGACTGTTGGTATTGTATATACTTCCCAGGTTTTTTTCTCTGTGTTTGTCATAAAACATGACACTCTTTTGTAATCTGTTTTTCTTTTTTGTGTGTGCACATATTTATGTATGTTTCTGTGCAGGTCAATGTGGGGTGTCTTCTTCAATCACTGTCTACTTTATTTTTTGAGACAGGGTCTCTCATTGAAACTGCAGCTCACCAATTTAGCTAGTCTGACCATCGAGCCTCTAGCACCTGCCTGTCTCTGCCTCTCCAGTACTAGATTAAAGGTGTGCTGCCACAACTGGTTTTTTACACGGATGCTATCGATCTGAACTCAGGGCTTCATGATTGCACAACAAACACCTTACCTACTGAGTCATCTCTGCAGTCCTAGAAACCCTTTTTTCCCATTTAGTTTGTGCTGACTATTTCTCATCTGTTTTAAACATTCAGTTGTAGGTTTAGAATGTCTGCTTTGAACGGCACTGCATGAACGTACCATACCCTATTCATCAAAGTCCCAGGGACCGACACTGCTGGAGGGAACACCCTTACCCTACTGAAAATACTTTCAGAGCACAACACTGACCCATCCTACTTAACTGCCACAGGCACTCAGAGGAATGGCTGAAGTGCCTTCTGATGCCGCTCTGACACTGCTATTACCCAAAGCTGCTGCACTGCAGTCCAGGCTTTACATAGCAATAAGGAAATGGTCACAGAAGGAAAGTGAGGGGATTGCCAAAGGTGACCATGTGTTAGGTGGTACTATGATTCAGAAGAGAACAAGCCTAGTCTCTCTGTATAAGGCTCCTTCCTTTAGGTCTGACTTCCCACACATGATCATTGTTGTATCAGGAATGAGGCCAAGTGATGCTGTTCCAGGATATAAAGGAGAAAAAGTACACAACTGCCATCCTTACCCAGCGGTTCAATGCATCACACGAGTGTCTCTCCCGGCTGACTGCTACAGGTGCCATGTTGGTTACTGGAACAGCTTTAAACCCTGGATCTGAGGCCAAATACAGAAGGGACTCACTCCTAGAATCAAGGCTACATTAAATAACACAACACAACCCCATTTCACTTAGATCCACTGAAATCAAATGTTTGATAGAAGAACTTCTCAACACATTTGTAGAATAGTTCCAGTCTACCTGAAGTCATGATGTGGATCACAGTGGCCTTTATCTCAGAGAAATCCACCTGCCTCTGCTTCCTGTTAATTTCCTTTTAAATAACGTTTGCTTAAAGCCTGGCCTGGTGGTACATACCTATAATCCCAGCTTTTGGTAAGGCTGAGATAGGAGGGTGTTGTGAGTTTGAGTTTGGGCCCATAGCTGTTTCAAACAAAAAAAGGCTGCTTTCAAGGAATTTCAAAAGGAAACCAAAGGAAATATAGACCATAAGGAGAATAAAAATCACTATGCATCATGCTTTGAGGTGAAAGGAGGTGAGGGGCTCTGACAGAGTGTGAACGAGTCACTTCAGACAGGAAAAGTCTGCAATTAGTGGAGACCAAATAATGAGAAGGAGGCATCAATAAGGAAAATGGAAGAGAAAGTCTGAAGCAGGAGGACTGCCACAAGTACAGGGCCATTTGGGTTTACAGAGTGAGATCCAAAAAAACAAGAACAACAACAAAGAAAGAAAACGTGAGAAGGAAATGTGTTTGAAGCAGTGGGGATATGAGCACCATGGCCATGTGCAAGCAAAGAGCAGGAACATGGAAAAAGACTGTGACAGTGAGACCATGAGTGAGAGAAAAGGGGGCTCAGAGAGGAAGGCGGAGCAGCAGAAACAGGCTCCACAGGCCACGGTGTACAGACTGGACTTGACTCAGCTGGAAGGGGAAGGTGCTGATGGCTATGGGCATGGCAATGAGCTATATGACTTGTAATGCTCACTAACTGCCATGCAGAGCATGGTCTGGACTGGGCATGTACAACGTGGGAATGTCAGCTATCAGTTGGGGGAGTACTAGTGTCACTTAGATGAAAAATACTGTGCCTTGGACATGGTTGACCACATGCCGGTCACTGGTTTACTTGTAGTACTTGGATTAAGCCTAGTGCCCCTTGCATGCTAGGCAACTGTTCTACCACTGAGCTCATCTCAGCCTGGGGACATTCTTTAGAAATAAAGATTCTTGGGTCTAGCCTCCTAAATAAAAGAAGCAGAGTCCCAAAACCTAACAGGCAGTTTATTAATGTCTCACCCCTTTTCCTAATTATGAAATTCCTAAGTATGTTCACAGAAAAAAAATTGATTTCCTTTTTAAAAAAAAATGCCTCCAAGGGATTTTGAGAGCAACCAAAGCAAACCTTATAACCTAACAACAAATCTGCCAAGGACTATGTACTTGTGAGCTGGTCTAGCATAGGCCCTGTGATGGTAATTTGGGAGTCCCTGGTTTAGTCATGGTCAGGGACTGCCTTTGCCTCCCGAGTGCTGGGATTAAGGGTGTGTGCCACCATGCCCAAGTGTGTCACAGTCAATTATTAATAAAATGCTGTGTGCTTGTAGAAACAGTTATGGTTTTCTGAACTGAAGATTTTACCAATAAAAACATTTTGGACTACCTATTTAACTTCAGATGATATAAAATTCAAAGTTCTTAAATACAGACACAAAACCCATCTTAAAAAAATCACCTACCTGAGCCTGGTAATTCCTGGAAAAATCTGAACACTACTACTGGAGAACTGAGCTCATCTTCCACCTGCAAAAAGGGAAGCCTGCTATTACATATTAAAGCCAATGCCAAACATGAATACGGTAAACAGTGCCTTTGACAAATAGGCAGAGATGTTGTTTGCACAAACACATTAAAAAGTTCAAGGGCTGTAACTGGCCTGATAATAATAAGTGAAAACAGTTCCCTTATTTCTTGACCCTGCAAACTCTACAAAATCATGGAAAACAGGAACCTTTTTATACTCAGGGAATAAAAAGAGCAAGTACTTTGTCTTTGCCTTATAAACTGAGAACAGGATTGCCACATACACGCTACCTAGATTGTACAGATATACTACCTAAATAGATTTAAATTTAGTACTTATGCAAGACAGGCATCAAACAAATAACTTCATAAATGGATTTCCTAACAGATAATCCTCACTGTATTATGCCGACAGGAACTAGTTTCCTCTCCACATACAGGTGACCCTCAGGCTTCACCATAGAATCAAGGTACATAGTGAGCAGCAACGTGTGGCAGGCTCTGTGGTGTTTCTGTGCTGGGTAGCTCTAGGTGTGACCGACTCTTCAGCATTCAACAACTGTACAACTGTATTCCTACTGCTGTAGTCATGAACCCTACGCTCCAAGGCTGTGGGGTGACGACACAAGAATAGGACCACAACAGGAACTGCTAATTCAGAGAAAGGAAGTAGCTGGCCTACTAACTCTTTAAAGAGCCATATGAATGTGATTTTGATCAGGAAAGATTTACATACAAGTTTGCTAATCATTTATTAAGCTGGTTCCTAGGCTAAAATGAATAATATATGTGCACATAAATACATTAATTTTCACATAAAGGAAGTTAATAACTTAATAAGGGAATTGGGCCTTATCATTTAAGTAGACTGGAATAAACCCAATAAGCAAGTATAGGAACAAAAAAGCTATCAAACAATCTACCTATCCCACATCTTCAGTTAAGGCAGAATGATTTGTCTCCAAAACTCTATGTATATTGTCATCTTTTCCTTCTTCCTTTGAACTTTGGTCTCAAATGTTAGTGTGCATAGGAAATACTGGGTAGGGTTATATACATAAACTTATGGTTCTACCAACACAGCAAGGTGAGCCACTACTGAAGTTATTAATTCTCAATTTCTGAAGTGTTAAATGAAACCAAATTAAAACCCAAAGCACTGCTGGGCTGTATCAAAGTGAATTCAGAAAGAGGAAACAGGAAAAAGCAGCTGTAAGCTGCGCTGCTTGGACAGAGAACATGAATGGTCTTGGACCTTGTTTTATGGCTAAGGTCCTGCATTTTAAAGTCCATGTGACACATGGTGGTGAATTTACACAAGGCTTTTACAAAGCTTCTGCAGGAAAAATCCACAATGTATGAATGATATGATTTCAGATAAAATAAGTTCAGGGAATAAGAAAAATACTTCAGGGACTAGAATGATAGACTGTGTATGTATGTGTGCACCCACACGTGTTTAGGGTACTGAGGAAAAGCTTCTTGAAAAAGGTGATATTTGAACTAAGATCTCAAAGCTCACAGTCCAGTCACCCGAAGAAATTGGGAGCAATGACTGTTTCCAGGCAGAGGGATGTGAGGATTAAACAAAATGCATGAAAGGCACTGGTTGCCATGCATGGTAACTATTAATAGCAGTTTACAAGCAATAGTTGTGACACTTGATGACTGACATGCTATCTTGCCTTGCCGTGCCTGTTAATCATATATTCTCCCCTGAAGAAAGTGGCTGCTGGAAGAAGGGATGGAGAAGGGTCTGTGGCTGGGCTTTGGATGCCATACAAAGAAGTTCCAAAAGAACTGGTGCCAAGTAGCACCATCAGGGCCCCTACCTGGAGGAGAGTGAAGGAAGAAGACATGAGGAAGAGTCTGAGTGGACTCAGCAAGACAGGGACAGGAAAAGCAAAGAGGCTCGATACTGCCTCAATTCCCAACAGCAAATTTATTCTAGTCCATCTTTAGAGTCTCTGTATTTGCAAGGAAAGGAGTCCAACCATATACTTTCATTTGACAGTTGACTGATGGAACAATAAAGAAAATGACTCAATTGCACAGGTCCACCCTCTGACACTGAGTCTAGAACCCAAGTCTCCCAACTTAGAATCCTCTCCTTACTCCTTCAGTGGCCTACTCTCATCTTCTAAGGTTCCTCTCAGTTGAATGTGGCCAACGGCTCCAGAAAGCAGTGCAGGGTACCTGGTCCCTGATAACAGAAACTACACTAACCTGAACTCCAAATAAACTCAAAGACCTGTTTCAAACAGAACTGCCAAAGAAACAGTGAGCCTATTTAAATAAAATCTGATTTACACATCTCCTGAAATTCTAAAATACTATGAAGTGAATGTGAAAACAGCCCCACCGTGACTGATACTTATTTCTGGTCATTAGTGCTGTTCAGTGCCGTTTCCTTGTCAGTCATTATCCTAAGGGAGCAATGTCTAAGAGATTCATTTTAGAAAAATACCAGAAGACAAAAATGGCTATTTGTCTTCCTCATCTCCCTTTCAGCAGGTGGCTTCGGAAAACTAACCCAAAGCAATCTGACACAGAACCATCAGTCATCTCTGAAGATGGCTGTTCTCAAGTCCTTGGGTAGGTGAAGTCAATGAAATTTATGTAAGATCTTTGTGCAATTCTAAATTTTAATAGCACTCCAGGAATTTAAACATTGGTATAAACTTCTTAATTTCAGGCTAACTGTATAAGCAAGTTGTAAACATATGCAGGATTCCCTCTCGAAGACTGTTTAATTGTGCCATTACAATTTGAGTGAAGTGTATTCTCTTGTTGAAGCTAAAAAATTTTATTCCAAAAGCAGAGGGAATTATATACTATACCAAGATTTTGATGTGATCCACTTTCTTCAAATTTTCTTGCAACCGTTGACTCTGCAAATGACAAAAAAGTATGTGATCTCACTAAGTTGACATATTAGCAGTTTTCTTGAGGCTCTTTGTAATATGCAAATAATCAACTCAGGCAGACAAAGGTATCAACAAACTTGGTGATTACTAAGTTTGACCCCCAATTTTCTAACTCAACATCTGAAAATATTCTTCAGTTTTTCAGTTAAAAAATTACATATAGGGCTGACTCAGCAGTTAAAAGTGCTTGGCATTCAAGCCTGACAACCTGAGTTCAATTACTGGAACCCAAGGTAGAAGGAAAGAACCAACTCCTGAAATTTGTCTTCTGACTTCTTGTGCACACAAACACATACAGGCAATAATAAAAAAAATTTAAGTCATATACTGATCCAACAAAAGCTTTTAATGATGTGGGTATGTCCTATTAGAAACATAAACCATTAATGAAAAGTACTTAGTCCAAATGTAAGCAATGCACAGGGCTGAATACTGGAGGTAGAGACCACAGCTAAGTGGGAAAACAGCACGCCCATGAGCCAGTTAGGAGTATGGCTCTGCTGCTTAGCAGCTGCAACACCAGGATGAGTTACCTGATCTGTTATTCACTAGCTCTGCCCCTGGACAAGTTATTTAAGCTGTATGTTCCAGTTCTCTCAATTACAAATGGGAATGACAGCATTTACTTTACTGGGTTGTTGTGAAGATTAAATGAGTCATATACATAAGTTCTTAGAAACAATGTTCAGAATACGTGTGTACCATGTAAGTGATAGCTACAACTGCCATCACTATCTAAGTCTCAATCCAGTATCTTTATCACTGACATGAGGATTAATAATGGTACCCAACTCAGAGAATAGAGTACTGTGAATTCAACAGATCTTTGAGCATTAGATACTGCAAAGTCTCCTGTGGAGCCTAACTTTAAGTGTGCTCTTATCAGTGCAACTTACATTCTAGTGAGATTGTGGGTATCCCATGAGATAATGTAAAGCACTTCAAGACACTGGCACTGAGTAGACATTTAGTAACAGCCACACATGAAGGAAGAGGAGGAGAGAAGAAACTGGAGACATTTTTTTTCTAGCATGGACTATAAGGCATGAACATGCAAACAGGCACACTTGCTAAAGCCCCACATAATTTTAACATGTGCTCTCATATGGTCAGTGAGCAGTAGTTTGTCATTCAAATCCCCATGAGCACTGAAGATTAGCTACAGGTTTGGCTTGCTGCAAGCAGATGCCAGCGCTGTGCTAACCTCAGGGACTTGGTAGTTGGTTGTCATCATTATTTTCCTGTACTACTCAAGTCAAGGGAAATTGAAACTCTCCCTTAAGTGTTCAAACCTTCCCTAATTTGACTAAGTTACTATAGTATTAAAGGCTTCTCTTTCCTAAGAACTAAATCAAGATATGAGCTAATAGCATGATGAAAACATCTAAAAAATATAGGCTTTTATGAACAGGAATCTTAAGATTAATTTTAATGTAAAAAGGAACTGATATACAAACCAAAGGAACTAAATGCTAAAAATATAAAAATGCTAATTTTTCTTAAATGTTAAAATGGTATTTGAGGAAGTGCCAATTAAGAGAGAGAGAGACAGACAGACACACTGTGGACTGAGACTGAACCCAGGGCCTTGTACCCACTAAGCATGTGCTGTATTACTGACCTATACTGCCAGCCCAAGAATATATTTAAAACAAAGATTTAAACCTGCAGGCCTACCTTACATGATCAGGCCCTATTTAAGAGCTTAACATACATAACTTAGTAAGTCCTCCTAACAATCTTTCTAAATTATTATCCTTTATCACAGGAGAGAAAATGAAAGTGCCAAGAGGTGATAAGCTTCTCGACTTATATATTGGTCAATGCTTATAGTACACAAATATGACTATGTTATTTATTTATTTTTAGATCATTTCTCATGTAACCCAGGTTCTCTATGAACTCACTATGTAGTGAGGCTGGCAACTCCTAATGCTCCTGCCTCTACTTCTTGAATGCTGGGACTACAGGTGTGCATTATCAAACCCAAACCATTTTTTTTTTTTTTTTAAAGGACAGGGTCTCATGTAGTTTAGGTTGGTCTTGAACTCTTGATCTTCCTGCCTCTGCCAGTACTTCCCAAATACTGAAAACACAGGCATAAGCCATAACACCTGACCTTACTTTTTGCTTTTTATTTACTTTAATCTTATGTGTGTAAGTGTAATATCTGCATGTACGTAAGTGTACCCCATGGTGTGTAGTGCCCACCAAGTACAGAAGAGGATTTTGGATGCCCCTGAAACTGGAGTTATAGACAGTTGTTAGCCACCATGTTGGTGCTGGGATTCAAACCTAGGTCTTCTCCAAGAACAGCTAGTGTTTTTAACTGTTGAGCCATCTCTCCAGCCCCTACTTTTTGTTTTATTTAAAGGTAAGGTTCTTAGCATTGTGTGGTAATGTGTGTCTTTAGTCCTAGCACTTGGGAGGCAGAGATCCACATAGAAGGATCTCTGTGAGATTAAGGCCAGTTTGGTCTATACAGCAAGTTCCAGGCCAGCTGGGGCTACAGGGAGAACCTATCTTAAAAAAACAAAAATAAAAGGGGCTAGAGAGATGACTCAGTGGTTAAGAAGACTTATCTTGCAGAAGACTCAAGTTCTAATCCCAACACCTACATGGCAGTTCACAATTGTCCATGATCCTAGGTCCAGGAGATCTGACGCCCTCTTTTGGCCAGGGTGGGCACTGCACGACTTGGGTGCACTTATATATATGCAGGCATAACACTCATACACACAATAAACAAACAAACAAACAAATAAATAAATAAATAAATAAAAAAGGCAAGGTTTCTTGGGAGGCAGAGGCAGGTATGGATCACTGTGTGATTGTGGCCTGTCTGGAATGGTCTATAGAGTGAGCTTCAGGGCAGTGGGGCTACACAGTAAGACCTTGTATCTAAAACAAAACAAAACAGAAAACAACGACAACAAAAACAGTTAAGGTCTCAAATGTCAAAACCTAATACCCAATACAATAATATTAAAAGGTTCAGTCTTCGGAGGTAATTAATGGCACAGGGGTGGGGATTTGGATTTGGTGACCAAGCTTATAAAAGGGGCTATACAGTCTGTACCCTAGAAGGTACCATATAGGAGGAAATGACCTTCACCAGCCACTGAATCTACTTACATCCTGACCTCAGACTTAGGCATCTACAAATGTAAGCAATATAATTTTTGGCTACTTACAAAGTACCCAGACTAAGGCCAAACAGATTAAGACATTAATTACAACACAATTTTATGTTTTTCACAATTACAATACCTTGAATGCAAAGAGAGAACTATTCCTAGAACCTTGCCACTAGGAAACCCAAGCCACTGTGTTAAAAATACCCATGACACCCACACTGAATTTTCAACTCGTGTATTTCCTCTTCCTGGAGGGCCGGTCAGTCAATAGCACTATTTGTGCCCCTCCCTCTCTCCCTTCCTGAAAGTCATCTTGTGACTTTTTTTCTCATTCCAGGATGACAATGGTATTCCTTTTCATCTGATTTCAGCTGGAAATTATGCTGGGTTAGTGCCACAGTCTCGCCCAGAACATTTAAGAAACATAAGAAGCATTCAGTGCTTGATTATAAGATGGTGTATCAAGGTGACAAAGTACTTGGGCAGAGGATATCACTCCTATTATGTGGTGCTGGGATGGAAACCAGGGCTTCATGCACACTAGACAAGCACTCTATCAACTGAGCTACATCCTCAGCAGTTTTTTGTTTCTTTTTCCTTTTGAGACAGAGTCTCACTATGTAGGTCCAGGTTTGCTTTGAACTTAAGATTCTATTGCCTCAGCCTTCTGACTGCTGGGATTACAGCACTCAGATTTTTTTGCCTCTGCTTTTGTGAAGGAATCTTTGTGACTCATTTAACTCTTCAAGTTTCTACTCACCAGTTGACAGGCATGCTTTATTCTTTCCACAATCCCATCAAGTCCCAAGTATTGTAAAGATAACCACAGAGGCAGGGCACGGAGTTTGTCTGCAGGCTTATTTGATGTAAGACCAGCAACTAATGTCTAACAAAGACAATATGGGCACATTAATTAAAGTCACAGGAGTCTCAGAACTAACTAGCTACCATTTACTATATACTTAAAATAAGTCAAATGCTATTCTAGATACTTGGCTTGCATTATCCATTTGACCTTCCTAAAAATATTCTAGATGAGCTTAATTCTGGTATCTGGCAGTGTTTAAGGAGAGGTAAAGCTACTTCTGGTGAAATTCTAGATGGGCCACAGTCTAGAGCCAGAGCACTTAGCCATTTAGGAGGCAGACCCTTATAAGGTTGCTCTGAGAATCCTTAGAACCCTGGCCATTATCAACCGAACAAGATATCAACTGTTTAAGCAGTAATCATTTAACATTCACTTTGCATGTACTTCTCGAAAACATATCCACTATATATATATATATAAACAAAACCACAATTTAGGTGACTGGAGGGATGGCTCAGCAGTTAAGAGCACTGGCTACTCTTGCAGAGGATAGGGGTTTGATTCCCAGTACCCACATAGCAGCTAACAGTTGTCTGTAACTCCAGTTCCAGTGGAATATGATGCCCTCTTCTGACCTCTATTAGCATTGTACAACATGGTGCATTTACACACATGCAGGCAATACACTCATACACATAAAATAAAAATAATAAAGTATTTTTAAAAAACAATTTATGATTTAAAACAAAATGTTATAACCTAAGTGGACAATGTGAAATAGGAGCCTTAAATAGTAACTTCACTTATGAGAACCTAGTCTAAGGAAATAATTTGGAATGAAGATATCACAGTCTTATTTCATTAATAAAAATTTGAAACCATCCTAAAAGTTCACAAATGACTATGATTAAATTCCAATGATTATGCAACAGATTACAGTCATAAAATGCCATGAAAAGTCCTCTCTATATACATAGGGAAGCATGGAGGAGTGACTGAAAACACAGTGAGTATGTCTGCATCAGGTGTGGTGGCACACCCTTAATCAGAGGCAGGTTAGATCTCTTTGTGTCCCAGACCAGCCTGGTCTACATAGTGAGTTCCAGGCCAGCCAGAGTTTCAGGGTTGCATAATGAGACTTTGTCAAAAAACAAACAAGCAAACAAAACAAAAACAAAAAACCAAGAATGGATTCACGGGTCAAGAAGACAGCTCTTGCTGCCAAGCCTGACCATCTGAGTTTGATCACTGAAACTGACATAAAAGTGGAAGGAGAGTACTAATTCCACAAAGTCATCCTCTGACCTCCACATGTACATCTGTTGCATAATCATTGGAATTTAATCCACCCGCCCACACATACAATGATAAAACCCTCATTTTTTTGACACAGGGTCTCATGTATCTCAGGCTGACATGGAACTCCATATGTAGCCAAGGATGAGCTTGTTCCTCTTGCTTCCACTTCCCAAGTGCTCGGATGACCAGCATGTGTGTCACCACTCTCATTTTATGTGTACTGGGGTGGAAACCAGGGCTTCACATATGTAAGGCAAGCACTCTACCAACTGGGCTACATCCTCTGCAGTTTTCTTTTTTGAGATGGTCTCACTATGTAGCTTAGGCTATCCTAGAATTTAAGATTCTATTTCTGAGAGCTGGGCTTACAGTTGTGTGCCACTACGCATGCTAAAGTTTTTTTTAAAAACTATTGTGGGAGGGTATGAGCAAAGTACAATCATGTATCTATGAAAATGTCATAATTATTTTATATATTTGACCAAAAAAACCCCACCACATTTAAAAAGGTAACAAAAATAGAATTAAGGACAACTTTTTCCTTTTCCTTTATTTTTCTGTATTTTATCCCTAAAGCCAATTATGAATACTATTCATTCCCTAGTGACAGTCAGCTCACCAAGGCAGGATCATCGTGTTTGTAGAGCGTCACTGCAGGAACAGCTGGTAAACCCAGCCATGGGCCAGGAGTCATTGTCATGCTGTCACATTTGGTTGCAGCCTACCAAACAGAGAGCCATTTTTCATTAGGTTATCAGAAGACACCAAGCACAAACCCTCCTTCAGTCATGAAAACACTGAAAAGTCAGCACAAACTGAGAGGCTTTAAGCTCTATCTCTTTTTTGTCTTTTTGAGACAGGGTCTCCTTGAAGCTCCAGCTGGCTTGGAACTCTCTATGTACACCAGACTGGCCTTGAATTCAAGAGAGATTCACCTGCCTCTGCTTCCTGAGTGCTGCGATTATAGGCGTGTGCCACCACATCCAGCTTTTTAAGCTCCTTCTTAGCACCACCACCAAAATATAGTAAATCAACAACATACCAGCACAGATGAGGAGACATAACCTAGAGCCAACGTTGCCAGATTCACACTGGAAGAAAAAAACACCAATCTAATAATTGATTACTTAATGTTACTTATTCCCTAAGCAAATGTTACACACACACACACACACACACATGCAAAAGAAACCAGTTCTGCTGTTAGAAGGTAACATGTGAATATCTTCACCTATGTCATTTGTGTCATTAGCATTTATTAAAGTAAAAGAAAATGTGGATTACAGAAATTCTAAGAAAACCTTGAAGATGTACTTGAATGAAAAACGTGCATTAGGGGATGTCCTGCTTATTGAGGATAATGTAAGCATTGTTCTGTATCTTTCATGGTCCCTCTTTTCCAGTCAACATTCTCTGTGGAGAGGTAAGATAGAAGGATGTTGTAGTAACACTGTCATCTGGCTGCCCTGTATCTGTTCCTCCTTTCTTTAAAGATACCACCCTTATCACCTTTATCAGACTGTGAGCTCAGGGTAGTCACCTACCTGTTCCAGAGGCATGCAAATGACCTCAGTTATAGGAGGATTCCATTTCCTCAGCCATAGTGACTGGTCAGCATGAGACTATTGAAATTTTAGGCTTATGGAACTCATAGAAAATGCAGCCAGAAAGGGAACTGGAATTTCTGTAGCTCCTTTTTTTCTTTTAACCATAATAGGTAAAGACTCTTCATTAGAGCTAATACATAGAAAATCAAGTAAATGATTGTGATTAGGGAAGGGAGTGGAAAGGAAGACACTGACACTGGCTGATATTGTGCCTAAAGTCAGTCTTAACCCTGGTCTTTTTAGATGAGTAAACCAACAAAATTTCCTTTTGCTTTAGCCAGTTAGGATTATTTTGTTATCTGTAATCCAAAGAGCGCTTACTGATAACTGTCACTTAGAATCGGGCCTGGGAGTCCACTCTCCATGAGGACTAATACCAGACCAACACATAACCAACCAATCTCACTAGCTACCTTACCCCTCCACATGAAGCCATATGCCATACTGCTCACAGAGCTCTTTCAAACGTCCAATTTTGTCTGTGTGTCCGACTGCTGCAGTTCCTACAATAAAACAAATAAGTAAGGACATTAAAACACAAACAAAAAACACAACCAAGCATTTCTGAATCTTTACAGCCTGAGGGTTTTCATGTACATTATATCCCTATTTTGAAATTTTCTTTGTGGGTTGACTTAAAATGTACAACATTTGCAAGTTAATTTGTTTAAGCTCTGAAGAATGTATACTCCATTATGTGCATCTAATTGTGTTACTAAGTCTGCTGTGTATTTAATTTTCTACTCACTATATCTGTTTGAATCATGGAAATTGACAAGTCTTCAACCAAGACTATACATTTGTCAATTTATACTTGCAATCTACTAATATTTCCCTTTAGTTATTTCAAAGTTATTTCCAAAAGCATTTGTACTTGTTATCTTTCTCAAATTATATCTTGTCAACATGAAATCATTTTACCACTCATTACAGTACTTTGTACAGCATTTGGTAACAATATCCTTCTCTCCCTTTGTATTATCACATCCTGAGTTATTTGATTTAGTTGTCTCCTTTATAAAGAATACATAGATGAATTGGGGTTCCTACCATACAGGTTTTTTGTTAACATAAAACAGATATTCTGAAGCCTATTTAAACAATGAAGTCTTGGAGCCACTCCCCTGGCAATTTGATGGCACTACTTTTTCAGACAAAGCTTAAGTAAAACATGGAGTCATGCAATCTCCCAAATGCCCTCAATTTCCAGTTAGCAGAGTCCCACCCAACTAGTAAAAGGTTCTATATTCTCACCCTTGGCCTCAACAAAACCAATTAAAAAACAAACAAAAAACCCACAATGGTTCTTTAGGCTGGGGATGTAGTAGAGTGCTTGCCTATGTTAGACCCTCAGCACCACATAAACTGCGTGATGATGCATATTTGTAATCTCAACACTAAGACCAAAAGTTCAAGGTCACCTTCAGCTAAAAGAACTCAAGGCCAGCCTGAGATACATAAGACCTTGTCTCAACAAAAAGGAGGTGGAAGAACTGCAGAGATGGCTGTTGGTAAAGTGCTTCCTACAGAAGCATAAGAACCTTGACCTCAGTTCAATTCCAGAATTCACATAAAAAAGCTGTCTATAGTGGCACATATTTGTAATCCCAGTGGAAGGCAGAGAAAGGCAGATATTTGGGCCTTGCTGTCCAGCCAGCCTAGTATTACTTGGCAAGTTCCAGGCAGTGAGAGACCCTGTCTAAAACAAGATATCTGAGAAATGATACCTGAGGTTGACCTCCGACTTCATACATACCTACAGACACACATACACACACAGTTCTTCTGTAAGGTCTATACTGAGAAAAGGTTTGAAATCTTTTTCCTTTTCACAAATAAGTATATCTCAAATTTTTAAAAATATCTTTAAAAAGTATTTTTGGGAACTGGAGAGATAGTTCAGTGGTTATGAGTACTGGCTGCTCTTGCACAGGACCTGGGTTTGATTTCTAGTATGCACAGGGTGGCTAACAACAGTCTGTAACTCCAGTTCCAGGGGAGCAGACAACTACTTCTGGTTTTCAAAGGCATCACATGTATGTGGCACACTTATATACATAAAGGCAAAACACACATACAATTAAAAAAGTTTTTAAAAATAATTTCATTTTTAATTATGTGTATATGTATGTCTGAATAGGGTTTGTGACTGTGAGCGTGAGTGCAAGTGCCTGCAGAGGCCAGAAGAAGGTACTGGATATCTGAAGCTACATTATATACACTTGTGAGTCACCCACATGGGTGCTGGGAATTGAATCCGGGTCCTAGGCAAGAGCAGCCAGTATTCTTCACTGCTAAGCTATCTCTTCAGGCCCCTTTAAAATGATCTTACCTGGGGCTAGCGAGATGGCTCATCAGTGAAGAGCACTGGCTGCTCTTGCAGAGGGCCTGGTTTCAGTTCCCAGCACCCACATGGTGGTCAACAATTGTCTCTAACACCAGTTCCAGGGGAACTCAACACGCTCTTGTGACCTCCGTGGGCACTGTATGACATGACACACATGCAAGCAATACACTCATATACACACAAAAAATAAAATATTAAAATTATCTTAACCAACACATTTAGGTTAGTTGAAACAAGGTTAAAGAACACATGTCCAGTGCAAAATAATCTTTCCACCCAGATCAAAGTACAGTGCTGTGTTTAGTGACTGGTACACAGTCTTTTTTATATTTTTTCACAATGTTAACTCTGAAGCATGTATTCAGAGGACAGAAACATAGCCATAGAGGGTGGAGAGCTAGATGGCTCAGTGGTTAAGAGCACTGGCTACTCTTCTAGAGGATCTGGGATCAGTTCCCAGGACCCACGTGGAGGTTAACAACTGTCCAGAACTCCAATTCCAGGAGATCTGATGCCTTCTTCTGGTATCCTTGGGCAATGCATGCATGGGTGTACTTAGAGACATGCAGGCAAAATACTCATAAACATAAAATGAAAATAAGGGCCTGGAGAGATGGCTCAGCAGTTAAGAGCACAGACTGCTCTTCCAGAAGATCTGGGTACAAATCCCAGCACCCACATGGTGTAGCCAACAATCATCTATAATTCCAGTTCCAGGAGATCTGATACCCTCTTCTGGCTTCCATGGGCACTGCACAACACGGGCGCACTTAACATACATGCAGGCATACTACTCATACAAATAAAAAAATTAATTTTAAAAGTTTGAAAAAATAAAAAATAACAAAATGCAATCAAAGGTCTGTCAGTCACATGTCAAACATAGTCTCTCCAATTCATCAAGTGACTGATGTAAGAGTAAGGTAAGTCAGGCAGGAAATGGTGGTTTTCCTGCTGGCAATAAGATGTATATCTAAGTATTTTTCCTTTTCTAAAAGAAACAGGTTTATATTGCAGTTTAATTCATATGCAATAAAACCCACTTATGTAAGTGTATAGCTCAATGAGCAAACACATACAGGTGTAACAATCATCATAATCAAGATCGCAACTGGTTCTGTCCCTTTAAGGGCTCCCTTATCCTTACTCCAGCCACTCCTCTCCCATATTCTCAATCCTCAACAATCCTCATCTGTTTCTGTCACTGAAGCTTGGGCTTTTCTAGGATGCAAATTAATGGAGCCATACTTTTATGTAACTTTTTGTGTCTTGTTTTTTGTACACACACAGTATGCCTTTGGAATTCATATACATTGAGGTGCATGTCAGTACTCCTTTCCATTACTGTTCTATTATATATTCCAATTTGCTTATCCATTCTTTAGAAGGGCATCTGAACTGTTTCTTTAATAAACATAAGCATGTAAGTGTTTGTGTGAAGATAATTTAGGTCAAACTCTTTTATAGAATAGCTATAACATTTTGCATCCCTCCAGCAATGTACAGGGATTCTAGTAACTCTGTATCCTTGTCAGTATTTGGAAATTTTCTTTCCACAGTAGGACTGGAACTCAGGGTCTTAGACATGATAGGCAAGCAGTCTATCATTGAGCTATATTCCCAGTCCTCATATGGTTTTATTATAATAAATAAATAAATAAATAAATAAATAAACTCAGGGTCTTAGACATGATAGGCAAGCAGTCTATCATTGAGCTATATTCCCAGTCCTCATATGGTTTTATTATAATTAATAAATAAATAAATAAATATATATATATATATATATATATATGTATGTATATATGTATGTATTTGGGGAGGCTGAGACAGGATTTCCCTGTAGCCCCAGGTGGCCTGAAACTCACTATGTAGACTAGGCTGGCCTCACTCTCAAAGAGAGATTTGCCTGCCTGTCTCCCAAGTGCGGGGAATTAAAGGCATATGCCACCATATCTGACTTTGCAGGTTGGCCTTGAACTTACTATACAGCTGAAGATGACCTTGTCTGACCCTTCTTGCCTGCACACGCCACCATACCATGAGGGCTCTACGCATACTAAACAAGTACTCTATTAACTAAGATTCATCCCGAGTCCTTACTATGGGTTTAAAATACCCCTTCCCCAAACTTTGGAGACTGTCTCTCCATTTATCCCAAACTGGCCTTGAACTGTTGATCCTCAGGTATTAGCTTCCTGAGTGCTGGGATGATAGACTGGGATGATAGAGTGTATACCAACATATCCAGTTAAATTGTATTTTCCTAATATTAAGCATTTTTGCCCCCCCCCCTCTTTTTTTGAGACCAAGTCTCACTATCCCTGGCTGAACTCAACATGTAGACTAGGCTGGCCTCATACTCACAGAGATCCACCTGCCTCTGCTGCCCCAGTGCTGGGATTAAAAGTGTGCATTTCTACATCCAGCATTACACCCATGCTATTTTCATTGGTAAAGTATCAGTTCAAATCCTTTTCAATTTAAAACTTGTATTGTCTGTCATTTTATTACTAAATTATAACAGTTCTGTACATATTTTAGATACAAGTCATTTGTCAGAAGAAAGTTTTGCAAATAGTTCTTTCAGTCTGTGGTTTGCTTTTCATTTTCTTAACAGGGTAATTCAAAGAGCAAAAGCTTTTTTAGTGCTGGGGACTGAATCAGGGCCTTGTATATGCTAAGCACAAGCTCTACTATTGAATTGTATCCCAAAACAAGTCTTTTAAGTTTTTGTGTTTGGGTTTTAAAAGTGTTTTGAGACAGGGTCTTATGTAACCCAAGCTGGCTTTAAACTTACTATGTAGCCCAGGATGAATGTGAACTACTGACTCATTCTCCTGCTTCTTCCATTGAAATCATGTTACCATAAGGCAAGCTTTTAATTTTTCATAAAGTCTAATATGGTTCACGCTTTTTATGCCCTAAAAAAATCTTTGCCTGCTGGGTGTGGTGGCCCAAGAGGATCATGAGTTCAAAACTAGCCTGAGTTACATAGCATGTTTTAGGAGAGCCTGAGCTACAAAGCAAAGCTTTGCCTCTTAAGAAATCAGTGCTTCACTCAAAGCTATAAAGAATGTTCTTATGTATTTTTGCTAGAGTTTATTATCTACCTCTTATGTTTAAGTCTACCAGCCCTTCACCCCTTTAAAAAAAAGATTAATTTATTACGTGTATGAGTATTTGCCTGCATGTACGTATGTATGCTATGGAGGCCAGAAGAGGACATTGGATCCACCAGGACTGGATTTATAGACAGTTCTGCTACCACAGGGATGCTAGAAACTAAATCACTGAACCACCTCCCTAGCCCATCTAGCATCCATTTATAATTGACTTTTATTTAGAGTGAAACTAGGGTTAAGGTCATTTTTTTTTTTCCCCATATGGACACCAACTGTCTTGAGAATACTACTAGAAAGACTATTTTCTCTTCCTTGAACTACCTTAACATCTTTGTTAAAAACTAATGAACATTTATGTCATATGAATCATTATTCTCTTATAATCTCACCAGAGCTTAACTGTGGTTTTTTTTTTTTTTTCCCTAGGATCCATTTATCAGTCTCTATGAGATTGTGGGCCAGGCATGGTGGTGCATACTTCTAATCCCAGCATTCAGAAGACCAAACCAGGAGGATCCAGACCAAAAACAAAAGAAAAATGAAACAAATTACAGCCTACTGAGATTACTGCAGAGCTTCAGTTTAGGGGGATTAACAATATAGTTTTCCAATACAAATGCAAAGCCTATCACTCTATTTGGGTCTTCTTGAATTTCAGAAAGATTCTGTAAGTTTCAGTATAGCTATATTATACATATTTTTGCTAAATTTCTTCATGAAGTTTAAATTAAAGAAAATTTTTTTCTTTTACTAGTGTGTATAACTGTGGGAGATGTGTATATATGGATGTGCATGTGCCATAGTACCTGTATGGAGGTCAGAGGATAATTTTGTGGAGTTGGTTCTCTCCTTCCAAGCTTTATGTGGCTTCAGGGGACTGAATACAGGTTATCAGGCTTACATCATCAGGCAGCAAAGTACCTGTTATCTGCTGAGTCATCTTACCGGCCTGTTTTCATGCTTTTTGATGCTATTATAAATGATACTTTTTTTGGTCTTTTTAAAACAGGGTCTCCCTGCAGCCCTAGCTGGCCTGGCACTTGCTATGTGGACACCAACTGTCTTGAGAATACTAGTAGAAAGACTATTTTCTCTTCCTTGAACTACCTTAACATCTTTGTTAAAAACTAATGACCATTTATGTCATGAGTCATTATTCTCTTATAATCTCACTAGATCTTAACTGTGTTTTTTTTCCCTAGGATCCATTTATCAAGGCCCCAGGCTGGCCTTGAACTCAAAGAGATTTCGTTGCTTCTGCCTCCTGAGTGCTGAGATGAAAGGCATGGGCTACCATGCCCAGCCATAAATGACACTTTGTAAATTCAATTTGTTATTTATTCATTCATTTTGTGTGTATGTGTGAAGTTGGAGGACAACTTATACAAGTCAGGTCTCACTACTATGGAATGAAACTCAGATCATCCAATTTACTGGCTGCAGTAGGTAAAGCAAGTAGGTAACTACTGAGTCATCTGGTTGGCTCTTAATTCAGTTTCTGATAGTTCACTGCTATGTAAAAATCTAGAAATTTTGTTAGGTTCACAAATTAGTTCCAGTAGCTTATCTTTAGTTTCCTTAGAATTGTCACTCCTTGATGGGACATAGTGTCACAAGCCTGTGATCCCAGGACTTGGGGGGGTTGGGGCAAGAGGATTACCATGAATTCCAAGCCAGCTGGGCTATAGAATGGGACCATGTCTCAACAAACAAAGCAAGAGTTGGTCTTTTAGGCTAAGTACTTAGCATCCTTCTTATATATTAAGTTTATGATACCTACCAGCATTTGCAACAAGCAACAAGGGTAGTCTTCCTCGCTCTACATCATCTTTAATCAGTTTCTCGAGAAAGGCAACATCCTAGGACCAACAAACAAACCATAAAAACATAAGCCAACTAGCACAAAAGGCATGCAATGAGAAATTAGACTTCTTTTTGTGTATGTGTACATGTAAGAGTGTGTCTGTGTGGGTAAAAGTGTAAATGTGTGCAGGGAGGCCAAAGGTCCACCTTGGGTGTCATTCCTCGAGAGTCCTTAATCTTGCTTTTTGAGACAAGGTCTCTCACTGATGTAGGAATTTCTGATTAAGTTAGGCAGGCTGGTTGGCCAGCAAGGCCTAGGGACCCACCTGATCTTGCCTCCCCAGCACTGGGATTATAAGCATACACCATCATGCTGGGCTCTGTTGTAGGTTCTGCAGATCAAACTCAGGTCCTGATGTTTCCTGGGCAAGCACTTTACCAACTGTCTTTGCAGGCCCCTTACTTTTTTGAGAAAGGCTCTTATGTAGCCCAAGTTGAACTCCTCATTCTCCTCGCTCCATCTCCTGATGGTATATATCATGTTTGATTTTATTCTCCATCTCCTGATGGTATAAATCATGTTTCATTTTATGTGGTGCTGGGGATCAAATGCTTTGTACATGCTAGGCAAGAATTCTACAAGAGCTGCATGCCCAACCAAGTATTAGGAATTCTAAAAGCAGCAAAGATGACTCAAAATTAATCACTCAAAAAAAATTTTTTTAGGTTAGGATAACAATTTACTCTTGAATTCCAAAGTCATAACATTAAAACTCATTTCATACAAGGGAACTTAAATTCTAAGAAAACATTTTAAAAGCCACTGTATGCTACCAGGCCAAATGTGTATTATAAACACTCAAAAAGCATTAGTTTCCTTGTGATTTAGTGATTTTAGAGTTCTGAATTCCTAACTTTAAAAAATATTTTATTATTTTTATTATTGGTATTATTATTTGGTCCTTTTGAGACAGGGTCTCCCTGTAGCCCCAGCTGGCCTGGAACTCTCTATGTAGACTAGGTTGGCCTTGAACTCACAGAGATTGACCTGCCTCTGCCTCCCGAGTGTGGGATTAAATGCATGAGCCACCACACCTGGCTTTATTTTTATTTTATGTGTTAAGTCTACTGCCGGCATGTATGTAGTGTCCCATGTTCTGTAATGCCTGAGCAGGTGAGAAGAAAGCATTGGATCCTCTGGAACTGGAGCTACAGATGGTTGTTAGCTACCATGTGCGTGCTGGGAATTGAAGCTGGGGCTTCTGCAAGAACAATCAGATCTCTTAGCCACTGAGCCATCTCTCCAGCCCCCCGAATTCCTCATTGGCACGAATACCTTATTTTTAAAGACCATAGCTATACTATTAGTAAATGTTCATTTAAAACATATATAGCCTTTCTAAGAAGAAATTTTTATTTTTGTATCTTTGAGAGATTTACTTTCTCTTATTAATCTTTTTTTTAAATGTATTTTATTATTTTTATTTTATGTGTGTGTGTGTATTGCCTGAATGCATGGAAATGCACCCATGTCATGCAATGCTTGTGGAAGTCAGAAGAGGGTGTCAGATTCTCTGGAACTGTAGTTACAGATGGTTGTTAGCGATCATGTCAGTGTTGGAAAACAAACCTGGGTCCTCTGTAAGAATAGCCACTGCTCTTAATCACTGAGCCATCTCTCCAGTCCCATTCTCTTATTAGAAACTCCATGGTATTCAGATCAATTCTTATTCCTAACAATTTGTTTTCCCTAGCCACTCAAAAATCAAACAATTTTCCTTACAGCATAATTGTAAAAACTGACATTAACAGTAAAACCTGAACATATGTAAGACTAACATTCCTAGTTTTAAACATTTGCATTTAAAGAAAATGTTCTCTCATTCCCCCCAAATAAACAAGAAAATGTTTATATTAGTATTTCTTGATATACCTGAAATTTAAAAATGAACAGTATTTTTTTTAAAAGAAATGTAGGACTCTAAAATTTATCCCCTCTCTCTGCCTTTACCTGCATGTCTAAATATCATCAGAATTCAACCCCAAGATTATGATGAAAGATTTCATTTCAAAGTCTGCCTGTTTACATTTGAAAGGCAAGGCCCAGGGATTATAAGCTTGAAGCAAACCTGAGTTTCCTAGAGAGATCTTGTCTCAACAAAGCAAAACCATCTATCCATTCCTAAGTCCAGGCAACAGTGATGACTAGCTGAACTTTAGAATGAATTTCTAAGGCTTAATGTGATACCGTGTTTCTACTAAATGATGAAAGAGCTAGGCAGAATTTGTACTTAGCGTGCAAGAGATTGTAGCACCAAACACAACCCCCAAAGGAAGCCAATGATATAGTGGATTACAAGATTCCGTAAGAGTTACATAGGCTAACCCTGGGCATTCAAACAGAGAAGCAGATGTTATACAATGGAAGGTCTGAAGCAATAAATGAACAAGCTAGTAGTTATCTAGAGGCTAGCAACCACAACTTCAGATAAAGTTGGAAGGAAGACATAATCTGGGTGTGGTGGAACACATGCCTTTGGTTCCAACACTTGAGAGGCAGAGGTAGGTAGACCTCTGTGAGATTGAGGCCAGCCTCAACATAGGGAGTTCCCAACTAGCTGAGGCTACAGGATACCCTGTCTCAAAAAAAAGGGGGGGGTGGGGCAAAGACACAGTTTCAAAATGCAATTCCATATTACATTATAAGCCAAAAGGCAAACTTACCATCTGATGCTGGGATCCAAACACAGTGTTACAGGGCACTCGACACAAGCAGGGGAATGGCAAGCCAAGCTGCAAGAAGAAACACAACTTCAGAATACCTTGTCACAACTCACTTATTACTGTAGAAGACTAAATGATGAAGACAAACCACATTTATTTCTTAAAAAAATAAAGCAAATCTTAGTGGAGTATAGTGGTGTATGTGTTATCCTAGTAACTCAGAAGGCTGAGACTGGAAGAGCATATGAGGCCAGTCTTCTCTACACAGTGAGACTCTGTCTCAAGGGGGGAAAACACCACCACCACCACCACAGCACTTTTCCTCTGCACAGTTCTTAAGGATTACCAATATATAGTAAAGCACATTTGGAAAGTTAAACTCTCTCCCCAAGGGCGTAAATGATCAAGGATTTTACAAGAAGATACAATGTAAACTTCTCTAAGTGAGCCAGATCTTCCATGCATTCGAGAATACACCAAAAAACCAGAGACTTCCAAACAAAGAAACTACTGAGCATGGAACATGGAGCAGGGGGTGGGGGTAGGAATTTTGGATTCTTCTTCCAAGCATCACTTGTAAATAAGATCAACTAAAGGCATTTAGAGAACAATATCTTATTTATGGATCCTCCCACCCCTAAACAGGAATAAATATGGATTAGCAGATGTACACTGCTTAAAGAAGCAAAGTCAATGCCATGGATATAGAAAGTTGTCAAATTAATCATATGTTCTTAATGGTTAGCTTCCAAATCCACAATAGTTGCAGCACATTTTTCTGTATAATTAAGACTCGATAGCATAAAACCCCCAAAATGTAATGAGTGCTTTATTCACACATTTATTTCCCCAGAGGATTTTTTTATGCAAGACTCTTCTTTTTCTTTTGGCAGTGTCAGGGATTGAACCAGGGCCTTTGCATGCCAGACAAGTGCTCTGAGGCCACTGAGTTACAAACTATCCCTTCAAATATTAAAAATAAAACAAAAAAACTCCCTGAAACAAAACCAGGAAGAAGGAGGAAGAAGAAGGAAGGAGGAGTAGGAGGAGGAGGAAAAAAAAAACCCACAAAACTTTGAAACTGAGCTGGTGTGGTGCTTCAAGCCTCAAATCCTAGTACTTGGGAGGCTGAGGAAAGAAGACAGTGAGTTCGGAACCATCCTGAGCTACATAGCAAGTTGCAAGCCAGTCTGGGCTACATACATGAGAATACCTTGTCTGAAAAAAGTAAATCAGGTGTGTTGCCTCACACTTGTAACTTGGTCTCAGAGACTAAGGAAGGAGAACCAGACAACTGAGTTCCAAATCAACCTGGGTAATCATCCTGCATTTGAGATCAAAGGAGTACTACCACACCCAGCAAAATTGTCTTAAAATTTAAAAGGGCTGAGGACAAAAGTAAGTGGAAGACAGTTTGCTTAACATATGCAAAGCTCTGGGTTAAATTCACAGTACCACCAATAAAACAAAAACACATAAACATTTTAAAAGAAAATACCTCCCATAAGCTACTGATATACCATCATTAACAGTTCAGTACAGAACATTTCCAGATATTTTATGGGCATAAATATATGATTTTAGAGAAATGTATTTTTTTTAGGTATAAAATATGTATATAAGGGGCTGGAGAGATGGCTCAGCAGTTAAGAGCACTGGTTGCTCTTGCACAAGACTGCGGTTCAAATACCATCTTTTTTTTTTTTTTTTTTAATATGAGGGTCTCACTTTGTAGCCTCAGGTGGCCTACAACTCACTATGTAGACCAACCTGGCCTTAAACCCAAAGAAATCCACTGCCTCTTCCAAATGTGGAGATTAAAGGCCTGTGCTACCACTCTCACTCTCAGTCCATCTTTTTTTTTTTTTTTTAAGGTTTTCTTTTAATTACATGTATGTGTGTCTGTGAGAGTATGTACCATCTGTGTGCAGCTGCCTGTGGAGGCCAAAAGAGGGTGTTAGATCCCTTGGAGCTGGAGTTATGGGTGCTACAAACTGAATTCTGGTTCTGCAGAAGAGCAGCAAGTGCTTTTAACTGCAGAACCATCTCTCAAGCTCATGACCATCTCATATTACTGTTCTATTTGTTTTTCTCACTTATCAGAATATCACACATCTTTTTTCTTTCACAGTTTTGTATGTGCACGCATTTCACAGCATGGGTATGGAGGTCAAAGGACAGCTTGTGGCAGCTGGTTCTCTCTATTATGTGGGTCCTAGGGATCAAACTTGGGTTGTCAGGCATGGAGGCATGTGCCTTTACCTACTGAGCCATCTCCCTATCCCTCACACATCTTTGAAGATTGGATTGCCCCCTGCTAAATGGGGTACACATGCCATGAGCTTTAAAACTGGTAATATTAATTGGGGAGCCTATAACCCCAATAACTCAGGAAGCCAAGCAGCAGGAATGCTGTTAAGTTCAAGGCCAATCTAAGCTACATAGTGAATACCAAGTCAGCCAGGGATACAAAGCAAGAAGTGTCTCAAAAACAAAAAACAACAAACCAAAAAAAAAAACAAGGATTGGGATGCAGTTAACATAGTACTTGTTTAGCACGCATGAAGCCCTGGGTTTGATCTTCAGCACCACAAACCGGGCATGAGAAGGTGACACACGCCTGACATCTCAACACTTGGGAGGCAGAGGCAGGGGTATCCAAAGCTCAAGGTATCTGCTACATAGTGACTTCAAGACCAGCCTGGGATACACAAGGCCCTGTCTTAAACAAAAACAAGAATAATCTATCAGACGAACATAACTCTAAATTTAGAAAAAGTTATGTACAAAGATGTTGGTAACAAAGATCATTACCTGAAAGTGGTGACAGAAAGCAAGAAAATGGACAGGCTCTAATTGTCAAAAAGGGAAATAATCAGTTAAATGAGCAAATACACACTTCAAGAATTATCAGGAAGACATTAAGAAAAATTTTATTACATTATTTCTCTTCAAAAAAAATGTTCTTTTCTTTTGTCTTTTTGAGACAGGGTCTCCCTGTAGCCCCAGCTGACCTGGAACTTCCTATGTAAACCAGGCTGGACTTGAATTCACAGAGATCAGCCTGCCTTGCCTCCGAAGTGCTGGGATTAAAGATGTGCGCTATTATGTGGCATTATTATTTCTTATTTTTTGAAAGATTTATTTCTATGTGTTTCCCCGTACATGTACGGACACTATGGGCATGCAGTACCCATCGAGCCAGGGGGTCTGACGCTCTTTTCTGGCTTCAGTGGACACATATACATGTACACTCATACATACAAATAAATGGAAAAAAATCTTTTAAAAAAGTTTAAAAGACAAAGCATTAGGAGTAAGGATATAGCTCAGTGGAATAGTGCTCTCCTAGTATGTGTGAGACCTTCGAATGATTTCTAGCACTGCACACCGAAAACCGAACCATGACCTTGTTTCTTTAAAATATCTATTTGGAGTGAGGGCTAGAAAGATGGCTTAGTTGTTAAGAGCATTTGCTGTACCTACAGAGGATCTGGATTCAGTTCCCAATACCCACATTAGGAGGCTCATAATCACCTGTAACCCCAGTTCCAGGGAATGTGACACACTCCTTTTGCCTCTGTAAGAACCTGCATACACATGGTGCATATACAGACAAGCAGGAACACATGCACAAATAAAAATGAAATTAAAAAAAAATGTATCTGGAGCTGAGGAGACCGCTCAGTTATTAAAGCACTTGCCACACCAAGTATGAGGTCCAGAGTTTTGATCACCAGAAACCCATATAAATGCCAGGCAGGCATGATGGCTCACCTATAACTTCAGTCCTGGAAGGCAGAGACAGGGTATACCCAGAGCGAGGTGGCTAGCAAGACTAGCCCTACTAGCAAACTTTGGTTTGACTAAGAAACCCTGCCTCAATAAATAAGAGGAAATTAAGATGGAAGATTTCTGGCATCAACCTTGGGACTCTACATGCACACGTACCCACTGACAAATGTACCAGCATACTCAGAACCATGCACACACACACACATGTCTACTACACACAGATACATGAAAAATGAGGGGAAAAAAACACTCTGTCTTTTGCCAAGTTACCTGATTACAAAGGTACTGTCCCAGGCCGGGTCTAGCAGCAGCACTGAGATATATAATAGGCCTTTTGTTATATAACACGTTGAATCCATCTACTACAAAGTCTTCATATCGAGAATGAATAGCAAGCCTACAGATCTTGGCAAGTCCTTCTCTCTCTTCTTCATGGAAATAAGCACAGCCATTTTCATACCTATTAAGAAATCCCACATATTTAATGTACTTTTATTTCTATTATTTCTGATTTTGTATCAGTTGTATAATCACGGAAGCAATTCTCTTTTCAAGCTAAACACTGCTACTTAGATCAGGAGTGGAAAGGGGTCTGAAGCTCCCTCATCTTCAATAGCTGCTTACTCACTACAGGTAGAAGTTATAAAGGAGAGAAGCAAAGACCCATCATCCATACCCAATTCCAACAAAGAGCAGAAACTATGGAGACAAACAGATACTAAAAGCTCCCCAGAAACAAAACGCCTGAAGGTGGTGGCTCTGGTTTAGTCTACATGAAGGCTAGTGCTACAGGTAGACATGGTTGTTAATAGTTTCAGCACTAAACATCCAAAATAAATGAAATGTCAAAAATGCTAGTCTGAGTTGGGCAAATGCCTTTAATCCCAGCACTAAGGAGGTAAAGACAGGTGGATCTCTTATGAGATCAAGGTCAGCCTGGTCTACATAGCAAGTTCCAGGACAGCTGGGGCTACAGGAAAACTACTGTCTCAAAAAAATCAACCAAACAAACAAACAAAAAATGTTAGTCAGGCTGTTTTGCTTTTATTATGATTTGCTTGGGACTTTTTCTCAGTCTCCTAGAGAAGGAAGACAAAAAGGATAATTAAAAGTGTTTGATCCAGCACTTAGGAGGCAGGACCACAAATTTTAGGGTAGCCTGGGTTACTAGAGACTTTGCCACAAACAAAGTATTTGATCTAGATCATTTATTGTTCTGTTTTCCATTAACAGGCTACTTTGAAAATAAGTACCTTAAAATAAGTAAATGCTAACACTACCAAATACACGTGTGTTTATATACTCAGTTCTTTACAAGTATGAATCTGTGCACTCATTTAATCCTCACATGAAATACTGGGGCTTTTTTCATTTAATACATGACAAAACTGAGTTATGGAGAGGCTAAGCAACACTTCCAAAAGAAAAATCAAAAGCCAGGGCTAGAGAGATGGCTCAGCAGTTAAGAACAGCCAGCTCTTGAAGAGGACCAGGGTTTGGGTCCTAGCACACACTTGATAGCTAATAACCACCTGTTAACTCTAGTACTAGGAGATTTAACATCCTCTTCTGGCCTCCAAAGGGAACCAAGCATGTATGCAGTGTATATACATACACATAGGTAAAACACTCATACATATTACACATTAAAAAAAAAAAAAAAAAAAAAAAAAAACCTTAAAAAAAGCCTTCCTAACATCTTTACCTGAAAATCCGGCACAGCCATAAGGTAGTGTCTGAAAGTATCCTGGTTGTAAGTTTTCTCAGCCTCTCTTTGTCCAGAGTTGAAATATAAGCACCCAGACTGTGACCCAACAAAGCCATGTGACCTTGTTCTCCAATATTCTGGATTCTGTTAATCAAAATTCATTAGATTATAAAAAAGTATTACCATCAAAACATAGAAAAGGAAACGAAACTTAAAGAGTTTCACAGAAATGTATCAGACTTGAAATTCACTAAAGTTCTACAGAGAAATTCAGAAAATTCAATGTATATGAAATACTGAAAGTTTGGGAAGAAAATTTTTTAAAAATTGAGTCCTAAAAGGTAAATATCCCTCTCTTTATTGAGAATACACAAATTGAGTAATTCTCTCTTAAAGTATACCTGCCTTACAATATAGTTAAATTATGAGGCTTAAGAACTATAGAGGAAGGGCTAGTAATGTAGCTCAGTTGTAAGGTACTTGCCAGTATAAGTGAGGCTCTGGGTTCTATACCCGGTACCAAGAAAACAACCAAACAAAAAAGAACTACCAAAGGACAGAAATAAAACAGGCGGAAACATTTTAAAAAGAATTATCAAAGTCACTTTCCTGTATTAAATATCTACAGGAAAGATTAAGAAATCTCACACTTAAGAAGTACAGGCAAAAGATCCTGTGTTCGAAATCCAGCTTGGGCTACACAACAAAACCCTGTCTTAAAAACAAGTGGAAAATCAAAACAGAAATAACGCAGCAAATTCAAAGGGAATTAGATATTTTGCATTAAAATGGATGGAATAATTTTCTTAAAGAGTAACAGTAAGATGGGCCTTATAGTGCATATTTATAACCCCAGCACTCAAGAAAACATAGGCAGAGGCTCACCACAGTTTATATAGCAAATTTCAGGGCAGCCAGAACTACACAGTTAGACCTTGGAAGGTGGGGAGACAGGGATCGGGAGGGAGGGAGGAAGGGAGGAAAGAAGGAAAGAAGGAAAGAAAGGGAGAGAGAGAGATGTGAAAGAGAGGGAGGGACAGAGAGGGAGAATGACGACAGAGGGAGGGAAGGAGGCTGGGAGGGAAGGAGGCTGAGAGGGAGGGAGGCTGAGAGGGAGGGAGACAGAGGAGGGAGGGAGAATATGAATATGAATATAACTGTAAACAGCAAGAAAAAGATAATTGAATAGGGTCTTGGACAAAGACACAGAAAGGGAAATATAAGGAAGCCTGTTGGGGGAGCTGGAGAGATGGCTCAGTGATTAAGAGCTCTTGCTGCTCTTTAAGAGAATTCAAGCTCATTCCCAGTTTTAAATGTCAGTGTGCCTGTAATTCCAGCTCCAGTGGATCGAACATCCTCTTTTTGGCCTTCTTAGGCACCTGCACACAAATGGCAGCCTTTATTTTTTAGATTCTGAGAACTGAATTCAAGATCCTGTCCATGCTAGGCCAGTGTCCACCGAGCTACAAGCCCAGTCCCAAACAAGTCTTCAAATGGACAAAAATCTAGTTCATAAGAAAAATGTATATTTAAATGATGCTCAAATACCTTGTATTTCCCACTTAATACTTTTAATTAAAGATCCTTAAATTTGCTAACACCACTGCTGGAAAAGCATGGAAAAAGAAGTATTTTTCTACATTGCTGGTAAGACTATGAACTGGCTCAATTCTTAGAAGCAAAATTTGGCTATACTGAAATTCCAAATGTACACATTATCTGACCCAGAAATCCCACTTCTATGACTTACTCCCCAAACATACCAGTCCCTATAAGGAATGATATATGCTTAAAGTTATTGGCTACAGCAATGTCTGCATCAGTAAAATAAGAGAAACTAAATAAAATTCAGTTCAACTATCCAAAGTAAAACACAGTTGCTCTTAACAAAGAGAAGGTTCTTTGTGTGATATGTAGTGAACTTCAAGACATGTAAAAAAAAACAGCCAAGATGCATGGTGTTTATGTACTCGAGGGGTGGACTTGGATGTTTTGCTTACATACATATACATACATATGAGATATCTGTGGAAAAACAGATGTTGGTCACAGTCTATCTCTATGAAAAAGAAAAGGGTAGGGAGGCAATTCTCTTTTCAAGCTAAACACTGCTACTTAGATCAGGAGTGGAAAGGGGTCTGAAGCTCCCTCATCTTCAATAGCTGCTTACTCACTACAGGTAGAAGTTATAAAGGAGAGAAGCAAAGACCCATCATCTATACCCAATTCCAACAAAGAGCAGAAACTATGGAGACAAACAGATACTAAAAGCTCCCCAGAAACAAAACGCCTGAAGGTGGTGGCTCTGGTTTAGTCTACATGAAGGCTAGTGCTACAGGTAGACATGGTTGTTAATAGTTTCAGCACTAAACATCCAAAATAAATGAAATGTCAAAAATGCTAGTCTGAGTTGGGCAAATGCCTTTAATCCCAGCACTAAGGAGGTAAAGACAGGTGGATCTCTTATGAGATCAAGGTCAGCCTGGTCTACATAGCAAGTTCCAGGACAGCTGGGGCTACAGGAAAACTACTGTCTCAAAAAAATCAACCAAACAAACAAACAAAAAATGTTAGTCAGGCTGTTTTGCTTTTATTATGATTTGCTTGGGACTTTTTCTCAGTCTCCTAGAGAAGGAAGACAAAAAGGATAATTAAAAGTGTTTGATCCAGCACTTAGGAGGCAGGACCACAAATTTTAGGGTAGCCTGGAAAACTGCATGCGTGTGTGTGTATTTCTTCAAAGTTCCAAATTATAAACTAAATCCAGAATATAATCTTATATGTGACTAACTCTAGGCAAATATAAGCTTAATTTTTGAAAATACAGTCTTGCTGTAGAATACTACTTCACTGGACCATTTCATTCTTGGATTAGAGCAGAAAATATTTAAATATTTAAATATTTTATCTATTATTTTTATTTTGTGTATGTGTGTACTGCCTATGTGTAGGTAAGTACACCTGTGTCATACAATGCCCTTAGAGGTCAGAAAAGGGAGATGGATTCCCTTGGAACTGAAGTGCTTTGGGTCTTACAATATGTCTATTAAATATTCTCTGCTTTCAGCACCCACATGGTGGCTAACACCTTCTCTAACTCTAGTTCCAGGGAACCCAACACCCTCCTTTGGCTTTTACAGGCATTGCACAACATGGGTGCACTTATATACTCACATAGAAGCAAAACACTCATATACAAAAAATCATTTCAATAAAGAAAAAATGAAGATACATTCATTTAAATATACTACACAGATGAATAAATAAAACAAATGAAAGATTCACAGATAATGCAGTCTTCCACCAATCAATTCAGCCTCAGCAATTCTTAGCAAGGTGAAGCAGAAACAGAAAAGCATGTGACTTGACACCTCTAGTGGCTCTTTGGAAGACATAACACTATAGAAATGCCAGGATCTGCTTTTAGTAAATGCTTTCCTTTATAAAACATATTACCTAAAATTCATAAGACATCTTTCTGAAAAGAGAAAATGAGCATTACTTTAATATCTTACCACTATAACTCTTAATAAAGTACAAGTTCTCCTTTGAGTCACTTGTCAGAATGGAATTAACTACTGAAATCAAGAACAGACTTTCAAAGCCAAGCTGCCAATACTACTTCTCTATTACCGGGCACTTTGGGGCTCCTCATCTTCATCTCCGTGCATCAGGTTCTGAACTAACTGGAGGATGCTCACCATATCTTGTCCACTGCAGAACAAAAAGAGGTGAGTGGAAAGAGCATCTACCCCCCATCTATCTCCCAACTATCCGTCTGATTCAAACTAACTAAAAGTTGTTTAAGTTGGGTAACTAGCTACAAGAAAAAGAATGTTCTGAGACCACAGTTTATGTATTTCTTCAAATTTCTCAAATTATAAACTAAATCCAGAATATAATCTTATATGTGACTAACTCTAGGCAAATATGAGCTTAATTTTTGAAAATACAGTCTTGCTGTAGAATACTACTGCACTGGACCATTTCATTCTTGGATTAGAGCAGAAAATATTTAAATATTTTATCTATTATTTTTATTTTGTGTATGTGTGTATTGCCTACATGTAGGTAAGTACACCCCTGTCATACAATGCCCTTGGAGGTCAGAAGAGGGAGATGGATTCCCTTGGAACTGAAGTGCTTTGGGTCTTACAATATGTCTATTAAATATTCTCTGCTTTCAGCATCCGCATGGTGGCTAACACCTTCTCTAACTAGTTCCAGGGAACCCAACACCCTCTTTTGGCTTTTACAGGCATTGCACAACATGGGTGCACTTATATACATACATACAAGCAAAACACTCATATACAAAAAAAAAAAAAAATTTAAATATCTAAAAAAAAAAGTCAAAGTCTTTAAGATACTAGAAGGTTATAAAACCAGCAAGAATATCCTGGTGCCACTGATATATCTTGGACCACATGAATCAACAGTCTTAATTAAACATGTAATATAACCACCATTCATTTCCAACTCTTCTCCAACTTGGGAAATCAGAGATTAGTTTAGAGTCTAAACACACCTACTTCTATTCAAGGCAGGCTACTAACTACTCATTATATGACGAGATGGAAAGTATTATATCTAAACACACCTACTTCTATTCAAGGCAGGCTACTAACTACTCATTATATGACGAGATGGAAAGTATTATATCTAAACACACCTACTTCTATTCAAGGCAGGCTACTAACTACTCATTATATGACGAGATAGAAAGTATTATATCCAAAGTAGTATGAAACAAAAAGGCAATCTGTGGAGCATGTAATGTAAAAATATTCTCTATTAATAAGAGAAACATGGGCTGGAGATGGCTCAGCGGTTAAGAACACTGACTGGCTGCTCTCACAGAGGACCCAGGTTTGGTTCTCAACATTCACATGATGGCTAACAACCATCTGTAACTCCAGTTCCAGGGATGTGACACCCTTTTCTGGCCTCCTCAGGCATAGCATGACATGGGTACACTTACCATACATGCAGGCAATACACTCACACACACAAAATAAAATAAAAATATGTATAAAAATATTTTTTTGCTGGGTATGGTGATGCATGCCTTTAATCCGAGCACTAAGGAGGCAGAGACAGATGGATCTCTTTGAGTTCAAGGCCAGCCTAGTCTACATAGCAAGTTTTAGACTAGTTGTGGCTACAGGGAGACTCTGTCTCAAGAACATTAAAAAAAAATTATAAATTGTACCAAATTAAAATATCTCCTTACAATGAAACTCAGTTTATGTAAGAGATTACAGGTTTTGAGAATGAACAAAGTGTGATATTCTAGTTATAATTACAAATTCATGAATAGTTTCTGAGTCATGGGTTCTATTAACTTCTGAAAGATGGACAGGAATGGTGGCACATGTCTGTATTCTACAACTCAGAGAGCTCAAGCAAAAGAATGCTACCAGAACAAGGCAAGCCTGGACTATATGAGTTATAGGCAAGCCCGATCTACACAGTGAAATCTGGTGTCTCAAACAAACCCAAACAAACAGAAAAGTTCTGGGAGAGAAAGACACTGGTAGGCTCAGGATTTTTTGCCAGACAATGGCATTTGCTTTCTAATGCTCTACTGCACATAACTATTTAAATTATCTCGGCGCTTACTCAAAATAAACTTTTAAGTAAACAATGGTAAAATTTTGGGTTAAAAATTTATACCCTAACTAAAGGTACTACTCCTCAATGCTACCCACCTGCCCTGGAGCGGCCCTGGAATATCCTCTGGGATGAGTTTCTTTCCATTCTCCTCCTCTATTCTTCTAGTTTAAAGAAAAGAAAAAGAATAATTACGCTTTATCCAATCAGATTTCTAACATGTCACATGCAAACAGGTGACTACATTACCTAGAACCTCTTAGTGACGAATGGACAATTTGTTACACATTTATCACATCTCCCTAGACCCCAGTTTTAGATATACTTTAGTTTCAGGATAAGAGCGTGGAAAATCCACTTCAACCAACTGCTGGTTAGTTGAAACCCCTATAACTTGAATCTACAGTAAGAAATATTTATAAATTCAAATCAATATATTATGCAAGCAAAAACTCTAAGACAGGTAGAACTGAATAGTTCTTCTTCGAAATTTCAAAATCCTTTCATTGCAAAGCACCTTCTACCCAAGACAAATACCAATTTAAAGTCAGCAGAAGCTGCTGAGAATGGTAACACATGCCTTTAATCCCGGCATTCAGGAGGCAGAGACAAGTAGATCTCTAGGAGTTAGGCCAGCCTGGTCTACACAGTGAATTCCAGGCCAGCTAGGGCTACACAGTGAGACCCTGTCTCAAACAAAACAAAACAAAAATAACATAGTTAGCAGAAATGACATTTTTGAGATGGAACATGTCTTTAACAGGAAGAAACTAGAGCCACCGGTTTCAAAACAGGCTGGACGTTTTGAACAGGGCAACCTCTGCCCAAGATGCTTACCTCTGACTGTTCTCTAACATCCGCATCGCCTCCTTCAAGTTTTTTCCCATTTCAGCTAACGTAGGGTCTGATATCTGAGGGAAAAAAAGGTAAAAATTTAATATTCCATTATTACTACTAGCTTTGTTTTTTATTTTTAAAGACATATTCTTACTCTGTAGCCCAGGCTCACCTAGAACTCACAAAAATTTCTCCTGCCTCAGCCTCTCTAGTGCCAGTATTAAAGGCATAAGGTACCACATCTGGCCTCTATTATTTCTACTATATAATTCATTCAGAAAAACCAAATGCAAGTCCACTTTCCTCTGTAGGTATTATAAAATGAATAGCTTATGAAGTACATGGGAAAGTTCCAACAGCTTAAAAGTAGAGCATATAAAGTAAAAGTCCTACAGTACTTATCTCCTAGTGGAAGCCAAGTCTGACTTGTCTTTCCACATTTTTACCTAATTGCATATAACTCTGCAGCCTGCTGATGCCCACTTGGGTAAGCACAGACCCATGTCACTATGCCCACCTCACTCTTCTAAGTGGCGACTCCTTACTCCATTCTACAGATATACCACAGATAATTCACTTAACTAGTTCTGAATTAATAGAATCTGGGGTTAAGTTTTCAATTCAATGTCCAGAAAAGAAAATACAGCAGTATGCTATCTCTTTTTTATCATTATAGTATGCTAAAAATAGTCTTCCTATTCCCTTAAAACAAGATCCTAAAGCCCTGAGGTGGGGCTTGTGAATGTTATGGCAGTCTTTGTAGATGATGAAATTAATAGTCTTGAGATGGTCAGAAAATCCTAATTCTCCAGATGAATCCAAAATGTAATGACATTTATGCTCTTTATGATAGAGGAAGGCAGAGGGAAACACATATACACAAAGGTCACATGAAGACTTAGAGCAACTTTGAAGATGTAGCTTTAAAAATGAGACAGACACAAACTGAAGAATGGTAGCAGCCATCATAATCTACAATAGGCAAGCAAAGTCCCTGCAACCTTATGTAGGCCATGGATAGGGATTCAAATTCCTGGCTCCCAGAATGGAGAATCAAAATCAATCTTTCCCCCTCCACAAAATGGAGAATTAAAATCAATCTCTCTGTGTCCCCTCCAACTCCCTATCTTCTTTTCTTTTTTTTCTCTCTCCCTTTATTTCTTTTCTTATTCCTCCCCCTTCCTCTTCTCCCCACCCTTTTTTGAGGTAGTGTCTCTGCTGTCCAGGCTGACTTCAAAACTTTCAATCCACCTGCCTTAGCACCCCAAGTAACTGGGAAATAGGGATGTACCACTACGCAGTTTTGTTTTAGTGTATTATACCACTTAGTTTGTGATTTGTTCCAGCATCCTCAGGAAAGCAATCTGTTCACAAGCCTGCAGATGCTTCAGTCAACAAAGCATCTACTTGAACAAAGTTGGTCAGTGGTGGCTTCCAGAGCATGGAATTGGTGAGACAGGCAGTGGCCAGAGGGGGCTTTTCTGTTTGTTCCCTTCTGTTCCTTTTGGATTGTATTACCACATGTACATTTGTCTCCCATCCAAAAAGAAATGAAACAGAAATTGAAATACTTACAGAATTAAAACACATATAGGGGTTAGATAAAGGCACTTTCTACCAAGCCTGACCGACCACCTTAGTTCAATCCAAGGACCCATATGGTGGAAGGAGAGAACTGCCTCTCCCTAGTTGTTCTCTGATTTTCATACATACATACATATATACAGACACAATAGATAATTGTAATTTTAAGAATTAATAAACATATACTCTTTATCTCCATAGTATATTTATAGAAAAGAGGCTTGCTGCCTTGAGTTGCTGTGCAGTGCGAGTTGTTCTGTACTTACAGTGCACTCCTTGAAGAACCTGCGCTTCTCTTCATTTTGCCTATTTACTGTACCTACTCACATCTTCTATAGCAAGTCTACATTGGCTCCTCACATCTGTCAAGAAAATCTACTCAGTTTACCAATATCAAAATTAAAAAATGCTAAATTCTAGGTAAGACTATAAGAAATCCAGTTTGGGGTTCTTTTGAGACATAGAACAAAGTAAGAAGGAAGACAGGCAAGGTGGCGCATACCTGTGATCCCAGCACTTACGAAGCTGAAGCAGAATGATTCCTTCAAGTTTGAGGACTGCCTGAGTTATACAGTGAGACCCTGTCTCAGAAAAACCACTAACCAGGCTAGGGAGATGGCTCAGTTAACATTTTGTATGTCAAGTATGAACACCTGCCCCAGAACCCAAATAAAGTGCTAGTGCATCTGTAATCCTAGTACTCCTACACTGAGATGGGACGTGGAGACAGAATCCCCACAAGTTTGTGGGCCAGCTAGTCTGGCTTATGTAGCAACAAACTACTAAGAGACTGACTGCCTCAAATAAGGTGGAAGGTAGGACCAACAATCAAGTTGTCCCCTGATTTCACATGCATGTACATATACTCAAACACACATAAATAGCACTCATACAACCCCTCCTCACACCCCACAGTATATTCACACACACTTAAAACCAACCAAACTCCCAAGAAGAAATATGGACGGGAAAAAGTTAGATAAAATTGGAGCTTCCAGTTCCTTAACCCCCATTAGCATGGTTTATGTATGAGGTTATAAGTAAAGTTTCATTCGTAAAAACATAATTAAAAAGAAAAAAAAATAACATGAAAATTTCTGATTCTGGTCTAACATTTTAGAGGTGAGGAAATTAAGTTTTGGATAGGTGATGTGATTTGACAGGTTGAAGAGCTAATAAAAGCATGTGGTAGGACCCTGAGTTTCTTATTCCTTTTTCTGGCTTCTATTATAATTGGCGTTCACAAAAACTTAAAAAGTAATCATGTAGCCATATCTGCTTTCATTTATAAATACAACAAAAAACTATTTTCAAACAGGTGTTTTCAATAAAACTTAAATACACGCATGAAACAGAACAGAAAGCAATCTTAATGCCCTGATTGTAAGTAGGAAGCAGAACAGATAATAGTCTAGAGAACTTGACTCCCAAATCTTCTGCTTATGTTCCTTATTATTCTCATCTCCTGTGACTCTACTGTGTTTCCTACCACATGATCAATGAAAACATAAGCAATTTTGTTTGATCATACCTGCATGCTTTGGGATTCTAATACTTGCCTGGTTGGAATACCCCGTGTCTTTCACTTATAATTCAAGATTTCGTTTTTTTTAAGATTTTATTTTTTCTGGGTCTGGTGGCGTATGCCTTTAATCCCAGCACTCGGGAGGAAGAGGCAGACAGATCTCTGTGAGGTGGAGGCCAGCCTGGTCTACACAGCTAGTTCCAGGCCAGCTGGGGCTGCAGGGAGACCCTGTCTCAAAATGATTAAAAAAAATTATTTTTATTTAAGTGTATGTGCATGTGTGGGTGTGTGCTTGTGAAAGCCAGAGGAGGGTGTCAGATCCCCTGGAGCTGGAGTTACCCAATGTAGGTGCTAGGTACAAAACTTTGGTCCTCTCCAAGAGCAGCAGGACTCTTAACTGCTAAACCATTTCTCCAGCCCCACAATTCAGTATTTCTAAGAAATGTTTATGGATAAAACTACTTTCACATTCCCTGTAATGATATTTATTTCTCTCCTTTTTTTGGGGGAAATGAGGTCACTCTATATATCCCTGGCTGGCCTAAAACTATGTAAACTAAAGTGGCCTGGAACTGCCATGAGCTCCTCTTCTGCTTCCTAAATGCAGGTTACAGGTTTGTACTATCACAATAAGTGTTCCTTTTTTCTAACTCAAAATCTGAATTCACTGACAAAAAACCCCAACCAAATAACTAACCAAACCAAACCAACCAACCAAATAAGAGATTGAATTTACATGGGTAACAGGACAGAACCTTTGAAATTGGCATCATTCTGACATTTAACCACCATTTATCTTCGTAATTCCTCATGTCCTTTATTGTGAATCATTTCATAGCACAGCACAATAAATTTTTTCTATAGGTTGAAACAAATATTTTTAGTTAAAAATAGACAAAACAGGCCAGGTGTAGTGGCACATGCCTTTAGTCCCAGCACTTGGGAGGCAGAGACAAGTTGATATGTCTGAGTTCAAGGCCAGCCTGGTTGACATAGTGAGTTCCAGGATAGCTGGAACTACAGGGAGACCCTGTCTCCAAAAAAGTCCAAAAAGAAAAAAGAAAGAAAGAAAAAAAAAAGGTCAGTGAGATGGCTCAGAGGGTAAAGGAACTTACTGCCAACCCTAGCAACTCACGTTCAATCGCTGGGACTCACATGGTAGAGGGAGCAAACCAACTCCCATAAGTTGTGTCCTTTGACTTCCATACACAGGCTGTGGCACGTGGCACTCCCACCCCAGAATAAATGTAATAAAAAATAAAGAACAGACAACATAAGGGAAGCATGGTGGTACACACCTACAATCCCAGCACTTGGGAGGCAGAAGCAACAGGAGGATCAAGGGTTCAAGAGGTCATCCTTGACTACACTGCTAATGTGAGGCCAACAACAAAAAAACCCCAAACACCAACAGAGACAAAACTGGTGACTCAGTTTATAAGTCACTTTGTTTAAAAATATGAATTTGCAGATGCTAGATTCACATGTAATGACAAGATGCTCACACTGTGGAAGGCTGGAGGGAAATACAGATCTATCAGTCCTTAGCTGAGTTTCTTGCTCATTAAGCAGATGGGCTATGTTTTAATAATCCTCCTTAATGCTCTCTTGAAGGTGAGCAGAGGCGAGGAATGCAGCATGTCTAGGTAAATTTGAGTGTACTGGATATTAATATTGTATGAATCCATTGTTGATTACCTTCATATACCAGTTACACTAATTAGGTAATTCAAACTATAAAGTGTTATCCAGTTATGGAATACTAGGTTCTAGGCCAATGAACACTCTTTTGCTTATTTTTATGTTTTTGAGGCACAGTATCATGGTGCTCAGGCTGGCCTTGGACTACTAAATAGCTGAAGATGACCATTAACGTGTGTGTGTGTGTGTACATGATGTGCATCTGTGTAGCAGAGGCTACAAGTCAACATTCAAGTGTCTTCCCTCTATCACTTGCTTATCACCTTATCTTTTGAGTCAGGGTCTCTTAATAACCTTAGAGCTCACTGATTGGCTAGAATGGCTGACCAGCAAGCTCTGGAGATGTCTCTGCTCTTCTCCCCTAAGGTAAGAGACAACCCTGCTCATGTCTGGCTTTTTTTTTAATTTCCAAAGGATCTTTTACAAACCAGAAGAAGGACTGTGGCTCTCACTGCCCACCCACCACCCCCACACTGATTTCCTGCTCCCTGAACATGGAAGGAGGAATGACTGCTCCACGTGGGCCATGGGGCAACATTCCCCTACAGAGATGGAGAAAAGGGCTTTCATGTGCCCATACCCCTGCCCATCAGAAATCATGTCTGGTTTAAAAAAATTTTTTTTTCATTTATTTTTATTTCATGTGTATGAGTGTTTTGCCTGTATGTATGTAAGTGCATCTATGCTGTGCAGAGGCCAGATGTGGGTGTTGGGTCTCCTGGAACTGGATGGTTCTTAGTCACCATGTGGATGCTGGAACTCATACCCAGGTCCTCTGGAAGAGCAGTGCTCTTAATCACTTAGCCATCTCTCCAGCCCCTTTAAAAACTTTTTTTTTTTTTTTAGTTTAATGTCTGGCTTTTTCACATAGGTGATGGAGATTTTAACTTGAGTCTTCATGCTTGCACCTTGCACAACAGGCACTTTACTAAGTCATCTTCCCAGTCCCCAGCATTAAACTTCTGATCCTTCTGTCAGGTGCTGGGATTAGTCATGTGCTAACATGCCCAATTTATATGGAGTCCTTAGAAGTTTCTACCAAGAGCAGCCATTACTTTGTTATTCATATTTCATATGCTCAGTATCTGTCATAGTGCCAGACAAGGTAGCCTATTATATACAAAAGCATGGCAAGAATCATACACAAACCTAAATGAATGAAAAATTAAACAGAAGCCAGATATGGTTCCCAGTCCTTGAGAAGTAGCGGCAGGAGAAAATCAAGAGTTCAAGACTAGCCGCATCTACATATAGGGTTTGAGGTCAAGCTGAATTACACGAAACTCTGACTCTAAAGTCAACAAAAATAATTCAACTGAGCTGGGCAAGGTGGGTCATGCCTATAATCTCAATACTAAGGAGACTGAAGCAGGAGAATTGCATTGTTATGAATTTAAGGTCCTGGGTTTGATCCCCAGCACTGTATAAACTGGGCATGGTAGCACATGGCTATGATTCAAGTCTGGGGGACGGGGTAAGAGGTGGTAAGATCAGAAGTTCAAAGTCATCCTTGGCTACATAATGAATTTAAGGCTAGCCTAGGATACATTAGGTTCTGTTTTAAAAAAGAAAACAGAAATTGTGCAAGGATGCCTATATTTAGTATATAGGAAGGAACTGTTTCATGATTGAGGGGAAAAATAGCATTCATACCCTGTTACTAGGAAGGAGGTCATAATTTCAGTCTGCTTTAGCATCAAGCACAGAAGTAGCACAAGAAAAGGTACTCAGTAAGATGATCCTTAATAGTTACTAATTCTGAGTTGCTTACAATCAGCAAGCATTATGCTAATTATCCCTTTTACACTTATTATTTACTAATTAACATTTAAAACAATCTGTATTACCCTAGAAGCAGTGCTCCTGACCATGAGTAAATACAGTAAATGTAGCTCCTGTTGCCCTGGAAATTGTTATGCAGACCAGGCTGGTCTCGATTTCATAGAAATCTCCCAGCCTCCACCTACTGGGATTAAAGGCACGTGCCACCACAGTTAGTAAAGACTATCTTTTTAATTCATGTTTTCACTCTGGGGTGGGGGTGGAGGGTGGGATTAATGACTCTCCCTTCCTGGAAAAATTTCCATTCAACAAAAGTTGCAACTAGACAACCACAAACTGATCCAAAGATGGGGGCACTTAAAGAATAAAAATGTATACTATTAATAATTAAACTAGGGCAAAAGGTGTAGACTGGGATGGTCCTGGGAAAACCAGGACATAGTCACTCTGCCCATAACTAAATGTTTATTTCAGATCTTAAACCTTATTCCTTCTAGCAAAGGCCAGAGACAATTTATGTGGTGGTGGCTGTTTATGAGGTATAACTGAAAGACTGCATAAACCAGAAAGCCAAACACCTATACTTCAGGTGCTACCAGTGGCATCAGTCTGAGTACTTCCTTCACCTTCCCTCATTTATATCAAGTTAAGCGCCTTGAAAATGGCTCGGTGCTTAAAGTGCTGATGATATAAGCCTTATGTTCTGAGTTCCAGCCCCATAATCCACATAAAGGTAGAAAGAGAGAACTTCACAAAGTTGTCCTCTGACCTCCATTTGCACAGAGTAGCATGAACAAATTAGAACAAAGTGTAATGATAAATGGGTATGAAATCCAGTACTGTATATGCTTACCTAATTTAAAATTTTTTATTTTTATTTACGTGTATATTATATGTGTGCCTGCTTGTCTGGATGTGGAGCATGTGTGTGCAGGTGTCCATGGAGGCTTGGAACTGAAGTTACTGATGCTAATGAGCTACTTGGTATGGACGCTGGGAACTGAATGCTGGTCCTCTGAAGAACAGCATGTGCTCTTAAATGCTGAGCCATCTCTCCAACCCCTGTGCATTCTTAAACAAAAGTAAAATTAAAAAAAAAAAAACAGCTGGGTGTGTGGTAGGGCACACTTGTCATCTAAGGACTTGGGAGTCTGAGGCAGAAGCATCAAGAGTTCAGGGCCAATCTCTGCTGGACTGTATAAAACTTTGTCTTCAAAACAATAATTGCCACCAGAGAGATGGTTTCATCTTCCCTTACTTAAATCCTAGTGAAAGGCCTATGAAATGACTCCATGGGTAAAAAGGCTTGCTTGATGACCTGAGTTTGATCTCCAGAACCCATGTGGTGGAAGGAGAGAACAGACTCCACAAGTTGGCCTCTGACCTCCAGACATACTCAGCTACTTAAAAAAAATCTTTCCATGCTTGAGTTCATCTGTGAGAACATGAAGACACCCTACAATTATTCATTCATAAATCATCATAATCTTCAAGTTCAGAAGGGATATGCACTTGTTGCATAAGATGTAGCTGCTAGTATTTAACCATGCCAGTTCCTGGACAGGCAAAGAAGATGCAACAGAAAAGAGCAAAAACATACAGCAAAAACATACAGCACTGATAAAGTTGTGTAAAGAAGGCAACAATACTAGTAACATCAGGTATCAGACATCAGTTAGACAACAGTGTGAGGAGGGGCAAGAAAGATATCCAAACCACTACCTGAGGTACATGGAGATCCAGAGAGCCAAGTCTAAATTTCAAAAACTCTATTCCTAGAAACTACTACTTCTAGTCTACTCCGACATTTTATCACAAATAATCACTTCCAAATAAGTATACAGAGAAAAAGATACTACACAGTAGGCAAGCTTTATTTCTAAATTCTTTCTTGTTTATCTGGAATCCCACACTTACTCAGGCACAAAAATAAAAGTCCTAGGCTGTGGATGTAACTGAATCAGAGAACACTCACCCACCATGCACAAGGCACTGGGTTCAAGCCTTAGTATCACAAAGGAAAAAAAAATCTCCTTAAAGAAAAGAATTCTATCATCACTAGACATAATAACTCTTCCTTTGAGGTAAGGTTCTTTAAGGTATCACACTAGGAATGGTCTGTAAGTGATCAAATCAGAAAGATAAAGATATCTACTACCTTTGTGCTGCAGCACAGTTCAATAGTAGAACACTTGGAACAGAAAGGCCCCGAGATTCAATCCCCAGCACCAAAAAGAAGAAAAAAAATATTATACTTGTCAATAGTATTATTTTCAAAACTGCACAGGAATCATAAAGATTAATGTTATCTTATCGTTAAAATAATATGAACACCTGGTGTAATAGCTCACAATAATCCCAGCACTTGGGAAATAGAAGCAGGAGGATCAAGAGTTCAAGGCCAGTTGAGGATACAGTTTGAGGTCACTCTGGGTACTTTAGACACTGCCTCAAAATACCAACTGGGAGGAGGGGGTGCTAGAAGATGGCTCAGTGGTTAAGAGCACTGGCTGGTTTTTTGTTTTGTTTTGTTTTGTTTTCAGAAGACCTGGGTCTAATTCCCATTACCCACACGCTGGCTACTCAATGCCTTTTTCTGACCTCTGTGGGCATTGCACGACATGGGTACACTTACATACATGCAGACAAAATAAAAATAATAAATAAAATATTTTAAAAAGAAACAACAACAAAAAACCCAAATAAGGCCATCAAGATGGCTCAGCAGGTAAAAGCATTTACCACCAAGCCTGACAACCTGAGTTCTATCTCTGTGACCTACAAGACGGAAAGAGAAAACTGTCCTCTGATTTCTACAAATACAATATGACATAAGCCCCCTCCCCTATATACACACACACAAATAAATGTAATTTTTAAAAACTTTACAGTCAAATAAATAGATAATAAAAACATGATGAATTTTGAGGAAAGAAAACAACCATCAATTCTTAAAGCCTCTATATGTCTTGAGATCTTTAAGGAATAATTGTGTAAAAGTGTCTATATTCAATGTTTGTAATGTACAAAACCAGCTACTTCAAAGGCTTTATTTTCTGCAATAGGAAAAATGTTATATGAAAAATATGCTCTTCTCTCAGTCATTGGTAACTCTGAATACACTTTCTAAAGAAATAAAAAAGTAGACTGAGCCCAAAGCTGGATCTCAAGGACTACCTAATTTCAAGGTAGGTTAACACTTAATGTTTGCAGCAAAGGAAGAAAAACAACAACAAACATCACTGCAATAACACTAGTAAACCAATCAAGAATTTGAAATAATTTTATGGCTTTGTCCTTATATATTGCTTCCGGTTAGATTTCATTTCAGCTAGATAACATAAATGTCTGTCAGGACATTATTGCTGTAGTCCAAGCAGTTCTTGAACTTGTGATTATCTTGATCAGTTTCCAGAGTAGCTGAGATTACAGATCTTTACAACCACGCACAGCTAACTTTTGGACATTTTCAATGTGACTGGAGGCACTGTTTCCTTTTTTATATCAACTTAATTTCAAAAGAAGAAATGGTCTTCCTCCTGATTTATATTTAACCAGCAGCAATGTGAGGCAAAATTATATTATAAAGTAAAAATCTACTTTACATCTACAACTATAAAAACTCAGGAAAAATAAAACTCTGAATAAAATATTTTACCTAAAGTATCTTTTCCAGGCCAGGCATAGTAGTACAAGCTGCACAAGCCTGATGATCTGCGCTCTATCCCTGAAACTCACAGTGGAAGGAGAGAAATCAGCTCCTAAAAACTGTCCTCTCACCTTTTATATGCACACTGTGGTACATGCATGCCCACACCCACACATCACACACAAAACAATACAATTTTTTTTTAAGTCAAAAGAAAACAAAACTCTTTCACAAAAATCTTTTCCTGGTCACCTACTCCATGTATTTGTTTTCTATTTCTATGCTGCTTTCCTCCTCCTTGCTACCTAAAGAATCGTCTAAAAATGTAAGCCCAGTGGGATGGTGCATTCCTTTGTACCATCGTAGGGCAAGCTGAGGCAAGGAGAGTTTGAGGCCCACCTGGCTACACAGCAAGACTCCATCTCAAAAAACAAAACAAAACAGAAGTAAAGACACTGCTTCTTATTATACCATATCTCCCTGCACGGATCACACCTTATTCACCTAGTTTCCCCTTCAATATTCAGCACTGGGTTTTGATCTTTGCTAACCTGCAGTTAAAAATGTAAAATCAAAACAGGTTCCTGCTTTAGGTGAATACAGACAACATTAAACTCAGGCTAATCCTACCTATAATGTAATTAAAATCTTGGCTACAACACACTCTAGGACTGGGGGGTTGGGGAGCCCAACAGTTCTGTTAACTAACCACCTCTGTGATCGGGAAGAAATCAAGAATTACCAAGGAGTGGTGTGCTAGCTCAGCAGTTGAGCTCTACTAGCTGCTCTTGCAGCGGACCAAGGCTCAGTTCTCAGTACCACATGGCAGCTAATAACCTTCTGTAATTCCAGTTCCAGAGGATGCAACACCCTCTTCTGGTCTCCATAGGCATTGTATAGCATGGGTGCACTTACATACATGTAGGCAAAACACTCATACGCATAAAATTAAACTGAAAAAAATTAAAAAGGATCATCAAAGCCATACATTTTTAGGTGAAATAAGTCTAGCATAGCCAATCCCATCTGTCTTCACTGACACTCAGAATTGGGTAATTAGTTACTGCCCACACCCACCATACAACCTGTACAGAAAATCCTTTCAATGAAAACTAAAATGACAGTTCACCATCCCCATGCAGAAGTCTCCCTACTCTAGGTAGGGAGGTACACACAGAAACCAATGTTTAAAGCCTCAGAGGGTTCTTATGTTTTAAATTTATTTTTATGTTATGTGTATAAGTGGTTTGCCTGCAGGTATGTACTTGTACCACATGCATGCAATGCCTGTGGAGGCCAGAAAAGGGCATCAGTTCCCCTGGAACTGGAATTACAGAATGTTGTTAGCTGCCATGTGGGTGCTGGGAACTGAACCCAGTCCCTCTGCCAAGAATAGCCAGTGCTCTTAATGGCTGAGCCAGCTCTCCAGTCCTCTCTCATGATTTTTAACAGCAAGGATAGATGGTCTGGCTATCCTTTTCTGTAATGATCAGGAATGTTCTATTCATGCTGCTTCTATGCCTCTTATAAGCTTCTATTAGCATGGCCATAAAAGATTTTTCAAAATCAGACCCAAAGGGAGAAATTTTTAGTTTAGGATAAGGTTAAGAACAAAAAGAGGAGGTTGGTGACAGCTCAGAGTGCTTACCTAGCACCTACAGGGCCCTGGGTTCGATCCCCATTACCAAATAAAGTTGAGTATGATAGCACATGCCTGTAATCCTAGCACTCAGGAGGTGGAGACAGGAAGATCATAAGTTCAAGACCATCCTTGGCTACATGGTGAATTAGATGCCAGCTTGGGATATGAGACCCTGATCTGAAAAAAGAAAAAAACAGGGCTAGACGTGGTGGTGCATGCCTTTAATCCCAGCAGTCTGGAGGCAGAGACAGGCAGATCTCTGTGAGATTGTGGCCAATATGGTCTATGCAGTGAGTTCCAGGCCATCTGGGGCTATAGGGAAAGCCTGTCTCCAAAAAAAAAAAAAAAAAAAAAAAGGCAAATAAATAAACAACCCCCCCCCCAAAAAAAAAAACAAAACAGTACAGTTGGGTTGAGTTATAATTATTTAAGTCAGAAACAGGGCTGAAGCTGTCTCTTTCTGAGTTAAGAAATTGCTATAACAAGTTACTTAAATTGCCCAGCTCTCCTGCATTGGTGATGAAAATAGTTTAGACCTGTGCTGCCTCATATAGCAGTCACAAGCCATATGCGGCAACTGAGCACTGAGAATGTAGTTAGTATGACTAAGGAAACAAATTGCCCATTTTATTAATTTCAGCTCATCTAGATTTAAAGTGTCACTAGTGGCTCCTAACAGGGTGGCTCTGGATTCTCTTAGTTAATGATTTCCAGCCACAGGCAATTCCTCCCACCCCCAGGGGGGTAATTGCCTCCATCTGCAGTCATTTTAGTATCGGGGAAGGGCGGGAGAGGGAGTACTGCTACCATGTAGTGGATGGAGGTCAGCAACCGCTGCTAAACATGTTGCACTGCCTCCCACAAGGAAGAAACAGTACAAACGTCAGTAATGAGGAGCTTGAGAAACTGCTCTGAGTTTGCTCAAGGATGGGAGTTAAAGCAAACATAAAACAAATTGCAGCACACCTTGTCTAAACATAATATCCAGGAAGGAGATTTTGCATTCAACAGGAAAAGGTTTAAAGCATTAAGTTTTTACTGAAAATTGTATGGGGTGAATGAAAGAGTGATCATCACCAAAGCAATTACTTCCTGTGAGAATTTTTACTTGAATATTAATGTAACACTGTAAAACTATTTGGGGGCGGGGCAGGAAAAATGGCTTAGTGAAGAGAACTGGGCTGCTCTAGCAGAGGACCTGAGTTCAGTCTCCAGCACACACATGGCGGCTAACAACTTCAGTTCCCGGGGATCCAACACTCTCTTCTGACCTCCTTGGGCACTGTACAACATGCCACTTACACACATGCAGGCAATACACTTACACACCAAAATAAAAATAATAACGTATTTAAAACTATTACTCAGGACCTTGTTTCTTATGTGTTGGACATACAGCACTGGGGGTGGAGGTCTCCAGTGCCTCTTTCCTTGTCCCCTCAATTAGCCTACCTGGTATGGAATTACCATTTGTTTTAGATAAAAGAGAAAAGACAGCATTCTGGAAGAAAAATAAAATTCAAGGCAAGAAAAACAGCTGTCATAGCAGGGCTACATGTTTACATATTACCTAAAGAAAAACTGAGGATACAGAGCTATATTTTGATCAGAGGAAATGTATGGAATGATTCTACTGAGTGATGATCACATACTACATCCCAAAGAGAGATATTGAAATTTCGGAGGATGAGTATCAAATAACAGTGTGGTTTCTGTGGCTCTATATAAATTATGCATGGATCAGCTTAAGCAGGATCATTCAGTACTATTCAAAGTGCTCTCAAATTTATATTAGTGATATAGAATCTAAGCCAGAATAGTCTATTCCTCAAAGAAAGAGAAATAATGAACACAACTCAATGTTTCAGTTCTGTTCAGACTATTTTTCAGTGCACAAAATCATCCAAATTTTTCTTACAGCAATGTATTTTCTGCCCACTTGGCATTAACATAAATTGTTTATTATAGTTAAGACTCTCTACTACTTCATAGAAAATAAAAAGTCCTAGCTCTTAAAAAAATAACTATAATTCTTACTCTGGCTTACAGACAAAGACTTCCAGCCCACAGACTCTGGACTCCTAAAAGTTCAATGCAATTTTTGTGAACATTCCATCCCTAAGCACACTGGAGTTTCAGTATCTCTTCAGACTCTCATTTAGATAGTTTAAGACCTTTTGTTATCAATTAACACTTAGAGAACAACCACTGTAATCTACTAAACAATATCACAAAAACAACATTTATAGCAAGATCCCTACCCACGTTCATTTGCAGATTTGCCTATAAAGAACTATACTCATAGGAAAGACCATCTCAGTTCTTTCAAGTTTTATTAGAATAACACAAAATCCACTCTACCTTCTTAAGAAACTGGGAACAACACAGAAGGGAGATTATTAGCATCATTTACATTCAACAACTGGTGAATGACCTCAACCAATCTCTCACCTTCAGCACTACTTATATTTTGAACAAAATAATTCTCTGATGAGTGGGGTTGTTCTGTGCAATAGAGAATAATCAACAGCATCCCTGGGCTCTTTCAACTAAATACCTGAGTACTCCCTGTGACCATCTAAAACATCTCCAGAAGTTGCCAAATATCCCCTGGGGAAGAAACCTGTCCCAGGGTTGAGATTCACCAACCTTTCATGAAACTCATAATTCAATAAAGGGGTAATTAGAAGACCAAGAAAAAAACATACGTTTCTTCCTCTTCGTGACTGGATAATTCTACCCAATTTATGCTAAACTGCTTAGAAGCAGGAGATGCCACTCTGTGTACAGGAAGACATCTGGCTCAACTTCTACAATTACTGCCTACAGCTCTCCAGTGACAAGTGAACAAAACTACAACAGCTGCTTCTTTGAAAAAAAGAGAATTCCAGCAAACTTGAGAGACAGAGGCAGGAGAACTTGCCGGAGAATCACTGCAAATTCGAGGTCATCCTGCTCTATACAGTGAGTTCCTGTTCCGGAGAGACAAGAGAATAAGAGAGAGATGGGGAGAGCGAGAGACAGAGAGAAATAAGAATTCCACATGTAGGAAAAACAAGTTTACATTACACTGGATAAGGAGAATTTGAAGTGACAGAGAGGACTCCGAGGACAGAATGTTAGGCACTGAAAGCAGGGATCCATGAAGAAACCCAAGCACTTGTTCTCACTCACCAGCCCCAAGGTGGAAACAGTAAGAACCCATTGCCTACGCCAGAGCAGTCAGCCATGTACACCAAGCTGCTCTTGCCCCAAGGAGAAGCCAGAATAAGGCGATGGACTTACGGTTGCCTCGAGAGCCGCTTGTGGTTATCGGAAAGGGGGACTCAAAAAGTTATAAGGCACCCGAGATTGCGCCAAACCCAACTCACCACTTTTGGAATGCCCACCCCTTTCTGGATCCCAAAGGCTACAGCCCGGAGTTCTCGAGCTGCGGCATCGGAATCACGTGGGGAACCTTTTTAAAGACCCCGCCCACCAGAGGTCCAGACCCAAGGCTGAAAATCTCATTTTTCCAGGGCCCCAGGTGATTCCTACGCTCGCGGAGTTCACAATTTGCCTCCTAACTTGGAAATCACAAAACCTGCAGCTCTGCACTCGGCTCCGGAACCACTGCAGCTTCTTCCAGGCGTTCTTGGGGCCCTCTGATAGCGCCGGTCATCCCAAAGGGCTAGCCCGGGTTCAGGCCCGGCCCCAGGCCGAACCTCGGCAAAGCCAAGGTCGGTTCCGCCAGAACCGGGCCCAGCCTCCCTCAACCACCCGGCCCCGTGACGTGACCAGGCCGGGGCAGGACGCCCTGGCCGCCTGCTCGCCTCAGGCGAGGCCCGTTAGTCCCCGGACCCCTTCCTTCGCCGGGTCACAATGGCAGCTCGCGGGACACAGTCGCCCCGGAGGCAGACACCTGGGTCCGCAGCGCCGCCTCGGATCTCCGCGTACCGACCTTCTCCAGGGACGTGTCCATGGCTGAGGCGGCCGGCAGAGTCCGACGATGGGTCCGCGGTCCCGGGCGCTACTTCCGCCTCCCGCGGCCGGCAGCGGTTTCCACGCTGGCAACGCTGACGTTCCCCCGCGCCCGCGGCCGGCGGGGCGGAGAAGAGGAGGAGCTGCCCCGCAGCGCCGCGGGGCGGGGAAGCGGCGGCTGGCGGAAGGCGGGGCGAGGCACCCGCAAGGGTGGGCGGGGCCTTCTGGGCTTCCGTACCCAGGCATCACGCCGGTCAGTCCTAAAGCGCACAAAGCGGAGGGGAACCTGTATTATGGAGTCGTCCAAACACAAGCGTACCATATGTTTGCCGCAAACATCGAGATAAAACTATGAGACTCAGAAATAAATATTTTCTGGGTGCAATACGAGCGACTCCGCTGCATTTCTAGAGCCGGGATTCCAAGTCCTTAATCGTCAGCACTCCTGAGTGATGGAACAGTCCGTTTACCTCCGAAGAGACCGGCACGCGCCTACTCGTGCGCATGCGCGGGACGACGCCGCTCGCTGGAAGGCTGTGAGCTAGATAGCTGCGGGGTCTCTAGTGACTGCTGTTCTGGAGACGCTTTCTAGAGCTGAGAAGTTTCTCTCAGCTCTCCCCGTCAGAACTCTGAACGGAAGCGGTTCTGAGACAGCCGACTCAGCGTCCTCCATGTCACAATGCTTACTGGTCAGGTGATGGTTAATAGTGAAGTAATAGTAGGTCTGCTGCTGCTCGATTTATAGCACAGCAGCCCTTTGAAGTGGAGCATCATTATCCCGGTCTCACAGTGGGGATTCAGTCCCCAACACCCTAGCGACACACAATCCCCATCACTGCCTCCTCCTGCTAGTCTAGATGGTGGCTAGATGGTTGGTAACGCTGCTCTGATGAGCTGAAGGCTCCAGCTGGGGAAGCACTTCCGGTTACGAGACGGCTGGTGGCCACGGTCGACGCCACCTTTCGATCCTTCTGTTTCAAGCGTCGCTTCCTAAGACCCCAAGACCGAGGACATGACTGGAACACGTGGTCAGTGTGGTTCTGGCACATTCTGAGCCATCGACTTTGCGTTGTGGTAATAAAACTTTCCAGCAAAGGAAATCTTGGGCATCTCTTGAGTGAGCCCCAAAGAACTCCGCAAACAGAAGCGATGAAATGAAACCAGAAGTTGAATATGCCTCTGCTTCAGAGTGCAAATCACTTCCCTGGCGTGTTATGATAAATTTCAAGCACTTAGAAAAGCCAGAATTGCAGTGAACAAACAAGTGCCCGCTGCCTAGATTCTGCAGTTAACATTTAGTTTTATATTTTCTTATCATATATGTACTCAGATAACCGTTCATCAATATATTCTCTGGTACATCACACCCCCGAACAACTCAATATTATTAAAAAGTTATAAGTTTTAGGCAGAGGCTGGAGGATCACCATGAGTTAGAGGTCAGTCTGATGAGACCCTGTCTCAAAAAACAAAACATGCTGGCAAGGTGGCTCAGTAGTTAAGAACACTGGCTGCAGTTGCAGAGGATCTGAGTTAGGTTCCCAGCACCCATATCGTGGCAAGCCACTGCCTGTAATTCCAGTTCCAAGAAATCCATTGCCCTCCTCTTATCTCCAAGGGCATTGCACACATGTAGTGTACTTACATACATGTAGATGAACCATTCATACACAAATATAAAATAATTTTTTAAAATTAACTCTTGAGGGGCCAGCAAGGTGGCTTATCAGGTAAAGGTGCTTGCTGCTAAGCCTGATGACCTGAGTTTGATACCTGAGAATCACATGGTAGAAGAAGAGAACCAACTCTCAAAACTCTCTGATGTTCATTGTGGGCTGTCACTCTCCTGCCTCCATATACACACACAAAATAAGTAAAATGTAATTTAAAAATTAAAACTCATAAGTTTTAAAACTACTATCTGGATATTTTACAAAATAAATTCAAAGTCTACTGACTTATGGCTTATATATGGTGGGAATTATTATTCTAGGTTTTTTTTTTTTTTTTTAATGTAGCCCTGGCTGGCCTGTTATTAATTTTGTAGATAGACCAAACCTTGAACCTGAAGTAATCCTCCTGCTTCTATCTCCCAAATTCTGGGATTATAGGCATGTACCACAACACTGGACTAAGATTTAACAGTAGACCAGAAAGGAACCAAGAAAATGAGGGGTATGTGTTTGTTTTTTACTTTGAATTCAACTACATAATTTTTCAGAGAAATATTTTATGTGTTTGACTGTTTTGCCTGCATGTATGTAAGTGCACCAATGTGTGCAATGCCTATGGAGGCTAGACGAGGACGTCAGATCACCTGGAACTGGAGTTACAGGTTGTTACAGATTGTTGTTAGCCGCCATGTGGTTGCTGGGAACAGAACACAGGTCAGCTCTTAACTGCTGAACCATCTCTCCAGTCCCTCAACTGTGTGATTTTTGCTGTGATACGAATAATTTATAACCATGTTATAAGTAAATAATTTAGTCCTTAATGTTTAAAATAAACCATTTGATCCACATGGAAGACTTATTATGTACCATAACAATGCAAAAATGATACACTAGAATCAGTGAGATGGTTCAGTGGGTAAATGTGCCTAGCGCCAAGCCTGACAACCTGAGTTTAATACCCAGGACCCACATGGTAGAAGACAAGAACTCTCTCCTAAAAGTTATCCTCTGACTTCCACATGTGCTCCACCATGACACAACATTTGTGAATGTGTACACACAAATTATTAAAAAAATGTTTTTTAATGACACACTAGCTGGATGTGGCACACACCCTTAACTCCAGCACTCACAGGCAGATCTCTGTGAGATTAAGACCAGTCTGGTCTACACAGCAAGTTCCAGGGCAGCTGGGGCTACAGGGAGACTCTGTCTGAGAAAATCCAACCCTCCCCACCAGAAAGGATAGACTACCAAAAAGTATGAGGGAAGAACAATTTGAATAACAGTGGAATCACCAATAGCCCTAGCTTCATCCCAGGGATAAGTAGATACTTGCAAAAAGGGCTACATCCTGACAGCTTGAGTATTATTTTGTCAGGGCTTTGCTATTGAGACAAAAATCTATGTAACTATGAAGCCCAGGCTGGCCTTGAACTAATATCACTCTTCCTGCCTCAGCCACATGCTGAGATTACAGACATGTGCCACCATGCTCAACTACACAGAACTTTAAATGTAATCTTTAGACAAAAAGGAGCCCCTAGAAGACAAAATTAAGTGACAAAATCCGGAGTTGGAGTTGGTAGGAATGATGGTGTAAATGACTGACTTTCCCAGTACAGAGTTAGTAGTTTCTAAAGAAACAGATACAGGGCTGGAGAGCAAGAGCACTGGCTGGCTGCTCTTGTGGAGGACCTGGTTGGAATCCCAGCGCCCACATGGCAGCTAACAGCCATCTCTAACTACAGTTCCAAGGGATCTAATGCCTTCTTCTGTCCACCTCAGGCATTGCACAACATGGGTGAACTTACATACATGCAGGCAATATATTTATACCCATAAAATAAAAATAAATAAAAAATGGTTAAAAAAAACAAAGCAGAACAAAAAACAGTTACTGGCTGGAGAGCAAGAGCACTTACTACTCTTGCAGAGGACCTGGGTTCAGGTCCCAGCACACATATGGCAGCTTACAACTGTCCATAACTCCAGTTTCAGGGTATCTGATACCCTCTTCTGGCTTTTGTAGTCACTGCATATATGTGGTTCACTTACAGACATGCAGGCAAAACACTGAGGTATTTAAAAAAGAAAGAAACAGATACACTTAAGCATTGTGGTGCATACCTGTAATCCCAGCAAGCAGGTGACAATAGGATCAGGAATTCAAGGCCAGCCTCAGCAACTACATAACAAGTTCAAGGTTAGCCGAACCTACTTGATGTCCTATTTAGAACAAAACAAAAAAGGAAGAAGAAACAACAGGGCAGCTTAGGCGGCTGAGCAGTTAAAAGCACTTGTTCCACAGACCAATGGCTGGAGTTTGGTCCTGGAACCCACAAAAAGCTGTATTCAGTGGTTCCCACCAGTAAGCCCAGCACTCCTATGGCAATATGGAAGCAGAGACAGGAGAATCACACAGAAGCCTGTAGTCCAGCTAGCCTGGAGTACACATTAACAGAAACAGCGAGACAGATCCCGCTTCAACCAGGTGGAAGGCAAGAACCAATTCTCAAAAGTTGTCCTCCAACACCCCATAAGTATGCCATTGCATGTGTGTGCCCCTACAAATCAGTCAATCATTAATTTAAAAAAAGAAATAGATTTCAACATTTAAAAAATTACACTAGGCAGTTTCAGACTGCCAATCCCTAGTAGCACCTGGAGGTGGCAGCCCTGGGACTTCTTACTTGTTTATTAGCTTCACTGAGGACATGGAGGCCACTAACAGTTTTTTAAAGGGAAAAGCAAACCAAAAAAGTCCACATTTTATTGTTTAAAATATGGGTAAAAGAAATGACTTGTCAGTCAGGCATTCTGTCTCATATCTGTAATCCTAGCACCTGCTAGGATTGCTCTGAGTTTAAGACAAGTGTGGGTCTTTAAAAAAAATGCTGAGCAAAATAGTACATGCCTATAATGTAATCCCAACACTGGAGAGTGGAAGCAGGAGGAGCAGGAGTTCAAGGCCATCCTCGGGACATGTGCATACTGGGCTACACAGCACTCTGTCAAACAGACAACTGAGGAAACGAACTGAATTACTTGGCTAACCCCAAATACGTAGTGTCTCACTCTCTGTCTGTTAAGCCTGCCTGCTTTTCTCAGCTCTAACTCAAAAAGTATAGCATTCCCTTCCCTCTATTTCTTGTCTGGATACCAGCCAAACACCTAGGCAAGCTTTCCCTCACAGGCTGGGCTTTCTCACTCTGAAGCCCCGGCCTTTGACATGCAGCTGTTTGCTAACTTCCATTGCTGAACATTGCCAGCTTTCTTGAACTCTGATTCAAAAGGCATGACTTTCTTCTCCAACTCCCTCTTCCTGACAGCAGCCAAGTTTTAGCCTCGTGTTTTTCTTCCAAACTCTTAATGAAATGATCCTCAAGTTAAAAAAAGAAGAAAGGAAGGAAGCAAGGAAGGAAGGAAGGAAGCAAACCCATAACCTTTCAGAGGCTTCTCCAAAACACAATCACCGGCTCCCCCACCCAAGAAGGAATTCTGATCACTTTCTGGCTTCCATGGTAACCAACCCTTAGGACTCTGGTTTATCACCTTAACATGCATCCCTAAATAACAGCTTTGCCTTGGTTGTTGTCTGACTTTATAGACCAGGCTGGTCTGGGAATTCACTCTATAGGTTAGTCTGGCCTGAACACACATGTCTTAGCCTCTCAAATTCAGGGATGATAGGTGCACACCATGTCCAACTCCTATTTTCGCTTTCATTTTGACACAGTTTTAGCCTTTGTAGGGTAGTTACAGAAAAGAATTGAGAAGGCAATCTTTAGGGCTGAGGAGGTTGCTCAGTTGGTAGAGTGCGTAGGTCCATGAAGCCCTGGATTCTGTCCCCAACACCGCATGGTGCATGCTTATAATCCCAGTACTTGGGAAGTTGAGGCAGGGGGATCAGAAATTCAAGATCACCCTCAGCTACAATGCAATTTCCAGATTAGCCTGGGCTACATAAAACCCTGTCTCAAAAAACAAGCTGGGTATGATGGCCCATGCCTTTAGTCCCAGAACTTGGGAGGCAGAGAGAGGCAGGCATATCTCGATGAGATTGAGGCCAGTTTGGTCTACATAGCAAGTTCCAGACCAGCTGGATCTGTAGGGAGAACCTTGTCTCAAAAAGAAAAAAAATCAAAACAACAACAACAAAACAAACATGCAAGGTCTAGAGATAGCTCAGTGGTTAAGAACACTTACTGTTCCAAAGGACCTGAATTTGGTTCCCAGCACCCACATGGCAGGCTGACACCTGTCCTTAACTCCACTTCCAGGGGATCCAACTCTTTCTTCTGGCATCTGTAAGTACTGTACACATGTGGTACATTTAAATACATGGAGGCAAAACACTGTTAAACATAAAATATTTTTGATAAACAAGCACACACACACAAAAAAATGCTGCTACAAAGCAGCCAAGCATGATGTGCATACCTGTAATTCCAGCACTAGGACTGAGACAGAGGACTGCATTGAGTTCTAGGCCAGCCTGGGCTGCATAGACCTTGTCTAAAAAAAAAAAAATACAATTTAAAAGTAAGAGAAAAGAAGAAGAGGACATGAATTTGGGAGGGGGATGTATTGGTGGATCAGGGGAATAGACAGAATCATAGTTTTTTCCATGCATATATGAATTATCAAAGACTGATTTTTAAAAATATTTTTATTTTATGTGCATGAGTATATTACTTGTGTGTTTAAGTGCACCAGTATCATGCAATGCCCTCGGAGGTTAGAAGAGGGTTTTGGAGTCCCCTGGAACTGGAGTTACAGATGGTTGTTAGCTGCCATGTGGGTTCTGGGACTTGAAACCAGGTCCTCTTCCAGAGCAGCCAGTGCTCTTAACCACTAAACCATCTCTCCAGTCCCAAGGATTTTTTAAAGTGAGAATAAGTGATTGAATGAAGATAAAAATAAATGAAAAACTGTAGCTTTAAAATAAGAATTTCTGGACTGGAGAGATGGCTCAGCAGTCCCAGATTCAATTCCCAGCATCCACATGGCAGCTAACAACCATCTGTAACTCTACTTCCAGAGAATCCGATGCCCTTTCGTGGCCTCCGAGGGCATTGCGTGATACGGGTGCACTTGCATACATGCAGGCAATACACTCATAGACATAATATTAAAAAATACTAAAATGTTAAAAAAAATAAGAATTTTCTTCAACTTCTCATGCAGATTTGCCAAATGTTAACATTTCACTACATTTGCTTTTTTGTTTTTACACACACACACATACACACACACACACAATTTTTTTCTGAATCATTTCAGTCAGTGCCATGATGCCCATTCATCCCTAATAATCCGATATAGCGATGCCTGTCTGTAATCCCAGTATTCAGGTGGGGGAAGCAGGCTGATCAGAAGTTCAAGGTCATCCTCTGCCACTGCCACATGCCAAATTCAAGGCCAACCCAGGCTCCATAGGATGACTCAGTTGGTAAATGCACTTGCCACTAAGCCTGACAACCTGAGTTTTGTCCCTGAGATGGAAGGAGATGAAAGTTGTCCTCTGACTCCCTCTCATGCTCTGTGTCACTCGTGTACACTGCACACAAATAAATAAAATGTAGTGAAGTTAAAAATATAAACGTTTTCACAATTAAATAGAAACTAAAACTAGATCTACCTTATGGCCCACTTATACTATTCCTGGGTAGCAAGACTCTGTCTCACAAATAATAGTAATAATAATGAGATCTGGCAAGATTGCTCAGCAGGTAAAGGCACTTGCTGCTAAGCCTGACAACCTGAGTTCAATCCCTGGGACCCACATGATAAAAGGGGAGAATTGTCTCCCACAGGATGTTTGCTGACTCCCAAATGTGTGCATGGAGCATACATACACACAAATAGATAAATAAATAAATAAATAGATAAATAAACTGCAAGTTATATCATTTGAAGGAAATGGATGTGACTGGAAATAAATTATGTTAAGTTCAATGTGTCAGTCTTAGGAAGGTAAATATTATGTGGTTTTTCTCATTTTTTCATTTCTAGATTTAATATAGATACATAAAATCATGTATGTATTTATAGAAGACATGTGCATAGAAGTAAAACTAGAGAACAGAGTAGACCAGCAAGAGGTGGGAGAGGAAAGGGATGGGGACACGGAGGGGAACATGCTCACTAAGTACGAAATGCCCTTATGTTATCCAGTACCAAGTACAATGAGTATACACCAATGGAAATGAAAGAAGAGATTTGCAGGCAGGGACTGCAGAGATGGCTCAGAGGTTAAGAGCACTGGCTACTCTTGCAGAAGATCTGGGTTTAGATCCCAGCACCCAAGTGGTGACTAACAACCATCTATAACTCCAGTTCCAAGGGATCTAATGCCCTCTTATGGCCTCTATGAGCATAGCACAACATAGGTACATTTACATACATGCAGGCAAAAATATTCATACACATAAAATAAAAATAAATAATAAAAATTTAGCAGGCTTTAAAGGTTGTTGAGGATGAGTCTCTCCCTCACAATCAGCTTTGGGTTGAACCTCCTGTGTCCATATTAGCACACTAATTTTAAGGAAGAATTAAGTATCACAAGTGCCCCTCACAAATCTAAAAGTCTGTCTAGAGGCTGAAGAGATGGCTCAGTGGTTAAAAGCACTGGCTGCTCCTGCAGAGGACTCAGGTTCAATTCCCAGCACCCACATGATAGTTCCAGTTCCAGGGGATCTCATACCCTCTTCTGATCTTTGTAGGTACTGCATGACATGGGTACACTGAGGCATATGTAGCCAATGCACTCATACATAAAATATTAAAGTCAGTGTCTAAGAAAAAGACTTACCATTGTCCCCTCTTTAGATTTATCCAAATGTCATTCACTTGGACAGGAAAATAGTCCTTAGGAAAGCCATCTGTTCCAGAAGCTTTTGATAAACAGTATAAAGACCACCTAAACAAGTAGGTAGCCCCAGTGGTCTCTCTGGCCATTGTTCACTCCCACTGTATTAGAGTGTTTCCCTCTGAAATGTCCCCTTTGCTCATTGCTCACTGTCATGCTTTAGAGCACCCGTGTTACTCTGTAATAAACTTTGCCTGTCTTCTACATGCCGATCTGTGTATTGGCTGAATCCATTTGATAGAGATCATAAGGTCTAGGGAAGATAAGGGAGAGCAGAGCACGACTCTGATAACATTATGACTTATTTATTATCTGACAAGGGTAAGTGGAAGAATTGCTTTATGACCAGGTCCACAGGAGAAAGGGAGGGAAAGATTAGAGTTTCAATGACTTGCCTTGGGGAAAAGAAAGTCTAGTCTTTATGACCTGTACTGGGATGGAGTTATGAGCCAAGACCTGTGGTCCAAAACATAAACCAGGTATGATTACTCACACCTGGAATCCTACCAATGAAAGGGCAGGAGGACCGCTGTGAGTTTGAGACTAGCCTAGATTAGATAGTAAGTTCTAGGCCTCTCTGGGATACATGAGATTCTATCTCAAAAACAGAAACACATATATGTGCATACACTCATGCAGACAGAAAGGGAGGGAGGGAGAGAGAGACAATTAAGCAAACAAGTAAACTCAAAGGTCAAAGGAATTCTTTGTATAGATACATTAGAAGTCAAGACATTTTGAGTATAAACATGGTTCGTATTCTTTTGTGATATTTTCTTTGAAATGTAGAGGTTTACAGATAAGAAAGGAATGCTGGTAAGTTTAAACTCAAAAGTCACAAAAATTTTGGCTCTAAGCATGATTCAATGTTGTTTTAATACTGAGCATCTCTCAGAAAAGGGAATATTGTCTCCATGAAGGCAGTCTACACAGTGTTTCTGCTAGTCCTATGGAAATTCTTGACTGTCAGTCACAAGAGACTTAAACCAAATACCCATGGGGGAGGGACTCCTTTCTCTTCCCCTGTCACCTAATTTTCCCTGTTTTTCTGTAAGTGGTCACAGAGGTAGAAACATTGCCTCCAGCAGCCTGAGGAGTTCTCATCAGAGATCTCCACTCAGGTAAAGACTTGACTTCACCACGAAAGAGAAATTCAGAACAAGACAGAGTGAAATGGAATTAGAGTTTATTAAAAGCTGTGGTTGGGGCTGGATAACTCAGTGGTTAAAAGCACTGTCTGCTCTTGCAGAGGACCTGGGTTTGATTCCCAGCACCCACATAGCAGGTAACAACCAGTTCCAGAGGAATCCAACACCTTCTGACCTCCATGGGCATTGTACAACACGGGTGTACTAACACACATGCAGGCAATACACTCATACACATAAAATAAAAATGAAATATTTTTAAAAAGCTGTTGTTCATTTATTTGTTCAGGATCTCATGTAGCCTATGCTGGCCTCAAACTCACTAGGTAGCCAAGGGAAAATGAACTTGAACTTCTGATCTTGCCTCTACCTCCCAAGTGCTAGGATTATAGGCATATGCCACCATGCCTAGTTCATTTGGTGCTGGGGATTGAACCCAGGGCTTTGTACTTGCTAGGGAAGCTCTCTATCAACTGAACTACATCCCCAGCTCTTAAAAAGCATTTTTAATATAGATCAAGCACAGGAGTTATTAGAGATAGAGGCACTAAGGGAAAGAATAAGACATATGCAAGTATTGGTATGAACTTCTCAAGGGAGAACTCTTGTCTTAAAAGGGTTACGTGTATGATCCTGTGGTTTCTAAGTTCCGTTGTTAAAACACTGTACTTTACAGCAAGGTCTAAAGACCAAGAAAAGCTTAAGCTTAAAGTCAAGGGGCTGGGGGCTAGAGAGTTGGTTCAGTGGCTCTTGCAGAGGATCCTGGTTGGGTTCCCAGCACCCACATCAGGTTGGTCAAAACTACTTGTAACTCCAGTTCCAGGGCATCTGACCCTCTCTGACTCCTCAGACACCTGCATGCACACGGTGCACATAAACTCATGTAGGTACACATACATACACATAATAATAAACCTTTAAAAATTGTTTTGAATTCAGGGACTGGAGAGATGGCTCAGCAGATAAGAGTGCTTGCTGCTCTTTCAGAGGAACGGAATTGAGTTCCCAGAATTCATATTGGGCACTCACAAGTGACTGTTAACTCCAACTTCAGTGGATCTAGGACCCTCTTCTGGCCACCGCAGGCAACTCCCACAATGCATATATAGATATGTACACATAAATAAATAATAAAATAGATTGTTTTGTCTTTTAATTTTTTTCCTAGAAAAGAAATAAAAACTGAGGGGGGATTTATATGACAAACTCTCGCTGTTAGGATGACAGAAGAAAGAGAAAGGCCAGAGATACAGGAAACCAAGAAAAAGTGGGTTCTGAATCACATGGAGGGTCACTTCTTCATCCTTGTGAAAGGACCACTCTCACTTTGGCATTTGTGAAAATAAATCCTTTTTTTTTTTTTCACTAAGTAAAAGTATATGCCCTGGTTTCTTTTATACTAAAGAATTTACTATTGTAAATAAAATTGTAAGATAGTATTATGAGGTGCATTGTTTAGATTTAGAAACGAAAGAGGCGTGCTGATACGGTGAAACTCAAGGTTACAAACATTCTGGCGATAAGCAAGACAACCGTTGTGTGCTTTTTAACATCCTTGTTGGAGATGTCTTTAGATAGCCAAGGATTATTTCACAGGCAATTTTGGCTTTTTCAGTGGTGTTGGAGCTTGAGTCTGTCATGAGGAAAGACAAACTGGATCCCAGGACGAGGGACCTCCATCCCTTCTTATGGCCCCTTAACTTTCTGCCTTTCTAACTTGCCTCATCTCTGTGGTGCCTCAGAATCTCAGTGTCACTCACTGAATCCAGCCTGTTTTGCCCACTCTGTGTCACGCCAGTCACTGAAACAAAAAAATTTTACAAAGGGAGTTTAAGGCTGGAGGTACAGACCAGTGCCTGAGTGCTTGCCTAGCAGGCTTGCCCAGCACTCGGGGGAGAGATGAATGCGGGTTATTCACAAGATGGCCAGATGTCAGGAGACTGTAGGCTTAGGTCTCAAGTCACCCCAAAGGGCAGGTGGTCAGGGTTCAGTGGTGTGCAGGGAATAAAAAGCAGGGTAGTGGACGGCATGGGAGAAAGTGGAGGGAAGCAGAAAGAGTGAAGCGATCTGTGGTCTACATGTATGTAATCAACCTGGCACTTCAAAGAATGCTCATTTTCAAAAAGTAGCAGTCTGGGTATGGTGGCCCACACCTGTGGTTCCAGCACTCAGGAGGCAGAAACAAGAGGATTACAGGAAGTTCAAGGGCAGCCTGGGCTATATAATGAGCACTAAACATTGGGTAACCCTAACCAAAATAGAAAAAAAAAAAAATCCAAAAGCAGGCTGGGGAGATAGCTCAGTGGGTGAACTGCTTCCTCTGCCAGCATGAGGACCTGGGTAAAAGCACATATGTAAAAGCAGTGCCAAGCAGCATATATACCTGTGATCCCAGCATGTGTGGGGTGGGGGCAGGGGCAGCGAGTGGAGATAGTTTGCTAGTTATGTAGCCAGTTGGTAACCTCCAGGTTCAGTAAGAGAACTCATCTCAGAATACCATGGAGAGTGATAGGGAAGACACTCGACCTCTCCAGCCCCAGTTTAGGGCTTTTCTTGTACTTGGTCTTTCTCTTACATGTTACCCTTTCTCAGAGGTTTCCAGTCTTTCCTCCCTCTCATTGGTTTCTTTCACGTGCTGACAATTTTCCTGCCTCTTTTTCTGCTCTACTTTCCTGCCACAAAGGGCCCATGGGCCACACTTACACAGACCCAAGTGAAGGTGTGGTGGTTTCAGTTAGAGATACACAAAAGCAGCCTCTAGTTTCCAGAAACACAATTTAGGCAAACACTCCCACCTGGGCCCACATCAGAGGCACTGTCTGTGACGTTAGTGGGCTTGCACTGTGGGGATTACAGTTTATAGGGAGAGCACCTGACTACAGGAGTACTGTTTAGCGTGTGGCTGCTGAAATGGCCATAAAACCACGTGGAGCTAGAAGGCTGATTCAGGTTCCCCCTCACTTTCATCACCTCTTTTGAGGGAAGACCTTTGGTCCTAATGCTTTTTTAGGCATACTAGTCTCTCTGTTGTTGGGAACTTCGGAATTAGCAAAAATTCTGTTTCAGACACTGTGGCCCATTGGGTGGTTCTTATTAAACTCTGATTCATTTAAACAAAATGAAATAATAACAGCTACAATCAGCATCATTGTAATCATCTTAATGTAGTCTTAATGTGATCTATGGCTATAAATTGAAGCTCAGTTCCCATATCACTAGTTATTTCTCGCTGAAAGAATTCCTACACAAACTCCACTTTCATATTTCAACAGGGATCTGTGATCCCCAGCCTTACACCACATGAGTGTGCCCCTCCTTACTGCCAAGAGGGCTCTGAAGCACAGATGGTAGATATTGTGTAATGAATTCATTTATCTCAGAACATCTGTTTGAAGGCCACACGAGTCTTTAAACATCTATTTGATTAATAGATAAAGACATTTAGCTATTGAAATTTTAAATTAAATTGCTTTTAAGGAGTGACAAATATATAGCAATACATGCAAAACCATCTAAGACATCCAAATGTTCTTTTCCTTTTCAATTTCCATCAAATACATAGGTTGAGATGCTTGATAAAGACCATCCTGGATTTTGGAGGATGTATGTCTCTCCTAGTTGGGCTTCTGTGTGGAGTAATGAGTCACCGTAGAGAGCTGGCATGAAGTTCCCAGTAAATATTATTCCATCCCTTGGGTTTACCAGATTTACCAAAATAAATTTAAAAATACAAAGCATGCAGTTAATGCCATTACATTTTGGAAGAATAAATGAAAAAAAAATTAGTATGTCCCAAATATTCCCTGAGATACAGTTATCTAAAACAAACAAACAAACAGACAGACAGACAACTGATATTCAAAGTGCACTTAACAGCCTCTATTTTACCTGGCAACCTAATCCTTCTTTCACTTTCCAGCTCCTACTGTTCTTTCCTAAACACTTTCCTTAGTAAAGTGTCTGCCACATAAGCAGAAGGACCTAATTAAGATGTCCAGTACCCACATAAAAAGTGGGCTGGGGTAGTGTGCTGCTATAAGCCCAGAGCTTGGGAGGTGGAGACAGGAGAATCCCTGGATCTGTCTAGCCAGCCTGGATGAGTGGTTGGATGAGCTTTAGGTTCAGCACAAGGCATTGTCTCAAAATGAAAGGTAGACAGTGACAGAGGAAGACACTTGTTGCCCTCTGGCCTCCTATGAAAACGCACACACAAGTGCACATACCCACACTAACAATACACACACAGACACACAATTTTATTTTTCTTTAGTGAATGTGGTTAAGAAAATTGTATAAGAATCATTAAATGAAGTTTCTTTTTTCATAAATCATAGCAATTTGCACCAATTTAGATAGGAATTAGACTTTTCAAAGCATTACTAATACAATAGTTTCTAAAGATTGCTTGGCCTGTAATGGTATTTGATGGATATATATAATATTATATATATGTGTATATAATGAATAAGTGAACGTATGACCACATGCCTGGATAAACAGTTGTAATCTATATGTGTTTGTATTGAGAATGGGGAGTGGACTTTAAACTAACAGGATCCATTTCTGTTAGGTAAAATCAAAGCAGATACAATATTAAGGGGAGCAGTGGGCTAAACAAAGCCATCTTAGTTCCTAGGACCTGATAATGTATTACCTTACATTGTAAAGGATTCTTTGTTTATTTGTTTGCTTGTTTGTTTGTTTGAGGCACGGTCTCAAAAACTCCAGACATGTCTAGAACTTGTTATGTAGCTGAGGACGACCTTGAACTTCTGATTCTCCTGCTCCCATCTCCCATGTACTGGGAATACAGGCATGGAACACCTCACCTGGCCCCAATAGCCAACCACTTTCTTGTGTCCTCACCAATAGTTTTTCTTCTGTGAGAAAGCATCGTTGGCATCTGTGAGTTCCTTTCCTCTTCTTTATATGGACACCACAAAGATTGTTTCAGAACCCACTCCACGGTGCTGGAGAGACAGCTCACTGGTTAGGAGTACTTGCTGCTCTTGCAGAGGACCTAGGTTTGGGAACATTCATACACATAAAAATAAATAATAAAAAAAAATAAAATATAAACTTGAATGGGAGATAATTTCAGCTTACAAATAATGGGGCTGATAAATTAGGGATAGTTTGCAAAAGAAACCAGTCTGGTTTCTGGCCCAGATTAGAGACCTAAGCAGTACAACAATTCAGCACAATTGCAGGGTGGCCCAGAATTAGACAATGGGTGAGGGAGAGGAACTTTATGGCAAGAACTTCAGTGAGATTGCCATGTAGCTTGGGTAATTGTATTATATCAGTGCTTATTTCCTTGCTTTAATAACTGTATTAAGATTACATAAAATGTCAACACCTGGGAAAGCTTGGGTGAAGAGCATATCGAATTTGGGCTTGGTGGCCCAAGCCTGTAACCCTAGCTCTTGGGAGGTGGAGGCAGGAAGATCAGGAGTTTGAGGCTTGCCTGGGCTTCATGAGCCCTAGTTTCACAAAGCAAACAAACAAAAAACAGCATATGGGAATTCTTTGTACATTTTTTTTTGCTTGTGTGTTTTGAGAGAAAATTTTTTTTTTTAATTTATTTTATGTGTACGAGCATTTTGCCTATACATATGGAAATGCACCCCTATTGTACAATGCCTGAAGAGGTCAGAAGAGGGTGTCAGATCCCCTCGAACTGGAGTTACAGAAGGTTAGTTGCCATGTGGATGCTGGGAACTGAACCTGGGTCTTCTACAAGAGCAACCAATGCTCTTGATCACTGAACCATCTCTTCAGCCCCTTGGGATAGAGTCTTATGTAGCTCAGGCTGGCCTCAAATTCTGGGCACTCTGGCTCAATCAAGCACAGGAATGACAAGGTCTGCCACTACACCGTGCTTCTTTTGTATAATCTTGCCACATTTTTCCTAAATCTGGATTATTTCAAATTTAAAACAAAAACATTGAGCTGGTGAGGTAGTTCAGCTGGTGAAGGCACTTGCTGCCAAGCCTGATTGCCTGAGTTCAATCCTCAGGAGCCCCACGGTGGAAGGAGAGAGCTGAACTGATTGATTTGGAAAGTTGCCCTTTGACCTTCACATGCACAGCGAGGCACATGGGCACACACACACACACACACACACACACACAAATTTATTTAGAGTGGGGAAAAATTAAAGTAAAATGGTGAACAAACAGAAGATAGAAAGGAAGATACTGGATGAGGAAGGTTGGATATAACTGTGAAGGAAGGGGGCGGGGGAAGCAGAAAAAAAGCAAGAAGTAAGTCCCGTGAAGATCAGAACTTGCTTCTGACAATACCACTGAACCGAGCAAGTGTTTTTGGTGGCAGATGTCAGTGAGCGACAAGTTGTAGGAAAGAGGGTAAGAGGCACATCCGGCCTCATTTCATTCATGAGAGGTCTCAGACTTTAGCCTCTGACGTTCTGCCAAAAAGTGACAACAGTAAGGCAGTGTATTGTGTGTGCTGAATGAACTACTTGCACACAAACACTTTTTTTCTCTCTCTCTCTTTCTCATCTATCTATCTATCTATCTATCTATCTATCTATCTATCTATCATCTCTCTATCTCTACCCCCTGTAAAGCAGGGCTAGGCAATTGCTCTACCACTGAACATCCCAACCCCACATCTTTCGGGATAGAATTGGTGGGTCATAAAATTCACCACCTTATTAAGCACACGCAGTTGCACTTACCTGTAAGGCCAGTACTGGGGAGGTGGAGGCAGGAGGATCAAGGTCATCCTCGGTTACATATCGAGTTCGAGCCCAGCCTGAGATACATGAGACCCTGTCTCAAAAAGAGAGAGAGAAAAAAAATCCCACACTATTTTAAAGTGTTACGTACGATTCAATGGTTTTTAATGCTCAAAGAGTCGTGAGCCCATCACCCCTGATTACAAAACATCCTGCCAGGTGGCAGTCACTTCCTGTTCTTACAACCCCTGGGCTCTGGTGATGACAGATCTGCTTTATGTCTGAGAGCATCTGCTGTTCTGGAGGTCTCACGTAAATGAACCTAAGCGCCGGGGACCCAGCACACTGTTGAGACTCCGCCCCCACGATGGCCAGAGTTCACTGGATTGGACACGCGGGTTGGGTGTGCGCGGGGGCGTCCAATTGCTCTCAAGCCTCGGGAGCCGGCAGGTGGAGGTGAAGGTGCAGGAGGCCCAGGAGGCCGCGGTGGCGGGCCGGCGCGTGGGTGGCGGCGTGCGCGCCTGGAGCAGGCATGGTGAGCTGGTGGCAGGTGTTTCCACGCGCGGCCCGGCGCTACCCGTGGCCCACCAACGTGCTGCTCTACGCCGGGCTCTTCTCTGCGGGAGATGCGCTGCAGCAGCGGCTGCGGGGCGGCCCGGCCGACTGGCGCCAGACGCGGTGCGTGGCCACCCTGGCCGTGACCTTCCACGGCAACTTCAACTACCTGTGGCTGCGCCTGCTGGAGCGCGCGCTGCCGGGTCGCGCGCCGCGGACGGTCCTGGCCAAGGTGCTGTGCGACCAGACGGTGGGAGGGCCCATCGTCCTCTCGTCCTTCTACGTCGGTGAGAGGCCAGGGCGAGGCCTGGAGTCCCGGGATTGGGGAACTGGAGGCTGGGACAGGAGACTCTAGGGGCTGGCCTACGTGGAGACTGGGGATCACTGGAGGGACTGGGACTAAGGCACGAAGTGGCTGGGGCGTCAGGGCTGGAAGCCTTGGAGCAGCGGCTGGAAGACTGCGCTTTGGGAGACTAGAGGTTTCAATGAAGAAAATTTGGGAGCCCCTGTCCGGGGGACCCCAGGGTCCTGCAATTTACGGATCTAGGAGTTAGGGTCCTAGCAATGAGGCTGAGGTTGTGCGGAGTTCAGGACTTCGGGGTGGTGGGTGTCTGCAGAAAAGGGCACATGGTAATGTCCAAGAGACCCCTGCTTAGCCTCATAGTAACCACTCCCCAGGCTCCAACTGTTCCTGGGAAAATCCATTCTTGGCACTCTGGGCCCAACATACTAACCCCAAGGTGAGGGGACCGGTGGCTTTGGGGATAAAGTAAGTGAACCTGTGATTGTGGAAAAGTCATGTCCAGGGGTCTAATCCTGCTTGGGAAACAAGATTTCCCTGGGCCTGAGTGGGGTTGGGGGAGGGAGACACAGAGACTGTGAGGGTGCTGTGTACCTATGAGGGAGCACTCTGCATCCTGGGTCGAAGGGCTTAGCTTTGGGAATCCTCTCTGCCTGATTACTGAAACCAGCAGAAGGATCTTGTGGTTTTCCTCTCCTTGGCAATTTCTATGCCCTCAAAGGTGGTGGTAACTGGAGAGGGACACTCAATGCTGGTTTCTTCCAGGAACCAGGCCTGACCTTGGCTTTGAGGACCATAGATTATTGACAATTGAGCTTAATGCCTCAGGTCTCATGCTGTATTACAGAGCTACATCCCTACCCTTTTGTTTGTTCTAAATTATGAGATGGAGTCTCACTAAGTTGTCCAGCCTGGCCTTGAACTTGCTCTGTAACCCAGGCAGATCCTGAACTTGTGATCCTTCTGTTTCAGTCCCAAGTAACTGGAATGACAAGCCTGCCCCACCAGACCCAGCCTGTTGATGTCCTCTAGAACTGGTGAGGGCAGGCAAACCATCTTGAAGAAACTTGTCCTGCCCCCTGGGGATGCATTCTAGACACTGTATTCAGTTCCTTTCCCTGTAGACTCCATAGGAAACAGCAAAGGCCTGGTGACCTGTTGGAGATCATGGCCTGCGGGAGGCAGAGAAGTCAGAATAGACAGCCAGAGAGCAAGAGTCTGCCAATTCTTCTCAGGCTCTGGGCCTCCCCACTAGATTTGTTAACAGGTTCCTACACGTTACTACAGCTTTGCACAGTGGTGAAGGGTCTAGGATGGAACTTAAGACTCGAGGGACCAGATTTCTATTTGGTCTTCAAGCTAGCACTTAGGCAGGCACGCTTGTGCTCCCTGTGCTTTAGAATGAGGAAACCGTTGAAGTTCGGCAATCGGCCTGAGGACAGCATGATCTGGGCTATTGGACATGTTCTTTGTCTTGATGTGGTGGTGATAGTGTAGTTACTCTGAGACCAGAAAATGGTCTCAGAGGGTGGAGGACACTTAGAATGCAGGCCTGAGGCCCTCTGATATATGCACCTGTTTTGCTGCATCTTGTTTTCAGATTTCTAATTCACTCCCCTTTGCTTCATGGTGGAGTGAAGGAAGCAGGTGTGTGTAGAGCTAGATGTTTGTTTAAGGTGCTACTTGAAACTGATGATTAGGTAGTTCTCTGTGCTGGGCCTGCAATAATGGACTAAAGAATTAAGACATGGGTAAATTCTCGTCATTAACCTCCCTAAGTGCTCCCCCCGACACTTTTTTGATAGGACCATGCTGTGTGGTCCATTCTGTCCTTGAACTGACAGTCTCCTGCTTCAGCCTCCTAAATGCTAGGATTATATTGACTACCAAAACCAACGTTCTCTTTTTGGTGTTGGAACTCTTTCCACTTCAGTTAAGTGTTAGGAGGGTCAAATGATATGGTGTGCTTAAGTGCTTAGCATTTAATGCTGGGTAAGCAGAACACAGCACTACCAAAATGTGATCCAACTCCTCCTTCTAGCCTCTGGCAATGCACGTACCTGGTGCACTGACAAAAATGCAGGCAAAACATTCATAGCCATAAAAAATAATAAATAATTTTTTAAAAAGAAAAGGAAAAGGAAGAATGAGAAGAAAGGGAAGAAAAGGAAGAAGATTGAAGTTTTTGTAAATGTTAGAGCTGGGAATGTTGCTCGGTGCTTATCTAGCATGTACTTCTGATCCGTCCCCAGCATCATACACCTGGTTGGTCGTGTCTGCAATCCCAGCACTTGGGAAGTGGAGGCAGGAGGACTAGGTCATTCTTGGCTACAAAGCAAGTTTTGAGACCAGTTTGGGGTACATGAGACCTGGTCTCACAAAGGAGCAATCCGGACTGGCAAGATGGCTCACAAGCTAAAGGCACTTGCCTCCAAGCTGGTGACCTGAGGTCAATCCCCAGAACCCACATGATGGACAGAGAGAACCAATTTCTGAAAGTTGTCCTCTGATCTCCACATATGTATGATGGCAAGTGTGCACACATCCAGTAAATAAATTTGTGTAAAGAATTCTAACAAATAGGAAGTCACCGGCAAGCTCACTGTCCGGTGCCAGTATCAGATTGCATCTTGTGACTTCCTAGTTAATATAAAAAAATCAATCTGTTATAATTTCTATACCTTGCTATTTCCATTTCATATTTAGCAATCCTTTAGAATTTATTCAGTTTTAGGATAGAGATTATGTTCTTGTTTCCCTCTTTGGTCAACATGACATATGCAGGAGTAATTGTGGCTAGATGTGCTTAGATACCTTGTATATTGGAATGGGAAAGATGAACATAAACTGTTACATAGTACTCTTCCTTCCTCTAAAATTCTTTTGGTATGTGTTTTGCAAATAGGTATGAGCATTCTCCAGGGAAAGGAAGATGTATTTTTGGACCTGAAGCAGAAATTCTGGAATACATATAAGGTAATACAGGCTTTTGAAAATATAAACCAGTATCTTTTTAAATATTTGTACAGCTTAAGGAGCTAGTGAGATGATTCAGTGTATAAAGGCACTTGCCACCAAGCCTGAAGACCTGAGCTCCACATGGTGGAAGGAGAGAATGAACTTCCACAGGTTGTCTTCTGACATCCACATGTGTACTGTGGCACATGCAATAGATAAATTAATGTAGTTTTTTAAAAGGAACACATTAATATAGCTTTTTTTTCCAGTGAGGATTGAACCTAGGGCTTCATATATGCCAAGCAAACATTCTATCAATGGATTATGTACCCAACCCTTGTTTGTTTGCTTTGGGACAGGGTCTCATATAACCAGAGTGGCCTTGAACTCTTGATCCTCCTGCTTCCAGCTTCCAATCCTGAAATTATAGACATGTGCATCATGCCAACTCCCTAGGGTTTTTTTATTATTATTATTACATTTATTTTTTTATTTAGTGAGGGTAGGTGGGTATGTGGAGGACAACTTGTGGGAGTCCAGTTCTCTCCTTCCACCGTGTGGGTCCTGAGGGTTGAATTCAGGTTGTCAGAATCAGAAGCAAGTACCTCTTACCCACGAGCCCTCCCAGCTTTCTTTTGAGGCAAGGTCTCTATAAGTTGACCATACTGGCCTTGAATTCACTAAGTAGCTTAGACAGCCCTTGAACTTCTGATCCTCTTACCTCAGTCTCTCAAGGAGCTGGTATTACAGGTCTGTGCCACTAATAGTGGCTTAAAACAACTACTCTTAAGTTAGGGCTTACAGTTTGGTTGGTCTAGGAATCCAGTAGTTTTGACAAAGTGATCTTAATTTTGTTTTGTTTTGAAGACCAGCATCTCACTATGTTGCCCAGGCTGGCCTACAACTTTTGGACTCAACAGTTTCCTGCATCAGCCTCCTAAGTAGCTGAGACTATATGCTCTGTACTTAGCTTGAATTTGTTTTGATAGACAAAGGAGGGATTTTTAGGGGTGACTCTGTTTCTCACAGACAGGAAATGAATAATCTTTGCATTTTGCAAGTGTTCACAGTGATTTCTGACTTCACTAGATTATTCTTCTTTTAAACGTTTAAAACTTTTTTTTATGTCTACGTGTCTGTGTGAGTGTACGCTGTGTATGAGTGTGGAAGGCAGAAGCAGGCACTAGATCCCCTGGACCTGGATGTCCAGGTAGTTTTGAGGCCCCTACATGGGTACTGAGATCCAAATTTGGAATCAGTATGTGCTCTTAACCCCTGAGCCATCTCCCTAACCCCAAAGTTATTTTTTAAAATATTTTTATTATTTATTATTTTATGTATATGAATGTAGTTACCTGCATGTACTTAAATGTATCTGTGTTGTACAACGCCTTGGAAAGTCAGATTGGTCAGGTTGGATTCCCCTGCTAGTGCACAGCTGCCATGTGGGTACTAGGAACTGAACCCAGGTCTTCTGCAAGAGCAGCCAGTGCTCTTAACTGCCATCTCTCTAGCCCCGCCCCCACCAAGTTATTCTTAATAACAATCACAATTTATTTCCTGTTTCTGATCCTATTTGCAAAGCAGGAATTGTAGGCTACAAGTGGATTAACAAATCATTCCCACCATCAGTGTTTCCAGGTGTACATTGTACTGAGTCCTTGTGAAAAGAAGAAAAGAACCTTCTCAATGTCACACACATGTTTACAGAGGAGGATAATGTTTCCCAGGATTATTTCTAGAATTGAAGCAAATCACCCTTTACTCTTTTTTTTTTTTCAATTTGAATGTATACATTGCCATCCAGCCAACAATATTCTTGTACTCAATGGAGACTTGAATTGTAGCCTTAAGGCCTGGCAAAATCAGGGATGTTTTCCCGTCTCTGAGCCAGAGCTAGTTTGATTCTGTTAGCAACAATCAGATGTATTTTCAGGATTCAGAATATGCAGGATTTACTGAGAGTGTTCCAGAAGTCATTCCCACATCCTGTCTTTCATGTATATATATATGAATTTAGTGAGGGTGGGTGAGTATATGGAGGATGGATATATATATATATATATATATATATGTATATATAGAGAGATATATGTATATATATATACTACACATATATTTGAAAAACTTACTTCTTGGGGTGTGATGACTTATACTTGTAACCCCGACACTCAAGAGACTGAGACAGGAGAATTGCAATTAGTTTGAGGCCAACCTGAGCTACAGAGAAAGACTCTGTTGTAAAAATAAAGTAATAACATAAAATTAAAAGCTTGGCAAGATGACTCTGTGGGTAAAGATGCTTGCCACCAAGTCTGAGGACCTGAGTTCAGTCTCCGAGACTCCAATGGTAGAAGGACAGAGCCAGCTCTTACATGCTGCCCTCTGACTTCCATATGCTGCCGTGGCACACGTGTACCACCACCTCTACTAAATAAATAAATGTAATTAAAAATTTTAAAAGATAATAAATCAACAACAACAGATCTCCACTTCTTTATTTCCTGGCCTGACAAGATGCTCCAGACAGGTCTTGTACATTGTGCCTTGTGTTTGCGCCATCCCAGCCTGAAATCAGCCATATGTTAGGCATAGCTTTTAAAAATTTTTAAAAATTTTTAATTCTGGGTGTGACTATGTGGGGATATGTGCACATGAATGCAGTTGTCCTTGGAGGCCAGAAGAGGGTGTTAGATTCCCTTGAGCTGGAGTCACAGGTGATTGTGAGCTGCCTGACAAGGGTACTGGGAACAGAACTTGGTGCCCTTCAAGAACATTATGTGGCCTAACCACTGAGAAATCTATCCAGTCCTCACATCTTGATTCCTTTGTGTGGGGAATGTATAAGAAGAGACCAGGATCTGAGCACTGGATGATACCTCAAACTGGATGATACCACAAACAAAACAATGACCACAGAGGTAAAGATGGGCCAGCGAGATGACTCAGCAGGTAAAAGTACTTGCCACACGAGTCTGATAACCTATGTTGATCCCTAGAACCCATAGTAAAAGGACAGAACTAGTTCCTGAAAGTTGTTCTCTGACCTCTGCACCCATGCTGTGGTATGCATGTGCAAACACTCACCACACACACACACAAACTAATAATTTTTCTTTTTGGCTTTTTGAGAGAGGGTCTCCCTGTAGCCCCAGCTGGCCTGGAATACTCTATGTAGACCAGACTGGCCTTGAACTCACAGAGGTCCCGCTGACTCTGCCTCTTGAGTGCTGGGATCAAAGGTGTGCACCACCATGCCTGGCTATAAATAAATATTTTTGTTTTGCTTTGTTTTTTGAGACATGGTCTTGCTATGTAACTCAGACTGGGCTTCAACTTCTGATTCCCATACTTCAGCTGTCTGGTGCTAGGATTACACTTGTGCACTTCCCTGCCTGGCTAATATAGTCTATTTTATCTTATTTTTATTCATTTATTTTTATTTTACGTGTATGAGTGTTTTATGTACATGTATATAAGTGCACTTGTGTTGCGCAGTGCTCAGGGAAGTCAAAAGAGAGTGTTGGATCCCCTGGAACTGGAGTTATAGATGGTTGTTAGCTGCCATGTGGGTGTTGGGAATAGAACCTGATTCCTATACAAGAGCAACCAGGCCTCTTAGCCACTGAGCCATCTCTCCAGGCCCTGGCTAATGTATTTTATAATACACAAAAATGTAAGCTCAAGCCAGCAGGATGGTTCAGTGAGTAAAGGCACTCAGTGCCAAGCCTGACAATTTGAGTTCAATCCCTGGGACCCACATGATGGAAGGAGAGAACCAACGTTGTCCAGTGACCTCCACAAACAAGCTGTGGTATGAGTATCCACATCCTCATCCAATAAATATTTTTAAAACTTTTTCATGTTAGCTAAACCTGTTCTGTAGCCAGAGATAGTTTGGATATGTTATTTGCATATCATTCTGTAAAGAATGGTTTGAAATATAGTTTGAAGAATTCATTAATAATCTTATATTTATAAACATATTGCTGGGAATCACATGCTGATACTCACTGGGAAATTGCAATGTGTTAATATATGTGATTATTTTTAAAGCACCAATTTCTTCCAGAATTGTTTGACTTTTCATTCTGCACTTACGAATGTAACTAACAAAAGGTGTCTTGGCTTAATAGCTTTTCCCACAAGTCTCTACCTGTGCTCCAAAGACCTCAAGTAGTCTTGATTTAATCGGCTTAGTGTGAAATACAATCTTACCTGGGCACCCAACCTGCCCAGCATTTTTTAGTCTTTTATAGAATGCATTGTGTATTTGTTGTAAAGTGACTGAGCAGCATTCTAATGAGGGTTTTCTTTTTTCCAGAGTGGTCTGATGTACTGGCCTTTTGTACAGGTGAGTTTCAAGCCACATGGAATCTAGGGCTGGGCTGGGCTGAGCTGTGGCTCAGTGGTAGAGCATTTGCCTAGCATGTGCCAGGCTCTGTGTTCAGTTTCCAGCATGGATAAAACCAACCAACCAACCAACCAACCCCCTGCCTCCCTAACCCCCATCCTCCCACTGATAACTAGCCAGTCCTAACAAACTCTCTTTGTGTTGCAGCTTACCAACTTCAGCCTCATCCCTGTTCACTGGAGGACAGCTTACACGGGACTCTGTGGTTTCCTCTGGGCCACCTTTCTGTGCTTTTCACAGCAGTGTGGTGACGGCACATTGAAGTCAGTGTTCATTGTCCTTCGAGGAAAGGAGGTCCAGGCAGGTGACAGGCCCCCAGAGAAGTGAGGGGTCCAGGATTCCCTTCCCTTCCTCCATTGCTCTCCATCACCCGATGGGGGGCTGCTTCACCAACAAGCTACTATAGGCTTCATTGTGAAGAATTACTATTCCATAGGCCTGCTTGTTTTTAAATGATCTATCATTATTTTAACGTGTATTCAAACCTTTCCTTTTCGTTCGGGTTTAAGTCTTATTGCTCTAATGCTTTGGTTAAAAATGACAACAGTGATGGGATGACATTTTAGAATTGTTAACATTTCTCTTCTGATATTTTTAAGGCCAGTTGAATTCAAGAACCCCAGTTTTGATTGTTTACATTTCTAGTCCAAAATCTCAGGTTATTTCCTACATGCTTTTAGATCAAATTACATTTTATACCAAAAATTGTTCTTATAGTAAGTTTCTATGTCTATAGAGTTCAGTCAAGAAGACAGTTATCAGATCCCCCCAAATTCTCTATAATTATTATGACACTAAAATTTTATAAGTAGATATTTTTATCTTCCAAAAAGAAATAGTGTTTGATGTCTCCTATATAGAATATTTTATTGATACCATCTATTTTTATTTTATTTTATTTTTGAGATAGGATCTTACTCTGTGTAGCTCAGGCTGTCCTGGAACTGTATAACTCAGGCTGGCCTTGACCTCACCATAATCCTGCCTCAGCCTCCCACGTGCTGGGCTACAGACATGAGCCGCCATGCCTGACCTTGTGTGTGTGGTACTAGAGATGAAGTCCAGCAAGTGCTCTGGCAAGCACTAGCACGTACTAGGCAAGTGCTCTGTTACTGACTGTATTCCCAGAACACTGATACTCTATTTTTTTTATTAAGTGATTTGAAAGAAATCTTTATATACTTAAGAAACTTGAGCTAGTCTTTCACAGTTACTCAGTTTGTCCAGCATCAGTGCCAGCCACCAACAGGTTAAAAACGATATGAATAATCAGGCGTGGTGATGCCTGCCTCTCGTCCCAAATGCTTGGAAGACTGAGGGGAGAAGATCACTTGAGCCTATGAGTTCAACACTGGCCTGGGAAAAATAGCAAGCAAGTTCCTGTCTTAAGACCAAAAAAATAATTAAATAAAGCTTAAAAAATGTGAGGATCCCAAATTTCCACAAGTCCTAAGAATTGCCCCACAGTTCTCTTGCTTCTACTAGCATTCCTGACAAATTTCAAGACCTGAAACCCTGAAATTTTGAAAAATCTTGAAAATTTCTTTTTAAGGTCAATTTAAGAATGTGTTCTTAAATTTTTAAGTAGCCGATTTATACGATTTGTAATATGTTTATATATAAGTCATAAGCATGTAATTAATTTATTGGAATGTAGCAGATAGTAATATATTCCACATTAGGACAACAGTAAGAGCATTTCTTGATGACTGGCTCTACAACTGTTATTTGCATTCTTTTAAAAATAGTTACTATATGGGCGGTTGCGATGGAGGGAATAAAGCGCTTGCTGCACAAGCATGAGGACTGGAGTTTGGATCCCAAGAACCCAGGGGGAGAAATGTTCGCTTGGTGACCTGCCTGTAATCCTGGTGTGGGGAGGTGCGGGGAGGGACCCCGGGGCAAACTGGCTTCAGCCCCGTAGCTGAATCAAGTCAGTGAGTTCAGGGTTCAGTGAGAAAAACTGAGTCAGTAAATATGTGGAGTAAGTAATTGAGGACAAAACAGCACATCAACCTCCGGCCTCCACATGTACAGGCACACATGCAAACCCACATACATTTGAATGTGCATACATACATACATACATACCACTCACACATACACACAGATAAAACATAGAGAATAACTGATGAGGCACTGGGTCTCTGGCTCTGACGCACATGCACACAGGTGTATACATACATGTGCCCCCACACAAATGTGTAAATACACATGTACCACACATACACCAAGTACTGAGGGGTTGGTGATGTCGTTCAGTGGCAGAGTCCTTGCCCAGTATGTCTACTGCCTTGGGGTTAATCAAAGAAGGAAGGGAAGGAGAAAAGGAAGAGAGAGGGAGAGAGAGAGGGAGGGAGGAAGGGAGGACTAACATTCTCTGACCATCCCTCAGCTTTGTGAAACAGTTGCTTCTGTCCAGTGTCCTAATTGAAAACCACGCACAATTTGTACCTTATCAGTCATTTTCATTTGTAGGGAGTTCACAATTTACTCTCTTTTATCTATGTCATGCTGTGCCGAGAATTAAACAATTTGAAAGCTGGTGTAAAATTGTTTGAGAAGCAAGTTTGAGAGCCATTTTGTAATATTTCCATATATTTCTCAGTATCTTTTCAGTAGGGTGATTTAAAAGGTAATATTTCACTGGAGAGTCAGTGAAATTTGTCATCTCGGGATTCATACATGCTTTAGGAAAATTTAATTACTATCTGATTTGTGTTCATGTTGGTTGGGCCAGAAGAAATTGTCTAATGACTGAAAGAAATTACAGGTACTTGTGACTGGATATGATTGCTCATTCCTGTAACCAGCACTTGGGAGGTGGGTATAGGCAGGAAGATCAGGAGTTCAAGGTCATCCTCAGCAAGTTCAAGGTCAACTTGGGCTATATGAGCTTGTCTCAAAGACAAAACAAAACAAAAACCAGCTTTAAAAAAGAAAATAAAGTATAGATACTGAAAGTTATGGTTCAGAGAGGAAAACATTTTCACATTCTAAAACTTCCCACACAACTGCGATGTTTAGTTTCTAATGGTTTGAGGAAAAAATTGTTCTTTCTATATCCTTTTCATTAAAGCCTAGAGGTAAAGAAAAAAAATTAGCTTATGCATTTTGGGTTATATCTAACTAGGGCCTTCACAGAAACTATATTGACTGGACTGGACTGAAGTAAATGTGTAGCCAGGCATGGCGGCACACACTTTCGATTCCAGCACTAAGGAGGCTGCCGGAGCCTGGTCTACACAAGTTCTAGGCCAGCTGTGGATACAGGGAGACCCTGTCTCAAAACAAAGAACGAACAAACAAACGAAAGAAAGAATAAAAAACAATCTCTTTAATAGAAATAGATGGCCCAGAGTCACAGTTTCTAAGTTCTAATCATTGCCTTGTGTGTTGTTATGTTATTTTCCTTCTAAAGCCCATCACCCTTTAGGACTCATTTATAGCTATCAAAAAAAATTTTTTTTTTCTACATGGGTAATTTCCTTTTTAGCCCAGTGGGATTTTACGTACATTTCTACACTGTTTGCCACAATAAATTATGTCTGGAACATAATATATTCTGGAAGCAGCTTTCATTTAAAATTAGTTTCATCTTCTGAGAGTATTAAAAATTAATGCATTTCTGTGCCTGAAGTCTTTTTTGAGCCAAGCCTCATAGAGCCCAGGCTACCCTAGAACTCTATGTAAAAGACATTGGCCTGGACTTCTGATATTGCCTTCCAAAATACTGGGGTTCACTCATAGATGGGTCTTAGATTCTAGAAGAACTAAATTGTTGAAAATATGGCTAAAACTATTGAAAATTTTTCTTTTAATACTGTCAGCTGTCCATAAACAAAACAGGGAATCTGAAATGTAATGATCATGGGCTTGGAGTTAAAAGATGACACTGGAAGATCTGGAAACAGGCAGCCAAGTGCATGGGAGAGAGCAGAGAGTAATAACCAAGCCGCCTTTGTGGTGTAGATCCAGGAAAAGCTTGTTTCTGTATCGTTCTGTTCTTTTGCTTCATTGTGTCTTTGTTCATCCACCTCCCAGCCTGGCAGAGATCACTGTAAACTACTGTGAATTTCCCACAGTGCATGGTACTCTCTGTTTACCTGTCTAACCTGCCAGATTGTAATTTTTTTTTTTTTTTTGTCGTTTTGAGACAGGGTTTCCTTGTAACCCTAACTGTCCTTGAACTCCCTATGTAGACCAGGCTGGCCTCCATCTCACAAAGATCCACCTGCCCATTCCTCCCAAGTACCGGAATTAAAGGTGTGAGGCACCATGCCTGGCTTGATTGTACACTTCTTGAATGAAGAATATGCTTTTCATATTTGGACCTGAAGTCTCTGCCACTTTTTGGTTGCTTCTTATCCTGGACTGCTCTACCTTTCATTCTGCCTCTGCCTGCAGACAGCTATCTTCTTTTTTCACTTTTTAAAAGATGTATTTTAAATTATGTATGTAGATAATGTAAGGGGGAGTGGGTGGGTGGAAATGTGCAGTTGCCTGTGGAGTTTAGAAGAATGCATTAGATCACTTGGAATTAGAGTTACAGGTGGTTGTGGACTGCCTGACATAGGTGCTGGGAACTGAACTCTGGTCCTTTTCAATAGCAGTACATGCTCGTAATCGCTGAGCCATCTCTCCAGTTCTCATATTATTCATGTTTTTTTTCAAAGTATATTTTTATCTTGTGCATTTCATATAACAGATCTTAATCATATTTAGACCCCTCCTCTATTTTCACACCCCCGTAGCCAACCCACAGAATTTCATGCATTCTGTCATATGTGTTAAGGCCTGTCAGGTCAAGTTTGTATACCCAGATGTCCCTCACTGTGAGTTCATCCACTGGAGCCTGGTCAACCTATATGGCATCACTCCCTGAAAGAAGATCAGCTCTCCCTCACTCAGTAGTTGTCAGCTGCCAGTACTTCCTCAGCTGAAGTTGGGGGCCTCCTGCCTATTTCTCCAGCTCCACCCTGGGCTTTGTCTGATTAAGTTTGCATGAGCCTTGTGCATGCTGTCACCATTGCTGGAAGTTCATATGAGTAAGTTCCCAGGACACTGTAAGACTGTTTCCTTATCGTCATACACCACCCCGGCTCTTAAAATCCTTCTACCACGTCTTCTGCAATGGTCTGGTGGGTAAGGTTTAATATGAGTCCTATCTAGGGGAACATACTCTGCAGTTTCTTATTCTCTACATTTTGAGCAGTTGTGGTCATTTTGTGTTCATTGCACTCCGTGGCTTGAAGGGGTTTTGCTGGTGACAGTTGAGAGATGGTTTAGTATTCTCTCACCCCCTTGTTCCACTATGTTCTATGAGTCTTGGGTATAGAGGTTCCATTGTAGATGTGTCATTTAGAGCCGGGCATCTCACAGACACTTATTCTCCGTGGGACCTGTTGTGGACTTCTGTAGTGGTCTCCATCTGTTACAGAAATAAGCCACTTTGATGGGTGGTGACTGGTGTACTTGTTCAGTTGGGCTGTAGGGGAGTCCGATCCTCCTAAGCAGTCTCAGGGGGATGGGTCCCATTTTTAAAAAACATTTATTTATTTGTGGAGGGAGGGGATACTGTGTCAGAAGGCAACTTGTGAAGTCAATTCTCTCTTCCACTATGGATCCCAAGGATTAAACTCAGGTCATCTGGCTTGTTGGCAAGTGCCTTTGCCTGCTGAGCTATCTTGCTGGTCCTATCCTGTCACAGGCTCACTGTCATTGGCTCCAGGCCCTCGGTCCTGGGAATTCTGTTGTTTTCACTCCTTTAGACGTGCTTCTCCTGCCTCTCCCTGGTTCTGCAACCAGCGTATTGGTCTCCAAGGGTCAGGTGGAATCATGGTATCCAGGCCTTTTCTAGATCACCAAACAACCCTTGTTCACATATGTCCAGATTTTATAGTTTGTAATGCATGCAGAGTGAGGGTGTGAGGCTCACAGGCTCACAGCTATACAGAACTTCTTTTAGGGGCTGGTGAATGGCTTATCAGGTAAAGGAGCTTGCTGTACAAGCCTGGTGATCTGAATTTGATTCCTAGAACCTATGTAAAGTTGGAAGGAGAAAATGGACTCACAAACGTCTTCGGACTCACACATGTGGACCATGATGTGCACATCCACACACATATCATGTGCACACACAAACATCAGGCATGCACACACAATAACAAATTAAAAAATTAAAAATCCTACTGGCTAGCAAGATGGCTCAGCAGGTAAAGGTGCCCGCTGCCAAGCCTGATGCCCCGAGTTTGAGCTACGTGATGTAGAGTACCAGTTCCCAATAGTTGTCCTCTGACCTTCACAGACGCTCCATGGCATGTTTGTACATACACACACATTCAAACACACACCCATACATGCACAAATAAATTATAATAAAAAGAAAAAAATTCTTTTGGAGACTCCTGAAGTCATAATGTGTGGGTGGGCTCTTCTTCCTTTGTGTCTTCTTTACAGAAGAAGAAACTCTAAATGTCCAGAAAATATAAATTCAGTCAGGCAGACAGATAATTGCTCCCAAACAGAATTGGCTACTTTCCTCTTTCAGCTGTGAATGGATGGAATAGGTGTGCCATGGATTCTGTAACTGTTGGAGGCTGAACCTTGGTCCCTACTAACCAGCAGGGCCTCTTGGAGTGGAGACTCCCCCGAGGTGTTTGATGGTTCTTAGCCAGGGACTCAGTGAATGGTTTTCTCTACTGAGTTCAAACACTACCGAGTTCAAGCACTTGCCATGTTTGAACAGTGCCATGTTAGTTTTTGTGACAGAAATGTGTTCATTTTCTAATACTTGTATGGATGTCTTATTCCTCTGAGCCATGGCCCTGAAAGCTCTTTCTGTATTTTGGAAGGAAATTGTTTTTTAAGTTTAAACTTCCTGTGACAAATATGTACCTTAAAAATTTGATATTCCATGACTTACCATGTTTGAAAACTAGATAATCTGACTGAAATTTGAGAAGTGAGTAACTGTTTTGTGCTGAGAAAAAGGTAAGTGTACCTAGTGGTCTTTACTGTAAATACAAGACTTATGCCTTTATTTTGAATGAGATATAAGTTGTCTTTATATGTGTGTTTCATTGCTTTTTGAATTCTTCCAAATAGTGCCTCTTGCTCTGTGTATGTATGAGTGGTCATAGAGATGAAATTTGTGTTGAAGGTATTCTCAAGTGATTTCTTAACCTTTTAAAAATTTATTTTTTAAATGTGTGTGTGTATGTGTGTGTGTACATGCACACACATGTGTGGAGGTCAGAAGACAACTTTGTGGAGTTAGTTCTCATCTTCCACTTTTACATGAGTTTTAAGGATCAAGGTCAAACAACCAGGCTTGCACAGCAAGCACATTTACCTGCTGAGCCATCTTACCAGCCCAGTTTATATATATTTTAATTAAAAAATCCCTCTTCCTTCATTAATACCAAAGAGCCAACATTTCCTTTTTGTCTTGCTTTTTAACTCAGAGTTTCATATAGCCCAGGTTGGCCCAAACTTCTGATCCTCTTGCCTCCACTTCCCAAGTACTAGGATGGTAGGTACACACTAGCATGACCAGATAATATCATGCTTGGGCTTGAACTCAGGACTCTGTGCACGATAGACAAGCACTCTACCAGTTGAGCTACAGCCCTAGCCCCCAACCTCAGTACTTTTACACAACTGCCAGGACAAAAGGTGTGTTTACACAAGCATTGCCCCCAGCTTGTGAACAGTACATCATGCTACGTCATGATAGCCATGCTACACCATATCATAGGAATCCTCCCCTATTATAGCCTTAGGGGACTCACATCACAAATGACCAACCAAAGCATCAGTATACAGCCGGGACAGTATGTCCGTGTGTGTGTATTCACATTAGATCTTTGAAGCTTGTTGATCGGAACCAATTTGCTCCCCTTTCTGCGTTCATTGCATATTTATTCAGATCCCACACTGCTGTCAGAACAGGATATTATCAATGAAAGTTAGTGACTATACTGGAAAGGGTAAATGGTTATGAAATTAATTTGGAGTGTGGGAGATGAGATTCCCTCCCTTGGACACATTTAGCTTTCAGTTCTCCAGCGTGAGTAGGGCCGGAGCAGATGATGTTACATGCAGATCTCAGGTTTCAGGTTTGGGAAATGTTCACATCTTGTTCTCTCTGGGTACTTTCTGCTTAAGGGTTGTAAATTAGAAAATTGAAACAAAACTTGCTAAAGATAGTCCCTCTTCATTTGATTTCTTCAATAGCAGATGTCTAAATTGCATATTAAAATGTTCTTAGTGGAGGTTGGAGCGATGTCTTCATAGTTAGGAGCACTTGCTGTGCAATCATGAGGACTAGAGTTTGGTCCCAGCATCCACATAACAAACTCCTGTAACTCCAGCCCCGAGAGATCCAATACTGCATCTCTTCTGGCCTCTGTGTGCACACAGGTGCATGTACCTGCACACACATTTGCCCATACACTTATGTAGACACACACACATAAAAATAAAAATTTAAAAAGATTTATTATTATTTATCTTGTGTATCTGTCTGTGTACATGTGCTCTCAGAGGCCTGAAGAGGGTGTTGTATTCCCTGGAGTTGGAGTTACAGGCGGTTGTGAGCTTCCCAATGTGGTGCTAAGAACTGAACTCGGATCCCCTTTGAGAACTGCAAGCCCTCTTAACCACTGAGCCATCTCTCTAACCTCAATAAAAATAAATTTAAAAAATAATAATAAAATTCTCTTAGTGTACCAGTAAAAGTTCTTGTAGATTTAAGGTCATTTGCCTCAATTTTTTTTCTTGCTCTCTTTTACAGAAAAATGAGAGTTGGTGAGATGGTTGGGTAGGGAACTGGCGGCCAAACCTGATGACCTGAGTCTGATCCCCAGAACTCAGATAGTAGGAGAGAGCTGACTCTTGAAAGTTGTCCTCTGACATCCGTGGCACACAACAGACAGACAGACAGACAGACACACACACACACAGAGTGTAAACTTTTTGAGACAGGGTCTCCCTGTAGTCCCAGCTGGCCTTGACCTCACAGAGATCCGCCTTTCTCTTCCTCTGCCTCCTGAGTGCTGGGCTCAAAGGCATGCACCATCACACTCAGCACAAAGTGATATTTTTTAAAAAACGAGACTGGATATGGTAGAACATATAATCCTAGGATTTGGGAAGTAGAGTCAGGAAAATCAGGAGTTCAAAGTCATCCATGAGATCTTGTCTTAAAAAAAAAAAAAAGCCATTATAGGTAGTGCATACCTGTAATCCCTAGTACTCTGGAGGCAGAGGCAGGCAGATCTCTGTGAGTTCAAGGCTAACATAGTTTACATATGAACTTCTGGGTCAATCAGAACTACATAGTGAGAACCCTGTTTCAAAAAAAAACAAAAAGAAAAAAAATCCAATTATGCCTGGATTGAGTGCCGGGGAAAATAATATTTAAGGACTTAGTAAACAGATAAGAAGTTCTAAACTAGTAGACTGAGCAGAAAAATACAAACCCATCATGCAGAAATGATCATTTGTCAAATTTCTACAGACTGTTTTTGTTTCATAATAATAAATAAAACCAAAGTCAACTAAGATTTCTAGGCTTTTGGCCCATATCTGAAAATAAGATTAGAGAATTTCCTGCAGGTGATGTGTACATTTTCAAATATAGCTAATGATTACGAGTGTTCTACTTAACCTTCTGGAAAAAATTTACAGAGCAATATATACATCTTGAGTCATTTCTCAATAGTTGGGAGAAATTATACTTTCATATTAAGAAATGAAAAACTTTTGCTTGGTTCGGTGGTGAACACCTGGAATCCATCATTCGAGAGGTGGACGCAGAAGTTCTAGATTATCCTCTGCTACATAGTGAGTTCAAAGCCAGCCTGGGATCTGAGACCCTGTCTCAAAAAGTAAAAACTTTTTGGGGGGGATGGGGACAGGGTTTTATTATGTGGCCATGGCTGGCCTAGAACTAGCTATGTAGATCAGGCTGGCCTCAAAATCACAGAGATCCACCAACTTCTGCCTACTGAGTGCTGAGATTAAAGGTGTGTGCCACCAAATCAAGTTCCTACAAGAGTTTTTATTATACATATTTTTATACACTTGTGCTGGTGTATAGCTAGGTGGTACAACACTTGCTTAGCATATGTGAGGTCCTGGGCTTCATACTCAGTGCTGACAAAGGGGAAAAAATGAAATAGTAAAGTGTATGACAAGGGTTATAGGAGATGATGAATTTTTTTTAAATCTACTTTTTAAATTTAAATTTAATTTATTTGTTTTTATGTGTGTGAGTGTATTGCCCACAAGGTAGGTGCACACATGTTGTGCAATGCCCTCAGAGGTCAGAAGAGGACATCAGATCCCTTGGAACTGGAGTTAGGATAAGTGTTAGCCACTGCCATGAGGGTGCTGGGAATTGAACCCAGGTCCTCAGCAAGAGCAGTCAGTACTTTTAACTGCTAAGCCATCTCTCCAGCCCTGAGGTGATGAATCTTTATGTGTAAACTCAAGTATGCAAAAAAGACACACCTGAGCTCAGTAGTAGAGCGTAAGACTGTAGATTCAATTCCTAGCACCAGAAAACACCCGGCCCCCTGGCCGCCAAGATGAGACATACTGACAAATGTGGACATACCAGATCAACTGCTAATCATCTCCACTCTGCTTTCCCTGCGTAGACTGGCTTCCTTTGTCCCATCAGAGTATCTGATGCTCGCTCCTGCATCCCATCCTAGGATACTTTGCTCTTGCTTCTCTTATTTACGGATCATGTCTTTTGTTATTGACGCTAGGTCACGTTTTCATATACACTCCATCCCACAATTTCCTTGCTCGGGAGGAATTCTGGAGCTTGTTCCATTTCAGTACTGCCTCCAAAGGCATTCTCTTCCCTCATCCAGCCTTAAAGAAAACAGGGCATTCTGTACTAGTGAACTTAGAACTGAGCCACATTCACGGATTGGCCTGTCCTTGTGGAAAAGGAACATGCGGGCAATGAGAACTGTTACATGGACCCTGACACTCACTGTGGCTGGAGCTTCCTCAGTGACCTGGATGGTTTTTGAGCTTTGACCTGCCTTTCTATGTGGGTAATGCAACAATGCTTACTATGCTGAGGCTGAGTGTGCTGACTGACCCCTGTCCTCACAGTACCTCCTGACCCAATCTTGATCTTTCTGTTCCAGCGTACAAGTGACTCTCTTCGGTCCTTCCCCCTTCCAATTCACCTCTGTGCCATCACAGGATCTCCCAGAGAACTGTCAGGCTGCTTTGTCATTTATTCTTCACCAGATCTATTAATCATTGCAGAGGCTTTTGACCCTGATTCCTTGGGAATTTTATTCTTGACACTTTTAGCTCTTGACACTCAGAGCTAAGTGTTTGGATGGTACTGGCTGTTTAGACGTTATCTCTTAGGTTTCTGGGTTTCTAAACCCTCTTTTAAAATCCCAAAGCTAAGAAGTGACTGACTTCTGGGTAATCTGTACCCCGCCCCATTTCTTTCATTTCTTTTTTCTTTCTCTTATTTCCCCAGAACTTCCAGGGCCATTTGTACAATACATGGTGGAGAGTAATTCCACTTAAGAGTTCACTGATAGGGCTGGAGAGATGGCTCAGTAGTTAAAGCACTTGCCACATATGCATCATAGTTAGGTGCTAAATTGTGGGGCTTAGACTGAATGCTCCAAGAGTCAAGGAGAAAGACTATTAAAACACAAGGCAGGCAGGGTTGGTGTACTGGCAAAGGGGCTGGGGCTGGTAATGTAGTTTAGTTGGTAGGTGCTTACGTAGCATTCATGAAGCTCTGGTTTCGATCCCCAGTACCTTATAAACTGGACATGGTAGTACACACTTTAACCCTAGCACTCCAGAAGTGAAGGCAGGAGGATCAGAAGTCTGAAGTCATCCTTGTCTACATCGTGAGTTTGAGACCAGCCTGGACTACATGACACCTTGCCTCGAAAAGAAGAAGAAGAAGAAAAACAGAAAGAAAGAAAACCAACTTTTAAATGTAAGGAACATACTCAACTCATTAGATGCCTATCAAACAAACAAATGAATCAATGACTGGCATCATACTGACTCCTTTTCTCCATTTTCGTGTGTGTTGTGTATGTGTGTATGTTTTTGCAAATGTGTGGGCACATGTGTGTGGATGTATGTTCTTGTACATATGGAGGCCTGAGGTTGATATTGGGAATCATCCTCTATTCTTCCATCTTATTCAATGAGACAGGGTCTCTCAATCAAACCCAGAGCTCACTGATATGGCTAGTCTCACTAGTCAGCTTGCTCTGAGGAACCCATTTCTCTGCCTCCTGAGGCTGGTATTAGAGATGGGTCTCCACATACCCCCAGCATTTGTGAGGATTTCTGGGCATCTGAACTCCAGTACTGATACTTACGAAGCAACTAAGTCCCATCTCTAGCCCTGGGAGGAGATGTGATGTCTGAAATGGCTTGGAAGGTCATAAATGGATAACCCTCTAAACCCAGATCCAGGAGCCCTAACTCTTATGAGGTTACTGTCTAGCAGAAGGCTCTTAATAAAGAGCAAGGCCACACTATGTCCTCCTACTGGAAGAGTCAGTCAGATGGGCCCATTAATCTATCTAAGCTATCTGTTGCAGACTTTAGAAATAGTATAAAACTTGGGCCTGAGAAGATGACTCAATGAGGACCTCAGTACTTCTGTAAAAAGCTGGGCATGGCTATTCATTTCCCTGTAACCCCAGCACGGGTTTGGGGGGTGTGTAGACATAGGAGGATTGCTGGCGCTTGCTGGCTGCCTGCTAGCTCTAGGTTCAGTGAAAGGCACATGTCTGTATACAAATCACACATACACACACACACACACGCACACGCACACACTTGCGCATGCATGAAATGCGGTCATCATAATGGTCCCTTGGTCATTGTCCATTTTTATCCTTTGAAGATGTCCTGCTTTACCCTCTAACAAATTTTGACTGCCTTCTACATGATACCATGTGTGTCTCACTGAATTCTTTCAGTGGAGATCAGAAAGGCTGAGGAAGCAAGGGGAGTCCCTAGCAGGATGTCAGTTACATCAGGACAATGGCTGAGTCTTCCTTTACAACTGTATTGAAACTTGCTGAGGTTATGCAGGGTGCTTTGTATTTCTCCTGTGTCTCCAGCCCAATGTCCTCCCCAAAGGAATCAGTCAATATTGGTTGGTTGGTTTCTGTGTCAGAGAACTGACTTTGGTGTTAAGTGCATTCAAGCACAGAAACCTCCTAAAATGGAAAAAAGTAGATTGCTTTGATGTTGCTAGTGAAATAAGTAATATGCCTTTAGCCAGGTGTGCTGGCTCATGCTGTGGTGGCTCAGCACCTGAGAGGCTGAGGCAGGATCGCTGGGAATTCTAGACCAACCTGGGCTAGATCGTGAGTTTCAGTGTAGCTTGGACTATAGAGTGAGACTCTACATCAAAAACAAACAAACAAACAAACAAACAGGATCAGCAGGACGACTCAGCAGGTAAAGGTTGACTCAGTGAGTAAAGGTACTTGCTGCCAGGCCTGAAGACCTGAGTTTGACTTCTGGAACCCACATGGTAGAAAGGGAGAACTGATTTCTGTTGCACTTGGATGCATGAATGAACACACACACATACACACACACACACACACACATATACAAAGATGTAAAAAAGAGTAATATGTTATCAGACTTTAAGCATGTGATAAAGGAAAGCAAAGAAGATGGAGGACTGGAGTTGTTTATTTTGTTTTGTTTTGTATTTTTGAGGTATGGTCTCATGTTGCCCAAGCTGGGCTGGAACTTGCTATGTCAAGCATAACCTTCAGTTTCTACCTTCGCCTCCCGAGTGCTGAGACCCAAGTATGCAGCATCACACCTGGCTTAGGGTGGAAGCTGTAAATCTAGGACAGTAATTAATTCTCAACTGGCAAATCACTTTGCCTTCTAGATAAGATTACTGGACTCTGCAAATAAAATATAGGAAACTCAGTTAAATATAAATTACAGCTAAACCATGAATAATTTTTACTATTAATATTAGTATCTCTCGGTATTACATATGTTTTAAAATTTTTAAATTCATTTACTTATTTACTTACTTATTTTATGTGTTCATGTGTGCACCCAAGCCCATGCAACTGCATGCCATGACACATGTGTGGAGGTCAGAGGACAACTTACAGGAGTCTGTTATCTTTTTCTTCCATGGGGATCCCAGAGTTGAACTCAGGTTGTCAGCCTTCACTCACTGAGATGGCTCCAGCATTGTATTTGGATACCCAACACACACACACACACATACAGATGGACTATATACTGGGTAATCGATCTGAATGAAATAAGGTTGGATGAGCTGCCAACACAAAGGTTCCACATCACAAACTAAAACTAACCTGACCTTTCAAGAAATCAGGAGAAATGAATGGTGATAGTCTAATTTCCCACACTGGCAAGTTTCTATAAGCATGAAGGTAAAGTTTCCTCATCTTCTGAGCCTTAAAAGAAGTGACCTAAATTACCCTGATGTTAGCTGGTTGGGTGTTTTTCCATTTTTCTGCCTCCTGGTTGCTGCCTCACAGGGCAAGTCACTTTAAAGCTTTTTGTTGCTTATTTCTGCTTTTTTCATTTTCCTTTGTCTATAAAACCAATCTTCCTCTCTCTCAGCCATCAGAACAGCTCTTTTGTGTTATAGAATGAAATATTGCTTAATCCTAGAAATTGGAAATAAAACCAATTATGACCTCTAAAATAGACCCTTGTGATTTTATCCTTTAATAGACATAAGAATAAAAATCACTTGTTCATGAGAAATTCAAATTGAATTGTATTTTATCTTGCAGCACAACCCTTGGGGACCATTTGGCACTGTCTGAAGACATTTTTGGTGGTCACAATTGGAGGCTGTTACTGATAGAGTAGGTAGAGGCCAGGCTGATAAACACCCTACAAAACCCAGGAAAGCCAGGTGTGGTCAGGGCATGACTGTGATCCTGACACAGGGGAGTAGAGGCAGGAGGATCAGGAGTTCAAGGCTAGCTTGAGTTACCTCAAAAACGGAACAATTGGACAGGAAGGATGATTCAGTGGGTAAAAACAATTGCTTCCATCCCTGGGAATCACCCAGTAGAAGGAGAGAACTGACTCCTGCAAGTTTTCCTCTGACTGTCACATATGCACCCCCTAAATACATAAATGTAAAATTTTTGGACAGCATTTTCTTCACGAGTGTGGCCACTGGCAGGCAGCTCGTGCTCCAGTACTCTCCACCCCACTCCCTAGAACAGCACTTATTAAATTTGCATATAAAAAGAAGAGTATAGGAAGGGTAGCACCCACATGGCAGTTAACAAATGTCTATAACTCCAGTTCCAGGGGATCCAACACCCTCTCCTGGCATCCTTGAGCGTTACACATGGTATATTTCCCGTACATGCAGAGAAAATACTCATACACATAAAACATTAAATAATCTAAAATCTAATTGTGCCATGTTGGCAAGGCCTAAGGATATAAAGGCCACTTCTAGTCTAATCCTTTCTCTGTGACCACAGTCCTTCGGGTCTCTGACCTCTTAGAAAAAGCTTGAAACTTGAAATGTGTAATACATCTAAACACCTACATTATGTGCACACACATATGCACATGGGTATGTGTTCAAAATGCAACAAAGGAAAACCTAAAGAAAAAAAATCAAAAGAAACTGCGTTTGAATGTCTCTGTTGGAGAATATGTATGCCTGTCACCTGTAGCTCAACACATATGAAAACAGGTATGTTAAAGATGATGTAGGTACATTTTACATTTTATACTATTTAGGTTAATCCTCCAAAAGAAATGGTGTCTGGAGCTCACAAAAATTTAAAAATAGCTCCGCTGAAATTGGGCAGGAACTAAAATATCATTCTTTCATAGCTGTGTGGAGGACAGGATAAGAAAGACACCATGAACCTATGGAAAGCAAAGGCTGAATGCTGTGGTTTGGATGTGAATTCTCCCCGACAGGCTCATGCATTTGAACACTTCCCCCATCTGGTGGCGCTGTTTTTGTAGCTGGTGGAACTTTTAGGAGGTACAGCCTCTCTGGAGAAAGTGTGTGGCTGGCAGGCAGGCCTTATAAGTTAAAGCCTGGCTCCAGTTCCAACTCAGCTTTCTGATACCCAGTCTGCTAAGGTGTGAGCAAGCTGCTAACACACTCTCAGCCACAACCAAGCACCGCCCCCCTCGTATCTTTCCTGCTGAGGCAGAAGGACCACTGTAAGTTCAAGGACAACCCAGGCTATATAGTGAGATCCTTAACCTCCCAAATAGTTGGGCCTACAGGCTGGCGTTACCAAGTCTGGTTATTTACATCATTTTTAACCTGCTGGTGACTGGTACTGAGGCTAGACAAACTGAATAAATGTGAAAGACGAGCTCAAGTTTCTTGCATATATAAAGATTTCTTTCAAAACACTGAATTGAAAAAAAATATAGCCCCAGCCGGTCTGGAACTCAATATGTAGACCAGGCTGGCCTTGAACTCTCTGAGATCCACCTGTCTCTGCCTCTGAGTACTGGGATTAAAGGTATGTGCTATCATGCTTGACTTCATTTTCTAAAGGATTTGTTTTTCTTTATATGTATGTGTATTTCTACATCTGTGTGTGCTGGTGTCTATGGGGCCAGAAGAGGGCATCGGGTCCCCTGGAGCTGGAGTTACAGGCATTTGTGAGCTGTCGGATATGGGTGCTGGAACTGAATTTTGATTCTCTGCAAGAGCAGTAAGCACTATTAACCGCGAACCATCTCTCCAGCCCTTATTTTGTTTTTCTGAGATAGGCTCTCACACTGTAACCCAGGCTGGCCTTAAACTCTAGGGAAATTCTGTTATCTCTTGTGTGTTGAAACCACAGGCATAAGCCACCACACCAGACAGAAGTACTTTCTGTGTAAGGTGTGGTGTTCTCTGGGAAAATTTGTGGTCTTGCAGAGACTTGTGTGGTAGTTATTACTGAGGGAGGATAGAAAGACACAGGAAATTCAAGAGTCACTGGAACAGAATAGATCCGCTCACTCTGGATCCTGGTTGAAGCCTCTCACCAGCTGAGAGCTAAGAATTGCAGCATTTGCCGTGAAGGCTGACAACATAGGGACAATATTCCTTTCATTTGCAGGTATTTCAGACAAGAATGTTAAAACAGCAACAAACGTGTTTAAGGCCTGCAAAAATACAACCTTCGAATATTATTTTTCTCTTTTCTCAGCTGTAAACCTGTAATTTTCTAGGAATCTCAAAAGCAACACTGTGAGCTCTATTTAGAGTAAAAGACATGTCTTAACTCCTGTGTGCAGACCTGGTGACCCGTGGTTTTACCTGATCAGTTTGCACTCCTATCCAAGGCACACCAGGAACCACGCTATGCCCTCATTTACTAGGAAGAAAACAAAACAAAACAGAACAAAAAGTGATCCTTAGAAATCTCTTGAGAGACTGGAAAGATGGCTCAGAGGTTTCTTAACGACTGTCCTTTCAGAGCACCAGAATTTGGGACCCAGCACCCACATCGGGCAGCTTACAGCCACCTAGCTCTTGGGAATGGAACACCTTCTGGCTTCAATGGGCATCCGTACTCTGTGCATATGTAAACACAAACACACACATTTAAAAAAAAAACAAAAAAACAACATTTTAAGATGTAACTTCTGAAACCACCAAAATAGTATATGTAGCTACTATAAAGATACTTAATTCAGCTCTCTCTTGAGAAGCCCATGCCCACTCTAGGACATGTATTATACTTTTTCTAAGCACCCGCTCCCTCTGTTATCACCCCACGCTTAAGTCTATGTTAAAATCACTTCTTAATGAACTTTCACTCTACTTCACACTGACTCCTCCTGAAATTCCTTTCTGTTGTGAAGTCAAGTATCCAGGCTCACTGGAGTGGAAGTCTCTGAAAAGAATTCCTCAGGTTGCTTCAGGGTTGCAGTGTGGAGCTGTCTTTCTGTGGTTCACACCCCTGTTGTTGCCGACTTTATCAGGCAGTTGGGCAGAAGAATCCTTCCTTCCTACCCTCCCGGCTTCGTTATTCTTATTTTATATTTTAAGGTTGATACAAGTGACTCCATTTTGATTCTGACCGCTGTTACAGAAGTCACCGTATGGTGCTGGTGTCCCAAGTGGGGGAAGGCATGTGGGGCTGAGCCCCCTCAACCTGCACGGTCTGATGGTATCTCCAGGTAGAGAGTGGCTGAACAGCATTTGACTCATAGGACCCCCTCCCCACCCAGGTCCTGTCTGATGGAGGACTGACTGCTTGCTAGCTGGTGAAATGGCCCCCTCACGAGTCCTGTATTGAGTGTATAAATAAAGAGAAAAAAGTTTGTTTTTCCTTCAGAACTGTGTACTGTAGAAAATGACATCTGGCTGACAATCAATGGAATTTTGATCTTTCCCTTCCCTAATACAGAGTGGTCACTGTCTTGTGACAGTCCTTCTCCATTAGGAATAATTTTGCAGAGGAAGGAGGTAAAATGGGAGACAAGGACCCCGGAGGTGAAGTGCCTCTGTGGAAGGGGAGGGACACCTCCTCTGCCACAGTAGTTCTTGATTTTGGCACCTTTGATATTTTTGTTTACATAGAAGTCCTTATTATATAGCCCAGGCTGGCCTCGAACTCATAATCCCCTTGCCTCAGTCTCCCATATGTTAGGTTAAGAGCTCTGAATGAGGACCAGAGTTTGGATCCCAGCACCCACATAACAAGCCAAACATCTCCACAAACACTTGAAATTCCAACTCCAAGGCTGAAAAGACAGAATGATTACCAGGGCTTGTCAGCTTTCAGCCCAGTCAATAAAACCTGAGCCCTAGGTTCAGGGAGAGACCCTTCCTCAAAGGAATAGGCAGAGTGATGGAGGAGGACACCTGAGACCCTCTTCTGGCCTCCATGTGCATACACAGGTACACACACACACACACACATACAAGCACATACATTCACACATATATAAATAAAATACATCTTAAAAATTAAGAAAACTAAAATATCACAGCAAAAATTGAGGACATTTTTTCATTAATCTAGTTCAATTAGTTAATGTTTTATTGAGACAGGGTCTAGTGTATCCCAGGCTGGCCTAGAGCTGGCTAATGTCTCCCCTCCCAAGTGCTGAGATTACAAGTATGTACTACCCATGGCTAGTTTATGCAGTACTGGGCATGGGACCCAGGAGTTTGTACTTGCTAGATAAGTATTCTAGCAATTGAGCTACATCCTCAGCTCCAGAACTTATTTTAAATGGACTTTCTTTTGTGAGGTAGGGACAGGGAGACAGCAATAGGAAACAATGGATCCGTTATTTCTTTTGTGTAAGGATTAGGACCCAGGGCACTTGATTATCATGCTAATGGATCGGCCTGTTTGGGAAATTTGGTTGATCTTCCTGTAATCCTTACTTCCTGAGAGATCAGATAAGCAGTTTCATTTCAGCTAGGTGATGTGGAACTTTAGTGTGAATGCTCCATTTTGATATTCGACCGAAGCTGTGCAGCTTAGTCCAAAACTAAGGCCTCCTGTTATTTTTATTTAATAGCATAAACAGAGGAGTTTGTGGTTAAGGATGGAAGAAGCAGAGAGAGCCAAAAGCCTGTGTAGGTGGAAAGCAGGTGAAAATATTGGCTTGGACTAAAATATTTATTGCATAAATAAAATGCAAGCACCCTGAAGTTTGTGTTGAGGAAGTGGATGGCTGAGACTTCCAGACCCCATAGAGGTTCACAACACAGTGAAGACAGAACTGTGGTATCTGCAGCATTTCAAAGCAAATATTTACCCCCAATATGACGGTATAGACTTCCAACAGGAGCCATAGCAACTCAGGAACAACCTTTGTCTTGGTCTGATTAAAAGCAAATGCTCCTAAATACATTTATTTTGGGGAATGAGCTTCTTAAAATAAGGCTTTCATTGGTGGCAACAATGCAAGGATCCGAGCCTCCTGAGCTGAGTAATTCTGCTCAGATTAACTGTACATGGGTCAGGACGTCAATTCATTTTCCTTTATATGGACTCAGGGAGCAGGTGCTATAAAGCGCCTTGCGCGGCTGTGCTGGGTGTGAGGCTGTGAGAGGTGTGAGGATCAACACTTCCATGGAGAACAGTGCTGTTCTAGATATAACCCAGGATGCTGCTGAGAAGGAAGTGCTCAGGATCCAAGAAAAAATCAGCACCTGCACATTCAATGGTGACCTAGGCATTGGTTCTTCTATTTTCTTATCACATCCTGTTTTATGGTTAATAAGTTGAAACTACCATGATATTTAGGTTGGTAGTTGCAAATTAATGGTCTACAGCGCATTTTTGTGACACAGGTTTGAAAACAGGAAATTTTACATTAAAACTCTTTTTTTTGCATTTATCTATACGTGTGCACATACACATGTCATGTGCATGTGGAGGCCAGAGGATGATTTATGGGCGTCGGTTCTCTCCTTCTACCATGTGAGCTCTGGAGGTGGCTCTCAGGTGGTGAGGCTTGGCAGCTGTTACGCCATCTCTGAGCCATGTGCATGTCCTTTGATACCCTCCCAGCCAGCTTTTGTCCTTCTCCTATATAATCCAAAAGTTCTTGCCAGCTCCTGAAAGACAGTCCTGTGGCCAAAGCAAGTGAACCCTTTTCCTGCCTTCAGGCCCATTTGGCAATTGTTTGTTCTACTGGGGGCAGTGGCCAGGCCTGATTTGTAGGGACCCCCAGAACCAGAGTGCTTCTGGCAGGACTCTGTTAACTATGTGGATCTGTAGCATCTTAAAAAAATGGGAAGATGAGGGCTTGGAGAGATGACTCAGTGGTTAAAAGCACTGGTTGCCCCTACAGAGGACCCAGGTTCAGTCCCCAGTACCCACATGGCAGCTAGCAGTTACGGGGTTTCTGAAGCCCTTTTTTGGTCTCTGAAGGCATTGCATGCACTTGATACCCTTATATACATGTAGGCAAAACATTCATACACATAAACTAAAAATAAATAAATAAAAACAATTTTTTAAATGGGAAGATTATGGGGTGTGGTGGAGCACATCTTTTATCCCAGCACTTGGGAGGTTATGGTAGGATGATCAGGAGTTCAGTGTCATCCTTAGCTATATAGTGAATTCAAGGCCAGCCTGGGCTACATGAGACCTGGTCTAAATAGAATAAAATAATATAAAATAAAATAAAATAAAATATGCTGTATTAAAAGAGAGAAGGCTAGCACTCCCCTTGACAGGGATGGAAGAAGCATCTAACTAGTGTTTTTTAGAACTTAGTTAAGGAACTATTGGCAGCTGATCACTGCTGGGTGAGGGACAGTTGATCTTCTTTAAGGGAGATTTGATAGGCTGAATAGGCTCCAGTGGATAAATTCATACCAAGGGACATCCTGGGACACAAACTTGACTCAATAGGTCTTAACATATATGACAGAATGCATAAAATCTGGTGGGGGTATAGATAGGGGAGGGCAATCTAAATATGATTAAGATGTACTATACAAAACGCACAAAAGTTCAATAAAAATATACATTGAAAAATAAAGTAAAATAAAGCAAAATAAAAGATAAGACCACACAGCTGCTACAGTTTTCCATTAAAGCCATGCCTGAAGCATCTGCCATTTATCTGCTGCCTACATTGGACAGTTGACTGCAGATTTCACTTCCTATAGTCTTACAGTACAGTCATCTCTGTTATCTACTCTGCAAGCATTAGAGTCTGTAAAGCTCTGCTGCTGATGTTGACCAAATCATGACACATTAATGATAAGCTTCTCTGGTCATAACCAGAAATAACAACTTATGCTTTCATAATAGAATGGAGACTGGATGGCACGGCGTGGTGAAAGAGTGTTCACTTAAAATGCATAATGCCCTGGGTTCAAGCCCCAGGGTTGCACACGTAAGCCCATGACATACACACACACTCACACACACAGAAGAGACACAGGACCATGACGGCTTTCCTCACAGCTGCTGATAACGTCATTAGGTGCCTGTTGGTCAGGGTGGTCTGATTTCATCTTGCCCACTATTTCACATGGGTATTAATAGCAGTAACGTTTGACGTGAAAAGCGTGATTCAGCTCTTCTATTGCACTTCTCGTGGTAACAATACACATTTTCCTTCTGAGTCAGCATTACCATGATGCTAGGACTGACCAAAATTAGGCTCTTATATTTTCCAAATTGTAAATGTCAAGTAATTATAAAATTTTTCTCAGCATTGATTACATATGTAGATCACACAATTGGTTCCTTCATCATTCTGTGACATATGTGCGGCTGCTAAAGAGCCACGGGGAGAAATTTGATTACTGATTCTCTGTTGTACCAGCATAATTTTGACGTAATGAATCTATAATATTTAATTGGCTGATGAGTCATAATACAGTAATCTAATATTTCCTTTGTAAAGTCCCTGAGCTTTACACAGGAAATCTTTCCTAATAATGAGAAGTGTGACCCTAAGACAAGTGTCTTTGGTGCCATTGCCTGTACGTACTTGCTGCAGGATCTTGGGGAGAAAGCTAAACTTCTCCCTCTTTTTGTGTTTGTTTAGACAAGGTCTCATGTAGCCCAGGCTGGCTTTGGACTACTGATCTTCCTGATTCTAGCCCCCAAGTGCTGGGATGACAGGCATGTGCTATCACACTCTGCTTACAGCTAAAATGTTCTGTGCTACAGAAGAATCGGGGTTAAATGTGAAAGCTTGCAGGCTGGGGAGATGGTCCAGTGGTTAAAGTACTTATTGTGTAAATTTGAAGACCTGAGTTTGAATTCCTAGAGTTTACATGAAAACTAGCCACAGTACTATTTTTTTTGTAACCCCAAGGCTGCTATGGGGAGATGGGAGGCAGAGACAGGAGAATCTCTGGATATTCTCAGGCCGGTCTGGTGAACACAGTGGTGAAAACCAGGAAACTCTGCCTCCAGCAAGGTGGAAGGCAAGGACCAACACTGAGTTCTCCTCTGTCCTTCACACGTGTCCCCTGTCCTCTGCCTCTCTGTCTTTCTCTTTGTCTCTCTGCCTCTGTCTCTGTCTCTCTCTCACACTCACACACAAAGAACTAAAATGTGGGGGCTGGAGAGATGGCTCAGCAGTTAAGGGCACTGGCCACTCTTGCAGAGGACCTGGGTTTGAATCCCAGCACCCACATGGTGGCTAACAGTTATCCATAACTCCACTTCCCGGGGAATCCAACACCCTCTTCTGACCTCTATGGGCACTACAAGACACAAGTGCACTTACATACATGCAGGCAGTATACTCATGCACATAGAATAAAAATGATAAATAAAACATATTTTTAAAACGAAATAAAATGTGCACGATTGTATGGGAAAGCCATTAGGACTATGCCTGACATCTAGTGGGATCAGTCTCTGTTAGTATCGTCAACCCCAGTGTCTACAGAGGACTAGAAACCCACAAATGCTCAAGGCCCTTATGTAGCTTGGTATAGGATCTGCCTATAACATCAACACCCCCTCCACATACTTTGTATCATCTCCAGGTTACCTGCAGTACCCAGAACAGTGTCAATGCTGTACAAGTAATTATTATACTATATTGTTTAAGGAATAATAAAAGATTATACATGTCCATATAGCTGCAAATGTCTACGTTTTGTGGTGCTGGGGATTGAACCTAGGGCCTTGTCTATGGTAGGTGAGTACCTTGCCACTGAGCTACTTTCCTAGCTCCAGGGGCAATTAATTTTTTTCCATCTTGTTAGTTGAATTTACGGATGTGAACTCCATGAAGATAGAGAGCTAACTGTATCTTTTTAACAGAGTGATGTTTTTAAAGTTTATTTTTATTTTATGTATATGAGTGTTTTCCTTGTATCTATGGGAGTGTATACACCGTGGAGGCCAGAGGAGGGCATTAGATTCCCCTGGAATCAGGGTTATGGAAGGTTGCTTGCAACCATGTGGGAACTGGACTCAGGTCCACTGGAAGTGCAACCAGTGCTCTTAGCTGCTGAGCCATCTCTCCAGCCTGAGTGCTGGAGAATCTAACTGGAGGTGGGTAAGTGGTGGTCTCAGCATTCATGTGGGTCCTTGAATATAACAGAGGGGCCTAAGACTTACCTGTGAGAAGCTATATGTATTTTTAATAAAGATTTACTGTATTGTGTATTTATGTGTATGTGAACGACCATGTGTGTGGTTGCTCACTGAAGCCAGAAGAGGGCATTGGCTCTCCTAAAGCTGGAGTTACATGCAATTGTGAGTTTCCCAGTTTGGGTGCCAGTAACTGAACTCTGGCCTTCTGGAAGAACAACAAATACTCTCAAAAAGCTATTTGGGCCAGTGAGATGGCTCAGTAGGTAAAGACATTTATGGCACAAGCCTAGTGATCTGAGTTTAACCCCTGGAATCTACATAAAGGTCAGATAGAGAGAACTGACTCCACAAAGTTGTTCTCTGCTACACACACACAAATACACACAACATTTACGTACACAGTAATCGTAAATAAAAACTGAATCCCTCTCCCCAAAACTGTATTCTAGGAATATGGGGTACATGCCTGTAATCTCAGCTCTTTGAGGAGGAGTATCAGATGTTCAAGGTAATCCTTAGCTACAGAGCCAATTGGGAGTCTGCCTGGACTATATGAGATCTTGTCTTTTAAAAAAGCTATATTCTAGGGCTGGGTGTGTTGATGTATGCCTTTAATCCCAGCACTCGGAAGGGAGAGGCAGTTGGATCTCTGTGAGTTTAAATCTAACCTGGTCTGCATAGTGAGTTCCAGGCCAGCTTAGGTTACAGGGAGACCCTGTCTCAAAAAGACCAAAAAAAGAAAAAAAGCGCTATTCTAGAGTTGTATAGGTTTATTCCTCTAATTCCTTCTTTACGATTGGCAGTTGCTATGGCAACTCACTGTGATGCCTGCTCAACGAGTTATGTCAGTTTTCTATCTTCTTCATCCATCCCTTCGTTTTGATTCTACTGTCTTTGGTCATTCCAGGCTCCTACTGTTTCTCATGTAGAGACAGCAGCCTCAGCATCACTTTGGGAGCATCCAAGAATCTCAGAGCCTCAGCCCAGGATACCTAGATCATAAAGTTCATGTAATTTAATTTAATTTAATTTTTTTGTTGTTTTTTGAGACGGAATGTTGCTATGCGGTCCATGCTAGCCTCAAACTCAAACATCCCTTAGAACCTAGCTCAGCTATGACTTCCTCCAGGAAGCCTCGTTGTCAGCCCCCTTCATCTAAGTCAGTGCTGCTTTGACATTTGCCATGGCATGCCCACACACATTGTTACATAGGCCTTTGTTTAGTGGGCTTAGAAACAAATATTACTAATCATATTATGAATAAAGTTTGTTCACAGATAGAGCCTAGCAAACAACAGCAATCCAGAGAGATGAATATAAGACATGATTAGCTGAGACTTTTACATTCTTTCTTATGAGGATTTCCCAGTGCAAATTTTGTGGAATGCAGCATTGAGGCCTTCACAATTCCCATCTGTCTAGAAGAATCTATTCAAGGAAGCATGGGAAACATGGGGCCTCACAATGCCAGTGCCCGAAGATCCTGTTCCCTTTTTTTTAAAAAAACACATGGTTTCCCTATAGTCCCAGCTGGCCTGGAACACAATAAGTAGACCAGGCTGGCCTTGATTACCCATAGATCCTCCTGCCTCTGCTTCCCAAGTTCTGGGATTAAAGGTGTACATCACCACAGACTCCTGGCAATGCTCCTGTTCTTAACCGATCACTAGGAAAGTTAGAGATTACCCAGTGACCCCCTGCTTTAGCTCTCAGCTCCTGTCAGCTACTGAATGGCTCTGGCAGCCAGCAAAGTATCTGGCACAGAACAGGTGCTAGTGATATTTGAGGAAAGAGTAAATGTTAGATGAAAATCACAGCATCTAGGGGAGATGGAATTTGAATGCAATTCAGTGGGCATAGGGAGGAAGGGGTGCATTGCAGGTTAGTAATGTGGATTTACTTAGGTAATGCCAGCAAGATCTGCAGGCCAACGCACACATTTTCTGGTTTAACTGACTGAAATAAAGCTGTGATAGGAAATACAAAATATATATCGACACACGTTTATAATACATGTATGTGTATAAATATACGTATATATAATTTTATATATTATATACATATGCACATACATTGGACTTCCCAAACTCATCTTATTTACATATCTGTGTCTCTGCACCTGCCTGGACCCCATCACCAGATTAACTCCTGTTCATTCTTCAAAACTCAGCTCAGATATGACACATTTATGTACACATGCATTTGTGGTGCTGGGGATCAAACCTTGGGTCTTGCACATGCCAGACTAGTGCTCTATCCCTAAGCCATGTCCCCAGTCCACTAGAAACAGGGTTTGGATGATGGGTTGCATTGAGGACACTTCTGGGGGCATCATGTTGATGCATCTGGGGATATAGATTTGAACCGTCAGCACATCTTCAGTCCTTTTCTGTCCAGTTTAGGATAACCCTCTTCCAGAGAGATAATGCCCTTTGTGAGTGAAGGTGGCAAATAGTAGAGGTCGAGGTTGGGACTGTCCAGACTGGGTAAGTGTGGGTAGGATAAAGGATACATTGCCTGGATGGAGCAGGATTTGATTACCCAGAAATCTGAGCCCCATGTATAGAGGGAAATGACTGAGTCAATTATCCGTGAACAGCCAGGTGAGCACAGGTATAAGCCAGATAGCCAGGAAGTACTGTTTCATCCATCCGTTCAATACACAGTTGATACTACCTACTATGTGCCACTTTCAGTCCCACTCTGATGATTTGAAAGTGAATAGATCATGCTTTTACTGTGTGGTAGACGTCACTTGTGTCACGTGACCTGTCATTAGTACACACAGGTCTGGTGGGAATAACTTGGCATGGCATTTATGGAAGATTGTTATTTGTGTTTGTGTGTACATGCTCACATGTGTCACAGTTGAGTGTGTGTCAGTCATAAGACAACGTGTTGGAGTCCACTCCCATGTGGACTCTACCATGTGGGTCCTGGGGATTGAACTCAGACCATCAGGTTTGGCAGCAAGCTCATTTACCTGCTGAGCCATCTTGATGGCCCCTTAGCCCATTTTATGAGTGAAGGGGCTTTGAACAATATGGATGTATATCTTACACTTTTTCTCCTGATAAGTTCTTTATGATTTAAAATGGAATGGGAGAAACAAAACAGCTTGTCTTTCTGAATACATCTTACAAGATGGTAACTTTTCCTATGGCTGCCAGACTCAGAAGGACAAATTCCATCCTAATATATGATACACACAGTCCATTTGCCAGGAGCAAAAAGTCTACTTCCACAGAGCCCCATGTTGCTGCTGAACAAAGCCCAGATTCAGGGACAGGCGGGTGGTGGGGTGGCATGGCACACGGGAGGAGTCTGCTCAGACCAGTCATTCTGAATTGGGCCAACTAATTGGGCAATTGAACAACTAATTGGGGCATTCCTGGAATCGCTGCCCTGTACAGACAACGTCTCAGTCATTACATTAACTTCAAGGTGATGTAACATGGTTCAGATTTGGCAATCCCATTCAATTACATTTGGGGTAACAGATGTGCTGAGAAATAATTCCCACACTGTACAGCTCACTCTTTTTTAAAGGATGTGATTTGATGGTATCTAGTGTATTCGGAATTTTATGATCGCCATATAATCAACATCAGAATTTTTCATCACTCCCCATCCAAAGAAAGTCCTTATCCTTTAGAGATCACAAGAACCCTCATCCCTCTCTCCTACCTGAAGCCCTAGACAGATGCTAACCTACTTTCTTTCTCTGTAGATTTGGCTGTGGATATGCTTTCTTTTAATTTAAATTTTTAAAATTTATTTTTATATATGAGTGTTATGCCTGCATGAGTGTATGTGTCCTCATATTGTGCGGTGCCCAAGGAGGATGGAAGAGAGCATCAGATGCCTGGAACTGGAGTTACGGACGGTTGTTAGACACCACATGGGTGCTGGGTCTTCTGCAAGAACAGCCAGTGCTCTTAACCGCTAAGCACTCCCCAGTTATATCTCCAGTCCTGGATATGATTTCTTTATAGATATAGATTCTAGACATTTCCAGTCTGAATGGTGCAGAGTGAGGTCCTGTCTCACCAAAAAGAGCATGAAGAAAATGAAACTTAAAGAAATTAAGTGGCATGCCGCACACATCACACGGGGTGACAGCAGCTGGCAGGTGGCAGAGGCATGACTGCATCCAGTTCAGTTTTCCAGATTTCAAAGTCCATCTTTCAAATCCCATGCTGTTCTGATAAGCTCTGCGTCACTCCCATTTGAGACTGTCGACATGCTGGATAAAGTATCAAATTGCTAAGACGACACTGCATTATTTTCCCTTTCAGTCAGTTGAAATGATAGTTATGAAGGTGTCTCACAGTGGCCCCTGCTGGCCTGGCTCTTGGTAATCATCCCTCGTCCCTCTGAGTCCTTGGATTCCCAGCAGAGCCAAGGCACCCAGCCAGGGACCGGGAGCTGAGTGGGGGAACCATCTCACTCTGCACAGATGGCCGAGCCGGCCAGCTACCGAACTTGCAGTGTTACCACCCCAAGCTAATGCGAACAGACGGGCTCTGGCCATGCCGCAGCAGTAATGGCTCGGCCCTTCAGGATCACAGAACCGTGTTACTCACAGTGTTAGAAGCTGAATTCATCCCTTTTCAGAACAATAAAGCAACATCTGCTCAGTAGAGATTCTTGAAAAATGCAGAAAATTAAAAAGGGAAAGTCCCTTCAAATCTCAACTTTACAAGCGACTGTTAATATATTTTTCTGTTTCCTCTTAGTCGTTTTATTTTCCATGTATTAAAGACAGTACTATTTAGGCAAGTATGCAGGTGCACACCAAGCACCGGAGAGGTGAAGTCAGGAGGATCAGTAGTTCAAGGTCATCCTCAGCTACATGGTGACTTTGGGGCCACTAAGCTATATAAGAGCCTATCTCTAAAACAAACAAAAAAATATAAAAGGTCTTGTTTGTCACATATTCTCAGCACCTGTACTGCTCCCTCTAAATTGGCTCAGAGAATGTCCAGGAAGAGGAAGAGAAGGGGCCAGAAGGACTGTGAAATGCTGTCTTCTGAGCATGACACAGTCACTGTATTGTCTCACAGCAGCTGTGGTTACTGGGACTGGGACTGCAAGGTTGGCACTGATGAACTGACGAGATGGCTCAGTGGGTAAAGGCACCTGCCACCAAGCCTGAAGACCTGCGTCCTATCCCCAGGACCCACGTGGTGGAAGGAAAGAAATGACTCCTGCAAGACTCCTTCTCCTGTAATTGAAGAATTAAAAAGGCTAGGTGTATGAATAGTCTGTCATGGATGGGGTGGGGCTCACAGGACCCTACCCCCGCCCCGCTGAACTATTAGCTGCTGAAGGATTCTGGGAGAGGGGAATCGTTGCCTTCAGCTGTGTGTGCTCTGGTGAGTCCACCAAGTTTCAATGGATAGTTCCAAACCCACGTCATACAGACAGGCCTGGATAAACTCAGTGGGTCACAAAACAACACAAAAAGACATCATGTGGGAAAGGATTCAAGCGGGGATGTTTTGGGGAAGGAGGGGAGTAGGAGTAATTAGAATACTTTTTATACGTGTGTGAAGATTTAATGAATTAAAAAAAAGAGCAACTTTGTGCTGGAGAGATGGCATGCTGGTTAAGAACACATACTACCTTTACCGAGGACCTAAGCTTGATACCCAGCACCAGTATCATATGGCTCACAACCAGCTGTAACACAATTCTAGTTCCAGGAGGATCCTCCATGAGCACTCACACTCATGCACAAGCACGAACACACACACACACAAGTACACATACACACAAAATTAAAAATAATAATAAAAATAAATCCTAATAAAAGAATAGAGCCAGATGTGGTAGCACATGCCTTTAATCCCAGCACTCAGTCAGGAAGCAGAGGCAGGTGGACCTCTGTGAGATCTAGGCCAGCCTGGTCTACCTAGCAAATTCCAGGCCAACTGGGCCAACTGAAGACCTTGTCTCAAAAAACAAGAGAATAAACAAACAAAACATTTTTTTCTGATTAGACAAGTAATACATAATACTTTATTGGAATATTGGAGAATACAAACATTACGTTTACCATCACATTTATAGGTAGCTATTAGTAATATTTTGGTGTGTATCATTATCATTTGGGCTTTTTTTCCTGGTGCCATAAACAGATATGTAAACATACAAAGTTGGAATCATTGCTGGGAGAGGTGACACAGGTCTGTAATTTGAGCATTTAGGAGTCACAAGCAGTAGGCTCACCACAAGTTAAAGTCACTCTTGACTACATAGTAACTTTAAGGCCAGCAAGGGCTGCATAGTTAGACCTTGTCTCAAGAGAAAACAAAAACAAAAGAAAAAGTATTTTAATTTCTACCATTATCAGTCCATGAAATAATTAATATAACTGAGATCACATTGTACATTTGGTCTTAGCCAAAAGGTAAAGAACAAAGGGAGTTTGGTGGTCAGGGCCAGTAATTCCAGTTACTGAGGATGCTAAAGCAAGAGGGTCAGAAGTCAAGGCCTGTCTGGGCTAGAGAGTGAGTTCAAGGCTAGCCTAGGTCATATAATAAAATCCTGTTTAAATACATGAATAGAGAGGGAGGAAGAGAGAGAAAAGAATGAAGGGAGAGAGAAAGAACAGAAAATAAAAGTAAAAACCACAATGAAGTATTACTTGATGGGTCACAAAAATGAAGATTACATGTCTTTGAACATAAGGAGAAACTGAACATTGCACATTCCTGGTAGAAATGTAGACTGGTTTGTCAGTTTCTCAAAAAGTTAAACATACAATTACCAGATGGTCTGGCAATACAACTTCTAGGTATATATTCCAAAGAATTTAAAACAGATGCTCAAATAAAAGCTTATATACCAGAACTATTCACAGTAGCTAAAAGGTAGGAACACTCAACTGTCCATCAATGACTGAATGGATAAATAAAGTGCCACATAATCCTACGATGGAATACTATTCAGTCACAAAAACAGACACATGTTTTAAGGTAGATGAACCTCAAAAAGAGTGTGGTAAGAGAAAGCAGGTAGACATAGCAGGCCACATGTGAAATACTCAACATAGGTTCCTGGGGGAAGAGAACACATATGATTGTTAGGAGCTGGAGGCAAGGAGGAGTGTAGAATTACTGTTGCCTGGGTACAAAGTTTCCTCAATGGAAGCAAAGTGCTTTGTGGAGCTGGAGCAATGGCTCAGTGCTTAAGAGCACTGTCTGCTCTTCCAGAGGACCCAGGTTCGATTCCCAGCACTCACATGGTAGCTAACGATTGTCTGTAACTCCAGTTCCAGGACATTTGACACCCTCTTCTGGCCTCTCCAAGGCATCACATACATGGGGTGCACTCATATACATTTAGGAAAACACTCATACACATAAAAAAAATAAAATATTTTTTTAAAGTATTTTGGAATTAGTTGGAGGTAGAACTCTGCACTGGGGCTTTGCCTCTAGCCCCAAGTTATGTGTGTGCGTGTGTGTGCACGAGCGTGCATGTGCACATATGTGTATGTGTGTAGATGTGTGCTTGCATGTGTGCACATGTGCACGTGTGTGTGTGTGCGTATGATGGGAAATGTGAGGGTGAGCTTTATCTTGGTTTTCCATTTGGCTGAACAGCTATCTCCGCCCCGTTTATGGAGCAGCCCATTCCTCCAGTACTGATACGCAACACAGGCTCAGTCATGTATTAAATGTCCAGAACTGAGTTTATTTGGGACTTACTCTGTAGTCAAGGCTGGCCTGGAACTTGTGATTCTCCTGCCTCTCTGCCTTCTTTGTTCTAGGGTTACAGATGTGGGAAACCGTGCCAGGCTTTAGAACAGGTTCTGATAAGTGGTCTCTGAATTCCTCCTGCTTGCTCACTTTCTTTCACTCTGTCTTGTCTATTCCTGGTCCTTTGCTCCTCCATGCAATGTTAGAATCGCTTATCGAAGTTTACTTACTCACCTATCCCCTTTTGAAGTTTCAACTAGAATAACACTGAAGGAACCTCTCATCTTCAAGATCCTGATTCCTTTTGTTCTCAAATGTGGCAAATACAGGAGCTGGGGAGACAGCCATGCAAGCATGAGAAACTGAGCTCAGATCCCCAGCACCCATGGAAAAAAAGCCAGGCGCTGCGGTAGGCCCCTACAGGTCCCATCGTTCCAGTGCTAGAAAGGGAGTAGACGGTCCTCAGGCTTTCTGAGCAGCTACTCCAGCTAAACTGGTGAGCTCCAGGTTCAGTGACAGACCCTGCCTCAAAAAGTAAAATGGAGAGTGAGTGAAGAAGACAGCTCACTTCAACATCTGATCTACACACACACAGACACACACACGCATGCACAGAATGGCACATACATATCTTCATTTGTAAGTTCTTGGATTGTTTTGTTTAGATTGGACGCAGGACCGTGGGCATTTAAGCACACACTCTACCACTCAGCTACACCCTCAGCCTTGTGTATTCCAGTCTCTCTCTTTTTCTTTCTTTCTTTCTTTCTTTCTTTCTTTCTTCCTTCCTTCCTTCCTTCCTTCCTTCCTTCCTCCCTCCCTCCCTCCCTCCCTTCCTCCCTCATTTGTATTCGTTTTTTAAGTCAGGTTCATGTGTAAGCAAGGCTAACTTTGACTCCTGATCCTCCTGCCTCCACTTTCCAAGTGTCGGTCTTATTGATGCACCACACACTTCGTTAGGTCATTTTAAAAATCTCTCTCTCTCTCTCTCTCTCTCTCTCTCTCTCTCTCTCTCTCTCTCTCTCGTCTCTCTTTCTCATCTATGTGTGAATGTACGCACCTGTGCATATTGATGCCCAAAAGTCTAGAAAAGGGTATTGGATCTCTTGGAACTGGATGTGGTTATGACTCACCTAACATGGATTCTAGGTACTGAACTCCAGTCCTCTGCAAGGACTTGACCACTGAGCCATTTCTATAGCTTTATCAGTTTATTTTTTATGTGGCATAAAGTTAGTTAACTAACTTTCCCAGGTGACATAAAATAACAATTTTCTCAAGTTAAAAATATTTTGATTATTTCTAATGTACAGAAATATTATTGTACTTATTATTAAAATATGTGTGTGTGTGTGTGCACGCACCATGTGGAGGTCAGAGAACAACTTGCAGGAGTCAGTTCTCTCCTTCTACCATGTGGGTTCCAGAGATCAAACCAGGCCAGGCTTGACAGGAGTGCCTTTACTCACTAAGCCATCTCGACAGCCCTATTTATATTTTGAGACAAGGTCTTGCTATGTAGCTCAGACTGGACTTGAAATCACAATCCTCCTGACCTAGCCTTCTGAGCTTTGGGCTTACAGGCCTGAACCACCATACCCAAGCTTCTTTCGATTGTTATGCCTCATTTATTTTTCTCTCCCAGAAGTGGGCACTGTGGTGAGACCCTATCTTAAATCAAAACCCCAAGCAAAATAGAAATTTTGATTTATGTATTCTCATTATAATCTAGGTTTAAATTTTTATGATTTTTCTGTGGTGGCTCCCTTTCTTCCCATAAGCTATTTAGGAGTTCATTATTTGATAATAACTTTTTAAGTGACAAAATCATTTTCTTTAAGAACTGGGCTGTTTCACACTTCCAAGTCATAAAAATGGACACCAAAAATTATCCCAGATGAAATTAAAAAGAAAAAAACACACCAGCAAACAAAAAACCAGCATTCCATGACCAAGAGAACATCTCTGTCCCTTCTCCTCCATATAAAACATCCTAACTACAGTCAGGAGGCTGGAACGATGGCTCAATGGTTAAGAAGACCCAGCACCCCAACCACCTGTAACTCCTGCTCCAGGGGATCCAATCCCTCTGGCCTCCAGGGGCACTTGCAGCCACATGTACGTACCACCTCCTACTGGGCCCCACATATTCTTCCAAAAAATCTTTTTAAAAAAGACAACAGCTAAGGAAATCAGGTGAAATTTTGATTGATGTAGTCTGGATTTAAGAGCTAACTTGGTACTTGGGAAATATGGGAGCCTGGGTGAATGATCCTTCTGTGCTTCAATTTCACCTAAAAGAATGGTCTGTCTCACTATGTTGTTGAGAGGTGTTTGTATCCAGCTGTCACTCAATAAGGAACATTGTCTTTTATCGACCTTATTGTTAATTATCTTTCTTCAGTATATTTTAAAGACAGAGTTTCATGTGGCCCAGGTTGGTCTCCAACTACCTATATAGCCAAGATGACCTTGAACTTATAATCCTCTTGCCTCTGCCTGAGCTCTAGCGTCACATGTGTGTGCCACCACTCCTGGTTTACGTGGTGCTGGGGGTGGATCCCAGGACTTTGTGTTTGTTAGGTAGGCAATCTGTGGACTGAGTTACATCCTCAACCCTTATTTTACATTAAAAAGTGGCGGGGGGGGAGGGTGGAGAGTGCTAGATGCTAGTCAGTCTCTCATTGAACCTGCAGTTCACTGGTTTGACTGGGCTGGCAGCCACAAGTCCTGGGGATCCTTCTACCTCTTTTCCATAGCACCGAGGGAACCACCCTGCACTGCTGCACCTGTAGGTTTTTTTAATATGGGTTCTGGGAACCACACTCGGGTCCTCATGTGTGGGCAGCAACTGTTCCACTGGCTAAGCCCCATTCCAGCCCATACTTTCTATTTTTACTGCGGCCATGTTGGTCACTGTGATTATTTTCCAGGTTTGTAAGGATTCATGTTCCAAAGAGTTTTGTTGGCCCTGTGTCCTAAATGTTCTCACCTCTCTCATTCCTATTCATACAAACACACATTGGACTGACACAGAGGTCCAGTGTCTTCTTTTGTAGTCAAATTATGCACATAATTATGCACATAAATGCTAACAACACAGAACCCACAGGTTGGGGCCCACACTCAGACTGGTCCACAAAGATGAATCCATCATCTACAGATAGACGGCAGCTCAGCCATCCCACTCAGAATCTACCAGCCTTCTGAAAGATCCCAAAGCCCCCAACAAAGTGGGCTCCATTCACACAAAGCCAGTACAGGCAGAGACCTCCTTCTCACTTCCTTTGGGTTGGTCTTATTTTAGTTTGTTGTTGTTGTTGTTGTTGCTGTTGTTCTAGAGAGTTTATCATCTGTCCCTCTTGCTCCTTACCCAGCCCCCAAACCTCCCCCCTCCAGTCTCCACTGCGCATGTGCTCTGCATCCCTCCCCCAACCTGGGTACCAGTAGGCGCTCCCAGGCGCCGGCAGCTGAAGAGATGGAGCAGACTCACCAGGCACGCCCGGCCCCTTAAAACGCTGTGGTCTGGAGCTGCCCTCCCTCCCTGCAGCTCGTAGCAGGGATGGAGTAAACGGGACCCCTCGACTTGCCCGCAGGATCAGCGATGGAGTTAAAGCAATCTTTGTCTACCCATCTGGAAGCGGAGAAGCCTCTGAGGCGCTATGGGGCGGTGGAGGAGACGGCATGGAAAGCGGAGGGACTGGGGAGAAGTGAGTGCTCGGGCTGGGATGGCGTGGGGACAGTTCCGGGACCTGTGTGCTGGGGCTGGTGGTCACCAGAGCGGGGCCGAAAAGACTAGGGAAGCGCCCCCGCAGCCAGGCTAGCAGCGTTGCACATTGCCCGGTGCTCTCTTCACTAACAAAAGGGGGCACCTCCGGGGCGGGGAGGTGGGCTGCACCCGGGGGCTCTGGAAATGCAAAGCAGCTAAGCCAGAAGGAGGTTGGACTGGCCTGCGAAGCCCTGGATCCGGAGCTTGCAGCAGGTCTTGCTGTCCTGGGAAGGATGCTCTTTGCTGAAACCCAGGGGCGAGATGCGCTAGCTAGGGCGTTGGGATGCTCGAGGGTGCTGGAGCCACAGGGCCAGCTTGGAAAGCACCCACGTCCCTGGAGAGGGGGGAGTGTCTGCCTGCTCTCCCTACCATGAGGTTCAGGGCACAGCCTCAGTAGCTTCTCCCCCACCTCCTCCTGGGTCAGATGAGAGGGAATACCGAGGAAGAGGTCGCCCTGAGCAAGCCCTTGACTTAGTGATGGGCTTTGGCTTGGGTTCAGTCCTCGGTGGTTCTGAAACAGACCGGCTGTATTTGCTGTTTCTCTCGATGGTGTTTTGGTACCACATACAGACATTTCTGAATGAACCAAAGACTTTTGTCTTCCGTTCGTTGGACACTATGCTTGAGAACTCTGCAAAGCGTAGAGGCTACCTGGGGTGCTCTAGGGTCACTAGATGCTTCTGCAACCCCAGGGCCATCTCAGCACCGCCTCCCCACCTCCTGCTGTGGCGGCTTGCCAGGCAGCTCTGATGCAGCCTGCCAGGCTGGGGAGAAACCCTTTTCTACTTCCTGGGGCTCTGGGTCACTGGGCTCAGTGCTCTTCCCAGCACAGATTTCTAAGTTACACTGGGCTAAAAGTATTGTAAATGTGCCTCTTTCCAGTCCTCACCTGGGAGAAAGTGTGCTTTCTCTATACTTCTAACTACGAACTCAGAAAATCTTCCTAGAATGGTTCAGCTGTATTCTATATTCGGATTTCCAGTTCAAATGTCTTCTTTCCACTTTGATGCCTCTCCTTATGTTTCCAACCCATTTCTTTCTTTCTGATCTCTTTTGAAGACCCGGTTTCTTCCTCCTGTTTCATTCATCCCAGACTCTTTGGCTTTCATGCTTTGGAGGTAACCTTAGAGCTGCTAGTTTTTGTGTCTTAAAAGCTCAGAATAATACCACCAGTGGCTGCCTTTTATTGCTAGATTGCCATGTACTAAGAACTTTGGGTGCACCAGCGCAAGCGCAGTTAATTCTTGCAACAACCTCCCATGGCCATTGTGACAACCCTTGCATAGGTGAGCCCCTTACTGGGGCTTGTTAGGGAATATGGCTGGAAATGGCAGACCCAGGACTCAGATGCATATTTATTGGACCCCAGGCTTTTTTCTTGAAGGTTGATTGCTTTCACATTTTCAGGAGCCTTCCTGAGTCTGGTGAGAAGATGATCAGTGATTTTGTAAGCCGAGAGCAGCCCTGTTGGTCTCTGGAGTTCACAGTGGCCTTGAAAGAAGGCTGGGTCCCCATGGGTAGAAGCTGTGAACAGTTGAGGAGTCCCTGGTTTGAATCTAACCCCGCTCTTCTGCTGATGGTGACAAGGTGTATCTCTGTGTGCACTCTGCCTCTGTTCTCTGAAAGTGGGGATAATAATAGCACTTCCTTATGACTTTTTATGAATATTAAATAGGATGGTGTATGAAGAGCTCAAGGTAAGTACTCAGGACATATTGCTGCTGCCTATTATTTTACTACTCCATCTGCAGAAGGAACTTGCAAGAAACAAAGTAAAGCAAGACCCTGTGTAATATTGACTAGTTCCCCAGCAGCTCTCACTTATTGTTTTAAGCCAGCATCTCATGTAGCCCAGGCTGGCCTCAGATTATGTAGCCAAGGACAACCTTAAACTCCTGATCCTCCTGTTTCTCCCTCCCAAGTGCTGACATGATAGGCATGTGACTATGCCTGGCTTGTCGTAACTCTCTTTCAGCCTTTTATTTTCTCACCCTTTCATTAGGAAAAAAATTTTCAAGCATACAGGAAAATTGCAGCAGCAAGAACCCAGTTGATATCATTGGAGTCCCTGAAAATTTTGTACTTTAAAATTTTGGGCTACAAGGCATGAAGGTTCGCTCATCCCTTCTCTTCCAAACCATTAGTGGTTCTGAGGCAAGCCTCCTGGTTTAACGCAAGATCACTTTCTTACTCGTTTTGGCATGGATTCCCCAAATCCATCCCCCTAGCTCTTTAACCGATTCAAATCTGAAACCTTCTCAAAATCAGAATCCAGAGGCCTGCTTTGGCATCTTAAATCTGGCAAGTTTTACTATTTCAATCCTTGCCTATAGCCAGGCAGTTTTGGCTTTGTGTGTCTGTGTCTGAGTGTGTGTGTTTGCGTGGGTGTGGATAGAGTTTGTATCTGAGTCTGTATGTGTGTGTGTGTGTCTGAATGTGTGTGCCTGAGTGTATGTATGTCTGAGTATGTGTGTCTGTGTCTGAGTGTGTGTCTGTGTGTATCCTCACACCATTTCAAGTCACAAGGGATCTGGAGCTCTATACCATAAACCTGGGCCTCCATTTACTTATTAATGAGTTGTGCAAACTAATACTATTGGTTCTGTGACAAAAGGACTGCTGAGTGACGCTGTGCTGCCTGACACACTGGAGAACAGAACTGGCCCATTAAGAACACAGCTGTTCTGCTTGACTTCTGCACACATTTAAATATTTATGCTAAAAGAGGGAGGAAAGATGGCAGAACTGGTTGTTTTAGGTTAACTTGCTGGCTTTCATTTCAACTGCAGTATTGATTCATTTATTTATTTAGAGATAGGGTTTCACATAGTCCAGGTTGGACTAGGACTAGCTATATAACCAAGGATGGCTTTAAACTTAAAAAAAATACCACATTTATTTAATTGCATGTGTGTGTGTGTGTGTGTGTGTGTGTACATAGGCATCATAGGCATGTGTCCCATGGTGGTACACATGTGTAGGAGCTGGTTCTCTCCGTCTACCATGTAGGTCCTGATCAAACTTGGGTTTTCAAGGTTGTCAGCAAGTGTTTTTACCTGCACATCAGTCTCTGATTTTGTACTTCTGATCTTCCTGCCTCTGCTTCCTAAGTAGATGGTACCACCACGCCTGGTCTTTGTACTGCTGGGGATCAAACTCATCACTTTGTCCATGCTAGGCAAGTACTCTACCAGCTTAGCTCCAGCTCCAGCCTCAGCTACAACACTTCACTTTATTATTACCATTATTTTTATTTTATGTGTGTGAGTGTTTTGCCTGAAGGTACTTAAGTGCACTCGTGTTGTGCAATGCCTGCAGAGGCCAAAAGAGGGCACTGGATCTCCTGGAACTGGAGTTAGCCACCATTGTTAGCTGCCATGTGGGTGATGGGACTGAACCCACGTGCTCTGCCAGGGCAGCAGTTTTCTTAACCATTGAATCATCTCTCCAGCCCCTATCATTACTAATATTATTTGTGGTATTGATGATTGAATTTAGGACTTCATGCATGCTACACAAGCACTCTACTGTATTTTAAGACAGGGTCTCACTAAGTTACCTAGGCCTTGAACTTAGGTTAGTGTCCATGTAGGACTTGAATTTGGGATCCCCTTAGGCCTGCACCTAAGCTACAGTTTTTAGATGACGATATGGATTCAGTGTAGTTACAGTAGAAAAGAATGAAAGCTGGGCTCACACCTGACATCCAGGCACTGGGGACGTGGTGGCAGGAGGATCAAGAGTTCAAGGTCAGGGGCTAGAGAGAAGGCTTAACAATTAAAAGCACTGGCTGCTCTTACAGAGGACTGGGATTCAGTTACCAACACTCACATGGCAGCTAACAACTGTCCGTAACTCCAGTTCCAGGGGATTTGACATACTCTTCTGACCTGTGGCCATTGCATGACATGCAGGTAATACACTCATACACATAAAAAAATAAATAAATAAGTAAAATAAAAATAAAATATTTAAAAAAATGGGAATAATCATAGATATGGACATTTGGGGATCTTGGAGTCCCAAATGGACAGAAGTCCTTTAACACAGTGACTGCCCTGATATGAGCCCTAGATCAATGCTGATTGCATATCAAAACAGGACCTAAGTGGACAGCACCTTGTATTTATTTGCAGAGATTATTGCAAAGTCGACACTCACAGCTCTTCGTGGCTTCCGTTTCTCTGCGGAGTGTGGATGAGGGCTGTGTCTCCACGGGAGTGTGTGGGAAAGGTGTTTCTCTGGTGATCTTTTTTTCCCTCTTCTATGCTAGGGATTGAGCCAGGCCTCGTGCATGCATAGAAATGTCTTTGTACCCTTGAACAGTATCTAGTATTTTCTCACTTGAGAAATTTCTAAGAAATTGCTTCTATTTGCTCTCTCCTCTCCCCCACCCATTTTGTGAGACAGGCTTTCTCTGTGTAACCTAGGCTGGCCCCTGACTTGGGGTCCTTCAGTTTCTACCCCACCTCCCATCCATCTTCAACAGCATTTTCCCATAAGCACTGAGGTGTTTTTTTTTTTTTTTAATAACTCAGTTGGAAAATGCATAGTGACATTTCAGTGTGGCGAGATCTATAAAAATATTGCTTTCAACCAACTGTAATTAATTGAGGGAGACGTGAAGACAAGGTGCCTTTTGAGAAGGCTTGGAGCTTGAAGAGCGAAGTGGGCTGCTGTCAGGGGCGTTTCTTGACAGATCTGAATATGCCTTAAAGGATGGTCAAGGTTTTAGAGAGAGGAGTTGGGGAGAAGGTGACCTAGAGTAGAGGTAGAGGGTAGAACGAGGGGGTGTGGGGGTGGGGGGGATTGCCAAGCATATCAGGTAGAAGAGAGAGAGACAGGAATGAAGCAGCAAGCTTCCCAGAAGCCCAGGGGATCTGACTGTTATTTAAAAACCCAAAGATGTGTACTGACTAGCAAGCAGATCATTAACTGGCCAGTGTTTCAGGTTTAATAGACAACACGGGGCTTGACTTAGTATGACTTACTGGCCGTCTGTGTTAACATGAAGGTTTTTATACTGTTTCTCTGGTTTGGATTATTTCTCCTGACTTCAAACTCTCTGCTGGATTAAATAGGCTAATTTTATTATTTTGTTTTATTTTAGCATTATTTTTTCCTTCTTTTGAAAAAGTATTATTTTAATGTTATGTGTATGAGTGTATTGCCTGCGTGTGTTTAAGTGCACCCATGTCATGCAATGCCCACAGAGGTCAGTAGAGGGCGTCAGATTCCCTGGAACTTGAGTTACAGACGGTTCTTAACTACCATGTGGGTGATGGGATTTGAACCCGGGTCTCCTGCAAGAGTAGTCAGTGCTCTTAACTGCTGAACCATCTCTCCAGCTTTCATTTTTTACTTCTTATTATAGAAGTAATATGTGCTCTTTCCTTTTCTTCCTTTTTCCTCTCTCTCCTCCTTTCTTTTCTTCCTTCCTTCCTTTCTTCTTTCTTTCTTTCTTTCAATTGGGCCTCCTGTAGCTCAGGTTCCCTTCTAATCACTATATAGCCAAGGATGACCTTGAATTCCTAATCTTCCTGCCCCTGATTCCCAAGTGCTATGATGACAGGTGTTGCCACACATCTGGCTAATACATGCACTTTACAGAAACTTCAAGTCATCTGAAATATGAAAACAAAGTGCCAGATGACCAGACTGTGTTCCGTACTCTCATCAACAAACAGGCCCTTCTAAGTGGCAGGCAGTGTCTGGGGAATGTGGATTCAGCACTGAACAAGGCAAAGACTTAACCCATATGTGGAGACTCTATATAGGGGACACCAGGATATGGACTGGGAATAAGGGTGTCAGATAATACCCAAGCAGAGTACCAGTCATGATAAATGTTTCCTGGGAACTCCTAGGGGAGGGATCTGTCCCAACTGCTGGTCAGGAAATACTTCTGGAGAAACATTTTGACATTTTGACATGCACCTAGTAGGGAACCAAGCTGCAGATGTAAAGGCCTTTGGAGTATTAGAGGAAGAGTCAGGCAAGTGTAGGGATTATTCAGAAAGGAGGCAGGCTAGGTATGACCGCAATTGTGGTTTAAAAAAAAAAAAACGATGGGAAAGTTTGGAGTTTATTATCATGGCAAGACATGCTGCTGGCCACGTTCTTCCATTTATTTATTTTTATTTATTTTTAATCTAGTCTGTGTGTATAACTGCATGTCACAGAGTACACGTGGAGGTTAGGGAACAACTTTTAGAAGTCAGTTCTTTCCTTCTATCGTGTGGGTCTTGGGATTGTTAAACTTGGTTGCAAGTGCCTTTACTTAGTGAGCCTTCTTGCCAGCCCCTGTGGAGCCATTTTATGTAAGAGACTAATGCAGGCTGGCTTTGTTTTAAAAGGTCAGTTTAGCTACTCAAGGGAGATTAAGACCAAGAGAAGTAAGCTGTGATCGACTTGTGTCACTTGAAGTGTTCCTGCTTCCTTTCTAATAAAGTCTACTTTGGGCGAATGGTAGGAACAGCCTTGAGTGAAAGGTTGACAAGGGCGAGGGATGGCCTGGCTGGGCCCCGGGACACTGAGCACTGTGTGAAGAACTGGAAGATGGGATCATCTGTCTACCGAAGCTGACAGGAGGCTAACCTTGTTGTTATGGGAACTACAGGAGCAGAGATGTGAAGTTAGGAATATGCTGGTGTTGAGTCACATACAGGTGACACGCTCAACTTCTACCTCAGGCAGGCCTAGAACTCACCGTGTAGTCCAGACTGGCCTCAAACTCCTAGTGATCTTGCCTCAGCTCTCTGAGTGCTAGGATTATAGGCATGAGCTTCTCATCCTTCCTTTGTTTAAAAAAATCTTATGTGTGTGAGTGTACTGCCTGCATGTGTGTAAGTCACCTGTGTTGTGCAGTGCCCATGGAGATCAGAAGAGGGCATTGGGTCCCCTGGAACTGCAGTTACAGATAGTTGTTAGCTGCCATGTGGTGCTGGGAATCAAACCTGAACAGCAAGTGTTCTTAACCCCTGAGCCATCTCTCCAGCCTCTGCTAGTCCTACATTATGCTTGGAGAAGCTGAGGTGTAGGGAGGTTAAGGATGTTTCCCGCAGGCCTTAAAGTCAATAAGTGGCTGAGGTGAACCTGAATCTAGGCCTCTTAAACTCTAAATCCCTTTTGAGGGAAATCTGTTATTCTCAGCATACTGAAGAAGTTGAAGAGAATGGAGATGAAGCAAGACACAGCCCCAAACCTCAAGAAGCTTACTGCCTTGGGGAGAGGGGACACAGTTACAAAGAGCACCACAGCGACACCAACAGGATGAGACCAGAGCTGCATGCAAACATAAGCAGAAGAGGAGACTGGCGCACAGTAGGGACTCCAGGCCAATAGCAGAGAGGAATGTTTGTACTGGGCCTGTGGGCTAGGCAGTTTCCAGAGGTGACAAGAAGAGAGAAGGGCATCTCAGGTGAGCTGCCAGTTTGAAGAGGGCATCTTGGGTGAGCTGCCTGCTTGAGTGCAGGGAGGAGATTTCAAAGGCCAAAGTCCGTGTGCTCAGCCTTGGGTTTTGCTTTGATGTATTTTTCTGCTTCTCTTCCCATTGGCTTAATGAAATCTGTTTCCTTGACTTGTGTGTTGTGTGGTTCCCTCGTCCCCGTGTCAATCACTTCTTTCCTCCATGCATATGTGGGTTGGAGGCCAGCATAGGTGAAGGCTCATTCCTGGTGTAGCCTTTCAGAGCACTATTCAGGAGCATCGCCCAGAGAGGCTTACCACGCAGACCTCTTGTTTTTTCACAGTTCATTTGCTGGGCAGACTTGAGCATATCTGTGTGCTAGCCTCAGAGGCCCAGGGTGGAGAGGGTCAAGGATCAACCCTACTGTGTGCTATCTTCAGAGGGACAGAGCAGAGGGAGTCCAGACTTGAGCATTTATTGTATGCTAGCCTTGAGGCCTAGAGTGCAGAGGGCTGAAACTTGACCTTACTGTGTGCTAGCCTCAGAAGGCTCAGAGGGTAGAGGGCCCAGACTGGACCCTAGAGAAATTCTCTGTCTTTTCCTTTTTCTTGTTCTGCTGCTTTTTAGCCCTAGAATCTTGGGTTAGGCCTCATACCCCTAAGCCTCAGTTTCCTAATCTGTAAATGGGCACACTCCCCTGAGGACTAAACAGGCTAGTAACACAGTGTGGTGTTGATATATCCATGTCATTAACAGATTGATTCTCATGGTATTAAGGCTCAGCTCATTTCGGCTGACATTTATTAAGAATTGCTGGAGCCTGTGAGGTGGCTCAGTGGTAAAGGCACTTGTTACAAAGCCTGGTGACCTGAGTTTGATCTGCAGAACCCACATGATAGGAGAGAACTGACAGCCACAAGTTGTCTTTGACCTGCACACATGCACCATGGTATACATGCATACACATACACATAACACTTATAATTTAAAAAAAAAAGAAAGAAATGCTGGGGTGTGGAGTTGGCTTAGTCAGTAAAGCGCTTGCTGTGCAAGCAGCAGGACCTGAGTTCAATCCCCAGAAATACAAAAAAAGTCAGGTTTGGTGGCATGCACTTGTGTTCTCAGTGCTGAGGAGTGACAGGCAGATCTGTGGGGTGCGATGGCCAGCCAGCTTAGCCTACTTGGCAAGCCCCAGATCAGTGAGAGACCCTGTCTCCAGAAAACAAGGTGAATGGCACCTGAGAATGATCCTGAGGTTGACCCCTGGCACACATGTGCACAGCATGTACATGTATGTCTGTGTACATACACAAACCTGCATGCTCCTACATCTTAAAGGCTGTTAGGCTGGGGAGAGCTGATGGCCCTAAATTAAACAGAAGAACCAGCACGGGTTCCACAAAATCCAAGTTCCAAGATGACTACCATGCATGACATGAGTTATTCTGTGCATTTTGAGTTCCCAAATAAGTAGTTAGTCATTCTTCTGTTTATCCTCCCATCTGTGCACCCATGCAGTCATTCAACCTGTGCTTGCTGAAGGGTTCTTCTGCCTGGCAGTGTGCTCAGTCCCCAAGAACACAGCACCCCTGCCTTCAAATGATAGAGGACAGTCGGAACAGTTTGTTTTCCGTGATGCTAAACAGAGGCACTTGAATGTGCCCTTCTGCAATGGAAGCCAGGACGCACTGCCCTCTCGGCCAAATGCCGGCAAGAGATTCATTCAGTTGTTTTGCTACAAGCGTATTTTTGCCGCCCCTTGAGAAGATGAAGCTTAATAGGGTCAAATAGGGCTTTATGGGCTACACTGAATGCAATCACTTGCTTTTGTCTTCCTATGGGGGCTGTGACCACCGAGACCCTGAGCATCCCATTTGCTGTGAATAGTGAATGCCTAGTACCCAGTATGTTATTTGCCACTAAGATGATTCTCATGGAATCGATAGCTGCTGAAATGGGAGGCTGTTAATACATGAGGCCAAGGTGTAAATGATTTAATTGTGTTTTATAAACCTTTACAATCATCAAACTGAGAAATAAAGTCAGCCAAAGCCCTGGTTGGTCTGAACAGGACGCCTGTCTGCTTTGATGGTTTGTTCCCGATGCTATGCTTAGATCAACGTCCTTACTTTCAGCCGGATATGCGAGTTTAAGATCACACATAAAGGAACAGGCATGGCACTGGTGTTGGGACCTGGAAGCACTGACAATGTGACCATGGATAGAGGCTGGTGCCTCACCTACAGGTACCAAGCTCCTTGATTCCTAGATCCACCAAAGGTGAGGGACACTGTTCATAGTTTGAGTTTGGGAAACACACACACACACACACACACACACACACACACAAGCCAAGGCCACATTTTAGCATACTGGTCCATTGCTTCTTGGCCTTTTGGCCAAGATCAAGCGCAACATACTGGTCCATTCAAAAGGCATTCAGATGTCATGCAGAGAACAGGAGGGGGCATGCTGGTGGGACTATGGCATGTTGTAGTGTTTTAGGAAAGTACCAGATAACAACATTCATTATACTCACACAGGGCTGCAGAGATGGCTTAGTTGCTAAAATGCCTGCCACAAAAGCTTGACCACCTGAGTTCGATTCTTAGCACCTACGGAAAAGCTGTATGTATCGGTGTGTGCCTGTAACCCAGAGCTACGGAGCTGGAGACAGGGAGAGTCCTGGGGCTTGCTGGCCAGCCGACCTAGCTGAACCAGTGAGCTCCAGGTTCAGTAAGAGACCCTGTCTCAAATAAGGTGGAGAGTGATAGAGGAAGACTCCTGACCTCAAACTCTGGCCTCCACACACTTGCACACATGCACATACATTCACATAAACATGAAGATGTATCTCTGCATACAGCACACGCACACACATGCACACTTCTCATATGTTTTGACACAGCAACCTTGTTTCTGGGATTCTATCCTTTATTGAACGCTGAAACATTTATACCATCTGAAGAGAAACTAGAGCATATGGAATTCTATCCAACAGAAAGGCTAGAGCACAAAGAATGGCAGAAAACTACACAGAGTGATGACACACTGGAAGAATGGTTGTTATTGCTCATTCACTGTGAAATGATATGCAGCAGTTAAAAAGGAATGCCTTTTTAATGCCTTCCAGTTGTCTTGGAAGTATCACTGAGGGAAAGAAAAGAGATCCAGGAAGTGGCTGAGGTAGGACTATTCTTGTGAGACAAAGACTCATGCTGTCTCTTGATCTCAGTCTCCCTTTCTCTCTCAACTTGTCTGTCTATATACAGTATCTATCTATATACCTATAATCTATATCTCATATATATGCATTCATTTGTATATGTGATTTTATTAGTGTGGGAAAAATATATTAATCAGCTTTGCACTACTGCAATGAAATGCCTGAGGCAGTGAACTTGTGAAGAGAAAAGGTGTATTTAGTTCATGCCTTTGGAAGTTCAAAGGCTAAGGACAGCAGGTCACTGGAGTGTGTGTGTGTGTGTGTGTGTGTGTGTGTGTGTGTGTATGTAGAGAAAAATGGGAGAGAGGAAGGGAGAGAGAGAGAGAGAGAGAGAGAGAGAGAGAGAGAGAGAGAGAGAGAGAACTAACTCCAAACTACACTATCTAACCACAGTATCAACCCATTTACCCCCAATGACCCAAAGGCCTCCTGCCAGGCCCAGCCTCCCAGAGTCCGCAGCACTTCCCAATATTGCCACCTGGTGGCCAAGTCCTCAATCACAATGAGTCAGAAAGGAACATAGCTTATTCCAATCACGGTAACATAGAAAAGTGTGCAAATTCTTACCATTAGATGGCAGGAAGCTGGGGCTGATGTGATGGGCCGAGAAAGGAGGAAGAAATGGGGAACAAGCAAAAAGTTATACAAAAAAAAGAGTTTCAGGGGCTGGAGAGATGGCTCAGCAGTTAAGAGCACTTGCTGTTTTTCCAGAGGACCCAGGTTTGGTTCCCAGCAACCACATTTCAGCTAACAACCTTCCATGACTCCCTCCAGTTCTAGGGAATCTGACTCTCTCTTCTGGCCTCTGAGAGCATTGCATAAAGTGGGTGCACTTATATATATGCAGGCAATACAATCACATATACAAAATAAAAATAATATATAATTTTTAAAGAGTTCAGTAGGAAAAATGCACATATGATCATAACTATATGTTTATGCTAAACTGTGTGTGGGCTGGGAGAAGGGCCATCCTTACCTCAGAAATGTTAGAGTGAGTGTGTGTGTGTGTGTGTGTGTGTGTGTGTGCAATGTGGGTCTCAGCATTGAGGAAACAGTTTTATCTGATGTAAACCTTCCCACCCAAACTCTGTAAATATTGTTCATGTTTTTTATTGCATCTGGAAATCAAGGAGCAGAGAGATAAGCACGTAGCTCCATTAATCAGGGAGATGGCATTTGAACCCAAACTGTCTGGCTTAAGAACTCCATAGCACTACGAATGTGCAGAGGCAGGGGCACAGGGAATCCAGTCCATAGCACTACGAGTGTGTGGAGGCAGGGGCACAGGGAATCCAGTCCATAGCACTACGAGTGTGCGGAGGCGGGGGCACAGGGAATCCAGTCCATAGCACTATGAGTGTGTGGAGGCAGGGGCACAGGGAATCCAGTCCATAGCACTACGAGTGTGTGGAGGCAGGGGCACAGGGAATCCAGTCCATAGCACTACGAGTGTACAGAGGCAGGGGCACAGGGAATCCAGTCCATAGCACTACGAGTGTGCAGAGGCAGGGGCACAGGGAATCCAGTCCATAGCACTATGAGTGTGTGGAGGCAGGGGCACAGGGAATCCAGTCCATAGCACCATGAGTGTGTGGAGGCAGGGGCACAGGGAATCCAGTCCATAGCACTATGAGTGTGTGGAGGCAGGGGCACAGGGAATCCAGTCCATAGCACTACGAGTGTGCGGAGGCAGGCCACGTGGGAACCACTGCATCTTCCTTATTGTGCTGTGAGGCTAAAATTGTTCCAAATGGTCTTTTTGTAAAAAGTCCATATATTTCCTCCTATAGGTACTTGTAAATATCTATTCTCTTCAATTTCACTGGTATTATGTATGTGCAAAACATTTATTGTGTGTGGGAGTGGGTGCATGTGTGCCATAGTGTGTGTGTAGAGGTCAGAGGACAAGCTGTGAGAACTGGTTCTCCCTTCCATCGTGTGGGTTCTGGAGATTGGATTCTTCTGGTCATCAGTGGCAAGTGCCTTTCCATGCTAAGTCAGCTCTCCAGCCCTTGGCCATTCTCTTAAGAAGGCTTGGATGGTCCAAGGGGTGGCCATTCTCAATGGAACCTGCTCTCTTTGAAGACTGGGCCACCGGCATCCTAGTGATTCTCAGTGTTGTGAAAGGAAATCCCTCAGTGTCTGTCACTCTGATCTCACAGAGAGACGGGGAATAGGCAGGGAGGACTGGAGGGAAGAGACAAACCAGCTTTTCCTTAACTGATGTGTTTACGCAGCTGTCTTAGCCCTAGCAGGCTGCCACAACACAATAGCATAGCTTGGGCGGCTTGGAAACAATAATTTATCGTTCACAGTTCTGAAGTCTGGAAGTCCACGTTCAAGGTGTCTGCGGATTCCTGTCTTATAAATATCTGTCTTCTCTGTGTATCCTCATATAGGAAAGGGGCAAAAGAGCTCTCTGAAATCTTTGTGTTTGCGTATGCATGGGTACACGCTCGTGTGTGTGTGTGTGTGTGTGTGTGTGTGTTGGGTGTCTTCCTCTACTGTTCTCTACCTTTTTTTTTTTTGAGATAGGGTCTCACTGTGAGGCCCTCAAGGGCCTGAACTTGCTATGTAAATCAGGCTGACTTCAAGTTCACAGAGATTCACTGCCTCGGCTGGGATTAAAGGCAAGCACTACCACACCCAGCTCCGTCTGATTTTTCAAGACAGAGTGCCTCACTGAACTGGACTTCACCAATTCTGCTGGCCTGGCTGGCCAGTGGGCTCTAGGGATTCTTCTGTCACTGCCTCCTGGGGGTCCAGATCACAGGATTGGGCTTCTTTTGCATAAGTGTTGGGAATGCAAACTCAGGTCAGCATGCCTGAGCAGGAAGAACTTCACTGACTGAAACACCTCCCTAGCTCCTGGAATCTCTTTTCTAGAGACACCAGTCCTACTGACAAAGACTTGACTGCATCACTTTCCCAAAAGCCACACCTCCTCATTCCTTCATCTTGGGGTTAGGTTTCCACTTATGAAATGTGGAGGTGCTTAAACAGTCTACAGTGGAGGAAGAGGAGGTTAAGACCGCTGAGAACTGGAGATGTGTCTGGGTCTTACTCCAAGGGTGAAATGCTTTCAGCTCTTAAAGGGGGCCATTGTTCTGACAAGGAGCAAAGGTGCGCTGAAATTATTTCCATTTGGTTCGTCTCATGCGTAAAGTGCTAGGGTGAAATGGAACCTCTCCTCTCTGTGCTTACAGGGCTGTGTAAATCTGGACACCCTCCATCCATCATTGCGGGACCCATCCATCTTCATCCTCTTTAAATAGACACAGTGAAGGCGTCCCTGGAGCTCTTCCTGGTGGTTAGAACCAGTGTACACGAGGTCCTGAAGCGCAACCCAGCTGGGGCCAGGGCGGCTGGGCTGGGTGCCAGGAGCTGAGAGACCCATTTTCCTAGGGATCGGTTCTGCCTTCGTCAGAGCTTTTGTTATTTCCCAGATGCTTCTCCCAAGGGGAACTAGGTTAGCTTCATCGTCTCTGCCGAGACAGAGATCTTTCAATAAACAGAGGTATGATTCATAAAGTTAACTGTGAGCTGGTGTCTTAGCTACTTGTCTTTCTCTGATATAATGCTTGACAAAAGCAATTTAGGGAATGGTTTATTTTGGTTCACAATTGATTATAGTCCATCAGGGTAGGAAGTCATGACAGCGGGAGCTTGAGGAGGTAGCTGGCCACACTGTATCCACAGTAAGGAGGAAGAGAGGGATGAATGCAGATGCTCATCTCACTTTCTTCTGTTTTTCAGTCTAGGACCCTAGCCCATGGAATCGTGCTGCCCACAGTTAAGGTGGCTCTTCCCATCTCAGTTAATCTGACCTAGGTATTGCCTCACAGTCATGCCCCGAGGCTTGTCTCCTACATGAGTCTAATTCCTCTCACATTGACAATGTTAATCTTTATAACTGGCTTTTAAAGTTCACATATTTTTTTTGAGACAAGGTCTCCTGTAGCCCAAGTTGGCCTGGAACTTGCTATATAGCTGGAATGATGTTGAACTTCTGATTCTCCTGCCTCTGCTTCCAAGTGCCAAGATTACAAGTGTGCACCACCATACCTGGTTTATACTGTACCAGGGACAGAACCCAGGGCTTCATGCTTGTGAAGCAAACACTTCGTCATCCGAGTTACATCCTTAGCCCTTAAAGTTTACAACATATTTCCATTTAGTACATTTACAGAGTTGGGCAAACATTACCTCTATTTCACTCTAATACATTTGTTCACCCCTAAAGGAAACTTTGGACTCATTATGCAGTTCTTCTCCATGAACTTACAGAGGAGAAAAGGTTTCTTCTCTTCCCCTATTGCTAGGCTTATGACTGAGATATCTATAGAAAAAGATGATTAACAAAACATAAAAATCCATCTCATACAGTTTGAGTACCCCTTAGCTGAAATATCTGGGGCCAGAGGGGGTACTGATTTCTGGTTCTGGGATATTTGCGTGTGTTTGCATATATTTGCATAAACATAATGAGATATCTTAGTGATGGGACACAAGCTTAAACACTAAATTCATTTGTGTTTTCCATATATACCATGTACACACAACTGGGAGATCATTTAAAGCTTTTTCTTGATTTATTTTTATTTTTATATATGAGTGTTTTGCCTGCATGTATATAAGCACACCTGTGTCATACAATGCCCATGGAGAACAGAAGAAGGCATCAGATCCCCTGGAGCTGGAGTTATGGATGGTTGTTAGCTGTCATATGGGTGTTGCTAATGGAACCCAGGTCCTCTGCAAGAGCAGCCAGTGCTCTTAACCACTGAGCTATCTTCCCAGCCACTTTATACAATATTTTTAGTGCACTTTCATCTTGATTATGACCTGTTACTTCAGGTCTAGTGTGGAATTTTCTACTTGTGGTGTGGTACTGGTACTCAGTAGTTTCAGGTTTCTGGCTGGGGATGTGTCTTAGAAGAGGACTTGCCTAGCATGCCTAAGGTTCCATCCCCTGCACCATGGGTGAAAAAAAAAAAAAGTTTCAGTTTTTTACAAGCTGGCTATGGTGCCTCACACCTGTAATTCCAGCACTTGCAAAGCTGAAGCCGGCTTGCTGTGAGTTTGGGACCAGAGGAATCTACAGAGTGAGACCACGTTGTCATGAAATAAAATATTTCAGGGTTTTGAGCATTTCAGATTTGGGATTTTTCAAGTTAATATGCTTCACGGGAACATTTAGAAGAGAAAACCCAAAGAAACAAGGAAGTCTGAGTATTTTTTGCTTTTGGTGTTGCACAGAGCATGATTGGAGGACAAAGGGGCGCAGCACAGGGAGTAAGCTGGGGCGCTCAGCGAGGCTTGTTCACATGCCTCGCGGTGTCCTGTGTGGCATTCTGTATCTGTGTGCACGTGTGTGCACGTGTGTGCACGTGGAGACTAATGGTTAACCTCAGTGGCCATTCTTCATTCACTGCCCACCTTGATTTTGTTTGTTTGTTTGGGGTTTTGTTTTGAAACCTTTTTTATTTTATGTGTATGAGTGTTTTGCCTGCATGTATGTAAGTGCACCACATGGGAGCAATGCTTGTGGAAGCCAGAAAAGGCATTGGCTCCCCTGGAATTGAAACTACTAATAGTTGTGAGCCATCATGTTTGTACTGGGAACAGAACCCAGGTTTTCTATAAGAACAGCCAGTGCTCTTTACCCCTGAACCATCTCCCCAGCTCCTGTCTGTCTGTCTGTCCATCTGTCTCACTGACCTGGAGTTTGCTGAGGAGGCTAACTTGGTTGACTAGCAAGTCCCAGGACTCCTCCTCCAGGACTGGAATGAAGTGTGTCTGGCTTTTTTACATGGGTGCTGAGGCTCAAACTCCTCCTTATTCTTGTGAAGTGAGCACTTTACCTCCTGCGTCCTTTCCCCAGCCTGTATGACACTTCTTATCTTTGGTATGGACACAAGAAGGTCTTAAAGAAATAGCGTGAGGAGGCCCAAGTAGCCTTCCTATTTCTGCTGTAATCTTGGACGCCGAGGTGCCACATTTACGGTAGCATGTTCTGAACCTCTGTAGTACTTCTCCAAGTCCTTGGCACCACTGCTTTCTCTCTCTATTTATCTGCTCAGGATATTTTTATACAAGTAGAATTCATATAACATGCAACCTTTTGAGTCCAGCGTGTTTCTATAGCATCTTCTTCTCAAGGCTTCCCTGTGTCCTGGACAGCATCAGTACCTCCACACTTACTGCTAAACGATGCTAGTCTATAGGCTGGCTGCCTTCTGTTTATCCATCATTTGCTGGTGAGTACTGAAAGCTTGCCTGCACTCTACCACTGCCCTCTACCCTTCAGCTCTAAAGACTAGAATCTGGGGTGCAGACATGCTATCTAGTCCAAAGAATGCTCCTGTCCTTTCTCTTCATCCTTCCCCCAGGATTCTGCTCTCTTTCCCCACTGAGTTCTCACAGTGTCCTGCTCACACACACACCAGGCACTGGCTATCAAAATTGTTGCACATACTTGGGGGGAGGCCAAGAAAACCACAAATTAGAAGTTTCCGGAAACGGGAAGAACCTCTCTACGCAAAATGACTGCTTTTCTTCTAGGCTTTTCCTGCCCTGGAAATTTCCTGCTTACAACAAATTGAAGAAGAAACTGTCACTTCCACTTAAAACAAAAAATGCTGCAGGTGGATGACCAGAAACTGCTGTCCACATATCATCCCTGGCTGCTCCCCAAGGGGATGTGAGTCAGTCCAGTGAGCAGACTCTAAACTATCTCTAGAGCAGGATCCATGTCTGGGGACCAACCACTTCCTCTAAAGTGCCATTTCCCAAAGCACACAGGAAATAATGAATGCAAAGCACTCAGGGTGACAAAGGAGGACACCTCAGTCTCTACGTGCATGTGCATGCAGGTGTGTCATTCAGAGAGTGACATCAGATATCTTCCTCTATCACTCTCCATCTTATTTTCTTTTTTGTGATTTTTATTTTTTCCTTTAGGTGAATGTGTGTGTATCTATGTGAGTGTCTGTTACAAATGTGTGTGTGTGTCCTTGGGGCCAGAAGAAGGCATTGGATCCTCTGGAGCTGCTACAGGCAGTTGTGAGCCGCCTGATGTGGGTGCTGGGAATGGAACTCCTGTCCTCTGCAAGAGCAGCACTGGCTCTTAACTACGGAGCCATCTCTCCAACCCCACTATCTTATTTTTTGAGATAGAGTCTCTCATTGACCCTGGAGCTTTCTGACTTGGCTAGACTGAATGGTGAGCAAGCCCCAGGTATACTCCTGTCTCAGCCTCCTCAGGGCTAGGGTTCCCAGAGCATGCTGCTGGACTCGGCCTTTTTATTTTCAATTTTTTATTACATTTATTATGTGTGCATGCACACATGCCATGGCTCGTGTGTGGAGGTCAGAGGACAACTTGCAAGACGGTTCTCTCCTTTGCTATTAGGATCCCGAACTTGGGTTGTTAGGCTTAGTGGCAGGTGCCTTTACTTGCTGAACACCTTACAGGCCTGTGCCTACTTTTTTATGACAGAACTGAGGTCCTCATGCTTAAGCAGCACTTTACCACCTGAGCCATCTCCCCAAACTCAGGTTTTGTAAACTGAAATGAGCATGTCTGCTGATGAGGTTCAGGAGAAGGCAATGCTCATCATCCTCCTGTTAATGTTCTGACATATCAGGTGTTCCTAAAGCTTCAGAGGTTATTTCCTTGAGAAGGCCAGCGTCTGTGCAGATCCTGCTCTGTTTACTCTCAGTCATCTCAACTACTACTTTGGGACAGACTGAAAATGGGTGGTGCTGGGACAGTCTAGTCCTGTGGGATTCCTGTCTCTGGCTATACATTATAGTCCCTCAAGTCATATTTAACACAGTAAGCCCTTCACCTCTCCCTTTTATTTCAAAAATTATTTTTAATTTTATGTGTATGAGTGTATTGCCTGCATGTGTGTAAGTGCACCCATGTTGTGCAATGCCCGTGGAGGTCAAAAGAGGACACTGAATCCCCTGGAACCGGGCCAGAGGAGCAAGCCAGTAAGCAGCATTCTTCCATGGCCTGTGCTTTAGCTCTGACCTCCAGGTTCCAACCCTGAGTTCCTACCTTGGGCTCCCTCAGTGATGAACTGTGACCCAGGAGATGTGAGCCAAATAAACCCTTTCCTCCCCAAGTTGGCATTGGTCAGAGTATTTCATCACAGCAATTGAAGGCAAACTCCAACAAGCACAAACCCAGTGACAACTTCCTTTCAGTAGGCCCCTCCTCTTAAAGGCCCCACCACCTCCCAATAGCACCACCAACCGACTTGCCCTTGAGCCTTTTCTCTTCCCTTCTTTTCTCCTCTCTCAGACTGAGTCTCAAGGCACCAGGCTGCTCTTTTATGCTCCTGCTTCAACCTCCTGAGTGCTGATGTTACCCATTTGGCTGTATCTAACTAAGCGAGCCTGTGGGGGACATTTCAGATTCAAACTATACGTATGACAAAGAATTCCTCCTATATTAACATGAAAAGATAATTTTCAGAAAAAAAGGTGAAGTCTTGTCACAAAGATACAAAAAATTAAATTCACTGCTCAAAGACCATCATTTTTAGAAACAGTTAAAATCTTGTCACTTAGATACAAAAATTAAACACAAATTAAAGGTGGTATTCCAGGGCTGGGGAGGCAACTCAGTGGCTGGAGCATTTGCCCAGCATACATGAAGCCCAGGGTCCCATCCCTAACACCTTATAAAACTGGGCCTGGTAGTGCCTCCTATAATCCCAGCACTTTAAACCCAATGGGAGAACCAGAAGTTCAAGCTTTTCTTTGGGCTACATAGTGAGTTTGAAACCAGCCTGGGCAACACAAGTCCCTATCTCTACATAAGTAAATAAGTAAGTAAATAAATAAATATGCATTCTCATGAATGGGTGACAGATGCAGGTAGGTGTTATAACTGGTTTAAAAGAACCCAAAGAACCAGGTAGCTAATAGCCCAGGGATATTGAAAGGAATGTGCAAAGGAACATCTTGAATTTTCCTTGAGGGAGAGAGAATTGGACTGACCTTCTGTAAGATAGGCCAGAACTCGCATGTGGGCAGGAATTAGAAATTTCTAAGTTGTTATCTCTCCCCTGCCACTTACAGAGTTGTGAAATAGTGTGAAGACAATGAAAGGCTACACTCAGATCACCTGCAGAGGTGACCTCTCAGCTGTCCTTCTCTATCTGACATGTTCACAGGCTTTTTTTTTTTTTTTTTAACATGACTCATGTGCACTCCCAAGGAGGAGATAGTGAGAATTCAGGTCCTAAATTGATGACATCTTCTTAGACACAAAGAAAGATCAGAAGATGATCCTTTAGGGCATTAAGTGGTTTCAAATAAAACTTGGTCCAGTGAATGGCTAGGCTTGAAAACCTAGAGCCTGCAGGGGTCGTTGAAAAGTGACTGAAAATTCAATTATTTATCCAGATGTTCTCGCTCGATGCCCAATGTCTCATGCTTTACTTACCTTTTAAAAGGCTCAACCAGATGTGGAGTTTGATTCAAAATGAGAGGGGATTCATCCAGGACTTACTGTTACCTATTTAGCCGTTCCACAAGCTAAAAATATCCGCTACTGTATACATATTTTAAACTCAGGTTCATGATTATGTCACTGGTGTGTGACAATGACCAGTCTGCTAGACTGGAGGATCTTCCTTTTGAAGAACAAGCTGCTAATTCAGGGTAAGAATTCTATACATACCTAGGAGTAGTCAATTCCTAGGCAACCAGGGAACTGTGTCTCAGTTCCCGGCCAGGGTTACTGGGCAAATAGCTAACAAGCGTCTAAAAATGGCCTATAATGAGAGATTACTTTGGCCTTTGTGGGCATGGAATCAGGCATCCAGATTCTCAGCATTTACTCAGCTGCTGTTTCTGTTATCTAAAAATAAGCAAGAGCAGCTCAGTGCTGGGGGGTTGGGGGAACCGAAGCCCTCCCCGAACCTTTGCTTACCAGTCTGGCATATATCACTTGGGGTATGACGATCTGAAGTCTCCAAAGAGCTGCCTATCAGAGGCAGGGTTTAAACACAGAAATCCCCTGCAGCAGTTTGCCTTTCTCGAAGGCAGCGTTTTCTAAATCAAGCGCTGAGGAGGAACAGCAGCTGTTAATAGGTTTTCTAAGAAAAAGAAGCGGGACTTCAGTCAATAAATTTGGAAATGGCTGGGTAAAAATGTGGGGAGGGAGGTTTCTTGGCTGTAGGCATCTTTCAGTTTTGTAGTGTTGGGGATGGAAACTGGGACCTCACACATGCTAGGCAAAATCGCCCCCACTGGGCTGCAGCTCCATCTAGAAGAATCTTTCACAGGCTGGTGCAGATTGTGTGTCTCTGAGAGCGGATGAAACCTGGGGGATGGGCTAGGTGACACCTGTCCTCAGTTCTGCCCTCCCTGCTGTTGACCTTGAACTGACGAGGTGGTGGACAATGAGCCCCGAACTTCCGCTCCCCCTGCCTCTACCTCCTGAGCGCTGAAGTCACAGGTGTGCACCACCACACCTATTTTGTTTGTTTGATGGGTTTTATTTTTGTTCTTTTGTTTTGGTATTTTGAAGCAGGGTGTCAGGTTATCCAAAAATGATCCTGAACTTCTAAATCTCCTGCCTCTACCTCCTGAGTGCTGGGATTATAGGCATGAGATACCATGTCCATCTTTTTTTTCAATGTTGGGGACAGAACATAAAAGAGTTTTAAAAAATATTTTATTTATTATTGTTATTTTATGGGTAGGAGTGTGTTGCCTGCTTGTGTGTGAGTGCACCATGTCATGCAGTGCCTGTGGAGGACAGAAGAGGGCGTTGGATCCCCTGGAACTGGAGTTACAGATGGTCGTTAGCTGCTACGTGGGTGCTGGGATTCAAACCTGGGGCTTCTGCATCAACAGCCAGTGCTCTTAATTGCTGAGTCATCTCTCTAGCCCCCAGAGTGTAAGAGTTTTTTATGCATGCTAGACAAGCAGTCTATCCACTGAGCTATATCCCTAGCCCTGGGATCATTACTTTAAAAATGAAATTGAAAGTGATAGCAATTACAAGGCTGCATCTAAGGTACCAAGGGGTAATTTTTACGCATTATTTATCTTATATGGCATATATGGATAATGGGTCATTGTATATTTATTGAATATTTATTTATATTGTGTATACAAGTGGAGGTCAGAGGACAACCTTCAGGAATTGATCATCTCTTTCCACTATGTGGGTCCTAGAGAGTGAACTCAGGTGTCAGGCTTGACAGCAAGTACCTTTACCCACTGAGCCATCTTGCCAACCTTCGCTGAATATTTTTTACTGTGGGTCATAGTGGTTACCCACATTTATTAAATGGTTTTGCAAAGCAAAGGATCTTAAGGGGAAAAAAAAGGAATGTATTGGAAGGAGGTGGAAACCCTTTCAGAATCAAAGAAACAGCAAGCAACCAGGACTTAGAGAAAGACTATGACGCTAACATTAGTTGCAGATGACAGAAAAGTCAAGGTTCATCACCAGACTGGATCAGTTCTAGTATTTGTGGTTCTAACACACTGTGTTCAGGATTCAAATCCTCAGGAGAGAGAGAGAGAGAGAGAGAGAGAGAGAGAGAGAGAGAGAGAGAGAGAGAGAGGAGAGAGAGGGAGAGCAGGGAGGAAAGCTCTGTGTTAACCATTCTCTGTGACTAAAATCCCAGCTCCTATGGGTGAAATTTCCCCAAATGAACACCTATAAAAGAACCACTGATCCCTGCACACTTTTCCTGAGTCCCAGGGCCTCCTGCTAGCTTCACAGCTGCTGCCCTTAGATGCACTGCATGACTTTTCCTGGGGGGACATGAAAAAACATGTGTTCCCCCCAGACAGGGCATTGATCAAAGACTGTCCATCCAAGACCAGCTTGGTGGGCCAGTAAGTTTATTGCGGTTACTTGCAGGAGAACGGCACTCAAACAGGGCATCATTGGAAAATCCCACCTCAGCCTGGGTGCTGACTCCTGAAAGCTGCGTCCTTGAAGCTCCCCGTGCGACTGGTAGACGGCTCCACTGAAGAGTCTCCTCTTCCAAAGAAATTGTTCAGTACTTAGACAACTCCCCCCCAACACACATACTCTAGAGTCCGCCTAAGAGAGAAAATGTGTAGTTCTTATCTAGTGGGTGATGGCTGTGGTTCCTTGCGTTTTGTTCTTTATGGCTGAACAAAGTTGGGTTTATATACTATATTTTCTTTGTCCATTCACCTATGGAAGGCCATCTAGGCTGGTTTTGTTGCTTGGCTGTTGTAAATGGTAATATACACAGCTGCCCAGCTTTCTGTGGGGGACTCACAGTCCCTCCCAATGCGGTACTAGATTCCACGGTGGCTGTACCAGTTTACTGTCCTCCCTGCACTGGATAAGGGAGGGCAGGGCGACCTGATTGCTGATCCCCATGTCTCATTCCATGGACGAGAGGGGTATGTCCCCATGGAGTGTCAAGACAAGATGAAGTCAGTAGCTGCATATGGAGCAGAACCTAAAGGTGACCTCTAAGGAGGGAAAGAGGTTCCCTCTGATTAATAAAAATAGCGTGTTCTTACTTTGACAATAAAAGAAGGTTCATGCCCATAGGTTTTTAAATTGAAAAACACTGAAAATCAAAAGACTGAAAATGACATTAAAAAAAAAAAAAAACCCTCTTCCAGGCTTAGATAACTGCTGAAAATATCCCTCCAGAAGCCTCCCCTGCCTCCTCCTCTCCTTTGTCCTCCTTCTCAAAGTAAAAGCATTGCATTTAGGGATCTGGTCTCTCTTCAGGGCACCTTTCCCTCCATGACTGTCAGGAGTTCTCTTTCTTCCAGAATTTGATCAGAGGAGGATCTCAGGCGAAGCTGTGCGAAGCTCAGAGTTAGTGAGGAGTGGGGAACTCAAGGGACAGTAGTGCTCACCAAACTGGATGTCACTTGTGTCATTTGGAGCTACAGCTGTCACAGTGGAATGTAACAGAAAGCCTAATGCAATCAGACACACTTTATGATTCTCTTGAAAAAGTGTCTCTGCTGGGTGTTGAGGAAAGGGAGGAACCCAAAATTCAGAAGGCAGGGTTGCTTCGCTCCCTGAGCCATGTCTAGCGGGGAGACTTGCCTCAGGAACACAGCACAAAGCAGCCCCCTCCCCGCCGCAGCTGCGCAGGCCAAGTGCTCTGAGAACCCAACTCTTGGTGAGTTTAGCTTGCCCTCCCACGACTTTCCACTTCACCCTGTGTAGGTATCACGCCTCCTTTCTGCTCAGCCTCGCACCTGGGGTGGACCCCGGGGCCTTGAACGTGCTAGGTAAACACTCTGCCACTCAATTACACCCTAGCTTGCTTTTGGTTCTTAGGATGAGGAAAGTCTTCTTTTAAAATATTTTATTTATTATTTGTATTTTATGTGTAGGAGTGTATTGCCTGCATGTATGTAAGTACACCCATGTCATTCAGTGTCTGTGGAGGCCAGAAGAGGGCATCAGATCCCCTGGAACTGGAGTTATGGATGGTTGTTGGTTACCATGTGGGTGCTGGGAATTGAACCTGGGTCCTCTGCAAGAGCAGCCAGTGCTTTCAACCACTGAGTCATCTCTCCAGCCCTAGAACCTCTTCTTTAGGGGCATTCTGCTTTGATTTCCTTCTTCCTCACCTGGTGAACTCCACATACTGTTAGGTCTCAAACACCAGTGCTTTCATCCCTAACCTCTCCCAGTGTCCTGGTAGCCCCCTCTCAGGACACTATTTTCTTTCCCTTTATCCTTCCTAACTTAGGAGAACGTGTTAGTGCTGGTTCCCTTCAGTTCTGTCAAGATAAAGATCACACCTGGTTTATTTGCCTAGAACTTGGCTGTGTTTAGTTAATATCCATTGAATGAATGAAAAACCAATGACTGTGTAAAGGAAACAGTATACTCTAACGAGAAAAGGGAACTGAGGTAGGTTGTTCCGATTAAGATGAGGTGGGTGTTGGCCACTTCACAGAGATGCTGAGAGCAGCCTGGGATGGTAGGCTGGACTTCTGAAGGGGAAAAGGGACAGGAGTAAGAAAATTGGTGACTTCAAATCCGTTGTGAATCTCAGTGAATAGATGACACTGTATTCTTAGTTCTGATTGGTGTGCCATTGTTCTGTCATGTGTTCCTATTAGCAAAGGAGGGTAGTCTGTGCAGGAGCACTGTCTGCTACCACTGCAAATGTTCTGTAAAGTTCAGTAAAAACTCAGGTGTTTGGCTGGTGCCGCAGCCCTCCAATGTCAGAAGCATGACTATTAGCATTCTTCTCCATCTTCCTTTAGAACTCCTTCCAGAATGCTGTTATCATCTATGACTCTTCTTTTGCGCGCGCGCGCGTGTGTGTGTGTGTGTGTGTGTGTGTGTGTGTGTGTGTAGAAGCCGAAAGCCAGTCTCTGTCATTGGCCTGGAGCTTGCCGAGTAGACGAGGTTGGTTGGCCAGCGAGCCCAGGGATCCACCTGCCTCCAAATGCCCAACATGAGGGTTACAAGTATGCACCACCATGCCTGCCTTTCTATGTGGGTCCTGGGGATCAAACTTGTGCTTTACCAACTGAGCTGTCTCCCCGGGTCTCTCCATTTCCTTTTTAGATGAATAAGCAACAAAGCTAATCACATTCAGATTGAGAGGAAAAATATGAAGAGTTTTTTTTTTTTTCTTTTTCACATGCTGACTTCTATTCTTTATTATTACTTGGGTTTATTTTTCAAGAGAAATGTCAGGATACTCCCCCTCTTTTATCACAATTTAAAAAGAGAAATACAAGTCAGACTTGGTGGAGCACGCCTTTGGTTCCAGCACTCAGGAGGCAGAGGCAGACTGATCTCAGAGATTAAAGCCAGTCTGATCAACATGGTGAGTTCCAGGTCATCTGGGCTACAGGGAGACCCTGTCTCAAACACACACACGCACACACACACACACACACACACACACACACACACACAGAGGGGCAGGGGTAAAGGAGGGCTGGAAACAGGGTACCCCATCTCAAATGATAGGGTATTTGCCTCGAATGTGCTCAGGTCCTGAGCTCTACCCTCAGCAACACACACACACATACCCCACATACACATTTTTTTAAAAAAGAAAAAGAAGCTCCCTCCAAACTGAGCTTTCAAAATTAACTCCCATTCAGGCAAATGCATATGACTTATAATATATTTAAACATATTTTGCAAAGTCAGGTTATACAGAAAGCAGACCACAGCATCAAACTTATGACTCATTCTGCTAATGCCTAACCAGTTGTTATCTCCTTTCTGTTCCCTAACTTGCAATCATTAAAAGATGAGCCGTGGCCTGTGATTAAATCTTAACTGCTCAGGTACAGAGCCATGAAGCCCTCACACAGTAATGAGACTTCTCAAGCCATCTGTTGGAAAGAACCAAGAGGAACAGCCGCTTCCGCCCTCCCCATCTTCCACGGGTATACTCATGTCTCTCCCGGTGTGTACTCTAACTGCCTATGCATGTACACCACCAGACACCAAGGAGCCCAAGGTCTGGGGTGAGCATTAGGCTGATGACCATAACAATTTTGTATTCAGATCCACAACTGAGGGGTTGGGGAGATGTTGGAAAAATGCTTGCCTTGCAAGCACAAGGACCTGAGTTCAATCCCCTAGACCCACATAAAAAAACCATATGTAAGTGGAGCTGAGGAGACAGAGACAAGAGGATCCCTGGGGCTTGATCGCCAGCCAGCCTAGCCTTGGAGGATTCCAGAATCCAGTGAGAGATCTTGTCTCAGAAACCAAGATAGTCAACACCACCCGAGGAATGACAACTGAGGCTATCTTCTGGCTGCCAAACACACGTATACATAGGACCACTTGCACCCGCATACATGAATGTACTCACACGGACACGGACACCTCCACACACTAACACGGATACTCTCTTTTGATGCGAACAAGCTGACAGACGTTGTAATAGCAAAAGAGAGCGACCCTCGGCAAACCCCATCCGACAAGCCCCCCTTGAGCGCAGCAGCAGTTAGATGCTAGAATTCAGCTACAAAGGTATTTTATGAAATCACTGTGGGGGCTCTGAAGCAGCAAGTCTCCTGTAATGAAGGAGGTGGACCCCGACAGGGGAAGAAAATAGATGTGGCCATCTGAGAAAGTACCCAGTAGTGTCCAGTGCTGTGTCTTCAGCCATCCTGCTTTGCCTGAGACTTTCCTAGTTTCAGTACTGTAAAGCACCTTCTCCCCAGACACCGCCAGGGCAGCTGGACATGCCCACCACTGACCTGCTTTGTGGAGAAGGGTCGAAACACTGGCATTAGGTACCCAATGGCTGCCAGAGACCTGGTATCCCCACTCCTGATCCATAGTTTTAAAAGCCAGGTGCTGCCCACCAGAGGCACTGCAAGAACAGGACCCAGAGGGGAAAAATTCTTGGGGAGAATGTTTGTGCTGGGTGCTTGAGAACTAGTTCAACCAAGAGGTGTGAATGGCAACGAGGTATTAACCCAGGGTATAGCTTTGTCTCTGAGACAGGGCTCATATAGTCCAGGCTGGCCTCAGCAGCTGTGTAACTGAGGATGACCTCTTGATCCTCCTGCTTCCACTTCCTGGGTGGGATTACCTGTATGCACCAACATACCCAGTTTATGAAGTATATGAAGTATTAGGGATCAAATCCAGGACTCCAGGCACGGTACTAGGTAAGCACTCTACCAAATGAGCCACGTCCCCAGCCCCTGGCTTTGTTTCAAAGACTTCATCTCCCCAAATAGTCTTCTTTGTCAAGGCATTTAGCTTGCATACCAAAGTCAGGCAGTTCTGGCCTGACCTTCCCACTCAGTTCTCTGAAAGGTCCACAGTTAGTGTCTGACTATTCTTAATAGCAATTTCTGGCTCATCAAGTTGACATCTTCCTTTCCCTTCTAGTGGCTGAAACCTATATATTAAGGTAATTTCATGGCATTCATTGCAGGGGCTGCACAGAAACTGTCGGGAAGCTTTTATGAAATCATGATAAAGTAACAGATGCTCCTTATAAACATCCAAGCCGTACAAAAAGACAGAAAGTTAAAGCCACTCCCAACCTCATGTTTCTGTTCCACAGTCTGGTGAATGTTTTCTGTGGCTATTTATTTATCTATCTATCAATCATCTAACTATCTGTCTGTGTGTCTATTCATGAGACTGTAGTCCAGGCTGGCCTCAAACTCCCTATGTAGTTGAGGATGACCTTGAACTTCTGATTCTATTGACTCCACTTGCTGAGTGCTGCAATTACAGGTATGTACCACGACTCCTGGTTTGTATAGTGCTGGGGAATCAAATTCAGGGATTCACACATGCTAGACCAGCGCTCTACCAACCAAGCCACATACCCAGTCCAGACATGTATTAATATATTTAAAATACTTTATTAATTTATTTACTGTATGTGTGTATAAGTACATGGGAGCACTAGCCACAGCCCCTGTGTGTGTAGGTCACAGGACAACTTGTGGGAGTTCTCTCAGTTCTCCTCTTCTACCATGTGGGTCCCAGGGATTGAACTCAAGTTGTCAGGCTTGAAAGCGAGTACCTTTATCTGTTGAGTAAGATGCTTTCAACAAGACTTAAAATGTTGGAAACAAGGTGAGTCTAGCTTCATTTCGGGGTGGGGGTTCATTTTTTTTGACTCAATTAAAACTTCTTGAACTAGATACCAGGCATGGTGACATATCTCTTTAAACCCAACAATCAGGAAGGCAGAGGCAGGCAGGTCTCTGTGAGTTCAAGGCCAGCCTGGTCTACATAGCAAATTCTAGAAGCCAGAGCTACAAAGTGAGACTGCCTCAAAAATAAAACAAAACTTTAAATTTATTTATTTATAGTTTATGTGTATGAGTGTTTTGCCAGCATGCAGGTAAGTGTACTACCTGTGTGCAGTGCTTGTGGAGGCCAGAAAAGGGCATTGGATCCCCTGGAATTGGAGCTGTGGATGTTGTTTGCTGCTATGTGGGTGCTGGGAGCTGAACCTGGGTCCCCTGAGTCATCTCTTTACCCCTAAACAGAAGTTTTTGAGTCAGACATGGTGTCCTGATGAAGTAAGAATAGCAGCAGCCTGCGAGTTAGGGGCCTTGAGTCGAGTCCCATTCACTTCCAGCCTGCTGATTGACCTTTGATAATTCCCTTCATTTTTCTGAGCATCTGGCTTCTATTCCATGGACCTTACAAGTAATTGGACAAAGTCAGTTTTTAAATGTATGTATGTGTCTGCCTGTGTTCATGTGTGTGTACGCAGGATATGTACATGTCATGGTATGTGTGTGGAGGCCAGTCCTTACTTTCCTCCTTGTTTGAGGCACTGTTTCTCTTGTTTGCCAATGGCTGCTGCATATGACAGGCTAGCCAGGCTGTGAGCTTCTGGGGATTCTCCTGTCTCTGCCTCCCATCTTGCTATAGAAGCCCTAGGATTACAGATGTGTACTACTGCGTCTGACTTTTGTGTGGGTTCTAGGGATCTGAACTCAGATCTTCATGCTTGGCCAGACTTTATCTCCCTAGACATCTCTCTAGCATGGCAGAGTCATCCACAATGCAAACTCAATCCATCAGTTCCGCAGTTGCCTTTGGAACAAAACAGTTTTAGTTTACCGCAGCCCAAGTGCCTGGCTTCTCTGGTCAAATGCCTGACCAGGACCTTTGATCCTGCTGTCTCTGCTTCCTTGAGTTAACCTCCACCGTCACAGTCTATCATGCCTCCAGGTGTTGGTTCAGCTTGTTCTTCTTGCCTTCTGCTCCGCATTTCTCTGACCAGTCACCTCCTACTCATTCTTCAGTGAATAACTGTGGTATCTTGCCTTCTTGGAAGCATTCCCTGAGCCCTGTGCATCGAACTGAGATGTCCTCTTTAGTCTCTTGTTGGCACACTGTATTATCCACATATCCTTGGTAATGTGGCTCTAATACTGTATTGTGTCTAAGTTTCCTGACTGGATCATCTCTCTCTCTCTCTCTCTCTCTCTCTCTCTCTCTCTCTCTCTCTCTCTCTTCTCTTCTCTTCTCTTTCTCTCTCTCTTCTGTTTCTCTCTCTTCATTCATTCATTCATTTACTTGTTTATTTCTGAAACAGGGTCTTATGTAGCCCATGGTAGGATCGAACTTACTATGTAGTCAAGAATGACCTTGAACTTAGGCTCCCTCTGCCTCTATACCTGGAATGTTAAAATCAGAGATATGCACCATCATATACCTTGTATGTGGAACTAGAGATAGAGCCCAGGGCTCTGAATCTAGTGTTTACCACAGTGTCTGACACATGTAGATGCTTGCAAAAATTTTTGTGTGATATATAGTTTATATGTGTTACAATGTTCTAGAATATTATGAGAATTGAAGTTGAGTCCCAGAGAAACCACTAAGGAAAAATTCAAAGCAATGTATTTTTTAAAACAAGGAATTAAAGTAGTATACTAGAAAATATTGATTCAAAATAGAAGAAAGCAGTAAACAAGTGACAGAGAAACATGAACAAACAAAAAGGACAAAAATATAAATAGCAAAACAACAGGCATAAATCTAACCACATCAAAAGCTATTAAATATAAATGATGAAGCCAGGTGTGGTATGTATCCCTATAATCACAGCACCAAGGAGAAGGAAGCTGAAAGATTGGGTGCTCAAGGCCAGTCTCAACTACATAATCAGTCTGAGGACAGCCTGAGCCACAGAGGACCCTGTCTCAATCCATCAATCAATCAATCAGTCAATCAACCAACCAACCAGTCAGTCAGTCAGTCTGTCTATCTATCTGATAAAGAAGAAAGAAAAAATAAGTATATTTGGATAAAGGTCAGTAGCAGAATGTTGTGGAAGGCTAAAGATCACTCCAGCTTTGAAGACACAAATAAAAAGAAGAGGATGGAAAAATCACACGCCAAGCAAACATAAGGCAGCCTGGGAGGCTACGTAGCCATCAGAGAAAAAAAGCTGTAAGTTTAAAAACATGTTACTAGAGGCAAAGAGGGACAGTATATAGTGATGAAACAGCCAAAGAGTTAGAGAGAAGAGGCAGTGATTGAGAGAACCTGCATTCAGATTCTCGCACTTGTGTAACAAGTCGGACATGGTCTCACATGTGCCTGTAAGCCCAGCACTGAAGGAGGTAGAGACAGATCACTGGGATAGCTCCTTCCAGCTTAGCTGGAAAATGCCAGTTCCAGGTTCAGGGAGAGACCCTGTCTCAAAGGAATAAGGCAGACAGAGATAGAGAAGGACACCCAACAGCTCCTTCTGGCCTCTGTGCGTACAATGTGTACAGGCACCTGCATACACAGCACACACATGTGCACACACATGCGTGCATACGCACACACGCATACACACACACACACACCCAAGATATTGGGAAGATATGGCAATTATAAACTTAGATGTACTGAACACAGAGATAGAACTATAGAATGAGTTATGTGTGTCTTCAGACATATCCCTTGCAAGGTCTCCAGTTCTTCACCTGCTGGCCCCCTCTCTACTCTACCCTAGGTGACATCATGTTCAAGTTCACCCTAGGAGCAGCTATGATGGAGGAAGGAAATCACAGCAGTGGTAACAGGAAACAGTCTAGGAAAGGAGGTTCTGTGAGATTTCAGTGTAGTGGGATGTGTCCAAGCTCATTTTAAACATCTGACCTGGTCTTCACAGAACTGTTTAGTCAGTTTTTTTCTTCTCTCTTTCAAAAAATTTTTTACATATGTGTGTGCATGTGTATGCGTGTTCCCATGTGTGTAGGTGTGTGCATGTGTGTGGAGATCAGAAGTTGACATCAGGTATCTCCCTCAGTTGCTCTCTGTCTTATAGACTGAGGCAGAGTCTCTCAACTCAAACTCAGACTTTGCTCATTCATCTAGTCTAGCTAGTCTAGCTCACGCCAGAGATATTGTTTCTACCTCCTGAGCACCGGGATTTCAGGTGTGTCCCAACACCCCTGCAGCATTCACGTGGATGCTGGAGGTCTGAATTCCAGTCCTCATGCTCAAGGACTTTACGCATGGAGCCCATCTCCCCAACCCTGTTTTTAAATTTTGTTTTTAAAACAAAGAGCTTGCTATATAGTCTAGGCCAGCCTTGAACTCATAATCTCCGGCTTTCTAAGTGCCAGGGTTGCAGATGGCCCCTCTTCTCTCAGTCTCCTTCCTCTCAGCTGGTCTTCCCTTTGCCGTAGTCCATTTCTCAGTAGTTCTGGTTTGACAGCAGAAATCTTGCCTTCTTTTCACTAATTCAGCAGGGACTTCCACTCCGGAGCCAGTTCCTGATCTTCTCCTTGTCCTTCCTTCTCCAGCTTCTATCAGAAATGATTCTAGATGGGATGGTGGGATGGTGGGAAAGAAGTCGCTGAAGACTGAATGGCTCTAAGACAGTCTCTAAACCAAAGGTACAGGATTGGGTAGGAAAGTAGGCACTTTGGGGTCACATTTGGCCAAGAGAGAAGAGAAATAGAGGAACTTCAAGAGAGTAAGCATTAGGGATATATACGAGGAAGGGATGCACTTTCCGTGGGGACATGTAGACATTTTGCTCTGGGATGGGCAAAGCCACCCAATCTTCCACCTCCCAACAAAAGCTTTAGTGCAAAATTAGACATCACTCACTACTGGAGCAGAGTTTGTTTGGTTTGGTTCATTTGTTTTGGATGTGATGGAGTGCCAAGCCCAGCCTGAAGATGACCAAAGGCAGAAGCAGGCATTATCTGTGGGCTTTGCAGAGGTGAGGCAGATAGCTGGTATCTCAACACATCAGTGGACATTGGCTGGATGTTACTAGCCCTGCCAGGTTACAGGATGGACAGAATGGATGAGACAAGGCACCTACCCTCAAAGAAGTCATGACCTGATGAGATACAAGCACCGATAATTGGAGAATGTACTAAACGCTCCATTAGCGGGGAGACCTTGGGGCACTGGAGATCTAGGGCTTCTGGCTCAGTTGGGAACAACAGGAAAGCTATCAGCAAGGCTCTCTGGGCTCAGACAGTCAGGAAAAGCAGGGAGCAGTGTGGTGCTTCCTGAGTCCCCAGTGCAATTCATGTTGCCAGAACAGACCCTGTTGCGTGGACCCTGCTGCCAGCCTTCCTTCCCTCTCCCCTGAATGGCTCCCTCTCACACGCATCCACTCAGCTCAGAGAGTGCATTCCACCTGTGTCCGGAGCACAGTGCTAGGAGCCAGAAAAAAAGTAGAGAGAAACCCACCCTAGCCACCGTCTTCTTGGAAGGGATCACACAAAGAGAAATAGAATTTTAACTTCTGGTAAGTTCTTTGAAGGAAGATTCCAGGCAGGGTGGTCAGGTAAAAATGCAAGATTGCCCAACAAAATGCAAAATTTCAGATAAGCAACGAAGAGTTTGGAAAGTGGAGATAAATCCCACGCAATATTGTGAATCTACTTTTAAAAATGCTGCTTATCTGAAATCAAAGGGAACGGAGAGTCCCCTGTTTGCATTCTCTCAGCCTGGCATGAGTCACATGACCAGAAGACCCACGCGGGTGGAGGTAGAGAGAGAGGGAGGGGACAGCAGGAGAAGCAGCAGACAGCAACATGGTGAGGCATTTGAGGATCTGCGAGGACCCTTGGGCTCCAGCCAGATCTTTAATTCCCTGGATGATAGGGAGTGACTAGATTTATTATGTATTTCAGGAGGGACTTTGTACAAGTAAATGCCATGTGTGGTGACTCGGGTTATTGATTCTAAAGGATGAATCAGTGGAGATGGCCCAGACTCACTCAGCCTCTCTATTGCCCGGTAGCAGGAATTCTGATACAGAGGCCAGCATGTGGCCAGCACTGGACTCTCAAACAGGGCAGTCACAAAGTGCATCTGACTTTCCCCATCAACATATAACCAGAGAGCAGTTTCAGAATCTGTGAAGGTTCTGGGAAGCCAATGTGTTTTGGTACTTTGTTGTGGTACCAAGACAAAAGCCAGAGGGTGTACATGTTAGGTGAGTGCTCTACCACCGGGCTACATCTCCAGCCCCCCTTTCAGTTTAAATATAAAGGGTGGCACAGGGGCTGGGGAGATTGCTCAGTGGGTACAGTACTTGCTAAACAAGGATGAACACCTGAGTTTGGATCCCCAGCACACACATGTACAAAGTGGGACACACGTTCTCTCAGTGCTGGGGCTTGCTGGCCAGCCAGTCAACCAAATTGAATCAGGCTCAGTGAGAGACGCTATCTCAAAAAAATTAGATGAAGTGTGATAGAGGAGGACACCAGATGTTGACCTCTGGCGTCTATATGCTCATGCCCAGGCACTCTCTCTCTCTCTCTCTCTCTCTCTCTCTCTCTCTCACACACACACACACACACACACACACACACACCACTCACTCACATCAAAAATTTTTAAGTAAAATGAAATTGATCTGCCAGAGAGAAACTGTTGGAAGAAGCCCTTTAGCAAACCATGCAGGCTTTGTCTGGAAAGCTTGGTAAGAAAGATGTGTGAGCATCTTGTACTTGGCCTGAAGGTGTCAGGTGAGTGGGACCACAAGTCCCATCAGTGGGCAACTAACCACCCACAGCAGTGCTTCTCAATGGGGGAGAGCCCCACAACACTCAACTGTCTGGAGATGTGGTCGTCACAACCAGGGTAAAGAGAATGCTCTTGGTATCCCATAGGAAGAGACCAGGGATGCTGCTAAATGTCCTCTAGTACCCAGAAAGCCCCCTTTGTCCCTGACAAAGACTTTACCTGGGCCCAGGGATCAGTGATGCTGAGTAAGAAGCATGGGAATGGAGACACTGGCATGGGGAGGAAGCAGACTGTTCTGAACTCCGACAGAAATGAGTCCCAGACTTCTAGTGTTAGGTTAGAATAGGCTGCAGGGACTTTGAGATCCCCTTAAAGACATCCTCGGAGCCACTGTTAGAACAGATATGGCCAGGAAGCCTGGTGGGAGGATGGACCAGGGCAGTGGGAGGGTCAGAGGCCTCCTACGGCCAGAGACTGACTCAGTGGTTAGAGCGCTTGCTGTACAAGCACGAGGACCTGGGTTCAGTCTTTAGAACAGTGTAACAAAGCTGGGTGTGGTGGTATTTACCTGTAACCCCAGCACTGGGAGGCAGAGACAGGAGAATCCCCAGGGCTCACTAGCAAGTCAATCCCTGGGTCCCAGGCCAAACAGAGACCTTGTCTCAAAAAGCGAGGTGGACAGTATCTGAAGAACAGCCAGGATTGTCTGTCCTCTGGCCTCCACACACATTCACATACTTACCTGTACACACAGGCACACACACAAGAAAAGATGTCATCCCTCTAAGATACCCAATGTTGACCTTTGGCTTCCACATGCCATTTTATGATGTGGGTGTCTTCTTGTTCCTTCATTTGTACACTGAGGCCTTATTCACTCACTGAACAGCCCGACCTTGGTTTTCACAGCCTCTTCTTGTATATTTTTATTGCATCCTTAGCTGTGGTAGTAGGTCCTTGTCACCGTAAATGTTTCTCCAAAGATGTCATTTTGGAAGATCATATACATCGAAGGCCATTCGCCTACCTACCCACCCACTGTAGCCCCTGCCCCAGCTGCTGGGATGTGTGGTCTTAGCAGTCAAGCCCCCATTTCCTAGGGTGGGAACCTCCAAATATGTGTGCTTGGGTTCAGCACCATCGACCCAAGTAGGGATTCTTTATGTAGGTGTGCTTATCTGATTAATTATTTAATTTTAGGCATAACACTAGCCTAGAGGAGGGGTTGAGAAGACAGCTTAGTCAGTAAAGTGCTTGTCACTCAAACATCCCCAGTGCCCAATTAAAAAGTTGGGCGTGATGCTGTGGCTTGTTATCCTAGTGCGGGGCAGGTAGAGACAGTGAATCCCTGGGACTTACTGGCCGCCCAGCCTACCTTACCCAGTCATCTTCAGGTCCTAGGTAAGACCAGGTCTCAAAAAACCAACTGGACGGCTCCAAAGGAAAGACTCCTAAGGTTGATCTCTTGCCTCCACATGCACTCAAATGTGCACCTACAATGCACAAACCAAAAGAAGAAAAGAAGGAAAGAAGGAAAGAAGGAAGGAAGGAAGGAAGGAAGGAAGGAAGGAAGGAAGGAAGGAAGGAAGGAAGGCTACTCTTGCAGAGGACACAGGTTTGATTCCCAGCACCCACATAGCAGCTAACATCTGTAATGTAACTCCAGTTCCCAGGGAGTCTGGCATCCTTTTCTGATGTCTGAGGGCATTGCACAACATGGGTTCACTTACGTACATGTAGGGAATACACTCATATATATAAAATTTAAAAATAATAAATATTCTTAAAAGGAAAGAAGGAAAAAAAGGAAGTAACTTAGACAAAGACTTAACACCCTTGAGCACACAAGAGATCTGTGTGATAGCGATTAGAATTCGGTATTTTCTCTCTGGAGTGGTTACGTGAATCTGGACCTGGGATAAGATCACACAGAACCAGATGCACACAGGTAAACACATGGAAAGCTGGTGAACTCTAGACCTCATCCCCCTACCTTTCCTTCCTGTGGTTGATGTCTTCTTGGGACTTTATCTTGTTTCCTTTCCTTGGTGGAGTTTTTAGTGGCTGGTCTCAGTTTGGCATTATTATAACTAATCTATCACAGCTTCCTTGTACTGATGTCTTTCTTGCCTCCTTGGATGATTTCCCTTTAGACTCCTGTATCCATCTCTCCCCTACTACTTTTTGTGGAACTAGGGATTGAATCAAGGACCTTTCACAGTCTAGGATTGAACCCAGGGCCTCTCACATGCTAGGCAAGCACTCCATCACTGAGCTGAATTCCTGGTCCACTCTTTCTGTTTTCATTTTGAGATAGGGTTTCGCTCGACTGTCCAAGCTAGCTTTGCACCTGTAGCACGGGCAGACCTTGAACTTGCAATCCTTCTGCCTCTACCTCCCTAGTAACTCTTCTTCCAGGCCTGGGCCCCATCTCACTTTCTAAGTAGAATCATCTTAAGTGCTTTTCCAAATAGATTAAGTACCACACCAGACAGTGCTATAATATCTACTTCTTGTATTATTTTTACATCTAATATGACTTAAGAAATTGACGAGAAAGGTAGTCTATTCTATTGGCTCCTATTTTTTCTACCTAGCATCTCTTGTTCCCACGTCCTGAACCTTCTGCTAAAGGAGGACTTTCTGAGCTGTTAAGGGCAGGCTTGCTGGCAGCAAATTCTCTGACTTTTTCTTTACCTGAGAACTCATTTCCCCTGGATCCAAGAAAGATTTTTTTTCAGATACAGAATGCATAATTCAGAATTCTTTTCTATCAGTACTTGAAAAATGTTGAGGCACTTCCTGCCAGTTGCCATGGTTTCCGAGGACAGGGCCACCGTCATTCACTCCGGTGTTCCCCTTTAGGCACTCTTGTTTTTCTTTTTGGGTTCATTCTTTCAAGATCTTTGCCTTTGTTGGATCTTTAACGACGTGTGCTGGTGTAGGTTTCTCTGGGTTTAGCTTATTCGGTATTTTTCCATTTTTGCATTCTATAGATTGTCTTTTATCAAATGTGAGAAGTTTTCAGCCATTGCTTCCCCTAAATATCTTTTCAACACTGCCTTCCTCCTCCCTGACTTCCGGAATTCGCATGTTAGGAACATTGACAATTTACTTATTATGTAAAAAAAAAACATTTTTATTATGTTTGTTTTGCATGGGGGGGTGGTGTGTATGCCTTGTGCCACAGCAACTTGTGGGAGGTCAGAGGACAACTTGCAGGAGTCAGTTCTCTCCTCTCACCATGTGGGTCTTGGGGATTAAACTCAGGTCATCAACCTTGGCACCAAGAGACTTTACCCACTGAGCCATCTCCTGGCCCCTATTTATTTCTTTATTTTGTACTGTTTGGGATGGTGCCTAGGCCTTGCCTGTTAGGCAAGCACTCTGAGCTACATCCCCAGCCAAGAACAATAACTTTTTTTATTGTCCTGTAGGGCAATTTCTTTAGAGACAGGTTTTCACCATGTAGCCCAGGGTGGTTTCAAACTCACTCCACGTAGCCCAGGCTGGCCTTGAATGCTCAGTCCTCCAGCCACAGTCACATAAGTGGTGGAATCCAGGTGTGTGCTATGTCACCTGATTGTTTTTAGAATCTGTTTTCTCTGTGTTCAGTCTGGGTGATGCTACTCACCTGTCCTCAAGTCCATCGTTTCTATCTTGTTAAATTATTGTTGAGATCATCTGGTGACCTTTTAATTTAGATGAGATATTTTACTCTACAAGCATGAGCCACCAAGCCCAGCTTGATTCTCTCTCTCCCTCTCTGTCTTTAAAAAATAAGTTTATTTCCTGAGATTGCTTTTTTGGAATTTTCTAGTTTTTCATTTGTTTCAAGAAAACTTGTAGTTACCCTTGAACCTCTTTTATGATTCACCTAGTTTGGCTAGCCAGTGAGTCCCGGGGACCCTCCTGTCTCCATCTCCCAGTTGCTAGAACTGCAAGCATATATCACCACATCGTTTTTTTTTTTTATGTGAGTGCTGGGGATTGAACTCAGGTCTTCATGTTTGTGTGGCAAACACTTTACTAACTGACCCTTATCTTTAGCTCAAGGCTCTATTTCTTAGGTAACCTTGGGGAATCATGGGCTTTTGGGGGACCTTCCAATTCCCAACTATAATGTGAGAACATTTGAAGATCAGCCTAAGTCTGTGAACCAATATTTTCCTAGTGACAATGTCAGTGTTACAAAATATGCCTGGGCCAAAGATCTTTCAAAGAGTAAGACAGATCAGTGAGTTCTCACCTAACAGTGTGAAAAGATCACTAGTATAGTTTTAGATTCCACATTGTAACTAAGCCAGAGGAAACAAGTATGTCTTGAGTTTTGTTTAGTGAAAACCAGAAAATCCATAAGGACCCCAGAAGGCTATCGAGCCACTCCTCCTGTTTGCTAGCCATGTTTCTGAGAGGCTGGAAGATCTTTACATTTTCCTACTAAGCAGCATGCCACAGACTGCACACAGAAGCAAGTAAGAGAACTCAGCCAGACAGTGAAGAGATCTAAGGAGACTATGTACTGAACTTTTTTGTATTGGAAGACAAAGACTTTTCTTTGAGGCAGAGTCTCATGTAGCCCAGACCATCCACAAACTTGCTATGTAATCAAGGATGACCTTCAACTTCTGGGCCTCCTGACTCTACCTCCCAAGTGTCCAGACCCAGTGTATTCAGTGCTGGGATTAGAACTGAGGAGCTTTGTGCATGTAAAACAAGCACTCTATCAGCTAAGCCAGATCTCTAACCCTCAGAGAGACCTTTTAAGTTTTATTTTTATTTATGTATGTGTGTGTGTTATATGTGTGTGGGTGCTCTATGAGGCCAAAAGAGGGCATCAGAGCTGGAGGTATGGACAGGTATGAGCCACCCAACGTGGGTGCTGAGAATAAACTTAGGTCCTCTGGAAAATCAGCAGGCACTCTTAAATGCTGCCTCCAGCCCCCGAGACCTTATCATAAATGAAAGAATACAATATCTATATTAACTTGTAATGAATTTATAGCAACTAAATGAATTAGTAAATAGTTCTAAACTTTCTCAGTCTTAATTTATAATAAAATAAATACTGAGAAATGGAGATATTGGTGATCCAAGTTGAGCCTCCCATACCTGAAAATCCAAAGTCTAAAATATTTCAAAATCCCAAACATGACACCATAGGTGGAAAACTTGACACCTGACCCTTGTGATAGGATGCAACCAAAATGCAGACATACTAAAAATGTTGTACAGGGGTCAGCAAGATGGTTCAGTAGGTAAAAACATTCGTCATGCGAACCTGACTACCAGAGTTTGATTCCCAGAGCCCACGATGGAAGGAGAGAACCAACTCCCAAAGTTATTCTCCAATCTGCACATGAGCACCCAAATACGTACATACACATGAAATAATAAATAAAATTTAAGAAGCCAGATGTGGCAGCACACACCTACAATCCCAGCACTGGGAAGGCAGAGACTAGGGGCTGTCTGGGGCTCACTGGCCAGTCAGCCTACCCGAACAGCTGAGCTGTTCAATGAGAGGCCCTGCCTCAAAAATCAAGGTGGAACATGATCAAGAAAGATACCTGATATCAGTTTCTGGCCTACAAACCCATATACACGCATGGGCACACCCCCATGTGTGCATACAGATCTATCTATCTGTCTGTCTGTCTATCTATCTAGAGACATCATGGTGGCCACTAGAACCATCTTGGGTACCGTGGCACTCTGCTCCCTCTACTGATATGTTGGTGGCCTAACCTAAGGGCTGAGTCTGGTAGGTTAAAGGGAGCTACTGAAATGAGAAAAATAGCTTTTAAAAGGCTTTTTATTTTCAAGGAATAAGAGAAGGAAGCAGCTGGTTGCTCTCCACACTCAGCAGCAGGGAGCTGAGTCAAGTCCTAATTCAAGGGCACCTGGAAGCTACCGTGACTCACTGCTACCCCCAGTTTCACAGCTGGAGGAGGGGGTCACCCGCAGAGAGCAGAGAGAAGCAACTTCCAGGGGCTCCTGTGCTGGGGGGGCGGGGGCGCGATTTGACAAAGTTGGAAATAACATTTATTGTCAGTGTTCCCAGTTATAAAGTCAGTGCACATAATATAATCACTGCAGTTACCCATACTTTATTGCAGGTGCATCCCATGTGGGCGGAGCACTGTGTCAAGCTCCACCTGTGTTCTTTCTTTAGTCTTCATGACAGTTCCATGAAGGAGGTTCTGGTACAATCTACATTTTACAAGCATGAAAACTGAGGTTTGTAGAAAGGTGAAATGGCTGGGAATATAGCTCAGTGCTGAGTGGGAGAAAAAACACTCACGTGTCGCTCTGGAGGTAGCAAACATTCAGTGCGTTTTTTAAGTACTTCTCAGCGTTTTCCTGTTTAATTCCTCACCATCTATTTTCCCATAGTACTCCCCAGTGCAACCAGGGACTCCTCACCGTGCTGAATTTAACCAGCCTTTGTAGCCAAATGTCAGATGTTTCCAATGACTCCATTGTTGTAAAGAGTGGTATCGAGTTTATGTCTTCAAGAGCTGCACTCTGGCTATTCTGTTCTGGGGGCCATAGGAGGAGACATTCCCTAAAGGAGAGGTCTGAGTTTCTATGAGCTGCCTTTGAACTGGAGGCATGGGGACAGGATGGGCTATAGGACAGTTCTCAAGTCTCTCAGTCTTCTCTTTGACATCTACCAGAGGTGGCCTCGCTCTCAGACAGATGCTCTCCTTGTAGCGATGGGGAGGAAGAGGAGGAAGAGGAGGAGGAAGAGGAGGAGGAGGAGGAGGAGGAGGAGGAGGAGGAAGAGGGAGAACGAGCAAGAGCAAAAGAGAAGAGAGGGAGGGAGAGAGAGAGGAAGAAGAAAAGGGAGGAGGAGGAGGAGGGGGAGGAAGAGGAGAAGGAGGGGGAGGGGGAGGAAGGTGTTTCTGGAACTCTTTCCCTGGTAAACAAACATCTACCCTCTCCCTATAGGGCACCAACCACAAACCAAAGTACAGTTCCACCAAAGTCCAACTTGGAGAACCAATGAGTGGATTGGGTCTCCTTATGGAGCGTGGGTAAGTGGTTACTTAGAGAAGCACGGGTGACTGACTCCAAAGCAGGAGCATTACCATAAAGCCTCATCCCAGCATGGATGACAACTTCCCCGGACAGAGCAGCCTTCAGCTCCCCTTTCACTCCCTCTCCACCCTTCATCTCCAGAGAGGACGATGGGGTCACATGCCATTAGAACAGAATAACATGCAGCTGCCTGTAGGTGCAGGCAGGGGTGTCTGGACTCTCAGGTAAGGAGCCAGTGACCTCCCTACCCCTGTTCCTTAGGGGAAGGTCAACAGGCTGGATCTGGAGAGTCTTTTGCAAGTGGTTACAACTGCCCTCATGAAGACGATAGCTGTTATACTCGGAGGACAGCACTCTACAACAGAAGGGGCCAGAGAAGAGGAGGAGAAGGAGGAGAAAGAAGGGAAGGAGGAATATACAGAGAGAGAGAGAGAGAGAGAGAAAGCGCAAGCCAGGAGAAGAATTTCATTGCATAAACACATTAGAAGTCCCGGGATGCCTCTTACCACCCAACTTGGCTAATCCGCCCAGCCTGAACCATTCACTATGGCAGGGAAGAAGGAAAGCAGTTGTTTATAGGACATTCAGACTGGCCAGGTTGTGGGTCATATCTCATTTCCTAAAGGACAACCATGAAATGGGTGCTAGGTGGAATAAGAGAACAGATGCCATAGAAAGGTCCCTGAGTTGGGGGAGCTGAACCCAGAGGCCAGAGGCATCTAATGACCTGGCCATTCAAGCTCTGTTACTGTGTCTGTCACCACCCATTCGAATCCCAGTTATCACCAGCCCCAGCGACAACAGCCCTCATTTCCCACCCAATTGCCGGATTTCATCAGAGAAGCATCTGAATGATCTGAACTGTCTCCATCGCGAAAAATGGGAGACCTAGGAAATTATACAATAGTGTTTCATGTCCACCCTGGTCATTTCTGTAATTGGCTGTGAGATACCATCTCCCTAAGCTCCCTCCCAACTAGAAAGAAGCTGCCACTTCCAACTGGTTCATCAGAAGAAAATGGGGAAGGATATTTGTTTTCTTTTTGGGAAGAAAATCAGGGAATCAGGCAAACGAGAGTAAGCAAACAGAAGTAAAACCTAAAGCCTGTTTGCTGGCCCCCAGCTTGTCCTAAGCACCATTCTAAGAATTTAAATGAATCCACTCATCTGCAGACACACCATCATGGGAGATGACCTAGTTTGTACCTAGCTAAGGAAATAACCAGAAAGCCAGCAGAACCGCCGTGTGAGAGGCCCACGCCAGTGATTTGGGGAATGTGGGAACTGGAGGGTTATTGGCCTTCTGTCGGGCAGTAGCATGGTTTGGAGAAGAGTACCTCAAAGGCTTCTGTGATAAAGGTTTGGTGCCCAGCTTCAGGCCCTACTGCAAGGCAGTGGAACTCTCAAGAAGTAAGGCCCAGTGGGAGAAAGTTAGGTCTTTGGGGGTGTGTCCTTGAAGGGGATGTTGGGACTTTGGTCCCTTCTCCCCTCTCTCTTTGCTTCTTGGCCACCATGAAGTAAACAGCCTGTCTCTACCATGCACTCCCACCGTGATGCATTACAGCACCACAGGGAAGTTGGAGGCATATGTGTGTATATGTGTGTGTGTGAACAGGTGTTCATGTGTGTGTCAACCTGGAATGTTCTCCTCAGTTGCTCTCTATAATGTTTTTTGGGAGGGCAGGGGATTGAGACAGGGCATCTCATTGGCCTAGAACTCTCCAGTTCAGCTAGGGTGGCTGGCCTTCCAGTCCCAAGGATCTGTCTCTGTCACCCCAGCACTGGGATTACACACATGTACTGCCCAGCTTTTCTTCTAAGGATCAAACTCAGGTCCTTGTGCTTATAGAGCGAGCATTTAACTGACCAACTGAACTATCACCCCAGCCCCTACACATGCCTCTTTGCTAGATGTCTTTAAACATAGAATGCAGTCACTGACTCCCTTAGGAGACCTTTTCCTCCAGGGCTGATAGTAAATATTTTTGCCTCTGAGGGCCATATGGTCTCCACCCAGCTACTCTACTCTGTTGTAGCACAGAGCAGCCATTGAGACCATGCTTGACAAATGTGCACGGCCGGCTTCCAATAACGCTTTCGTTATGGGCACTAAGTTAGGATTTTGTGCAATTTTCACATCGTGATCTATTTTTCCCCTTCAACCATTTGGGAATGTAAAAACCATTTGTGACTCACGGGGTGTATAGAGAGAGGCAGGTGGTGGGTTGGATTTGGCCACCAGGCCATAGTTTACAGACCCTGTTTTGACAGATATTAGCTCTTCCCCTTCTGTCCTCTTCCTTTAAAAAAACTTTTTTAAGACAGGGTCTCACATAGCCCAGGCTGGCCTCAAAGGAAAACCCTGAACTTCTGATTCTCCTGCTGCCACCTTTAGAGTGCTGAGAGTACAGGCTTATACCACCACACTCAGTTCATACAGTGCTGGAGATGGAGGCCGGGGCTTTGTGCATTCTAGGCAATCATGTTATCAGCTGAGCTACATTCTCAACCCCTTTCCCCTTCTCCTAATTTTAGACAGCATCTTGCTTTGAGGCCCATAATGGTCTGGAAATTCTAGACTCCATGAAATCCTTCTGCCTTGGTTTCCCAAGTAGCTGAGACCACAGGTGTATCATGGTGCTGTGCTCTGTGGGCAGCCTGATTGTAGGCAGAGCTGAGGTAGGACTGCGCACACGCCAGGACTCCTTTACCTTAGAGGCGTTTCATCCTGTGGCTTTCTTCACTTTCAGCAGTTAAGGGCAGGCAGTGCTCTTGCGGAGAACCCAAGTTCAGTTCCAGTTTTTTGCAACAGAAAACCCAACCTTAACTCCTCAAACAGGGATGGAATGAACTGGCTTATGTCCTTGAAGGGTGGGTGTCCCAGGAGTCCCAGTGTAACACCCATCTTTCCATTTCTCAGCTCTTCTCCCCACCAGGGGGCTTTGCATTCACCAATCATGTGATAGCAGGGTTTCTTTCCCCCTCAAGAATTTAACAGGCATTTTGGGGTCTTACCACTTGTGGTACTTAGCAGACCTCAAGCCCATAGGAACTTGGGGGCTAGGGAAGTGGGCCAGGTCAGCTCTTTTAATTTACCAAGACCTGGAAGTTGTGTCCTGTTGGTTTTGCCAAAGAAACAGGGCTCCTATTACCAAAGAAAGGTGGGTGAATGCAGAGAGGTGCTGTGGTTTGAATATTTGTTCTCCAAAATTCATGTGTTAATCTCTAAAGTCATATATGAAATGACACTTGGAGATGGGGCTCTGGAGGAGTAACCAGGATTGGGTGAGGTCTTGGGGTGGGAGCCCCGTGGCTTCATAATAAGAAGGGAGGGGCTGAAGTGATGGCTTAGCGTGAAGAGGGCGTGCTGCTCTCGAAGGGAACCCAAGATGGGTTATCAGCCATGTTGAGTGGCTCACAACCAGCTCTAACTCCAGACCACATGCATGGAGCCTTTCCCCTTCCTCATACACAGCAGCCATATGGTGGTATGGATTTCCAAGAAGAGGGAGTGTGTTGCTAATGGCATCTTCAAAGATGAACTGAATGAGTTTTTCACTCAAGAGCTGACTGAAGATGGCTACTCTGGAGTTAAAGTCCAAGTTACAACAACCAGGACAAAAATCATTATCTGAAACCACTGGGACATAATGTGTTCTTGGTGAGAAGGGCTGGCAGGTCAGTCCAGAAGAGGATTGGTTTCCCTAAGGGCAACATAGAATTTTGAGTAGAAAAGGTAGCCACAGAAGTCTTTGTGTTCCTTCCCGTGCAGCAGGCCTTAAATACAATCAGAAAGTGATTGGTTACTCCATGATATTTGTACTACTAATGCTTTGTTATTGGGGCCAAGGACCTGTAGCTAGACAGGCCATGGGCCCTAGGGGAGAGACTTCTATTAGTCTGCTAAATGGACATTGTATTGAACTGACGCCTGATGGCATTGCTATGCCCATAGATGAGGGCATCATCTTTCAACTCTCATCAGAGAAGCTTCTTTTTTGGCAGTTCTGCGTTAACACAGAACCCCACAGCTGGTCAGTGTGCAGAAAATAAGACACGCTTGGAAATGCTCAGCCTGAAATGGAGCACTCTATCACATCCCCTCCTCCAGAGGCTCGGGGATCATTTTGGAAGAGCACAAATTGGGGTTTTAAAAAAGGGGGGGGCACAAAGGCGTGTAGGAAGTAGGACAGGGTGGGATCTGGAGGAGCTGGGTGAGGGGGATGGATACAATTAAAATATGTTATATTAAATTCTTTAATTTAAAAGCACAGACCTGTGTGACACTGCCCAGGCGGCATCTCTACATGCCAGGCTCTTGGGAGGACTTACTACGCCAAGAAAATCAGATTGATCAGACTATGCCAAGGGCCTGCTATGGTATGCTGGGGTTCATGTGGAAAGTGGGACCCAGGACTGAGATGTAGCGGTATCTGGAAGTTCTGAGGACAGAGGGCTGAATCCGAGGAGTTTGTGGGTGTCCTATGAACCACAGTAGAGACCCTGTTAACTACTACATGGACATCATTGGGTGTCGTGTGCTGTTCAGACAAGGTGTGCTGGGCATCAAAGTGAAGATCATGTTCCCCTCGGACCCAAGTGCTAATGTCAGCCCTAAGAAGCTCCCTCCTTATCACATGAGTACTGCATGAAAACCTGAAGACAAGATCCTGCCATCAGCCCAATCTCAGAACAGAAGGGTGGGAAGCCAGAGCCCCGCTCCGTGCTCCAGCTGGTGCCATAATGTAACAGGGTCTCAGCAGGCATAGCTGAGGCTGGGTGTTGCTCTGTAAAGACATTTAATAAAGTCTTGCACAAAGAACTAAGAAGCAGAAGAAGTTGAAACAGAAGAGGCAAGAAAACGAGGAGAGGAGAAGAAAGAGGAGGAAGAGGAGAAGGAAGAGGAAGGACCAAGATCTTCTTCATCATAAAGCATCCTTTGTCTCTCCACCATAATAGGATGCAACGGCTCACCCCTCACTAGACGCCAGAGCTGTCTCCCCAGATTCCAGAACTGTGAACCAAACAGAGCTCTACTTTTTCCCCCTTAAACAAACAGGGTCTTACTATGTGGCCCAGGCTGGCCTCAGACTGAATCCTGCTGCCTCAGCCTATTGAGTGCTGGGATTGCAGGTGCATGCTACCATGCCAGGCTATCTAAACTTCTATGTTTTTGCTGTGATCTTTTTTTCTCTTTTTGAGACTATTCCCTGCAGTCCCAGCTTGCCTGGAACTTGCTCTGCAGACCAGGTTGCCCTAGATCTCACAGAAGTCTTCCTGCATCTGCCTCCTGAGACCTGGGATTAGAAGCATATGCCACCATGCCCTGCTAAATTTCTATTCTTAATAAATCATCCAGTCTTGAGTATTCTGTGAAAGCAACAGAAAGCAACTAGGATAGGAAATGAATCAAGAAATGGTCATCTTAAAGGGCTAAGGATATGGCTTGGTGAATATAGTGCATACCTAGTATACACTAAGCCCTGAGGTCCATCCGCAGTACCACATAAAACTGAGCATGGTGATGGTACATGGCTGTGAGCTCAGGTGGAGGCAAGAGGATCGGAAGTTCAAGGTCATCCTCAGCTACATAGTAACTTGGAGTCCAGCCTGGGATACATGAGACCCTGTCTCTAAATAAATATATTAATTAATTAAAAATGGCCACTCTACCTGGTGATGTTGCATAGTGAACTCACATGGTGATGTCATATGGTGATACCTGGAACAAAATCTACTGTGGACCTGTCAGGAACAGGAATCTTCATATTTCCCCTTTTGGGAGGAATTGCTCACTCTGTTGGTTAGTTTTTTTCAACTTGACACAAGCTAGAATCATCTGGGAAGAGGAATTCTCAATTGAGGAATTTACTCCATCAGATGGGCCTGTGGGTATGACTACTGAGTATTTTCTTGATTACTAATTGATATAGGAGGGTCCAGCCCACTGTGGGCAGCACCATCCCTAGGCAGGTGGGCCTGGGCTGTAAAAGAAAGCTAGCTGAGCAAGCCAGAGGAAGCAGACCAGTAAGCAGCATTCCTTTGTGGTCTCTGCTCAGTTCCTGCCTCCAGGTTCCTGCCTTGGCTTTCCTCAATGATGAGCTATAACCTGTAAGCCAAATAAACCCTTTCTTCCACTAAGTTGCTTTTAGTTATAGTGTTTACAGCAACTGAGAAACCCAACTAGAACACTTGCTGGGCCTCTGGCAAAGTTCTTTCTGCAGCTTCCCTCTGCTCCTGAAGTTGACCTTCAGGGCCTGATGTTTCGGCAGCACTGTGAAGGTTTATCTTCTGTCTTCCAGACGGTCAGGTGGGCCTCTGCTCATGGTCCTCACCTGGTTGAGACTCTTTGTTCAGGAGGAACGGTGACTGGAATAGCTCACAGCCTGGATCACCGCTCCTGTTCTCAGCAAAGGCTGATGGGGCCTAACTTTCTAGTTGGGCTCAAAATAGCTGCTTCTGTTGTGGGCTGTGTGTGATTCATGCTGGAGTTTTCCAGACTTGAGGGTGTTGTGGACAGTGTATTATAGTCACTCCCACACCAGAGTCTAGCTGGTTCTACCCTTTCTCAAACACAGCCGACCACTTCTAGCTTATCCCATGATATTAATCATTCTGACCCTGGTGGGGTTTGTGTGTGTGTGTGTGTGTGTGTGCGTGCGCACATGGGGGCCAGAGGCCAACCTCTGATGTCCTTGCTCAAGACCTCATCCACCTTTTTGTTTTTAAGAACAGTATTTCAGGACTGAAGAGTTGGCTCAGTAATTAAGAGCACTTGCTGTTCTTGCAGAGGACCCAGGTTCGATTCCCAACACCCACATGACAGCTAACAACCATCTTGTAACCCCAGATCAGGGTAATCTGACACCCTCTTCTGAGCTTTACAGACTTGCATGACAGGGGTGCACTTTCATATATGCAGGTAATATACACATACACATAAAACAAAAAGAACAAGGTATTTCATTGGCCTGTAACTTGCTGATTCCACTAGACTAGCTGCCTGTGTTCTCCCTCCTCCTAAGACTATGAGTGCATGTTACCACACCTAGGTTTGGTTTTTGTCGTTGTTGTTGTTTTGGAGGGCTTTTTGGTGTGGGTTGGAGGAATCAAAGTCAGGTCCTCATGTTTGTGTGGAAAACACTTTACTGACTAAGCTGTTTCCTCAAACCCCTTATTCTCTCTTTTTACTCTTATTGACCTGCTTCATCCGGTCCAGCATCTTTTCAAGACAGTGACTGTCAGTGACTGGTGCCCACTTTAAGAACTGCCAAGACCTGGACCAGCAGTCTAGACCCACTTTTCTAAGTTGGCTGTACTGCTAGATATGGGTGTCCGAATGTGTTCTGGGTCCCGGGGACTCAGTCGTCAGTCACCTGTCCAGTGGTGCTGCCCCCTGGGAGACGCCTCATCTTCTGCAAAGAACCATACAAGGAAGGTACAAAGTCTACTGTGGATAAAGCAGAAGTGGCTCATCCCTCTGTTCGGAGGCCAGCCTCACTTCCCACAGTATCCCCGACCCTTGAACTTTCTGAATGAAAGTCACCCGGATAATTTATCTCCCTGACAGGTTTTCAGGCTGTGAGAAATTCGATGAGCCACGTGCTTTCCAGGCTGAGCAATTTTTAAAGCCTGAAATCCAGCTTTCAGCAGACTCAGTCTGCTTTTCCCAGGTCTCCGTCCTTGTAGCCCCAGGAGTGCGGTTTTCTGCGGCACCATCTGGTTTTCTAACCATCTCTGCATGACCAGGGCCCTTTGCTCAGCCCTGGGTTGGTTTGTAAATTGGAAGACAGGAAATCATGGTGAAGATTTGTGAATCACAGCTCAGAGTAAATTTATGATCATCTAGAGGCATGAAGGAAATCTTTAAAAAACAAAACAAAACAGTAACAAAAAACCCAGCAAGCCATGAATAATGGTATAAAGCAGTCATTGTGCTGAAAAGCATTAGTTGTTTATGCAATTTTAATTGGCCAATTATCTTGTTACTATAGGGTTATCAATTTTCAATTTTAATTCAACAGCCAGAACAGTTCTCTCCTCTCTCTATAAATATATTTATTTACTTATTTTTGAGACAGGATCTCATGTAACCTAGGCAGGCCTTGTAGCCTAGACTGGCCTTGAACTTCTGATCCTCCTGCATTCACCTTCACAGACCTGGGATTATGGGCATGTACCACCATGCCTGGTATATTCAGAGCTAAAACTTGAACCCAGGACTTCATGCATTTTAGGCAAGCACTCTACCAACTGAGCCACATCTCCATCCCCAGAACAGTTCTTTTTGAAGGAGGAAGACTAGTCACTTGTGTGGTCCCAAAGAGCTTCAGAAACCAATTAGAACTCTCTCTGGTTAGGCTTGGGAGAACTATGTCAGGGTGGCCTGGTGACTCACCAAAGGGGAGAGGACAGAGAGTAATGTTAGAGTGACATTATACTTTGTCGCATAATCTCCCAGGACTCATGTGTCATCTCCGTTAGTGTGCCGTCTCAGAGGTAACACATTCATTATTCACAGAAAACCTTTCTGGAAATCCCATTTTGGAGACACAGCCTCAGTCTCCCACAGAGTCTCAGGAACATTCTCAACAGTGATACATCTTTGCCATGGTGATAGGGTGTTCAGAACAAGTTGGCCCCAGTGTAAGAACTGGCCCCAAGGTGTCATGCAGCCAAAGTAAAGAGGCAGATAGATCTGGTGCCACACAGAGTGGGACAGGAACACTGAGTCACTTCCCTCCAGTCTCAGGGTCTGAGTTCCACTAATGATGCAACCAGTCAGTTTTCTGTTACTGTAACAAATATATGGGGTAAATCAACTTATAACAAGAAAAGGTTAGGGTCTGGGGAAATGGTTCACTTAGTAAAGTGCTTGTCATATAAGCATGAGGAACTGAGTTCAAATCTCAGCACTCATACAAGAAGCCAGGCATGGTGATACATGTGTAACCCCAGTGCTGGGGAGGCAGAGACTGAAGGGTCCCTGAGGCTTGCTGGTCAGCCAGCCTAGCCTACTTGGTGAGCTCCAGGCCAGTGAGAGATTTTGACTTGAAATAAGGTGGATGGTTCCTGAGGACCAACACACTCAAGGCTGTTCTCTGGCCTCCATGTGCGTGCATGCATCTGCTCGTGTGTGCACACACACCCAAACACAGAGGAGAAGGTTTATTTTAGCTCACAGTTTGGGGGTTTTTAGTTTATGGTCCTTTGGCCCTATTGCCTTGGTTTGTGATTTTCACCTCATGGATGGAAAGTGAGGGAGAGAAAGAGGAGGAATCCGGGTTCTACTATCCCCCCACTACAGCAAGCTCTGCCTTTTAAAGCTTCCACCATCTCTTAATAGCACCCTGCTGGGAGACAAGCCTTAACATATGGGGCATCAGGGAACGTTTGTGCAACCTGTAGCACTCCTCATTACTTTGGGGTCCTCGGACAGGTTGAATGAGGCTGAGAAACCAGAAACTCAGAGAACCTGAAAGATGTGCATGAGGCTGTGTTAGAACAGCAATTTCTGGCAGGATCTGGAGGCACAGCAGCCCCTCAGCTGCAATGCCTTCCTCACAGGTGGCTGTCAGTCTACAGATGTATTCTGGGTGCACTGTGCAATGGAAGACACAGCAGCACCGTGCCTTCACAAGGCCACAGGTATAAAGCAGCCAGGAGCATCCGAAATAAAAGCAATTACTTCATCTCCTTAGGAAACAATGACTCATTAAAAAGCAACTGGCTGTTTCTCATTCTGTTAACATTACAAGCAGAAGAGCTCCTTAGCACATCCCATGATAGGCTGCTTGGGGGCACGTGGATGGCTTATGGCAACAAAGGCTGAGCTACCAGGAGCTTTTGGAATGAGACTTAAATAGGTTTCTCTGGTACTTAAGACTCACTCTTAAGTCAGTATCAGGACAACATTCCTGTGGAGACTTGAGTTTAGGGACTGGAACTTAATTGGGTTGCCAAGCTTCTTCTTAAAGGAAATGACAGTCTGGGGCTAGAGAAGATGACTCAGCGGTTAAAAGAGTTTGCTGCTTTTGCAGAGGAGTTTGGCTCCCAGCACTCTTTTGAGTGGTTCACGACCACCTGTAACTCCAGTTCCAGGCCTTCTTCTGGAAGACCAGACGTCTTCTGGTCTCCTTAGGCAGCCACACATATGTGCCCATACTTACATAGGGCTTGGGGTGTAGCTCAGTGGTAAAGTGTTTAACACATGTCAGGCCTTGGGTTCCACTCCCAGCACTAAAACCAATAGCAACAACAAACACTTCCCCCCAAACCAAAAACTATAGCAAAATGTGCAGGGCCTGGAGTTCTGGAAGCTCCAATTGGTAGCTCTTTGGTCTACTACAAGGCTTTCTCATCAAGTCTGGATTGGAGTTCCAGCTCTGACACTCACCGATTGACCTTGACCAATCAGTTATGACCTTTCCAATCCTGATAGATCAAACTAAAAAGAGATACTAACGATGAAGGCACCTACCTCTCAGGGTGTTGAGGAGAGCAATGGGTTAGCAACTGCTTCATGTGATTGACCTGGTCACACATATACCAGGTGCGTAAAGCAAAGAAGCGGGGGTGGGGCGCGTGGGGCGCGTGGGGCGTGTGGGGCGCGTGGGGCGCGTGGGGCGCGTGGGGCGCGTGGGGCGCGTGGGGCGCGTGGGGCGCGTGGGGCGCGTGGGGCGCGTGGGGCGCGTGGGGCGCGTGGGGCGCGTGGGGCGCGTGGAGGTCCTGCTCACTTGTGCCTGCGGAACAGACCAGGGAGGACTCCTTCCATCCAGTTTGCTCTCCTAGCCTGGGTTAAATTAGAACTTTCAATGGTCGTGCATTTCTGTCATCCCAGCACTGGGAATGCCAGCCTGGGCTGCTAGTGAGACCCTGTCTCAAAGAACCAACCAACCAACCCAGCAATCAACAGAAGTTTCTAGGTGACTGTCAACCACCATCCACTGTCACACCCATGGCGTCAGGACCTGGGTGGTTCTACATTCTCAAGATCAATGACGGAACTTTTTGGCACGTCCCAGCCGTGCCCAGTGCTCAGCTCTTGTTTGCTGCTGCTGCTCATGAGGTATGTGTATCCCTGGGGTGGCGTTTGGGGACAGAAAGATGGATTTAGCTACTTCTTCCCCCAGAAGTGACTCAGCTCTTGGAAGCGCTGTGACAACAATGGCAGTTGGAGCCCTGGGGACTTCTGTGTCTTAATGCTTCGTGCACATCTCACAGCAAGTGGGCTTTGCTGGGAAATGTGGCCGTCTTCTCTAGAAAGCCTGGAAACTTCCTCTCATCGTTCCCCCTCCTCAGGCATCCTATTCTTGGCAGCTGATGGATGTCTGCCTTGGGGAGAAATGCCAGGAAGGGGGCATCTTGCATGCTAGTTCCCATCACCCAAGTCCAGACCGACTAGAAACCAACATTTAAACACTCATCTGTTCACATTCTGAGTCTGCATTGCTGAGGTCTGAAGACTTCCTTCATGTCCCAGGATATGACCTCTAACCCAGGTTTACCTAAGCCTTAAGGGGTGGCCTCTTTACAGTCCTAAACAATCACTGTCTTACTTTTCCCGTCGCTGTGTTAAAATATCCTGACAAAGCAACATAAGAAAGGAAGGATTTCTTTTAACTCACAGTTTAAGGGGACAATCCATCACAGCAAGGAATTCGTGGAACATGAGGTGGCTGGTCGCATGGCATCTGCAGTCAGGAAGTAGAGAGGGATGAATGCTCGTGCTCAGCTCATTCTCTCCTTTTTATTCAGTGCAGGATTCCAGCCCACTGAATAGTCTACCCACATTCATGGCAGGTCTTCCCATCTCTATTAACCTAGTCTCAAAAACACCCACATGTACACCCAGAAGCTTGTCTCCTGGATAATTGTAGATCCTGTCAAGTTAGCAATCAATATTAACCATAACAATCATCATGCCCAGGAACGTGAAGATGGCTACTTTCCCTAAGGCAGTAAAATCAACATTTAAGTAGACCATCTCTTACCAGAAACACTTGGGACCAGAAGTGTTTCAGATTTTGGAGCTTTTCAGATTTTGGACTATTTGCATAGATTTTGGGGTTGAAGAAACCCTAATGCAAAAACTTAGAATCCAAAATGTTCCAAAAGGTCTTCTGATCTTTTGGGAGTATCTTCTCAGAGCATTTTGCATCAGGGGTGCTTCAACCTGTGCTCAGTTTTCTTTGTTGTTATGATGACTGTGATGGTGCTTTTCATATAGGAAGGTGGTCCTCAAGTGCAAGGATAGGTTATAAGATGTCGAGTAGCAGAGATCCTACTTTATTCACTCGTTCATTATTTTCGTGGCACCAGGGATCAAACCAATGACCTTGTGCACGTCAGGCAAGTGCTTCACCACTGAGCTATGGCCTTAGCCCCTAGATCTCAGCTTAAGTCTTAGCTCCATCCCTTTTTTCTGAGCCTAAACTTCTCATCTGTGAAATGGGGTGAATCAGTTACTTTCCTGTTACTGTGGTAAAACACCATGACCAAGGCAACTTATAGGAGGCACAGTATAGGAGGAACAGTTTATTTGGTTTACAGTTCCAGAGGGATGAGTCCCTCATGGTGGGGAGGCATGGCAGGAGACAGCAGGAACAGAAAGCTGAGCACTCACATCTTCAGGCACTGGCAGGAAACTAGAAAGTAGGGCAAGACTATAAACCTGCAAAGACGGTTCCCAGCAACATACTTCCTCCGGCAAGGCCACACTTCCTACACCTCCACAACCAGCACCACCGACTAGGGCCAAGTGTTCAAATGACATACCTCATCCACTACACTGGGTAGCAATGCTGATTATCCAGGGCTGATTTGAGAATCAGTAAGGTCATACACAGATCCTGGTATGTGATGAAATCTCCATAAATGCTAGCTATTGTTGCTAGTGGGTGTGGTTGTCCATCTTCATTGTCAACCTGAATGGAGTTGGACACCTAGGAGACACACCTGTAGGCGTGTCTGGGGGGATGTTTCCAGAGAGGATTAACTTAGGAAGGAAGACCTACTCTGAATGTGGGCCGCACATTCGGTGGGCTGGGGTCCCACACTGAAAAAAAGAGGGGAAAGCAAACCGAACATCAGTATTCACTGTCTCTGCTTCCAGACCAACTCCTCACGCTCCTGCCGCCATTCTTTCTCCACAATGAGCTGTATCCTTCTTTAAACCTTGAGTCAAAGAACACTTTGTCTCTTCAGTTGTTTTTGTCAGGCATTCTGTCACAGCAAGAAAAGTAGCTAGTAAGCTGGTAAACCTGGGTTTCCTTTATTAAAATACGTGTGTGTGTGTGCGCACACACGTGTGTGTAAGTCAAGTCCAAGGCAGACACTGGGTGACGTCTTCTATCATTCACCCCCTTACTTTTTGAGGCAGGATCGCTCACTATCTAGAGCTCATTGATTCAGTTAGTCTGTCTGGCCAGTGAACTTCGGGGATCTGCCTGTCTCTACCTTCTCTAACCCCAGAGCTAGTGTTCTAGGTACCTGCTGTCATGAGAACAGTATGAACAGACAAACATGTTTGTGTCTTTCCACAATGTTAGAAATAACTGAAAAACAATAAATTCACAAGGTTAGCGGGTTTCATGACAGCAATTTGTCATATAATCTGCCTACCCCAGTAGCCTGCCCAAGGTAAATGCAAGTTTTTATTCTAATCTTAGCTACTAATATTAACTCTCACATTACAGCGTATAAAGTAAATATACCTATAGACCTATATGCACATTTATGGGTTACAGAATGAATACAAGTTAAAGAGGCAGCAGCACACTCCAGGGGTTTCAGGAGTGGGCTGAGGGAGTCTATACGATATTGACCCAGACCGGCGCTGGGAGGGGACGGCTGCTGGAACTGCTGGAGTCGGGTTTGAGAGCAAAGCTGCGGAGTTCAGCCATGAGGTCAAAGGCCAGACCACGTCCAGAGGAGGAAATGGGCCCGGAGCAAGAAACATGGGGCCAGGTTTAGGTGGATGGACAGGTAGACAAACAGGCAGTGGAGTAGACCGTAGCAGGCGCTCCGCTGAGTTGAAGCTCCAGAACAATAGGGCAGTCCTTAGTGCTTGACACATGCTATGTATCAGATGACAGGTTGGTGTGGGGCCGATCTATCACAATGTTAGGTGTCCATCACTTTATGGGGTCCAGGAGAGGGACTTACATCCTTTCCTTGGTCTGTTTCCCTGTTATGATATTCATAGATCCATGTACCCCCACAGTCTCAGTCCCCCCATAAATTTATAGACTGACTTCTTGCGAATCCCAGAAATAAGTCACTTATCACTCTATTCTGGGTGGGAGGGCCTGACATATGCTGCTATTTCTGGGACCCCGCCCCCAGGAGGTACAGTCAACCTTCTCCCTCAATACAGAGTCAAAGCTGCTTATAAAACCGAGTCTTGAGAATGGAGAGATGGCTCAGTGGTTGAGAGCACTGGCTGCTCTAACAGAGGACCAGGGTCAGTTTCCAGCACTCACATGGAGGCTAACAACCATCTGTAACTCCAGTTCCAGGGGATCTGATGCAGCTCTTCTGACCTCCACTGGCATTTCATGACATGGGTGCACTTAAATACATGCAGGCAAACGCAAACATACACACACACACACACACACACACACACACACACACACACACACATTCTGGGAGCCTGAAGACATTCTGGGAGCCTGAAGCATCCCCTGATGACCCTGAGGAGAGCTTTGCCCAGCCTGTGACATGAAAGGGTTCCTACAGATGTTCAAGACACACCTTTCTTTCTTCCCCAGCCTCAGAGAGTGTCATGCAAGGAGTCAGCAGATACAACTGAAAAAAAAGCATATTTCCCTAAGATGCCCTCAATAGCCATCAGAATGGCCTCAGAATGCTGTATCCTCCAGAAGCTCACATTTCCTCTGGAAATGTAGCAGGGAGCAACCTCTCAGATGAATGGAGAGGCTAGCTGTGGGGGAGGTCATCACAGAGTTGTGTATGGGTGAGGAGAGGCACCTAAACCTCTGCAGATTGGGAAGTGATTCGTAATACAGCCACATATACAGGCTGTCTGGGCTTTGGTATTTCCACAGAGGGCCAGTCAAGGACAGGCAGAAATGCACATGATGTGTGCTAAGTTAGAAGAGCAAGGAATGAGGCTGTCACCAAATAAGATCTACTGAGCGGCAGATGTAGGGGGTGTGTGTAACAGTGCATACATGCATGCATTAACATTTTAACTACTCTCATTCTGGGAGACGTCTTTTCAGTTATGTTTGGGGTTCAGCAGTTGAGCCCATGTACTGTTCTTACAGAGGACCCAAGTTCAGTTCCCAGCTCCACATAGGGTGGCTCACAACCTCTAACTCCAGGGGAATTTAATGCCTCTGATCTCCACAGCCACCTGCCCTCCAGCCTAGACCTCCACACAGATACACATACACTTAATTAAAAAATAATCCAAATAAATCTTATAGAAACAAGTCTTGGGATTGGAGAGATGGATCTGTAGTTAAGAGCACTGGTTGCTCCTACAGAGGACCAGGGTTCAGTTCCCAGCACCGACATGGTGGCTAACAACTGTCTGTAACTCTAGTTCTAGGAGATATGATGTCCTCTCTGGCTTCCATAGACACTGCACACATGTGGTGCACTTACATGCATCCGGGAAAAACATTTATATACATAAAATAAAAATAAATAAGGCCTGTCATGGTATCCCATCCCTTTAATCCCAGAATTTGGGAGCCGAGGCAGGTGGATCGCTGTGAGTTTGAAGCTAGCCTGGACTACATAGAAAGTTCCAGGCCAACCAGGGCTACAAAGTGAGATCCTGTTTCAATAAAGCAAAATAAATAGATAAAACAACAACAAAACATGTCTTGGAACTAGGTGTGTGTTGCATGCCTTTAATCCTAGTGCTCCGAAGACAGAGGCAGGTGAATCTCTGTGAGTTCAAAGCCACCCTGGTTTACATTGTGTGATCCAGGCCCACCAGGGTAACATAGACCCAGTCTCAAAACCAAAAACCAAAACAAAATCCCAAGTCTTTGAAAAAAATGTTTGTGTGTATATAGTCTAAACACAAAACTCATTTGTGTTTCATATATACCTTGTACACATAGCCTGAAGGTAATCTTAGTCAGCATTTTTAGGGTCCCTGCATTTCAACTTTGGCCTGACACATGAGGTCAGGTGTGGAGCTGTCTCCTTTGGTGTCATGTTAGTGCTCAGAAAGTTTGGAGGGGGAGAGTTGGTCTCATTTAATGGTCAGACCCTTGGTGGGCTGACCAGGCTCCAGTGGATGGACCCACTTTGAAGGACATTCAGGGACAGAATACATGAAATGGCGGGGGGCGTAGAGGGATGCGGGTGAGGAGGGGGTGTAAATTCAATTAAAATATATTCTATGAAATTGCAAAAATTCAATTTAAAAGGTTTGGATTCTGGATTTCATGTTTCTGGTTTGGGATTAGGGATCCTCCTTGCATACGACATATACAGCATGGAATCATCTGGATGCCACAGGCAGTGCTGAGTGGGGTGGCAGCACCTGTAACCCCAGCACTTGGAAGGTGCAGGCAGGAGGCCCATGAGTTCAATGTCATCCTCAGCAACTTAGAGAGTTTGAGGCCAACCTGGGCTACAGCCTATGTCTCAAAAACAAATAACCAATCCCAAACCACGTGTGTATATATATTTTTCTTTCCAAATGTGATTATATATACTTTCTTATAGTTCTTGTATGTGGCGTTTTTCTTTTTTTCTTTTTTTTTTTTTTTTTTTGAGACAGAGATCTGCCTGCCTCTGCCTCCCGAGTGCTGGGACTAAAGGCATGTGCCACCACACCTGCTTCTCCATGTTTTATAAAAAAAATACTTTTATTTTATGCGTATGAGTGTGCTACCTGTTTGTAAGTGCCCCGTGTTGTACAATGCTCTTGGAGTCAGAAGAAGGTATCTATTTCCCTTGGAACTGGAGTTACAGTTATTAGCTGCCATGTGGGTGCTGAAAATCAAACCCAGGTCTTCTGCAAGAGCAGCCAGTGCTCTTGACCACTGAGCCATCTCTCCAGCCCTTATATATGGTTTCATATACGTGTATATATATTACTGACCACAGACCAGAAGGAGGTTGGGCGTGGATCGCAGTAGCATTTACAATGCTTACCTAGCATTTACAAGGCCCAAGATGTGTTTCTCAGCATTGAAATAAAAGGAAGAATGAAAAAGAAAAAAATACCTGTAAGGATGTTCATTCAAATGTTATCAGTTTCTCTGAGTGATGTAGTTAAGGATAATTTTTATTACATTTATTTATTTATTGTGGGGGGTAGAGGGCACATGTGTGTTATGGTGTATGTGTGGAGGTCAAAGAACAACTTTCAGGAGCAGGTTCTCTCCTTCCACCATGTGGGTCCTGGGGATTGAACTCAGGTTGTGTCAGCAGCAAGCCTTTACCTGTTGAGCCATTTCGCTGGCCCTAAACATTTCACTGTATTCTTCTTTTGCATACTGGAAGTCTCTGAATTTCCCTGGACAAAGTTGTCATTATTATTACTACTACTTCCACTTAATACTATTGAAAAATAATTAATAATTTTCTTCTATCAAGAGTTGTCCTTGACCTTTGAGGCTGGGGTATGCAGAGTGGCCATGTTCAAGGGGGCAGAGGCTTAGGGGCTGGGACCAGGCAGAGACTGACAGCACCTTAAGCAGGTTCCCCTGAGAATGCTGAACCTCTGCCTGCATCCTGCCAGGCTCTCCACTTGTCTCAGTTCATCTTCTGTCGCTGTGACAGAATACCTGGGACTGGGTGATTCATAAAGAGAGAAGGTTGATCATGGCTCATGCTGATGAGAGCTGGAAGATTTAAGTCTGGACGGCTTTACTCTCTAGCTGTGTCTCAGGCTGTGTCCTGACAAAGTGGCAAAGAGTAGCAGGTGCGTGTGGACAGGAAGAGCTGGGGACAATGGAGCACGCTTTCTGACAAGCTGCTTCCTAGGTGACGACTCCAGGCCTCTGAGAGCAAGAACTCAGCTCCATCATCTCATCACCTGTCACAGGCCCCTCCACTTCTCAGCTCCATCATCTCATCACCTGTCACAGGCCCCTCCACTTCTCAGCTCCATCATTCAGGGGATCAAGCCCAAGAAGGAGCCATATTTGAGCTATAGCACCGTGAAAACCATGTTTCCCAGTCTCTGAAGGGTCTCTGTGCATCTTTCAGCCCAGTTCACAGTCTCCGTGACCCTGCAATGTTCGATGGCTGCTGGGTTAGGCTGTTCCCCAGAGCAACAGCACAGTTTGCCTTGTGGGAATTTTTATGTTTTGGAAAGAGAGAGTGCCACTCTGCCACCCATTTGGAACTTGCCTCCCTAGTACCTGGACTTAGGAAATGTACCCCTGTTTTTGTCCATGAGGCCTTGGGGTCCTGATGCCTATTTCCCATTTGCACAGGCCAGCTGGACATTGTCTCCATGGCTGAGACCAGCATGATGCCGGAGGAGATTGAACTGGAGATGGCGAAAATCCAGCGTCTTCGGGAAGTCCTGGTCCGCAGGGAGTCGGAGCTCAGGTTCATGTGAGTGATGGGGATGTGATGAACAGAAGTGGTTTGGAGAAGGGGCTACTGAGCACCAGGCACCAGGTGTTACACTCAGTAAGAAAGCTCCTCACACATACCATTCCTACTCATAGAAGCAATGGCAGTTAAACTCAACAGGTCACCAAAAACATTGGCTGATATTTAACAGAAAATTTAAAGAAAGAAAATGCAAGTTACAGAAATACATCCTGGTTTAGCTTTCTTTGGTGAGTGGAACAGGAGACAGTAGATCTCTAGTTGGTTGCCTTGAGTCAAGATACATGCGCCTTGATCTATGCATCTTTTCACTTTCTTTAAATTCCAGGCTTGCGAATATGATCTTTATGTTCCAATTTTGAAATTTTAAGTGGGAAATACTGAAGAAAAACCATTTATTTATGGCATTGCTCAAAAGCTCCACCCTCCGGCTTATCATATTGTGTTGCATTTTTGTTTTAAGAATATGCTTTTTTTTTGGTCTTTTTTGAGACAGGGTCTCCCTATAGCCCATCTGGCCTGGAATTGACTATGTAGACCAGATAGCCTCAATCTCAGAGATCCACCTGCCTCTGCCCCCCAGGTGCCAGGATAAAAGGCATGCACCACCATGCCAAGCTTAAGAGAGAATATGCTTTTTTTTTTTTTTTTTTTAGTGTACATGAATAGATTGCCTGCACATGAGTAAGTGCACATTGTCATTTGGTGCCCATGAATGTCAAAAGAGGGAGCCAGATTCCCCTGGAATTGGAGTTATGGATGGTAATTAGCCACTGTGTGGGTGCTGAGAATTGAACCTGGGTCCTCTGCAAGAACAGCCAGTCCTCTTAACTGCTGAGCCATCTCCTTAGCTTGAGAATACGTTTTTTAAACTGCTAATTTACCCTGAGTTATACTGCGCTTGGCTCACCCACTCACCCTCGAATGTTAGAACTCTAATAATGTGGGGTCCTGCAGGGGTCACCAGGAAAGCATGGCCTGATGAAATGCAATGCAGTAGAAACTGAAACTATACACATTTGTGTGTACATGTGCATACATGCAAGTGTACATGCAGCTATGTGCATACGTGCATGAACATATGTGTGCACGTGCAAGTTCATATGCATGAAAGTGTGTGTGTGTACATGTACGTGTGTATGTATTTGGGGAAAAGGCAGGTTTTCACTTTGGGCCAAACACAGAGGTATTTCATTGGGGGAATCAATAAAGGTGTTCTGAGGAAACATCACTATCAAGGTTAATGTTCTATAAATACATAGCTGGCCTTTTATTTATCCTAAGGGGTGTAATGTCATGTTTAGAGGTAACTTTTTGAAATTATGTAAAAATGTATATGTGCTTTACATGTGACAAGTTTTTAATAAATACTAATTTATATGTAGTCTCACAACCTGGAGAAGTAGATATTGTTAGCTCATATTTTCTTGATATTTGTTTTGTTTTGAGAAAGGGTCTCACCATGTAGCCCAGGCTGGCCCAGAACTTTTGATCCTCCTGCCTCTCTGCTGATGCATCCCATTGTACCCAGTTGCCACTCCCACATTAAACCAGGTCCTGAGATGAGTTCAGACTAGTTTGACTCCAAAGCCCCAACTCTTTCCCAGGCACTCATTACAGAGGGGGGGAGGGGAGGGGACAGAGATGAAGAGCAGGTAGCAATGGGGACTCCCTGGTAGTACCCTGTGCAGGTGGGAAGGGCACACAGTTTATGCTCTGAGGGGCTGCCGTCAGCTGGAGCTGGATGAGCCTCAGCAAGTGACTCAGACTCTCTGGGCTTCAGTGCTCACAGATGCAGAAGGGTCGCTGGTAATTTTGGTCTCCAGAGCTTGACATTCCTGAAGAGGAACAGGGGGTCTTCTAAGGGAAAGCATGGTTTTAGAAATGGGTTCTGGTGGACACACAGGGACAATTTAAAACTCAAACACAACAAAAACAGAGTTAAAAGGAAATGATTCAGGGCTGGAGAGGTGGCTCAGCAGTTAAGAGCACTGGCTGTTCTTGCAGAAGACCCAGGTTCAAATCCCAACACCCACAAGGTGGCTAACAACCAGTAACTCCAGTTCCAAGGAATCTGATGCCCTCTTCTGTCCTCCATGGGTATTGCATGACACAGGTGCACTTAACACATGCAGGCACTACACTCATATACATAAAATAAAAATAAGGAAAATAAGTTTAATTTTTAAAAAGAGGAAATGAGCCTGAGAGGTAGCTAGGGACACTATTTTATTTTATATATATATATATATATATATATATATATATATATATATATATATATATATTTCATATGGGTGTGTGTGTGTGTGTGTGAGAGAGAGAGAGAGAGAGAGAGAGAGAGACTGACCCATGGAGGCCAGAAGAGAGTGTCAGATCCCCTGGAACTGGAGCCATATACGGTTGTGAGCTGACAGACATGGGTGCTGGGAATTAAACTCCGGCCCTCTGCAACAACAGCAAGCACTCTCTAATCTCTGAGCTGTCTCTCCAGCTCCAAGATCCAGGATACAGAATGATTATTTTAGAGTCACAGATGATGAACCATAGTTTAGTCAAGGTTCATAAAGTCAGTCTGCTGGGAACTTGCTGTAGAGCTCTGCTCCTGCATGGGCCCAAGGACCAGACTCAGACTCAAGGACCATCAACTTGATTGGATTTAGAATCACCCAGGGGACACATCTCTGGGTATATTTATGTTTCGTGACTGCAATACCATGTGACCAGCCATCTCAGTCCTGAGGCTGTGACTTCCCCATCATGATGGATTATACCCTCAAACTGTGAGCCAAAATGAACCCTTCCTATCTTCCATTGCTTTTGTCAAGTGTTTTGCCATAGCACTAACAAAAGTAACCACTGCAACCACAATACTGACCATTTTGAGCCCTTTTCATGGGCCCAGGTATAACACTGCTATGTAACCAATGTTCAGTGCTTTCTAATAGAAGATTTTATCAGGACACCCAGGTTACCAAGTCAGATTATATACATACCACAGTCAGGTTGGTATAAATTAAGGTGGGCATCTACCACAGTCAAGTATAAGCCACAGTCAGACTCATAGACCACAGTCAGGTAAGTAGACCACATCAGATTCATGGCCTGTAATCAGGTTTGTGGACCATAGTCAGCTTCATAGGCAATGGTTAGGTTCATGGACTATGGTCAGGTTCATAGACCACAGTCAGGTTCATGAACCACAGTGAGATTCATGGGCCACAGTGAACTTTATGGACCACTGTCAGGTTCATGGGTTGAGATCAGGTTTATGGACCACAAGGTCATGAACCACGGTCAGGTTCATGGACCACAGTCAAGTTTATGGACCATGGTCAGTTTCAGAGGTCACAGTGAGATTCATATACCATAGTCAAGTTCATAGACCACTGTCAGGTTCATAGACCATGGTCAAATTCATAGACCACTGTCAGGTTCACAGACCACAGTTAGATTTAAATACAGGCCATAGTCAAGTTCATAGGCTATGGTCAGTATACAGGCCAGTCACAGAAAGCCCCTGTGCTTGTCCCTACTCTGAACACTCAATGCAGTGTGACTTCTCTCTTCCCTTTGGTGCGCCCTCTGGCTTCCAACAAATGGCATTTTGAGATTGCTCTGCTGAGGTTTGGCAACTTTACGAACATTCCTGGAATAAGCCAGGCACTCCTGGGTCTCTCAGAACCCACTCTGCAGCACCCAGCAGGTAACTGGAGGCTAATGCCTGGGGCCAACTTCCCTCCTGGACTCCCTGGCTCTTCCATCCTGTCCTGCCACTGGGAAGACCTCCTGAGGGCTGCCAACAACCTCAGGCTCATCTTCTCACCCTTCATCCCAGCCCTGAATCACATCATCAGCTTTTAATAACTCCCAAAGCCCCTGGTTGCCTGGCTCAGCCTCTCTGTGTCTCGAATGCCACTCTGCTCATGGTGTTTATCTGGGTTCCAGATAATTAAGTATCTTCCACACCAAATGGGTGGGATGGTTATCTCCACTCTCCACCCGCTCGTTGGATTTTCATAAAAGGGATTTTTGACCGGTCTCTCAGCTGGCTTTGGGCAACAGCAGCTTTTAATCAGCTAAAGTTAGAATTGCATCAGGCAAGGGAGGTGGGCATGCAGAGGGCGTATTTCAGGAGCTCAGTCTTGGAGTTATAATATTTCCAGAACCTGTGCTTGAAGTCCAGTGCCATCATTTTATTAAGAAGCATTGATTATATGTGGAAGAGGTCAGGCTCTGAGAACGACAGACACACCAACAGGGGTAACAGAATGCACGAATTACAGACACCAGCTCTTTGAATGCTTGCTCTGCTGAGTAGATCCCGAGTGTACTGATGTTATTGGTTCATTGACTCCTCATCATAAGTCTATAGGTGAATAATACTACACACTCATTTTATAGATGAGTGAGTGAGGCACAGAGAGGTCAAGTCACTTGCCTGGGGTTGCACAGGTTCTGTAAACTAGAGGACAGTGATATAAATTGAGCTCTCTGGGGGCCCCTCCATGGTCTCAACCACTAGGCTATAGAGTTTCTCAACAGGTTTTGGAGTTAGTTTCTATTACCAGCTGTTTGGCTTAAGGCAAATACATGCCCTGGTAAAGCCTCTCTTGGTAAATGCATCTCCCTGGCAGTACCATAGCAAGGGGCAAAAAGAAATGAGACATACAGAGTGGGTGTCGGGGCTCTCTCCTGAAGAACTATGCACTGAGGCAGGGTGGGGAGCTACGATGGCTTCTCCTATAGATCCCACTCTAACGCTCCTCTTCTGAGAGAAACTGGGCTGGAGGGTGGTCCCAAGAGTTTCTGGTAATGGGCTGAATCTCACTGTGTCTCTCAGCAAACAAACAAGTCCATGGAGCTGGGGATGTGGCTCTGGGGATGCTTGCCTTGCATGCATGAAGCCCTGGATTTGATCCCCAGCACCACATACACCAGACATGGGTACTCCCAGCATTCAGGAGGTGGAGGGAGGATGACCAGATGTTTAAGGTCATCCTCGGTTACATAGTGAGCTCAAGGGCAGTCTGGGCTATGTGAGACCCTTTTTCAAAACAAAAAAACTCAAACAAGTCCAACTTAACCTGGGGCCCTGACTTTGACTTTATTATTATTTTAATCAATACTTTGTGTTTTTCTTTTCCCTTTAAAGAGCTGGTAATTCTGAGCCCAATTAGGAAGCGCTTCAAGCCAGGAACAAAAGAAATTTAGTCTAACTTGATTTACTCAGCACCACACTCCAACCTGTTGCATTCTGATTTTAAATAGCCTTTCCCAGAAGAGGTCACTGTTGCCAGAGTCAGGTGGGATGAGATACCCTTAATTACAGAAAATCCACAAAAGCATCTGTCTTAGACAAAATATGCAAGAATTTGAGGAGTGGGGAAGGAAGAGAGGGGGTCTGGAGGGACAGGAAGGGGAGGGACGACAGAAGGAGCCAGGAAGAAGACCAGGACGGTCAGGCCCCTGGGTGACTAGATTTCCTTTTTTGTGTTTGGTAAGTTGCTGTTATTTTTGAAGTGGGATCTTGCTATGTAGCCCAGGCTGACCTCAAACTCATGATCCTCCTGCTTTAGCTTTCTGGGTGTTGGGATCACAGGCATGTTTTGCTCCCTTAAGGGATGTGGGGATGAGGTGATGGAAGAGAGACAGAAATGCCTCTCACCTAATAAACCCCTACTGTTCCAAGTTGTCCTTCATGGTCAGAACGAGAATCAGGGGACCACACATCCCTCTGGCAGCTACTTGTTATCACAAACCTGTTTCAGACCTGGAAATGTAACTAGGGGTATAACCCTGCCTACGCCTGAACAAGGCCCTAGGTTTAATCCCCCCCAAATATATATATGGCTAGGGAGATGGCTTAGAATTCAGACCCTCAGAGCCCATGTCCAAAGCTGGTCCACTGTACCACATGACAGAAGCAGGCCTCCTTCTCTTTCTTTTTCTTTTCTTTTTTTTTTAAACATTTATTTTGTGTATATGGCAAGGGGCTAGAGGGGTGGCATGCCAAGGATGCACGTAGGGTCCAGAGAAGGATTTGTGGGAGTTGATTCTCTCCTTCCACCATGTGGGTCCCAGGGATCAAATTCAGGTTGTCAGGCTTGGTGGCCTGCACCTTTCCCAGCGGAGCCATTTCTCTGCCCCACCCACTACAAAGCCTCCAGAACTCAGTCATGGGACTCTACCCTCATTAGATCTAACTCCAATCACCCCAAAGTCCTCATCTACAAGCCCAGTCTGTTCCCACCATCCTGACGTCTCACTGTGGGGATTAAATTTCAACACATAACCCCTGGAGGACACACGCACCACATCCCAGGTAAAGATGAATGTGTACGTACTCACTCTACAATCTGAGTTTGGCCTCTGGGTTCACCCTGGAGCTGTGCTGTCTAACTGGTTAGCCAGCAACCATGTGTGGTTGATTCTATTTGAATTGATTAAAAGTTAATAAAAATTTAGCACACAGCGCTTTGGTATCACAGCCATATTTCAAGTTCCCATTGGTGTATTAGGGCTGGTGACTACTGGGAAACACTAGTTTTTGTAGATATGCCTATCATACATGAAAGGTGTACAGGGACTGGGTGTGCTGGTCCACCCCAGTTATCCCGAGCTTGGGAAGCAGTGACTTCCTGTTCTCTCCAAGGCCCTGGCAACTGCCATTCCATCTTCTGTGCCTACGATTTTTGATGACTCTAAGCTCATCATAAAAACAAGGCCTCACAGTATTTATTTTCCTGAAAATGCACACATTTCTGAGGAGAAAATGCAGAGAGAGCCAGAGGGATATACATTATCCATTATCACTCCTGAGATAACTCAGCATGTCCAAACCAAAATCCTGGTTTCCCCTCCAACCCCCAAGTCTTTGTCAACCTTATTTCAGCACATAGCCCAGAACCCGGAACCCCCAAATTCTGAAATTAGGTGCCATCTCTTCTCCCTCCTGACCTAACCTTGCATATTACATCCATCACAACATTGTGTCCCTGTCACCTCCTAAACCTGCTTTCAACCTGCTTTCAGCTGTCCACTATCTCCACGGCTACCAGGAAGCCCACATACTCACCTCTGTCATAAGTTTCCACACAAGCCTTCTGCTTCCTCCTGTTTCATCCAGGCTGGGGTATCTTCCAATCCACACATCAGCTTCAACAATGGGGACATGCCTGTTGCCGTTATAAAAAAAAATACCTTAGTCTGGGTCATTTATAATCTGGGGAAGCTGAGACAGAATTAGGTCTGGAAGGAGGAGCAGGAAGAAGCGTCTAGTCTCTCAGGTAAGGGTCTAAGGGCCCTCCCTATCTCCTCTTCTGGGGGAACCTCACCAGGCCCTATCTTGAGGGTTGTAGAGAGCTGCGGATTGCCGCGTCTTAAAGATGGCGCCTGCTTCCGCCTTCCACCATCCCGAGGGTGAGTGCTCTCTGGAGTAAACAACTCCATATTTGGCTGTGGCTGAGATCTGGCCCTGCTTCCACATATGTGCGCCTATCTGCTTGCACCACGTGGTAGTTTGGGGTTGGCTGGCAGGAGGGGATTTAAGTCTCTGGCGGGCTTTCCCTGGGGTCAGAAGTAAGTCAGAAGTAAGTCAGAAGTAGTCAGAAGTAAGTCAGAAGTCAGAAGATTGTTCAAGGTTCCTGAATAAACTGCACAAAGAAGAGTCCGGTGTTGCGTCTTCCTTGCTGGTCGAGGTAGTCGTGACAAGTGGTGGCCCGTACGGGGAAACTTCTTCAAAGGACTCAGAACTTTTTGCAGTCAGGGCAGTGCACTGGAAAGTCCTCAGGTAAAATGGGGATCCGCGACAAAAGCGGGAAAGTCCTCAGGTAAAATGGGGATCCGCGACAAAAGCGGGCACTTTGCTCCCTCTATAGATAGAGATGGAGCGGGGAGAGTTCGGAGATTATAGTTAACTGAAAGTAAAAATGGATTTTTACATGATCCTTGCTATAGGGATGGGCATTAGTTTTGTATTCTGGTACCTCATTTTTGCCTATCTTTGTAGAGAGTGTACAAGAGGTACCCGAAAAAACGTTACGGGAAATACTAGTTCTCACCCAATTTTTTTGGCTCTAAAAGAGCTACTTCGTTCTAAGAATTTGGAGCTTGGGAAAAGCACTTTGGAGAGATTCTTGAAGGAGTGCGATACCATTGCACCGTGGTTCGCAGTGTCCAGAAGTCTCATGGTTGTGCTTCACTTTTCCAAGCAACAAAAGGAGTTTCATCTGGAGAAAATGTACAGCTTTAAAAGAAAGGAAAAAAAAAAAAGGCTCGTGCATGTCTGAGTCCAGGGCAGTATTTAGATTGGAGATCATTTTTAATTGAGTATGCCAATGAACAAGCTGCCGCCAATTGGCATTTACAGGGTGTAGTTGATTATCTTTACAAATGTATTCTCCTACAGCAGCTTGTGGTCAAGGAGGCTAGAGCCTAGAGCCTAGAACATCAAGGGACCATGATCTCAGGTTTTGTTAATTACCTCAGGTTTTTTGCTACTTAACTACCAGGTGTTTCACATAAATTTCACCAGTCCTAGGGTGCTTTGTTTTCTGAAATAACTACTAAATAGGCAGTTCTTTTTTCAGTTTACAGTTTGCTGGGTTGAGACTATAGCTTAGTGGTAGGATACTTACCTAGCATATATAATGAAAGTAATGTATGCGGTAAGAAATCTGATAGTCATTTGCTTTTGTAAATATGTTGGGAATCCCATAGGTTTAAGATAAGTTTATGTATTAAATAGTTTATATTCATAAGTATAAGAAGCATGTGCTAAGTAATTAAGTCTTATAGGTTCACTAGTTTGTAAGTTGTAATAACGTATAAGTATAGGCAATAGGCAATTAGTTTATAAGTAGTAAGTTGTGATCTTTTTTCTTACTAATGTGGTGATCTAATGGGGCTTTGATTAGGAATGGTTTGGATCTTGAACACGGGATAGAAAAGGTTTGAAGGAAGAAAAAAAAAAAAAGATATTCAAATGCAGTAAGAGTTTTGGAAGTGGCCAGACCAATTAAGAACTCTAGTCCGGTCTGCCAGCTTTTTCAACAATTACAGACTTTAATTTGGCAAAGACAGGCTTGCTTTTTTATCCAACATATTAGGGCTCATACAGGCCTGCCAGGACCTTTGAGTGCAGGAAATGATAAAGTAGATTTGTGGACCAGAATGGAATGTATATTTTTAAGCTCCACTATAGAAAGGGCAAGATGTTTTCATAAAAGATTTCATGTGAATGCCCGAGCCTTACAACAAAAATTCCACCTATCTCGTGCAGATGCCCGACAAGTAGTGTTAGACTGCTCTCAATGTGTACCTTTCCATCATCCACCTAGTGTTGGGGTTAATCCAAGGGGATTACTTCCTCTGAAGGTTTGGCAGATGGATGTGACACATATTTCTAAATTTGGAAACCAAAAATATGTTCATGTGTCTGTGGATACCTGTTCAGGTATTCTACATGCTACACCGTTGACAGGAGAAAAGGCACGCAATGTCATGACTCATTGCTTAGAGGCCTGGGCTGCATGGGGCAAGCCCCAACAGCTAAAAACTGACAATGGACCAGCCTATACGGCTCACAGTTTTACCTCCTTTTGCCAACAGATGGAGGTACAGCTTCTTCATGGGTTACCATACAATCCTCAGGGACAAGGCATTGTAGAACGTGCTCATCGCACATTAAAAGAATGTCTTCAAAAACAAAAAAGGGGAGTAGGCCACGGCCGCACCCCAAGGGAGAGACTTTCCCTAGCCTTGTTTACTAGGCGGGAATGGGAGCGTTAGCAGGGCTCCTGATTATGGCCTCCCTGGTCTGCCTGTGGTGTATATGTAAGATTAGAGCCACACAAAAGCGGAATGCAGCTATGATCATTCAAGCCTTTACGGCCATAGAAGCTGGACAGTCCCCCCAAGCATGGCTAATCACCATGAATGTTAAGATCTACTGCGGACGGGATGCGAGGCTAAGCACTGCACGAGGTTTCGCCTGCTGGCGTTTGAGCGTTTCCTCGGAAGACATGTCTGATTGCATGAAGGTGGTACCCTTAGCTCCTTCCCCTGGGAAAATTGGTATGGGATGGGTCTGGGTCACCGCAGGCGATGAGTCTGTGGGTGTCTCCAGGACATAATCCCAATTGTGCACACCAGGGATCAGACCTCTATCTTCGCCCGTTTCCGCTATGCTATATAAAATAAAAGGGGGAACTGTAGAGAGCTGCGGATTGCCGCGTCTTAAAGATGGCGCCTACTTCCGCCTTCCACCATCCCGAGGGTGAGTGCTCTCTGGAGTAAACAACTCCATATTTGGCTGTGGCTGAGATCTGGCCCTGCTTCCACATATGTGCGCCTATCTGCTTGCACCACATGGTAGTTTGGGGTTGGCTGGCAGGAGGGGATTTAAGTCTCTGGCGGGCTTTCCCCGGGGTCAGAAGTAAGTCAGAAGTAAGTCAGAAGTAGTCAGAAGTAGTCAGAAGTAAGTCAGAAGTCAGAAGATTGTTCAAGGTTCCTGAATAAACTGCACAAAGAAGAGTCTGGTGTTGCCTCTTCCTTGCTGGTCGAGGTGGTCGTGACAGAGGGTCTTTTGCAGTAATCCCATCTGCTCTCAGCAATAGAATGATAGAGAAGACACCGAGAGTCATGGCCTCGACACACACACACACACACACACACACACACACACACACACACACACACGGATGGCAATGGCTGTTATGCTCAGAGGACATCTCACACTTGCTTTCCTTAGATCCTGGCCTGGCTTCTATCCCCCGAAGCCAACACAGCACTGAAACCTCTTTAATCTGTCTCAGCTGTCCTGATACCCTCTCTCTTCTGTCAAATCTCCCTCTTCGAGAACACTTGTGACTCTGTCCAGGGCCCACCCGGATGATCCAGGGTAACCTTTAGTCATGACTCTCACATTCCTTTTGCCACATAAAGCAGCAGGCTCACAGGTTACTGGCACCTAACTATGTTTAAGGCCATTAGTCTATCTCTGTAAGTGATCACAGCTGTTAACTTGGGGGCTAAGCCAAAAACTGTACTCCTAGAGTGACAGAGATGGAGGGAGAGATGGGCACAGCGTGCTGAGTGGATGGGTGGGGTCACAGCATGTGCAGCTTCTCACTGCTTCATCTGTGCTTTGTTCTCAGCTATCTGAAATCTTCTAAGAACCAAGCATTTAGCAGAGACAGAGGCATGGGGACGTGGGACAGCAGGATGCCATTAATTAGGAGGCAGATGCTGTGTGAAAATTGAGTCTTGTTATGTTTGAACTGTATTTTGCTTGTTTTGCTTTGCTTTTTGAGAAAGGGCCTCATGTGGTCCAGGCTGGCCTTCAATTCTCTATGTAGTCAAGGATGACCTTGAACTTCTGATCCTCCTGCCTCTACCTCCCAAGTGCTAGCATTACAGGTGTGCCCCACCATGCCTGGTTTATGGGGTACTGGGGATGGGACCCAGGACTTCAGAATACTAGGCAAGTGCTCTACTAACTGAGCCACATCCCTAGTTTAACAGGCCATTTAGAAGGCTCTGGGCCTGGAGCTCTGGGACCTCCTCCCTTGAAGGTGGTGATGATTCATATCTATTCGGCACAGTCAAGTGCTCACACTGCTTCTAAGGCTCCTTCAAAATGACCCTGAGCTATTCCTGGCAAACTCCTCTGATCCTGGAATAACCAGTCAGTCTGCTTGAACCAGGGTGGGTTCTGGTGATTGAATTAGAAGAGCTTTGCCAGCACACTGTTAACTATCCTCTGGCCATCTGCTGACCGCCATCTCCCTAGCTTTCCTACTGGTTTCTTTCTGAGCCAAGCTGAGAAATCCCTAGCTCCCCAAAGTTTGCTGCCCTAACATTTTGTGCCAGGATGTCTCGTGGTCACAGGATCCATTACAGCTGTATGTTGTGATAGGAACCTGAAGCGAAGGTCACAGCTGTGGGCTCTTATGTGACCACTGATTCAGTTCATCCCAAAAATGAGCTATACTCTGGGATGACTTTAAGTACTATTTGGGAAAACTTACATCAATTCATTCATGGCTTATACGTAGCCCAGGCTAGCCTCAAACTTGCTCTGTAGTCAAGGATGATCTCTTTAAAAAAGTTTTTAACATTTGTATTATTGTTTATTCATACATGTCTGTGTGTGAACATACACACATGCATTTGGGTGACCATGGAGGCCAGAAGAGGGCATCAATACCCTGGACTTACAGGCAGCTGCCAGCTACCCAGCATGGGTTCTGGGAATTGAACCTGGGTCCTCTGGGAAAGCAGTGAGTGCTCTTAACCAATAATTCATGTCTCCAGCCCTTTATAATTTATTTATAAATTAGAGGTATTTGCACATGTGAGTACAGGGCCAGCAGGGGACATTAGGTTCTGTGCAGTTAGAGTTCCAGTTGTAAGCTGCCTCGCATGGGTGCTGGAAATTGAAGTCAGATTCTCTGTAAGAACAGTATGTGCTCTTAATGGCTAAGCCATCTTTCCAGGCCCCCAGGGATGATCTTGAACTCAGATCCCCCTGCCCCCACCTCCCCAGTGCTGACATTGCTAAGGATTGAACCCAGGACTTTTTACACACTAGGTAAGCTCTCTACCAACTAAACTACATAGTCCAGCTGCAAATCTTGGCTTTCAATTATAGTGCAATGAAAAAAAAAAGTGAAGCAAGTTCAATAAAAGCACAAGGTGAATAACAGGGGAGGAGTCAGGGCAGATATTGCACCGTGATATGTAAATGGGTGATGTGTAGAAAACACTGAATTAGTCCCACTGCGCTGAGCTGTGTTTCTTACCTAAAAGGGACACGCACACATAGCTCCTGTATCATTGGTGGGATGTGGCCAAGCACAGCCCAAGGCAACATGTTCCGTGGTTGAGGACACAAGCTTTACTTTTGTTGGGGTGTGTCCCAGCGGATGCTTGTCAACTGTGTGATCTTAGGTAAATTACTTAACTTCCCTGTAATGTAACTTGTTTGCATGGTACTTTCTGCTACCATTTCTAATACTCTGTGTGTGTGTGTGTGTGTGTGTGTGTGTGTGTATGTGCACCTGATTTTTGTTTCTGAGTCGCCTCACTTAATGTAATTCTTTCCAGGTCCATCCATTTTCCTGAAAATATCATGCTTCAGGTCTGACACTGTCCCCTGAGGTACCTATTGGACCACACAAGTTAAAGGGCTCCATGAACCTCCTGCTTGAGATGCTCCCTATAAAGCCACCCTCCCTGCCTTCTGACCAGAGACTCGGGGGGGGCTCCCACAACACTCCCGCAGGCTCGATATTCTATTAGAATGATTTCTAGTTTATCTAAAGGATACAACTCAGTGACAGCCATGTGGAATAAATACAAGGTGACGTGTAGGGCTTCGACGTGCTCTCTGGGGTGCCACCTTCCCTGTGACCTCTCAGATGCCACTTTACTAGCACCTCAGTGTGTCCCCATCCCACACTGCCTGAAGGTGCCGTAACTCCCTCTTCCCATGGGTTATAGGTGAAGATGAAAGCACTCCTCCTGTGATCACTAGTCCCTCTGGTGACCAGTCCCCATTCTGAGGCTGTCTAGGGGCTTCCCTGAGTCACCTCAGTACAAGCTTGGGTGTCATCAGAAGGGGATTGCTGTAAATAGTAGAGTTTTCTGCCACTTAGAAAATTTCAGGCGTGCTGGGCCTGATGGCACACACTATTAATCCCAGCACTCCGGAGGCAGAAGCAGGCAGATCTCTGTGAGTTGAAGGTCAGCCTGGTCTACATAGTGAGACCCTATCTCAATCAATCAATAAATCAATAATTTTGTAAAGAGAAAAATCCCAGGGGTTCTAAGAGCTCTGTGAAAAGAACCTGGTTCTGCCTCTAGAGTGCTGAGATTAAGATAGTGCTTCTCCATGACAAACTTTTGTTACATGCTTTTTGGTTGATGGTGTTACTATTCCAGTGAACACCAGTCTCAAGTTGTCAACATTTAACAACCAAAGAGGGGTGATATTAGACCCTGTAAGCCCCATTACTTTGTTGTAAAATGCAATTATCTTTGCAATAAATTAGATGTTCAAAAACGGGGGGAAGAAAAAGAACCTGGACACACACCAGGGATGTATGTTATTAGATCGCATTTGTTTCCCTCAGAATGAATTACTCCTAAGGATGTATGTGTATGTTGTGAGTTGTGTAGAATAGAATAGATAAGATACATCAAAAAGTTATTACAGGATTGAGAAGATGGCTTAGTAGGTAAAATGTTGTCTTGGAAGCATAAGGACCAGAGTTTGAATCTTTAGAACCCACATTAAGCAAGATTCAGTAGTTCGGGTCTATAATCCAGGGCTCCTATGGTGAGATGGGAGGCAGACACAGGAGAATTCCTAGAAACTCGAAGGCCAGATAACCTGGTGTACACAGATTCAAACAACAGAGACCTTGTGTGGCTAAAATTCCTGGGGAGGAATGTACAAACAAAGTCCACCCCTCCTCCCTTGGTCCTAATGATAATCCAAGGTATAATTCCACCAAACTGCACCCTGGGAAGCCAGTGAGGTTACTGGGTTTACTTACAGAGCAACGGGTAACAGTTCACTTACAGGAGTGTGGGTACTCCTTTCCTAAGACTGCACCAGAAAGTTCACCTGAGCATGGATGATGGCTCCCCCATAGCTTTACAAAACAGCAAGAGAACCCCTCCCCTAGATGTTTCCAGCCTATATGCTCTAGCCCCTCCCCCAGAACTTGTGTAATTAGAGCCAAATTGCTCATTATGGGTTGGGAGATGTGGCTGGACTTAGGCGAGGGTGGATAGACTCTCCCTGCTAACTCCTTCCACGTGGAGTGTGAATTGCAAACAAGCCCAGCTGTGTTGGTCTTAGACAAGTGGCTGCAGCTGAGCTAAGGCAGACCACACCTGTCTGTTTGAGGACCATCCTGTAAGACACACTCTTACACAAGGTAGAAAACAAGAGATTGTCACCTGACTGCCACACTCACACATACAAATAAGTATACACATGCATACACATATACACATATATCATACACATATACACAGTTAAAAAGTTACAACTGGGCCCAGTGGCAGAAATTTATAATTGCAATTACTCAAGAGGCCTAGACAGGAAGATTGTGAATTCAAGGACAACTGGCAACTTACTGAGACTTTGTCTTACAATAAAAGGTAAAAATAGGGCTAAGGGCATACCTCAGTGACAGAGTGCCTGTCCAGCATGCTCAGGGTCCCAGTTTCAGCCCCTAGCACCAGAACCTAATACAGAAACCACTCATAAGTGTCAGCAAGGACTTTGTTGAGGCAGGATATGAGACAGGCACTTTAAAGATTACAGTCAGATGTACTTCTAAGAAACTATAAATCTTGTCATGCTTTTAATTTTGTTTTCTGAAACAGGATTTTTATCATGTAGCTCAAGCTTAACTTCAAACTGGTCATCCTCCTGCCTCAGCCTTCCAAGTGCTAGAATTCCAAGCATGTCCTACCATAGCCAGCCTATGCTTTTAAAGCAAAAATTAACTAAAAATTGGAAATAAGGAAAAAGAGTAAACACATCTCCTCCAAATACTTTGGGGTGTTGCTCACAGGGCTGCCCAAAGATTATGTAAGTATCTGAGAAGAGGCAGATATATAACTTCATGGCTGACCATTTATTAGAAAATTAACACCAAAAATTGCACTTTAACTCATAGGTTCAGGATATAATTGGCCTGGTAGAATGTTAGTCAGCTTTATGTGTAACCTCGGCTCTTATTCTAAGATTTGCATAAAGGGGCCAGAGAGATGGCTCAGTGGTTAAGAGCCCTGGCTGCTCTTGCAAAAGACCGAGGTTTGTTTCCCTGCACCCACGTGGCAGCTAACAACCATCCATAACTCCAGTTCTAGGGGATCTGATGCCTTCTTATGACCTTGGAGGGCATTGCATGACATGGGTGCACTTACATACATGCAGACAAACACACGTATACATAAAAAAATAGGATTCACATAAAGCCTGCTTACAAAGCCAGCTCCTTCAACATCCTAGGAATAAGCTTTGACTGTCACACTGGTTCCCTCACTAATGAATTAAATATATTCTTTGACAAGTGTTCATTCTGCATCTGTATGTTGCTAAAGTTTGAAATTCCACGCTGCTTCAGCAGAGCACAGCTACACCAGGTCCCAGAGAGTCCTCTATGCTCCTAATTTCACTCACTGAGCTTTCACTGTGCCTTCTGTATGCAAGATCCCATGAAGGTGACCACAGGGAAGACAGGAACAGACTGGTCCCAGAGAAGGATGTTGAGACTTCTAGGGAGATGGAAAGACAGAAGGACAAAGCAGCACCCGGAAGCTCAGAGGTTGGCCATGACATTCTCCTATCAAATGCAAATCATTTTGTCAATTGTCAACATCACACAAGGCCATGCTAGGGCAGTGATGGATCAAGACAAAAGTGAGACGATTTTACAAGCATGTCTGGCAGTAGAAGAAGCTACAGAAACCAACAGATATCACTGTCTTGGTCTGATTTGTATTCCTATGACAAAATACCTGATGCTGAATAGTACATAAAGAAAATAGGTTTATTTGATTCACGATTCTTGTAGCTGTTAACTCCAAATAGCACAAGATATGTATCTGTGGAGGGCCCACTGGCTGTGTCACGACAGGACAGGTGTCATCACATGATGGGAACATGTGTGAGACATAGTTATAGAAACCTGTTCAAGAGAGAAGAACCTGGAGAGGGGCCTAGCTCAGTCTTTGTAACTACCACTCCAGTGAGACCACACCCACTCCCGGACTATCATTGCTGCTTCTATTACCAAGGCCACTGTCCCTATCAATTACCCCTGGTCTAACCTCTAAAGTCTCACCTCCTTTTAAGTCCTTATACTGGGGATTGCACTTCCAGAGCATTAACTTGAGGGGATAGACCACAACAAACCATACCAATGTCCATATGCAGGCCCGAGTGGCTACTGACTTCCTATCAGTGTGAGCCTTTGTCATGTAACTTCCTGGGACGATGTGAACAAATGATATTCCTCCCAAATCTAGCTTGGTGAACCAATGAGATTACTGTGGTTACTTACAGGAGTGTGGGTAACTCCAAGGCCCTAAAGTCAACCGTAGCATGGGCGAAGACTCAGAAGCTGGATTTCCCTACCAAATTTGCAGGAGGCTTGTGGAAGAGTCCCCCTTCCCCCAGAAATCGCCTATATAATCTTGAGGAGAGCAGTGTGAGTCTCTGAGCTCCCTGGGCCGAGTCTAACCTCCCTCTTTCCTCCAGGAAGGAGTATTTTAATTCAGAAGAGAGAACTAACTACACCACAGCCTTGAGCTGACTGCTCATTCCACAGGACAGAACCGTCCTCTCAGAGAATCCCCCCACTTCCTGACGATCTCGGATCCAGAACTCTTGAGCAGAATCTTTGAACTGACCCCTACAGCACCAAACACAAGCCTGAATCTCACAAGTCCATCCTAACACACACTCCTTACCAATATCTTCTGTCCAGAACTGCATGATGGCAGAAGTTAACCAGGTATGAATCCATGGAAAAGGCTACAGACTCATTACGGACAGGTATAATGGAGAAAAATGTCCACATCAGGACTTCCTACAGGGAGGGCTTGGAGTGGTGACAGGGGTACTCTGAGGGCCGGTGAGATGGTTCAGCAGTAAAGGTGCTTGCTGCTAAGCCTAATGACCCAAGTTCCAATCCTGGCAAACAGAGAGGAAAGAGAACTGACTCCTACAATTTGTCCTCTGACCTCCATGTGCACTGTGGTATGCATGTTCAAATGTGTGTATGCACATACATGCACACAGACACACACACAAAATAAAGTGTCAAAAAAGAAGAAGAAGAAGAGCCCAAGGAGCACTTCATAGACATAGGCCTGTTCACTTGGGGGTCTCAGCTATGGTAACAGGAATCTACTCTGCCTGATTCAGGGCCTATATGAGATTTAGTAGAAGACTAAAGGAATGGTGGTGGCTTGCAAAAACAAAAGGAATTTTGGCTAAATGTGAACACATATGAACATGAACACATACACACACCATAAGAAACAAAGGACTCTAAAGGATCAAGATGGTATCAGAGGCTGGATGTGGTGGCACCTGCTTGTAGTCCCAGCATTTGACTAGAGGCCGAGGTAGGCAGATCTCTGTAAGATGGAGACCAGCCTGGTCTACATAGTGAGTTCTAGTGGGGGAGACAGGAGGGGGGGAGGGAGGGAGGGAGGGAGGGAGGGAGAGAGAGAGGGAGGGAGGAAAGAAGGGAAGGTGTCAGAAACTTGCCACAAGACCAGTCTGGCCAGGATGCATCTGCCTCCATCACCGGAACCCATACCCCCCCCCACCACACACACACACACACACACACACACACGCACCACTGTGCTTTCACCTGTGAGTCATTAGCTCATTGGTCAAGGTCTCACCCATGAGCTTCCGGCTGGCTGAGACTGGGGCAGAAGGAAATGTTCCTTTATTAAACTTCTCTACAAACAACCGACCCATCCATGATTTTTACAAGCTGAGTCCTGGAAAATTCCAGTCTCTGCCTACAGAGCAGCAATCCCCCGCCCTACACACACCCTCCCACCCGGGTGTGCCCCATTCCTACAAAGACCATAAGCAAGTAACAAAGAATGATCACTAAACAGCTTTCTAAGTCAAGGGGGGCCTGCCACCTGCAGGACTGGGGGGTTTGAAGAGGGTCAGGTTGAATTGATGTCAGAGCGGAAGAGCTGGAATAACTGCGAGCAGTCCCCTGGTCTCTGTGGTGCCTGAGTCAGGCTATTTGTCAGCATCCTGGCTCCACTTCCACCAGCTGTGTGATTCTGGTTGGGCCACCTAACCTCTCTGAGCCTGCAGGCTTTTCATCTGGAAGAGAGAAGGCTTAGTCCCTGCCTGCAGGGCTTGTTCTGAGGATGAGTTGAGATGGTCTGTGTGAAGCCCTGGTGCACACACAGCAGAGTGTGAACACAGCCCACAGACGACTCTGAGTAAGTAAAATTGGAATCGAGGATCATCCTGCTCACTATGTCTTTCCCCCGTGCGGTACTCAGCTTCTCATATATTTAAAGAACGTTGAAGAGGTGACCCCCAAAATTTCGTGCTTGTGATTCTGTCTAGTGATGTTACATTTTAAAGAATCTCTCACTCGCTTTGCTTTTCTGAGAGGTTTCATGTTGCCCAGGCTAGCCTCAAACTCACCTTGTGGCCCAGGTTGGTCTTGAACTCCTGGCCCTCCTGCCTCAGCTTCTGAGTTGCTGGGATTACAGGTGCATATTACCATCCCCAGCTCATTTTCAGGAACCCTGTTTGCTAGTAATTAAACATGGGCCGGCTGGAGAACTGCAGTAGTCGGGTACATTTATACCACAGAAACTGGCAAATGACACAAGCCAGAGCCCCCACCTCACTCCTTACACATGGCTGATTCTGGCCCCAGACTCCCCAGCTTTGGACCATCTGCAGAGGATACTTGCTGTTCCTTTGTGGTTTACCAAACCCCAAGATCCAGCTTTTTACAAAAGAGGCCACTAATCACTAATCATGCTGAATAAACATGAAGTTGGTTTAACATTAATTATCATTAAAAGCGTCTCTACATCCATTGGTGCAGCAACTCTAATGAGACTCTGGAGGTGACTGGTGACAGCCAACGGCTTTAGAGAGGGATGTTCTGTGCTTTGGCAGGCTCAGGGCTCCTAAGACCATGGTTAGTGTGACCTGTTCATGAGCTTTGCAGGAGTGGGTGGGCAGGGGAGTCCTCTGGCCAGGTCTGGGTTCCTGCAGCTGTGTCTTTCTCCCCATCCCTGCGTGTTCAACTGAGCTCCATCCAGCACTCTGGTCATGGGAAGGGGTCAGAAGATGTAAAGCTGCTTTTGCTAGAACAAGTTCACAGGGTTTTTTTGTTGTGTGTTATTTTGTTTGTTTGTTGAAACAGGCTGCCTAGAACACGCTTTGTAGACCAGGCAGATCTCAACTTCAGAGATCACCTGCTAGTGCCTCCCAAGTCCTGAGATTAAAGGTGTATGCCTGGCCGTTTTAACTTGAGATTTGTGCGATATAAAACAATTTTTTAAAATAGCATGACTTTTTACTAAATGTTTCACCTATACTTTATACAAAATTGAGTTGGGTATCCTGGCTCATACCTGTAATCCTAGCACTTGAGATGTGGAGGCAAGAGGATCAAGAGTTCAAGACTAGCCTCAGCTACATAGCGAGTTCAAGGACAACCTGGGCCACATGAGACCCCAGCCCCTTTCTCTCTCAAAACTTTTTTTCTTATATAAAATTGGAGAAATTATCTCTTGTCTATGTCAAAAACCTTCCCAAACAGTTAAAGAGGTTTTGATGGCAAACAGAAATTATGAAATGGGACTGAAATCATCTCCAACCCTGCCAAGAGAAGCCACTTCTTGGAACCACCCCTGGATGACATTTTAAAAGGCTCCTGACTACAAGGACAGGACAAAGTCAAGGGGCAGAATATGATCTGGGTGACACATGCACACAGTCTTCTCAAAGTCTTGCCAGCTGTGTGATCTTGGGTGATTGACTGAACCTCTCTGAGACTCCTCTAAAGAATGAGAATATATGCTCTGTAGGTGCCAAGGAGCAATCTAGGGACTTGTTCCAGGATGGCTGGACATGTCAACTACCAGTTAGCTTTGGTTGGTATTGCTGTGAGAGATGGTGGGCTTCAGGAGTGGAGAGGATGTGTGAGAGGAGACAGGAAATTGGCAGGAAGTCTTGGCAGGTAATGGAGCGTGGAAGGCACAAGAGGCCCAGGGACTTCAAGACAGAATGCAAAGCGGAATTGCTCAAATTACCGGTGTTTAATTGGATCTCTCCCGGGGTGACTCACCACCTGTGATAGATGCTATTGCCCTCCTGGAGTCTCTCTCGTAGGATTTAAAATTTTTCCACCAGCCTTGGCAGCCCTGGACCTGTTTCGATGAAATTCAGGGCTGTGTGTCCTTCTCCATGCCTGCCTGCCAGCTTGCCAGCCTTTTTAAAATCACGTATTGATTGAGATGTGCCAGGTACAAGGAAGTAGGCTAGGAACACAGAGCAGAGTCCCTTAAAAAGGGCACAGTCTGTTTAGGGGCTCACAAGGCTGAGGTGGTCAGTAGTGGGATGATGGATAGAGAGGACTGTGATAATGTGAAGGGAGAGGAACTGACTCAGCCTTGGCGCAAAACGGACGTTCCAGAAGGAAGCTCTGGGTTGTCTTGAAGACCGCATAGACAAAGGTACTGAGACTTTAGGGAGCAGTTGGGCAAAGACTTGGCAGGTGTGGGGTCAGAGTTCACAGGTTGTAGGCCAGCTGCGGAGCTGGAAAGCAAGCGCTAGGGAGAGAAAGCTGAAGAGGCCAGGGCACGGAGAGTTCCTGCTGAGGCTACAGTCACCCAGGGCTGGCCATATTGGGCTCCAAGAAAAGGGGTGGCCCATGTAATTAAAAATATACAAACCTTTAAAAATCATCCAGACAGGAGGCTGGAGAGATGGCTCAGCAGTTAAGAGCACTGGCTGCTTTTGCAGAGGACCTGGGTTTGATTGCCAGCATCTACATGGTGGCTAACAACTGTCCATAACTCATTTCAGGGAATTCAACGCCCTCTTCTGACCTCCTTGGGCATTATGGTGTGTGCACCTACATACACACAGACAATACACTTATATACATAAAATAAAAATAACAAATACTTTAAAAAAATCATCCAGACAGGAACTGGGAGGGTGGGGGAGGCTGAGTGGAAGAGCATTTACTTCGCTGGAGCAAGACCCTGGGCTCCTTCGCCACTACCACACACACCCATAAAATAATAGTGACCCAAATTCTTTTAAGTTAAATAACACAAACTGAGTGTGGTGGCTCAGGCCTTTAATCCCATTAATCCCAGCAGAGGCAGGGAAATCTCTAGGAGATCAGGGCCAGCCTAGTCTACATAGAGAGTTCCAGGACAGCTGGGGCTACACGAAGAATTTATCTCAAAACAAAACAAATTTAAATAGTAAAAAACAAAAATACAGAGTAGTGGCTGGGAAAGTGGCTCCATCAGTGGGGAGAGTACTTGCCATATGAAAGTAAGGATCTGAGCTCAGTGTCCATATACAAAATCCAGGCACAGCACCACGTGTCTGTAAACCCAGCACTGGAAAGATGGCAACAGGAAGATCCCTGGAGCTTGCTCGAGGCCAGTTTAACGGAATCAAGGAGCTCCTGGTTTGATAAGAGACCCTGTCTCAAAAAGTGAGGTGGTGCCCCCAAAGACTCAGAGAACATCTAGGAAGAGGGGAAGGAAAGCATGTAAGAGCTGGAAGACGGAGAGGAGGGCTGTGAGATGCAGGGTTACTGCAGTTGGGAACTCACTACAGCTATGATTCCCTGCACAAGACAAGCCAGCACCACCCGCAGGCAGCACTCATCGTACTCAGTAGGTTACAACGTAAAGGAAAGACCACACAGGTCAGAGGCGGATGCTGGGGACATGCAAGGGAGTGGCGGGCGAGCTGGGGTAGATACGATCAACGCAGACACGTTTGAAACTGTCAAAGGATAAAAATAAAAGATAAAAATAAGTAAAATAAATTGGGCTGGGGTGACGGCTAGGTTGATGAGTGTCTGCTGAGAAGCATGATGACCTGAGTTTGGACCCCAGCACCCAAGTAAAAAGCCAGGTATACTGCCCACATCTGAAACTCCATTACTAGGGAGGGACAGAGTCAAGAGGATCTATGAAGCTCATTGGCCAGACAGCCTAGCTGAATTGATGAGCTCCAGGTTCAGTGAGAGAGCCCGCCTCAAAATTGAAGAGGAACCCAAAGACATCCGATGTCAACCTCTGACCTGTACACGCCCCCATGCCCCCAAAACACACTAAGGTGGAGGAAGCCTCTACACACGTGGGAACACACACACACACACACACACACACACACACATATGCATGATTCAGACAAGCTAATGAAGGAAGTAAGCATTCCTTCTAAATAATCACATAACATTGTGCAGTGCAGAGGTGCTTTGCAGAATTGGATTCTGACCTTTCCTCATGAGCCGTTTCCTCATGGTTTCTTCTCTTCTGCCAACATGTCTTTGGAAAATCGTGCTTCATGCCTGTGTGCCATCATTTGCTTCAGCAACGTTCCAAGGTTGGATATTAAGTTACTCCAGTGTCCTATTGTCAACAGGCTGTAATAATCATAGCTAAATCTTTTCCTGCTGGTAATCTCTTTAGGATAAAACATAGACCGAGTGGATAGACTATTTGTCTTTGAGGTGTTGGTGTGTATTGTCACAGTGCCACCGGTTTTCAGCTCCCGCCAGTTCATTGGACATTGTCCTCAGTCCTCCTTAGGGCCTCTCTTTAGTATTTTTCTTTTCATTATATTAATTTATTTATTCTGATGTGTCTGTGCACTCTGTGAGAGAGTTACAGAGGTTAAATGGCAGCTTGGAGCCTGAGTTGTTCCTCTTCTTCCACCTTGTGGGTCTTGAGGATCAAATGGAGGTCATCAGGTGCTTGGCAGCAAGGACCTTTACCTTCTAAGTCATTTTGCAATTTAGCAAAATTTACTGCTCTCCTCTGGAATCTCAAAAAAAACTGGAAATTCTCCTACAGGGCACTCTTCATCAAGAGTGAGGAGAAAAAGCTGGGTGCAAAGGCATACACCCTAATCCCAGCACTTAGGAGACAAAGGCAAGTGAATCTCTGTGAGACTGAGACCATCCTGCTCTACATAGAGAGTTCAAGACCAGCTGTGGCTATGGGACGATCCTATGTGTCTTAGTTTGCTTTCAATTGCTGTGATAAAGCACTCTGACAAATACCAACTTGGGAAGGAAATGGTTTATTTGGCTTATATCTCCCAAGTCACAGTTCAACACTAAGGGAGTTCAAGGCAGAAACTCAGGGCAGGAACCTGGAACATGTTCTAAAGCACAGGTTGTGGAGGAACGCAGCTTACTGGCTTGCTCCCCTGACCTATACCCAGCCTGCTTTCTTATACAATACAGAACAACCTGCCCAGGGGTGGCACCACTCACAGTGGGCTTGGCCCTCCCACATCACTCAACAATCAAGAAAATACAGACATGGCCATAGGTCAGTCCAATAGAAGCAATTCCTCAATTGAGGCGCCCTTAACCCAGGTGTGTCAAGGAGACAACTAAAGCTATTCAGCACACTGTCTGAAAAAAAAGACCAAAAAAAGGGGGGCGGGGGCGGGTGCTGGAGAGGTGGCTCAGTGATTAAGAGCACTGGCTGCTCTTGCAGAGGATCCAGGTTTGATTCCCAACACTCACATAGTGGCTAACAACTGTCTATAACTCTAGTTCCAGGGCATCCAACACCCTCTTCTGACGGCATTGCATGACTCTGGTGCACTTACACACATGCAGGCAATATACACATACACATAAAATAAAAGTAAATAGATTATTTAAAAAAAAAAAAAAAGAGTGACGAGAAAAGGAGACTGGGTTATCCTACCATTATCCCACAGGACTTCGTCCTCAGCTCAGAATGGCCGCCTGATTAACCACCACTTACAAAATGAGGCTGAACTCAAAAGTCTGACTAACCTTCCCATCATCATCCATTTTCTTCTGCTATAGCAAGACACCACAGACCTGATAGTTTATAAATTTAAAAAATTAAGACACATAGCAGGGCACATAATCTCAGCACTCAAGAGAGCCCCATGTATGAGGTCAACCTGGGGCACAGTGAGACCCTGTGCCATAAGAAAACAAGACGTTGGCTTTCACACTTGAGCCACAGTCTCCAGATCGTGTATAACACTACTGCAAAAAGAAGGGTATTTCTCAAAGTACTGGAATCTGGGAAACACGGTAGCATGGCGCCACCATCTGGTGAGGGCCTCCAACCGATCGCAGCATGGTGGAGACAGTGAGCATGCGCAAGAGACTGAGCCTCAAACTCACTGGAAATCGGCTTTCCTTAGGAGCCCACTCCTGGAAATGGCGGTCATTTCAGGGGGCAGAGTTCTCCAGATTCAATTACTTCTTAAAACTGTTACAGTTACATTTCGGTTACTGTTAAATTTCAACAGGCAGAAGGGACAGAATAGAACTGTTTATCAACAATTAGAGGATAAAACCCAGGGCACCCAGGTAATTATGTGTCAACCTGAATTGCAGAAGGATAGTGAATACTTCTTGGTATATGGATGCTCCCAATATTGCTTGAGACACAGTTGCAATAAAATCTGTGTATAGTTAGGAAACTACAAACAGAACCAACCAATGCCCCACTTAAGGACACATTCCTTTTCATTCTTTTTTAAAATTAAAAAAAAAAATTATTTACGTGTATGAGTGTATTGCCTGTATGTAGTCCACCTGTGTCATGCAATGCCTACGGAAGTCAGAGGAAGCCGTCGGATCCCCTGAAACTGGAGTTATGGAGGGTTGTTAGCAGCCATGTGGGTGCTGGGAATCAAACCTGAGTCCTCTGCAAGATCAGTCAGTGCTTGTAACCACTGAGCTATCTCTCCAATCCCCAGTAAAAATTATTTCCACCAAGCCTGACCTCCTGAGTTTGATTCCTAGGACCCACATGGTAGAGAAAGAGAACCAACTCCTGCAAGTTGTCCTAAGCCATGGCAGGCTGGGAGTGTATACACACACACACAGAATAAACAAACAAAACACACACAAAATAAACACAAAAAAACTAAGACAATCATCACCATCACCCTTATCTAACCTGAACTGTAATGCTGTCCTTTGACAATTGGGAAGGTCAAGTGTTCTGTGACTGCTGCTGTATCAGTACAAGCAGAGGTAGGGTCACTGTGACAGGGACCTTGGGCTGCAGTACTGAGATACAACCTGTCCTATTAGAGAAGTGTCACTGGGCTCTGATCTTCAGAACGAAACATGAGTAGTACTCATACATATGAAAAATAAATAAATAAATAACAAAACAAGAATCTTTGCTGGCTGAGCCATCTCTTCTGCCCCACTTTGTTGTTTTTTTTTTTCCTTTGGTTTTTTTTTTTTTTGGACAGGATCATGTGTAAAACAGGCTGACCTTGAACTTACAATATAACAGAGGATGACCTTGAATTCCTGACCCTCCTGGCTCTACCAAGTGCTAAGGTTCCAGGAATGGCAAGATTAAAGATTTGAATTGCTCTTATTTTTTATTTTGGAATTAGATACCTCTTTCCATAAAACAGAACAAATAGGGGTTGGGGTGTCGCTCAGGGGTAAAGCACTTACCTAGCAGTGCAAAGCCCCAGAGTCCATCCCTACCTGTACAAGAAGACAGAAAAGAATCAAAACTTGGGGTTAGGGAGATTGCTGGGCAGATAAAAGTGCTTACTGAACATGACAACCTGAGCTCAAGTCCCCAGCACCCATGTAAAAACCTGGGCACGGTCATGCCCCTGCCTGTGATCCCAGCACTGTGAGGGGCTGAGCCAAGAGGATCGATGGGGCGTGCTGACTGCCAGTTCCAAGTTCAGTGAGACACCCCTGTCTTAAGGAAATAAGGCAGAGTGATACAGCAGGACACCTGACCTCATCCCCTGACTTCTGCACTTGTACAGGTAGGTATGTGCACACACACAGGCGTGCACGCACACACACACACACACACACGACCAAACAAAAGACAATCTAGAATATTCTCAGAAGATGGATGAGTAAGCTGTGCTCAAGGGGGATGGTGTTCTTTGGGGAATCAAGTGTCAAATCCAGAAAGGAGGATCTGGCTATAACCCAGGGGACAGGGATGTAGATTAAGACAGAGATCATTAAAAGGCCTCCAGGGAAAATAAACTGCCTAACCTTGGAGAACATCTCAAGGGTATCTCTCGCCTCTCTGATCCTTGGTGCCCAGCATGATGCTGAGAAATGGCTTGCCCCAGGGGCTCCCTGGAGACCTCTCAGCATGTGTACACCTCAGGGTCTGCACCAACAGACACTAAGTGAATGGCCACATTCACCATGTTGGTGCCATTGGGCTTGAGGAAATGGAGTAGCCTGAAAGGTGAGGTGTGCCATCAGATGCAGGAATGTCACTTAGGACCTGTGGTAGGTGGATACTGATTGCCAGCCTGACAGGATCTAGAATCCCCTAGGAGACAAGGCTCTAAGAATGTCTCTGAAGGATTAATCTAGATTAGGTTAATTGAGGAGGGGAGACCCATGGGCAGGGCCTATCCATGGGCTGGGGTCCTGCACAGAATAAAAAGGAGGAAGTGAGTGACTCTGCTTCCTGACTACAAATATATGCAAAGTGACCTGCCATCTCATGCCCCTGCTGCCATGATATCTCCTCAAACTGTGAGCCAAACTGGGAACCCAGCACCCACATGGCAGCTAACAACTCTCCGTAACTGCAGTTCCAGGGAAATCCGATGCTCTCTTCTGACCTCCACGGGTATTGCACAACACGGGTGCAGTTTCGTACATGCAGGCAATACGCTCGTACACACAAAATAAAAATAATAAATAATAAATATATATTTTTTAAAGATAAGTAACTAAAAGAGAATAGTAAGGTGTGGGTCAGCCTGGCAACTCCCTCCTGGACCCAGGGCAGAGGGCTGGCCAAATGGAGCCTTGCTATGCACCTGCTGTGTGTGCTCATCAATAGGCTGCAGGTTTCACCCTCACAAAGCAAGTGTCCTTTCTTTTCAGCTGTGAGGGCCCTCAGGCCAAGAGCAGAAGCCATTATTGTTAGTCAGCAGCGGAACTGAGATCCCTTCTCTGACTTTTCTGAGAGGAAAACAGGTTCTGTCTTTTCTGCTAGCGGAGCTGGACTCTAGAGGCGTTCCAAACCCCATCTTTGAAAGCTGGGTGAAGTGACACTCGCCTTTAACCTCAGCACTCAGAAAGCAGAGGCAGGTGGATCAGTGTGAGATCGAGGCCAGCTTGAGCTACATAGTGAGTTCCAAGCCAGTTGGAGATCTGAGGTAGGACTCTGAGGTGGTTAATATCGACTTAACAGGATGTAGAATCACCAAGGAGACCAGCCTCTGGGCGTGCCTGTAAGAAATTTTCTAGATTAGGACAACTGAGGTGAGAAGACCCACCCTAAATGTGGGCAGTGCCCTCCCATGGGCTGGGGTACCAGACTGAATAAACAGGGGGAAGTGTGCTGAGCACCAGCATCCTAACTCTCTGCGTCCCAAGTGCAGAGGCAAAGTGCCCGGCGGCCTCGTGTTCCTGATGCCAGGATGGACTGTGCCCTCAAACAGTGGGCCACCATGGACCCTTTCTCTCTTAAGCTGCTTTTGTCAGGAGTTTTGTCCCAACAATGAGAAGAGGAACTAATACAGGCTGTCATCTGACTCAGGCTCAATTCCCAACTCCAAGGTCAGAAGTTAGTTCCTGTTCTCGTCCCTCCGCAGCCTCACCAACTTTCAACAGAAACAACTGCGATGAATAAAGTCTGTGTGTATGGGTCTCTGCTTGGTTTCCTTCCATTGGACCGCAGCTAACCCCAGCTGCCAGATGCCTCCTCCAGACCTGCTATGTCATTGTCATAGGAAGTTTGTAATGCAGCGTGCTATTATTCTAGCAGGGCCCTGGTGCTTCTCCCTTCCCGGTGCTGCTGAAATGACCAATGTCCCCAGTCTTTCCAGCGTGAAAGACTAAGGTAAGGAAGGATCCAGGCTGCTTTCCTCCTACCTACATTCAGCAAGCTGCTAGAGATGGCTTCTAGAAAGAGCTGGCAGCAGGACACTTTGCTTTCAGTTTGGCACTAGCCTTGCCAGGACTTGTACTGGTGGGGTTTATTCAAAGTTCCAGCCAATCTTCTAAGGTACCTGCCATGAAGTATTTCAATGCCTTTTGAACAATTCATTTAATGGTATTGGAAAACCATCATGACATAGTATTTACCACAGACGGGGCATATGCAGGTGCATTTTTTTGTTCCCATTAATTAAAAATGTTGGGGTTGGGGAGATGGCTCAGTGGGCAAGGTACCTGCCATTCAAGCATGAGGGCCTGAGTTCAGATCCCCAGCACCCACATAAAAAGTTGAGTGTGACGGTGTCTGTAACTCTAGCAATGGGGGGTCGGGAGGGAGGGCAGAGACAGGCAGATCCCTGGAGCTCATTAGCCAGCCAGCCTAGCCAAATCAAAGTGCTCTGGGTTCAGTGAGACACCCTGCCTCAAAAAATAAAGTGGAGGGTGATAGAGGAAGATACCCTACCTTGACCTCTGACCTCCACGTGCCCACTCTCAGAGGTTGACACTTTTCTTGATCACTCTCTACTTTTTTTTTTTTTTTTTTTTGAGACAGAGACTCTCCGTGAACCTAGAGCTCATCTATGTGGCAAGACGTTCTGGCCAAGGAGCTTCAGGGATCTGCCTGTCTCTGCACTCTCCACTCCCAGGGCTAGGATTACAGGCACACGCCACTATGTCTGGCTGTTTATATGGGTTCGGGAAATCCAAACTCAGGTCCTCATGCTTACATGGTAGGCACTTTGCCCACTAAGCCGTCTCCCCAGCCCCAAATAGAATACCTTTTAAAAACTCTCACAGAACTTATGAGTGGTACTCTAGTTACTGCTCAGCCCTCTGCCCTACTGCACAATAAAGAGCTTTTTCTAAAGCAAACAAAAATTTTTCAGAAAGGAATACAATCTGTTGGTTTTTATTAAACATTTATGTGTATTTATTTGTGTGTGTCTATGTATATATGAGTGTGTGTGCATGTGTGTGAACACTAGAAAGTGTCCAGTGTCCCCCTCAATCACTCTCCACCACTCACTTAAGGCAGGGTCTCTCTCGGAATTTGGAGCTCATGTTTTCCTGCTTAGGCTAGAGACCAGCAAGCCCAGTGACCCTCCTGGTTCTCTCTTCTTGGAACTGGAGTTAAAACATTTGTAGGGATGCTGAGTTTGTTAGGTGGGTGCTGGGACCCAGACTCTGGTGCCTATGATTGTCAGCAAGGGTTCTTAACCAGGGAGCCCTCTTCCCAGCCTGCTCTCTGCTTTTTTCAAAGCTTTTGCATGTGGGCTCTGTTTCCCAGACATGGCTCTTTGCCCCCTGTTTCTTCCTCCTACCTCATAAAACAGATGACACATTAACAAATATCACACATTGTGCTGTGCTTTGAATGGGAGCGGTCCCTCCAGGATCATGTGTTTGAATACTTGGTCTCCAGCTGGTGGTGCTGTTCCGGGAGTTTAGAGAACCTTTAGGAAGTGAAGCCTTGCTGAAGGAAGTGGGTCACTTGGTGGGGGAGGAGCTTGAGGTTTTCTAGCCTGGCACCACTTCCTGTTCCCTCTCTTTTTGTTCCTGACAGTGGACACAATGTGACCAGCTGCCTCACATTCCTGCTGCCATGCCACCCACCCTAATGGAACTGATCCCAAAATAGAAACCTTTCCTACCTTAAGTTGCGTCTTGTCAGATTTTTGGTCACAGCAAAAAAGTGACTAATACACTGTATGCATTCCAGGCATGTGCCTAGCAGCTAACATGAGCAACCGTGTCAAGAAATCACACCTGAAGATGAGGGACGTGAGGGCTAGAGAGATGGCTCAGCATAAGGTTCTTGCTGCCAAGACTGATGACCTGAGTTTGAGCCCCAGGGCCCACATAGTGGAAGGAGAGATCTGATGAGAACTGATTCTCACAAGCTGTTGTCTGACCACACACATGCTGTGGTACTCACACAACACACAACACACACACATACACACACAACAAATGAAAAAAAAGCATGTAAAGATGAGGACATTGAAACTAGAAGGAAAGTCCCTGGCACACGTCCTCTTTGTTGTCCAAACTCTACTTGAGCTGCTTCAGGATTTGACCAAAGAACCGAGAAGACCAAACATTTGAGTTCACAAGAAAACAGTAACAAATAGCAAGTGTCAGCAATTGGCCACTCAACAGTCTATGACTGGTTAATTCCATCTCTGGGAGAAGGATGAAAAGGAGACTTTTTTAGAAAGGAAAATAGACAAAAATGTTTATAAGAAACAGTATGGTCAGCTTGACCTCAAACTGTGTTTACATCTGGTCCATCTGGTGGTATACAGTTGCTGCTTTTTCGTTTTCCTTTCTGTAATTTTTACTTGATACACTTCAGTGAAAGAATGTTTTGTCCTACTATATTAGTGTATTTGAGGGAGGAGTGAAGTGGGGTGTGGGGGCCAGATTCACTCCTCCAGAGCATGTAAGAAGGGAAGCAGTTTAAATAAGTATCTGCATAGCTTACGTACTGAATGTGGGGGACTTGTGCACCATTCCCTCCTCCTCCTCTTCTCCTTCTTCTCCTTCCTCTCTCCCTCCCCCTCCTGCCCCTCCTCTTCTTCCTCCTTCCTTCTCCTCCTCCTTCTTCTTCCTCCTCCTCCTCCCCACATCCTCTCAGAAACTATCAATAAAATGTCTCTGTGACTTTTGAGTTGCAACCCAAGATCTCTGACCTTCAACTTGACCCATGTTAGACCAGACCATTCTTTACTGGGGAGCACTGTCCTACGTGATCTAGGGTGTTTGACAGCATCCCTGTGGTCCGGCTCAGGAGCAACACTCCCTGTTCCCCAGTAGCAATACTAGGAACCAAGTATGTATCCAGATACGCCAGTTGTCCTTGGAGATCAAATCTCCCCTTGAGGACCACTGATGTAGTGTGACTTCTGTTAGTCATGGGGGATTGTGGAGTCCCTCCAATTGAACAGTTGCTGGGAGAATCCTTTTCCCAAGTCCTGGCTTATTCAAGGCAGCTGTTACCTACTAGGAGATTCTAGGGCAAGTTTAAAAAATGGCTGGTGTGCTTCTGTCAGCAAGTGATGTGGACTATAGCCAGGAATCTGTGCCCTGGTTCTGGGATCTGGGGTGTGGAAGGGACAATGCAGGGAGCTGAGAGGCCATGGTGGTCCAAAGGTCACACTGTTGGAAGGAGCCATCAGACCCAACCTTTGGTGAAGGTGCTGTGGGATATGTAGACAGGTAAGTGGAGTCAGACTCCAGAGAGTTGAGCTCTAGTCTTGATCTGTCCTGACTCACAGTGTGGACCAGCTGAGTCCCTTGACCTGCCTCTACATCAGTATCATGAGAATCTGCACACTTCTGTCTCTTCCGAGGACAGTTGTTAGGAACAATGTAGAACGTTGTTTTCAAAACCATCCACTCCCTCCCTTCATCCGCCATTCTCTTCTTCAGAGCCCAGAGCGCAGCTGATTCCACACTCAAAGCAGCCACACCCACGGGTTCCACCAACCATGGGTTATAATTCAGGAAGAAGGGTGTATCTATAGACTTTTTCTTTGTATTCTAAGTCACACAGGGCTATACTGGCTATATGACATCTATATTGTAGTGATTGTAGTGAATGTAGTGATTGTAGTGAGCCATCCAGAGATAACTTTAGCATATTGGAGGATGTGTGTAAGTTATATGCAAATGTCATGCCTTCTTATATAAGAGACTGGGGTATTTGTAGATTTGGTGTCCATGGGTCAGTCCTGGGACCAATCTCCTACAAACAGAGGGATGGTGTACCTGTGATCACCGTCTATCTTGACTGACAAAGTTCTAGCTTCATAAGCTTGCTTGCTGATGTCTCCTCAGAGCTTAGGCTTGTGGCAGACATAAGAGATGCTCAATAAAGACTTGCGGCATGAATGCGCACACATGCACTGTGGGAAGTGACTTGAAGATGTCTCAGCTACCACTGACCTATCAAACCCTTTGTACTCAGTGTGAGTCCACCTCTGAGAACCTCAACCCTTCTTGCCAAAAAGTTCTACGTGAAGAGAAAGCCTTACAGTAATCAATGTCCATCCCGTAGCGGTGGGGGATGGGCCAGCAGAGAGACAGAACACACAACCCCTTACTTCCTCTTTTTCATTCTGTTTCCCTATCCTGGCCTCTAGCTGATTGGACGCTGTCTATGTGAGAGCAGGACTGCCCTACTCAATTCACCAATTCATATGCCGTTCTCTGGAAAGGTTCTCATAGACTGTTGTGGGTTTACGTGAAATATCCCTGACAGGCTCTTATTTCAGAACACTTAGTCTCCAGCTGGTCGCACTGTTGTGGGACTTTTGGAACATGAGTCCTAGCTGGCAGTCACAAGACTGTAGGGGTAGGGTCAGAGGATCATAGATACCAGGTTCCCACCCAGGTGCTCCGCATCCTGGTCTACACCATGTAGAGAGCAGATGCCACAAACTCCTATAGCCAAAGAGCTGCCTCCCGCCCAGGCCTTCCCTGCCATGATGGATTGCAGCCCTCAAAACCTTAAGCCAAAGTAAATCCTTCCTCCCTTCAGTCGCTTCTAGTCAGGTACTCTTCCACAGCAATAAGAAAAGTAATGAACGCAGTCTTGTCCAGAAACAGCCTAACTTAGACCTCCCTCCGCCCCGCCAATTCAACACCTAAAGGAACAGTTTGCACTACTTTAGAAGAGATGAGCTGCTCTATCAACCCCATATATTCAAACTGGGAAACTGTGCGGGTATGTTCTGCTGAAGTAACTTGCTGTTGCATGGCATTCTGTCTCCCCAGGATGGACGACATCCAGCTCTGCAAGGACATCATGGACCTGAAGCAGGAGCTGCAAAACTTGGTTGCCATCCCAGGTAACTGGGTGTAATTCCTTCTCATGTTAGTGGCTGCCCAGGGCTCTCCACCTGCCTAGTCTATATTCTTGGGATCTGGAAGGCAGAGTCAGTCTCCCCAGCCTGCCTCTTTCTCTCCAGATTGATTTATTTTTATTTTATGTGTATGAGTTTTGCATATGTATACTATGCACGCAGTGCCCATGGAGGCCAGTAGAGGGTGTCGATTCCCTGGAACTGGAGATGGTTGTTAGCTGCCATGTAGGGGCTGGGAACTGAACCCAGGACCCCTGAAAGAGCAGCCAGTGCTCTTAACCTCAGAGCCATCTCTCCAGACTCCAGAGTTTATCTCATTTTCTAATGAGGACTCATTTTTGCAATGTAGGTTCCATGACGACATGACTTAAACACAAGTTCATGCTTGTAACCAAGCACTTGGGAGACAGAAGCTGGAAAATACCCCACAAGTTTGAAGCTAGTCTGTGCTATTTACTGAGACTATATCTTAAACAACAAAATAAATACAAATTCATGTCAGGCAGACCAGAATTGAAGTTTGAATCCTGGTCACCTTGTTTTTTTAAATTTTGTTTTCATTATTTTTATTGACAGGTAAGCACACCCGTGTCAGGGAATGGCCATGATGCTGAGAAGAGGGCATCAGGTCCCCTGGAACTGGAGTTATAGATGGTTGTTAGTCACCATGTGGGTGCTGGGAATTGAACCCGGGTTTTCTACAAGAGCAGCCAGTGCTCTTAACCACTGAGCTACCTCTCCAGCACCCTGGCCACCTTCTTGACCTCAGGAAAGTCACTTTATTTCTCCAAGACTCAATTTGTCTTCTTCTGAAAATGGAATAGAATAGCACCTAACATAATCTCACAGGGGCCGAGACGGAGTTCAGTAGTAGAACACTTCCCCAGTGTGTACGAGTCTCTAGATCTGAGTCCCACCACTACAAAAAATGAAAATAAAGTTGCCCAGGTCTGATTGTCACTGAGATAAATGTATACTGCAGACCAAGGACCAGCTTGAGATTCCAAAGTCCATTATTACCATTTGTGTTTATTTGCTTGTTTTAGTCAAGGTCTCACTATGCAGCCTGGCTGGCCTGAACTCTCTATATGGACCAGGCTGACCTTGAACTCACAGAGAGCTGCCTGCCTCTGCCTCCCAAGAGTGCTGGGATTAATGGCCTGCTCTACCATGCTTGATCTCGTTATTTCCATTTTTATCATGTATGGGAACAGAAAGAGCAGTCACAGGCTCTAACTTTGGAGTAGAATCTAGATCTATCAATTATTACTGTTACTGTTTATCTGATCCCCTTTTCCCCTAAATGACTTCCCTCCCCAGACACTCTGGGTTAGGTGCCTCCATGCTGTGCATCAAAGGACTGACCAATGGACTGCCTGTTGTATTAGCATTCTCTAGACGAACAGAACTGATTAAATAGATTTATTAGATCGACATATGCAATATGATCTAGGTCGTCCAACCATGTCTGTCTTCACATTGAAGAGGCTGAGAACCTGGTCATTGCTCAGTCCACAAGGCTGGATGCCTCGGCAGTCCTTACCTGGCCCTGGAGGCCTGGAGGATTCCTGGACAGCCACTGGTCTTCAGTCTATGTAGGAAGGCCAAGGAAGCTGTGTTCTGATATCATCAAAGGATTGGGTGGCAGCGGCTATGGCAACAGGGTGATGAACCGTCATGAAGGCAAGCAGGCAAGGAACAAAGCTGCTTCCCTAGAGCTCCTTCTGAATGGCCACCAGAAGGTGCTGCCCGCATTTCGGTGTGCTTCCCACTTTAGATAACCTTATCAAGAAAGCCCTCACAGGTGTGCCTGTGACTTGCCCTACAGTTGATTCTAAGATAAACCATCACAGCCATCGAGGGGACGTGCTGTGGGCCTGACTGTGCTGGGCTGAATACACACAGCTCTATTTCAAGCATTTGGCCTTGGTGGGTGTTTTATTTGATTTGTTTCTCTTAATACTTGTGACTGGCAAGGTGTGTTGGTGCATAGTAAAGGTCACTAGTGTGACAGAGCTGTGGGCCAGGGAGACCAGATAGGAAGCCACAGCATCGTCTAAGGGAAGGTAGGTGGTAGCTCCTGCTGAGGAAATGAGGGGAGAGGTCAAGTTGGAGGGTCACATGGCAAACACGTAGACTAGGGACCAGATGTGCAGTAACAGCAGGCAAGGTATAACTGATGATGTGGATTTCTTGTTGCTGTGGGTGGGTGTCATCGGCAAGGAGAGGGTCAGAGCAGTGAACAGGTGTGTGGCACCAGGAGGCAGGTGGGGAATGTTGGTAAGAAGGGTGTCACCAGGTAGGTGTACCTCTGATTTGGAGACTTGAGTTGGTGCTGGTTTCTAAAGCGACACAGCCTGTGTCTGAGGAGGTGTCATCTTCTGTGAGCGGCTGGAGGTGCTACAGCTGAACCCAGCAGAAGCTGGGGCACGTCTGTGTAGGTGACAATCAGAAATGTGGGCACAGAAATGGAAGTCCGATGCCAGGGTGGGTCATCTGCAAGCCATCAGATGGCTCTAGCTATGATCCAGGGAACTAATGATCGGGAATATTAGAGGAGGTGGAAGAAGCCATACCATAGACTCTTCGTGGGAGCTGGAGAGTCCATGAATGCTGGTGCTCTTGGAGAAGAGGGCAGAGAAGGCTCTGTAGGGACCTGGGAATCACACTGTGGGACCCACTGTGGCAGGAGCGACACACCTTCATCTAACATGCTAATAGCTGGCCGTTCTACCTCCTTGCCACACTGGGGTGGTGGCATTTGGTCAATGAGAAACCTTTACTTTGTCCTTCTATCCAGTCAACCCTGGTTATCTGTGGGTTCTACTTCCACGAATTCAGCCACTCATGGACTGAAAATACAGAGGAAAAAAACAATATCCCCACTGGACATTGCACAGACCTTTTCTCATCACAATCTCCAGGATAATGCCACATAGCAACTCTACAGAACATTTGCACTATAGTTAGTGTTATAAGTAACCTGGAAATGATTTAGAGCATTTAGGAGGCTGTTCATGGATTATATGCAAATACTGTGCAATGATTTAAATGCAGGTATGCATTTATATATGTATGAGAGAGAGTGTGTTTGTGTGTGTAGGCCAGAGAAAAACCTCAGATGTCACCTTCAGGAACGCCATCCACTTCTCTTGAGACAGGGTCTCTCACCAACCTGAAGTGCGCCAATGAGGCTAGACTGGCTGGCCAGGGAGCCCCAGGGATCTGCCTGTGTCTGCCACCTCAGCACTGGGATTACGGGAAGGTGCCCCCACACCTGGGCTTTTAAAAAAGGATTTTTATTACTTCTATTTACATGTAAGCATGTGTGTATATGCCATGTGAGGCCAATATAGGGCATTGGATCCCCTGAAGCTGGAGTTACAGGCTACTGTGAGCTGCCTAATATGGGTGCTCTGAGCTCCAGAGCAGTGTGTCCTTAATTGCTGAGCTACCTCTCCCATCCTGTGGCTTCCAGCTCAGGTCCTGATGCTAAAGAGGCAAGCACTTTACTAACTGAGCTATCTTCCAAGCCCTACCATGCCATTTTATGTAAGACACTTACATAAAATGTGACTGGCAGGTGTGGTGATACACACATCTGTAATGCCAGTACTTAGAAAGCTGAGGCAAGAGGATCATGAGTTTGAGGTCAACCTGTCTCAAAGCAAAAAAAAAAAAAGTAACAGCAACAAATACCACATCAACGTTGGGTTCGGGGGATCTGCAGAGCATCCTGCAATCAGCCTCCATGCACACAGTTCTGCTCACCTCACCTCTAGTTCTGCTTCCAAATCTCAAGGGAACTGTCAGTGGCCATCCCTGGACAGGCAGACGGGCGAGCTGCCCCACATTTTAATCTGAGGGGTCTAAGCGCCAATGGTTTTATGTTTTCTTAGTTTTCACCTTCAGTCCTCTTTCTTTTCTTGGCGCCTAGTATTTGTGACAAGACTGTCATCCATAGATGACTGCTTTACCCTTAACGCAGAACAGTTCTCTGCTTCCCTCCCAACCTGGGTCCCTCACCAACCACTACCTTCTGCTCTGTCGTCATTGTTTGCTGAGTTCCCTCCAAAGCCAAGCTCTAAGGGTTGCCATGGAGATATTCAGAAGGTATTCACTAAATGCCACAGCCTTCCCTCTCCTGTGCCGACCTGCCACTGGATCATGCTTTAGGGGATTTGAGTCTGACATGTCATCCAGGTGACTTGGGGACATCTACTGAATTGTTTGCTCTTGTTTTATTTTGTTTTACTAAGATGACTGTATTGTAGTTCTCCTGGTGTGTATTTTACATGTGAAGAAAGAGAGGCTTGAAGAGGCCATATTATGGACTAAAGAGATGGCTCAGTTGGTAAAGTGCTTGCCATGTAAGCGTGAGGACTAAGTTCCACCCGCAGAACCCACAAGCATGGTGGTCTCCACCTGTAATCCTAGTGCTGGGAAGGAGGCAGGGAGATAGACCCTTGAGGCTCAGTGCCAGTCTAGCCTATTTGATGAGTTTCAGGCCAATGTGAGACTCTGTACTGAAGAAAAAAAAATTGGACAAAGCCTGAGGAATGGCATCCAAGGTGGACCACTGGCCTTCGTGTGCACACATGTAGGGGACACAGACAGAGAGGTCATGTTGTTACTTCAAGTTCACCAGTGAATGAAATAGTTCAGTCCCAGCCCTGTCCCCTCAGACTCAGTGCTTCCAGGAGCTGCATTTAACTGCTTTTGTTTTGAGACAGGGTCTCATAGGTAGCCCCAGGCCAGCTTCAAGCTCACCACTCTCCTGCCTCAGCCTCCTGAGTGCTGGGATTACAGACCTGCACCATCCTGCCTGCTCCACTGTTTCTCAATATTTTTTTCCTCCCAGAGAAAGAAAAAACTAAACTGCAGAAGCAGAGAGAGGATGAGTTAATCCAGAAGATCCACAAACTGGTGCAGAAGAGAGACTTCCTGGTGGACGATGCTGAGGTGGAGCGGTTAAGGTGGGCCCTAGCTGTCAGATCCCGATCATCTACCCCCCATCCAAACCACTGTCTTCTGGAACTCACAGCCTTACTTGACAGGGCTGGCCTCTGCCATCAGTCCCCAAACACTGAAGTCCCAGGTTTCTGATCTGAGGACCGGCTTTAAATTCAAGAGAAACACCATTTCAGCCCCTCCTGAAGTCTCGAAAAGCCTTGTGTCTCTTTGCTGATTGGCCATTTAGGGAGACAGACAGGGAGGAGAGCCGTCTTGTACCAGAGGACAGGGTTTTCTTCCCAATGCAGCTAGGCAACTTTCATAACGTCTTCAGTCCATCTCCCTGTGAATGCTGAGCTTCTTGTCCTCTCCTGCCTATTTCATCTTGACCTGGATCGCCCTGGCCCTGGAGCTGTTGTATAACTGGGGACTCCTAAGGAGGCTGGACCTGGGGACTACTGTAAATATTGATTCTTGGATGGTTTTGTCCCAGGAGAGTGCCTTTGAAGTCTTTCTCATTGTAGGGGGCAACTTCCTCTTCATAATCTGTGTCCTCTGAGGTGCCTCTCCACGGCCCCTTGATGTACCTCTCCCAAGTCGGTTGGGCTGCACTTAACCTACTCTATTCTTGTTAACACTGAAGAGTGGACGTGACTTTCTCTCTGAGACCTGCCATGCACCCTGCAGATGCTCAGGGTGTTTGGGTTGGCTTGAAATCGCTAAGGCAGCTCACAGGTCACTGAACCCCAGCAAGGTGCATGGGTCCTAGAATGTCCTTGTTTCTGTTCTGAGGTCAGGGTCAGCATTTACTCATCATTGGTGTACAGAACAGGTTCACCTACCACCAAATCACTATATATACACAGCACACAACAGACATGCACCACCCATGGGGCCCCATGCACTTGGCTTTTGTCTGTGTTTCATCGCCCCTTGATGTTTCCCTTGCTTACTTTATTTTCCTCTTCTCTTTTACATGTCTTCACAGGGAACAAGAAGAAGACAAGGAGATGGCTGATTTCCTGAGAATCAAGTTAAAACCTCTAGACAAAGTAACCAAATCATCAGCCAGTGAGTTCCTGTGTTCCTCTTCCTCCTCCTCCTCCTCCTTTCTTTCTCCTCCTCCTCTCCTATGAAAGGCAAAAGATTTCAAAGAACTCTGGTACAAGAGGGACATGACCACGTTTGATAGAGATTCAACTTGAGCTTGGAACAGCAGCAGGGAGGCTCCTGGAACTGCAGCCTGTGTGGTTTCTCAGGTCCCTACCTAGAAGTCACAGAGTCCAGCTAAGTTTAATGTTCTGCTACAGACTGCCTTGAAATCCTTAGTCGTTCTAGAACCAGGGGCTCTGCATTGTCATTTTTGCTCTGAACTCCCAAGTGTGGGTCTTGGGTCCTGGCAGCAACTGGCCCTTCCTATTTCCAAGGTTTGGGGTGTTTCATGAACCGACCTGGGTGACACTGTGGCTCTAAGAGGTCTAGCTGCTATTAGGGCTGGAATCTGGAAGAATCAGAAGCACACTTCTCTGAATGTTACTTTTACAAGACACCTAGAGCAGAAAAGGTTAGGTGTGAAACAAGTTTGGGGAATGCCTCATACATTAGCTTCTCTTTGGGGCTTCCAATGTCCACTAGGATGATAAAGCGATCATGGACCCTGCTCTCAACAAGTTGTCTTTTCTTTATTGATGAACTCTTTCCAAGATGTTGCTAGTTCCTACATCAGGAAGGTCTCTTTCAGTTATAAGAAATGGATGCCCACTGGGAGTGGTGGTGCACACCTTTAATCCTCAGCCCTTGGGAGGCAGAGGCAGGCAGATCTCTGTGAATTGGAAGCAAGCCTGGTCTACATACATAGTGAACTCCAGGCCAGCCAGGGCTACATAGTGAGACCCTGTCTCAAAAAAAAAAAAAAAAAAAGTGGATGCCCAATTTAGACTAGGTCAGAAAGCAGAGGAGGCTATAGGCTAAGGATCAACAAAGATGCAGGCCTCAGGGACTCGGCACCACTCGACCGACCTCACTTTCCACCACTCAAGGAGAAGGTCCAAATTTTTTTCTAATTCTAGAAGAGGAGAAAACAGAGGCTGAAAAGATAATATGACCATTTTTCTGAACCAAGGGGTGTGAACCCTCAGACTGAAGTGACTTGAACAAGATGTCTCTTTTATTCACTCATCGAATACTTGAATGCCAAACCTGTACTAAGCCTGGAAAAGTCATGAGGGGAGTTGACTAGGAAAAGGGCTGAAAACTTTGCTTGTCAACTGAGGACTGGATGCCAGGGGTGACCACGTGGGGTCATGAGTGTGAAACGCACAGCCTCTCTCCACACGGCCTGAACACATGATCACCAGTGGTCAGAGCTCTGCTCCTTACCTCTTCCCCTCCCTTTCTTTTCTTGCTGCAGGCTCCCGGGCAGAGAAGAAGGCGGAGCCCCCACCTAGCAAGCCCACAGTGGCCAAGACAGGGCTGGCGCTCATCAAGGATTGCTGCGGGGCCACCCAGTGCAACATCATGTAGCCCCTTCATGGGTGCCCCCGGAGTCATGGGGACTCCCTCCCACCCTCTTGTCATCATAGCCCCCATTTCATAGGGGCCTAAGAGCTCTCCAAGGCAGAAGGGGTTGAAGGCAAGCCCGTGACTGCCGCCAGGGGCCATGGGCACGGCAGGCGGGCCCAGCCACTGCTGTACAGAGTGTAGCAATAGGGAGTCCCCCACCGCATGGCCCTCCCCAGAGCATGCCCAACCCAGGAGTCTGTCTCACCGTTTATCTAACCACCAAGAAAGGTCCTCCCTTCAAACAGTATATATCCTCACTTCTCTCTAGCTGTATCTAACCCACCGTGCGAACAGACTGGGACAGGGGCACCACCCCAGGTGTGTATAGCTGTGGCTTCCTACAGTCTGCACTGTGTTGGACCCGTTCCCCATCCACCCTCCCAGCTCTGCTGTTAGGTACAAGTCCTGTCCCCTGTCTGTCCTCTCCCAGGGACTGTGCCCTGGAGGGCTCTACACAGCCTACAACACCTCTCAGGCCCCATCAGTATCACATTCCTGGAGACTACTGGCCTGTCTATGAAGACTGAGCTTGTACATGGTGTTGGGCTCATACCTCCTGCTTCCTCCTGTCCTGTATCTTCACATCAGAGGTGTACCCAGCAGGCTCCAGGCTCTTCCTTGACTTGATGTAACTGGCCCACAGGTGTGGAGTAGAGTGGGCGTGAGGAGGCAAGGCCAGGAGCAGATCCAGGTAGCAGAGAGTTGGAAGCTCCAACATCAAGCCAGGGTGTACAAGAAAGGGGTCCAGAACAGATGCAAGCCAACATCCTCTTCACCTACTGGGGAACTCCCGCAGGGAGTCCAGTGGTGTCAGCCCACTGCCCAACACACCAATCTCTGTAAAGGACAGTGACAGGCAGGAGAGGAAGCTTGACCCAACCATGCCCCATCGTGTGGTGGCATGTTTGAACCAGCCCAACAATTCCACCTGTGTAACTTGATGTACATTTGTCACAGCCAGCCCGGCACAGCCCGTGTGAATTCTCTGTGCGTGTATGTGTGTTGTGACTGGCCTAAGTAGTTAGCATCAATCAAGATTTGCTGATGTGCAACCATCCATCAGAGAAAATAAAAAACGGAAGACATGTACACAGCATTTTACAAGTTCTCACTTGTTTTTCTTGATTATGGAAGTGATTTGTGAACATAAGAAATCATTGAAAAAGTACAGAGATTGAAAAACAAAAATATTTTTTGAGACAAGGTCTCACCGTGTAGCCCCAACTGGCCTGGAACTCCCCATGTAGACCAGGCTAGCCTCAAATTTTGAGTGCTGGGATTAAAGGTATGTGCCACCACACCCAGATCTCACATATCTATATAGTTATATAATATATAATATATATATATATGGTTATATAATAAGGTTAGGATCAGCATCTTGAGGAGATGAACCTTCATCTGAATTTCAACTTTTTTTCTGATAAGATAAACCAGAAATAACATTCTTGGGCCATGAATGAGGCACATTTTCAAAATATTTTACCTGGGGATGTAGCTCAGTTGGTAGAGTGCTTGCCTAGCATGCACAAAGGCCTGGGTTCAATCCCCAGTTACACTTAAACTGGGTGTGGTGATGCATACATGCAATCCTAGTTAGGGCCGGGAGTGGGGACGAGACAAGAGGGTCAGAAGTTCAAGCCTATCAGTGGCTACATATGGACTCTGAGACTAGCTCATTTGAGCTACATGAGACCTTATCTCAAAAACACATTGTAAACCTCCAGTGGACATGAAGTCTCTCTCTATCTGGAGACAGTGGCTTTGGAGTTGACCTCAAATAACTCCAACTTTGGGACCCCAAGTCTTGGTGGTGTAGACAGTGTATGTTGGGCCCCATACTGTCTCAGATGAGTCTCTGTCAGTCCAGTGTGCCCACATGCCACATCCTGCCATTCTGATACTGAAGATGTTCAGAAGGTCACTTGATGTCAGAATACTGGCCTCAGGGGACACTGTGTTCTGTGGTACTTAGACCACGTGTGAGGCTAGGATATATATGTATCCTAAAAAATACTAGAACAGTATCCCAAACTGGGAGGTTCAACGCCACAGAAACCGGACCTCTTAGTTCTAGAGGCTGAAAGTCTGACGTCAAGGTGTCTGCAGGGCTGTCTTCCTGCCAGGGGTGTAGAAGGAGGTTTGCTTCTTCCAGTTCAGAAATCCTTGGCCTTCACTGACTTCATTGCTCCTGCCCTTTCTTCAGTATCCACAGGCATTCTCTGTATGTCCTCTTAAGAACACCAGTCATCAGTTCTAATTCAATTTGACCTCATCTTGGTTTTCTGAAAAGATCTTACTTCCAGTTATGGCCACACTCTAAGGATCTGCGTTGTATTAGATTTTTCATTGCTGTGACAGAATGCCAGACACAAGCGGCTTAAAGGAGGAAGGCCTGGTCTCCCGGATCCAGAGGTCCCGTTGCCTCACCCTATGCACTTGAGCAGGATGTCAAGGCTGAAAGGCGCACGCGGTGGAGGTAGAGGCGCACAGGAAGCAGGGAGCAAGAATGCCTGGTCTGCCTCATTTCCCCCCTTTACCTTTTTTATTCCATCTGAGGCCCCAGCCAATAAGAGGGTGCCCCCCCCCCCAATTCAGGGAAGGTCTTCTCTTCTTAATGAATCCTCTCTGGAAAGTCTTTGCAGACACACTCACAGGTGTGCCTTACTAATTTCCAAAACACTTCACAATCCAATCAAGTTGACAAGCTGACAAGATGGACCACCACAGGCAGACATGAACTTGGGGAGATGCTATTCAACTTCTTATAGACCCTTCACATTCTAACCCAGAATAAATAATCACCAGAGCCTTCTGCTGTCCTTCCTCGATCATAAGAAACCCTGACTTGAGACCAACTGCAGAGGTATCAGCAAGGCAATGAACTGAACCTCACAAACATCCTGCCTCCGGTGCCTCCACTGAGCACCAGGCAGACCTGCCGTATCGTCCTGATAGTCCTTTATGGTTTGCTTTTGGTTTCTTTGAGACAGGGTTTCTCTGTGTATCCTTGTCTGTCCTGGAACTTGTTATAAGGCAGGTTGGCCTGGAACTCAGAGATCTGTCTGCCTTTGCCTCCTGGGATTAGGAGTTTGCACCACCATGTCCAGCTTTTCAGTTATTATTTTAAAATATCCTAAAATATTTTAAAAACAATATCCTAGTTAGTGTGATGGTGCACAACTTTAATCCCAGCACTCAGGAAGTAGAGGCAGGCACATCTCTGCGAATCCAGGCCCAGTTCCAATCTAGCTGGGGGTACAAAACAGAAAAATTAACAGCAAAAATCAATACTCTATCTCAAAAATAAAATACAATCAAATAGCTGGGTGTAGTGGTACACACATTTAATCCCAGCATTTAGGCAGATCTCTGTGAATTCAAGGCTATCTTCTACATATCAAGTTCTAGGCTAGCCAGGACTAAATAATGAGACCCTCTCTCATAAAATAAACTAGGCATCGTGGCACACTAATCACAGTTCTCAGGAGGCAGAGGCAGGTTGGTCTCCATGAGATGGAGGCCAGCCTGGTCTACAGAGTGAGTTCCTGGCCACCTGTGGTTACAGGGGGACTCTGTCTCAAAAATACCAAAAATTAAAAATAAAAATAAAATAACAAAACAAATATCTAAGGCCAGCAAAATGGTTCAGCAATAAAGGCACTTGTCACATAGCCTGACAATCTGAGTTCGATCTCTGGAACCCACAAAAGTCAGTGGTGGTCAGCTGTGGTGGCGGACATCTATAATCCCAGCCCTCTTCTGAGAGATGGAAGGTATAGACGAAAATCACCTGGAAGCCCTTGGCCCAGCTAGCCTAGAATACACAACAAGGCAGAAACAAGAGAGACTCTGTCTCAGGAACAAAGTGGAAGGAGCGAACCAACTCCTAAAAGTTGTCCTCTGACCTTCACGTGTGGCCCTCGGCATGAGTGTGCACACCCAACACCACATCTCTCTCTCTCTCTCTCTCTCTCTCTCTCTCTCACACACACACACACACACACACACAGTAATAAATAAAAACTATAAAATAAGCATCTATTTAGGTTTGAAGACAGGGGCAGATGAAATAACAGATGAGATGCTCTTGCATTGCCATAAAGTGGGGGAACCTTGTAGACCATGGGACCCCCCCCACACCCAGACTGGCTCCTGTCAGGTGCCAGGGAGGAGGTCACAGGAGTCCTCTTTGCTGCACTGAGCAAGCTATGTACTTGAAGCTGTTTGCTCCTCCCTCTGGCCCCAAAGGTAGATCCTTTTACTACTTCCACTGTACAATGTACAAGGAGGAAATGGCAAGGCTGTCATGGCCTTGGTCCCACAGGCAGTCATGGTGGAGTCGTCTGTCACTGCTCACTCTCCTGTTCGCTGGAGACTGCACTTTCTCCTATCGGATTTCAATGCATCTCTTTCAGTTAACCCACCCAATCCCATTTCCCTTGCCGTTCTCCACATCTTCATGGACTTACTCTTTGGGATGGGCCTTGTTAGCCCCAGCTTCCTAATCTCCAGATGCCTCTTGAGTCTACTTGTTATTTCTTCTGGGGCTGGGGATGGCTCTTGTACCTTAGGCAAGCACTCCACTTCTAAGCCTCAGGCCCAGCCTCCTGAATCTATTTCAGTGTTTTCTGACACTCACAGCTGCCTCCTCTCACCAGGAACACAACCATTTTCTTCTATCCAGCTGGTGCACGTCAGCCTTCCACCGCCTCTTTTGCACAGGATGCAGACATGTGCTTGGTCTCACTGCCGTGACACCCTTTCTAGGTGTGCTTCCTACTGCTCAGGAGAACCTCTCTCTGGCCCCTTTTATTTTACTTGTTTACTTAAAAAAAAAAAAAAAGACTTATTTTTATTTATGTGTGTTTGTACAGGTGCTTGTGGAGGATCAAAGACGGTGTCGGGTTCCCTGGAGTTAGAGTTACAGGTAGTTGTGAGCCACCTGATGGCAGTGCTGGGAACTGAACTCAGGTCCTTTGGAAGAGCAATAAAACTCTCTTAACTGTAGTCATCTCTTTAGACCCCTTATCTATCTATCTATCTCACTATCATCTGTTTATTTTTGCTATGTAGCTTTGGCTAGCTTAAACTTCGTAGACCCGCAAACTTGGCTACTGGTGTCCTAGTTACCTTTCGGTTGCTGTGATAAACACCAAGACCAAAAGCAACTTGGCGAGAAAGGGTTTATTTCCTTCTATACCTCTGTCATCACTGAGGGAAGTTAGAGCAGGAGCTCAAGCACAGTCCACAGAGGAGTCCTGCTCAATGGCTTGCTCCCTTACCTTTATATTACTTATTTATTTTTGATATTTTTGAGACAGGGTCTGCCCGTACCCTCAGCTGGTCTGGAACTCACAGAGATCCCCCTGCCTCTGCCTCCCAGTGCTGTGATTAAAGGAGTGTGTCACCATGCCTGGTTTTCAGCTAAATTTCTTAAACAGCATAGACCCATCTGCCTAGGGATGGCAACGCCCAGTTAGCTGGGCCCTCCTCCATCAATTAGCATTTAAGAAAATGTCTCACACATAAGCCCACAGGCTAATCTGATTGAGGAAATTCCTCAATTGAGGCTCCCTCTTCCAGACGAAAACAGTCAGCACATCAGGTTTTCGCTTTTCCACTTGAGACCCTCCTGTGCTTCCCATTTGCCTAGGAGGAGAGTCCATTTGCCTGGACCAATTTTTCCAGTCCTCTCTCACCTCCCTTCTCCCACCCAGTCCCTCCAGATTCATGCATTGGTTCCTGCATGTTTTTGAGGGACGAGCAGGAACTACGGGGAAGGAAAGCCAGGCAGAGGAGGAGCCAGGGAGGGTGTCTGGAGTGTCCAATTTTGCCCAGGGTGGACTTTGTCCAAGGTCAAGTATGGCATGAGCTAAGTACTGGTGTAGAAGCCAGCTAAATCCGGATTAGAGAAAGCTCCCTCTCATTGTCCAATTGCAGGGAGATAGGGGCCATCATCCCCATTTGGCATATGGGGAAACTAAGGCTTGGAGTGGGAAAGTGGTTAGCTCAAAGTCATATAGCCTGTGAATGGTGGAGCTGGGTCCAGGGACGAGAAGCCTTGGGCTGCCTGTGCAACAACCTGTCGGGCCTAGAGTTCATTTCACACATGTGATTCCGGCAGCAGCATCAACATCCTGGTGTGCCAGACCAGAGCTGCCTCCTTGTGCCTGCAGCCCCCAGTCTCTCAAGAACCTCTGAGCTCCACAGACCAGACAGTCCTGACTCTTGGGGCATGATTCAGCTCAGCTTGAAACACTACAGTGTTTGCAGAAAGGCAGCAGGTGGGCATCATGGGCCAGGCCAGAGTGCTGAGGCCATGTTTCTATGCACGGGCGTGTGAAATAATTGGACGGGTTAATTAGTGGTTGGCAGGTGCTAGGGAATGGATTTTGGCTTGTGTCCCAGTGAGGACTTAGTGGTCAAAGAGGATGATGGAGAACGTAGTATTGGAACTGAATCCCCTGAACAGCAGAACTAACAAAAAGAACAGAGGCTACATGGCAGATTAAAATCCAAACTGGAGCCTTCACGGCCTGAGCCTGGGCCACTGTCTTCAACTCTCTGTGACTCCAGTGACCAGCCTACAGGATCTATGTAGACACAGAACTAGGGGAGCTAAGGGCCAGGCACGTGGTAAAGGCAGCTACCACCAGCAAGCCTATAAGCAAGAAGACAGAAATAAGGCTGCTGAACTTTGCTGTGGCCCTAGAGGGTCAGGGGGATAAAAGGGTGTCAGTCAGAACCTGGTCCCTCCCTGGTTACAGGTGCAAGAGGTAAGCATGAAGTGATCAGGTACAGGAAGGACATAGCAGGGGGAACACAGATGATACAGCCCAAGTATCAGCCAAGCCCCATTCCATGTGCTTCCCCAAGATTCCTGCACTGTCCCAGGCCTTCCAGTCCCATGGTGACCTCTGACCCTCACCATCTGCCCACTTTGGATTTACCACATGCTTTGATTCCCATCCCTCTCGTTGTCTGACATAATGCTTGGGTCCCTCTTCCCCATGCACCCCAGTAATCCAGGCTGTGAAGGCCCAGGACACAAAGCAAACCTTCCAGAATGTACATGGAGCTAGGAGAGGTTCCCAGAAGAGAAAAATCTGACCATGAATTAATTTCCGGTTTCCAGCCTACCCCATCATGCAAGCTGTCCCCACTCCACTATAAATTTCCCTGCTTAATCAGAACACTCCAGATCCTTCTGCATCCCAGCAAACTCCAGGCTCCCAGCTACAGAACCAATCAGCTACGTCCCAACTATAGAACTGATCAGTTCCAGGTTTCATTTGCTCCCATCTGGCAGACTCTGCAGGGAAGTTGGGTTGCAAAGATTTCTCTGTCCCACCTACCCACAAGCCATATAGTTATGTGGTGTTTGAGGTATCATGAATAATTGTTTTCCCAAATCCTGCTGTGAGACTAGAAGGCACTGAGGCTGTGGGAATGTGGAAGGGGAGCCCACATTGTAGAGCTCAGAGATTTTCTGAGGCAGTCTCAGTGACGAGGGGCTTCAGGGATAGGACTCTTGGAAGAGGATGGGACGCCAGAGGTGGCCACTAGCTTTCTGTATGTGTGTGTGTGTGCATGCTTGTGTGCGCACACGTGGAGGCCAGAGGTCAGCGGTTCGATGTCTTCCTCGATTGCTCTTCACCTAGGTGTTTGAGACAGGGTCTCTCACCGAACTTAGAAATTACTAGTTGGTTAAAATGGCGGCCAGCAAGCTTCAGGAGTCCTCCTGTCTCTGCCTAGAAGTGCTGGGATCACAGGCCCTTGCTGCCACACCCAGCTTTCTAATGAGTGCTGGGGATTGAACTCAAATCTTCCCACTTGTGCAGGAAGCACTGGACTCATGGAGCCACCTACTCCGCCCCCACTCCCAACTTTATAGCAAAACTTTGCTATAGTGAAAAAGGTGTTTTGAAAACATTGCCCAAGGGTCTCCAGGAGCCTGTGATATTGAGTGCACTGTCAGAACCGCACTGCGCTTCCTGAGAAGCAATTTTGCTTCTTCTGTGGACTTTGAGGTTTTTCCCAAGGGGTGGAGGCAGGTGGAGGGGACATGAAATGGGGGCCTCACAGCTGAATCTATAAGGAAATTGCTTACTGGAAAAGCAGGCTTGGCAGGGGGACCAGAAACCAGGCAGACAGGAAGCACATGGCTCTCACAGGGAGCCGCTAGCACCTGTCCATGGTTCTAGCTGGAAGGTCTGTGTCATTGCTGGATTTCCTGCACATATAAGCAGGAATTACCGCTGGAAAACGGAGGTCCTGTCCACACAGGGCCAGGCTCGGTCACCTGCCTCAGGCATCTCTGAAGTGTCATACCAGCTTGCTCTCCATCTCACATTTTGTTTTTGTTTTGAAATGAGGTTTCATGCACCGCAGGCTGGCCTCGAATCTGCTAGGTTGCCAAGATGACGTTGTATTTCTGAGTCTCTGGCCTCTACCTCCAGAGTGCAGAGACTACAGATGGTTTGTGATGCTGAGCAAGCACTCTACCAACTGAACTACACTCCCAGCCTATACACTTGATATTCAGAAGGGGTCCAAAGCTGAGAGGACCCAAAATGAGAGCTGACTGGACTGCTTTATAACCCCACCTCACAGACAGACAAAATCACTCACTGTGGATGCTTGCTCGTAAAGTTTATTGACAACTGTTTGGTCCCAACACACAAAACAGCACTTGAACCACACATACACATACAAAAAAAAAAAAAAAAAAAAAAAAAAAGTGTTCAAACAAAGTAGACAGTTAAGAAAAACATCTTGTCCCCCAAGCCAGATCCAAACAAACAGTGCAAGATGAAACAGGGGATTTGATAATAAACTTTCTCTTTTTAAAAAGATAAACTTAATCTGGTACATTTTTCCACCCAGAGATAAAGAGTCTCATCGTCTCAGTGTGCATCATCATTTAACTAAGCCTCTAGATAAAAAAATAGACAGCGATGGGACTGGCCAACGTGGAGCACGTTATGAACACATGCTTCCATCGCATCCTCACATTTTTAGACAGTGATTGTTAAGCACACATGCCCCAGACTAACCAGTAACTCCAATGAATGGCACAGACACACTTGACTGTGCACAACCATTCTGTTGCTCTCAGAACCTGCTCTTTGAGATGGCTCCAAGTGATGTGTGGTGACATCTCATGTTTTCAAAGTCCGTAATTCTTTCTGCACCGGCAAACCTGGTCTGAGTGGGCGCACTCGGCCTTGGAAGTCTGAGAGTAAGGCAACTCATGTCTTCAACTTTATTACACTGCTCAAAAGCCTTAAAAAACTGCACATTGCACTTTGCTTCCTGAAGCACTGTCTGCAGAGGAAGTACTGTTAGACCTCAAAGAGGAAGTGCCCTCAGGCCAGCACAGGGAGTGCTGTGATGGCTTCCAGTGCTGCTTCATCTTGATTGGGTCATATGCTGAGAACTGAGAATCACTGGCTTCATTTAAAAGATTTTGGGAACAAAACTCCAAGTGGTAAAAACCTCTCTGGAGCCCTTATTTTTGTGGCATTTTATCAAATGCTGGCTGCAAAATCAGAATCCATTCCCTGGCTTTCTAGAAATGACAGAACATAAACATTTCCCCAAATAAACCATCTAACTGGTGGAAGACCGTGCACCAACAGGTTCTTTCTGCTCTATGAATGGATCCGCCTTTTTTGCCTGACAGATACAATCCATTGTAAATGTCAGGTTTTTCCAGCAAGGTGAGAGGCCATCTGTGATCAGACACCTCTGGCACCCAGAGAAAAGGCCATTCCACAGAGTGGTGCCTACAAAGGCTGGCTTTTCCCAAATGCCAACATCAGACACCACAAAAAACCCCAACATGCTTCCAATAGTGACAAGTAACAGTGAAACCAGACACTATTAAAAGACGCTGAGCTAACATATGGATGCACATCTTCACACAAAGCTTCCTGGCTCCCCAAACCAGCTTTAAAATCACAAAAACAAGGTTAAGCTGATCAACGTTGGCCTTCACATGTACAGATAGAACTCCAGTCTCTCTCTTCCCAGTGGAAACAGCATCAAATTCCACTCCTGGTAAGGCACCACATCACTCAGCTCTGATTTATAATTTATGCATTTGATGCATATTTTAGAAAATCAGACTTTCTAATACTGCCTCCTGACACACAATAATGTGTGTTCTCATTCAAATGCTGACTTTAAATGACACCAAGACCATCTCCTTTCCTTAACCTGATCCCTATCAAACTGGAATAGAACAAAGAAGGGAAGCAAACAACACCTGAAACTTTCTAGAAAGCTCCTCATTGGAATCTCCAAATGGAAACATTAAAAAAATTGGGATGAAGCCACACTGGTCAACCACAGACACAGCTAAATAAAAAAACAAGGCACACCCAGAAGCCAGGAACCTTCCTCTGAAGCCTGAAAGCGGCCCTCCTCCCGCAGCTTGTTCCCAAAGTGTGGCCCACCCGCCCTGCTTCAAACACACCATGCTTTTGGTTTAAGCAAAAGACAGAGAGGCTGCTAGGCTGTGCACAGGCCAGACCACCATGGTGGTTGGATGGGACTCAAGTCACTTCTTGTTGGCTGAGCGCTTACTGTTTACTTTCTCCTAAACATCACCCTATTTCATAATACTTTAGAAAAATTTGGTAAATATATTATGGATTTTTAACAAAGGCCAGAGTTCCTTCAAATAATTGAAAAAAAAAAAACAAAAAGAAAAAAGAAAAATTTCATCTGAAAGATCAAAAGAAACAAAATCCTATGAAGGACATCTAAAGACATAGCTCCAGGGGGTTTCCTTAAAAAAGAAAAGGAGGTTTTTGAGCCCGTTTTTGTGTGTAGAGTCAGACAGTTTTTCCCCATCCTAATTCTTGGTTCAAAATGGGAGTTAAAGCTTGGTTACAGGTGCAAGAGAAAAGTTGGCTGCCAATTTGACTCTATTTTTGGGTTGCCTTTTAGCTGGACTTTCCATGGGGTCCTTGACAAACAGCAACTCAGGGGCTTCTGAGGATGGGCTGGGAGGAGCCAGAGACGGTGATGGGCTGCAAGATGAGCTGGAATCACAGGGCAGCTTTTCTTTCTTTACTGGTACTGGAATTTCAACTTTTTCTTCTTGGTTTAAAATCATAATTTCTATAAATATAGAAAAGTAAACAGATTCAGTTATAGGTCTTGTAAGTACTGGTTTTCAGTTGTATTCTTTCAAAAATACTTTTAAAAGAACCTTCTGGAGCCAGGTTTGGAGTATGGATTTCTGTTTCCAGCATTCGGTGGCTGAGAAAGGAATGCCAGATTGTGAGGCCTCTGACTAGGCTACATAGCGAGTACCAAGCCAGCCTGGACTACATGACAAGACACTGTCTCAAAAAAAAAAAAAAAAAAAAAAAAAAGTGAACTTTCTAAGGCAGGAGGGACCCTCAGTGCCCATCCATTCTTACAGAGGCCCAGCTCTGGCATGGTCTGACAGCAGGGGCAAAGGAAAGCTGCACGGCCACCAGGATTCTGGAAGCTCAGCTGGTTTCCTCCTTACAGGGCTTAGAGTCCACCAGAGGCACATGTGGAGCTCTGTATTTGAGAGACAGATCAATGGCGCCTTAAACTGCCTGTGTATGCAAGAGAATCCTGCTGCCAAAGAAACAAAGTGACAGTGACAGGGGACAGCAAAGCCTGAGCTTCTCCTCAGGAGATGGGCAGAGAGCTGCTTGTGCTCTCTGGAGCCTCCTCTTGTCACAGCATTTGGGAGAGTCCCTGCGTGTACTGAATGAGAGTGTCCCATGGAAAAGACTACCCACCAACCCTAGCTATGAATTCCAGAGGAGCACACAGTGGGCCCAAACTCCCACTGGCTCTCCCCATGTCAGACGCAGCTGCATGCCCTCCCTGCCTTCCGAGGTCACCAGTATCAATGCTACCTTACAAAGGCTATGGGCTGCAAAACCTAGCCCAGTGGGGGCGGGGGTGGGGGGCGCGAACAGACAGAATCAGCAGAGAAGGATGCAGATGAAGAGAGAGGGAAGGGACCCCCAGAGCATCTGTGTCTTCTTACAGAAGGCTGGGTGACTCAACAGGAAGACAAGAGGCCTTAGCCAGTAGCCTGGGCCAGGGGGCTGCAGCAGGACACAGTTGAGCCTGTGAAGCAGGGTTGGTAGCCCCACTGCTGTACCGTCAGAGTCCAATGTCTGTCAGCCTCATGCTCAAGACTGACACAGGCTGAGAAGGCTAAAGGTACCCATGCCAGGCTGCACTAAGCTAGGGTGGCAAGAGAGCAGGCTCCTCGGTTTTCAGCTGACAAAGTAGAGTCCAGGGCCCCAAGCCAGAGGCGCCTGGTTCTGGCTGGCTTCCTAAGGCCCCAGTATGGTTTGGGCCCTAAGCACAGGTGTGTAGCAGCTCAAAGTGTGTCTGAGGGGGAAGTTGAACCTCAGATAGGGTGGAGTAGGCCTGGGACACGACTCATGTTCCTGGGCTCTTCCACAGCCAAGTGGAACTTGCCCTCCAGACCCACCTGCTTATGTTCCCTAACCAACTTTGGGCTGAGAATCCTATTAGCAACAACCCAACAGAAAAGGAAGGGCCTGAATCATCAGGACAGGTGCTTTGACATCGGAAACAGTATCATTCCTCTATTTCCTTCAGGCATGTCAAACATTAGCATCACAGGTCTCCTGTTATGCCCGCAAAGCCCCCAGCAAACAGTAAACTACCTGAAGGCTCTTGAGGGTGTTCCTCAAACTGAATGAGATCGGCAGGCTGCAGGATGACGGGATCTGGTCTCAGCTGAGGGGACGGCAGGCATGAAGGGACAGGAGCGCACAGGAGGTCGACAGGGGAGTTGCTGGCCAGGTGGAGGAGTTCCTGCTCCATCTGACTGGGCCCTGCACAGAGAAGGCAGGCAGCTGCATTCTACTATGGGTGCAAACAGTCTGCATCTGAGGTTTCCTCAGTCTTAAAAATTAGTCAAGAAGCACTCAAGGTATTTTGTTTTTTTCTAGAACCATTATCAGAAAGACCTTTAGCAGCTGGCCATGGTGGCAAGCACCTTTAACACAACCAGCGCCCAGAAGGCAAAGGCAGGTAGATTTCTATGAGTTCCAGGTCATCCAGGACTACATAGTGAGACTGTCTCAAAAACAAACAACAAAAAACTTGGCAGAACAGATACTGCAAACTAGTGGTCTGCTCAAGACCCAGGCTCTTAGGAACACCAGTCTCTGAAGGAACGTAACCAAGAAAAGCGTTCCGTAGCCATTCTGGAAGAGGAGATACAAGGCCCTGAGATGGGCACTTAAGTTAAAAAAGCACAAGCTCAGCCCGGGAAGGTCTTGGCTCCTCTTAGTTACTTCCTCAGGAATGTGGAATGGACAGAACAGCTGAATGTTGGGAGACAGGAGATAGCTTATAGATGCTGAAACTAAGGCGCAGTAATACTTCTGTGCACCTCGTGGAGTTGTGTGAAGACACAATTCTTACATTTAATGATGGATTCCAGTTCCTTCAGTACAGATTCCAGGGTTGGTTTCTGTCCAGCAGAGCTGGCTCTACACAAAGCCTGTGACTCAGTGTTACCTGGAGAAGCACCATGGAACCACTATCACAGATACAGAGACTCCTTCGAGCCCTTTTCTTGATGAGGCCTTGTGTGTTCCCTGTCCTTGCCAAGTCTGGTTCTAACAAGAATCCTGCTGACTCTGCACAAATGCCTAATCACCCTGATAGCTGCTCACTCTGACCAAATCCCTTATCTTTGGACACTGCTATTTAAGTCCCTGGTCATCCTTTATCAGAATTCCATTTGACCAATTCAGTAAGAGTCCCCCTGTGCTTCTACCTACTGCCTGGCTCTGTGTCCCTGTCTTCTCTTTTCTCTACTGCAACAGTCCTAAATAGCCATTTTACCAAGCATCAAAAAATATCTGAGTGCCAGGTATGGTGGTGCATGCCTTTAATCCCAGCACTCGGGAGGCAGAAGCAGGCGGATCTCTGTGAGTTTAAGGATAGCCTGGTTTACATAGTGATTTCTAGGCCAGCCAGGGCTGCATAGTAAGACCACGTCTCAAAAAAAAAAAAAAAAAAAAAAGAAGAAAACAAACCAAACCACCTGAATTTGGGTATTCTTCAAGGACCTTACTCAGCTAATCATTCAGTGCTATCTCACATGCAGGTCACTTTTTCTGTTAACTACACACTCAATGGCACTGAGAAAAATGAGTACTTAGTATTAATTAACAAATGACCCACGGTCCTCTTCCTTCCATGCACCCGACCCCAAGCCACCTCCCTAGAACATCGCAGCTTGGTTTGTTCTTGCTCTTCCCTTTGTACCATCACTATCTGCTCCGAGCTGGAACTCCAAGGCGACGTGTGATGCCGGTACCTCCAGGATCTGCTTGTTGTCTGCCGACTGGTTCTCATGATTGGCAGGGGACAGACCAAGTGAGCTCAGCCGGTCTAGAGGACAAGGGGCACCCGTCAGAGAGAAAGGTCAGTGAGAGGCGTGACTGTGTCAGGGGAGGGGACAGGGGCTTACTTACTTTTCATGTCATTTTTTAACACTACAATTCTCTTATGACCATGTCCTTTTATCCAGACCACCTGCACACAAGACATACTCCTGGTTAAGCAGTGGAAAAGGAGGGGAAGCAGCCTAGCACTCTGGAGAGCGGCCTTTCTGTGCCTGCCTCACACACAGGAGAATGCTAACAAGTTGGTATGTTCTTTCTTTAGGTTTTTTTTTCTTTCTTTCTTTTTCTCTTTTTTGGTCTTTTTGAGACAGGATCTCCCTATAGCCCCAGCTGGCCTGGAACTCACTACATAGACCAGACTGGTCTTGAACTCACAGAGATCTACCTGTCTCTGCCTCCTGAGTGCTGGGATTAAAGGCATACACCACCACACCCAGCTTTTTCTTTAGCTTTTAAAGTAACAGAAGGCAGTTATCAGAAACACATCCCTCAGAAAAAACTGAGCAGTCAAAAATCCATGAGGAAGAGCTTTAAAAATATTTACAATTCTTCAAGAATGTCTTCCATACATTAGCTTTGGGATATAAATCCAGAAAGTGCTCACATCAGAGTGCTTACCATTTATTATAGAAACTAAACTCAACCTCAAAGGACAGCATCTCCTAGACCTGCCTACTAATTCCTGATCTTGACAGTGAAGCATCATACCTGACCTGATGGTGCTTTACATTTCCTCAGTCAGGTTAGGGTGGTGGCAGACCTGGGTTCTCAGGTCTCCCCACTAGTGACCTGTCACCAGGATCCCGCCCTTGGCTCCCAAGCATTCTTCCTCTTGTCTCGTCATAGGCTGGATACCCTTTGTTTCAAATGCTTGGAACTGGAGGGGATGTGGGTCTGAGAGCCTGCTGGTACATAATGAAGTACCCAAGCAGCACCAGAGGAAACAAACTCCAACTTCATTTGTTCATAAGCACCACGCACAAGGGCTTGAAGGCCTTTTAGATTTTTTTAGACTTTTCTTTTACGAGTACCCATTTTGAAAGAAATACATCATATGAGCTCAGGTGTAGATTTCCATGGTGATGTCATGCTGGCCTTCAGAAGAACTTTGATTTTGGGATATTCTGGATTTCAGTTTTGGACTAGAAGTGCTCGAGCTGTGTTTTCACCTAGCTCAAGCTCCTCACCAATACCTACTGGGGCCTGCGCAATGATCATGGTCTTGGACAAATGCCCTCCTCCACTCCAGTTCCTCTCAGCTCCTCTGTGGACAGCAGTTATAATGCTTTCCGAAGGCAAAGCTGGGCCCTCCCTGCCTTCTCCACAGAAAGCAGCAGCTCTCAGCTTGAGGGGCAAGGCCTTTAAAACAGCTCTATTCTGCAGGAAGCTCCAGCATGCTGCATTCTTTCACTTTTACTCTTTTGCACTACAGGGGATCAAACCAAAGCCTTGCCTGTGGTGAGGCGGTCTCCCATTGAGCTACTTACTACAGCTCCAGTTTGGATGCCCAGCACCTCACATGCTTCTTGCTGCTCTTCATTTACAAATGCTGCCTGACCTAGTAGAAGTGCCTATCCCTTTCTGCCACACGGTAACTCATAGATATCCTGGATGCTGCCACTGCAGAATCCTCCATGCTCTAGGTCCTGCCTAGGCTGGCCTCAGCACTCACTGTGTCCAGAAGTTTATGGTTACTGCTGTCTTAGTCACACCAACCTGCTCAGGATACCAGCTGAGACGACACACCTGACTAAGGTGACCAAGCTGTCACTCTGTTAGTAAGCAACTTTTCTGAGGGGAAGGTCTGGGCTGTAGTTACCTAGCACACAGGAATAAAGACTTACAAAATCAGTGAAAGTCTAAAATCATCCATTTCATGCAAACAGTTTGGAAAGAATCAGTTCAAATGCCTGTTGTTTGATTACTCTGGTGGGATCTTATGCTTCTGATCAGGAGTTAGCCATGGCTCTTCAGGAAGAACTTTCTAAGGGGCTGAGAACAACACCCACCTGTGGGATGGCTCCCAAGAGCTCCTCCACACTACTGTAGCCATATGTCTTTGGCTGCAGTGTTTCTCCGACATACTTGGTATAGGCCATGGAAAATTCATGAAGGAAAATCTGCTGGTAGTGATAGGTATGAAGCAAAGATCGCACGTTCTTTGCAAACAAGTACAAGCTTGTGAGCTTCACATACTCTTCTGTCTTATCATTCGTAAACACCTGGTACAGAAGAAAGAGAATTAGAATCTTCCGAAGTGTTGGCCCTGTCCCCTCTGGAATGAGGGTCACCTGCAGAGCTACTCAGAAGGCCCCAAGTCAACTTGGGCTCTTCCTCAGTTTGCAAAAGCTCTAGGAGGAGAAGCACGAGAAGGAGCTCACATCAGGATCTTCTCCAAGAGAAGCCTTTATGAGCTTGAACAAACTGGTTTATCTGCAGGTATAAGCCTGTGAGGCATGAAAAAACAGTGTAAGCAGGAAAGAAAACTGGGAATCTTGCAATTTCAAACCAAGGACAGTGAAGGCCAGGCAGTCCTGACAGACACCACTGCACATCGTGGGCTGGGACCACCAGACCTTGTCTCTCACAAACACTGGGACACAGGAAGACAGTAGTGCTCTTCTAAGTAGACACAACCCTTCTATCTTCTGGTACCCAGCTTTTGAAACTAAATGTGGGATGTTGCAAAAATTTTGGCAATATCAAAATGTTTCTGAATGCACAATGATAAAAAATAATTCAACAGTAAGCTTATAATGAACCCAAGGTTACTCCTAGCAGCACCTGCCCATGTTGTGTCATCAGACTTCATTGTAGTATTGGTTACACACACACAGTACTTGAATTCTGCACCGTATATGCTGTCATGTCTCATGACACCAAATGTTGCCTGAAACACCCCTGCTCAATTCTAGACTACTGTATGCTATGAGTGTTTTTACTGTACATAACAATTTTTCTCTCTTATAGAAATACAAAGGTTTCATTATGGGAAAGCAAAGGCTTTTGGTATATTTCTTCCATCATTCCTCAGCATGTATTCCAGTGAGTATATCTTTGGTTTTTACTGTGCTATAATATTTGATTTGAAAAACTATTGCTTGAATTGCTAACTTTAGTTTCATTAAAAAAGGCTTGAATTTTGGTTTGGAATTAGAACAGAATTTCCAACAATTTCTGAAATTGCTCTAAAAATTTTATATTATGTGATATGGGGTTCTTAGCATTGATAATTATAAAATCAAAATCAAGACCATCTCTGAAAAACAAAGATGTGCTAGGTTCTGCAGTTTCAAAATTCAGCTAAGATTAAATTCTTTACATAAAATAAACAAGTATATCCACTTTAATATGCAAATTTGCTTTCTTCTTTAGTAAATGGTAAATGTACATGTATACCAAAGATTCACTTTAAAATAAATTTCCTTACTGGGCATGGTAGTGCATGCTTTTAGTTTCAGCACTTGGGAGGCAGAGACAGAGGCAGGCGGAACTCTGAGTTCAAAGCCAGCCTGGTCTACATAGTGAGTTGTAGGCCAGCTGGGGCTACAGGGAGACCCTGTTTCTAAAAGACCAAAAATATAAATACCTAGGGTCATATAAAAATTTTCTTGGGTAAGCTGGGTGTGGTGGAGCACACCTTTAGTTCCAAAACACAGAAGGCAGAGGCAGGTGGACCTGTCTGTGATCTAGAAGCCAGCCTGGTACACAGAGTTCCAGGTCAGCCAGGGCTACATAGTAAGACCCTGCCTCAAAGAACCAAAAAAACAAATAAAAAATTATTGGGCAAAAAAGAGTCAAGTAGAAAAAAATTTAAAAAGTTTACACACTACTACGTCAGATCTTATTACCATGAAACCCTCGAATCCTTAACATGCACTGCAATCACCAAGAGAGGGGCCATTTCTAACTTCAGCTGGCCACGACAAGGTCTTTGTTTTGAAGCATCTAGCATTATCTATAACTTGTATTGGGAGAATGTACTCAAGAGTTCTTAAAATGTTAGACTTGAGGGCTGGGGTACTACAGCAGTCATACTGAGTATGAGTTAGACCCTGGGTTCAATCCCCAGCACCACAAAAAAAGTGGAATTTGATTTAATTACCTACCACACAGTTACTGGCTAGCAATTTATCATTCCTTTCCTACATGACTGGATTTTATCTGTTTAAATCTTATGTAGAATCTTTAATTTGAAGAGACTCTATTAAGTTTTGGAATTAATATTATTTTGGCTACATAAAAATAAATGGTGTGCTGTGCTGTTAGCTTAGTGGCAAGGTGCTTGTCTGGCATGACTAAGATTCCAGGTTTTGACCCTCAGCACCATAAATGAGCAAAAACAACAAAAAATAAGTAAACTATGCCCTCAATCACACTTCTTTTCATGCTCTAGAATTTTTTTTTAAGCTGAAAGTTATCTATTCAGAATTAAATGAAATTTTAAAAAATATTTATTTACATTTCTTTATTGTGTTGGGGCACAGGTGTTGAAATCAGAGATCAACTTGTGGGAGTCAGTTCTCTCCTCCTACCACATAGATCCAGGGAACCAAACTCAGGTGGTCAGGCTTGGTGGGACTTGCCTTTAACCTGCTGAGCCATCTTGTAGGCCTGAAACATGATTGTTAGCCCACGTGGCTCCGATGTCTATCGATGTTAAAAACTGAATGGCTTTTATGGTCTTCTCCATGGTAACAGGTCTACCATGGAGTCTCATCCCAAGTCCCTTTAGTGATTTACTTTTTTAGGTGCTCATAACTCACCCTGGGTTCTTGTATTTGCTGCCAAAGTCTTCAATTCTTCTGCAAAAGTCATTCTTTTTGGTGTTTTTTTTGAGACAGGGTCCCCCTTTGGACCTAGCTGGCCTGGAACTCACTATGTAGAGATCCACCTGCCAAGTGCTGGGATTGAAGGTGTGCATCATGACGACTCACTTAGCAAAGAGCCATTCCTGAAAAGGTTTCTAGGAGATGAGTGGCTACCCTTCCTGACCTTCAACCTCCACTGCTAAATCAGCTAAAGCTGCCACACAGGCCTCTCAATCAGAAAGAGAAGGAAAGCACCCCAGTGGAAATATCAGAGACCAGGGCTCTCATCCCAGCCTTCAAGCTCTCTTACTTCTCCTGAAAAATGGCCAGCCAATTTGAAAGACCACTAGTGTGGCTACACTATACATACTAATCCAGAACAACAGAACTCCAGAAATGGTGGGCTAAGATGCTTCCAATGTGGCAGGTGAAGACACATCCCCAAACCTACCTCAACCAAGTAAGGCAGACTCTTCAGCAGCTCAGTCAAGGTCATGAAGCCATATTCATAGGGGTTGAGGGGAGTACTATGGGTGGTTTCATAATGTCTCCTGAGTTCATCAACAGAAAGGTAGGCAGTTCCTTCCCAAGACATCAACAACACCAGCAATTGGGCGGTGAGAGATCGCAGAGACTTCCGGTTGATCAGCTGGATCTGTTTGCCAGACTCCATGTCAGCCACCTGAGGTAAAGGGGAATGCAAGCCCTTCAGAGTACTGACCAATTCAGTTCATTTCATTCTGGTTAAGGGGAGCAACAGAAACGCTTTAACAGGAGAGAAGCAGTGGGTTTTCTTTGTGACAGCACACCAAAACTCTGGGTGAACCTGAAACAGAGACTGTTGTCTTCCTCTCTGTGGGTGAGTAGCCCCATACTCTACCCACAACCCTCTCTTAGGAAATGAAATCGCTGTGGTTCTCCTCTGTATTCTTTCTTTCTTGACGCTTTCCTGATGGCAGAGAGAGAAAACTGGCTGGCTGACAGTCCTAGGCCCATGCTAATTAGTGACTTTGGTTGCTGTGTTCAAAGGGTGGGTAGTGTAGAGCAGGTGGGGTGGGGAGCAGAAGGCTCTCCCAGCACTGAGAGTTGCACTTTTCTGATCAGTTAGTACTAATTTAAAAGCTGGCATTTGGAGCTGGGAAATAGTTCAGCAATTAAAAACATTAGCTGCTCTTTCAGAAGACTGAGTTCAGTTCCTAGCACCTACATGGTGACGCAAAAAACATTTTCAACTCCAGTTCCAGGGGACCTAATGCCCTCTTCTAGCCTCTACTGCTGCCAGGCATGCATGTGATTCAAATATATACAGGCAGAAAAAACACATACATAAAATAAAATAAAAGAGGCTGAAGAGATGGCTCAGTGATTAAGGCTCTGGCTACTCCTGCAGAAAACCAGGGTTTGAAACCCAGGCTAACAACTATCCATAACTCCAGTTCCAGGGGATTCTATTTTCTTTTCTGTTCTCCATGGGCACTGCACGACACAGGTGTATTTATATACTCCGACACAAAAAGAATTTTTTTTTTCATTTAAGAACTAAAAAAAAAAAACTTTTTGAGACAAGGTCTCCCTGTAGTCCCAGCTGACCTGGAATTTGCTATGTAGACCACGCTGACCTTGAACTCACAGAGATCTGACTGCTTCTGCCTCCCAAGTGCTGGGATCAAAGGTGTGCATCACCACACCCGGCTAAAATAATCTTTTTTTAAAAAGCTAACAATTTCATTTTTAATACAAGTCTAGTCAATTATTTGGAGATGAAGAACTTAAATGAGTAGGTGCATAGAGAAGGAAAACTGAGAAACATATGTAGGATTATTTGCCTACCAGATACCATGGACAGAAACAAGCACTTGGTGACTAAGACCACATGCCTTTGAGGCCCTGCCTTGGGCCTTTAACCGTAGCAGGAAGAGTTCTTTGCACACACCACTTAGGCATTGGTCAATGGCTCCAGTGTTCACTCTTTCAGCTTCTTTCCCCCTTTCTTGGCTTTGCCCGCCAAGGACCAAGGGTCTCAGGGCCTTCAGTACTGCTTATGGTAAGAACGAACCATTGTTCTCTTCGGGATTTTTGAGCCAGCCCTGCATCAGTTCATTTCTGTCTGGTTCTCAGGCACATGATGGGCCAAGACATGTACATCAGGAAGACTTTCACTCTATACACCATGGTGATGGAACCACCGATTTCCTGCTTAGAAGGTAGAGTCTCAGGAGGCTGGAGAGATGGCTCAGTGGTTAAGAGCACTTGCTGCTCTTGCAGAGTGTTGGAGAATGAGACTGCTTCTCTTAGAATGAACTGAACCTGGGGGCTTTGAAACTACAGCCACTTTTCTTGTTAAAGGAGACGCTGAAAACAGTCCTGTCAGGGGAACACTGCCTGGCAAGCAGGAAGAAGTTAGCTGGACTGAAGACCTACTATGCTTTGTTCTTACAAAGACTTCTTTTGGTTGGAAAACATCCGGCACTCCTTGATTTATAACTGTCACGTAAATCGCCTTCCCCAAGTGAACTATGACCACAAAGTTTTACAACACCTTTTTTGTGACCAACATCTCACATGCTATTTACATACCTCTTATATCTGATTATGTTGTCAAACTCCTTTGCCTGTTTACTTATGTTATCAGATGTCTTTGTCTTTCTGGTTGTTTACTTAACTGCCTGTAAACCTTTTTTCTTTCTGTATATAAGCTTGTTAAACCAGACAATAAATGGTTTGCTGCAGAGTCTGACTCTGCATCTCTGACCTCACCTCCTGGAGTGGGAGTCCCTACACCTTGAGTGGGACCTCCATGGTAGAGGACCCACTTTCAGTTTCCAGCACTCACATGGGGTGGTACAACTGCCAGTAACTCCAGTTCCAGGGGATCAACACCCTCTTCTGGCCTCCACAGGCACCACACTGGCATGTAACTGGTGTATAAACAGACAAGCAGGCACACACACATACACATAAAAACAAATGAATCATAAAAGAAAGAAAGAAAAAAGAAAGCAGGGGCTCAGACAGCAGACCCAAGCCTGGGGATCTTAGCCTAGGAATCCCAGACCATGATGGCTATTGCTTCTCTTGATTCTGAGATCCATCTCTCCATCTCAATCCTAGCTACACAACAGAATCTAGACTGTTTCAGCAGTCCCAATGCTCAGAGCATGCTCAGACTGGCCACACAAGGATCTCACAGGCAATTCAGGAAGCCCAGACCCCGAATTTCTCACAAGCACCCTGTGAGAGTTCAGTGGGTATCAAAGTTTGCACTGGGGCCTCTCACCTTTTCCTCCCTTTGTTATCTGAAGCCAACCTCCCATTCAGCCTCACTGTCGTCACTAGCCCTAGCTTAGAGTCTTCACTAGGGGATTTGTTGATTTTTTTTTTTTTTTGACAGGGTCTCACGTAGTTCAAGCTGGCCTCCCTATGATACCACAAATAACTTTGAACTCATGATCCTGCTTCTACCTCCAAAGTGCTGGGGTTACACGTGTGTACTGCCACAGCTGATTTATGTGGTGCTGGAACTTGAGTCGAGGGCTTTGTGCATTCTAAGCAAGCACTTAACCAACTGAGCCACATGGCTAGTCCTGACTTAAAGCCCACCCTTACCATCTCCCTCATCAGTAAACACCTAGGGGACCTGTCCCACACACCATGGCCTTTCAGTCCTTCAACTTCTTGATCTCACAAAGGACCTGGGTTCAGTTCCCAGCACCCCACAATTGTCTAACTCCAGTGGGTGGTGGGAACTGAACCCAGGTCCTGTGCCTGACTCACACACAGCTCTTGGGTTTTTCTTTAATATTCCAATAAACTGTCCTTGAGCTTCTGTTTGAGTTCACTCTAAAGAACTCTAAGAGGAAACCTTAATTTCCTCAAGATCACATAGTGGCTCTGCTGAGACTTCCCAAGATTTTTGGTAACAGTTCTTTCCTGCCTTAAAACATTTTTTTTTTTTTTTTTTTTTTTGAAACAGAATCTTAGTATGCAGCCCTGGCTGGCCTAGAACTTGCTATGTAGAACAGACTGGCCTCGAGCTTACAGAGATCTACCTGCCTCTGCCTCCCAAGCGCTGGGATTAAAGTCATATGTAACAAAGACTGGCTCTGCCTTTTAATTATTTAATTGGTACAGCTTCTTGGAGGAAGAGAATGGAAAAGAGATGGAAAAAAACGACATGCTTGAGATGAACTAGCAAGAAGGTCAGCCATATGGTGGGAGAGGTTTCCGAGAAGAGGCTCTGGCCAGCACCCCTTCAAAACCACAGAAGAGATAGGAACAGTTACCCTGTCTGAGTTAGAACTCAGAAGGGTAGGCAGACTGATCCAAAATGCATGGCGGCTTGTAGGGACCTATTGGGCAGGGATTCTGGGAAGGAAAAGTACATTGCCTTTTTAAAAAAAAGATGTGTTAATTTTTATTTTAAGTGTATGAGTGTTTGCTTGCATGTATGCAAGTACACCACATGAATGCCTGGGCACCAATTATTTAACTGTCGGAGAAAACTAGTCCCTGTACCCCTAGATCACTTTCTTCAACTGCCCATATTTTTTCTAAGGTTTCAAATAGCCTTGTTTTTCCACATTTTCCCACATTACTGAGGACTGAACCCAGGGCTTTGCATGTTGGGCAAGCTCTCTATCACTGACCTGGAACCTTGTATTGTTTTGGGGGGAAGAGAGGCCTTGAATTGTGCCCCCTACCTCTAGCCTCCTGAGGTCCTGGTAACACAGGCCTGGCTTCTCTTCTGTTCTTCACTTCCTGTCCATCTTAGTATTTGGGGCCATTTTTATTGACATTCTTGTCAATACTGTAAATTCCATTATCCCTAAGTTCTACCTGTTGTGTTCATTTTGTGAACTCCTACCACGAACAAAGTCATCAGTTTGGGGACCTGCCCCCACTCCATCTGATGTTGCCACAGTCCATCTGTGAGTACCAGCTCCCTGAATGCACAGTGCTCCTGCACCCTGCTGATCTCAAATCAGGCTGCTCCCATCCTGCGTACAGCAGACCCTCTCCTTGACTTTCCACTGGGAGTCCTGCCTCTCTTCCTCTCTTTAAGAGGCTACCCTAGATGGTAAAATAGCATCCTCTTCACAGTGACAAATGCCATACCTCCTTACACTGGATCCCAGCTGATGGCCCTGCTCTTGTGAAAGATTAAATTGGAGCCATTCCTCCTTCTGTTCTATCCCACGGCCCCTCAGGACACCACCCCAAAGGCCTCTCACCTTTGACTACTCATTTCTCCCTCAAGTCAATCCCTGTGGCTCTTAAGTACACTCAGATCTTTGTACCTGGACACCAGGCTCAGAGCAGACTGGTCTTCCGCCCCATGTGTCTGACTGCGGCTCTGTCACTCTCTCTATCATAAGCAAGCTAGTCAAGAGCTGTGGCGAAAGCCTGCTGCCATTTTTTCTCCTCCCCTCATTACTCAGCCTACTCCAAGCACCACCCTCCTCATCAAGTCAGTTATCTCCACCTAGCTAGGCCCATGGAATGCTACTGGCCATTTTTTCCTTAGTTCTGGGACACCCATTCTTTTGGTGGGCTCTTTCCTCCCTATTTCCTATGATGGTTCTCCCCCTCTAAGTGGTCTGTCATCGGTACATAACCAGATTCCCTCTGCACTCCTGACTGAGGTATTACTGCTTCATGCTTCCCTTTACAAAGGAACACTGAGAATCCAAAATGCCAAACCAAGCCATTTTCTTTTCCCTAGTGAGGTCTCAATGACACACAGAACAAGCCCTAAAGCAACAGCAAGCTGCACAAGGTCCAACACAGAAACACTGAGCATACCCAACATGCAAATGTGGACCACACACAGCCTATTCTGTGGAAGATCATCTACTCACCTTTACAACATGGCAGAGCTTCTGAGTCAAAGCTGAAACTGAGCTGACATCATAGTCTTGTAGACGAAACGTATATCCAAAAGTTTTAGCATATTCTGTGAGCAGATCTGTCATCATAAGGCAGTTATCTTTTTGGGACCGTAGAAGTTTAACAAACTGGGCAGCTAGAGCTTTGAATCGTTCTACCTCGGTCAAAGTCAGGATTTTCTCTTCTCCACATTCCAACACCTTAAAAAACACACAAGGAGAAGGGAGGGGAGTTCAAACCACTATAACTGCACCTGAAATGAAATGGCATGAAAATCTATACAATCACTCATTTAAAAGTAGATGGCACTATGGGTATCGAGGCCCAGCTCCACAGGATCACAGAGATCTAAGACTGGATGCGCAAAAATGTATTCACTGCTGAACTGCATGTTTAAAAATAGTTAAGATGGCAAATGCGGGCATATGTATTTTACAATAAAAAAAGTTTTAGGTCACTGGGCGTGGTGGCACATGCCTATAATCTTGGCACTTGAGAGGTAGTGGCAGGTGGATCATTGTGAGATCCAGGCCAGCCTGGCCTCCACTGTGAGTTCCAGGCTGGCTGCAGCTATGGGAGATACTGTCTGAAAAAAAAAAAAAAAGTTTTACGGGCTGAACAGATAACTCAGTAGTTAAGAGCACTAGCTGTTTTTGCAGAGGACCTAGGTTCGGTTCCTGGCGCCCACATGGCAGTTTACAACAGTCTGTAACTCCAGCTCCAAGGGATCCAACATACTCTTCTGGCCTCTTTGGGTACCAGGCACACATGGTGCACTGACATACACATAGGCAAAACACTATGCACATAAAATAAAAATTTTAAATCTTAAAGTTTTACAAACACTTTAAGACTCAAAGATAATGTTAAAATTAATGACAGAAACACTTCACTTAGAACAGCTTGGCACTTCCATCTCCTACATGTTGTGATTGCAGGCATGTATCAGTATGCCCAGCGGAAGAATAATTCTTTATTGTAGAACAAATCCCACATTTACTTAAAAATACCAATAGACCAACAACATAGTTTCGTTGATGGAATATTTCAGACTCTGAAGCTGAGAACAAAAAACAAACAAACAAACAGAAAACCTATATACAGACTGCTCAGAAGAATGCTTACAGAATTAGAATCTCTCACTTACTTGTAAAATATCAGGTATGGCTTCCAAAAGTTCAAGCAGTTTGGTAAACCCATAATATGCGAGCTTGCACTGCCGGCCAAAGTGGTGGTGGTATGAGGGTATGAATTTATTAAAGGGCATCCGGAAATGGGGCTGGTGACGCAGCAAATCAACAACATCCTTCGAGAACTGTTTTGTTCTTTCTATTTCATCCTGAGTACGTTCTTTAAAAAAGCAAAATACATCTTAAGTACTTACTTGTGTTTATTACCAACCCCACATTAAGTCCTGTTCTGAGCTTAAAAGAAATCAGCTTTGCCTTCCAAACCCACACAACCCCAAACAAACACCCATACTTAGCCTTCCTGTTACAATTTTCTATCACACTGTCTATTCCATCTGTAAGAAAACAACACACCCAAAGGTCTCTGCACTTAAAAGTGATCTAGATGTTATCTAGATGAAATCAGGCTCTGGTTTATTCATTTGATCTTCAGGTAAAAAGTTACTAGTGGGGGGCCAGGTGTGGTGGTGTATGTCTTTAATCACAGCACTCGGGAGGCAGAGGCAGTCAGATCTGAGGCTTGGTATATATATTAAGTTCCAGGCCAGCTGGGCCACAGGGAGACACTGTCTCAAAAGACAAAATCAAAACAACAAAAAAGTTGCTAACTAAAAGAGTACTAGGCACCAAAATGTGAACCTGAACAAAGAGAAAAGTACTGGAACCTTGATCTTTGTTCCCGCATTTTTAGATTAGAATTAGAAAAAGACAGATATTCCAAATTTTAACTCTGTGACCTCAGGGCCACCAGTGTTCTGTAAGACACAGTGGCCCTCATGCTGGTCAGTGATAGGGAGAACACAACAATAAATAGGTCTGTCTCTAGACCGAGAACAGTGCTGGAACTTCTACAAGTGGGAAGACAAGCCACCTTCCTCTCAGCTTTGTTTTTTTCTTTTTTTTTTAATACAGGGTCTCACTATTAGCCACAGGTGGTCTGGAACCCAATATAGAGCCAGGCCAGCCTCAAATTCACAAAGATCCAACTGCCTCTGCTCAGAGTGCTGGGATTAAAGGCATATATCACCATGCCAAGCCTTTGTTCCCTTCTTAAGTGTGTATAGTGAAGCAGTTCTGAGTTTCAATAACACAGATACAGCTCTGGCAACAGGGTCTCAGTAACATGGTCAACTATAGAAATCATTGTGCGCAGCTGCAAAGCACTTTAACAAAGTGCTGGTTATAGCCTTTTTCCCCTTAAGTAAATTCTTGTAAAGTAGTATGCTTTTGGGTCTTTTTGAGAAGACCCAGGTTCAGATCCCAGCATCCACATGGTGGCTAACAATCATCAGTAACTCCAGTTCCAGGGGATCTAATACCCTCTTCTGACCTCCATGGGTACTGTACAACACAGGTGCATTTACATACATACAGCCATAACATTCATACACATAAAATAAAAAATAAATAAAAAGTAGTGTGCTTTGTTTGGTGACATGTAGTTTTCCCTACTCCAAAGAACACAGACTCTACTCTGTACCAAGTAGCAGTTTTCAAACCTAACTTTCAAACCTAAACCTTTACGAACCATGGAAAGGAAGAGGAAAGGGCACCCCCTTCCAAACTAGTCCATTTTAAAGTAACTGTTGAGCTAGTCGTGGTGGCTCATGTATGTAATCCCAGGACCTGGGTGGTAAAGGCAGTTTGAAGTCAGCCTGGACTACATGGTGAGTTCTAGTCTCAAACGACAACAAAAAACACAAACACTCCCATAAAAAATAGACAGCATCTTTCCACATACCTCTTTTGGGGATACAAATGACCATGTCATTATCTTGTTGAGACAAGCAAATGGTTGTGTCTGGGATCTCTGATACGATATCAATCAATTCACAAACACCATACTCAGTGACATCCCAGTCTTTTGAGAAACACCTAGATTTTAACAAAGGAAATGGGTAAATACGTAAAATTATTTCACAATAACAAATTTCCCAAAAGAGTGCTTAATAGGAAAATTCAGATGACTGTTTAAAACTTGTGGGAGGCATTTGGAAATATTTGTTTTTATTCTTTAGTCCCAGTCAACTCACCAATGATAAGCCTGTGAGAACTCTCTCCCAATGACCTGCTTGCTGGCCTGGGACTTCAGAAGTTTCAGTAAGTCCTGAGTAAAGCGTTTCACCTGTGCCCTGTGGGTGAGGGTCAACAGGCGCTTGGAGCCCATTCCAAGAATCTGAAAATCAAACGTTCTGATTATTTAAGACTCCTAGGAACTCAAGGCACCTTCCTGTGTTGACTTTGTCTCTCCTGCTTGTTCCCCCCCAGAGAATAGCTCCTCTTATTACAATGCCTGCAATGTGGGACAGATCCAAATCAACAACACGTACAACTAGAAAGAACAATGGCCCAACTACCTGGGACCACAATGCACCCCACCCCTTCCATTTGGTTCTGCCTATCGTCTCAAATAATCATGGGCATAAACAGGAAGACTAGATGGTCCGTCTAGACAATTAAGTGTAACTCTAAAACACAGCTAAAGTTTTCAACCTTTTTCACAAATAGGAAACTATCAAAACACTATCAAGGCAAAGTGATAGGAAAAGTCTACAAGAGGATCCAATGCTAAACTCTAGCCCAGTGACTAATACCCACTCACTTAGGAGAGGGGTAGAGACCTTGACTCCCTGGTAGGTGCCAAGATAATGTACACATTGTTCATAGCAGCCCATTACAATGATGAACATCCTAGAAAACTGTGCTGGGAGGCAACTGTCAGTTGTGTAGAGATTAAGGTAAATCGCCTCAGGCCTCTAAGGAGTTCTTTTGGGTAAGAAACTTGTAACTTCCTCAAAACTTGAGAGGGCATCCACATTCTGAAGAAAGCTCTCACAAGATGTTAATTAAGTTCTGAGGTAACTAATCTGTCCTGCATTACTGGTTGTGGTGGCCAAGGATCGTCAGTCTGTTGTGCGGAGGAACATTCCCTTCTTAGAACAACCAACCTTCAGAACCCTTTACCTGCAACACATGAGGCACGGCTTCTAGCAGTTCAATCAGCTTGGAATATCCATAGTCTGAAACCCGGCACTGCTTTGCAAAATGGTAGTGGTATGAGGGGATGAAGTTACTGATAGGTATGACACAAGATGGCTGGTTCTTCAGTAGGTCAATAACTTCTCTGCTGAACTGGATGAGTTGGGGATTACCCACCGGACTTTTTGAACGCAGAAGCCACGGGTCTAGAGAAAGACAGAACATGTAAGACCCAAGGGATGATTTCGCTGGCTGAAAGGAAAGCCATTGTGTTCTTACTCGAGTCCACTCAGCAGCAAGCAGAGAACCAGACAGTTGCCTTGAGATCCAGCCTCTACACTCAGGCTCCACAGAACCAACTGGTCAGACCACCTTACTCAAAGTGGCAAATAGGTCCTCATAATTCTCAGAAGGAATGAGAGTAAAGCACACACTACTATTACAGTAGAGGTGAAAATACATGGGGACTCACTCCTTTAAGAGATTCATTTGTAACTTGGCATGTGGCTCAGACTTTCTCAGAGACACAAAATAGATGGGCATCAGGTAGGTGGCCCATAAGAAGAGAAGTAATCCATAGTGGAGCTGAAATGTTATCCAGAAAGCTGTGGGAAACAGGAATGCAAGAAAACTACCAGGACAGAAACCTGAGGAAACAAGAACAGGACTGATCTACTTCCCTACGCACCTACTTACTGAGAAAGAATGGCTCCGTAGCCCTCACTGCTTAGACCAGGCAATCTCAAAATCACAGTACTCCCCCTGCCTCTGCCTCTGCGCTAGGATCACAGGCCTGCACTACCATGAAACAGGTTTTTGCACTATCTTCAGTGCTCACACCTGAAAAATCTTTTTTAACTAAAAAAGTCTAAACAAGAGTTGACATAGTGCTGCCTGCTCTTAACCTTAATACTTGGGAGGGCACTGAGACAAGGATCCTGAGTTCAAGACAAGACTGGGTTATATTTGTGAGACCCTGTCTCCAAACCAAACCAAACCTAGGAATTAAAGACAAAAACATTCATAGAGAAATGAAAGGGACTTGTATGGACTGCTAAGCACAGAACAGAGAGGGTTTCATAGGCCCTGAGCAGTCAAAGACTGAGGGAAAGAGAGGATGAGTTCAGGAATTCTCTGTCCATCAGTTCTTCCAGAGCTGCCTGGCTCAGGCCAAGCTCTCAGTTATCCTCACCACTTTTCCTATACAGGAAAAAGGAAGTGGAAGCCTAAGGGGGAAGATGTGATGGGGTCAAAAAGGATATCTGTGTGCATGTGTGGCTGTACACACACATATATACATATATAAGCTCATATGCATTAAGATTTCAAAATGAATCACAGACAGTAACATGAGACATCAGTAACTCTAGGCTCCCATAATTCAGAAACTCACCCAAATCTAGGTTAAATTCCCCAGACCTTTATGCCGAAAGCTATTTTTACATTTATCAAAGTCAATAATGATGGGCCAGGTATACATGATGATGCATACCTTTAATCCTAAAACTTGGGAGGCAGAGGTAGAGGAGGATCTCTGCCAGTTGGAGGCCAGCCTGGTCTACACAGTGAGTTCCAGGCTAGCCAGGACTACATAGTAAGACCCTGTCTCAAAAAAAAAAGTGAGGAATGTTGATCAAAATGAATTTCAAAGGTAAGCATGCATTCAAACATTTTATTCAAATGCTTGAGGTTATTTTTAAAAGGTCCAACTAATAAGTCAAAGGTTTTACAAAACCAAGCAGCTGAAAATATGTGTAGATATGGAATTTGGGTTTTAAGTGTTTGCCTAAGTTATGCTGGTGCTTTCTAATTTAAAGAGAAATTTAGAATTACACTGTATGTGTGTGTGTGTGTGTGTGTGTATCTGTGCATGCATATGTGTGGGTACTCATGCTACAGCACTCATATGAAGTCAGAGGACAACTTGTGGAAGTTGGTTATCTCTTCCCATGTGGGTCCCAGGGACTGAACTCATTGTCAGGCTTGGTGGCAAGTACCTTTACCTACTGAACCATCTTGCTGGCCCAATGTTGGTATTTTCAAAAGTCAGGTTTTGTCAAGTTCTTAGCATTCAAGGACAGAAGAGACACCACGGTGCTGATATTTTAAGTCAAAGAAACTAGGTCCTCCTGTACTCCCTGTAGACGGGGGGAGGTTCAGCAGGACTCAATCCCAGATACCTGTCCACTTACCAGTGTTGGGAGGCGGGGGCTTGTTGTGAATCCACTTCACTACTTTGATGCCATTCTGAGTGGTGGCAATGTTCACTCCGGGAATACAGGTGATGAAGTGTTCTAAGGGGACACCCCCGTGGCTGTCCTGTAAGATTTCTAGGTCACCAAACTCTGCAGCATAGCAATCTGGAAAGCTGAAGGGAAGAAAAGGTTAAATGGAAAGCCAGGTGAATGCTGAATAGCAGACTTCTGTTCAATGTGTCTACTGATGAGCAACTTCAGTTTAAATGCCCACAATCTGGTTTAAGGTTGAATTAAGATCCCAGGGAGGCAAATGCTGTGGTGCCAGCTCCTATGATACATTCTGATGGTTCTAAAAATTCCTGGGAGGGGCTTAGAGGAAGGCCACAGGGCTCCAGGTCAGTAACTGCTGTAAAGTTTGGGGCAGTAAGAAAGTCAGAGTCAGCCTTTATATCCAGTCTACACTGTGGTCCAGAGTAGACCAATGCATTTGTATGAAGGCCTTTCTCTCTAGTCTTGAACCCTGTACAGTGCTTGGCACAGTGTGCTCGTTCGTATCTGTGCAGCTCTCAATTCAGAAGCACAAAGCATCTCTCTCCTGTAGAGAAGAAAGTGTCCTCCTCCCGTTTATGTTTGTAAGATTCAACATAAACCCAATTTCTGTTTAAAACACTAATGAGCACAGATCCACTTCTAATAACTTGGACTATAAGGCTGAAAGCTAGGATGGAGCCCTCTCTCTAATCCTTGGTTACAGTCAGTGGACAGACTACAGGACAGTATTCGATCCCAGCAGCTGACACGGCTCACCTTAACAAAGGCACAGTGCCTTCGTGGGTCTGGAGAAGGCTATGAACTTGGGGCGCAAATGTTTTCAAAGACAGAACCACAAAAGGAATCTTGTAAGAATCTGGATCAAATTCATGTTCACTGCAGGAAAGTGAGGAAAACAGTCAACTGACATTTTCAGGGATCGAAAACCTTCATGGAGTAGCTAATTCTAACATGCTCCATGATCACATGTGAAAGGGCACTTCCGAGGCAGATGGGCAGCATACCTGAATTCCTTATTAGAACAATGCTGTCTGCAGACGGGCTCATGATACTCTAATTCTTCAAATATAATTGGGCTGCAATTTGTAGAGGAGCCATCATGTGACTGTGAAGATCCCAGGGGGCTCTGGCGGGCCTGGCTGCTGGGTAAGAGACATACCAGCCGCCCATTTCCCTGTTCACGGATTGCAATCGTGTCTGTTAATTTATATAAATCTGACACATTCAACTTGTGTCCAAACCTAAGAATGAGAGAGAAGAGATACTGGCTTAGAATGTTAGGATTATAAACACCTGACCTGTTTAAATAGAGAGAGCCACAAGCAAGACTGGCTTCTCTACCTCTCCAAATATAAAGCCAAATTACTCAGAACTCATTCACTCCTGCAACCACATGAGGCTCACAGCCGCAGACAATGGCACTATCATTTGGTAGCTCTTCCGTGTCAATGCCCTCACCACATATCTGGGATGGAAAGCTATCCATGCAGTTCCTCTGAATTATCTTTGACCACTCTACACTCAGAAGTGCACTCCTTTCCAGTGACTTTCTCACCCACATTCACCTTGACTGCGGGATCTAGTGTCCTCTGTCCCTGGTCCTCTTCAATACCCCTGACTTGGCTTTGCTAAACTCAGAGCTAAACGGCCCAGGGTCTGGAAGCAGACAGATTTGGGTTCATATCCTGAGTCTACTTCAATCTTCGTAACCTTAGTCAAGATACACAACTAATTTGAGCCTCGATTTTCCTCTTTAACCTTGGTGTGTTAACCCCTCACTGTGCTGGGGTTAAGATTAAGTGTGGTAAGCATGGACAGGGCTTGGCAGCAGTGGCCTGTTCCTCAGTCTTCAACGTCCAGCAGTTCACTGCCAGTGCCCTACATCCACACTCACATGGGTCTCCCCCCCAGGGAGATGCGTGTTCTCTCTGCGCTCTCATTCCCGGTCTGAAACTCTCATTTCCCTCAGAGGGACACTACTTGGTCTCAGGAGCTGCATCCGCCCAGGCTCTTAACCCCTTCCTCCTGGATTTATCCACAGGACTCTGTTGTGACTGCTCTATGTCACCAGTCATTCCCAAACCTCACCCCATTCCTTCAGCCCCCTGAGATTCCCAATGTACCTGACACATTCTCTTTTCACACACCCTTCTTACCCACACTCAGCTCTAGGACCTCACCTGCCCCCCTGGCTGTTCATCCAGGTCTACCCCTCTCTGCTTCTCCTCACCTCCTCTGGTCTTCCTTGCTTCCCAGCCCATCACAACCCCCTTTATGCAAACAGTAGCCACTATCTTCAGAGTCAACATCTCCCCCAAAGAGCCTCTGAACGTGCAGAGTATCACTGCAGCATTCTCTACTGGTCACCTAGCACGTGTATGTCTAAAAGCAGGACCCCATATTCTCATGCCTCTTTCTCATGCTTCATCTCCCTGTTTCCTGTTTAACTGTCACACTATGCTTCCAGGCATCCAAGGCAAAAAGCTCAGATCAAATGAGTTCTACCTTGTAAAATCTGGCCATCTTCCTTCCTACATAACACTAGTTACCTAAACCTGTTTAATAGATGCTTGGAAGTACTTTTCTTTTTTTTGAGACAGGTTTTATCTGTCCAAACCTGTCCTTGCTACACAGCTGAGAATGCTCTTGAACTCCAGATCCTTCAGCCTCCACAAGAAGTGCTGAGATGACAGGTGTGCACCACCATGCCTTGAAGACACATGGAATTTCTGTAGCATCTAGGTCCTTGTGCTCTAACAGAACCAGCTTGGAGCTGACCTGGAGCAGAACCTTCCCTCTTCTTTTCTCTCCCTCTTCAGGCCATGTCAGACTCTCCTGCCATCAAGAATCTCCCTCAAGAGGGCTCTGAAACAAGCTCTCTACTATACTCACTCCTCCAATTCCTATAGCAGCAAGCATACTCCTGGTTTTGCTCCTCCTTTGGATACCTGAAACATTTCCTCTTCCCTGGACCTCCTTGTCAGTAACAGTTCTGAGTCATAGAAGAAATTTATGAGCATCTTCTCCTTCCTTCTAATGCTTCTCAGAGACAGCCATGTCCTTCCCAGACTTGCATATTCTATAGTGCCTCAGCTTTTCATTCCACTAACACTTGCAAGCATCTATTACACACTGGATGCTAAAGATAGAGTTAAGTCAGATTCAGTTCTGTCTAGAGTTTACAGCCCAGAACATGCTCAAAAATGTCATTCCAATAGTAAAAAAAAACAAACAAAACTATTCAGCAAAACAAGACAAAAGTGCAGCTTTGATGGCCAGGCATGGTGGTGCACGCCTTTAATTTCAGCACATAGGAGGCAGAGGTAGTATAGTTTTGGGAACTGAGGTCTAAATTTGCAAAAAATAAAAATGTTAAATTCAAACTTACAGTCTCTGTTCCATTCCTCTCCTAGGGGAACATTCCTTAAAGGCCACCACCATGGTTCTGTGCATGGAAGTCACCAATCACCAACCACTACTGACTGCATCAATGGAACAATAAACCTAACTTACTTTTTTTCATAGATGTCGGTAAACTTAAAAAGAGGTAAACAGCATGCAGGAGCATCCTGAAGAATAGACACTGTCTCTGCACTGTAGGATAAAATCAATAAATCAGAGAACAAACCACTTGCTCTATATTATAAAATATACTTTTTAAAAGTTCATAAAATTAACACAATGTACATGCAAAATAAATTGACTAATTTCTAATAAGTCAGAATTAACTTTCCAGAAAATTTTAAAAGAAAATGAAAAAGATTTTAGGGACAAGCCAATGAGAGATTATTCCATCATACCCTAAGACTTTTGTTAAGATTTTATTTTTAATTATGTGTATCTGTGTGTGGGTTTGTATAAATGCAGGTGCCTATGAAATCCAGAAGGAGGCGTCACATTCCCTAGAACTCAAGTTATAGGCAGCTGTGAGCTCCCTCACGTAGATGCTGGAAACTGAACTCAAGTCCTCTGTAAGAGCAACAAGCCCTCTTAAACAATGAGCCTCTCTCCAGCCCCTACCCTGGGATTCTTAATCAGACTCAGTCCCAGAACTTCGTATGTACAGCAGAAGACATGGCCTCCCTTGGGGGTGGAGGAATGGGAGCACATGGGGGGAGACTACTAAGTGGTTTTTAACTCAAAGCAAAGGCAGAGTAGCCTGAGTACCTCTTGCTATTTGTGACTTACATATCAAATGCCTGTGACTGGATGTGCAAATGTAAACACCATCACCTTAACCATGCTATTCAAGAAAGGTACCAAAGAATATTCAAAGGGAAGAGCCCAGAGCCAAAGTCCAACCCTGAAGGGTGATATAGAAGATTAGCTTGGAACCATAGGATTAGAAGACTTTTCCCCGTTTCTTACTTTCTTAAACTTGCCAAAAATTTTCTAAGTATTATTTTTGTTCTAAGAAAAAAAAAATGCCATAACTTGAAAGATGGGCAAAGTACAAGTTGGAGAGAAAATTCTTATTCATTCACACATACAGGAGTGAGCCCTGCTCCACTAGCTACCCTGGATGAGAGCTAAAGAGCACCAATTCTTACTGTAAGTCAAGTCATGAAATCTGCAGGACTGAGACACCAGGGAGATTCCAGGGCTCGATGTCGAGTTGGCAGTAAGGATTCACTTGCAAGTGGAAAGCTTTGTAGATGTGGTCTTTTAGACAAATCCATCGTGTACCAGGATTTCAAGGCAAATACTTTGTGCTTTTGAAAGCTTCTAAGTTTTACTATAGAGATCTGCTATTTTTAGAACCTGTTCTGGGTACGTATTGCTCTATTTCACTCCAAGTGCCTGTCAAGTGTAAGCTGTGTTTGACTTTTGGTTAATGATCTGAACAAGAGTCAGGGTGCTGATTTCAAGCTCTATCAATTCACAAAAGCATCCTTGCTCACAAGAAGATTGAGAACATGGTAAAATCTATTTTTATTATTTCTCAAACTGTCTGTGGGTCAGGTACTCTCTTAAAATGAGTGGGTTGGTGGCTGTTTTTCTTCTACCTTAGTAAAGAAAGTGACTTATTTGCAGCTCCTGTGGAGAGTGAGACCAAGATCTTCTTGCTGCCGATCTTGTGTCTGTGGAGGCTGTTCACTGCACTGATTGCTTCCTGGAGGTTTTCCATCTGCACAATGGCCTTTAGTTGATAATCTGTATGGGGACTGAGCTCAACACTCTTCACCTACAACAAGATGAAGAGAAACAAAGTACTGTAACTACCCAGAAGCCTGTCATTGTCAAAATGAGGGTAACTGCTGAGGAACACATTAACAGGTTTCAGCACCTCCACAAGGCTACTTTCTGAATGTGATGCTGACCAGACTTGGGTGACCTTCAGAGAAGCCAGCTGGGCTGGTCTGCCCCTGTATCTGACACAGGCAGCTCTTAGAGGCAAACTCAAGAGAACAGGGCCTCACCAGACTTTGTAAAATGCCAGTTTTACAAAAAATTGGGTTGGACACATTAAAATATAAACAAAAATAGCCAACACCACTTCAGAGTTTCTGTATTTTAGGATGTCGCACTAAGTCCCTCTACCAATGACAGTCATTTCTCATGGCTAGGTTTTATGTTCTCTAGAGTGATAGCCTAAAAATTGGGTGTACTGCATTTCTTCCAACAGCCACGGGAGAAAGGAAGGAATTAAAACCTGCCTAGTCAGGTTCCTATCCTGGTTGTGGTTCTGTATGTCTAGTCTGGCTCTCTGAAACCCACCACCACCAGAATAAAACCCAGCAAAAATAAGAGTGAAGCTGGAAGCTGGGGAGACTGGAAAGATGGTTTTAGAGGAGGAGTTCATAGAGTACGCACTGTTTGGTTCCTATCACTCACACTGAGAGGCTCACAACCACCTGTAACTCTAGCTCCAAGCGATGTCTATGGCCTCCAGGGGCCCCCGCAGGCACATACATGTAAGTAACTTAAAAATCAAATCTTATTAAAAAAAAAAAACCTAAAACTATAATAGTTTTGTTTTTTAAGACCAAAGGCTTAACATCTGAAATCCCGGCAACTGGGAGGCTGAGATGGGAAGATTGTCACAAGTCTGAGGTCAGTCTGGGCTGTAGGGAATGTGTCTTGAAAACACCACCTACCTCCCCCAAACAAAACCAACCAAAGAACAATGGGCAAAGGTACCTTGCCATGTCTGGAGAAGGCCTCCTGGAGAAGCTGTTGCAGCTCCTTCCGGGATAACCTGTAGTCCAGATTGCTGACTAGGATGTCAGCACCATTTGCAAAAGGGTCTGGGCAGTCAGTGCTGCTGCTGGGATTGGCAACGGTAAAAGCAAGAGGTGAGGCTCTGTTTAAAAGGTTTGGAGACATACTCCTGCAGAAAACACAAACACATGAAAAATGTTCGACACACCAAGGTTCTACCACTTAGGCTTTGTCTGAAACTACTGGTGAAAGAAGTGCTTTCACAATGTATTTTACATTAAACCTATGCTGATTTGGGCTTATTGTGTAAGGTGCTATTGGTTGACCCCAGTAGATTATTCAATATCAAATATTACATCCCAGAAATATTTAAAGCAAAAGGGAGAAAGCACAGGAAGCTTGATAAGCTAACATTCCATGCTGGGCATCTGCTCCTAGGAAGTGAGACTCTGAACCCCCTCTGACTCCTGCTCACATGGCATAGTTTTACACACAAGGAAGACTCGTAGGTGACTTTTTAGGTGGCATTTGTATTCACTTTCTGTAGTGATTCTTCACCAGTTTTGCATGACAAATGCAGTATCAGAACTCGCCTTAATGGCAGTGCAGTCTCCCAAGACTCACAAAGAACTGATTTGGTTTAGAACCATAAACAAGGGAGGTGGTAGAGAATCAGTGGTTTACTGAGACCCTTACTTCTCAGAATACTGATAGGACCAACTAACTTATGTTTAGTTTTGCCTTTTTCCACAACACAATAATATAAGGATATTGTTTTTGTTTACTTTTTAAAAAAATTCAGAGTCTCGCTAAGTTGCCTTAAGCTCGCCTTGAACTACATAGTGCAGGCAGGCCTCAAGCTCATGATCCTCCTGCCTCAGCCTCCTAAATACTGAGAATATAGTAGGCAAACACTATCATGCCTGGCCACAAGAATATCTTAATGCCCTTCCCTGTTGACTGTGGCTTACCAAGATTTCCAAATGAAGGGAGAAATGGCAGAAAGCACTGTGTCTTAAGGTCAGCTGTGGTAACCTAAAAAGAAGGGTCTAGTAGGAAGGGGTGGCAGACCCTCTCTCACTCTGTATTTCTACACTGTCTCGGTGACAAACACTGTTTTGTGATCCTTCCTGAGCATGCTCCAGGTGAGGAAGCAGGACTTACCTAGGAGACCAAGACTGTGAGGTGAGCAGAGGACTGACTTGCCTTGAGGCAATCAGTTTGCTGAAAGCCGACGGGTAGCTCACTTGGAAGACAGTCTCCTCCTTCTCTTTTTTCTCTACAGGAGAACTGGTGACACTCCGGGCATTCAGGGTCTCTTTTCTAACAGGAAGGAAAATGTGAAATGAAAAGTCATACAGGTCTCCCATCATCTCACAGAAACAACAACTGAGCAGGACCTGGACATACTTCTGACTGCTTCTGTAAAGCGGCTCCGTCATGCCTGTGGTTTTCAGAGTGGGCACTGAAGTGCTCGGGCTGTTGTGAGGCAGTGCTACCAGCCTCACGTGGCCTTGCTGGTGCTCACTGTTTCTGCTGCCAGTCTTCGACTCCATGTGGCACAGCTCCTTCAAAGACACAAGTGCAATGGTCTTAAAACTTAAGTACCTCCGATGGGTTAGATCCTGCACAGAGAACAGAGTCTCAGGGAAAAAAAAGAGACTCAACAAAGGCAACAGGCACAGGACACACAGAGAGACAAAAATACCCAACCTATCAAGAACTTCAAAAAGCAAGACACAATATAATTACCTGTAAACTTTTAACATTTGAGTTTTTTGTAGCAGATCCAGAATTTGCCTGTGACCCTTTTCCAGGCATGGCTTTGGCACTGGGAAGTTGTTCACTTGTGTCTTTGATGAGGCACAATTTTGTGTTCTTAACCTTTTTGGGAGACCTCACTTTATCAGCAATTGCACTTGAACTCTTGGCTTCACAGAGTTCTTTATGTTTTGGAGTAAACGACACAACAATCCTGTTACCAAAGACATCTTCATTTTCCATCCGCTTCTGCGCCCGCTCTGCACTATCTTGGTTTATGAAGCGGAGAACCGCGCTGCAGCCTGAGATACTCAACACTTTGCCACCACAGTTGTCAGACAGGCGCCTGAGCCTGTTGCCGATGCTCTTGCCATCTTTATTTGCTGGTAAATTATAAACATAGAGCAGAGTGTGGCACTGAAGACAAAGGAAACAAATTGCACTAGGTTCAGTCAAAGGCACAAAGTCGATTTCCAAACAGGAATGAGTGCTAGCTACATGCCAGTAGCAACCTAGCAGAGGGAGGGGACAGCAATGCAGACAGGAGAGGATACACTAACTCAGTGTGACTGAGTGTTGTCTAGAAGACGCAGACGCAGTGAAGCACAGATATACTGTGTGAGTCTATTTCTATACTATGTACAGAGAAGGCACGTCTATAGAGATGGAATACTAGCCTCTTGGGGTGAGAATAGGAAGAGTGGTCTTGTGGAAACCACCTAGAACTGCATGTGTGGCTCCGAAAATAAAAACTAGTCAACTGCCAGGTATAATGGCATACACCTTTAACCCCAGCAATCAGGAGGCAGGTGCAGGTGGATCTCTGTGAGATCAAGGCCAGCCTGGTCTACATTAACAGGTTCCAGGCCAGCTGGGGCTACAGGGAGACCCTGACTGAAAAAGACACACACCAAAAAAAAAGTATAAAAGACTATGTAAGTTACAGCTCTACAAAGTTTTACAAATATTTTTATTCAGCAAGGTGGGTGAATGTTTCAAAATTAAAGCCTATCGAGTTACCACAGGTGGCCAATCAATAGCCAATAGGCACTGGGTGATCAGATCCCTTCCAGATGAACTAGAATTTTTGTATTAGGTGGAATTGTGGGCTAGAAAGATGGTTCAGCAGTTTAGAGGAATAGTTGCTTTTGAAGAAGATCCAGGTTCAATTCCCAGCACCTACATGGTGGCTCATAACTGTCCTTTACTCCAGTTCCAGGGGATCTGATGTCTTCTTCTGGCCACAGTGGGCATTGCACACACATGGTGCACATACATAAACCCAGGCAAGACACTTAGACACATAAAAATAATAGTAAGTCTTTAAAAAGAAAAAGAAAAAGAAAAAATAGAATTGCTAAAATGCCAGGAGAGAATGAAAGTAACTGTGGAGAGGATTAAATCCAGGAGTCACAAAAGAAATCAGAAAGTGAGCAAAAGATGTGAATAACTTTCAAAGAAATAAAGGGGCAAAAAAAAGGGGCAACAGAAAAATAAAAAGATAATCTGCACCTTGTTAATAGTTTAATAAAAAGGTCAAACTCAGGCACATAGTATTTTTCATTTGTCAGACTGGAAAATATTTTAAAGAGACACTCATACCTGTCACTGATAGAATGTGAATCAATGTCACCTTCCTGGAGAACTAAGATCTTATCAATAATGACAGAGAAGTGTCACAGCTGAGAAGTTACCCTGTAAAGTACTAGCCTTGGAGCTCAAAGACACCCTGAGTGAATTTTCTGGAGATGATAAAAAATGAAGTAGACAAAATGTCCAGTAAGGTTAAATAAATAAATGAATAGCCATAAACATGCTATCAGTCAATGTTCTGATGGTTAAAAGCTGAGTGATTGATACCAATATCAATATATGTGTGACCATGATGAACATCCAAGTTATGATATTAGGTTAAGAAAAATTCCATGTGACTTTAAGATACTATGTTTTTAATATTTTATGTGGATGAGTGTATTACATATATTTAAATGCACCTGTGTTATGCAATGCCTGCAGAGATCAGAAGAGGGTATCAGATCCCTTAGAACTGGAGTTACAAATGGTTGTTAGCCACCATGGGGGTGCTGGAAACAGAACCTGTGTCCTCTGCAAAAACAGCTAGTGCTTTTAACTGCCAAGCTATCTCTCCAGGCCTTCCTACTACTACAGTTTTTAACATTGGAGAATACCAAACTGTAAACAGTGCTTATTCCTCAGGGTAGGACTGAGGTTTTGTGCTCTTCATTCTGACATGCTAGTTTTTGTTTTTACACTGACCATATTACTTCTCTAAGTGGAAACTCTTTTTTATGTGGGGTATATCACCTAATCATCCACAAAATCTTATTCTTCCTATTACACATGAAACTCAAAACCCTGGCAGAGTTAATGTGTGTTCAATTTACTACAGGGACAGACTGAAGAAGAAAAATGTAAAAACTGTGCTTTAACTTTTCATCTAGTGATTCAGAAAAAGCATCTGGAAAGAGGAAATGTTTTGGATAATCAGTCTTTCTTTAATCACAAGAAGTACCTCAAAAGTGGACAACTCTCAGCCAAAATAAAACTGATTAAATGACTTCCAAAGCTGGAGAAAGTTAAAGAGAACCAGACAAAAGGGAGGCAATGCAGCTCTGGCCACAAGACCAAAACAACCAATAATGCCAAAGTGAGTTTGGAAAGAGGCTCAAAGGGTTGCAACAGGGCTTGTGATGCTTCTTGGTCAGACCCTGTGACCCCAACTGTGAGCTGTCCCTAGCATGGGTCTGACTAGGATATATTCTGGGGTTGCAGGGCACCAGAGACTAAGAGGGCTGGCAGGGCAGCAGCGTGCACTGGAGACCCACATCCTCTGCTCCAACTGTCCAAGACTCCTAAGCGCTAACTTCTGTCTATGAGGGATGTGGGACAACATGACTTTTTGTTTTGGGAACTGGATCCCATTATGCAGCCAATGCTGAACTGGAGCTACATAGCCCAGGCTGGCCTGGAACACATGATACTCCTGCTAAAGAGCTGACATTACAGGCATATGAAACAGGTATGTGCCACTGTGACAGGCTTGGATGGGATCATTTCTAAAATACACTTGCAACTCTAAAGTTATTTAATTATATATTAAGATGCATTTAACATATAAGATTGTTCATTCTCCTGGACGACCCACCTTATGGATCCTTTCAATTATCATTTGTTTACCTTTTTTAAGAGTTACACAGACAAGCAAGACATGGTGGCATATACCTTTAATACAGAACTAGGCAAGTTGAGGCAGGTGGATCTCTGAGAGTTCAAGGCCAGCCACGGTTATACAGTAAGACCTTGTCTCAATTTAAAAGAGAAAAAAGAGAGAGAAAAACATGCTCTCACTCTCTTGGCATCTGGCATGCCCACGCAACAGGTGCAGCAGGAAGGGGTTACTGTTAGAAACACAACCCCTGCGGCCTGCTGAGCTTAGGGAATTAACACCTGAAAATGCACATCTGGTCTGCTTATGTGATATCATGTTCTCTACCGTAATATTTGGAAGCAAAGAGAATGATGGTTCTATTTCCTCCATTTGATATACTGTACTGCTAGCCTTGGATGATGGCAAGTGCCTGTTGCTGAGGTAAAGTCACAGCTGATTCTCTAGTAAGTTTGAAAAACATTACAGGAAAATTCATTCCTATCAGTTCTCTATGTTCAAGATAAGAATTTGACATTTCCAAGCCTATTTCAAGATCCAACCAGTGGCTGGAGAGATGGCCAGCAGTTAAAGAGCACTGAATGCTCTTGCCGAGGACCTAGGTTCAGTTCCCAGTATCAGATGGTGGCTAACAACTGACCATAACACTGGTTCCAAGGGATCTGATGCCATTTTCTGGCATTTGTGGGCATTGCACACACATGGTGCACTTACCTGTAGGCAACACACACACACACATACACACACACACACACACGCACAAAATGCAAATTTTTTTTTTAATTACAAAAAGATCCAATCTCCCACAAAAAACAGCCCCCCACAAACCTGGTGACTCCTTGCTAAGGGCTGTCTCTCAGCCTCTAAAGGCTACCACTGGAAAACGGCAAAACCACTTACAGGCATCTTTAGTGGCAACCTGGGGGGCAAGTCAGAGATGAACTCTTCAAATCTGATCAGCTCATTGGCGTGATGCAGCAGTGCTTCAGAGGCCTGGTTTTTATGCACCAAAATGATGTGAAAACCATGCCTGTGCCTCAGGTCACTGAGTTCCAATGCAAAGTTGACATCAGCTGGTAGAAAAGATACATATTTACAAATATTAGAAACATTCAAAAACAGAGTCCTGGACAACTCTAGTGCCTGGCTCCTGTTCAGTCTCTTTCTCCCTGCCTTTAACAGGAGTTTATTTCCTTCAGAATAATTAACATGATGGGACAATCATATCACTTACCAATATGGAACTCAAGACCTATGTTCCTTCTCTTACTAATAGAGGGTAGGCATTAGTGTGCTGTACTGAGGTGACTCAGATTTGGAAAATTACTTATTTTTTATCCCCCTAAACACAGTGTCTCATTATGAATCCCTGACTGTCCTGGAACTCATTATGTAGACCAGGCTGGCCTAAAATTCAGAGTTCCCTCTGCCTCTGCCTCCCAAGCACTGGAACTAAAGGTGTACTCCACCACACTCAGCATATCACCTTGCATTTTTTTAAAGTTAATAATACTCAGCTGAGGTGGGGAAATCCAAAACACTAGAATTACATTTTCTTGAATGAAGTTGACCCTACAAGAACACAACTCTTTTTCTTCCTTTCCTTTTTAAAAATTTGAGACAGCAAATCACTATATGGCCCAGGCTGGCCCTGACTCTTTCAACATCCTCTTGCTTCAGCCTATGTGCTGGGATTACAGGGATGAGTTACCAGACCAGGCTGTAGAATCAACCTTTTTACCTCAACCATTCTGACAAGTAAGCAGTGGCATGTCCTGTGTTTACCCTTCTCTGTGGGCACCCTGTGCCTGTACACTTCTGACTCCACAATAATCCCCACACATGGTCAATGTACTGACATCTGCAGATGCTTTGACACTTACTTGACACAAGAACCACAGTAGCTGGAGCAGTGTGCGTATTTGCAAACCTTCGTAGGCTCTGGCGCAGTTTATCGTCAGCAGCATTCTTTGCAGTAGCATTGATGTGAGCAACGGTTACCTGTGGTTGTTTATTATTAGGGTCAAAGCATAAGAGCTGGGGTTAGAGAACAGCTGCATGCTCAGTCCACATCTTAGTACATTAAAAAGAAAAGAATCTCACTGTGTAGCCCAGGCTAGCCTTAAACTCTTGATCCTCCTGCCTCAGTCTCCAAGATGCTGGGATTACAGATATGCAGCACCACACGCGGTGTCTAGTTAGGTAAGCCATGTCGAAACAGGCTCTTCATTATTGAGAACGGGAAAAGATTACAACTAGATCCTAGTAATTTTAAGACTGGGTCTCCATATAAATTAACTACATAAATGACTGCCCCAGCTCTCATTTCTAATTGCTTTTTAGTTTCTTTTATCCCTCTTTAAAAAAATAAGTAGAGAAAAGTGAGGAAAATTTGAAGTAATAAATTTTCCATGATGCCTTGTGCCCACCATTTGCAAGTTGTGGGAATGATCTGCATAGCTAAGGTACAGTGTGGGCTGGACCTCATGTCACTTATCTATGTTATCCCCTGGCTGTGGCCTTCAGGATCTGCAGTGTGTGGCAAAAAGAGAAGTAACACCCCTAAGACAGACAAAAACATCAAGTCCTCCTATGCCCACCAAACTCACATGACCAGTCTCCAAAGCAAAGCAAAGGCAGCTCAACGCCATGTAATTCTTGACTAAACAGTTTTTGTAAATACGTATTATATAACATGTAATACGTATGTATGTTACATATATAAATATAAATTTTACACAAGAATATGGGATGTCAAGGGAATTATCTGTCCAAGAGTCAAAACACCTGGATTCCAGTTCCAGCTTACAAGAGACTTTAGGGTCAGACAACCCTAATTTAAATTCCAGTTTTTAATGCTAGGCACAGTGGCACACACATTTAATATCAGTGCTCGGGGGAAGGCAGAGGCAGGCAGAGTTCTGTGAGTTTCACATCAGCCAGGGCTACACAATTGAAACTCGTCTCAAATATATACATAAATAAAAATAAATTCTAGTTTTTTCATTTATTGGCAATGTGATCAGAGCTGGGCGTGATGGCACAAGCCTTTAATCCCAGCACTCCAGAGGCAGAATCAGGCACATCTCTGTGAAATCAAGGTCAGTCTGCTTTATGTAATGAGTTCCAGGCCAGTTTGAGGCTACAGGAAGACTTGTCCCCCCAAAAAGAGAAAGTGGTTTCCCTACTTAGTGCGTCAAGCTCATCTGTAAACTGTAATGATAAAATAAGTTTATTTGTAAACTGCAAATGATAAAAACGTGCTGGGTCCTGGTTCACAGATATCAACGTCAAAGTAGATGGTACACTGCATCCATCACAGCAGCAGGGAACCAAAGTATAGGCAATGTCACTGAGAGACCACGCATGTGTTAAAGATTTTCAGCATTTTAGAAATAACCATGTGCTAGTTTCTCTTATTTGAAAACTTATCACAAATACAATGACATCACTAAGCCAGTCTGGAACTGGAATTTTCCTAAAAAATCCAAATGACACAGCTTATTCTGTAACCACAGTAGACTGAAATTCTTTTTAAAAATTCTTTACCTGGCAATTATTCAGCTCTTGAATAACTTCTTTGTTTTCTTTACTGATATCACATACACAAATAAATTCTGCTTCTCTGTGTCCTTTAAAAAACTTTTCACGGATTCTTTGCACAACAGTAGTAGCTGACCGGCCAGAGGGAACTGAACAGTTTTCAATATCCCAAAAAACCCCAATGGGTGGTAGGTTTTCTAACACCTGTCCAGCTATCGAAACTTCTGGTGACCCTTAAGAAACAGTAACACTTTCAGTTAAAAAGAAACAGCAAATTAAAATAAAACAATGGGTAGCATTCTAAGTAGCAGAAAAAACAAATGGTTGACTGATGTTAAGTTTACCAATACAACTTCACTGGCTGACCTGAGAAGCAATCACACTGTTTTGAGGATCATGCTAAGAGTTTCCTGTTTTTAGGAGTGAATAAATCTACAAGTCAAATGATGCTCAGTCCACAATAAATCAAGTTAAGTGTGACCTACTCTTGTGTTGACTACTGATATTTCTGTGGTCATTGACTTGAAACAGAACAGTTATGTTCATCCCCAGCATAGACCTGGCTGGGCATGGAAGAACACTGCCAGGATTATGCTGACTTTAAATTACTTTAATACTTCATTAGCATCTGATTTAACTTTTCAAAAATGTTTTCAAAAGATAAAATACCACACTCTCACTACTTTTTAGGGAAATAATTTTGATGAGAAACTCTCTTGAGGGTTTCAAATACTACTAGTAATCAGCCATTACTAAGTTGTTCTAAATATTAAATATGTCTAAGGAGAATAATCAACAAGTGTGATTAAGACTCTAAGCTAAGCCCATCTCCTCCAGCATTTAATCTCTCTGATTCCCATCTTCCTATACAACATCTAGACTCAAACAACCTCAGCCCAACACAAAGGACAAATGACTTATTTACTGGTCTATAGTAACAAAGGCGTTAGTCAAATGACGGAGTCAAATAAGACTCCCACATACTTTAGAGCTCACATCTGGCTTTAGAAGCACAGGAAGCTTTTAGAAATGATTAAACGCAATGTTAGTGTCAGGTACTGAAAACAACTTATGAGTTAACCTTTCAAACTGTTTTTAGAAGATAAAATATAAAAGATAATATACATTTTCTGTGCCACCATATTATTTACCAAATTTTGGAGCAGCTTTGCCTAGACTGGTTGCCAGCAACAGTGTGGTCTCCTTTCCTGTTCCTTTCGTTCCACAGCCATTGCAATGAGGGATAGCATGAGGTGTGGGCTGAGCACTTGGAGGTGGTATATTTGGCCAGACTTTAGCAGCATCAATTACACTATTTCTTGCAGGCTGTGTAACATTTTTTTTAAAAAAAGGAGTAAGTTATAGGCACATTTCAGAATCTAGTTTATATACAACAACTTAAAAACTTATTCTAAGGGTTTCACATTTCTACCTGTTGACTTCTGATAACATATTTTCAAATAATGTTTATCAGAACCATCACTACCAAGTCACAGTCTCATCTCAAGAGTGACTTGAAATGATCAGGGAGATATTCACATGCTCACTAGTCCATTTCCATCTCCTTCCACCCTGGGCTGTGCATCTGCTCCCATGGAGACCTCACTTCCACCTTGCATAAAGAGCAGCAAAGCCTTCAGTTTAATACTAGTGACTGGAGCCACTCTTCAGGCTCCCCATGTTACAAAAGGACTATGTGGAGTTACCTACAAGACATGGAGAGGTTCATGTATAAGTCGAATTTAAGTTATAGAAACTTGATCAATTGTACCTTAGCCACTGAAGATAAAATGGAACATGGAAGCTCTGCCAAACTAAGCTCTCAGGTAAAGAATGGATTTCCTTTGACCAGAGGCTCTAAAGGCACAAGCTACATAAATAATTACCCAGCACTTTTTTGCATGGTCTCCCATTTTACTCTTTGCATTTTTCAGGGCTAGAAGCAGCTATGCTGATGCAGGACAACCTACACGATGGAAGAATCTTCAAACCCATGCACAACAAAGACATAGCAAAACAGACCCGTGTCTAAACAAAGACTCAGACCTCAGCTGCCCCCAACATAACAAAAAGATACAAACCTTGTTTAGACAGTCTTCACAGTAAAGCGAGCCCTTTAAACAAACCGGAGGTACCACGTTTAGGTGCAAAGAGTTGGTGCACAAGTGAGGTGTCAGCTCCGACTGAGGAAGGTGCTCTTCCAAATGCCCAGGAGCCCCACTTGGGAAATCAGAACAGGGGAAATAGCCAGCAGAGGTGCAGCTCTGGAGAGTTGGGAACTGATGGAGCTTGTGCACACTGCTGTGACATGACTGGAAATGGAGCTTCCCACAACAGGGCAGGTGCTTGCAGGAGGACAGGTTACCCTCTACACACATGCCAGGGAAGTCACTCACAAGGCCCACCAAGTTGTTCCTAGCTGAGGCATTCTGGAGTGAAGACTGGAAAGCAAACCCTGACCCTACCTGACATGTGATTGTCCCGGTGCTGTGCGGGTCTAAGAGTGCGCCCCTGGGAACCAAGCTACCAGAGCCTCCACTACCGCCACCTCCACCACCAAGACGCAGGGGTGATGTGGAGGGCTCGTTAGGGCAATGAGCACAGCAGCTTACTCTGGGGACGGCTGAAAGCTGTATTTTAGGTTGCTGAAGAGAATGAATATCAGGAAGTGGGACTGCTGGAAAAAGTTTAGAGCCAACATGAAGGGGAGATGGTACATCCTTTAATTCCACTTTCTTGTTCTCCATGTACTCTTTCTGGGGAGAGAAAATTGAAAGACAAGTCAATTTTGGGGAACCAATGAGTTTTGGGTTCTTATATGCTACTGTAGTTAAAAGTGGAAAACAATGTCCAATTCTATTATATCAATCATAAATAACAAATGGAAAAGCAGCCAGCTAAGACCAGAGTGGGGCAGGGAGCTGTTTATAGTTTCTGTAAGTCAAGTTACTGATCCATGCCTCAGGGATTTCCTGTTTGCAACTTCCTCTGGCCTCAAAGGACTGTCTGAAGACAAAATAGGTAGCATTCAAGAAAATGGCTTCCTTTTACTTATTCCTGTACTTAGTGAGCAAAGGGTTTTAGTGGGGTCCCTTACAGAAGAGTAACATCTAAATACTAAGAACGGGACCAGCCCTCTGCCCAAAGAGGTTCAGCTGTGTCGATGGGAAACACTAAAGCCTTAGTGCAACCATTATGTAACCAGGGCAAAGAAACAGATACCTCGAAAAAGGGAGTAAGATAGTCTTCATGATACTCCCAACATATGCAGTGCTGGGAGGCCAGTATATCAAAAAGGTGAGAAGCGTGACCCTGGACCAGAGGCTTGGGTTTGAATGTGATATTCTACAGATGTATGACAGCCCTTAGTTGTATGACAGTGTTTCTTAACTCTCTGTACTCTCATTTCCAAACTGGTTACGGTAAATGCACAGCATACGCGTATGTTGGAAGATAAATGAATTCAGAGCACATAAAGCACTCAGCACAGGACTTGGCCTCCCAAAGGGGATCTATGGTGAAGAGAGTACAGAGCCATGAAGATAAAGAAGATGCCTTCATCGGGTGACTAAGACACGTTCACTCCTTGAGTCACAGAGGTGTCCATCTGCTCCTTCAATTTCATTCCTTTTGCTTTGAATCTCAGTTAAGACTTACTCTTCCCTGCATGCCACTGTCAAAGCCGGATACCAATTCTGTAAAGTTGAGAGCATAATTCTGAGTTGGTGAGTCCATGAGAAAAGACCTCCCATGCCATCTCAGGAAGGCCTGTTTGAGAGGCTAGCCCTGTGTGTCAATGGTTCCCAAAGCAAAACACTTCTGAAATGACCCATAGTACTTGAGGCCTTGCAGTGCAGGCAACAAGACAGTGAAATGAATGGGACCAGCCCATTCACCATGTATGTCTGAATTCACTATGCAGTGAAAACCTAAGGGAGACAGAAAATTCAACGGATTTTCAAAGTGTTGTATGAATACCAAGTAGAAGGAAAACAGCAAAGTGGCACCATGCATACATAAAATCAGAGAATGACCAAATCACCAAGAAAAACGGGGATAAAGAGCAGGTCAAAAGAAGAGGGTACGCTCAGGGCATGCAAGATCAGTTCAATGAATCCCAGCACCACACACACACCAAAGTGATATACTTAGTATCCAAGAAATATCTTCAACAAAAAGACTGTTTATTAGGTGCTGTCAATATTTTCTAATTTATAAGACTTAAAACTAAGAAGGCAAGTCAGGTATGGTGGTGCACACATATCTGAAACCCCTGTGCTTGGGAGGCCAAGGCAAGAGGATAACGCACTCAGAGCCAATTGGGCTATGCAGTGAGAACTTATCTTCAAAAACAACAGGTCAAAAAATACTTAAGAAGGTTATAGTTAAATAAATTTTACACTTTTCTCTCACTTTACTAATTTGAGGCTTTACTACGAAGTCAATCTTCTACACATTTTAACATTAAACACTTAAAGCATCTGTTACACTGAGTGGACTAGGGTTAAGCAAGCCCATCCCCACTGAGTGAGGGACCAAAAGAATGAGCAGCGATGAGCACTGTGCACTGCTCAGCTAGTCACAGCATGCCATGTGCCAGGAAAGAGTTACCGTTTGGGGACTAAGAGGCAATGTCTGCTCGGGACGAGAAAAGCAGTTAGAGAGTTTCCAAAGCCATGGCTTAGCATCGTTATCTTGTTGGAGACATCCACGTGTTCTACTGCAGGGGCTCTCAGTTCCGTTCCCTTCCATCATACAGCCAAAGTGCTTCAACATTCTTCCATCTCTCTTTTCTTTCATTCTTCCACCCTGTGAAAATGAGTTAATGTCCATGTTACTTCTTTCCATAAGGACTCACTTTACAGTATGTGAGAATACGAGACAGCAACAAGTCAAATCTTGAGGCGCAAAGGAAGTATGGGTAGGACAGCTTACTACAGGGTACTAAAATTTGGAAAACTTGGTTCATTGTGTACACTTAAAACCTAAATGTTTGAAGTTTTTTTTTTTTTTTTTCAACCTGTGCTCTGAGACTGAGATGGTTCAGTCAGTAACAGTGCCTGCTGCACAAAGATGAAGACCTGAGTTCAGATCCCAAGAATCCATATAAAAGTAAGACACACATCTGTAACTCCAGTATTAGGGAGGAGGATACAGGAAGATCCCTCAAGATGCCTAGACTGCCTAGCAGAGTCAATCAGCTCCAGGCTCAGAAAGACATGGCCTCAAAAATAAGGTAAAAGGGACAGCAAGATGGCTCAGGGGGTAAAGATGCTGGTCTCTAAGCTTGACAACTTGAGTTCTATCCCCAGGACCAACATGGTGGAGAGAACTGACTCTCACAGTTATCCTCTGACCTACATACCTAAACCATGGTGTACACACACACATACACACAAAATAAATGTAATAAAAAAATTTTTTAGGTGGAAAACGACTGAGGAGTATACCCAACAATGACCTCATCTCTACACACATGTGCATCTGCAAGCACATTTGCATTCACCCACATGAACATGTACATATGCCATACACACAATCTATGATCTATCATTTCTCATATCCTAAAGCTGTTTTTCTTCAGTGAGTGCACATGTGTGTGGGTGTTCATGCATGTGTGCCTGCATGTTTGTGGAGGCCAGAGGTCAGCCTTGGGGGCTTCCTCAGTAGTTCTCTTCCTTTTTTTTGACATGGTCTCTCACTGAACCTGAGGTTCACCAAACTGTCTAGACTGGTTGGCTAGCCAACGAGCCCCAGGGATCTTCCAGTCTCCCTTTCCCAGGCATTGAGACTTAAGGCACACTCTACTGCACCCAGTTTTTGAGTGGTGTTGGGGATGCATCTCAAGTTTTCATCCTTGAGCCATCTCTCCAGCCACTAGAGCTTTCCAAATGTGGATGCACTTGATGAGACCTATTTCTTTCTTTTACTTTTAATACTTTTATTTTATGTGTTTGAGTGTTTTGCCTGCATATATGTGCACCACATGTCTGCAATGCTTGCAAAGGCCAGAAGAAGGCATCAGATCCCTTTGGAACTGGAGTTAAGGAAGGGTGTTAGTGGCAGAGTAGGTGCTAGGAACCAAACCCTGGTCCTTTGAAAGAGCAGTCAATGCTTTTAATCACTGAGCCATGTCTCCAGCCCACTATTTCTTTCTTAGACACAGTCATGCTTGAAGGACAGAGCCAGATCACGAAGACCTCACATCTCTAGATGAGAACACCCCTATTCCCTTGTCTGAAATCAGGCGGCAAGCTCCAAACAGACCTTTTCTAATTTTCAAGCTATCTCTTCCTACAAGTTCTGCTTAGGAGAGCAAAGACGTTAACATCAAAAAGCATCTAATCTTAGTAAAAGAACAACCACAGTGTCAAGATTTCCCACTTTCTTTATATGAGCACAGAGGTTCAAATTAAATGACCTCTGAGGACTTTGAATTCTTCTATCCGAGAACGTATCAAATCAATTTCTTGGTTTATTTATAATGAAAGTTCAATGTGATAGACTAGACCATCTAAAAATGAAAGAAATGACAAGTCACAGATGTGCCCTATCCACTCCAGCATGACTGCACGCCTGTGAAGTCTGACACAGCACACTAAAGGCAGGCAAAGTCAACCCATACTCACACGGCACAGAGACCAGTGAAGGTGAGAACTGACCCTCATTTGTAAGCCCTTGCTGTACTATTCCAACAGTGGCCATTTTCAGATACTTAATGTATCAGAGATTTCATCTGTGCATGTAGAAGATAATTGCTTTCAGTTATATCTCTGATAAGACTTTTTTGCCAAAAGATTTTACATCTACATGACAGGAAAAGGGGAGAAATAGTTTGTAATATATTTAAAATATAGGAGAACTGATTACAGAAATTACGTGGTCGCCAGCTAAATCCAGCCCACTGCCTGTATGTATGTGTGTATGTGCTTGTATGTGTTGTGCTAGGTTTTCTGAGACTAGATTTTATTCTGTAGCCCAGGCTGGCCTAAAACTTGTGACAATCTTTCTGCCTCGGCCTCTCAAATGCTGAGATTAGATGTGTGAGCCACCACACCTAGCCACTGCCTGTATTTAAATAGCCTGTGAACTAGGAATTTTTTTTACGTTTCTCTTAATTCCTGAGAAAGTGTTTTTAAATATGAAGTTGACTTATGTAGTATTCATAAGTTTTCACTGGGACACAGCCTACACTAACTCATCTAAACACTGTCTACGGCTGTTTTGCACTGTATGCAGAATTGAGTCTTTGTCACATAGTCTGGTCACAAAGCCCAATATATTTACTATCTGGCCAGTTTGCTCAAACTATAAAACTTAAGTTTCTGTTTGCAGGCTGGGGGAGTACAAAGCTGAGTTGCATATGCAAGGTTCTGGGTTCAATCCCAGGCACACAGAGAAAAAGTTTGTTTCCCTGTCTGTAAACTGTCCATCTACATCATAGCATTACAGAGACAAATGCATCATACCACGGGTCAATCTTTACAAGTTGTCTTGTACTCAGCACAGGGCCTGCTCCATGGTAATCACAAAGTAAATATTTGCTGAATGACAGAACACACCATTTACCTACTATACAAGTGGAAGAGCTCATCTGTTTTTTTGTTTTATTTTTTGACAGGTCTCCCTAGTCCTAGCCTGCCTGAAGGGTACCATGTGAACCAGGCTGGCCTCTGTCTCCCAAGGGGTGCCATTAAAGGTGACACATTACCACATCTGGCATGGGGAAGAGCTCATTTGGAGACAGAGATAAAACTAACAGCCACCAGTGATGTTAAAATTATGACACTTCTTTATTATTACAACCAGGTCTGCTGTCCCCCAGTACTCAGGAGGCAGAGACAGGATGATATCCGTGAATTCAAGGCCAGCCTGGGCTACATAGTTCTAAGCCAGCTGAGGCTACAGGGAGACTTTGTTTAAAAACATAGAACAAACCTTAAAAACAAAAAAATGTATTTGTATTGAGCAGTATTTTGGTTTTGTTTTGTTTCTGAGAAAAGGTCTCCTCTCTCAAACATAAGGACTTGTTCACAGCATACACAATTCCAACATGCTCTCCCAGACCTCTTCAAAGCAAAATCCAGAAAGTGAACACCTAGAAAGCTTTACTGGGAAACAGAAACTTTAGTTTCATAGCTAGCCTGTTAGCCCCAGAGGCTTACCCATCTCCTTCCATTATACCAAAGTGCTATCAACGTGCTCAGTAAAGTGCCAGACATGATGACACATGCCTGTGAACCTTGTACTTGGGAGGCAGAAGCAGGAGGATGGATTCAAGTACAAGGTCAGCCTGGTGTACATAGTGAGCTCCAGGCAGGAGCTAACTCAAAACAAAACAAAACCAAAATACTGCTCAATACAAATATATTTTTTTTGTTTTTAGGGTTTGTTTGTTCGTTGTTTTTAAACAGGGCCTCCCTGTAGCCTCAGCAGGCCTAGAACTATGTAGCCCAGGCTGGCCTTGAAGTCAGAGATCATCCTGTCTCTGCCTCCTGAGTGCTGGGCTTTGCTGGGTACAAATATAAAAGTAAAAACTTGTCAATGGTTTACAACCTAAAAATTTTCCCAAATGTTCCTAGGAATTCTACTAAGCAAATGAGCTATCTAAAGGAACCTCTGTGAGTAGGAGTCTCCCTTCTGCCACTATCTCTGTCTTGGAGCAATTTAGATAGTGGCTGAGAGCGCAGACTGTGACATCATACCTCCTGCGAGCTAGTACCTAACCCTATTCCTTTCTAACTGTGCAGCTCTGGGCAACTCACCTCTCCAAAGCTGAGATCTCATCTTGTGTGTGGATCTGATAACAATTGTAAACCCTTTAAAGAGTTATTAGAGTGGCCTGGTTACAAGAGATTACTCACACTGGATATTTCTCAAATGGCCTTCCCTTACCATGGATCATCACATCATGCCATTCCATTTTACCAGTTTGTTTTCTTACTCGTAGTTCTTTTTATCTAAAATGACCTTATTTGCTTGCCGTTTTATTTTTTAATCCCCCCTTATGTAAATTCCACGACAGCAAAGACCGTATTTTTTTAGTCACTTCTGTATCCTTGAACCTTGCACTCCATTAAACCTGGCAAATATCAACAAATAACCGCTGAACAAATGTAGAGTTCACTAAGTGTGAAGAAAGCCTATTTAACTGTCCATTTCCATTTCCTGGAATACAAAACAGAAGAAACATTTTCCGCTGAGAGGTCCAAACGACACAAATACAAATGGAAAGTTATTGGTTACACCTGTAAGGTGCTTGGCACCCTCTAAAAGATGCACACCAACTTCACGTTATCATTAATAGGGGGAGTGGCTGAGGTTCTGAGGCCGCATTCAAGGGGTCAGCTCAGGAAGGTTGCAAAAACATAAACAGCAAAGAAACAAAACTCCGCCCCTTCCTTTTTCTCAACTCGGCACACTCTCGAGGACCAAAGGCTGCTCCTCACACCTGGAGGGCCCAGAGCGGGGAGCAGGCAAGGAAGATAGGTTCAAGCGGGGAGCCAAACTCCCCAACCAGGGAAGGAGGCGCCCGGGTGACAGGACGGACCCGGCTTACGAGGACCGCAGACTTTTTCACGCGGCGCCTCTGGCCACTGGCGGTCCTGGTTCTCTGACCCTAGCAGTACCAGGCAGAGGAAGGGGACGCCGTTCCCCGACCAGCTCGGTCGCTTCCCGGAACGGCGGGCCTGCTCGGATCAAGTCCAGGCGCTGACAGTGAACTTACCTCATCCGCCCGCTCCTCTCTGGCTCACATTCCGACCCGCCGCCTTCCCCCCGCCTCCCCCAGGCCCTTTGTTTTGATTCCCGACTCCTCCGTTCCCGCCGCCGCCGCCAAGCGCACCCTCCGCTTCCGCTTCCGCTTCCGCGCCGCCCCGCCCCTGTCGCAAAACCGATGCCCTTCTCTACCGCTCGCCCCACCTCTTCCTCCGCCCCTCCCCTTTCCCTGACTCGTATCTTCCTCCCTCCAGCTTCGCCCCGCCCCGCCCTCATCACCCTAGCTCCTCCCCTTCCTCTGTCTAGCTCCACCCCCGCTCCGCCCCTTCCTCTACCCCGCCCCGCCCTCACGCCCTTCCTCCCGCGCGGGGAACGCTGGGAACGCGGGGGGGGCGGGGCCTCGCGGCCCTGCAGCCTCGTCAGGCTCAGTCCCCTCCCGATAAACCTCTAAATAGGGGTCTTCCTGGGGGACGACCCGGGTTTTTTTTAGCAAGAACCTCCAGTTTGAAGAGGCCTTCTCCCTGGTTCAGTGATACCGGGTGGAAAGGAACTTCCAGGAGGAGGGCGCAAGGGAAAACCTGTCAAGCGGGAGTAGATGGGATTCAGTTCTGGAGGGATACGATGGAGGCAAAATTTCTGTGAAAGAGTACTCGATTGCATTGGTTTAACCTTCGTGCTCGTCTTATCACGTGATAGCTCTACTTTGTTTTTACAAATTAAATCTTGCAAGTTAGTAACTTTTAGTGCAACCTCCTGGAGAGTAGAGAAAGAACTTAAGCCTGAGAAATAGGCTTCCGCCTAGGTCCTTCCTGCATCTGGCACTTTCGACCCAGCTGACGCAAATGAAGTGCCAGCAAAGGCTGTGCAGAACGTTGTCACCAACAATTTAGAGTCCTACGTGACCTCTGTTTCTTCGGAGGTGGGGAAACCGGGTGTCACTATACAGCCCTCGCTGGCCTGGAACTTTCAGTTAGACCGGGCTGGCCTGAAACTCATGCAGATCAGCCTGCCTCTGCCTCGGAAGTGCTGGGATTAAAGGCGTGTCCAGCCAATGTCATTTTTATAAGCCTGGATGTAGACTTTATTGCAAATGAATATAACTTTTCTAGTGAAAGGTTGGGAAAACAACTGTAAAGTTAGAAAAACTTTGTGAAGCCATCAGATCTGGCAGGAAGACTTAGTTGAGACTCTTCAAGAGGTCATGCAGGACACTAAAATATTCTATCTCAGTTCTTTGTAAAGTGCTTAGGGTAGAACCATAGTCTGACTTAATGATAAGAATCAAGGTAGTTGGTAGACTGAGGCAGGAGGAATAACAAATTTAAGGCCTATCTAGGCTACAGAATGAATCCAAAGCTACGCTGAGTGACTTAAACTCTGCTTTAAAATAAAAAGAAAGGTGGAGGCCTTGCCTAACATGTACCAGACCCTAAGGGATTCCATCTCAGTACCATAATCCATATTTTTAAAAATGAAATAAAAAGTGACTGAGACGGATAGAATGAGTGGGATGTGTATTTTAGGTTAGACCACAGCCAAAGGGTCACATGGCTTGTTATCATCATGGCACTCCTAGATAACCCTCCACTACACTTACTGTGTCTATGCCAGGCAGTGCCCAGGCCTTTACTTCATCCTCTTGATGCCTCACAACAATCCCGTGTTTACCCATGTTTAACAGCTAAAGAGACTGAGGCATAGACAGGTTAAGTAACTTGGATAATGCCAGACAATTAGCAAAAGCCAGTACACAGATGCCAACATCGTCATTCTGGTTCCAGGTCTCAACTCTTAGCTCAGGACACCTCATTGCCTTGCTGCAGTCATCTACTTCAGATGGAGGCATGTGGTTTCCAGCTGGAGAGCTCTTCATTCAGTTTAATCTTGGTTCAGTTTCATCTCATGGCACCCACCTGACCCTTGTAGGCACTTGCCAGTGCTGCCTGGTATGATCTTGACACCTAGTGCGCCATGTGTGAAGCTGTGTGAGAACATACTCTTCACTTCCTTTTCTTTTCCCATGGGCCTGGCGTGCTCTCCCTTCTCTCCTCTTCTCTCCCCGTTCCCTCCCAAGTATTAGGGTCTGAGGCATGAACCACCATGCCTGGCTAAAATCTGCTTGGATTTCTGAATGGACTTTTTTTTCCAGGCTGGGAATTGAACCCATGGCCTCCACTCACTCTTGCTAAGCCTCTGACCTACAGCCATAGTCCCATAATGTTTTTAAAATCTTTTTTTTTGCCTGATACATACACAGGACCTGTGTCAGATCCTCACACTCAGATTTTTCTGCGATTCCCACTATTAACTAATTTCTTCTCCTTTCTCTTTATTCCTTTTGACTCATTTCATCTGTGACTCTTCAAGGCATTGCTGACAGATACGGTGGTATGTCCTGTATCAAAGGCCTCCTGACACACAGTGCAATAGGAAAGGAAATAATAGATTTAGACACACAAGAGAACCCTGACATTCTTTGCTTTTTTGTTTTGTATATGTGCATGTACATATGTGCAAATGAGTGCCTGATGTGGGTTCTAGGAACCAAACTCCTGTTCTTTGCAAGAGCAGCGAATGCTCTCAGTTACTAAGCCAGTTACTCCAGCCCCTGCCCTGCCATTCTTAAAAATAATCAGAAACACTCCAGAATATCCCTAAAACTCTTTAGTTAATCTCTTTAGTTTCCTGATTAAATAAGTATCTCTTCCTAAAGAGGTATACACTGGTTCAGTTCATTTTTGTTTTGAGGCATTCTCTCCCGTTTAGCCCAGGCTGGTCCATGACTCTAGATTTCTCCTGTATCACCCTCCAGAGTATTGGAATTATAGGCATGTACTGCCACACCAGCTCTCAATTCATTTTTTATTAATATTTTTATTATTTTAATATTTTTGAGACAGCCCTGGCTGGCCTGGAACTTGCTATGTAACTAGGTTGACCTCGAATTCACAGAGAGAAAACACACACATACACTTGAGGACAACTTTTGGGAGTCAGTTCTCCCCTTCTATTATATGGGTTCCAGTGATCAAACTCAGGTCATCAGGCTTGGCAGCGGGCACCTTTACCTGCTTCTGAGCCATCTCACTGCCCTCCCCACTCCTTTTTTTGTGTGTTAGTGACTGAACCCAGGGCTTTACATATGCTACCACTAACCTACATTACATTCCTCCTCATTTTTTATTATGAGATGGGGTCCCATTAAATTGCCTGGCCTGGCCTTGAACTTTTGACCCTTCTAGCCTCACATCCTGAAATGATAGGCCTGCCTCATCAGACCCAGCAGTAAATGTGGGGAAAGCCTTAAGTACAAACTGAGAACATAAAAATCACATTGAGGACAAGCCTGTTTAGTTTATAGGGACTTCCATAGTGAGCTAGATTACTAGCTATATTTTGTTTTTTTCTTGTTCTGTGTTGTATCTTCATCAGCATTAAACCTCCTGCCCAGAGGGTTCATGCTCCTCTACACTTGATAAATGAAGTCTGGTCAAGCCTCCAATACCCAGTTGAGTAACAAGCCAGCTAACAGCATGAGATACTTGAGATGTTAATTACTCTATCGTGGCAAATCAAAAGGGTTCACAGTTTGGCTGGTGGTTATTGGGCAAACCTACCTGGCAGGGAAATAGATTCAGAATGTGTTTGCTGTAAGGCTGTCTGCTCTGCTTTGGGATGGTGGCTGGCTTCATTTTTTCTGTTTGGAATTTGGTTACTACCCAAAGCCAGTTAGATTCCCCTAGTGTAAATGGCCCTCAGTTTGAAAGGCCTTTCTGTATACCATGGCAGCTGTTGACGAAGGTCATTTTGACCCCTAGCTGCCTATTGAATGTAGCAGTGCACTGGAGAGGCTATAGCATGCAGAATTTGCCATGAGGGGACTTGGGCATTTCTGCAGACCCTACATGTTCTTAAGTGACAGTCTTTCTTAACAAGATGAATGTCCAAAGCCTAAGAGATAAACCTACAAGTCAGACCAGGTCTGGCTTTGAGGAGATGCAAGGCTCATTTTAATGCTAGAGTTTCTGAGATGGCCCAGCCCTGTGATTTAGTGTGTCCTCATGGCCACATTAGAATAAAATGATGTGGGTTCTATAAAACACAGAAAGGTTGGTGAAAGATAGGCTGGCTGGTAAGATGGCTCAGGGGATAGACCCCTGCCACCAAGCCTGCTGACTTGACTTTAATCACTGGGAAGGTCCGGTCCCCCAGACCCACACTGGAAGGAGAGAACTGACTCCTATGGCTTGTCCTCTGACCTTCACTCACGTGCCATCGCACCTCTTCCAATAAAAAAATATATATGTAATTAAAAAAAAAAGATACCTGTAAATGTGTGCATTTATTTGAAGGTATTTTGATTGAGTGACAGTGTTTCCATTCCGCCTTCACTGTAGGTGCCGGGGAAGGTCACACATTTGTACTGCCAATATAGTGATGCTCCCCCTTTGACATTGGAGGGAATCAAGGACCGAGTTCTGTATGTCTTGAAGCTCTATGACAAAATTGACCCTCAGTCTCACAGAGATCCACCTGCCTCTGCCCTCCTGAGTGTTGTTAAAGACATGTGCCACCTAGCCTGGCATAGTTTAAAAAAAAATTTTTGTGTATATGTGTGAGTGTGTGTACACACCTTTGTGATCGCTGAGGCCAGAAGAGGGCTTTGGGTATTTTCTCTCACTCTGCCTGTTCTTTTGAGGCAAAGTCTCTCCCTAAACCTGTCCTAAATTTCCAGCTAGGCTGGAAGCTACTGAGTCATATGGTCTTCCTGTCTCTCTTGGAGCTGATGGTACAGGCATGCACTGTTACCTTTCCCAGCTTGTTATGTAGGTCCTGGGATCTGAACTCTAGTCCTCAAGATTACACATCAGGTGTTTTTTATTGCTGAGCCATCTCCCTAGCCCCTTAACATAGGTTTTAAAGAGTGTGTCCTGGTGATGTTGAAGTCTAAATTTAAAAGTAAAGTAATATAATATTTTTTAATCTGAAGGTTCCTATAATTTTCTGATAAGCTGGGGTGTGGGAATTGTTGATTTTTGTATATCTGTTGGCTGGGGATGGAACCCAGGGCTTCATGATACTTGGCAAATGCTCTGTACTGGGCTGCATACCAAGTCCTATGACAGCCTGCCATTCTTTTTTTGAGACAGGTGTCACTGGCTAGCCTGAAACTCCTGTGTAGACCAGGTTGACATAGAACACACAGAGATCTGCCTATCTCTGCCTCCTGAGCGCTGGGATTAAAGGCGTGTGCTACCACACCCAGCATAATAGCCTGTATTCTTGAGGAAAGAATGCTGCATCCATATGGAAGCTTATGCTATTGTAAAGCAACAAGAAAACAAATTTTCTCAGATGTCATTTAGAACAGATATCAAAGATCATAGTAAAATATGTAACATGAAATCCTTCATTAGGTCTGTTCGTGAAATTAACCCCATTTCAAAATAAAATTGAATAAGCTAACAGAGTATACCATGTACATGCCAGTATGGTACAAATATACAGTGTTATTTCAGCTTTTAACAACCCTATTTCTTTAACAGGGTTGTCCTATCACCTTGCCACTCTGTTGTCTTGGGAAGAAAATGTTTTCATGAGTTAAATTTGTTGTTTCTTTCTTGCAGCTCTCTGTAAATTCACATTTTGTGAAGGACCTGGGCTTAGACAGTTTGGACCACGTGGAGATTATTATGGCCATGGAAGACGAATTTGGTAATAAACACACCTTAGCTCAGAATCCGCATGTTATGATTCTTTGTTTTGTTGTTGTTTTTTCAAACAAGGTCTCTCTCTGTTACCCAGGCCATCTAGCCTATGTTGAGTAATTTCTGAGGTGGTTAAACTGATAGAAATGCTGGGAGTCTGAATTGGATTCAGATTATTAATTGAAACAGTAGCCACTTCCCCAGTACTTACCAGTCTGCTTACTGACAGATGAAGTAAATATTAAGGACAGTGCAGATCTGGCAGAGCGCAGAATAGAATCAGGGGCTGACTCGCCAGAAAAGGCCTGGGAGAGCATGGGACTTAGGGTCCCAAGATAGGGCTCCAAGGACAAAAGTCATTAGCTATGAGGACATCAGCTAGACATAAGTAGCAGGGTGTAGCCATGGTTTCCTGTGATACCTGATGTGCACACTCCACGTTGTATTTCTTAACTACTGTTTGCTGAGCAAATGAGACCTTTAGAAAATTCCCTGGCTCCTTTTTGGGTGAGTTGTTTGACTAGGAAGCAAAAGTACTTCTGTGTCATCTGACATTTAACTAGCAGGACCTAGTTTGTAGATGATGCTAACGAGAGATGCTATTGTTGCCGGAGGAGTGTGGAATGGGGTCAGCATGTGAGAACCTGGACAAGTTACTGCATCTCTCAAAGCCTGTTTCCTTTGCTCTGAAATGAGTGCTGCCAGTAGGAACCTCAAGATTAGGGTTGAAGAAATCACATAGAAAGGGCTCAATACAGTGTTTGAACCCAAGTAAGCACTCAGCCACTTTTGGAAACTGTCAAAACCCAGCTGTCAATAACCAGAGATGAAGTTGATATGTATTATAGCATATTTGTGAACTTTAGAGCATGCTAAGTAAGAAACCAGATGCAAAACACCTCATCATACATAGCCTGTAAGCTTCATTAACATAAAATGTCAAGAAGATCTAGAGGACAGGACATTAGTGATTGCCAGGGGTGAGGATAATAGGAAGTGAACTCATGGGCACTTGTTTTCTTTATAGGGCTGATGAAATGTTCTAGAGGAATTTTATTGATTCTATAGAATTAGATAATTGTGATGGTTTTATAACCTTATGAATATACTACAGACTACTGAGTTGAATATTTGAAAGGAGGGATTTTCTATTAGGCTAATTCTTTCTTTAAAAAAAACACTTTATACCCTACCCAACATGATATATATATATATATATATATATATTTTTTTTTTTTTTTTTTTTTAGATAGAGTCTAAAAGTAAACAGCTCAAAACTAAACTGGATTCAAGATTGCTAGAAATTTTTAACAGTTTATAGGTATTACAAAGGAATCAAATCCATGCCAAGCTTGATGACACAGACTTGTAGTCCTAGCTACTTAGGCTTAAAATTTTAAGGCTAGCCTGGGTTACATACAGAGTGAGTTCAAGGTCAGCTCAAGTAATTTAGCAAGACCCTGTTTCAAAAAGGGGAGTGGGTGTGGGGCCATGTGCTTTCAGTTCTAATGCATGTGCTTTTTCCATATTCACGTGCTGTTCCTCTTTTTTTTCAGGGTTTGAAATTCCTGATATAGATGCAGAGAAGTTAATGTGTCCACAAGAAATTGTAGATTACATTGCAGATAAGAAGGATGTATATGAATAAAGGATCAGGTAGATAATCCAACATAAAACCATGTTCTCCCATAGAACTAATTTGTCTGTAGTTTTTCAATAAAGCGTGACTCATGAAGAAATAAAAGCTGGCAATACTTGACAGAGATTTTGATCAGTTTTATAATACATTGGTCATTTCCAGTTATCTGCCGCCCAAAGGGCCCTAACCCTCACAGTGGTCTTTATCCTCAAGAGAGGCTTGACAGCATTATTCCTGCTCAGGATTCAGCCTTCCTCATAAAAGCAGTCTTACACAAAATAATGCACCCAGAAACAAACCTTAGTGCCTCAGTTACCCTGCTCTGGGAAGCAGAAACAGCCTGGCCCAGTAAGAGGATGGGCTTCAGAGACAAGAGAACCAGGTTTACTGTCAGTTCTGTCCCATGCTGTCAAGCTGATGATATTGTGCAAGCTGCTGATCTCCAAGTTTGATTCCATGTAAAGTGGGAAGGTTGAAAAGATACACTGGGCTCTGTAAAGGTCAAATTGGGTCTTATGGCAGCACCTTGTTCTGGGCCCCAGAAATTTTGTAGTATGAGAGACTTACCTGGGCAGGAGTAAGGTTCACATCCAGGAGATCACCCTACTGAATAAATGCTGATAATCCAAGAGAACACACCTGTTCCTCAAGAGCTAGTGTGGACTCAGACAAGAATGGACATAACTAGACTTCTATTTGAATGGTGCTGTGACCAAAAAGAAGCAGATCTAGACAGAAAGCCACCCTTGAAATGGCTGTTGACTACTCCCACTTAGGTAAGTATCATTCTTCCTCTACTCCTAATCCAGGCCCAAGTACCCCTTGGGCACTTAAGAGTTGCTCCCTAAGACCAAGAGTAACAAGAGCCTCTGTAATGGGGGAAGGGAGACAGGGAGAGAGGGAAGTGGAGACACCTGGGGGAAAGGAGGAGACCTGCCCTGGACCACTGATGACTTTCCTGCCCAGACACATTCATCCCCTCTTCTGGTATTATCACCACACTCCCCACAATCGCCAGGCATCAAGTGCATACATGTCCAGGTCAAGTCATCTGGTATATTTCAGCTTTCTAGCTACAATGATAACTTGAGGCTGGATATTTCTCTGGACTGGAGGGTGCTTTCAACAAAGGGGAGCTCTTTCTACCAATAAACAGAGCTGTGAGGTCACACTATGGTATCTGAAAGCAAAGCCAACTCAAAGGAAAACAGAGGCATCCCAGCATTCGGAGAGCAGAGGCAAGTAGATCTCCATGAGTTAGGGCCTGGTCTACATAGTGAGTTCCAGGCCAGCCAGGGACACACGATCAGATCTTGTCTTAAAGACAAGAATAAAGCAGAGGAAAGCAGAGGCATGCAGTGGGGAGAGAGGTTCCCTTATGAGACTGCTGAGAGGCTTGGCTTTCTCAGCATCAAAACCAAATCTCCATCTTCTGCCTCCACAACCAGAAAGTCTTTCTCATTTGCCTTCTCTTCTAATATTCCTAGGGCAGAGATTTTCTTCTCTGGAATTATAATTGCCTGGTAACAGGCTGCCCCTGGGGTGAGAGCATGTCCACCATGGAGACAGAGTCCAGCTGGTCTTTCCTAGGATACACACTCTTGATGGTTAGCATACTTTCAAAGTACCGGCACCTAATTATAAACGTACTACTGTTTGTAGAAGGTGCTGTTTTGTCTTCCTAGCACCTTGATTTGGCAATGGACTGTTCCCTCCCCACCTCAGGGGACGAAAGAAAAGTCATGACCCTGACTAGGTTAATGATAGGGCCAAATACCACTGGCTGCAGTGACTGATCCAAGAGGGAGCAGGACTCACCCCAAACCACTGAGCACTTTAGCATTTGCTAGACTAAAACTAGAAGTGTTGCTGGGATGCAGGGATGGGTCTGGAGCTGTAGACTGTCATGTCCCTAATGTACCGAGAAAGCCCACTTGCAGTAGGAGAAAAGGAAGCCGAGGCAGAGGTCCGTCTGCTCAGTGCTGCTTACTGCCTCCTAATGTCCTTTCTCCATCTTGCTCTCAGAAGCTCCTTAGCTGGGCAGGGTAGCATGTGCCTGTGACTTCAATATTCAGGAGGCTGAGACAGGACTGACCAAACTGCGCCACAGAGAGACCCTGTCTTAAAAAACAAATAAGGGCTGGACAGATGGCTCGGCAGTTAAAAGCACTGGCTATTCTTGCAAAGGACAAGGGTTCAGTTCCTAGCATCCACATGGCCCCTAACAACTGTCCATAGCTCTAGATCCAGGGGGAAATCTGATACCTTCCTCTAACCCTCAAGGGCACTGCATGACACAGGTGCACTTACATACATGTAGTCAGTACACTCATAAAAAAAAAAAAAAATCACCTCCTTCTTCAAGTCTGACCACCTAATTAAGACAGAGCTGAAGTCTCTCATGGGTCTAAATGTGGAAAGGTGACAAGCAGGATGCCTGATGACATCATGAAGCCCAGACATTTACTTGCCTGTGTCTGCACTGTTAGGTGAAACAAAGAGAAACTTCCATCTTGCCTGAGGTACTGGATTCTCTAGGTCTCTTTTATAGCAGCCCACTCTGTCTCTTTATAAATGTAAATAAATTTTAAAAAATAATTTAAAGCAAAAAAACCACGGACATCTTTGGATATAGGTATCCCTATAGGAAAGTATTACTTTCTGGGTGTGGTAGACCACACCTTTAATTCCAGCACTCAAGAGGCAGAAGCAGGTGGATCTCTGTGAGTCTGAGGATGGCCTCGTCTACATAGTAAGTCTAAACCAGCCTCTAAACCACAGTGAGACCCTGTCTCAAAAAAAAAGAAAAACGGGGAATGGATTGGGGAGATGGCATAGTTCAGCAGTTAAGAGCACTGGCTGCTCTTACAGAGGACTTGGGTTCAGTGCTCAGTATCCACATGGCAACTAACAACCATCGAGAACTCTAGTTCCAGGGGATCTGGCACCCTTGTCTGGCCTCTGTGAACACCAGGCATACATACTGGGCACATACATACATGCAGGCAAATTATTCATACATATAAAATGTAAATAAAAGTTTTTGTCAAAAAGTTATTAGAGTGCTTCCTAAGCAGCAAGAACTGCCCTTAGTGCTTACACAGCCCCTCTGAATCCACTCCAACTTGCTGAGGTGTAACTGTTATTCCCACTGCACAGTTTAGGATAGCAGGGCACAGAGAGATTAAGTACTTTGCCAAGTTCACACTATCTTGCTGCTCAGGCTAGTGTATTCCAGTGATTTGTTCTGTAAAGCAAGAATCCCCCTTCCTTATTACAGCCCCAGGATAATCTCTAACTCACTATGTAACCCAGGCTAGCCTCCCATTCACAGCAATCTTCCTGCCTTCAATCTCCGGAGAGCTCAAACTTTGCTTTTAACTTCAGCTGATTAACAACAAAATGGAAAGACAGCTGCAAAAAGTGGTAAGCTTCCTTTTAGAGGTGTTCACACACAAGCTGGAGGCGGGGGGGCCTGCAGGACTCACCCTGGAAAACCTCTGTAGCTAGCCGAGAGAGTTGCTAAGAGCTGCCAAGTCCAAGATTCACCTTTTTGGTGGCTAAAAAGGTGAAAAGATCTAGGAGAGATGCCCGAATATGACTAAGAAAATCACAACCACCACAGAATGCTGGTATCAGACAAGACACAGCAGATGGGCTCCAAGAGCAAGCCCATCTTTCCAAGCAGAGCTGAGGAGCAGGTTGTGGAGCCAGACAACCATGGAGGATTTCTGACTTGTCCATTCTTCACTGTGGACTGCACCAGTTGTCAAATGTCTGCGTGTTTGTCTCATTAGTAAAATGGGAATAGCATTTACCTTATAGCCTCAGTGTGAGAAACACGCAAGCCAGTGAGACAAGCAGGTAGAATGGTAGGTATTGAAGCACCTGAGGAACAGCAAGTGCTATCACTGGAAGTGGAGAGCGATCACCTTCAACCATGTTCCATGGCTCAATCTTTTAATACACAAAAATTTAAAAAAAGACAAACCAGAACACAGTTCTGAATGGAACTACAGATGATTACACACAGCTGTTTCTGCCAACCCCATGTCTAGATGTAAGTCAAGATATCCTGCTGAGTCCTCACATTCCATGCTGAACTAAGTGCCCTAGTCTCTGAGCGCACTATGCTGACCAAGCTTCTCTGCCCATCACTTTCAAACTAAGCACTGAGAGCAGAGCCAGCAAGGTGCTATCAGCTGGAGGGCTGGCAAGATGGCACTAGCAACACCTCTTCCTCCCCAGGCTCTGTGCCCATAGTGACTGTTGATAGATAAGGTGTAAGTACAGCATATGAGGGCAACTCGTCCAGATGTTTTCTTATTAAATTCTTAAATGCTCAGAGCTTTGAAGGATTGAGAAATTCTAAATTAAAAAACAAGGAGGGTAGAAGGCGTCGAGACACAACAGCTCTTGTAGATGCTGACTGCTTACTTCAACCCCAGGTTCACCTTAGAATTCAAGAGAATTCAAGAGATGAGGCAGTTAGACTTGTGTCAGGGGCAAAAACTTCTGGTAGTAGCTTTTGGTGACGTCAATCATCAGTTCCTGTGTGCACTCTGGGAGCTCCCCTGAGAAGAGTCCTGGAGAGAGAGACACAGGGTCAAGCGAGGGAGCAGGGAGGTCTGCAGTTCCACCTTCTGTGCAAACCCTACAGACTTCTGCCTTTTGTTGTGAGGTTCAAATTTCAAGGTCCTTCATCTTCACGACTGATAAGATATTCCACTATTCATACTTCTAGAAGATTTGGATTTGCATACGGGAAACAAATACTATTGTTCTCCAAATGAAGAAATATATTCCGGTTAAAAGAGGTCAGGACACTCTTACGTGACCCACAGAGTGAAGCACCTCTGACTCTCTGGAGCTTGTCCCCGACAAGGGCTTTCCACCCCTAGGATTCGTGTATGAGCCCTACCAAGTCAACCTCACCCTTATCCCTGAGGTAAGAAACTACCCTCCTGTTCCTGCAATGACACCCAATCCAGCCCAGTGAAACCAAAGCAATGACACTAGCACAGATGAACAGGAAAGGAGAACAAGAGGAAGATCCTACAAAAGACAAACCACGGAGCAGGCACAGTTAAGATTCCTGAGGTAGAGGTGCTCAGAGTCACTGTGCCACTCATGCAGATGCTTTGAAGGGCACTTTAGAACTCCCTAGCAAAGTTCACATCCTGTGGCTTGACAATCCAAATTCTAAGACTATCCCAGAGGTTAACTGTGTTCAATCGCACAATACATGTATACAAGTGTCTGCGTAGCAACATTTCTAACAGTGAAAGGCCAGTTATCACTTCTCATGATCCATTATACTAGGAGGCTGTGCCAGTTAAGTTTTTGTCAATTTGACACAGACTGCAGACACCTGGGAAGAGGGAACCTCAAGAGACTGTCTCCATTAGACTTGCCTGCAGGCATGTCTGCAGGGCATTTTCTTGATTGCTAATTGATGTGGGAAGGCCCAGTCCACTGTGAGCAGTGTCAACCCTAGGTAGGTGAGTCTGGGCTATATAAGAAAGGTAGCTGAGTAAGCCAGGGAAAGGAAATCAGCAAACAGTTGCTCCTCTGTAGTCTCTGCTTCAGTTCTTGCTTTGAGTTCCTGCCTTGGCTTCCCTCAATAATGAACTAGCAGCTATAAAATTAAGTTGCTTTTGGTCAGTGTTTTATGTTAACAAGAGAGAAGCAAACTAGAATAGGTGCCTTGTGGTAAATCTGTCTCTGCAGTGTAAAGCCTGTGACCCTTGAGACAAACAGTGTGGATCTCTACATACAGACATGAAAAGCTGCCCCAGGAGTACTGCTAAACAAAGTCACTTTCAGAGCAGTAGAGTAACAGACAGTGTGATTTCATTTATACAGGTGCAGTTTCAATACACATACCATTTATACAAATACACACCCACATATAAACCAAAAAGATGTACTATAATATATGCAAGCATATAAAACAGTTAATAGGATAAAAAAAATCTAGGGGCTAGAGAGATGGCTCAGGGGATAAGAGCACTGGATGCTCTTGCAGGGGACTCAGGTTTGGTTCTCAGCACCCACATGGTAGCTAACAACTGTTCTTAACTCTAGTTCGTAGGGATCCAACACCTTCTTCTGGCCTCTGAGGGCAATGCACAGATGTGGTGCACTTACACACACGCAGGCAAAACACTCAGACACATTTAAAAACATTAATCTAAAAAGCAAAACAAAACCCACAAAGCAGGTCATGGTGGCACATGTGTTTAATCCCAGCACTTAGGAGGCAGAGGGACTCAGTGAGTCCCAGGCCAGTCTGGTCAACATAGTGAGTTGTCTCTAAGTTATTTCAGGGTTGAGATTCTGTCTCAAGAAAAGCAAAATCAAAACAAAACAAAACAAAACAAAACCAACAACAACAAAACTTGGTCCAGTGAGACAGATCAGAGGGGAAAGGTACTTGCCACAAAGCCTGATGACCCGAGTTCAATCCCTGGTACTCACATGATAAGGAAGAGACTCCCAAAACTTGTCCTCTGACTTCTACAACATGTATCTGTCCTATAGGACCTCACACATACATCACACACATAGACACAATAAAAAATATTCTCACAGACATCCTACAAATTAATAATGCATGTTAGATTTGCAAGCATATGTTTGATCCTCACAGCATTCAATTTTTTTATAATAATAGACAACTTTTAAAAAAATCAGATATCCCATTAAATCCCCCCTTTTAATCTTTAGATGTCAGCTCTCCTGCTCTGGTCTAGCTTTAATCACTGCTTTATCTGCCAGGCTGCAGTAGCATCGGAGCTCTTGGCTCCTGAGCCAGATCTGTTCTGGATCGATTCCCTCCCTTTTGTTCCATGGCTTAGTTTCATCCTGTGTAGCCCTCCAAAAATGTGCCATATTTCTGCAAACCCATGTTGGATTTAAAGATGGAGTTGCAAATAGCCTACTTAGATGGCTGGCATCCTTCTGTGAAACTATAAAAGAAACATGGGAAGCAACTTGTCATGGTTTGAAACACTTTGGACTCTACATAAGGGGTCTTCAGTATGTGGACAAGACTTTCCACTAATCAGCTTTGACACCATGGACAGCCCACCCTTCAAGTCTTAGTTTTCTCATTTATAGAAATCTTAATGGTCCCATGCAGCTTGTCCTCTGTTACAGCTTTCAAAAACAGTGTTCATGAGTTGGAGTGATGGCTCAACAGTTAAATAAAACATTTAAAATGCAGCTTATTATTTCAGCCTGTCTTCCGTTATTAGTGTTCAATGACCATAAGAAGTTGGCACTAGGGCTAGAGAGATGTCTCAGAGGTCAAAAGCTTGTACTGCTCTTCCAGGGGATCTGAGCTCAGTTCCAGCGCCAGCACTGGGCAGTTCACTAGCTCCTGTAACTCCAGTTCAGGGGAATCCATTACCCCTGGTCTCCACAGGAAGCTGTATTCATGTGCACATACTCTCTTTCTCTCTCTTTCTCTCTCTCTCTCTCTTTCTCTCTCTCTCACACACACACAATTAAAAATAGCAACAATACTTTTTTTTTTTTTTAAGTTGGTACTAAGGAATCTGAGTAAGCTAAAAAAGATTAAGCACACCGAGGCAGACACCACACACACCAATGTGAGGGTAAGAGCACAGTAGACATTCTCTAAAGAGACTTTGTTTTCTTTTATAAACTATTTTATGAATATAAGTGTTTTGCCTGCATGTATGTGCAGTGCCCTTGAAAGCCAGAAGTGGGTGTTGGATCCCCTAGAACTGGAGTTAAAGACAGCTGTTAGCTGCCGTGTGGATGCTAGGAACCAAATCTAGGTGGAGCCCTAAGATTTTTTTCTTTTTCCACCCAGAGCCCAGGCCAAAAGAGAAATGCTTCTTTGGTGTTCCCATGGCAGATCTGTTCTACAGCAACCTTTTTTACAGGGAAAACCCTCCAAGTGTACTTGAGGATCTCTCTGCCATGTGTGAATCCAAGGCTTTATCTTCTATCTCCACATGAGTATCACATCTTGAACCACTCCACTGTGAAGTCAGCATCCAGTACCTGCAATCTTACAGCCCGGGTTTTGCTTCCTATTTATTTCTAATCTAACCTTTGATAGTTCCCTTTTTTTTCTTTTGGTCAACTCAGTCATTCATTTGAAAAGGTAGCCTGTCATTCATATTTCAGGTATCATTTCTAGGTACTGTGTTATGGAAGAATTTTTAAGTTTACTGGATCAACATATCACAGACATAAATTATTTGGTGATTGGAAAGCAGAGTTTTAAAGAGGCTAGAGCAAATAATTAATATCAACATTACCTGGACAGCCTGAGAATACAGTGAATGGCGGGACCACAGTTTCTGGAGGTAATACTGTGTTATCAAGAATTTTGCAGCAATCTTTCAAGACACACCGACGCCCCTGAAATTAAAATCTTATTAATAGGAACCAATCATGATATGGAAGTAAAGTTTGTCTAGTGTACTGTGTGAAAGACTGTTTCATATTTCCTCTTTTCATGGCACTTTCTAATAGCCAGGGTCAGTGACAAAATGCTGTAATTAGTTCAGGTAGAATCTGAGGAGGTGAAGAGGACATAAGTGTGTGTGTGTGTGCATGCATGCATGTGAAGGGAGGGTTGTATGTTACAGACAGTACAGGATATCTTGGGCCTGACACTATGTACACCTTCGTATCCTAACAGTTCTGTTTGTCTCTTTTACGTGACCTAGTAGATACTGCTGTTTTTCTCTCCTTCTGGTATCAGAGTCTATATTTTCCTTGACCACTACGCCATCCCCATCTTGATTCATGTGCTTCACCCCCAGTCCACAAAGACTGCAAGCTTGACCACAGTGACTAGTTTAGGGAACTGGCTATGAGTCAATTTAATCTAATGAACCTCAACCTCGGGCTTCTGCTGGGACTACAGGGAAACAACACATTCTCCACTGGTGTTCCCAGAAAGTAGGATGGAAGTCCACAGCAGCTGTCTTCTCCCTGCCTGAAAGTGACCTCCAGAGGAAACAGAAAAGAGATGAAGGTTTGTTTTCAAGATATCAACTGAACTTCTGGACCTACTGAGCATGGAATTAGGATATATTTCTGGACTCTCTGTTTGCATTAGCTAATATATTGGCTTGGCACCTACCAATTTAAGATTTGTTTGCTCTTTTGCCAATTCCAAAAGATAAAATCTTGACAAATTCACTTGGGTGGGAAGGTATTAGTATCTGTTCTCCCACAGAAGACAGGTATATGAACATTTGGGCTGAACCTTACGTTTGTCTTTATCGTTACTATTTTCCAATTCCACTATAATCCACAACATTTTAAGGGCAAGAAATATGGTGTGGCAAACTCATTTGATAGGCTAACGGAAAAGCTATGTATATAGGTTAAAGTTGTGCCTCAAGCTATTCACTGAGTAGATCAAAGCTGTAGTCTTTATTAACTGTCTTTTTTTTTTTCCAAGTGTGTGTGTGTGTGTGTGTGTGTACATGTGTGCATTGGTGTGCTCACTCAGGCATGTACATATGGAGGCCATAGGTTGACATCAGGTGTCTCTATCACTTTCTACCTTATCTTTTGAGACAGGATCTCTCACTGAGCATAGAGCTCACTTTTTTTGGCTAGACTGGCTAGCCAATGAATCTCCAGCATCCTTCTGTCTCTGTCCTTCCTTAATCCAGGCATTAAAGGCACACACCACCCAACTTTTCATGGGTGCTGGAGATCCAAGCTTAGATCTTCATCTTTGCACAGCAAACCCTTTAACCACTGGGCCATCTCCCCAGTCCATTATCTGTCTTTACCAGGGTCTACAAGTTCATTGGTGGTTCTGGTCAGAACAATCTGGCAAACATATGCTGCTTGCTAAGTAGGCTGGGTGACTAGTCAGTGAGCGCTAGGGACCTGCTTATTTCTTCTTCCTCAGCTCAGGGGTAACAAGTGCATGCCACCACACCTGGCTCTTTTACATGGATTCTAGGAATTCAACTCAGGTCCTCATTCTTTCATGGAGACACTTTACCTACTGAGCAATCCTCCCAGTCTCAGGAAAAGAATTTAACAACACAGGAACATCACATGGAAGAGATTGGATAAAGACTGGCCATTACTACTTGGTTTTGTTGGAGGGGTGTATTTGTGTCTTTGCAGTATTGAGGAATCAAACCCAATGCCTCATGCAAGCTAGGTAAGCACTTTACCACTGAGCTAGATCCCCAGCTCAATAGCCCTTATCCTTAAATCCTTGGGGGACAGGGAGCAGATCCAGCAAGAAAAACCTAACCCTAGGAAAACTGGAAATGATGCCTACTATAGAACTAGAGTCCCATTGAGGGGAGTGGAGAGATACAGGGGAACAAGGCTGCTCAGTGAGTCACTGGGCTGGATAGCTTCAGTTGTCAAAGAGATGCACTGGGAAGGGGGAACCTTAACTGTGGAATTTCCTCTATCAAACTGGCCTATGGGCATGTTTGTGAGGCATTTTCTTGATTGTTGAGTGATGTGGGAGGGCCCATTCCACTGTGGGTGTCCACTCCCAGACAAGTGATGATTCTGTACTGTATAAGAAAGCAAGCTGAGCTGTAGCAAGCCAGTAAGCAGCATTCCTCCATGGTCTCTGCTGCAGCTCCTGCCTCTAGGTTCCTGCTTGAGTGCCTTCCTGACTTTCCTCAAGGATGAACTGTGATCAGGACGCATAAACAAATAAACACTCCTCTCCAACTTGGTTTTGGCCAGTGTTTCATCCTAGTAACCCAAATCAAACTAGAACTGTCACCATACTCACAATCACACAGTTCTTGCCAACGTGAACATAAGAACCAATTTGAGCAGCGTTGACCACACAGTCTTCTTCAATAAAGACATGGTCCCCAATATGTAAAGGAAAGAATGCAACACTAAAAAGGAAAAGACAAAAAAATGTCAAGGTGATGGACTTAGGAGGAGGTTTATAAAATGACACATCCTAATCTCAACACTTATTTACTTGTTTTAATTTTAAAATTATTTAGTATTTATTTGTATATTTAAAAATGTATGAATGTGCACATACCACAGGGCACATGTAGAGGTCAAAGGACAACTTGGGAGAGTTGGTTTTCTTCTTGTGGGTCCCAAGGAATGAACTCAGGCGGTCAGGCTTGGCAACAAGCACCTTTATTCGCTGAGCCATCTCACTGGCCCGTATTTATTCATTTGTTTATTTTGATACACTCTTATATATAGCCCAGGTTAGCCTGGAACTTGTTATATAACCCAAGCTTGCCTCAAACTCTTGATCCTCCAGTCTCAGCTTCCTTTCATCTTGGCTCAGTATAAATGTTCCTAGCAAGGAAAGGATCCTCAGGTCATAGAAATTCCTAATGCTGAAGCTGACAAATCAGGTTACTAGCTCAAAATCAAAATTACTGCACTAAAGGAAACAGTAAAGCAGAATGGGTAAGATCTTCAAAGCAACAAATTAAAATGAATGGGTGCTTGTCCCATCTCACTTTCTTGACAATGCTCACAGATCATGTTTTTAGTAATCTGTTTCCGGGACTAACAAGTTCATGGGCTATCAGTTTTAACACCCAACATATTAAAAAAAATTTTTTTTGAGACAGGGTTTTATGCAGCATAGCCTGGCTTGAACCTGCTATGTAGCAGAGGGTGACCTTAAACAAATTCTGATTTTCTTGTCTCTGGATTTCAGGGGTGTGCCATGACAAGCAGTTTATGTGGTGCTGAACCCAGGGTCTTATGCAAACTAGGCAAGCAGTCTACATTTCTACCCCTTTAAAAAATTTTAAGCACCCAACATTCTTTTTAGTTTTTTTTTTGGTTTTGGTTTTGGGGGATTTGTTGTTGTTGTTGTTGGTTTTTTTGACACAGGATCTCCTTGTAGCCCTAGCTGGCCTGGAACCTGCTATGTAGACCAGGCTGACCACAATCTAACAGAAATCCACCTGCTTCTGCCTTCCAAGTGCTGGGACTAAAGGCATGCACCACGCCCAGCTTAACACTCGACTATTCTGAGTTTTAACTGTTTCCCAGACTCTATGCTAGCACCTGGAGACATAATGGTAAGCAAAAAATGTAGCAATCCTTTCATGAGAGTGTATAATCAAGGAAAAAGAAGATTAAGGAAATGATTGTACACCTCATTAGTTACAGTCATTGTAATGCTACAGACATAATCCCAAATTATTAGAGAGAATAACAAAGGCATTTTACCAAGACAAGCCTTTGGGAAAAGCTCAACCGAAAGTGGCATTTAAGGTAAAGACCTGGAGAATGAACAGGAGCTGGACATCTGACACTGTTCCCATTCTCTAAAATTCCCCAAATGCCACTGACAGTGCTTCTATGATAGCATTTATTGGGCCATATTTTAAATCTGTGAACTAGACCTGATATAAAGTAACTATTTGCTCAGTAATTCTTTTATTTTAATATTTTCATTTTATGTATATAAATGTATAAGTGTATTTCCTACATGTATGCAAGTGTACCCACGTTGTGCAATGCACATGGAGGTCAGAGGAGGGCATAGGATCCCCTGGAACTGGAGCTGATTGTTAGCTACCATGTGGGTGCTCGGATCTCAACCCAGATACTCTGCAAGAGCAGCCAGTGCTCTTAACCAATGAGCCTCTCTCTAGCCCTTGCCCAGTAATTCTTTCCAGCCCTGTTCTACAAGTAGTATTTTTTCAGAAACAGTATCTATTTTCTATGACTCAGGATTTATTTAAATTGTGTTAACTTATTTATTTTTATTTTTTAAAGATTTATTTATTTATTTTTATGTGTATGAGTGTTTTGTCTGCACATATGTAAAAGGGCATGAGATCTCCTGGAACTGGAGTTACTGACAATTGTGAGTCACCATGTGGGTGCTGGAAACCGAACCTGGGTCCCCTGCAAAAGCAGTCAGTGCTCTTAACTGCTGAGCCATTCTCTCCAAGCCCACAAACAGCCACTTTTAAAATCTAACATCGAACACAGCGGAAAAAAAAGCGCTAAGAAAGATGTGCTAATTTGATAATTACATGCTAGGAATGACTATAGGAAAATATTGCAAATTTATTTTCTATAATTAAACCATTATGCTTCTATAAGAGCACAAAATTTTGTATATGCATTAAAAACACTAAAAATGGGAGCATACAGTACTTTCAAATCTGAGTGGAGTTCTTTCAAGCAGCATTGGTTGATACTGTATGCCATGACGGCGTGTGTAGTATAAAGCACTCAAGTTATGTGCTCAGAAAAAAGTCACACAATGCACCATGAGCAAGTGCTGTCAGAAACACCTGGATTCATCACACATTTGATTCGGAATTAATTTTTGGTTGTTGCATGGTCAGAACTTTTGCTATTGCCAAATTTTTCACAACCCTTCAGATTCAGTTGGGTTATGTCCCATAATTTAAGCTATGGGATACTGCAGTACTGATAGTTCTTTTTTGGTCATTTTGAGAAAGGATTTCCCTGTAGCCGCAGCTGGCCTGGAACTCACCAGATTGGTCTTGAACTCACAGAGATCCTGCCTGCCTCTGCCTCCTGAGTGCTTGGATTAAAGGCATGTGTTATCACACCTTGAGACAGTACTGACAGTTCTTTAATTTTCAATTAAAAATTCTAGATTTCTAGCTTGACATGGTGGCATACGCCTTTAGCTCTAGCACTTAGGAGGCAGAGGCAGGCAGATCGCTGTGAGTTGGAAGCCAGCCTAGTCTACATAGTGAATTACAGGCTAGCCAGGGCTATATGGTGAAACCCTGTCTCATAAAACAAAAGGAAACAAAAATTCCAAATGTCCAGCATTATCTGATTCTGGTGTGTTATGCAAGGAGGGAAATCTCCTTTTACTGTTACTCATGTTTTACTATTTATACTTTCTTATTCCTATATTTCTCACATGGACTATTCCTCCTTAAATATCTTTCCATTTCATCAATAAATGGTACTTTCCCTGGGCCACAACCAGTTCAGTAATGCCATGATCAGAAGGTACAGTCACCAAGCCTAGCAGAGTGTCAGTCACTGTATGAATCCACAGGAAGGTACCATAGGGTTTTCTGTCTTTATGCCTAGTAGCACATCCTGAACTCATGAGTGAGTTTTCCAAGTGAATGATTTATAATAACTGCCTGATGTAATTTCTGTTTGTAATGGAAACCTGGAATCCAGCAGCATTATAAGAACCATGAGAGTCTTTCTTCATGATATACTACTAAGTATCATGGTTAGGGTTAGTTGCTTTCTCTACTCCTCTCTCATCATGTTCATGCATATCATCTATGAGAGAGGCACCTTCTTATACAGCAGCTATCTTATCATATACGGCAGCTATCTGCTCGTGTAACTGTTTTCACCACTAGACTTTTAAGGCTGAAACTCTGCTTCATTCATCCTTACCTGCCCATCTCACAAACCAGTGGCTAGCACAGAGAACATACTCATTAAATGCGTGCTGATGCACTAGAGGAATGAAGTGGAACAACAGGTTGAACTAGGAAGACAAATTCCCAAGGAAGAGAGAAGCAAGAAAGCATGACCATCTCAGGTATGATGGTTTCCTGCTCTGTCCAGGTCTTCTTAAGACTGTCCTTTACTCCCACTGAAAGATCAGTGGCCTTACTTTACCCCATCCAGGGTCAGCGTTGTTTAGACCAGGTGTGAGTATTTAACTTGAGCTAAGTCAATCAGATTTACTGGCCTAAGAACTGGAAATAAAAGATAAGCTCCTCTGAATGGTATTCTCTTGGAAACTTAAATGGAGAAGTCACATAAACAAGGGGCTATGACAGCAAGGTGAGCAAAGGGGGCGGTTACAGTCGAGCTAAGGGGGAGAAGAGGAAAGCAAACATGCAGAGAAGCAGCGGAAGTCTGGTGACACCGGCGGCAGAGCAGGGACCGTCGCTGTGCCAGCATCCCGCTGCAGTCCCAGTCTGCTCTGGCCCCTTTTCTGCTTTTACAGTCTGTCAACTGTGCCGGTGTTAAGTCAGGACCCATCTTGATCTTTCTTTTAAAAAGAAATTGGGGCGGGTGGGGGGCGTGAACACATGCTATGGTGTGTGTAGAGGTCAGAGGACGACTTGTAGAAGTTGATGCTGTCCCTCCAACCTGAAAGTCCTCGTGCTGAACTCTGGTCATCAGGTTTAGCAGCACAAATTTTTACTTGCTGAGCTAACTCTCCCATCTTTGTTTTGATTTTTCTAGAAGTTTCTGCTTCTGTTAACTAACTGTGAACCAGATTATAGCAACCACCCAGAGTTATAGTTATTTTTGTGAGCTCTTACTCACAAAACAGGGAAATGCCCCCAACAGGAAAGACCTTCTACTTACTCAATTCAACATATGGAAACTACAATATCACCAGGAGCAATATCTTGCCCAGAACTGGAATAGATAATTAAATAATATATACCCTTTGCTGAATTTCTTGAATGGTGGCCTTATGACACTACGACTTTTCACAACACAATGGCGCCCAACTCTTACATTTGCCAGATCTCCTCGGATGATGCAGTCATTCATTACAATGGTCTATAAAATAAAAGCACATTAAAAAAATTACCAGTGTAGCTTAAGCATAACTCTAAAGAAAAGAACAGTTAGCAAGACACTGAGCTATGCTGTAATCCACAGCATCAAATGATCTGCAAAAGCAAAGCTTGTAAGACAAAAGGAGACCTGGCCTCAGCATTGCCTGTAATACATTCCAAGCCTTAACCTTAATACTCCATTAGGGCTCACTGAATGAACATTTACTGAGAATACAGACAGCAAGCAAACATATCTCTTTAGATTCATTCATATACACCTTCAGCCCTCCAAGCCTTGGCTGCTTGCTCAAACTGTCCTACCTGCTCCCTCCCACACAGGTGTGTACAGTCACATCTAGACAGATTTCTAGTTTCTTTTGAAAATAATCAGAAGCTCTAGAAATACAGATCTGTTCTCACTTGTAACAACCTACAGGAAAAACACTCATACACACAAACTAAAATTTAAAAATAAAGTTCTAAAAGAAATAAGATTCAAAATATAAATGGATTATACTATTTGGGAGGAAGTTAACTACATACCAACATGAATATGAATTTCATACACAGCAGAGGCAAATGCACACACACAGAGGGTCTTGGAAATGGTAGCTGAGAACTATAGCACTTAGTGTGATGTAAAAATCACAGTCACAGCCAGGCACAGTGGCTTACTCCTGTGACTCCAGCACAAGGGAGGCTGAGCACGAAGACTGCTGAAAGTTTGAGGCCAGCGTGGGCTACACAGCAAGTTACAGGTCAGCTGGACTACAGATAAGGCTGTCTCAAAACCACAAACTGGGAAGGTGCAGATAGGACAGGGAACTAAACATCACCAAATTATATTGTATGTAAATTGAAAAGATTCAACTAAAAAAAAATAAAATTAGCTCTTCAGGTCCCAGGCACTTATCACACCACATATCACCAGTCTTGAAAATGGCACAGAAATGACATCAAGAAACCACGGTCAGTCACTCTTAAGGGGGTGGATCCCAATCTCCTGAGAACATGCATTTTGCCAATAAGCAAAACAGGAAGGGCCTGAAGAAGATATAGGCCAACAATGCGAAGGCCATGAGCACATGTGCTGTACTGAGGCTGACAAGGCCCTTGTGAAGGCCAAGGAGGTTAAGCCAAAATGTCAAAGGGTCCCAACAGCAAACTCCAACATCTTGTTTTCATTACCCACCTGAAGAATGAGAAGCATATTTGTGGCTATATGGCCAAGGGTAGCGGGTTCTGCCAACTAAAGGCTAAGGCCAGGCCTGCAACTCCAGCTTAGATCCAAGCTTCAGCTAAGACCCAGACTCCAACACCAGCTCAGGCTCCCAAAGGTGCCCAGGCCCCTGTGAAGGCTCCGAAATAAAAGTCTGTCTGCCAATGTGAAGTCAGATGGACTGGTGTGACCTCCCTCTCTACTGTTTGCAGAGGGCTGGTGTTTTTGCTGTTTTTACAAATATACTCTAGGGCAAGATCTGTTTTTTAAAAATTAAAATAAAAAAAAAGGAATTTTCAAAGTACACTGCTATAATCCTGGGACTAGAAAGCTATAGTCTATGTGCTAAATCTGGAATATTTCTTGTTTTGTGTTCACATAAAATTATAAAATGTTATTAGAAAGTAGAAGAAAAAAACATAAAAATTATATCACAGAAAAATCAAGGAAACTTAGACACTATATGTTGTGTATGCATATAATATAAAATAACTGAAAAGCCAGGCGTGACGGCACAGCCCTTTAACCCAGCACTAGTCTCATCTCCCCACATGCCTCGTGCCCCAGGTCCTGCATCATGCACACAATAAATAAATAAAATTTAAAAACACCTAAGTTCAAGCCAGGTGTGGTGGAACATGACCATAATTCAGTGTTTGAGAAACTGAAGCAGGACTGGGAGTCTGAAGCCGGCCCGGGCTAGAGTGAGCCTTACCTCAAAACCAGAAACAGAACCAACAAGAGATGCTCAACTCTTACAGAGGAACAGAATTCAATGCCAGGCACCCACATGGTGGCTCACAATCATCTTTAACTGACACCCTCTTCTGACCTCTTCAGGCACTTCTATGCACATGGTACACTTATATACATGCAGGCAAAACACTCATACATATTAAACAAAAATAAACCTTAAAAAAAAAACAGTAACAATAAAAACCAACATAAGTCTCTGTCTCCAAAAAATATTTAATTAAAAAAGCAAAACATATACAAATTAACTTACTACAAGGCTATAGTAAGTAAAACAATGTAGTGCACATAATATTAGACATAAAGACCAGCCAAACATAACTTAGAGTTCAGAGGCAAACTCATCCAACTGATTTTCAGTAAGAATTCCACAACCACTCAATGGGAAAGAATACATTTTTCAACAAATGGCCCTGAGAAAACAGTATTTCCACATCAGAAAAAATTAGACTCCTACCTGATGCTATGCACCAAACTTCACAAAATGAATGTAAATGCAAAAATGGCAACATTCTTAGAAGAAAACAGCACGATCCTAGATTTCCCAATGGATTCTTAGACAACAAAATTAAAAACTCTGGGGGCAAAGGATGGAGCTCAGTTGGTAGAGTATTGGTATCGGTAGAACACTTGCCTAGCATGCAGAAGGCCCTGGATTCCACCTCCAGGACCACACATAAACCAGGCGCGGTAGTATGTAACTGCAACCCCAGCACTGGAGAAGTAGAAGGAAGATCAGAAGTTTAAGATCATTGTCAGCTACAGATAAAGTATGAGGCCATCCTCAGCTACATGAGACACAGCCTCATTTTATTTGTTTACACAAATAAAAATATTTTTTTAAGTTCTTTATTTAAAAAAAAATTTAGGGGCTGGAGAGATGGTTCAGAGGTTAAGAGCACACGTTGCTCTTGCAGAGGACCTGAGTTCAATTCGCAACACCCACATCAGGGTAGTTTGACTCACAGCAGCCTATAACTCCAGCACTACACTCATGTGCACAAACACATATACCCAGAATTTTAAAAAATAATAATAAATAAATAAAATGTTAAGCGTTTGCTTGGTCTAGTGTTGAGCTAGCAGGCAGCACAGGCAGCTGGATCTCTGTAAGTTAGAGGCCAGCCTGATCTACAGGCTCCAGGTCAACAGGCCAGTCAGAGCTACATACTGAGTCCCTATCTTGAATAATAAATAAATAGATAAATAATTTTAAAACAACAAGAATTGAGAAAAAAGATGAGGATGTAGCTCAGTTGTGAAGTGTTCACCTACCATGTGAGAGGCCCTAGGTACAGTCTTCAGTACTGCTCAAGAAGTAAACACATACATACATAAATCTTTTATACATCAAAGGACATTATCAAAGAGGGGAAAAGACAGTTCTAGAATGGAAAAAAATATTTGCTAATCCTGAGTCTGATAAGGATGCAATATGCAGAGTACATTAAAATCTCTTGCAGCTCAACAAAACACAACATACTCTAAAAACAGGCAAAGAATTTAACAGAAATTTCTGTAAAAAAGATATTCAAATAGGCAAGGAGCTCATGAAAATATATTCAGCATCATCAGTCATGAGAGAAACACAAATCACAACCCCACGAAACCACTACTTCATCCCCACTAGGATGACTACCATTCAAAAGATGAAAAATGACCAAATTTGGTAAGAAATTAGAACCCTGGGCACTGCTGGTGGGAGCACAAGAGGGTATGGAAACAGAATCACTATCTGACCCCGCAGTCCCACTTGTAAGTATATTCAATCAACTGAAGCTACAGACTTGAGTAGATACTTGTACAACAATGTTCCCTTATTCATAACCAAAGGAAGAAACCACCTAAGTGTCTATAAACTATGAATGGATAGAGAAAGGTGGGAAGCACAAACAGCAGAATATTATTAGCTATGGAAAAAGAATAGTGTTCTAATGTGATGCAGAATGGATGAATCCTTGAAACACTATGCTAGGTGAGATCAGACAGACAAAACGGGACAATTAAGAGTCCACATATATGAATACCTACAATAAACAAATTCACAGAGATAGACAGTAGACTAATGGACTGGAGGCACAATTTGGTGGCAGTGTAGGCACTTAGTATGCATGAGGCTGAGTGAGTCCCCAGCACAAGGACAGAGGGGAGGGAAATGGGGAAAGAAGGCTAGCTGAAGCTAGCCAGCACCCAGGAAGGGAAGAATGGCGAGTGATTTCTTGATAGGTGTATTTTCTATCTGGGGTGATAAGGCTTTGGAAATAGTGGTGCTGGCTCCATAACACTGGCTATATATATACTTTTTTTTACATTTATGTATTCATTTTGTGTATGTGGGGAGGATGTACATGACATGATATGTGTGTGAGGTTAGAGGACAACTTTATGGGAGTCAGTTCTCTCCTTCTAACATGTGGATTCCAGGGATCAAATTCAGGACATCAGGTTTTATGGGCCTTTACCTACTGAGTTATCTCACTAGCCCTATGACTATAATTAATGACACTTAATTGTACACTTTAAAATGGTTAAAATGGGGCTGGGGGCATAGCTCAGTGGTAGAGCACTTGCCTAGCATACATGAGGCCCTGAGTTCAAGAACCACTTCAAATAATAAATAAATAAACAGTTAAAGTGTCAATTTTGTTATATTTCATCACAAGAAAAAATTTTTAGCTGGGTGTGGTGCCTCATGCCTATAATCTCAGTCCTCTGGAGACTGAAGTAGTCCTTATGAGTTTGAGGCCAGCCTGGACTAGCAAATCTACACAGCAAGACCCTGTCTCAAATAATTATGTAAATAAAAACAAAAATAAAAAACAGAGAGAGAAACATTCTTCCCTACAAAGTCATAGAAAATGCCTCAGAATTAGCTAGAGGCCTCCAAAAAACCTTTACATATTTGCTAATGAATCACATGGAGTTAACTAAATTTTCTAATTGTAAGCACCAATCACTGGACTTTTTTCTTTTAAAATAGTAATTTTTTTCATGCACAGTATTTTAACACTCACAGTAGTTCCTTATCATTAAATTTTCTTTGTAAACTTTTCTTTGTAAATTTTCTTATAAGTTCAGTAACTTATAATGTTTCTACTGAAAACATCTGTGATCTCTTTGTTAAACTGAGACTATTTTCCCTATAGAAGTTAGAGATTGGGGCTGGAGAGATGACTCCAAGGTAAAGAGCACTCTTGCAGAGGACCCAAGTTTGATTCCCAGCACCCATATGATAGCTACGAATCGTCCTTAACTCCAGTTCCAAGGAATTCTATACCCTCTTATGGCCTCTGAGGCATTGCACAACATGGGTACACTCATACACATAAAATAAAATAAATAAAACACTTTAAAAAAGAAGTTAGAGATTATACATCTAAAAGGAAATTAATTTCAAAATTATACAACCCAATGGCAAGAATAACTATGGACTTTAATGCTCCCCAAACCCAAATATATCTTATCTGGCCTTGAAGTTTTCAACTTTTTTTTAATCTCTTTCTTCTTTTTTTTTTGACAGGGTTTCACTATGTTGCCTTGCCTATCCTGGAACTCATGATATAGACCAAACTGGCCTCAAACTCAATGACTTACCTCTGCCTCTTGGGTGCTGGGACTAAAGACATGAGCCACCACACTCAGCTTCTGTTATTTCAATTTATTTAGACTGAAAGATTCCGAGACTTCCAGATTTCATTTTGCATATGTTTCGTATTTTAACATCTCCCAATTCTCACATTAACTTTAAGGCTTTCAGTTAGTAATTTTCCCCTCCCTCCCTCCCTCCCTCCCTCCTTCCCTCCCTTCTTTCTTTCTCTCTCTCTCTCTCTCTCTTTCTCTCTTTCTCTCTTTCTTTCTTTCTTCTTTTAACCCAGGTTCAGTTTCCACTTTAAGGCTTTCAGTTAGAGATCAAGGTCAGTATAGGATGATCTACATAGCAAGTTCTAGGCCAGGTGGAGGTACATAGTGAGACTCTGCCTAAAAAAAATACCCAAACAAAAATGTTTATTAATCAAAACTCAAATAAATAAAGACACACTCCCACTGTATTCCTGGTTCTCCTAGAACTTGCTGTGTGGACCATGTTGGCCTTGAACTTAAGGTGATTTTCCTGCCTCTGCTTCCCAACTGCTGAGATTACAAAAATGCACCACTATGCCTGGCTACATTGTTAATAATTAAACATAATTTTATGAGTTTTGCTTTAAAATTTTTGTTTTGTTTTTGAAACAGGATTTCACGATGTTTACAAGGTTGGCTTATAACTCAGGGTGACCTTGAACTTGGTATGATCCTCTGGTCTTAGCTTCCCAAGTGCTGGGATTACAAACATACACCACTATGCCTGGCTTCTATAAAATATTTTATCTCCTATTTATGTTTTGTGTCCTGGGCACACTACAACAGAATAATTTTGCCACTGTATTTTATTTTGGCATAAAGTTTTTTTTTTTTCCATTTAAAAAAATGTGTATTATCTAACACAATGAAAATACTATATAAATACAGTATTGAGAAAATAATGGCAAGAAAAATGTACATGTTCAGTTAGTATGCAGTTCCTCCTCTCCCAGTCTCCCTGCCCTGCCCCTCCCAAACTGTACCTTTCCCCCTTTTGTGTCTTGAGTCTTCAGTTGCCCCCGCCCCCTTCGTTAAAGCCTCTTTATTCCCCCATCTTAAGGGCCCCTTTCTAATTTCCTGGCTTCTCTCCACCTGAAATTCCCCATTGAGCATTTCTGTATATCCAATAAATCTAATCTGCAAAAGAAAAAAAACAAAACAAGGGGAATTGGAAAATACAATAAATAGGCATGACAAAATTTTCTCTATCCTGCTAATGAGGTAATTAGTAGGAATCAAGCAAAAGCATGCACCCTGTAGCTAGCTGCCTTTGTGCCTTACCTTGCCATTGAGGACAATGTTCTGGCTTCCACACAGCACAGATTGGCGACTAACTTTGTTCCCAGATGCCTGAAAAGAAACAGAAAACCAGGCTGAACAACCTGCGGAGGGTTACTAGGCTATAGGTGTTCACCAAGAAACCTCAGATTGCAGAGAAAATAACTTGAAATGGACAGTAGTCTAACACAGGATGAGGGTTGAGGTATATTTTGCACACCTACAATCCCAGTTCTTGGCAGGATTGTGAGTTTGAGGTTAGCCGGACTACACAGTGAAACCTAGTCTCAAAAACCCAAAATAGAGAAGGAAGGAGTGCTTGACAAGCAGGCACAAGACCCTGGTTTTGATCTACAGGACCCCCAACACACAAAAAACGGAATGAATCTAAGGTATCAAAAGAGCAATGATGGATTAGGAACTAAAAGTTCAAGAAATGGATTCAGAATTTGTTTCCTGTTTGATCTAAAGCTTAGTGACCCAAACCCCAGTCTCATATTTCAGGTTTTACAGCCCTAAAGGAGAATGACAATTCTACCATCATCACATTGAGAAACTATGAATAAAAAATATGATAGTAACTTTAATTGTACACATTTTTAAATATAAATTTTTGTTCTTTTTGAGACAGGGTCTCCCTGTAACCCCAGCTGTCCTGGAACTATGTAGACCAGGCTGGCCTTGAACCCACAGAGATCCACCTACCTCTGCCTCTTGAGTGCTGGGATTAAAGGCGTACACCACTACACCCGGCCGAGACTATAAGTGGATCTCTGTGAGATCAAGGCCAGCCTGGTCTATACAGCAAATTCCAGGCCAGCTGGGGCTACAGGGAGATTTTTTTTTTAAAAGGCTTTAAAAGAGGGACCCAAAGCCGTAATTAATATTAGGATAGATCTATTCTGTATTCCTGACGATACTTATCTCTACAGGAAAATCAGCAGTGTGTGTATGCAAATATATTCATATATGTATATACAGATGTATGCTACCACACACAAACACACACACACACACACACACACACACAATCTGGGCATGCATGGACTAAAGCAGAGGATACACAGAGTCGATAGGTCATCCCCAAGGAACCGGCAAAGGGAGCAGGGATGGGTGCAGGAGGGGTGGATGCAACAGGGATTACAGGAGCCGCCGCCCAGGCCTCCAGAGGCCTACAGGGGCCTTGGGCCAGGCGGCCGAGGCAGGATCCGCACACGCGCACCGTTTCGATGTACTCCGACTTGTTGTAGAGCAGTTCGCCCAACTCCATGGCTGCCTCCTCCTCTCGAGACCACAGGATTCGGTTACAGTCTCGCTAGCAGACAGATTCAGGCTACTTCCGGCCTCCCATCCACTTCCGCCTTTCGCGCCCAGCCCCTAATCGATTGCTCGACTTTCCTCGAGGCAGTCCCAGGCTGCGCATGCGCAGACTAGCCACAGTGTTAATTGGCCAGAGCGGGTCGCGCGCTGAAGGTATCCCCGGGGCTAGGCTCCTTCCTGGGGTTTCTCCTGGGCTCAGCAAGGGCGGCCCCTGGCTGGCTCTGGCTGCCCCTGGCGTTCGGCCTTCATCTGGATGGAACAGCCTCCCGGAAAGCCCCTCAGCTATGCGGAGAAGGAAAAGGTGCCCGGGGTGCGGGGAGGGCGAGCCACAACTCAGACCCCGCTTTCCAGGACTTGAGGCGCGGCTGGGTTTCCTCAGCCCTGGGACTGCAGTGTCGTGAGACCTGCGCCGGAAGTGAAAGCGAGCGAGACTCGGGCGCTGTTCAGGTGGTGGCGCGTAAAAAGCAAATTAGCGACCCAGGGCTTCCAGTAGCCGTGCATAATTACGAGACGTAAAACTGTAGATAAACTAAAATCCCCTTTAGCTTCTCCCTCCCCCATGAAGTCTTGACTGCTCTTACGTAACCTTTTTTATACTTTATTTTTATATGTGTTTAAGTGTATTGCCTGCATGTATGTGTATCCGTGTCGTGCAGTGCCCGGGGTGGTCAGAGAGGGCGTCGGATTTCCCTTGGAATTGTAGTACAGGTGTACTTTCTAGTACAGGTGAGAAAGATCATTTACAAATAAACAAGAAAACTCCTAGATAGTGGTAATGTTGGTGGGAAGCAGGCAAGAACAGAAGTTAAGAACAGAGACTAGGCTCTTCATATGTGGTTTTAAGTGGAGCCATTATCATAATTGCAGCATCCTGGTCGAACTGCTTTATCTAGGTTCAGTTTGCTCTCTGTAAAAGGAGGATGTTAATGGAATCTATTTGTTAGAATTGTTTGTTGAGTGCTAGTCGAGTCAGTTGCATTAAAGTCACTCACAAAGGTTCCTAGCAGCAACTGAGGCATATCATGAGAGCATCAGTCATTTTTACTATTGTGTGATTGAAAATGGATAGACAGGTGACTTTAGTGCAGAAGTGCTAGAGTCAGCAGAGTGCTCTGGAAACTTTTAAAGTAAGTGGTTAATTAAGAAAAGTTCACATAGTTTTGGCTATGGCTTGACTCAGGCTTTCAGTGCTTTTTCATTTGTCAGAAAGAAGCTCAGTCTCTCAAGAGAAAATCATTGTATGTTTAAGTTGCCATTTTACTGGTTTTTTTCTCTTTGCCAACCCTCCTTTCCCAATTAATGTCAAAAAAAAAAAAAGTTCACATAGTTGACCACTTGCCTAATAGCTTTTATTTATTTATTTTTTTTAAGACAGGGTCTTATGGATCTCAAGCTGGTCAAGACTTGCTAGGCAACCAAGGATGACCTTGAATTCCTCATTTTCCTCCTTCCACCCCACATCCCAATGCTGGCATTACGGATGTACACCACCAGTTTGGGTTTATGCAGTACTGGAATCAAACCCAGGCCTGTGTGCAACTAGGTCATCACTGTACTAACTGAGCTATATCTTTTTCTTTGTTTTGCATCTTTTTGAGACAGGGTTTCCCTGTAGCCTAGCTGGCCTGGGGCTCACTATGTAGACCAGGCTGACCTTGAACTTACAGAGCTCCACCTGCTTCTGCCTCCCTGCCTCTGCCTCTCAAGTATTGGGATTAAAGGATGGCTCAGCTCGGTTTGTTTTGTTTTTAAAGGTATATAGTCTTAATCTAATCTTGTCTTAAGGGTGAATGCTAATTTAAAGGTTCCTAGAGAGCAGAAAAATGTGGGTGACTTTGCTACTGAGAGAATGTTTACAACCACAGAAGCCAAAGAGAATCTGAACTTTCAGAGACCAGTGATTTGGCATAGCCTGGTTAAATTTATTTACAAAAAACGCTTTGTTAGTGCCTGGCTGGAAACTCATCGGTAAAAGCTCCTACTTCCTTTACTGGACTTCTGCGGGCTTTTCAGATATACTGAACCCATTCCACCATGGAGCTTGCCCATTTGTGATGTCCTTTACTGTCCCCTGGCCTCCCCAAACTGAGCCCCTTGCTTCCAATCTACAAGTAAATGGTGGTCCTTAGAAATGCCTCTGTTGACTACACTCTGACCTGTTAGGAAGCTAGTCATGTTACCACTTCATCAGGTGTTTATTAGCAGGTGAAACCTTATCTTTAGTGTTAATTATCTACATTCCTTGCTACATATAAATTGCCTTAGCCACCCTGTACCTCTGGCACCAGGCATAACTAACACACACAGAGAATGTCTCTTAGTGCAAGTGATACAGATACCTTGGCAGTTAATAGATAAGATTCATTGCTTGAGTGACAGGTAACAGGTTTTACATTGATGGGGAAAAAAGAAAAAAGAAAATGGACAGCGTAGTGGTGCAGTAATTTCTGTGATGAGGGGAGCACAGAAGGAAGGAGTATGTGTCTAAACTGGGTTTGAACAAGAACCTAGAAGTCTGCCCCAGGGAAATAATCCTACAAACTGAGGCTTTAGGAACCTGGGAATCATCAAAAGGAAGAAATATTCCAGATGTCAGGAACCATTCTTACACAGGTCCTGAGAAAGCTTGGTGCTTTGTGGGAACTGAGGGTAGATCTGTATAGAGAACTTCTCCTCCCTCTGGTCTGTCTGAGAAATGCTGCTGAGCACACTGGGTTTGCAGTCTTAGGTCTGCTAGGCACTGTTTCCCTTCCCTCTGACTCTAGTTTTCCATTGCTCAGGATTGTTCATGTTTTTCTTCCAGTTGAAGGAAAAGTTAGCATATTTAAAAAAGGAATACAGCAAGACACTGGCTCGCCTTCAGGTAAGTGAATCATAGTCTGTCAAATTAAGATGTTGCACAAATTATATAAAAACATTTTGTTCTTGTTTTGGCTTAGTGTTTGATTTTGAAACAGGACCACTCTATGTAGTCCATTGTAGACTTAAACTCACAGCCCTGGAGCTAGTAAAATAGCAGAAAGGGTAAAGGTACCTGCTGCCAGACCCAAGAAACTGAATCCAGTCTCCAGGACCAACACGGTGGAAGGAGACTTGTCCTCTGGCCTGTACACACACGCTGAACCACACACACAATAAACAAATAAAAGTGTAATAAAAATAATAAACTCATAATCCTGCTTCCTGAGGGCTGGGATTACAGGTGTGCACCACCATGCCTGGTTGAAAAAAACATTGACAGTAATAAAGACTTAAAAATTTTGATTTCTTAGGCTGCTTTTGTTTTTTCTAGCGTGCCAAAAGAGCTGAGAAGGTTCAGAATTCTAAGAAAACAATAGAACAAGATGGTTTGCTGCAGCAGGAATTATCACCACAGCTAAACCTTGACTCAGGTAAATCTAGCTTGTTTGTTTATGCTTGCTTAATATTCATTCCCCAATTATTTTTCTGCAGATGAATAAGAAACAGTAGACTTTAAAAATAATTTTTAAAAATGTAAATCAATAAAAATTTATATCTTCATTAAGATTTTTAATAAAATTTAAAGTTAAATTGTTTTCTAAACAGTGTCTCCCTGTACCCCCAACTGGCCTGGAACTCACTGTGCAGACCAGGCTAGCCTCAGAACTACTTACCTCTGCCTCTTTGAGTGCTGGGATTAAAGTTGTGTATTACCACACTCAGTTTAGGAAAGATTATTTTTTAAAGATGTATGTACATATACACAGAAAAAAGTCTAGATAGAATCATCTAGATAATAGTACTGGTAAACAGTGGTGGCTGTGAATGTACCTCAGTGATAGAGAGCTCCCTCAGCATGCAAAGGTTCTGAATTCAATCCCTACCACTAGGGGAAAAAATCATCCCTGGTATTAAAACCCAAGCTATTCTATTTATAAGCATAAAATTAGGGGCAATTAAAATGAGAACGTGGTTTAAAATAACGTAGCAGGAAGAAGGGGAAGGAAAGAGAAAGAAAGCGAGGGGTTGGAGATAGAGCTTAGAGCTCGAGTGCATATTAGCATGTGCGAGACCCTGGTTCAAGTCTCCAGTACTAAAAGAAATTAGGTAAGGTTGAAAAGTTAAAGCAACCAGGTATGATGGTATTTAGCTGTGATCCCAGCGCTTAGAAGGCTGAGGCAAGAGGATCATGACTTTGAGAGTAGCCTGAGTTACATAGTGAGACCATGTCTCAAAAAACAAGACAAAACAAAAGCAAATTTTAGGAAAAAGGTCTGGTAAGATGACTTGGTGGGTAAAGGTGCTTGCCACCAAACCTGACAGACTGAGTTTGATCCCTAGGACCCACATGTTAGAAGGGAGAACCACTTCCCAAAAGTTGTCCTCTAACTTCCACATGCATGCTATGGCATGAACACCTATACATACACACAATAAGTATATGTAATAAGACATTTTAAGTGTTTATTGAGACGGGACAGATGGCTCAGCAGTTAAGAGCATTGGCTGCTGTAGCAGAAGACCCAGGTTCTATTCCCAGCATCTACATAACCACTAACAACTGTCCTTATTCCAGTTCTAGAGGATCAGATGCCCTCTTCTGGCCTCCACAGACATTGCACACATGTGGTACACTTAATTACATGTAGCAAAACACACATATACACTGGACATGGCCCTGGCCAGGTGGGGCTACAGGGAGACCCTGTCTCAAAAAAGAAGAAGAAAAAACTCATACACATAAAATAAAAATATAAAGATAGAATTTTTTAAACATTAAAAAAGGCAATTTCAATGAAGAACAACCTCTTAGTTTAGTTGATGTTTTTAGCACAATTATGTTTCCTAAATATTCTATAGTGCATTAGCATTTTTTTAAACTTAAACCTTCATCTCATTGAATGAAATGATGACATTTTTCTTCAAATTAAATATTCAGTATTGTTTTTGTGGTGCTAGAACGCAAACCCTTGTTCTATAACAAGTGCTTTACCTCTGATCCAGAGCCCCCCAGCCATATAGTATCCTAAAATTAACAGATTTTTTTAAAATTGTTGCATTTTTAAAGGAAAATGCTATTTACATGCTTTTTTGGGTGTTCTGGAGATTAAGAGCTACATATATGTACGTGTCTATATGTGTGTGTGTGTGTATATGTGTCAATTTATATTCTTTTCCCCCTCAGAACCTGTAAATGAAAACTTTGTTTGTGACAAGTTCCAAATCAACCATCTTGATGAGGAAACTGGAGAAAAGACATCTGAGACACTCAATGTTGAACCTGAGGCCTTCAGCCCTAAAGATGGCCGGGAAGAAGTATCATATACACAGAGAACAGGTGACATCCAAGCATGTTTTCTGCATAGCATCAGAGGCCCTGATGGTGAGAAAGGGCAGAGTGAGCTGCCAAGAGGAATAAAAAAGCCGAAGAAAATAGTTTTTTCACAGGAGAAAGAATCTTTTTTTGACACTAATTCTCTCATATTCTCTGGCAAATACCTAAAGACACAGAAGACAATCAGCGGAAGTCCTAGGTCCCCAGTAACTGAAATAACTCACATTTTAAGTATTAATTCTCAAACTTCAGGCCTTCTCCCCCAGGGTACAGAAACTGATGGAGGTGCATTAATTTCACCATCTGCCAAATCAGAAAGGGGCGTTAAAACACCCTTAAGAGGAAATAGTGCCTCCAGAGAGACTACAGTTCCTTTGTGTACTATCTCAAGTAGTAACAGTCAGCATCTTGAACATACACCCCCAAACAATGAATGTAAACTTCTTTCTCAGAGGCTCAAAAACATTAGCCCAGCTTCATCCATAAACCTGGAAGCACAAGACAGAAAAATGACTCTCTATACAAATAACCCAGTGGTAAATAAAGCTCAGTGTGCCAGTGGTCAGCTGTCAGACAGTCCTAATTCAGAGGCAGGTGATTCATGTTCTGTAAGTGAACTCACTCACAGTAACTTACTAGCAAATATAACCCCACACTTAGCAGAACAAAGTCACATAGACAACTCTTTAAAATCTAGCAACATCCTTGATGGTAGAAATAAAAATCACAAGGAAGATGAGGTTCTGTGTGGATCTAAGAGCCCTAGCCCAGGAGCAGTTTCTTCTCTTTCTGCAGAGAAGCAAATACATTCTTGTACAGTGCTTGAAGGCCTTCTGTTTCCTGCAGAATATTATATTAGAACAACACGTCGTATGTCAGATTGCCAGAGGAAAATAGCTCTGGAAGCTGTGATTCAAAGTCATTTGGGTATCAAGAAAAAAGGGCTTAAACATAAAAATAAAGAAGCAACTAAAAGTTTAAACCTTTCCAGTGAAGAAACTGACCAAAGTGAAAGTAGCATTTTGGACACGTGCACGAGAAAGTCAAGTTCAGGAAGACCTCCTCAGGAGCTTCTCTCATCAGCTGAAGTCAGCTTTCCCACAGGGCCCACTGAAGCTAGTAACTGTTCTAGGAAGGCCTCTATACAGCCATCTGGTAGAAGACACCGAAGAAAACGAAGACTAGTCCACACATCCATACAGGATCATCATGAACTGCTCTTCCCACCTTGCAGCATACTGAGTCTTAACAGATCCAAGGACAAATTCACAATGTACAAGTGTCAGGATGGAAAAGCAGTTATTCATGGTAAGGAAGGTGAAGGTAAATCCAGTTGTGCTTGGTGATGGTCATGGTGGCAGCTAGTTGTTACTGTGTTCTTGGCTACACAGTACTACCTCACTGAATCATCACAGCTCTGCACAAGTAAGACCTGGTTTTAATCTTCACTTTCAAGTGAGGAAAGTAACGCAGACAGAGACTAAATTGACTTTTATTGGCAGAACTAAGGTTGAAACCTTAGTAATGGCACCAGAATTCACTGGTACAGTTGAAAAATTCACAGCAAAGGAATTATGTTGGATGTTTACCTAAATTATTCTTTCTTTGGGTACAGCACAGTCTATCCCTGGTACAAATCTTTAATTTAGGGAGTGTCTTGAAGTATAATGGAATATGCTAGATAAGACTACAGAAAATTTCTCTTAGAAGCAGTCATTAGTGGAAAGGCCTGAGGACTTTTGTAGACAACAGAATCTCTGTGGTCTTGGGACAGGAGATTTTGGAGAATAGCAAGAATATTTAAACTTTCTCAGACTGTATTTACTGTGTCACACCACTAATATCTCTAGTTCAAAAACATTTTCATTACCCCACAAGGAAGTGAGCCTATATCCATTAAGCACCCACTTCCTATTTTCTTTCCTCAGCCCCTAGCACAGAGAACTGCCAGTCTTTATGGTATTTCTCTGGGATAGATAGTGTTCTGGGTACTTGTCATAAATGGGATTACATTATGTGTGTGCTTTTCGCTCTTTGTCTGGCTGTTAGCACTTCGCCTTATGTCCATGATGTAAAATGTATTAGTGTTTCATTCCTTTTTATAGCTAACTAGCTTGCTGGCTAGTCATTGTATCTGAATCAGCAAGCTCTAGGGCCAGTGAGAGACCCTATCAAAAAATTAGTTGGAGCCAGCCTTTAAGTCTGTGCACTTGGGAGTTGGAGGCAGGCAGATCTCTGAAATGGGGAGGCCAGCCTGGTTTACATCATGAGTTCCCAGGCCAACTAGGACAACCAAGAGATCCTATCTTGAAAAAAAGGAAAAAAGGTAGCAAGCCATTGTGGAAGTTACCTGACGTTAGCTTCTACTTCCACATGCATGTGAATACATGCTATACACACACATGAAAAATACACACACCAAATAATACTGCTTAATTAGTTCAGATGATGATGATGTTTTCATTGCTCCTTAAGAAGGAAATGCTATTTTAAAGCAACTTATCTTTTCTCATTATCACAGACTTTCAGTTACCTGATGAAGACTTTGGGCCTCTTAAGCTTGAAAAACTGAAGTCATGCTCAGAAAAACTGATTGAGGTTCCTGAATCAAAAAAACATGGAGAGAGGCTTCCTAAAGAGGGAAACGGTACTGTTCTGAAGGAACCAGTTCCTAAACAAATAGAACCAGAAGTGGAAGACTTGGAGGAGGAACTTGGTGTTCTGTCAGGAAAAGCACACCCTTCGGTGCCAGGCCTGGAAAACCAGCCTGTGGGCAAGGGCCTTTCTTCATCTGTAGTGCTCTTCACTCCTTCGGATACTGCTGTACCTGATGACAGTGACAGACCTGCGGAGCTGTGTTCACCCACTTTCCCCATCTTAGGCACTACTCCAGCTTTTGGCTCTCCCCCATACTGTGAAAAAGTATCTACTGAAGTTGGTCAGACTTGGTCTACACCCCAGCCACCTTACTTGGGAGACATAGTCAGTTTTGCTAATAACAGCAAACAATTCAATAGTTCAGCCCGCTCACCAAAACTGGACAGCAGCCTGCATGTGTCAGGTAGGCAAGGACAACCTGCCTGTGACAATGACTCTGGGCCCCAAGCAACACCTCTACCCATTGAGTCATTCACTTTCAGAGAAAATCAGCTTTGTGAAAATGCATGCCTGGAGTTGCATAAACATTCCATTGAACAGGTACAATCGTTTCCTTTGTGAAATTTTCTCTGAAAGGATGAAATGTCTTTGTGAATATGGACAGCATGACTTTCTCACCTTTGGCCTCTCAGTATCTAAGGGTGTTTCACCATATTTGTTTGAAGTTTACTTCATTGTAAACATGCTCATTCTGGGGAAATTAAGGGTAATTAAAATATGTGTTTTGAAAATAACAGGGAAGGTCTTTTCTGTTTGTCATCAGTGAAATAGTTGCATTACCTTTGCTGCTGTTATCAAAGGTAATAACATCTACTCTAGCTTTGCTGAAGGCTGAGTGAGAAAAGCAAGCATCATACATAAAATGTGGACTAATAGTGTAACTTTTGTTTCCACAGATTGAAATAGCAGATCTTGCTACTTGTGACAGTTTGAATCTAGGCACCCTACAACTTGTTTCAAAGTTAAAGGTCAGAAGAACATTCCTTACTATTTGTCTTGCATCCTATATGCAGAAAGATTTAATGAGCTGATAAAAGTTGGAAAGATTTCTAACAGCTTTTTTGTCTGTTTAATATTATTAAATGTATTGAAAGATGCAGAAGAGCAAATTTGAATTCTTTTTCACAAAGTTTATAGTTATATTTTGAGCTCTCCCTGAAATTGATATACTGGCTTTTGCTAAGAACAACTTCATTTCTTTTCATGAATTTCTTAGGTTCATTTAAATGAATTAAGTAACTCATTTAAATCAAGTATTTTGACAGAGGGTTAGGAGTCATTCCTTTTCTACCAAACAATGTAATATTCTTGGAGAATCACATATGATGATTCATAAGAAAAATGAATTATACATGGTGGCACTTATCTATAATACCAACCTTTGGAAGACAGAACACAAGGTTAAGGCCAGTCTGGGCTTCAGAATGGATTCAGAGTCAGCCAAGGCTATATAGTAAAATCTTTCTCAAGAAAATAACAAATTGCAATTTGGGGATTTGGCCTAGTAAGTGGCCAATCATGTGATGACCACAAATGTTTCCAAACATTACTAAGTGTTCTTGGAAATAGAAGTGAGTGCAAAGTTATAAACCCCTGGTGTAGGTGAAAGAGCTTCAAACACACAGAAGATACTTCTGCTAGTTATGGACAAAAAAAAAAATCTCTGAACCCCAGATTCTCCTTCTATAGAAAGCACATAGTAACACCTATCCTTTAGTAATACCTGTTCTCAAGTCAATTTTAATAGTTTATAGAGTCTAAAGGAATTTATCATTCATATTTTCAAATACATGTGCAAAATAGGTCTTTTTTGTCACTGTAAATGCTGTAAAGTCGTCCATCCCTCCATTTCTTTTTGTTTGTGAGACCGGCTGGTCTTGAGCTACTATTTAGCTGAGTATGAACTGAACTTCTGGTCCTCCTGCTTCTACCTTCCAAAGGGTAAGTGTGCTGGGATTATATTGTGCACCATGATGACCATTTTTTTGGATGCTAGGAATTGACCTACAAGCTTTGTGCATATTAGGCAAGTACCCTAACCAAGTAAGTTAAATCTCCTTATTCTCCAAGTATTTTTTTCTTGCATCAGCCTTAAAAAGTCCTGCTCATTTTCTTTGTCTTTAAAAGCAACTAGTTCTCCTGATTTTGTTTTGTTTTTTTGAGATAGTGACTCAGTATGTCGCTCAGGCTGGCTTTAAACTCAAGATCCTCTTCCCTCTTCCTTCCTAGGGCTGGGATTATAGGGATGCACTGCTGTCCCTGTGTCATTCACCATTTTAATTGTATTCTCATTGTTTTATTGTGTATATGGGTTTAGCTCTATGCTGTGTGTTCTAATCTTATTTTGGATAATGCCTTTATGATTGTGAGTTTTCTGTGAAATGCTGCTTTGGCCATGCTTTATCTTTGATACACAGTGCTTTCCTTGTTGTGAATCAAGAATGGTTTATTGTATGTGGTTTTAGTAGTATTCTCTCTTTAACCACAGGTGATTCCCCAGGATGTTAAATCTCCAAATAGATAAAGTCATCTTGTGGACTGTCTTTCTGTGGTTAGATCAGAATGTGTCCCATCCTAGGGTTACATACTTTAAAATCTTTTAAAATTCTATTCTGGAGTTAGACATTTTTATATCTGACATGATGTAATTTTCTTAGTTACATGAGGTCTTTAAAGCTCTTTCTTATAACCTTCACTTAATTTCACTTAGGTGGTATTTCATCTAATTTTTTATTATTTTTATTTTATGAGTATGAGTGTAGTGCCTGCATGTATATAAGTATACCCATGTTGTATACTGACCTCAGGGATCAGAAGAGGGTTTTGAATTCCTCTGGAATGGGAGTTACAAATGCCATGTGGATACTGGGAATTGAACCCACGTCCTCTGCAAGAGCAACCAGTCCTCTTAATTGCTGAGCCATCTCTCCAGCCCCTCATCTAATTTTTTGATTCATCACTTTTCATGCTTAGTGTTTTCATTAAACAGACCTCAAGTATCTCTTTAATATAACTGTTATTACCATTCTGCATTAGAATCCTTCAAGTTCCTGTTCCGTGGATGTGAGTGGCATGTGGTGGGAAAGAACTGGTGGTAAGGAGCTGTGTATTGTAACTGCTTGTGAAGATGTAGTTTCTCTATGGAGATCTCGGGATGCTTTACAGTGGGAAAAAGTTTTTACCTGGCACTTCACAGAGGTGAGTCCAAATTTCAGATCTGAAAGACATATGTGCCGTGATTTGTATGATATGGCTAGACAGTTTAGCAAAATTGAGATCTATGCAAAGCAAGCTCATTTTCTAGCATTTATTATGAAACATTGCAAGCTTAAAGTTTTTAGGCCTTTTGTGGTGGCATATGCCCTTAATCTCAGCACTCAGGAGGCAAAAACAGGCAAATCTCTGTGAGAGGGAGGCTAGCCTGATCTACATAGTGAGCTCCAGGCCAGCTTGGACTACAGGGAGACCTGTTTCAAAAAAGAAACAAACAAAAAAGGGCTCAAGAGATGGCTTAGTGCTTAAGAGCACTGGCTGCTCTTGCAGAAGACCTGGGTTTGATTTCTAGCACCCATATGGTGACTAACAACCATCCATAACTTCAGTTCAGGAAATCTAATGACTGACCTCTTCTGACCACCAAGTACACTGCATGACATTGGTGCACTTACATACATGCAGGTAATACACCCATACACATAAAATAAAAATAATAAAATTATTTTTTAAAAAACCAGACAAACAAAAATTCAAGCTTAAAGTTGTACAGTGAGCTCCATAAGCCCATTAGCATTATGCTTGGTTTACTTTATCATGCTTATCTATAGGTGGATTTTTTTTTTCATATTTTATTTTTTGGGGGCTAGAGAGATGGCTCAGCAGTTAAGACCACTAACTGCTCTTGCAGAGGACCCAGGTTCAATTTTCAGCACCCACATGGTGGCTAACAACAATCCTTAACTCGAGTTCGAGGGGAACATCTGTGGGTATTGCATGACACAGGTGCATTTACATTGATGCAGGCAATACACTCATACACAGAAAATAATAAAAAATAAAATATTTTTTAAAAATTAAGGTTCACCTGGACTAGAGTTAGGGGATGGTTGTTAGCCACCATGTGGGTGTTATGATTCAAACCTGGGTCTTCTGCAAGAGCAACGAGTGCTCTTAACTGCTGAACCATCTTTACAGCACCCTCAGATGAATTTTTAACTGTGTGTGTATACTGTTTGTGTGAGTGTGGGCATGTGAGTGTTACAGCACAGAGGTCAGAAGACAGCTTGAGAAATTTGTTCTTTCCTTCAACCATGTGCTCTAGAGATCAAACTCAGATCATTAGGCTTTTACCTGCTGAGCCATCCTGCTGACCCCATGTTTAAAAATTTAAAGTCCAGAGCTGAAGAGATGATTCGTCGCTACGAGTGCTTCCTGTTCTTCCAGAGGACCCTGGTTTCAATTCCTAGAACCTACATGGTGGCTCATAACCACCTGTAGTTCCAGTTCCAGGACATCTGACTCCTTCTTCTGGCCTCTGTGAGACTCCATGCACATGATGCACTCACTCTATAAAAATATTTCATTTTTATTATTTTTATGTGTATGAGTATATTACCTGGATGCATGTATATGCACCCGTGTCATATCATATCAGAGGAGGTTGGAAGAGGGTGTCATATCCCCTGGAACTGGAGTGCTCTTAACCACTGAGTCATCTCTCTAGCCCCTTATGGAAACATTTTTAAATCCATCTTTTCTTACTTAACCATATAAACATTTTTCCTTGTTTCTACATACTCTTTTCTTTGGCAGAGTGGGGATATTGAGACAGGATCTCATGTAGCCCAGGCTGACCTGGAGCTCTCTGTATAGCCCAAGTTTATAGCTTGCCTTAAACTCCCTAACCTGCTGCCTCTGACTTCCAGTGCTGGGATTATAGGCACATACCTATGCCTGGCTTTTCTGTGCATGTGTCATACTTCAAACATTGTCCAGTTACTCTTCTTGTGCCTGCAGCTTTAAGCATTGTACTTTTCACAGAGGTGATCAATAAAGTCGTTCTTTCTTTCCCTGAGGATTAAACCCAGGGCCTTCATGCTAAGCTCACAATCTACTACTAAACTTCACCCCCTACCCCTTAAACTTAAAGATATGAACACCGTGCTCAGCTTAGATCGCTTACTTAGAATTATAGCCTGTTGCAGGTATGGTAGTGCACGATTTTAGTTCCAGCACTGGGGATGCAGAGGCAGGTGTATCTCTTGAGTTCAAGGCCAGCCTGGTCCACATAGTGAGTTCCAGGCAAGCTTGGGGTACAGGGTGACCTTGTCTCAAAAAGGCCTCCCCCTTCCCGAAAAATTACAGCCTGTAAGAAGACAGTTTTTCTGAACTTTCTCATATTTGTTCAAATGTTGGAAATAATCCTGATACACTGAGAATTCAGAACATATGATGAGCTGGACATGGTAGTTCAGGCCTGTAATTCTAGCTACTCAGGAGGCTGAAGCTGGAGGAACACAAGGTCAAGGCCAGCCTGTGCACCTTACAGAGACATTACCTCAGGATAAAAAGTTAGAAAAAGGGGACATGCTGAAGGTATAGCCCAGTTACAGAGTACTTGCCTAGCATGAGCAAGGTCCTAGTTTCAGTCCAAGTGCCATAAAAGAATGAGATACATTTTTCATAAAATTTACATTAATTACAAAGTAACTAAATATAATTTTGCTTTATTTAGGTTCCAGTATTACAAATAGTTCCAGTGCCTGATGTTTATAATCTTATATGTGTAGCTTTGGGAAATTTGGAAATCAGAGAAATCAGGTATGCAATATTTTTTATATATTTGTTTGGGACAGGGTCTTACTTGTAGCCTTGGATGGTCTGGAATTTGCTGTGTAGACCAGGCTGGCTTTGAACTCACAGAGATCTACCTGCCTCTGCCTCCCAGGTGCTGGGGTTAAAAGTGTGCACTGCCACCCCAGGCAGATATGAAAAACAAAATTCCAATGTATATTTTTATTGAATTTTTGTGGATTTTATATAATTCACTTTAATCATTTTTAGACTTCCTTTGTCTGTACTCCCCCAAAATAGCCCGCCCTCAGGATTTCATATATTCTGTGTTAAAGCCTAATCTCAAGTTTGTATACCCAGCTATCTATTGTTGTGACTTCATCCAATGGAGCTTGGTCACCCTAACTACTGTCAATCCCTTAAAGAAGATCAACTCTCTCTCACCCAGCAGGGATCAGCCACCAATAATTCCTTGGCTAAGATTGGAGCCTCCTGCCCATTTCCCCACTTCTATGCTGGTTTTTATCCAATTGAATTTGCATGGGTCTTGTGTATGCTGTCACCATTGTTCTAAGTTCATAAGGGCAAGTTCCCAGGAGCCCGTAAGATTCTCTTTCCTTATAGTCATATGCCATCCTCTTACCATCTTTCCACCCGCCTCTTCCACAATCGTGCCTGAGCCCTGGGTGGTTGAGGTTTAATATAGGAGTCCTGTCCAGGAACATGCATTCTGCAGTCTCTTATTCTCTACACTTTGGCCAGTTGTAGCTTTCAGTGTTCATCTCCCTCTGTTGCATGAGGAAACTTCGCTGTTGAGAGTTGACAGATTTATTCTCTCTACCTCTTGTTCCACTGTGTTCCATGCGCCTTAGATATAGAGGCTCCATTGTTGATGTGTCACTTAGGGCTGGGCATCTCACAGACACTTACTCTCTGTGTGTGACCAGTTATGGAACTTTGTACTAGATTTCCATTTGTTGCAAAAGGAGCTTTGATGAGTAGTGACTGGTATACTTTATATATTTCTGTAAATATAAGGGTCCATATTTAGCTTATAATAAGAAGTTATGTTTATCTGGAATGTGACAGATGTGTGCTTTTCTCTAGGCTCTGTGACCTCCTCTCTAGCCATGTGTATTTGGCTATGTTTACAGTGTCACGTGTGAGTTCCCTCCCATTGAGTGGGCCTTAAGTCCAGTTAGATAGCTGTTGATTACCCCCAAGATAAAAGTGCTACTACTGTATCAATGTAGTTTACTGTGCTGGTCATTGTTGTGGTTGTTAGGCTTTAAAGCTGGGGTTGGACCATTGATTAATTTTCTCCCTTAGCAGCTTGCATAGTGTCCTCCACAACTATGAGAGCTTGTCTTCAGGGATGAGGCTTCCAAGTCAGTGCCAGCTCTATTATTCCAAGTCCTGCGTCCGAAGTACGTCCTGTCTTCAGCAATAGGGTCAACTTCTGGGAGGTAATCAAGGGCTGTGGCAATAATTTGTGTTATTTTGAAGTTTCTTGGACTACCCTGACCAGTGCCTTTGAGGTTTCTCATGTCTGGTATCGTTGTTTTACAGCCTTCAGCTATACACATACACTCCTGTACAGATATTGTATATGTATTTTTCAGTCAGCTTTTGAACTATTACATTTCCCTTTGGTTTTTCACACCAGCTAAGCATTATTAATTTGTGGTTAGGTATGAAATTTTTAAGGATGACACACATCTCTTTCTTGCTCTCACTCTTTCTTTTGTCTTTGTTCTTAAGAGCTTATTTTGAGTGCATGTTGTAACCTAGACTTAAGTTTTCAAGCTGAACTTCTTAAAAGAATCCGAATTTAATGGGTCAGAGAGATGGTTCAGTGGTTAAGAGTACTTGGTAGTCTTGCAAAGGACTCAAGTTCAGTTCCTAGCATTTACATCAGATGCCTGTAACTCTAGTTCCAGGGGATCCAGTGCCCTCTTCTGGGCTCTAAAGGCATTTGCACACAGGTGATGCATATGTATTTATTCAGGCTTATCTACATATGCATAAGTCTCTTTTTTTTAATTGTATACTTATGAGTGTTTGCATGTCTGTAAATGTGCTTGTATCTTGCAGTGCCTACAATAACCAGAGAGGGTGTTAGATCCCCTGGAACTGGAGTTACACATGGTTATTAGTTGCCCTGTGGGTGCTGGAAATCGAACCCAGGCCTCCTATAACAATAGTCGTGCTCTTAACTGCTGGGCTATTTCTCCAGCCCCATAAAATAAACCTTGTATAAAAAGGGGATCTGAATTCAGAGCCAGGCATGTCAAGACACTGAAATCCCAGCACTTGGGAACCTGAAGCAGAGGGGCAGGAATTCAAGGTTATCCTTAAGCTACATAGGGAGTTTGAGGTTTACATGCAACCCTGCCTTAAAGAACTTCAAACCAGGGGCTGGAGAGATGGCTCAGATGTTAAGAGCATTGGCTGCTTTTGGAGAGGACCTAAGTTAGATTTCTAGTACCCACTTGGTAGCTAACTGCCTGTAACTCCAGTTCAGTATATCCAACACCCTCTTATGGCCTCCATAGGCATTGTATTTATGTGGTACATTTACATATATTCAGGCAAAGCATTCATATACTATAAGTAAATAAAAAACAAAACAAAAACCAAGGGAGCTAGAGAGATTACTCAGTGATTAAGAGTGTTCATTACTTTAGCAGAGAACCAGGGTTTGGTTCCCCAGCACTCTCATGGTTGCTCACAACCATCTGTAACTCCAGTCTCAGGAAATCTGACACCTTCAGGCCTCCATGGACTCCTGCACACATAGTGTACATAAACTCATGCAGGCACACACATATGCATAAAAATTTAAAAACAATAACAGCAAAAAAGTCTTAGGAGACTAGAAAGATAACTCAGCAGTCAAGAGCATGCATTGCTCTTTCAGAGGACGTGAGTTAACAGCACCCAAAGCTGATGGCCACTTGTAACTCCAGTTCCAGGGGATCCAAAACTCTCTCTGGGACCTATGCTCATGTGCAAATACCCACACACAGAGACACACATGCATACACATAATTAAAAACAAAAGTAACTCTTAAAAACATTTTTTAGTTGGGTGTGGTAGCACATACCTTTAATCCCAGAACTTAGAAGGTAGAGGCAGGCAGATCTCTGAGTTTGAGGTCAGACTGGTCCACATAGCAAATTCTAGGCCAGCCAGAGCTACATAATGAGACCCTATCTCAAAAAAACAAAAAACAAATATCTTAAAAGAATTTTAGTTTACATTCAAGCTTGGTGATACACTGTAAATTGCAACACTTGGGAAGCTAAGAGTGGAGGATTGTCAATTTGAGGCCAGCATGAACTATATGAATCTTAGTTTCAAAGACTAAAAGAAGGTCTGGAGAGATGATTCAGCAGTTAGAAGCCCTGGTTGCTCTTGTTGAAGCCTCAGGTTCAAATCCCATCACCCACATGGCAGGTTACAACCCTCTATAACTCCAGTTCCAGGGGATCCAACACCTGCTGACTTGTTCAGGCATTGCATGACATAGGTGTACTTACATACATGCAGGCAATGAAATAAAAAATAAATAAAAGGTTTTTAAAAATATTTTATTATTTCTGTTTCATTTTATGAGTGTATTGTCTGCCTGTGTTTTAAGTGCACCATGTCATGCAGTGCCCTCAGAAGTCAGAGGGTGTTTGATTCCCCTGGAACTGGAGTTATGGATGGTTGTTAGCCTCCATGTGGGTGCTGCAAATCAAACCCAGGTCCTCTGCAAAAGCAGCCAGTGAGACACACAGACACACATATATATAAATAAATAAGTAAATAAATAGAAAATCTTTTTTTTTTTTTTAATGTGTAGAGAGGCTCGGGAAATGGTTCAATGGTTAAGAGCACTGACTACTCTTCAGAGAACCTGGGTTGGATTCCTGGCACCCTTGTCAGGTGGCTCACAACTGCCTGTAACTCCAGCTTCATGGGATCTGGTGCCCACTTATGGCCTCTGGGGCACCCACATATGTGCATGTACACACAACTAAAAATATTTATTTTGTTTTATGTGTAGCCTGACATTTTTTATTGAGAGTTGCAGTTTAACATTTGTACTTAGTCCCTTACTACTCACTGCTTTACTCCTAACTTCTATTTTTCTCTGTATTTGGTGTAGGGCACTGTTATGTTCCTCTGGTGATGAAAGTGAAGAGCAAGTACTACTGAAATCTGGAAATATAAAAGCTGTGCTTGGTCTGACAAAGAGGAGACTCGTTAGTAGCATTTGGACCCCTGGTGATCAGCAAGTACAAATCATAACATTCACAGAAAATGGAGGGTAAGAAAAGCATTGGTTGATCTTGACTATCAAATAAAGAAGCATTTTATCCCAGACTTCAGAGAAAGTGAATGGCTCGGATCTTATTTTTCTGTGCTATAGGTGTAGCAGGTGCTGCCTCAATGCCACATTACAGCCTAGAAGCAGGTTCAGAAGGTGGGAGGCAGGCATGGCAGGGAAGCCAGTGGAGTGGAGAGGATCAGCAAATGGAGTTTGTTCTCTCTCTGACTTTCTTTGAAATTACTACCTGTGTTTTAAATATTGGAAGCACCAGAAGGTTCTAGATTGTTTCCTTGTTCTGTATATTTGGTGTCTGTTGCTTCAATACCAACTAGATGCAAGCTACCTGCAGGCTTTCATTTCTCATGCCAAGACCTGCATGTCTGTTTAGTAACCATCTCAAAGATACGTCAAAGTCAACACGTGGAAACTTGAAGTAAAATCTTCTCTCTGCATACAATATCCTTATTTTATTTTACCTTTTTTTTACTTCAGTTCTGGGGATTGAACCCTGGACTTTATGCATACTAAGCATATTCTCTACCACTGAGCTACACTTATAGCCTGTTATACTTTATTTTATTTTTCTATCATTCCTAGTAACAGAGGCGGAGACCTTACTTATTGTTGTAGCTATTCCTGAACTGTTATGGTAATCCAGGCAAGAGACAAGTGACTACTTAAATTAAGAAACTGACTTCGAGTGGTGGTACACAGGTGTAATTCCAGCATTTGGAAGTTGTAATTTGGGTTTAGGTCAGTCTGGACTATGTAATGAATACCATGATAGTCTGGGCTACATAGCTGCATAACAAGACCCTGGCTCAAAACAGTCACCAAGAAAGTGTTGGTGGAAGGAAGCAGACAGAGTTATTAGAAATAAGACTACAAAGTCAGTAAGACTTGGTGATGTTTTTGAGTTTCATATGGAATATAAGGAGTTTCAGGTGCTGCAACATTTTTAAGAAGATAAAATGTTTAGAATACATGTTTTCTCTAATTTTTTGATATTTTTATTGTACGTAGTTCAGTAATATATGGAGGGGCTACGTAGAAAGAGCTTTGGTGCAAGATGTGTCTTTTAATACTTTTTAAATGCAGAAGCAAAGATGAACAGTTTTTGATGCCCCCTGATGAGACGATACTGACTTTTGCTGAGGTCCAAGGGATGCAGGAAGCTCTGCTTGGTACTACCATCATGAACAACATCGTGATCTGGTGAGCTCTTCTTATGCTGCATGTATGAGAATGTGCTTCTATTTTTACAGAGGACCCGGGTTGGGTTCCTAGCACCTGCATGGTAGCTAACAACCATCTGTAAGTTTAGTTCCAACAGGTCCAGTGCCCTCCTCTGTGGATATTACACAACATGGGTACACTTACATATTTGAAGGCAGAACACTTATACACATAAAACTAATTAAAAAATTTTTTAAAGATTTTCAGCATTCAGAGTTTGAACTGACTCAGTTTAACTGTTTACTAGGTCAAATAGCATTGGTATTCTTCAGAGGAACCTCTGTAAATTTAGTCTTACAATTAGGTGACAAGTTGACATTGACATTGTCACTTTCCCTAATCAAAGTAAATAAAATCTTTTAAAAGTAATAATTGAAAAAAGTACCAAATTAACATTCCCTAGCTACCGTCCCCATTCTTCCCTTTCTTGGAGAAGTGTTTTGGTTGGGGTTTTTTGTTTTGTTGTGTTTTAAAAAAACAATCTCACTGTGTAAACCAGGCTGGCTTCTAACTCACATCAGTCCTACTTCAGTTTCCCAAGTGCTAGGATTATAGATATGCACCACCCTATAGAGATCAGAGAACAAAGTTTTAGAAGTCAGTTCTCCGTCACCTTTATTTTTGAGATAGGGTGCCTGTCTGTCTCTGTCTCTGTCTCTCTCTTTCTTTCTATCTTTTTCCACTGAGAAAGGGTCTTGCTGTCTGACTGGCCTAGAACTTGCTGTATAGGCCAGGCTGGCCATAGCCTCACAGAGATCCATCTGTGTCTTTGAGCCTCTTCGAGTCTCTCTTGTTTCTGTTGCTACATCTAGTACTCCAGGCTAGCTGGCCCGAGAGCTTCTGGCTAATCCTCCAGTTTTCCTTACCATCTCATGTAGGAGTTCCGGGCGTACAGATGAGCACCATTGTAGCTGGCTTTTTATGTGAGTTCTGGTGTTTGAACTCAGGTCCTCAGGCTTGTATAGCAAACACTTTTACCTGCTGAGTCATGTCCCTGGCCTTCAAATGGCTTTTATTGTTGTTGTTGTCATTTGCTGAAGGTGTATTTCATCTTGATTAAGCTATATTCACTGAGAACTATCTTTCAACATTAAAAAGATAATTATGTGGGCAGGAGAGATGGTTTAGCAGTTAAGAGCACTGTCTACTCTTGCAGAAGATCTGAGTTTGAATCCTAGTACTTACATGGAAGCTAAGAACCAATCCTTAACTCCAGTTCTAGGGAATCCAACACCCTCTGTCCTCTACAAGCACTGTACAACATGGGTGCACTTTTATATATGCAGGCATAACAGGCATACACATAAAAATAAAAGGAAATTGTGTACAAGTCTCTGAAAGATACAGAGATGAATCAGACATGAATTCTTGTCTCAAGGCCCATAAAATCTAACCAGTAAATAAAATTTCACAATTCAGTGTGTACCACTCCAATACAATTTCTTTACAGTTCACATAGGGTCAAAATGGTGGTGGTTCAGACAAAATGCTTTGGGGAAAAATGCTTATTAAACTATAGAGCACATACTAACTTCTCTAGGTGATAAACCTATTCTGATATTTCTGATAGAACAAACCATGCCTATGGAAATTTTATGTTATTTTTTCATGTTTTTATATATAGTGCCTTGCCAAAGAAAATCCTGCATTTGTTGAATGCTACATCCTATTGTAGCATATAAAATGAGACACATAGGCAGTCCTACAGGTACTAAGCAGAGAGGAATGGCTGTGAAGGAATGTAGACAGGGAGAAAAGTCTAAATTGAGTTCTCACTGCTTGGAGGTGGGACATATCATACATGTGTGAATTGCTCCATAATGAGGCAGGCATTGGAAGGTGTAGAGCCAGGGAGGTATGCAATATGTCCTAAAAGTAGTGAGATTTCAGGAGAGGGAACAGTTGTTAATGATAATGCAACCCTTGATTCATAATGGTTATAAATGTCTCCAAAAGTACTCTTGTGGCTGAGAAGCCAAGGGAGAGTTTTCTGTCAGCACAGTGACCCAGAGACTCAGCACAGCTGAGGAGCAGTTCCAGAAAACGCTTTCCTTCCTTGTATTCACCCTCTTTCCTTTTTCCTTTTTTTTTTTAACTGCACTCGAGTCTTCTTGTGCTTGCTATTATTTTGGCCTACTTCTTATGTGAGTACATAAAATAGAGACGTAACTACAAATTGATTTTAGGTATAGTGTCTCACCCAACCAAGCTTGGTTATCTGGTCATTCTCTCCTATGGGAAACAGAAGTATAATGAAGGATCACAGGCTGGAGAGATGACTCAGCACATAAGAGAGCAGTGGCTTCTCTTGTAGAGGACCCAGGTTCAGTTCTCAGCACCCATATGAGACAATATATAACCTCCTGTAACTCCAGTTGCAGGAGGTCCAACGCCCTCTTCTGACCTTTGCTGGTACTGCACATAGGTGGTATGTGTGTGTGATAAGTGCTATAACTTAGAGCTGACTCCAATTCAAGGTAAAATGAATTCCTGGAAAACTCATGTTATTTGGAGAGATTTGCCCACAGTGTCTTAGCAGATTCAACCTAAAACTATCAAATTATTGATAAAATTAACCTCTTATTATACTTTTAGTAAAAGTACTTTATACTTTGTAAAGTATGAAGAAACAGCAGCTCTCTCCTAGTGTTTGATTTTTATCACTTTTCTAAAAGATGCTGTGATTAATAAAGAACATGATGTGTAGCAAGGCATGGTGGTACATACCTGTAATACCACTACCTGAGAAGCTGAGGCAGGAAGAGCACACATTTGTGCTTAGTCTGGGCTATATAATAAAGCATTGTCTCAAAAAAAAAATGTATGCTACGTGAAAAACAATTTTTGCTGGAAAAAATTGTGATAAGTTAATTTATTTTTGGCACCTAAGGAATTTAAAAACTGGCCAGCTTCTGAAAAAGATGCACATTGATGATTCCTACCAAGCTGCAGTCTGTCACAGAGCCTATTCTGAAATGGTGAGTGATGACCTGGGATGACTTTGTGTTTACTTGTGTTACCTGTTGTCTCTGGTGAGCAGGAACAGCAATCAGTATGTCCTCCCTGTTGTCCTTTTTTTCTGTTTGTTTTGAGACAAGGTCTCATGTAGCCCAGGCTGGCCTAGAACTCCCTGTGTATGGAATGAGGTGACTTTGAATTCCTGATCCCCTGCTTCCACCTCCTCAGTGCTGGGTTTAGAGGCCTGCACCACCACACCTGGCTAGCTTTTGCTGGGGGTGCTGGCATGCTGGCAGGCACTCTACCGACTCTGCCACATTCCCAGCTCTGTTTCTTCTTTTTTAAAGTTAATGAATGAAAATAAGTGTTGGTACAATATGATTATTTAAATTATCTGCTTGCATGACTTAAAGGCAAATATTTATTCCCAGCTATGAATTCTGTACTAAAAATACTATTGTTTGTTTTCAGATTTGACTCCTAACGACCTTTTTGTTTTGTTTTCAAGTAGTCTCCCTGTCTCAAGAAATCGGGGGCATGGGGGTCTCACTATATGGCACTGGTTGGTTTAGAACTTGAGTAGTCCTTGCTGGCTTCAAAGGTGCCATGTTCTCCAGCTTAGCCTCTTAAGTGCTGGGATTAAAGGCATGCATCACATATCCAGCTCCAACCAGTTTTTCCATAAGTGAATTATGATATGAATGGAGACTCAGGGTGAGCAAATGGTCCTACACATTTTTCTCTTCATCTTTGATGTTCTTACATAGAAACACAGTTACTTAGCTACTGTGTTACTATACATAGCTAACAGTCTAGTTTGGGCATCTGAGCAGGATGAAGGTAACTGTTCGGGCAAGAGGAGTGGCCTCATGACTACTGTTAAAGGATGAGCAGGACACTGGTAGCAAGCCCAGCTCTTGAGTAGCTTATCTTGACTAGCGTCAGTGAGTGATGATCTGGGATGACCTTGTGTTAACTTGTGTTACCTCTTGGTCTCTCCAGTGAGCAGGAACAGCAATCAGTATGCCCTCCCTGTTGTCATTTCTTTCACAATTGGATGGCAATGTGGCTTTGTTTTTGTTTTGAGACAAGGTCTCATATAGCCCAGCTAGAACTCCCTGTGATGGAATAAGGTGACTTTGAATTCCTGATCCCCTGCTTCCACCTCCCAGAGGTTCTGAATGCACAGGATGCACCTTTCCCTGGCCTAATGGAATCTGTGGAATTAAGCAAGTTATATGATCTTAGTAAATCTGCACAAAAATCTTGAGCCAAGCATTTTTAATCCTTTAAATAAAAAGACTGAATTTGTTTCTAGAATTTACCTATTATATATCTAAGTCATTTGTGTATTTTGTTTATAGCATTAATATTTGATACTAAAAGATTTAACACAGAAATAGGTTAGATAGCCAGACTTTGTGGTACATACCTATAATCTGAGCATTTGGGAGGTAGAAGCAGTAGGATCAGTATTCCAAGGCCAACCTTGGCAACATAATAAATTCAAGGCCAACCTGGGCTATGTGAGATCCTGACTCACCCCAAAAAAGGAAATACATAGGTTAGTCTGTATTTGTAGTTTATCTTTAATTTTTTTATATTTTCTTTCCTGGAAATTGACTCCTATACTTTCCACATGTTAGGCAAGCACTCGACCACTGAACCCCAGTTATTCTAGAAATGCGTGAAATAGGAATGAAGCTGCTGAATGGTCCCATTTTTCTCTGTCTTACTCCAAAGGAAACAGCTTTCGATGTATAATGTTCATTTGTACATGCATGTGTGCAAACACAGGCACACAAAGAAGTACTACTCAAACCTGTCATTTTAAAGCAGAGGGAGATCTTAAACAGATTTCCCACACAAACAACCACAGATGATGGTTTCTTTTTCATCACTCTCAGTGTAATACCAGTGTCTGGGTTTTAAAGAGACTTATTGTAGGTGACCTAAGAATCCAGTCTCCACTACAGAGATTGCTTTTATGGGAAATGTGTTCTGATTTTTCAGTTTACAAATGAGTATTTTCAACTTCAGGACTCCCTGTCCACATCTGTGTAACCTCCTTCCCTGCTCCATCCTTTTCCTGAATGGCTGGCAGGCAATGTAGTATCTGAAGTATAGGAAGTTGATGGGTCAGCTAGACTCTGCAGAACTGGCTGAAAACATACAGGGAGCCTTGTGCTAGGGGAGCCTGAAGGCAGTGTGGACATACTGAGCAAAGTGAAACCAAGCCTGCATATTGAAGAGCCTGCTCATTGTCCCTTTACTCTGGGTTTTGTCTTTGCCAAACATACTCTTGGTGATCTGAATGGTTATTTTTCTTCTAAATCAGGGGCTCCTGTTTGTTGTTCTGAGTCATTCTTGTGCAAAAGAGAGTCAGTCATTTGGAAGCCCTGTGTTTCAGCTATTGGTGATTAATCCTAAGACAACCCTGAGTGTGGATGTGTTGCTGTACTCTCTCCCTCAAGGGCAGGCTGGAAGGTAAGTGTGTAACTGCTGTTCAAGGGGTGTAGTATCTTGGTGCACACTGTGCAAATACAAAAGCTAGGTATTTTTATGTCACTAGAATAAATGGAACATGTGCAATACTGTCGATCATAGTAAAGCTGTTAAATAAAGCTCACATGTAGCACAGTGGTAGAGCACTTGTCTGGTGTGCATGGGGCCCTAGGTTCAAGGTTCTTACTACTGGGCCAATGAGATGGCTCAGTGATTAAAAGTGCTTACACAAGCCTCATGATCTGAATTCAATCCCTAGATGCCAGAACCAGCCAGGGTTCAACGGGTCTCGACTTGGGGGGTGAGGATGAGAAAAGAAAGAGACAAGAGAAAGATGCAGGAGGGCTCCCAGTCAATACTGAGCAGCCTCAATTTATTTTTTCCCCAAGTTAATATACATTTTCTCCATCCTTATTTTGTTTATACAAGAACATGAGAAAGTGGAGGTATTTTTCCTTGAGACATACTGAAAACAAAGACTAATCATATCTCACCTCACCAACACTTTGAACCCAGCTTCTAGGCAGTATGCCTGCGGTAACTGCTTATACAAGTATAGCACATATGTTTAACTCTTTCTTGGCTCCCTGCACCTAGAACCTATTGTGGAAGGAGAGAACCAACTCCTGAAAGTTGTCCTCTGACCGTCATGTGTGTGCCATGGCATGTGTGCACCTGCACTTATAGGCACACATTACACACACATACACAAAATAATAATTTAATATTTTTAAAAATCCCCTTGCCAATGTGGTGGTTCACACCTTTAATCATAGCATTTGGGTGGAGAGGCAGGCAGGATCACTAAGATCTGAGGCCAGCCTGGTTTACATAGTAAGTTCTTGGCCAGCTGCAGCTACAGAGAGATCCTGTCTCAAAAGTAAACTAAACTGTGAGCTGAAAAGATGGCTCAACAGTTAAGAGCACTGGCTGCTCTTGCAAAGGACTTGGGTTTGGTCCCCAGCTTCTATGTGGCCAGTAACAGCTGTCTGTAACTCCAGTTCCAGGGCACCCTACACGACATTGCATCACACAGGTGCCCTCATGTCCATACAGGCAGTGCACTCGTATCCACAAAATTAATAAATAAAATATTTAAAAATAAACAAATCCCCACTGTTGAGAAAAAATGGAGCAAGTGCTGATTAAAGTTGAATCAAATCCCAGATTCCCTATATCCTGATTTCTTACCAGTATGAGGTTAGACAGATTTTTCTTTTTGTTTTCTTTTTATTTATTTTTACTTGTTTATTTTTCAGTGCTCCATCTGGTGCATGCCAGGCAAAAATCCAACCACTGAGCCACATCCCCAGCCCTAGATGTTTTGGTTGTTTTGTTTTGTTTCAGAGTATTCAGCAGCAGAAGAGATGGCTCTGCAGTTAAGAGCACTTACTTGCTGGTCTTGCAGAGGACCTGGATTTGGTTGCCAGCTAACTCCAGTTCCAGAAGATCCAACACCCTCTTCTGGCCTCCAAGGGCATTGTATGCACTTGGTTCTCTTAAATACATGGAGGCAAAATACTCATACACATAAAATAGAAATAAAATATAAAGAAAGGAATATCAACTTTATTTTTTTTAATATATTCAGTTCCTATTTTTTTCCCTAAAAGAAAATGTTTTAACTACAAAATATGAATGTTCTCTACTAAAACTTAAAAGGCAGGATTAAGAATGTAGCTTTGTGGTAGAATGCTTGCCTAGCACACACAAGGCCCTTGGTGCAATCCCTGGTACTACGAAAACAAAACAAAACTTAGAAGCTGGCCTTTACCTCAGTGGTAGCTCATTGCCTAGCAGGCACAAGAGCCTAGTTTGATAGCCCAGCACCACAAAAAAAGTTGCTTCTCGCCTGTAACCCTTAGGCAGGAGAGTTACAGGTTCAAGGCCATCCTTAATTACATAACAAAACCCTGACTGAATAAAACCAAAAAACTAAAGTGAAAAGCCTTGCAATTTATGTTCTTTAATAAGACCTAAACTAGGCCTGGAAACATTACTTAGCAGTTATTTGAACATTCTGTTCTGGCAGAGGACTTGAATTCAGTTGTCAGGCAACTCACAGCTACCTGTAACTCCCAACTGCAGGGGGGATTTGATGCCTCTCACTTTTCTTGGCACCTGTACTCATGTGAACACACCCATACACAGACACATACACACATAGTTAAAAGTAAAATAAACCTTAGGGCTGAAGAGATGCCTCAGTAGTTAAGAACACTGGCTGTTCTTGCAGAGGACCTGAGTTTAGTTCCCAGCACCCTGATGGTGGCTAGCAACTGTCCATAACTCCAGTTCAAGAGGATCTGTCATCCTCTTCTGACTCCTGCAGGTATTTCATGGCACTGGTGTAATTACATACATTAAGGCAGAATACTTGTAAAAATGAAAATAACATCTTAACAATAATAAAATAAATATTTGAAAAATAACTGTTAAATGAATTCTAGGAAGATGTCTCAGTTTGATCTGACTTAGCCTTCACTGTGCAGTTATTTATCTACTAATGAATATTTAGCTACTGACTGATACCAATGGCACAGTGATTGGCATCCTTAGTTTTTAACTGTATAGAGCTTTTACATTATTAGGTGGCTAAGCAACATCTGAACGTGTAAGTCCTGAAGACTATTTTTTTATTTTTGTTTTTTTTTTAATGTGTATGAGTGTATTGTCTGCATGTGTATAAGTGCGCTATGAGTGCACCTGTGTCATGCAATGCCTGCAGAAGTCAGAAGAGAGCCTTGGATTCCCTTAGAACTGGAACTACGGATGGTTGTTAGCCTCTGTGTGGGTGCTGGGGATTGAACCCAGGTTTTCTAAATGAGAACTGATCTATCTCTCCAACCCAACACTACTTTTTCTGAGACAGGGTCTCACTATGTAGCCCTGACTGGCCTAGAATTCACTATGTAATCTAAGCTGGCCTAGAACTCAAAGAAATCCTTCTGTCTCTGTTTCTCTGATGCTGAGATTAAAGGTATGTACCACCATGCTTAGCCTTAGAAGTTACTTTTAGTGTTAGGAATTAGTAGGAAAAACTGAAATTTTTATAGCTAGTAGCCAGACATGGTGGTGCACACCTTTACTCCTGGCACTCAGGAGGCAGAGGCTTGAGGATCTCTGTGAAATCAAGACCAGCCTGATATCTACAGTGAGTTCCAGGACAGCCAGAGCTACCCAGTGAGACCCTGTCTCAAAAAAAATGTGATATATAAGACTACTAAGTCTAGCTTTAATAACTCCCAAGGATAAGAAACCTTAAGAGCCACAATATATGATTCTTTGGATCTTGTGGCAAACTTGCTTGTTGTAAAAGACTTCTTCTGTGTTAAGGTAGCCAGCTTTTCTGCAGATGTTCTAAACAAGAATCTCAGAATATACTGGACTTGCTTTCTTAGATGTGAAAAGAGAAGCATAGTTATTGGCCATGGCAGGAGGAAAGAGATAGCTAATTTGTTAAGCATTTCCTTTGTCACTTTTTGTTAAGATTTTTTGGTTGGTTTTTTGTTTCATTTCTTTGTTTTTGGTTTCTTTTGAGACAGAGTCTCCTTGTAGCCCCAGCTGGCCTGGAACTTGCCATGTAGACCAGGCTGGCCTGGAACTCAAAGAGATCTACTTGCCTCTGCCTCCTGAGTACTAGGACTAAAGGTGTGCGCCACTATGCACAGTTTGTTTAGTTTTTTGAGATTGCATCTCCCTATGTAGCTCTGGCTGTCCTAAAACAATGTGGACCAGGCTAGCCTTGAACTCGAAGAAATCCAGCTGCCTCTGCCTCTGCCTCTGCCTCTGCCTCTGCCTCCACCTCGTAGTGCACCCCCAGATCCAGCTCTTTTGTCACTTTTTAAACCTATTTGCCCTGAAAGTCAATCTGTTGCCAGTCTTACAGAAGCATCTCTTAGTCTCTCTAGCCTAATGTATCAAAATACTAACAACTTGGTAGCTTATACATAATAGATGTTTGGGCCTTAAGATGACTCAGGGATTAAAGGCTCTTGCTATTCAAACCTGGTGTCTTGAGTCCCATCCCTGAGGCCCACATGGTAGGAGGAGAAAACTAACTTCTACAAGTTTTCCTCTATCCCCCCATGCACACACATAAGTAAAATGTAATTTAAAAATTTTACATCATACATATTTCTTTCTTGAAGTTCCAATGTAAGATGAAGTGCCCACAAAGTCACTGCTCCACGGAGCACGTCTCCTCCCTCCTCCTCCTTGCTTGCATTTTCTCATTTCTTTACTTGGCAGAAAGAATAGTGTAGTTCAATGGGACTTCTTTGATAGGAGCACAAAGTTCTTCAAAAACAGTATTATTTCTTTTCTTTCTTTCTTTTCCTTTTTTTTTTTTTTTCCGACAAATTCTCCCTGTCCCCAGCTGGCCTGGAACATACTATGTAGATCACCCTGGTCCCAGTGTCACAGAGATGCACCTATCTCTGCCACCTGAGTGCTGGGATTAAAGGTGTGTACCACCACACTTGGCCCATGTGCCAAGCTTTTAAATGAGCTGTTTCACTCTTCTTCACAACAGTGTTATGAAGTAGATGCTCTTGCTGTCCCTATCTTACTGATGAGGTTAATCTGCTTAAGGTCACACAGCACTTATATTGTTAGAATTCAGTCCCAGGGGCAGACTGCAGGGCCTTTGTCCTTTTATTTTTTTGTTTATTATTTTTATGTTTATTGTGTGAGTGTGCTGATGCACACATGTGGAGGTCAGAGGACAACTTGTAGGAGTTGGTTTTCTTCTTCCACTACATGGGTTCTGAAGATCAAACACATGTACATTTTTAACAAACAGATATAAGAAAACAATTTTTAATGGTAGAGCCTAACATGTGCAATGCCCTAAGTTCAATCTCAGGACTACCAAAAAAAAGGGGCAACCAGATTTCTGCCTCATGATTTTGGAGGAGATATATATGCCCAAAATATGGAAGTAAGATAATCTCATATAGTAAAAAGTGCTAAGATAAAAGCAGATAATATAACAAAGAGGGAGTGTGTGTGTGCACCTGCCTGTGTATACACCACCTCACATGACTCATTGGGTATGGACCTAATATGGCAGTGACAGGCCTGATTGATTAGTTCCTAGCCATGCTATGCTATGCTGTGGGGCTAGAGCCCTCCAGAGAGACAAAAAGAATCAGTCACTCAGATGAGACTTAGTGTGAAGAAAGGAGAAGGTGGGCCACTGAGCATTCACAGTGGCAGCAGTTCTGACAAATTCTTGGGAGCAGGGTGTTTGTTTTAAGCTTTTGGGGGAGACTCAAGGGATGACAGGGTCTCACTCTGTAGCCCTGTCAGGCCTCAAACTCCAAGAGATCCACCTACCTCTGTCTCCCACGTGCTGGAATTAAAGGCATGCATCACCATACCTAGCATTTTATTTTGTTGAGATGAAGTTTAGGGATGAGCCCTATGTCATGGCAAAATGAAGAGTCAGTTTTCTGTCATGTGGGTCCCAAGGGATCAAACTCCAGGTCTTTTGGCTTGACAGCATGCAGCATGTGCCTTTGTCCACAGAGCCTCTGGGCCTGTTAAAGTGTTTTTTGACCCATGATCTGAATTGTCTCTTCTCTTCTTCCCTCAGGTTCCTGGAAGGGGATGTGAAAGATCACGTTGCGGCAGCAGTCCTGACTTCTGGGACAATTGCTGTTTGGGACCTGCTTATGGGTCACTGCACTGCTCTCCTCCCACCTGTCTCTGACCAGAATTGGTCTTTGGTTAAATGGTCATGTACAGATTCTCACTTGCTGGCTGGACAAAAAGATGGAAACATATTCATATACCGTTACTCATAAGAGGAAAACACTGTTTTCTGGATATTTTGCCTGTTATTTTTTTTAATACTAAAATATCTAGAATGACAATGTAATTACATTGCATCCTGACAAACATACTTTTTATTCTGATGGTGGTGGCACAACTGATGATGAATATCTGTTTACACTCACTTTGAAATTAATGGTTTAGGTTAATTTTTATAATTCCCCAGATTTGTACATTTCCTATTAAAGATGTACATAACCTGTAAATGTTAATAAATTTTATTTTGATACATTCTGCTTGGCATATTCTATTTTTCTGCTTTATTCAGATCATTTTAAAAAATAAGAATTGCTTTTTTTTTAATTGCTTGGGATATAGCTCTGTCAGGAAAGAGCTTGTTGTGGACCTTAGTTCAATTCCCAGGGGAAAAAAAACTGGGCTTGGACAACTTTTAATCCTAGCTTTCGGAAGGCAGAAACACGTGGATTTCTTAAGTTCAAGGCTACCCAGTCTACATACCGAGTTCTAGACCAGCAAGGGCTACATGGTGAGATCCTGTCTAAACAAAAACAAAACAAAAAATTGGGCATGGTGGTGTACATTTGTAATCATAGCACTAGAAAGTCACAAATAGATGGATCCCTGGAGCTCACTGGGCAGCCACCCTAACCTCATTGGCAAGTTAAAGGCCAGTGAGAAACCCTGTCTCAAAAAAAAAAAAAAATAGTAGATGTCCTTTGGCCTCACATGCACTCATGTATACACACGCAGACACAAAAAGAACTAGAATATTGATAATCTTTGTATAATAAGAATAAATGCCATGGGCCTGGAGGGATGGCTCGGCAGTTAAGAGCACTGACTGCTTTTGCAGATGACCCGGGTTCAATTCCCACCATCCACATGGCCGCTAACGACCATCTATAAGTCCAGTTCCAGAGTGTCCAACACCCTCTTCTGACCTTGTTAGGCATTGCACGACACTGGTGCACTTACACACTTGCAGGCAATGCAGTCATACACATAAAATTAATAAAAATTTTAAAAATAATTATCAGCTTAGTACTTATTTAAAATTTTCTTAATTTGAGGATTTCCAATGTATTTGGTCACACCCACCCTGACCACTTTCCCCTTGTTTATTTCATTTGTGTGTATGTGCTGTGATGTGCAGGTGAAATCAAAGGTCAATTTGGTTCTCTCATTCCACCCTGTGGGACCTGGGAATTGAACTCAGGTCTTTAGGCCTGATGAGGCAGCCATTTTTTTTTTTTTAACAATTTCTCTACATAGCCCAGGCTGGCCTCAAATTCATGATCTCTTGTCTCAGACTCCAAGTGCTAGAATCTTAAGTATGGACTACCATGGCCACAATATATATATTATTTTGTATTTTGAGACGGGGCTCCCTGTAGTCCCAGCTGGTCTGGAACTTAACCAGGCTCCAGGCTAGTCTCTATCTCGCAGAGATCGCTTGCTTCTGCCTCCTGAGTGCTGGTATTAAAGGTGCATCCCACCAAGCCCAGCTTTTTTTTTTTTTTTTTTTTTTCCCAGACAGGGTCTCACTCTAGCCCTGGCTGGCCTGGAATTCACTATGCAGAACAGGTTGGCCTCAAACTCATGGAGATCTGCCTGCCTGTGTCTCCTGAATGCTGGGTAGTAGTTCTAATTCAGAAACTCAAGACCATTCTCAGCTACACAGAAAGTTTGAGGTTGCTCCATGAGATCCTATCACAAAAGGTGGGGAGTGGGGGGAGGGGGGTAGGATGACGGAAGCAATGAGACACTTGATATTTAAGAATGAACTTGAAAATGCAGTAAAAGTATCTCTAAAGTAGGAGTGCTAAAAATTGGTTTTGTATCATTTTTAATAAATATTTCTGAGAATAAGGTCCTGCTTCTACCTGCTGAGTGTATGCTGATGTCTGTTCATGATCCCAGCGCTCAGTAAGTGGAAGCAGGAAGATCAGGAGTTCAGAGTCATCCTTAGTATATACTACATTGAAGCAAGCTTAGGATACATAAGACCTTATCACAAAAAGAGAGAGGGAGGGAAAGAGGCCAGGAAAAGGAAAAAAAGAAAACTCCAGTGGAAGAAGTAGGCATTCTAGTTCAGTAATGACTGAACACATACTTCACATAGGAAGTATAAAATGTTTGTTTGGCCCCTGTCCTGGAAAGGTACCCAGTTTCTATAGGGAAAGACATAAAGCTAAGTACCTTGTTGTGTATTTAAGGGATTAGTTCCTGTGCTGCTATGGAAACTTAAAAGCCGGGCAGTTAGCACAACCCTGGAATGCTCGTGGAGAATGACAGCAGAACTTCACAGGTGATGAGGAAGCAAAGCATTCCAGGAAGAGAGGACAGAGTAGTGTCAATTACAGATGACTCAGTATTAGGGAATGGAGGTGAGAATCAGTAACGGTAGCCAGGGGTCCTGTGCAGTTTGTGATGAGCTTGGCCTTGTCTCTGTAGGTGAGAAAGAAGCTGAGCAGAAAGAAGATAAGGTTCTGCTCTGCCTACAGAGAGTAATAGATCCATGGAGGCCGCAAGTAGAGGCAGGTAAATGGTCTTGGCGGTCTGACCTGCAGCAGAGGCAGTGTTGAGTGAATAGTGGAGCTCAGGTGACTTGGAAGCAATGGGCAGGATATACCTGATTAGGTAGGAAAGGAAGCAATCCTAAAATTCTGCCTTAGTACGTGACAGTGTCAACAACTGAAATAGGCAAAGAGAAAAGAATTCATCTGAGTCATCCAAAAACCAATGTTTAGTAAGTGCATATAGGATTGAGGGTGAGAGAAGAAGCCAGGGCTTTCTCACCGATTTTTGGAAGACCCTCCCCCTTTGTTCTTTAGCGGCCTGCTGACCTTATTCCTACCTCAAAAGGCATGGCTTTCTTTCTCTTTTCTCTCTGCCTCCAGGCAGCTGTCAGGATTTACAGCTTGTCTGCCCTGTTTTTGTTTTTCTCATACTTTAATAAAATATTCCTTGGACTTAAAAACAAAACAACAAAAAAGTTACCTGTCTATTGTGCAAAGAGATTTTTTTTAAAATTGAGGATGGTTTTTAAATCATTTGGATCTAAAATATTAGGTAAATTTTAACAAAAACTGGGAATTGGGTGAGGGCCCGGGGAACAAGGAAGTAAAAGCAAAGCTTCTTCTGGGACCTGGTACCACATGGCCTGAGTCCTCTCCCCTGCTTTTTCACAAATGATCACCTCAAGTTTGTAAGGTGTGAATGAGACCCCCAACAGTTTTGGACTCTGGAAGAAACCTGGAGTCAGAGCTTATCTAAGCCTTGCAAACCGGTTCCAGATCCCAAATTCCTTGGCAGATAAGCAAGGAATTCACGAACAGCTCTGGAAAAGGACTACTTCCTGGACAGAAGCTTGTCTGAAACATCAATCAGATGTCATGGCAACCCCCCTCCCCTAAAAGCCAGGAGGGGACTGAAGGTTTAAAAGGTTTTGAGGACTTGGACAACGGGCTTGTACTTTTGGGGCTTGTGCTTGGGCTTGTGCTTCTGAGGCTGGTGCTTCTGCTTCTGCTGCTTGTGCTTCTGCTGCTGCTGGTGCTGTGCGGCCAGCCCGGTTCCCCGGAGCCCCAGCCCCAAGATGGGGGTGAGGGGGCTAGCGTTTCTCCACTCGTGGGTGCGGAGGAGCTAGTCCCATCTGGTCTTCTCTCAATAAAGTCGGGTCCTGTTAGCTGCCAGCGGAGTCCGGTCCCTTCTGTCTGCTGCGTCTCTCGAACCCTGAACCTGACAAAGTTCTTACAGGGAAGGTCAGTTAGAGTGTGGTCTGAGAGCTTCCCAATACTCCGCCAAAGAAATTCCTTAACTGGAAAAAAATGTATAAGGCTCAAGATCCTTAAGCAAGAGAAGACCAGTGAGAAGAGCTCTCACAGAGAACATACCCAGGACACAAGGTATGTTAACCACGTACTGAATGAGTTCCAAAATTAGTGGTCTAGTTGCTAAATTAGGATGGAAGCAAACCTCTTTGGAAGGTAAAGATTGAAGTGAATGTTTATGCGCCTGATCAATGCACCTCAGGGAACACTGCCTGGTCCAACACAGCACAGACTCCTGACAAGAAAGGTTCCTGGAATCCAGAGCAATGGTACTGGCTTCAGGTTCTAGGACCTGTAACAGCTTGAGCTCTTGGTGCTGACAGTGCACCTCAAACCTCAGCTTGCAAGAGTCTAGTAGCTGTTTAACCAAACAATGGCTCTTATCTGTAAAGCCAAAGTAAGTACAGTCAAGACATGAAATAGTGGAGAAAAATGTATTGCCTGCAAAAGACAAGGAGAGCAAGGGGCTATTCCTAAAAGAAGTTATTCATTAAAAACAGAAAGCAAGGAATTACATTCAGTGAGCCTGTGTACATTCCCACAGGGGCTGGCCCACTCTTAAGCATGCTGTTGAGTACACTTTCTGAGCATACTCAGTTTAAGTAAAGATGCTAGACACATTTTGTTGATGTTTTGTTTGGTTGGTGTTTTTTTGTTTGTTTTTTTGTCATTTTGAAACAGGGTCTCCCTATAGCCCCAGCTGGCCTGGAACTTACTATGTAGACCAAGCTGACCTTGAACTCACAGAGATCCACCTGCTTCTGCCTCCCGAGTGCCGGGATTAAAGGCATGGGCCACCACACCTGACTAACACTAGACACAGTTTTAAAACATGCTTAGCATAAGGTCATGGAGCACATATTTATAAGATGAATGTGATGGACAGGAATGCCTCTGGACATGATCATCTTGAACCATGAAGTTTTAGCTGAAAAGACATTTTGAAGGTACATGGATGCAGGAATTTGCCCCCAAAGTGCCTTCCTTAGTGGTTAGTGAGGGCTTCTCCAGAGAACTGATATTTGTCCATTTTTGTTTGCTATATTATTTAGATATTACCAAGTCTTCTGTTTTTATAGTGTTGGAACTGAACCTGGAGCTTTGAGCATACTAGGCAAATTCTCTACCACCTCTACTATCAAACTTTAAATTTGTTTTATCATGCTTCCACATTTAGTGATCATTTGACACATAAACACACATGCAATATGCTTGTTCCTGTTTTTGAGAGATAGGATCTTGTGTAGTCTAGGCTAACCTCCATGAAGGAGAACAGCAAAGAAGAGGTTAAAAGCAGATGTAAATAAAGTCCAAACTTCACTTGAAAACAAGGATGTTTAATGAACTGGGTGGAAAACCGCCCTCTTTAAGTTCAAAACACTCCTACAAATGATGATGACTATTAGATTAGAAATAGGACATTTGTTAACTAGTACAGGATGACTGGTTTTTCTTCTGTTTACTAAAATGCTTAAAAGAATCCTTGTGTTCCTTAAAGTTTATTGATTAACTGTAAAAGATTCATCACCTTGTGTGTGATCAATACTTGACTAATGTCCATCATTTTCGTATATTCCTGCACCTACTTCCCTGTAGTAACCCTAAGATTTGACTATATAAGATTGTAGAATTCTGTAATAAATCTCTCATGTCCAGCAGACATTTGAGTCCTTTGCCTTGCTTCATTTTGTTGTTCACCAGCTGAACTGGGTCTTCCACTTCGATTGCAAGATTCTTCTGCCTTAGCCTCCGGAGCAGTTGGATTCCCAGGCTCCAGCAACCGCATCTAGCCACTAATCTCAAATCTATTATTATCACATTCATATTTTGTACTGAGTTTTCAGTCTATTAAAAAACATTTCAGGGCATAGCAGTGCACCTTCCAACACTCAGGAGGCAGAGACAGATAGATCTCTGTGAGATAGAGGTTGGTTTGGTCTACATAAGGAATTCCAGGTCAGTGGAGCTATAGGGAGATCCTGTCTCAAAAAAAATCTTGATGCTATATTAGAATCTGAATCTGGAATCTAAATAATTTTTTTTGAGACAGGTTCTCACGACGTAACCCTGGCTGGCGTGGAACTCACTGTGCTAGCCTCAAACTCTGAGCTCTACCTGCAGAACCTCTCCAGTGCTAGGATTAACGGTGTGCACCTCCGTGTTCAGCCAATTTTTAAAATTTATTTTATGTGTATCAATGTTTTGCCTATATGTAAGTAAGTTCACCACGGTGAGAAACCAGAAAGTATCGAATCCCTTGCAACTGGAGTATTACAGCCGTGAGGTTGCTGGGAACCGAACTGAGTCGTCAGCAAGAGAAGCCAATGCTCTTAAGAGTAAAATCATTCCCTGCCAATTGTTTTTAAACAGATATATTTTAGAACATTCAGAGAAGAAATAACTTCCTTTCCTAAATCAATGAGTGTTTAGAGATAGGTGGCATCTGCGCAGTAGCCCGCACAAACCTAGGTGGCAGCTGTGCCACCGGGAGCCGCCAGAGGCCGCCAGCGCCTGCGATGACCCCCAGCGCCCCTGGAAGGCTGCGGCGCAGTGCATCCTGGGTAGGCGCAGCCATGGCGGCTCGTGTCCTTTCGGCCTGTGTCCGCCGCCTGCCGGCGGCCTTCGCTCCACTGCCCAGGCTTCCCCTGCTCGCCCTCGCCCGGCCGGTGAGCACCACTCTGTGCCCCGCGAGGGCCCGGACGAGGCCTGGGGCTCCGCAGCCGGCCTCGGCGCTCGCGCAGGTGACTGGCGGTGACTTTGGCGGGGTGGTCAGGGGTCAGGGCCCGGTTGGGGGAAGGGCCGCGGCCGGCTGCACAGCTGCTGCAGGTGACCTGGCGTGCACGGCTCGCTGCACAGCCCCGCCGCTTGACAGGTTCGTTTGCCCCCTGTCGCGAGTCCTAGTGACCGCGATTGTAAGAGTACAGCACGTCGGCCAACTCCACCTGCAGAGTGCAATGGCAATGAGGAGAGTAGAGCACTTGCTGCGGCCGCTGTTAATTGCCGTGATGATTACGCCGGTCACTTTCTAGGAAAAGCTCAGGACCGGGTGCGCAGAGGAAAGCCCCCTGCCTACAGTCTTCTTCACAGTACTTCTTACTAGGTTTCTGTCTAGGTTTTTCTCTTGTGGCACCTTTTGCCTGTTTTGGGGCCTTCTGGAAGTAAGGAAAGGTACAAGTCGCGTGCACATCTATAGGTGCCAGAGTGCGGCTGAAGTCGGTGAGGGCGTGATTTTCAACCCCAGCGGCCCTGTGCGTGGGTAGCATTCAAAATATACCTAACAGTCTTCCCACTTCCCTTGATTTACTTTTCTGGGCTCGGGCCCTGGCATGGTTTTGTAAGTGCTTTCATGTGACCCTTGAAGTGCATCCAAGATCAAGGACTACTATAGAATAAACTCTCGGGGCCAAGTTGAGAAATACCTTTTCATACTCAATAACCTTCCTGTCATAGTGGATTCAGTCACACCAGCATTTCAGTATTCTGCAAAAATGTGAAGTGGTATCCTGTCTGTAGATTGTTTCTCAAACTTAGTTGTGCATACAGATCATCGATGTTAAAATACAGACTCTGATTAAATAGGTCTGGAAAGTTTTCATTTCTGGTATTCGGTCCAGCTCTATCTGTTGGTGGTCCTTGGACCATCCTTTGAACAGGATGGTGCTTGAAGATGTTCCATTACCTCTGCCTGGTCTATGTAGACGGCAACGGAACCATTTCATGTATGAGTACAAAGTGGCTTTGACTGAGTCCATTCATACATGCAGACAGACAGTTGTATCCTAGGTCTTAGGCTGGTTGTTGAGGAAACAGATAGTAAGCAAGGTTTGTTGAAGGAATAATAGAAACCTCTCCACCCACTCGCTCAGGTTGACTTAATTGAAAAAATGTGAGAAGTAGAAAGCATGGTTGGCTCTGAAGCTTCTGTCTAGAGCCCCAGATGGTGGAGAGGGAGTAAAGGTTTGTAAGGAAAAGTTTTCACAATGTGTAGGGTTTGTTTCAAACAACTGACTTTGGGGTGTTTAGGATCCTGAAGTGGGCAGTGTGCAGGTTATAGAGGTGGCCTTTTAAAGCTCTTTCCTTAAACAGAGGGCCTCGGTGGAGCAAGATGGATTCTAATGGAAGCTTATCAGTTTGAATAAATAGGCCAAAGAAGAGTCATTGCAAACAGTGCCTTCTGTGATGTCTAGAGACTATCTGTGTCATGTGTAATTACTGTGAGTTTTGAGAAAGAATACCACCGCAGACAACCCATGTTGGCTATAGAGAAGCTATACATTCCTTGGGTATGTATTTGCTCTACCCCCCATTGGGCCATGCAGTTTTTCACTAATATTTGACATTTGTTAAAGATTCAGTAGGAAGAAAGATAATTTCTGAAACTGCCAGCCGCTTACTATTTCCTGCTGCAAATTAAGAAAATCAACAAAGCACTTATCTAAATCTAGCCACAGTTTAGAGTGTGGTATCTGGATATTAATTTAGAATAGTTTATTCTTAAAGTCTGTCAGGAAACAAATGAACTTTGTAAAAGAATCGGGAATCAGGAATTGTCAAAAGGAAAACGTTTTTCTTCCTGAGTTTCTAGAATGAGGTGATTATATTAGGCAATCCATGTTAAGTGATGATGCCTACCTCCCTGTAGGCGCCCATGATCACATGTTTTGGGGAGGACAAGCTCAAACGTGAAGTTGAAGAATCCTTTGTGTCTCTATTGAATTTTCCAGAAGGCGCATGGTGATTACCGTCATCTGCCTACTTAGGTATTTATTATTACAGAGGACGTCTCCAACGTACCTGTGTGTCGGTAGTATTTTCCAGGCAGGAATTAAAATAGCTGAAAAATAACCCAGTTGCTATTTGGTCTCCAACCTCTCAAACGAGCGTTACTCTTGGTAGGTGTTCATTTTCCTTTTTTTAAATTCTAGTTAATTTGGAAGACTGAGAATATTAACTAGAGGTATCAGAAGGAAACAGAATAACTGTGGATGTTTAATTTTATTTAAACAGGTTTTTAGTCACAGAACATAAAGAGGGTAGAAGCTTTTTTTTTTTTTACTTGACATTCTTTCCAGTTCATAGGTGTGCTAGGCTCAACGGGTAAGTGCAATCAATAAAGCAAACCAAGGAACTGGAGAAATGGCTTATCAAGAGCACTGGCTGCTCTTACAGAGGACCAGCGTTTGGTTCCCAGCATCCACATGGCAGCTAATAACTGTTTGTAGCTCCAGTTTCAGGGGTTCTGACACCCTCTTCTGACCTCCTTGGACATTGCATGACATGGGTGCACTTACATGCAGACAATGCATTCATACACATAAAATAATAGAGTATTTTTTAAGATAATAAAATATTTAAAAATATAATATTTTTAAAGGTTTATACAAATAATAAAGCAAGTCAATTACACAAAATTTAAAGCCAAAGAAAGTCTGAACATGGGCCAGGTGAGGTGCTACACGCCTTTGATCCCAGCACTCAGGAGGCAGAGGCAGGCGGATCTCTGTGAGTTCAGGGCCCGCCTGGTCTACATAGCAAGCTCCAGGCCAGCTGGGGCTACAAAGAGACTCTGTCTTCTCTGTCTCAAAAAGACCAAGAAATCTGAACATGACTACTTAGAAAGTGCCTGTTTTCTTTTTTTGTTTGTTTTTTTCTTTCTGTGCAAATGTAGGCCAAGTAGAGGATGGATAGATGGATGCACATTTTAATCTTATAAAAGAATGTTTTTAGGGTTGAGAAGATGGCTCAGTAGGTAAGGCACTTGCCTTGCAAGCCTGACAACCAGGGTTCAGATCTCCAGAACCCATGTAAGAAGCCAGATGTACTAGTACATTCTAATTCCAGAGCACCTCTTACTGAGTGATAGGAGGCAGAGACAGGAGAATCCTCAGGTCTATGGCCAGCTAGCCTGAGGTAAGCAACAGTGAACAAGAGAGACTCAGCCTCAAGCAAGGTAGAAGACAGAGACCAACCCCTGAAATTGTGATCTGACCCCCAGTGTTCATGCATTCAGGCGCACGCGTGCGCACACACACACACACACACACACACACGGTATTTTCACATTAGTCTTAAACACTCAGGATGCTGAGGCAAGAAGGTCATGAGTTTGAGGCCAGTCTGAGCTACATAGTGAGTCCCTGTCTTAGCAACAACAAAAAAAGCAAAAGAAATTTATTAAAATTTTATTTATTCAGATACTCTTCATATTTATGAATCGAGGACAATGACAATTTATTTTTGACGTTTTGGTGGATACTTTGCATTTGAACCAACTCCTGAATGATCTAATCTGCTACTAAAGGTTTAGTGTTTTAAAGTGGAAAACTGTGAGGGAAGAAGCTAAGGGAGAGAAACTCAACTCTCTGTTTATTCAGATTTCAAAAGCAAGGAGAACAAATTGAATTTTAGAAGAGAAAAGGAGGAGGCTGAACACGGTGTCCCAGGCCTACCCGAGAGGCTTAATTAAGAGGATTGCAAGTTCAAGGCTAGCCTGGGCTACAGGGTGAGTTCTGGGCTAGCCTGGGCACTGTCTCAAAAACAAAAGGAAGCTGAAGTTATAGCTCAGTGGTCGAGCATGCATGAGGCCTGGAGTCCAATCAACACTAACTGAGGGGAGGTTAAAGTATACCAAAAATGTCTTTCTGCTTTTAAGATTTTACATATTTCTCTAAATTCCTGTTCCTGAATGAGACTTTTTAAAAGATATATTTTATTCTTAATTATGTGTATGTGTATATGTCTGTGTTGAGGTATAGCTCAAGTGCAGGTGCCTGCTGAGGCCAGAGGTGTCAGGTCCCCCTGGAGCTGGAGTACAGGCAGCTGTGAGCCAGCTGATGTGGGTGCTGGGAATTTATTTCAGTACTTCTGTAAGAGCTGTAAGTGCTCTTAACCACTGAGCCTCTCTCTCCCTGAATGAGACTTTAACAATAGTCATTTCAGTACATTTTCTCTGTTTCCTTATGGAAAAACTTGAAAAATTGGTAACCAGGTAGTTAAAACGACTTGATTGATACCATTTAGACAGACTGGATACATCTCCCCTGTGTGCCTCAGTTTATAAATCAGAGTTATTATTCTCTGCCTGGAAACCTCACAGAAGGTAAAAGGAAAAGGTTGTTACATAGGATATAAACAATTGGTATTTGGAATTTTCCTGAAAAACATTTTGGTACTTTTCTTAATTTTGTTGATGTAGGTGGTGGGATTTCCTTTTGTGTCTTTGAGGTTTTTTTTTTTTTTTTTTAAGGAACCAGCAGGGAATCAATGTAAAATTAGAGAAAGTTCACCCTAACCACAGCAGGGAGAGGGGAGATTCCTTGCACAGCGCAGGAAGAACACAATTAGAGCTGGCTTTGCAGCTTGATTTGTTTGCTATTAACCAAAAGACCCTGTACCTCTATTACTTATCTTTTAAACAACTAGGGGCTCTATCTCAGTGGTAGAGCACTTGCCTAACATGACTAAGTCCCTCAAATTGATCCTTAGCACTGCACCCCCCAATAAGATAAATGTGCCTTTCTGTGACCATCAGTCTCTATCAAAACCAGTAGCACTTAGCACCCGAAGTGATGTTTACTGTATTAATGTCTTTAAAAATACAAGCCCTAGCTAGGTGTGGTGTATAGGTCTTTAATCCCAGCACTTGGGAGGCAGGGGCAGGTGGATCTCTGTGAGTTCGAGGCCAGCCTAGTCTAAATAGTGAGTTCAGGCCAGCCAGGGATATACAGTAAGACCCTGTCTCAAAACAAAAACAAAAAAATCTTTTGAAAACAAATTCTTTGGCTTATTCACTGGGTTCTAAGAGTGTCTTGTGCCCAACAGTACTCAATAAATATGTTAATGAACAATTAGGGTCGATTATATCAAGAAGTTGTTTGTGGCTGAGTCTGAAATCCCAGCAAACAGAGGTGGGAGGATCAGGAGTTTGAGGCCAGCCTGGACTATATGTCAAAACTGTGTCAAACAAAAAGAATGCTAAGATATAGTTCAGTGGTGGCATGCTTGCCAAGCATGCTCCAAGCCTTTGGTTCTATCCTCAGCACTATATAAAATCCTTGCGGTGGCAAACACTTCTAATCCCAGCACCTGAAAGGTGGAGGTAGGATCAAAAACTTTACTTTCAGCCACACAGGAAGGTAGGGGCCAGCCTGGGCTATATCTCAGAAAACCAACCAACCAAACAAACAAAAAAACCCACCACCACGAACAACGAAAAAAGAAGTTATGGACACACAGGTATTTATTTTACACAGTGTGTGCAAAGAAAGCCCTACACAAATGTTTTACAAGTACTAACTTAGCCCTCTGCAAAACCCCATTTTATCCACTAGGACACTGAGTCACAGAAACAGTTAAATACCTTGTCCCAAATCACACAGCTAATAAGGGGGCAGACCTAGGATTCAGTCAAGTTTTTGCACACCAAGTTGTGCTGCCTCAGAGGATAATGATGTTTAAGTCTCTTTTAGGGGTTTTAAGTTGTGGGAAGGGTACAGGCACAGGAGGCGGGGTGGAGGTTTGCTATTTCTCTATGCCCTTCTAGTCTCTGTGGAGTCTATGCTAGTTTAGCATTTTAGGGCGGAGGGAGGTTAGTTTGAAATGCAATCCGATACCAGCTACTCCCCAAGCCTGGGGTTCTTTGATCATTTTGTCCCTTCTGCCTTGGGGAAGTGCAAGAATGGGAAAATGCAATCAGTGGGAGAGAGAGGCGCGTGGATTTTCTTGCAGTAGTTGGCCGGGTGTGCAGAGCGCAGCATCTTCAGTCCACAGGGCCCAGCAGCTGGCGCCTCCCAGATCCCTCCCGCCCAGCGCCGCCGCCGCGAGGAGCCGGTGGCCTGGGAAAAAGTTTCCAAACGTCGCTTCTAGCCGCTGATTGGCGGAACCGGAAGCACGGGAGCCAATGGGCGGCGCGGGCCGAGAGCTCCGGGTGGGGCTCGGGACCCGCGGCCAGGCCTCACTTGGCCTCTCAGTCCGGATTGTCGCGGTCCTTGCTGGGTAAGTGGAGCAGCGAGTGACCCGGAGCCTGCCCCTCAACTTTCTGCCTTCCCATCCTGCGCGCCCTGCAACTCGCCCTTACCAACTCTGTTCGTCTTTCTGCTGTACCGGTCCCCGACTGTCCCCAAGCCCGGCTGCCCGGCTTGGTCCCATTTTCCTCCCCTCATCCTCTCGCTGGACCCTTCCTATCCCGCCATCCTCCCCTTCCTGCCTCCCATTGCTCCCGCAGTCCCCAGTCCCTGACCCCGCCGCAACCCACTTCCCCACCCGATGCCATCCTGGCCTGAGTCCCCAGCCTTCCCTCCCGAGTCTCTCGGATCTCTCTCTGCGGCCGGACGTATCGGATTTCCCCAGACAGCACTTTGGGGCAGGATGGGATAAAGGAGGAAAATGCTTATTCCACACCTTGGGTGTTGGCGGGGCTCACCTGCCTCCTGGAGACCATGGACTACCCGCCCTCGCCTGACACTGCTTCGGGGGAAGCGACTTTACCTCCTCCGAGTCGCCTCGGGTTTGTGCTGGGTTGTGCATCCTTCTTCCTGCTTGTAGCCACAGCCTTTTGAACTTCCCTGTTAAAGAAAGGGCCTTTTGCGGTGGGTGCTGCGGGCGGAGGTTTGGCATCTCTGCCAGTTTTGTCTCTGTATTCTAGGCTAAGACAGCATTTTAGGGCTCTGATAGGGTGCTTTGAAGTGTAATCCGATGCCAGCTATTCCCGAAGCCACTTTGCATAGCACCTCCAACACCCCCTCCAACCTCCCAGCTAACCAGTTTAGAGATTTTAAGACTTTTCTCTTAACTGTGTCAATCCTATTGGGTTAAATTAAATACCCTTGAAGTCTCAGGGGAGTGCCCATTTGTGTATTTTATTCCAGTTTGGATGATAGTTTCCTAACTTGTCTTATCCTATGAGAATGCTATTTTTGTTTCTACAGTGTGTCCTTTGGCCTTAGAACTTGTGAACCTTGTAAGATTACACTTTCCTGGAAAGGGACTTTCCCCATGCGAGCCTGCCTTGGCACTGGACTTGCATTAGGATGAAGTATTCAGCTGGACCCAGTCTCAGTGGGTGTTCAAGAAATGATTGAAAACGCTGGGGGCGGGGCACAGTAGGAAGAATTTCCTGGCTTCTTAGTTCAATAGAATAAGAGTATCTCAGAACAATAGCAATTCTATTTTTATTGTTCTTTTGCTTTTTTTTTTTTCCAGTGCTGGAGAGTGAAACCAGGGCCTTGTGTATGCTAGGCAGGCGCTCTATCCCTGAGCTACATCCTCAGCCTGCCAAGTACAGCCTTTTTAAATTTCAAAAGCAGCCATGTTTTCCACTCAAAACACACAGCCCTCATCTCAAAGGGAATAAGAGGTAGTTTATTCTGGAGCTAAATGTGAGTGACTGGTCAGGGAATACAGATTCGGGTTTCTTCAAATACAGTGTTGTGCTGTGGAAATTATTACATAAGATTTTTATTAGTTAAAGAATGAAAAAAGTCATATATACCAAAGTATTTACCAAATACATTGGTGGGGGCCACAGGTAGGTGGGTTACAGCAAAGACTGGGGGGCACTCTGCTCTAGGTCCCAGATATGATCTTGATGATGTCCTTAGCTTTTGGGTTGGTAAGAGCTAGGTCAGCTAAGAGTACATTTTAAAGTTTTCATAGTCCTAAGAATGTTAGGTGGGAAATAAATAGCTTTTTTCAGGGGACTAAAAATAGCCCAAGATAATTCGGCTCTGATCTGCAACATTTTAACTCTCAGTAATCTGGGAGTTCAGTCATTTGGCCTTGAAGAATCTTAACACAGGTGCGGCCTTTTCCCCCTTTCCTCTGGGAACTTCAGTTCACAATATACTGATTGTAAACCTTTTTTCTTTTGTTTATTTTTATTTTGTGTGTATGAGTGTATTGCCTTCATGTATGCAAGTGCACTAGTGGTCAGGCAGTGCTCACTGAAGTCAGAAGAGGGTGTTGGATACCCTAGAACTGGAGTTACAGGCAGTTGTTAGCCGCCATGTGAGTGCTGAGAATGGAATCTGGGTCCTCTACAAGAGCAGCCAAAACTGCTGAACCATCTCTCCGGCTTCTGTTTATTTTGAACCAAAAGGTCTGTTGTAAAGAACTATATGAGGTACACGTTTTCAAGCTCCATTCCGGTACCTTCCTCCAGCCCCTTTTCTATCCGTGTTGCAGAGATGGATGAGACTTAACAAGTGGTGAACTCTCTTCTGCCTTGGTGCATGGTTCTTTCTAACAGCACCAGGGGTGTGCTCTGCTGGCGATCAGCCCTAGCTTTCCCTGTTGGAAAACGGTGGGTGTCTCTTTGAGACATGTCCTTACATGTCTCTTACTTTGGTAGCTATGTCATTATAGACCTTGAAAGCATAAAGACAGAAGCCAGGCTTCCAGACTAGACGGGTTTCACCCCAATGACGTCACTTCTGTAGAACACATACCATGCATCCATCATCACACAGGAGCTGTTGGAGCATGTTTGAGTATCTGACTGCTTCTTTCTTTACCCTGCCTTTCCTCTGCAGCTCTTGGTTTGAAGGGTGTTGAGGTGGAGAAGGGTGTGGCTGATTCCTGATGTGGATTTCTGAGTATTGTGCCTGACCAGCTGGGCTACTTTATTTCAGTCTTTATTTTGTTCTAGAATTTGAATCAGAGGTGTGTGTCTTCAGACATTTTTATAGATTTAGTCACCTGAAAAACACATGCCAGGGGTGAAGGAAATGGCTCAGTTAGTAAAGTGCTTACTGCAAAAGTGTGAGGACCTGAACTGGATCCTTAGCACTCACATAAAAAGCAGTGGTATACACACCTGTAATCCCAGGGGAGGCGGAGGCAAGAGGAGTCCTGGGGTTTGCTGGCTAGCCAATCGATTGGAATTGATGAGCTCCATGTTCAGTGAAAGACCTTCTCTCAAAAATAAATGTAGAGTGACAGAGGGAGACAATGATATTGACCATTGGCCTCTATGTACAGACAAACCACATGTGCACATGTCTGTACATACATGCACAGAAACCCCTGCTGAAATGAAATTTTTTTAGGAGGTATAGAATCAAGTTATAGAAAGCATACCTTTACATTTTTATTTTTGCTTTGTGTGTGCTGCATTGCATGTGTGCTGTATGTTCTTGTTATGTGTGTGTACACATTTGTGAGAGGGTGCACATGTGTGTGGAGGCCAGAAGTCAGGATCAGCTATCTTATCTCCACTTTTATTTATTGAATTAAAAAAAAAATCTGACTGAGGGCTGGATGACTCAGAGGTTAAGAGCACTGGCTGTTCTTTTAGAAGACACAGGTTCAGTTTTTAGCACTCAAATGGCAGCTAGCAACTGCCTTTAACTCCAGTTCTAGGGGATCCGTCGCCCTCTTCTGGCCTCTGTGGGCATTGTATAACAGAGGTGCACTTACATTCAAGCAAAACACTCATACACACAAAATAAAAATTAAAAAATAAAATCTCTAACTGAACCTGAAGTTTCTTGATTCAGCTACGCTGGCTGGCCACTGAACTTCAGGGATCTGTCTGTCTCTGTCACTTTGCCTCTCAGCACTGGGGTTACAGCACACACACCATGTCCAGCTTTTTATGTGGATTTTGGGGATCTGAATTCAGGTCCTCATGCTTGCACTGCAAGCCGTTTCCCCAGTCCTGTAAGAGATATTTTTTGTGGCCCTGGATCCTAGTTTGTGTTCTGCTTGCCTGCTATAGATACTGCATGCTGCTGCAAGATTTGTCCAGAGGCACAAGGTGGCACTGTGCAGCATTAAGAATGCAAGTTAACCATATGCAAATGAGATAGATTGATGTATTCTTCAGTATTGGGTGGTACTTGCTTGGTGAGTGCCCCAGCCCCAGTTGTTGCACCTTATGGGCCCAGACATGTGGCCTGGTGTGGCTTTCTGAGCCTCATTCGAGTTTTGCGGCCTGTCTCTGACACTCCACTTCCACATAGGAGTGATTCAGCAAGGTATAGCAAGAATGACCTCTACCTGGCTACAGCCTACGTGGTGGAAAAATGATTGGTCCTTCACTTCCCATGTTTTTAGCCCAACCCCTTACCTTTACCCTATATAAGACTTGTGCTTGATGCAATAAAATGAGATCCTGCTTCAACAGTTCTCCCGGCTCGGTGTGGTGTTTCTCCGGAGTGGAGAGGGTCCAGGCCGTCGACACTCACCATCCCACTCAGCCACTGGAGGAGGCCGGCTGGACCAGCTTCTCGACCGCCCTACCTGCCGGTGAACCCAGCAGACTGGTGCCCCGTGTGAGGAACCCTATGTGATAAACGGCTCCTCGCCGGAAGAACGCTGACGGGCCAATCGGTCTGCGGGTGAGTGTACCCCCATAAATTATGGGGCAGTCTTTCTTTAAGCCCACCTCACAAAAACCCTGAGACAAGTTACCTGATAGGGATCAAAAGGAAAACCTAATGAGGCCCCCGCGGCACCTGTGTCTCAGACGCCCCAGCCCACACCCGACCCTTCACCTGTCTCGGGGAGGAGTATTTACCCTAGTTTGGATTACCTTATGTACCACACTGCTGGCCAGGCTCCCTTGGCCCCCCTCCTCAGGAACCCTGCTAATCTTTTCCCCATCAACGTGGCCCCTGGTGGCAACCACCCAGCGGCCTGGTATCCCTGGGAGGCCCAGGAGCTTAAAGATCTTAGAAAGGCGGTAGCAGAAGATGGTGCCAATTCCCTTTGGGCAGAGACCATTCTTCAAGGGCTAGTTCACCAGTCCTGCACTGCCCGTGACTGGAGGGAACTGGCTAAGGCAGTCCTCCCTGGTCCCATGTTCCTAAAATGGTCGGCCTATTATCAGGAGGAGTGTCAAGCTCAGGGCGAACGTAATCAGAACGCCCAGCTTCCTATTCCTATCACTTATGGTATACTTACAGGCTTGACAGACCAATTCTCCACATGCTTACAGCAGGCAGCCATTCCTGCACCATATTCAGATCAGGTGTGTGCCTTAGGCCTAGCTACCTGGCGGAAGCTAGAGGAAGGACCTACTGAATCCCCTGTCTCAGGGATCACTCAAAAGGCCACTGAGGACCTTCCCTCATTTATTGATTGGGTGGAGAAAAGCCTTAAGAGAAAGTTTCCCGTAGGAGAACTTTGTAACAAGCTTGTCTGCTCCCTGGTTTGGGATGGTGTGACCTCGGTCCATAAACTGGCCTGTGCCGGGATGCAAAATCTAGGGATGGAGAGATGGATAGTGGCCTTTAAGGATGTAGGGTCCTTGTCCCACCAAACCCGAGCCATGGTGGCTGCCCTACAATTGAACAGACAGGAGGCTATGACTGCCCTGGTAAATGCCCTCCAACAGGTCTCGGTAGGCAAGGGACGAACATGTTTCGGTTGTGACAGAGAAGGGCACTTTAAGAGGGAATGCCCCAACCTTCTAAAAAGAGCCCCACCTGTGCCTAGCAATACACCTCCACCCCATGCCCTCGGTGCAAGAGGGAGTTTCATTGGGCCAGAGACTGTAAGTACCAGTCCCCATTCAGCAAACAGTCTCTCCTTTTAAAATTCCGTCTTGTCCCTGGACTCTGCTTCCCCAGTTAAACCCCAATTACACATAAATTAAAGAACCTTTTAACCTGTTCTCTAACAGCCTTTATGTGGTCAACCTTCTCCACGTTTTTAGCCCAACCCTCTACCCTATATAAGACTGTGCTTGATGCAGTAAAGTGAGATCCTACTTCGACAGTTCTCCCAGCTCGGTGTGGTATTTCTCCGGAGTGGAGAAGGGTCCAGGCCATCGACACTCACCATCCTGCTCAGCTCCTGGAGGAGGCCAGCTGGACCGGCTTCTCCACTGCCCTACCTGATGGTGAATCCGGCACCCAGTCCTTCATTTTAATTTTAGTTTTGAGATAGGGTCTTAGCAAGGGTCTTGCTGAGTTGCCCAGGGTGGCTTCAAACTTATGGTCTTCCTACCTCAGCCGCTCTCATAACTGGGATTATAGGTCTGCGTCTCAGGCCCTGCTCTAGTATCCATTTTTAAGATAGCAGCATAAAGCTGTGTATACCCTGACTTGGTGTTAACATCTATTATAATGGTGTTAAAAGAAGACTGGGCCAAACTCTGACTTCCCGACAGTCTGTTTGCAGCTCCTGGGAAGCCTTAACCTTGAGTTCAAAAAGACCCTTTGCCTTTTTTGTTTGTTTTGTCTTTTTGAATCAGAGTCTCCCTGTAGCCCTAGCTGGTCTGGAACCCACTATGTAGACCAGGCTGGCCTCGATCCCATAGAGATCTGTCTGCCTCTGCCTCTCGAGTGCCAGGATTAAAGCCATGCACCACCACACCCAGCAAGGCCCTTTGCCTTTGGGTCTGGTTGCTGTCACCATTCACTTGTGCTTTTGGAGATGGCTAAGGGGCACAGTGTTTCTGTTCCAGCAACTTCTTTGTCTTGGCCATAATCATAGTGCTCCAGTGAGTGCCGCCACACCAGGCGAACTTTGTGTTCTTGGTGTTGTTGGAATCTGCTCTCCCTCCATCTTCATTTGCACTTCAAATTCAGGCCACCTTCTTTTCTTTTTCTGGATTGATGCAGAAGATGCCCATATCGTGCCTTGGCCCACCCCAGCTGGGCCACACCACAGGATGAACTGTTTGAGTAGAAGAGTCCATCTGCCACGCTCCTCAGAGGGCCCCGGGGCTCCCTGCTGCCACTGAGCTTCCCTCCTCCTCCTCCTCCTCCTCCTCCTCCTTCTCCTCCTCCTCCTTTTCTTCCTCCTCCTATTTTTCCTTCTCCCTTCTTCCCTCCCTCCCTTTCTCCTTTCCTCCCTCCCTCCCTCCCTCCCTCCCTGCCTTCCTCCCTCCCTGCCTTCCTTCTTTCTTTCTTGTAGCCCAGGTTGGTCTGGAGCCTTCTCCATCCTGCCTCTGCTTCTAAAATTATGGAATTACAAGTATCCATCCATGCAGCTTGCCAATAAGGTGTTCTTTGGTTTTATTTTATTTATTTATTTATTTATTTATTTATTTATTTAGAAGCAGGGTCTCCTGTAGCCCCAACTAGCCTGGAACTCACTATGTAGACCAGGCTGGCCTCAGTCTCACCAAGATCTACTTGCCTCCACTTCTCAAGTGCTGGAATTAAAGGCCTATGCTACCATGCCTAGCACCAATGTTTTTTAACCATGTTCAAAAAGCTATCTGTGGGATTGGAGAGATCACTCAGCAGTTAAGAGCAATGGCTGTTTTTATAGAGGACCTGGAGTCAGTTCCCAACACCTATATGGTAGCTAACAACCATCTGTAACTTCAGTTTCAGGGGATCCAACACCCTCTTCTGATCTCCATAGGTATTGCACAGGCAGTTGCACTTAAATACATGCAGACAATACACTAATACACATTTAAAAAATTAATGAATTTTAAAGAATTTAAAAAGCTGTCTGTGATAGCCCCGCATTTTAATCTGCTCAGCTCCCTCTTCTCTCCTTTCAGCTTTCCCGACTTCCTCAGCTCATAAGCCTGGGAGCCTCTCCCCATCCCTCTGCTGACTAGCCTTTTCTTCATTGGTCTACTTTCCTATTCTTGTTTTCATCGAGATAGGGGGTCTTACTACATAGCCCAGGCTGGCCTTGAACCTGTGACCCTCCTGCCTCAGCTTCCTGAGTGTTGGGATGCCTCGCTCTGCTCTCTCCTATTTCACATGCTGCTCACAGGTCACCCGTCCCAGGAAGACCTGACTCTCAGGTTGAGTTTGGGACACCTAAGAGTTACCACAGCATACATGCTATATATATATATGCCATACATTGAATGTCAGTGTCTTAGGCATGTCTCTGTTCCTGCACTCACCCAGGGTTTTGTAGTAATTTCATGTAATTTGCATCTCCTCTGCCCATAAGTCCCTTTGAGGGGAATCATGATCTTTGACTCTTGAGGTCTGTGCCAGTCTAAATGTTTGTGGAGAGAGGCACAGAAGCCACGGGCTATAACAGGAGATTGGCTTGGTTGGTTTTATTTGGGTTTAGTTTTGGTTTAAGGGAGCAACTTATTTGATGGAGCATCTATTTCAGGGACTTTATTTTATTTTGTTTTAATTAAAGATCAGCTGTTTATTGAGATGTGGTTAATGATTTTAAAACGTCTCTCCTAGACTCCATGCCACATGAAGAGTGACATCTTGTCCATTCTTACAATGGAGGACTCTGGCAAGACCTTCAGCTCTGAGGAGGAAGAAGCCAACTATTGGAGGGATCTGGCCATGACCTATAAGCAGAGGTCAGTCCAAAGTGTTCTCCACTATATCCTTCCAGGAGAATAGCAGCAGCCTATTGTGTGTTGCTCTATGGTGATCACTGACCCAGGAAGAAACTAATATTGCCCAGAGCTGGGATCTGAACCACAGACTGATGTTTGGCTTTCATCCAAAAACAAAAATAAATAAATACCTATTTTTGTAAATGACCAGAAATTCATCATTAACATGTATGAAACTGTCAAAGAATTTTTAAAAAGATAAGTTGAATCTGGTGTTTCAGCGCTCATACCTAGGATCCTGTTAACAAGTGTATGCATATGTGCTGGGTTCAATACCATGTAGCCCAGGCTGGCCTTGAACTCTTGAGTACTCTCAGCCTCTTGAATTCTATGATTAGGGTGTGAGCTTCCATGTCAGCTCTAACAAACTGCATCTTCTTGTCCATAAAATGGGAGTACTGATGGCTGAATAAAGACGTGGTCCACATCATTAATTGTGCAATAAATCTATTTACCATCTTGCTGCAGGGCAGAGAATACTCAGGAGGAGCTCCGAGAATTCCAGGAGGGAAGCCGGGAATATGAAGCGGAATTAGAGACTCAGCTGCAGCAGATGGAAACCAGGAACCGAGACCTCCTGTCAGAGAATAACCGCCTTCGCATGGAGCTGGAGACTGTCAAGGTAAGGAGGTCTGGGGGAAATGTCCACATATAGAGGTGGCCTGCAGCAGGCTTCTGGGAGTAGCTGCTCTGCAGGGTGAAGGGCCATCCCAGGCCCACTCCCTCCTGCAGGCCTGGCAGGTGGCTGTGGCCACTGAACTTTCTATGCCTCAAAGAGTAGAAATCTGTGAGACATAAGTCACATACTTGTCTCATAGCTGTTCCTGGTGGTCAGTACTGATTTCTCAGGGGACATGGCGAGGACAGCTTTTCATAGGTTGGACTGTCACTAGAATTGTAGATTCTTGAGATGGGGGTCTCAGGTAACCCAGGCTGGCCCTGAACTCACACATAGTTGAAGATGAACTTGAATTCCGGATCTTCTTGCATCCACTGTTAAGCAGTTGTATTAAAGGTATGTACCATAATGCCTGGATTTGGAATGACAGATTTTTCTATTACAAGGCCTAGTATAGTGCCTCTGAGCTACCTACCTGTGGCCTTGACATGTAAGCTAATTGGGTGGGGGTGGGGAGTAAGTCTTTCATTGACACTAGCCTCATTTCAGGTACTCTGTAGCCCCACGTAACTAGTGAGTCTCATTGCTGAACATAGGGGCTGTAGAACATTTTTCTCATTCTAGAACATTCCGTTGGACCATGCCAATCACAGGCAGTTTATTAGCTGTGCACTACAGTAGGTCTGTCTCTGGCTTTATCTTCCATGGTTTGAGTTACTTGTGATCAACCAAAATCCAAAAATATTAAGTGGCAAACCTCAGACATAACACAATTCATACATTTCAATAACTTATTACGGTGTTTTAGTTTATAGTTTAAACAGAGAAGCACAGTCTGAATAGGCAAGAACTGTGCCTCTTATGCATTGTTTGGAGCCTAACAGATGACCCTCAATATATGCATTGTCCCAGAGGCCAGCACTCAGCCCTGGCTGCCTCAGGTGGTGTCCCTCAGGCCAGCATCATACACATAAGACAGACGTGGGCAACCTGCTTCTACTTCACTCTGAGGTACCATCCCTCAGTGAGTCTGTATGAGCCCTGGCATGTCTGTGAGTCTCTTTTTATGTGTATTTAGAGACAGGTTTCATGTATCCCAGGCTGACCTGAACTTCTGATCCTCCTGCCTCCATCTCCTAAGTGCTGGGATGACAGGCATGTACCTCTATGCATGGTTTATACAGTACTAGTCATGGAGCCCAGGGCTTTGTACCTGCTAGGCGAGCAGTCTATTAACTGAACCACATCCCCAACCCTTTGCCTCTCTTTAAATTTCCTCTGTGTAAGTTTTGGTGAGCAGCTGGAAAAGCTGATCCTTCTAGAATGTGTCAGAACAGTGAAAAGAGATGTGCTGCTTATTCTTCTGGAAGCTTCCTTGGGAAGGTGACCCTAAAGCCAAGAGAGACAAGTGATAACTGTCATGGTTCTGATGTGAGAGGCTTGAAGGACATTCTGCACAGTTTGGAAAGACTGGGGAGCAGAGAGTGTTTTTCACTGGTGTTTAAAGTTGTCTCTCTGTGTGTGAATGACTGTATGTGTATCAATGGATGTGTCTTAATGTGTGAGTGTTATGAGTCTGTGTGTCTGTGTGCAAGTTTGTATGTGTCTGTTTATGAGGGTGTTATGAGTCTGAGTGTGTGTGTGTTGTGAGTCTGTGTATATGTGTCTCCGTGTATACGTGTCTTTTTATGTTGTCAGTCTGTGTGTGTGTGTTTCTGTCTGTCAGCCAGCAGTTTGGTGCTTAGGGGATGTGGCTGACAGTGTTCTCCTGGATCCGACTCAGACAGAATCAAGAATGAGTGTTAACGGGAAGCTTCCTCAGTCATGCATGAGACAAAGTGAGAACAAAGAATGCACCAAGGATTAGGGGGCCCTCAAACCTTGGTGGATGAGCAGTGAAATTCGGGCTTTATGGTATGCTTAGAGAGCCTAACGTGGCATCTGTAGACCAGAACATGACTACAGATGTTAGCTTATCCTTCATTGATTTTTATTCAACATTTCACCCTGAAAGCTTCCAAGGGCTGAAAGCAATTTCCTGCAAAACCTTCTCAGCCACCAGCAAGGTGGCTCTAATTGCACGTTTCTCCCTCCAACCAGCCTGGTTTCAGATGCATTCCGAGTAAATTGCTAGCCTGGTTATCATTAATTAGCATTGACTCCCTTTCTTCTTTTGATCATAAAATTAACCTTTTTGTTTGTTAATTGGAGACAGGGTCTCACTATGTAGCCCATACTAGCCTGACACTCTGGGCAACCCCCTGCTTCAACTCCCTGAGTACTGGGATTACAGGCATGAGCCACCATGTCTGATGAAAACTGAGGTCTTTAATTGTCTTGTTTTTAAAAAATACTTATTTATTATTTTTATTTGCTGTGAATGAGTGTGTTGCCTGTATGTATGGAAGTACATCTGTGTCATGTAGTACCAGTGGAGGTCAAAAGAGGGCACCAGATCCCTGGAACTGGAGTTGTATAGAAGGTTGTTAGCTGCCATGTGGGTGCTAGGAACAGAACTCAGGTCCTCTGCAAGAGCAGCCAGTGCGGGCAGTATTAACCACTGACCCAACCCTCCAGCCTCAGCCTCCCAAGTAGCTAGGGTTACAGATATGTACACCAGGTTTTTAAAAGCTTTATAGCAAGATTTCAATTTAATTACATTTATTTGGGCAGCGGGCATAAGCCATATCTTACATGGAAGTCAGACGACAACTTGCAGGAAGGAGTTCATTCTCTCCTTCCACCATGGGGTTCCCAGGTATTGAACTCAGACCATCAGCCTGGGTGGCAGGTACCTTTACCTGCTGAGCCATCTTGATAGCCCAGTTTTAAGTTTTTAAAAAATATTTAATATTGCCAGGTGTGGTGGCACACGCCTTTAATCCCAGCACTCATTAATGGCTTCACAATGCAGAATTATGAAATCTATGAAGATTATGACTTCAAACTGAAGCATTATGACATCTACGACACAGTATAAAAGAAATACTGTGAACTCATGATGATTAATGAGTTCACAATGGAGAATTATGCAATCTGTGAACCACTGTGATGCAAGATTTGTGATGGTGAAGATTATGAATTCCAAAGGAACATTATTAAACTATGAACCATTGTGATACATGTATTATGACATCTTGAGGATTAATGACTTCACAATGGAGCATTATTAAATATAGGAAACACTAGAAAAGAATCATTGTGACACCATGAGGATTAATGACTTCACAATTGAGAATTATGAAATCTATGAACCATTGTGATGCAAGCATTGTGATATCATGAAGATTATGACTTCAAAATGAAGCATTATGACATCTAGGAAACACTATAAAGAAACATTGTGACATCATAAGGATTAATGATTTCACAATGTAGAATTCTGAAAACTGAAAAATTGTGTTATAATCATTGTGACATCATGAATATTATGACTTCACAATAGAGCATTATGACATCTAGGAAAGAGTATAAAAGAAACATTGTGACATCATCAGGATTACTGACTTAACAATGAGAGAGGCAGAGGCACGCAAATCTCTGTGTGCTCAAGGCCAGCCTCGTCTACATAGTGAGTTCCAGGCCAGATGGGGCTACAGGGAGACCCTGTCTCAAAAAGACCAAAAAGAATTTTTTTTAACTATCAAAATCTAAGGTCTATAAAGCTTTCAAGAAAAATCTGGATTTCTAACTTCCCCTGAAGACTATCACTTCCTGCTAGTCACCCCTACATGGGGCCTACATTGCTCATTGACCCTGTCACAGGCATTGAGGGATCTTTCCAGTTCTCACACAGAAGGGCCCTCAGGTTGGAAAACTGTGCTTCAGCTGGAAGAGCGGAAGAGTGCGTGCCCCTCGGTTACTAAGTAAGCTATGCAAACGACAAGACTGAGTCTTGAACCTGCAGAAGACAGACCTTCATTACAACCACTTGACAGATGCATGAGGTTTGGTATAGAAAATGAGGAGAGAAATGTAATCACCTCAGAGAGCCTGCATCACCAGCCAGAACTGCCTGTCAGTCGCCCACAACAGGTGCGTCAGCTGAGGTGTGCTGTTTGACCACTGGCTTGTTTAGTATACCTTGAGTACAACAGCCTATAAGGAACCAAACATCATCTATGGTGACCTCTGTCAGCTGGCAGTTTGTCACAGTCAGCCCCAGATGAAAGCTCAACGAGACAGTAACTTTCATGTCACAAGTTCAAAGGTAACTGTCTGAATCTTTATGAGCAGAGAAGCTGGGTCCTCTTGGGATCTAGGTTAATGAGATAAGATCCTGGTGAATTTGGGGATGCCTCTAGATTAAGCCTGTGAGACCAAGGCTGGCCAGTGGCCCTTGTGTGCCCATGGTGTGTGTGCGTGCCCAAACTGCATAGCTTATTAAAGGAAGAACTTGCTTTCTGATCCTAGGCAGGAAATGGGAGTGTTGAAAAACCCCAGAAGCCGCAGGATGTTGAAGGCCCCTCCCTGCGTTGGTCATTCTTCAGAAGGCCCTTACCCCTCCTCTCTGGCCTGGGTACCATGACATCACCTCTTGGACCATTTCTCACAGCAGCTTTGTTTACTGAATGGAGCCAGAGGAGAAGCTGACCTTTTTTTCTTTTTGACTTTCAAAATGTGATAGCCCTTGGGCCTCCCTGGAGGCTTGTGGGTTGTTTTTTTTTTTTTTTTTTTTTCCATGCTGTATTTATGGGAGCTTTCAAGGATGTTTGATGAAGGAAAGGAAATTTGAAAGGGGAACAAGAGTCAGGCGTGTGGTGTACTTTTGTAATCCCAACACTTGGGAGACTGAGGCAGGAAGATCATGAGTTTGTGGCCAGCCTGGGCTATGTAGTAAAACACTGCTTTAATTACAAAAAAAAGAGCGGTGGAGAAAATGTGGGTGGGGGCTGGGCCGTACCATGGTGGCTTAGATTGAAATGGCTTCAAATTGTTGATGGAGGAGTACCAGTTGATGGGTCATTGGGATGGCTCAGTGGATAAATATGCTTGTTGACAAGCCTGATGATCTGAGTTCAATCCCTGGAAATTACATGGTAGAAGGAGAGGACCAACTCCTGTAGGCTGTCCTCTGATTTCCACATGCTCACACACACACATAAACACACACACACACACACAAATAAATAAATAAATAAATAAATAAATAGACTAACAAATAATAAAAATAAATACACTTTTTTATAATTAAAAAATATTTTATTATTTTTATTTTGTGTATGAGTGTATTGCTTGCATGTATGTAGGTACAGCCGTGTCATGCAGTGCCTGTGGAGAACAGAAGAGGTGTGGATCCCCTGGAACTGAAGTTACAGATGGTTGTTAGCTACCATGTAGGTGCTAGGAATTGAACCTGGGTCCTCTGCAAAAGCAGCCAGGCCTCTTAACCACTGAGCCATTTCTTCAGCCCAAATATCTAAACTGTTTTTAAAGAGTCCAGGTGGCTTTGATCTTGGCTCAGTTGTTTGGTACAAATTGACTTTGGGCCTGGTAAATAACTGGGCCCCAGTTCCCACATCTGTCTAGTGGGTTTAGATGAGTTAACATGCACCAGCCTCAAGGCTGGCACACAGTAGATATGTACTAAGCATAAGCTGTTCCAGAAGGGCAGCAGCTAGCCATTGCAGTGTCATCTCAACTGTCCCCTGCCTTTAGAGGACACAGACCATTCACATTGAACTTCTCTTAGTAATTCATATCAGTTCCTTTCCTACCTTCCTTCTGCGTTACAGGGGTATGTCTTGGATCAAAAAGTTGGGATGGTGTCCTCTCTTGTGAGGTGCAAACTATCCTGACCCTCTGTTTGCAGCGCATCACTGTGTGTGAAGCAGGTGTGTGTTGCTGTGCTGCTGAGGCCTGGGTATGTGTGTAGCTTTCTTTGGCTTGTGGATACCTTGAATGATTCGTTTGAAGATTGTTGGGTATGAGAGTAGACAGGGTAGCAGGTACTGAGGAGACCGGCAAGCATGTGGTTGGACAGTCGGGACACATGTCTTTTAAATGACTGCCATTTGTCCCCAGAATCTTCTACCACTCACCAGAGATTCCAGGTCTGTGGAGGGAAGGCTATGTTGACTGAACTTGGTGGGGGTTGGGAGAGAAGGTCTAGAGCTGCCTTGCAGGGTTTTGAGAATTGATACTTCAAAGGTGAAATGTCTCTTAAGAAGTTGGGGCTGGAGCTGGGGTTGTAGCTCAACTGGTCAAGCTCTTGCCTGGCATGCATGAGGCCCTGAGTTTGATCCCTAGCACCTCATAAAGTGAACTGGAGGCACATGCCTATAGCCTTAACCCTGGGGAGGCAAAGATGGGAGGTTCAGTTCAAGGTCCTTGGCTACTTGGATACATAGTTGGTGTGAGACCAGCTCGTGATACATGAGACCCTAAACAATTGGGGTGCTGTTACCAGAGTGAAAGGAGAGGGAAGAACTGATATTCAGTGGCTGAAGTCATCAAGTGTCCACTACAGATATCTTACACTGTGTATGAGTGACCTTCCAAATTGGTGAGAGGACAGAAGAGACGTAAGCATAGTTCGTGAACATCTTCAGTCATCGACCCTGTCTCGCTCTTCCCTGCAGGAGAAGTTTGAAATGCAGCATTCGGAGGGCTACCGGCAGATCTCAGCCTTGGAGGATGACCTGGCTCAGACGAAAGCCATTAAAGATCAACTGCAGAAATACATCCGAGAACTGGAGCAAGCCAACGATGACTTGGAGAGAGCCAAACGGTAGGACAAGGGAACAGGCTTGTGCCTCACTCACCTTTTTCTCCACCAGTGAGGCACCAAGCAGGGAAGTGTGAAGAGCTCAGTGCTCAGCAAAGCCATACCCTGCCCTGCTGCCTGTGGGAGAGGTGGACCATAGGAAGGAGGCCTGCTGGTGATGGAAGAAGCGCTGGTGCCAGGTCATAGGGGCTGTGCAATAGGCTGTATCAATTTGGCTCTTGGGGGATTGGCAGGCAAGGATTAAGGAAAGCCAGTGGACTAAGACCAGAGTGGGGAATAGCCATCAGTGGTGAGGTAAGAACTTTCCTGAAAGAAGGGCAGGCATGTGTTAAGGAAAGGAATATGTGTATAAATGTCTTCTTTGCTTGCATGTGCGTGTGTGTGTGTGTGTGTGTGTGTGTGTGTGTGTGTGTGTGTAGGACAGAGTCAACCTCAGCTGTCCTTCATCAGCTGTCTGTCCACTTTATTTGCTGAGACAGGGTCTCATTGGCCCGAAACTCACCGAGTAGGCTAGGCTGACCAGCCAGTGAGCTCCAAGGGTCTTGTCCCCACCTCCCCAGTGCTGGGATTGTAAGTGTTTACCATCCCGCTTTTTAAAAACGGGTCTGGGATTCAAACTCAAGCCCTCATGCTTTCACAGCAAGCTCTTTCCTGGCTGAGCTACCTCTATAGCCAAGAACAGTATTTTTTGAACTTATACTTTGTATGAGAGAGTTATTGTTTTCATTATAAGCACTTACTTTAAGAAAATATTTGATTTTTAAAATGTGCATGTTTTATATTCTGTTAAGTATACACAGTTTTTAAACCCTAAAATTTATATATAAAATGTATACAGTGAGTTTTAGATACTTTATTCAATGTAGAGTTCTATCAGTTTTGATACACAGGTACCTTTATGTAGCCTACATTTCTGTTGAGATACAGAACATTTAGACACTCCCTAACATCCCGACATTATTTTTCTTGTGGTTGCTTAAAGGATTGTAGTATCCTTTTTCAGTGTACCTCTTTTAATATTTTTAAAAATTTATTTTTACTTTATGTATATGAGTGTTTCCCTGCATGAATGTAAGTGTACTGTGTGCATGCAGTGCCCACAGAGGCCAGAAGAGGGCGTTAGATTTCTTGGAACAGGAGTTACAGACTTGTGAACCACTGTGTAGTTGCTGAGATTGAACCTGAATCCTCTGTAAGAGCAGCCAGTGCTCTGAATCACTGAGCCATCTCTCCAGCCCTCTCAGTCTACTTAAAAAATTTTTTATTTGAGATAGGGTCTCCCTGTAGCCCTGCCTGGCCTGGAACTCCCTATGGAGACCAGGCTGGCCTCTATTTCACAAAGTTCCACCTGCTTCTGCCTCCAGAGTGCTGGGATTAAAGGTGTGCCCATTGCAGTCTTAATATTTTGTCACTTTGTACAAAACATACTGCCTTGCAGTCTTAGTTTTGTTTCATGAGGCGTCAGGACACCTCATGCTGCAGTTAGAGTACTGTAGTGCCCATACCACTTACTCCAAGTTCTGTTGCTGAAGGTTTTGCTCAGTAGAGCACTTTGCCTAGCATGCAGGAAACCCTGAGTTCCAACCCAGCATCACATAAACCAGGTGTGGTGGCACATACCTGCAACCCCAGCATCCTAGAGGATCGGGAGTTCAAGGTCATCCTTGGCTACATAGTAAGTTTGAGGTCAGTCTGGGCTACATAGGATTCTATCTGAAAATAAAATAAAAGTACTTTAGACAGATTAAGAGGATACAAAGATAATAGTTTTATATTCCCCACGTTCACCATTTCCGGTGTTGATGTGAGTCTCCGGTGTCCTCTTCCTCCAACTTGAAGGACTTCCCTTAGGATTTCTTGTGGGGTAGGACTGCTACCCTTATCTGAAAACGTCTTCATTTTGCCTTCATTCTTGTGCGTGTGTCTGTGTGTATGTGTGTACCATGTACATTCATGTATATGAATGTGGCTGTAGGCATGCCACAGTGCATGTGTGGGGATGCATGGGCTAATCTGTGTGTGTGGAAATCAGGACGACCTTGGGTCCTGGTGGTCCTTGCCTTCCACCTTATTTGAGGTAGGGTCTCTTTGTTGTTTTAACCCTGTGTGCACCAGCCTAGCTGGTCTATGAGCCTCCAGATCCTCCTGTCTTTGCCTACCATCTCCCTGAGGGAATGCAGAGATTACACCTGCTTGGAGGGTATTTTCATGGAATTCTGGCTTAACAAATTTTGTTTTTCCTTTTGGCATTTTGAAGATGATGCTGTCTTCTTTTCTGTCTCCTTATTTCTGGAGACGTTAGTGGTCACCTGAATTGTTACTCCCTTATTTGTAAAGTGCAGTTTTCTCCAATGGCTCTCAGATTCTCACTAGATTTCACTGCTTTAACAGTGATACACCCTGATAGGAATTTACTGAGCTTCTTTAATCCATAAATTTGTCTTTTGCCTCATTTAACTTTGTTGCTCTTTCCCTTAAGGTTTTTTCCTTTCCTTTTTGTTTGTTTGTTTTGGTTTTGTTTGTTTTTGTGTTTTGAGACAGGATCTCCTTTTGCAGCACTGGCTACCCTGGAACTCGCTATGTAGACCAGGCTGACCTCCAGCTCACAGAGTTCACCAGGCCTGGTCCTCCTTTCCTTTTGGGACCTAACCTGGACAGTGTTCGTTTGATGCTGCCCTATCCTGAGGCTGTGTGTGTGTGTGTGTGTACATGTGTGTGCAGGTGTGTGTGGAGGTGAGACATCGACTTCCAGTGTCTTCCTTACCATTTTCCACATCAGTGTTTGAGGCAGGGTCTCACTGAAGGTGGAACTTGCTGTTTTGGTTAGAATGACTGGCAGAGAGCCCCTAGAACCTTCATGTTTCTGACTCCTGAGCATTGGGATTACAGACATGCATTGCCATGTCTGGCTAATTTTACATAGGTGTTGGGGATTCAGCCTCAAGCTTGCAAAGCAAGCACTTTACCCACTCAAGCTTCTCCTCAGTCCCTCATTTGTTTTTTCTTTAATCTTTTTCTTCATTTTGTGTGTATGAGTGTATTGACCGAATGTGTGTATAAGTGCACCTGTATTGTGCAGTGCCCTTGGAAGTCGGAAGAGGGCATCAGCTCCCCTGGAACTGGAGTTACAGATGGTTGTTAGTAGCTATGTGGGGCTGGGAGTTGATCCTGGGTCCTCTGTAAGAGTAACTAGTGCCCTTAACTGCTGAGCCAACTCTCCAGCCAAGTTTTTATGTTAAATATATTGTATTTTCAGATCTAGAATTTCCATTTGGTTCTATATTTTATAGTTTCTATTCCTTTACTAAGATATCTTCTTTTAAAAATGTATTTGTTTTTATTTTATGTGTTTTGCCTGCATGTATGTAGGTGCACCACTTGCATGCAGTATCCACAGAGGCCAGAAGAGGGTGTTGGATCCCTGGAACTGGAGTTACAGGCAGTTGTGAGCCTCTGTGTGGGTACTGGGAACTGAACCTGGGTCTTCTGGAAGAGCAGGAAGTGCTTTTAACGGCTGACCCATCTCTCAGCCCCCTTTTCTGAGATTTCTTTCTTCACATCCTGAACATAGTTAACAGCTATTTTAAAATCCTTAGCTCTGGCTCTGGTGATTGGGCCTCATTGTCCTTGTATTTCTCAGGTTCAGTTGGTTGGGTTGTATTCTGGACATTGTAATTCGTGTGTTACAGAGCCTGTCGACTTGGTTCTATCTGTACTTTTTCTGTCTCTTTCTGCAAGCAGTTAACTTGGTAGAACTTGCATGTGTCCTGTCTGTGTGTGTGACCGGCAGTAGCCAAAATTGTCTTTGTTCTTTTTGTTTGGAGAGCTGTGTTGAGTCTTTCCTGTGTGGGCAGGATCTGCAGAAGTTGAAGGTTTCCTTCATGGTGCTAGTTTTCTGTCACTGGCACTTTTTTAGGTTAAAAAAATAAAAGAGTTCAGAAGGTGCAGAATTTCCAGCACTGTCTGCTGCTTCCTAGTGTTGACTGCTTTCTGCCAGCTTTTCCACATTTTTTATTACATTTACTTTTTATTTTTGTGGTTAGAATAAAGTTTCAGTCTGCTTTGATTTTTCTTTAGGTGGATCCCCGGTTTTTCCATCACTGTTTGTTAAATCTTCAGTCTTTGCCCTCACTGTATCAAACTCAGCTGTGTCATACAATAATCTTTTGCTTATCCTGGTATCTAATTCTGGATTCTGTATTTATACAGAGTGTGAATTACTGTCCCATCATGACTGGGACTCTATGGTGTGTGATGTCCGGCAGAACACTGGTACGCTGGCATTTCCACCCTTATATTTTTGATCAAAGCAAGTCACGTGGTTACACTGAGTCAGAGGCTAGGAGAATCTATTCTGTCCACAGTGAGGCCCCTGCAGAGCGGGGTGAGAACTTGGGGCCAACAATGCCATTTCCCACAAGAAGTAAGTACATTCACATAGCTCAAAAGGACATAGGAGGAATGCTGTAGAGCTTTCCTAAAGATTTATTATTAATTATGTGTGTGTGTGTGTGTCTGTGTGTGCCTGTCTGTAGATACTCACAAAGCCCAGAAGAGAGCATCAGATCCACTAGAGCTGGAGTTATAGGTGGTTATAAGCCACCTGATGTGGGTGCTAGGAACTGAACTCAGGTCCTCTGGAAGAGTAGTACATGCTCTTAACTGCTGAGCCATCTCTCCAGCATGAACATTTTATTGTTGTTGTTTTAATGGAAATTGAAGCAAATAAAAATAGACATTGTTAAATACTCTGTCACAGACACGGGCAGGGGCGGGGGCATGATTTAAAAGCAGTTAATGGTTGCTGGGATGGGGGCATTTTCTTCAATGGTGTAAGGTGCCCATGCTCCTGTGAAAAAACAAACAAACAAACAAACAACAAAAAAAACCCTCACCCATGTTCCTGTAAGCAAGCCTAGTGAAACTCTGGATCACATATACAAAGACATGAACATTGGGAGGTGGGAGTCAGGGGCCTGGAAGGTTGAGGGGTTGGGGGGCAACTAGGGAAGAGGAAGGGGAACAGCAGGAATGGGAGGAGCATAAGAGAGGGTAATGGATGGTGGTTCATATGATCAAAATGCAGTACATGTGTGAAAGTGTTATAAGGAAATCATTGTTATATATAATTAATATGTGATTAAAAAAATAGACCTTAATACCGCTCCTCCCCCGTTCCCCTATGAAAGAGCACTTTGTGCTCAGTGTCACACATCCTGCTTTTTCCTGAACAATAGATCTTGGAGATTGGTCTGTTGGAGGACACAGAGCTACCCTTGTTCTCCATTTTCCCAAACACATACGTAATAGTCTGTTGGGCGGTTGGTACTGAGTGATGCTGTAACATTTTCCCAGTCTGCTGGGGGTGGATATCTGTTGTTCAGGGATGAGCGTTGCTGTAATGAATAGCTGTGCACAAGTGTGTGTCTGTAGAGCGGCACCCTACAGTGGAATTGTCCAAATGTGCATGATTTAGATAGGCATTGTCCCCTTGTTCTCTGTGCTTTTTACCAGTTTACATTCCCCACAGCTCTGTGCCAAGTTCCTATTCTCCAAGCCTCAATCACAGGGTTTCCAAATATGGGACTTGGGCCCATCCAGTAGGTGAGAAATGGGTACATTTCTGAATTCTCAGTGACCTGGAGGTATGGTCTTCCCTTTTCTACCAACTCTTCCTTCCGCATCTCCAGTGTTTGGAATCAAACCCAGAGCCTTCTGCATACGAGGCAAGTGCTCCACCACTGAGCTACATCTCCAGCCCATTTTGAACTTGGAGGGGTTTTTTGTGGGAAAGAGTCTTTCTAAAAAAATTTTTTAGATGGAGTTTCATGTAGCCCAGGCTGGTCTTGAACCCACTTTGTAGCCAAGGGTGACCTTGAATTCTCGATCATCCAGTGTCCACCTCCCAATTACAGATGTGCCAACACACCAAGTTTATGGAAACTGGGTTTGTGTGCTTGTGTTTTCATTGTTTCTAAGAGACTTTCATCTGTTTGTGAAACGAATGGAAAGTATTTGCAGATTCTTCTTGCCTGTGTCTATTGAATGCTTTATTGTGCACAGGTCATTTGGCTTCTGGAGAGTCAGATGTATTAGTCAGAGTTAGGAAGGCCTTCTGTCTCTAGTCTCTTAAAACATTTAGCTTATGTTTTCTAGTTTTAGAGGAGCAGAGGGTTGAGACAGGGTCTCTCAGTAGCCCAGGCTGGCCTTGAATTTGCAGTCCTGGTGCTTTGGTTTCCCTGGTGCTAGGCTTACAAGGGTGCACAATCAGGTCTGCTGTCCTAGTGTTTATTAGTGAGACTCTAGAATGGTGTAAGTTCTACCTGCCAGAGTCAGTCCACTCCTGCTGATTCATTGCCACATTATCTTTCAGATCAGTTTCTTGTGTCTTTCCCCACCGCCACGTTAATACCAGTATTTCTTTAATATGGTCATAATTTATCATTTTCTTATGGAGGATTGGTTCCTCTCCTCTTTCCCATTTTTTTCTTGTGTGTGTGTGTGTGTGTGTGTGTGTGTGTATATGTGTGTGTGTGTGTATGTGTGTGTTGTGTGTGTATGTGTGTGTGTGTGTGTGTGTGTGTGTGTGTTGCTGTCTTAGATAACTTTGTATTTTTCCTCCCCAGAGCCACCATCATGTCCCTGGAAGACTTTGAGCAGCGCTTGAATCAGGCTATTGAAAGAAATGCTTTCCTGGAGAGTGAGCTGGATGAGAAGGAGAATCTTCTAGAATCCGTGCAGAGGCTGAAGGATGAAGCCAGAGGTCAGAGGCCTTGTCCTGTGTTTTTCTGGGCACGGTCCCTTCCCCATCTCTAACAATGTCTTGTCTCTCAGCTTTGCCCAGCACTGCCTTTCCTGGAAGTCTGGATCCGCTCTGTACATGAGGTCATGGGCAGCTCTGGGTAAACTTGCCAAGTGCATTGTCTACTGAAGGGCTGTAGAACCCCTCAAGCACACCTGCAGGAAAGGCCTTGAGTTCACAAATTTAATCGTTATTGAGGAGTTTTGCCTCTTCAGTTCAGGAGAGATGCCTGGGGGGAGAGAGGGGAGTTCTAAGGTACACCCTGCAGGCCTGGAGCCCTGTGGGAGCATGAGTGTGTGTGGATGGGGGTGGGGAGGGCAGGGCATTCCTGTTGGTGAGATTGCTAGCCAACGCTGTGCTGTAGTAACTTGGTGGTGACTGAGACATTTGACTTGGGATTCTGAAACCACTTCAGCCTTTGTTCTGTGGAGTGCAGCAGTTCCAGAGGCAGATGCCCCCGACATCCATCAGTGGAGCATCCAAGCTGGGTGCATAGAGATTATTTTTTAAGTGTCTTAGTTAACTGTTTATAATATAAACTTGGTTCCTAAAGTGTTTTCATTATATAGCATTTAAAAGCAGCTGTCAAGTTTAAATAGCTTTAGCTTTAGATTTTGGAACATGATGGATTCCAATGCTTATTAGAGCTTGGTATGCTGTTATACATCTGTAGTCTCTGCACTCTGGAGGTGGAGGTAGGAGGATCAGAAGTTCAAGGTCATTCTTGGCTACATAGCAGTTTCAAGGTCAGCCTGCGCCACATGAGACCCTGTCTCAAAAAATACACAAAATAGGGCCTGGAGAGATGACTCTGAGGTTAAGAGTACTGGCTGCTCATGCAGAACCTGGGTTCCCAGCACCCACATGGCAACTAACAACCATTCATAACTCCAGTTCCAGGGGATCCAACACCTTCTTCTGGCCTCTGTGGGCATTGTGCACACATGGTGTACTTACACACATGCAGGCAAAACACTCATACACATAAAACAAAAATAAATTATTTTAAAAATACAAACAAAACAAAAGCCTCAAAACCTTGGATAGGAGAAATTCTCAACTGATCAAGTCTACCCAAATACTCCAAAATTTAAATAACTCTGAAATCTGAAGCCCATCTGGTAGCAAGTCTCCCAGAAAAGAGCTGTTGGCCTCCACAGCCTGTGCCCATCAATAATGAAGGGTTTAAATACATTACAGAAATGTATTTTGTATAGATAGGCATGCAGTCATAGGGAAGATGGGCCAGACCCTCCACCAAAGGAGAGAGATTCAGTCACAGGCAGGAAGTGGCCTGTCAGGCAGGAAGTGGTCTGTGTACCTATCCGCTTACGCTTCATCAAACACTCATTTTTATGTTCATGTGGGTGTTTACACATGTAAACTGCATAAAGGGGAGGACTGGAAAGGTTAGGTGATAGTCCACACCTGTAGTCCAGACCTTGGGAGGCTAAAAGCAGGAGGATAGAGAATTTGAGCCCAGCCTGGACTGTTTGGGGAAAAAACCCAATCAGCTGGGCGTCGTGACACACCTTTAGTTTCAGCACTTGGGAGGCAGAGGCAGGCAGATCTCTGTGTGATTGAGGCTAGCCTGGTCTACATAGCAAGTTCTAGGCCAGCTGGGGCTACAGGGAGACCCTATCTCCAAAAGAAAAAAAACAAAACAAAAAGCCAAAAGCCAGTCACAGAACTGTGGCCATGCAGCTCTGCTAAGATCGCTCGAAACCGTCTCTTTTTATATCTTTTTCTTTGGGATCCTAGCCAAAACCTGAGCGTTTTGAGCTCCCTCATTTTTTCTGCGAAACTCCCTCTGGCCACCTACAGTGCTTGCCGAGACTCCATCATCAAACATATTGGAATAGTTCAGAAGGCACGGCTTTCTCTCTTCCTCTTTTTCAACTCCCTTCTCCCAGTAGTCACTGGGGTTTCCAGCGTGCTTGCCTTGGGGATTTTTCTTTTTAAACTCGAATAAAATTGTCCTCAAGCTTCAAAAGAAACACATGAAGGAAGCACAACTTTGCCAACATGTTCCAGTGAGACTTCGGGGAGGGGGTAAGGTGTTTTCATTTAGGATTCTATCTGTGCTTCTGTGTGGAAATCTTTTTCAGCAATGAGTATACATGCCATAGCTGTTGAACAGCTTAACTTCTTGTATTTTACGCAGAAGAAATCATGTTGTTTTGCACACATGTCAGGCACTGCGCGTGGGCTCGCCCCACGCGGGGTGTGCAGGTGGCTCTCCAGGTGGTAGCCCCCTTCCCTCCTCCATCTTTACTCTTGTTCCACCCGCACTAAAGCAGAGGCTCGTAGTCCCATCCTGTCCCTGTGCAGATCTTCGGCAGGAATTAGCTGTACAGCAGAAGCAAGACAAGCCCAGGACACCCATGCCCAGTTCAGGAGAGGCCGAAAGGACAGACACAGCTGTGCAAGCCACGGGCTCTGTGCCGTCTACTCCCGTGGTTCACCGAGGACCCAGCTCTATGTTAAACACACCAGCGACGTTCAGACGAGGTAAGAGGATGGGGCAGAGGGAGGATTTTCTTTGATGTGAGAACCTTGTATGGGTCCTGGATGTGATGGCTCCAGCCTGGCCAGGGGGGCAGTGAGCAGTATGGTGCTCAGCAGGGCATTGCATCTGTAAGAGGAGGGTCCTGAGTGTGAGGCTGGGCATAGCAGATCATTTGGTGAAGAGCAGAAACTGTCTAGAGGGGCAGTGACCACTCGGCTCGAACCCCAGAGAATGTGGGTACAGTCTGGCAGACCCTCCCATGCTTCCTGCTTCCCTGGGACCCAGAAATCCTCTTAGATTAGGAACTCTCCAAACATCACAGTGACCAAGTAAAAGCTGAAAGCTTCATGGGCTGAGTGTTGTGGTGCACACCTGTAATCCCAGTGTTCAGGAGACTGAGGCAGGCAGATTAAAAGTTCAGGGCCAGCCTGAACTACATAGTGAGATCTATCTCATTCAAATAAATAAATACATACATATATACATACATACATACATACATAAATGAAGGCACTGGGATTCTGTAATAGATCCATCTGGAAATGGGCTCAGAATAACCAGTGTGGTTAAAATCAAGAAATTTGAGTTCTGCCCCCAGCCCCTTTGCTCATTGCCTAATCAGGACACTCTGAAGACAAATAGACCATTATTGAATGTCCTTCATGTGCCAACAGTCTTCAAAATAGTTTACATTTGGGCCTCACGGAACTCTCACAAGCTCACCAGTCGAGTGCCAGTCCCACCTGGTGGATAGAGACCGAGGTCTCAGAAGTTACCCAGCAGATAAAAGGCAGAGTTGGGGTTTGCATCCAGGTGGGCTGGGTCTAGGATGTGTTTACCTTTAAGCTTGTTCTCAGGAGCCTTGGTGGTGAAGAGTGGCATGGTTTCTGGAGTCCCAGTCTAGTTTTCTGTGCTTTGGAGTTCATACAGTTCACCTGGGGATGAGTTAGTGGCTCAGGTTCAGCTGGTGTAGGTGGAGCCTGCAGGTGTACGTGTCTAACAAGCACCCATCTGTATTGGGCAGTGAGGCTCGTAGAGGACTTTTTTTTTTTAATGTATTCCATTTATTTATTGGGGGTGGAGGGTGGCATTAGAGATCGGAGGACAGCTCGTGGGAGTCAGTTCTTTCCTTCCACCAGGTGAGTTTGAGGAATTGGACACAGGGCTTCAAACTTGGCAGCAAGTGCCTTTACCCACTGAGCCATCTTGCTGGCTCTGAAGAAGCTCCTTTTAATGTAGATTGCTCTGTTGGCTATGAAGGTACATGGCTGTAATTCTAACACTCAGCAGAGATCTCTGACTTAAGTCCAGCCTGAGCTAAATAGAAGAACCCTGTCTCTCCATCTCTCTCTCTCTCTCTCTCTCTCTCTCTCTCTCTCTCTCTTCATCCTAATCACTGTTAATATTGAAGAACTATTTGGAGTTCTTAGAATTTCAAGAGGACTTGCCTTGACTTGGTTTTAAAAAGTTAAAAATGTAATAATAAATGTTTAAGATAATCTTTACAAGGACTCGAAGTAGACAGTCCAGTAGATTCTTGGCAAGATGGCAACCCAAATCAAAGGGGGGCTGTCGTCTTCCATCCCTTCCCCACCAGCTCAAGTTTGGTGAGGATGGTACACAGATTGTGGGACTGTCAGATGGTGTGTGACACACTTCTTACATACCCAGGTCCAGATAACTCCAGTGGGACTCCACTCACACCCGCGGCCCGGATATCAGCCCTCAACATCGTCGGGGACCTGCTGCGCAAAGTTGGGGTAAGCCAGTGCCTTTGCAGGGTTTTGTGTATCTTAACAGCCTCACCACTCCCCTATCATAGAGACTCATGGGTTTTAGATGTGGCTGATCTTTCCATGTCTCTGTTTCCAGATGTCTTCCACTTTGTCCTCCAAGTAATTTGGGATAATGGGGTGGTGTCTATTTGTATGCTTCTTTCTTTTTTTGAGACCCAGTCTCTTTCTGTGCCTGTGTTGGACTAAAACTTTCATTCTGTAGCTCACGCTAGCCTCAAACTTAGAAGAGTCCTCTTAGTGCTGAGATTACAGGTGTGAATCATCATGCTTAGTTTACAGATCGTTTCTACATGTATGTAAGTGCACCATGTGGGTGTAGTACCTGTGGAGGCCAGAAGAGGGTGTTGGATCCCTTAGAACTGTGGGTGTGGACAGTTGTTAGCCACCATGTGAGTACTGGAAACTGAACCTGGGTCCTCTGGAAGAGCAGTGAGTGCTCTTAACTGCTGAGCCATGTCTCCCAGCCCTCATTTCTTAATTTGGAAAGTGGGGGCATTTAAAAATAATATAGGGGCTGGAGATGGCTCAGGGGTTAAGAGCTCTTACAGAGGATATGAGGTGGGTTCCCAGCACCCACATGGTGGCTCTCTGTAACTCCAGTTTCAGGGGATCTGACGCCTTCTTCTGGCCTCTGTGGGTATTGCATGTGTGGGTACACTTATCATATGTGCAAGCAAAACTGATACACAAAAATAAATTTTAAAAATTTTTATTAGGATTCTCCTTCATCTCTCTCTCTCTCTCTCCTTCCTCTCTCCCTCTCTCTTCCTCTTTCTCCTTGTACCTCAGAGAGTTTAACAGAGCATCTTAAAAAAGTGAGGGCAAAGAACTTGACCTTGGGGTTTTATATTAATTACACACAGGAATACTTTGGACTGAAGTAGCAACATTGAATTCTTTGCAGTTGTTTCTTTTTACTTTTAATAAAATGAAAGACCACATCATGTCAGACCAACTTGTCACAGGGCAGAAGGAGCAGCTTGCTACGCCAGGTTCAGGTCCTGGTTTTCTGTTGCATGTACAAGTCTGTCTGGATACTTAGGGCCATTTCCTCCAAGGTCATTAAACCTGTGTGCACCTTTAATGAGGTAAACTATAAAACAATTTTAGAGGTTGATCTTATATTTCCTTTTTATATTATTTTACATTTTTTTATTTTTTGGTGAGGGTTTTTTGGGGGGTGGGGAGACACAGGGCCTTTCTTGCTATGTACTCCAGGCTGACCTGGAACTTGTAGCAGTTCTCCTGCTTCAGCCTTGAGTGTGGAGTTATAGGTAGGCACCACCATCTCCAGCTCAGAAATCGTTAGATAGTTAGTGATTTTTCCACGAAGCTTCCAGATAGCTCAAACAAATGGTTCTAGGACTTGGAAATGCCTTGGGTTCTGCTGGGGACCCTGTAGAACACTAGCACAACACTGAGGACCACGCTTTGGGTTATGTCTCTGTTCTGACCTCCTTGAGAGAGGACTTTCTGTTCCTGCCTTTTGCGGGGGCACTTTTGGGGGAGAGATGATAGTCTCGTGAAGCCTAGGCTGTCCTCAAACTTCCCATGTAACTAAGATGACCTTCCCTTTCTGATCCTCCTGCCTCTGCCTCTCAAGAACTGGATCGCAGGTGTACGCCACCACGTACTTTATGCTCTGCTGGGGCAGAACCCAGGGTTTCTTGTGTGCTAGGCAAGCATGTGGAGGGGCTATATCCCTAGCCCCTCAGCTGAACTTTGAGTGATGAAAGCGTGTTTCTTTCTAGGCTCTTGAGTCCAAACTAGCATCATGCCGGAACTTTGTGTATGATCAGTCCCCAAGCCGGACAAGTGGCCCCCCCTCAGGGAGAGGGAGCAAGAACAGAGACAGCGGTGATCGATGGCCAAGTGGCACCAGTGCAGCTTTGGGGGACAAAGGGTCAGTATCTTTGCCAAGCTCTCTGTTGGGGTACCAGGCTACTCCACATCAGACACTACTAGCTCTGATCTGACCCTGTTACTTTAAGACTGCAGGGTTATTTCAGCAAACCTTACCGTTTACTTCCTTGTATTGAGACAGAGCCTCCCTGTGCAGCCAGGGCTGGCCTCAAATACTACTTTCACTTGAAGCCGAATTCGTGATATCAGAATTTGGGCAAATGGCCCAGAGAGCTGTGTTTATAATGTGATTCTTCATTCTCCTCATCCTCCGTGAGGATGGCCTGTCCAAATCCCTGGTTTGGGAGTTGAACTTCCCCTGAATGCTTTGTGTGTGTGTGTACACCTGTGTGTGGAGACTAGAGAGCAGCCTCAAGTGTAGTTCCTTCGCCCCTTCCTCCTTGTTTTTTGAGTCAGGGTCTCTCACTAGCCTAGAGCTTACCAAGTAGACTACTGAGCACCAGGGATCCTCCTGTCTCTGCCTCCCGAGTACTGAGATTACAAGCTTGGACCACCATCTGGCTTTTTCCATGTGGGCTGGGATCAAACTCAGATCTGCATTCTTGGAAGGTGAACACTTTACCAACTGAACCATCTTCCAAGCCCCTATTTTTAAATCTGTACAACCTTTTAGAAACTAAAGAGACTGATGCAGTTCTAATCCCAAACCAGCCACTTGACTGTGTGTGGATGTGTGTATGTTTACTACAGTGGGCATGTGGAAATCAGAGAATCACTTGAAGGAGTTGGTTCTCTCCTTCTACCATGTGGGTCCTGGGAATTGAACTCAGGTTGATGGGCTTGGTGGCAAGCACCTCTGCTCACTGGGCCATCTCACCAACTGTTTAAAAAAAAATCAAGTTGTTAGGAATGTTCAGTTGAAGACAAATCCTTGGGTTCAACTCCCAGCACCCCTCCCCCCACTCAAATGTAAGTGCCCAATAAGTGGACACTTGTATAAGGTCTTCTAAGATAGGGGCTTTTCCTGTGACCTTGGGAACCAGATATCCAGTGTCCTTTTCTTCATTTCACAGGAGAGAACACTGAGACTCTGTGAGATCCACCCCCACTCCTGACATTCGTTCTTAGATCCCTGGGTGGGGGGCATGATGCCTACTGGGTACAGTGTTCCATCAGCTAAATGTGGTTTGCTCTGTCTGAAGGTCGGGAAAACGCCTGGAGTTTGGGAAGCCAATCTCTCAGCCCTCCTCGCCAGCACTGCCGTCCACCCAGGATGTGGTCAAGCTCCTGCTCTAAGAACCCCTGTGGGGTTCTTTACACTTCTTTACACTTGGCTTTTGGTTGTTGTAGTTTCAAGTTAGTTTGGGAAATAAGAGCTAGCTAGCATCACCAGCCATTCACTGTGTGCTGTGCAGCCCAAGCCAGAGATTCAGGCTTTCCACTGTGGCCTTGGTATCGTCCCTGTGATCTGGCCCGGTTGCTGGTGACGTATGTCACAGAAATAAGCTGGGCCCCATAGGCAGTTCTAAGATGTGGGTGATGGGGCCACCCTGTCTTTACTATCCAGAGTCCTCTTGGCCTCAAGAGGTGCTATGAATATAGTTTCCTCCACAGGGGAACCAGAGCCTAGCTTCCAGCTGGAGTGCTTTTTATAGTATGCTGATTTGTATCTAGGACTGAGAAGTACAGGGGCATGGGGCTCTTAAACTGTGGTCATGTACCTCTGAGACTTTTAATCAGCCTCACGTGGTGGGTTTTAGAGGTGTATCTGACTCTCAGGGTAATTCTCAGGTCCGTGGGATGTTGTCCTCTGTAGATAAACCCAACCCCTGGTTTTCTTAGGCTCCTGCCCTGATGTTGGGGTGACATCAGAGTACGTCTGGCCTTCAGCCTGCTACCCCTAAGAACAAGACTTCATCCAGCCACCGTGGAATAGCCAGGGCCACCAAAATGCCAGGTCAAGGTCACTGTGGGAAGCTTCAGTGTATGGGAAGAAGTGCAGGGTCTCCAGCATCAGACGCAGCCGCTGGCCTCTGCACGGTCCGCTGGCCTCTGCTCGTGTGAGTGGCCGCTGCACTCCAGCACTTGAAGAACACGGTTCTGGAGCACCAGCTTCCTACCCTTTACTTTGCTACTGTTTCCTGATGGGGCAAAGCTGGCCTTGAGTCAGAGCTAGAACTTTCCAAGTGCTAGTGAAATTCACCAGGCAGTTCTAAGCTGAACGGCCATTTGCCTCCCCAACCCCCGAAACATTCTAACCTGGGAAAAGATGGACTTTTATTTTTTATAAAAAAATAAAATCACAAAAAACTTCTAGTCGCTGGGGCGGCTCTGTTTGCTCTCCCATGTCTGCTCATGAGGCAGGGAGATGCTTTTGTTATGTCAAGTAATGAGGAAAAAAATCTGTGTGTGGTGTATATAGATGTTTGTGTTGGTGTAAGTTCATATGTGTGCACATGTGTATTCAATTAGATGGCCTCCGTTGCTCATCACCTTAGTTTTTGAGACAGTCTTTCATTGAACCTGCGGCTCACTGAATAGGTTAAACTGGTCAGTGAGCTCCATCTGTCTCTGCCTCCCAGTGCTGGGGTTGCAGACATGTGCCACCAGGCTCAGCTGTTATGTGAGTACGAGGGATCCTGATGCAGGTCCTCATGCTACATGCACTTTATACACCAAGCCGTCTCTCTAGCCCCTGAAAATCTGTCCCAAGAAAATTTTCTATTCAGATATTTGATGGATGTGTTGAGCTTTAGTTTTGTCTTTGGGACAGCTTGTTGACTAGAACCTTCACAAAGCGTGTCTGTCTAAAGCACTGCATTACAATTGGAGAAGGAATGGGCCCTGGCTACCTTTTGTAGGGTCTTCATACTAAGAATGGTTTCTTAAGGAATTTGAGATAGCCTGAGACTTAGACAATCCTCCTGCCTCAGCCTCCTGAGGCCTGGGCCACCACACCTGGTATTGTTATGTTTTTAACAGTTTTAAGTTGCTTATTTTGAAAAGAATGTACACACAAATGTGGCCTACCAAGTCCAAAATACAAATTTTTTTTTTATTATTGTGAACATATGATGTATAATGGGAACATGCGTGCCACAGCATGCATGAGGTGATCAGAGGACAACATGGTGGAGAGTGTGGGTTCTGGGTATCAAATTCAGGTCATCAGGCTTCCATTGTCAAGTGGCAGGCACCTTTACATGCTCAGTCATCTCACCAGCCATGAAACGCTTTGGCCTTTAGAGAGGCAGTTTGCTGACCCTTCTGCTGAGTAAGAATACTTTAACTTAAACAAATAGAGTATCTATTGAATGTGTTTCCTCTGAAAGGCTTGGGACCAGAAGCACTTAGGGCTTTGGTATTTTGGATGTTGTAATATTTATGTGTATGTAGGAGATGCAGCTTGGAGATAGGACCCAAGTCTAAACACAGAATTGATTTGTGTTTCATATATGCATTCTACATGTAGCCTGAAAGTAATAGGGTTTTTTTTTTTTAATTTGTTTTATTGAAATGGTCTAATGTAGACTTCTATCGTAGAACTATGTAGCACAGGCTAAGCTCACACTTGAGATCCTCCTGTTTCATCCTCCTAAGTACTGGGAATGCAGGTGTGCACCCCATGCCTGAGGATAATCTTTTTTAAAAATATTTTATTTTTGTTTTATGTGTATGAGTGTGTTGCTTGCATGAGTGTAAGTGCACTTGTGCTGTGTAGTGCCCATGGAGGCCAAAAGAAGGTGTTGGATTCTCTTGGAATCCACATGGCGACTCTTAGCTGCCATGTGAGTGCTGGAAATCGAACCCAGGTCCTCTGCAAGAGCAGCCAGCGCTCTTAACCTCTGAGCCCTCTCCAGCTCCTGAGGGTAATCTTATACAATATTTTTAGTGTGTCTGAATTTTGATTATAACCTATCACATGTAGAACTTTCCAGTTGTGGTTACAAAAAAGTCTTCAAAAGGGATTATGGGCATTAGGATTTTCAGAGCAGATGCTTAGGCAGTCCATAGACATGGGTTTCATTACAAAATGATCTTGGTTATATTCAAGATGGTTAGTGTTTCAGCTGCAAAGCATGGTACTCCTCTGAAATGGCAAAACTAACTCCATTTTGTTTTAGCTGATTTTTGTTTGACTCTGTATTCGCCCAGCCATTCCCATGGCAGCCAGCCAGGCAGAATGTCTCACACAGGAAGTTTCAGGGAGTACAGTGTTTCTACAACACTAAGAAATTTACAAGTAGCCAGATAGCATGTCCTCCCACCCATCCTAACTGGAAGTTATTGTCACCTGAAAACCTCTTTGGTAACTGATCTGCCCCTGGTCTGGTGTAACTATGATGATCCAACTGGTTATTCACTTTACCTCTGGCATGTAATTGTGGTTTTAAGCTTTATAAACCCTGCCCTGCTTCTCCTTGGGGTCGAGAGATCTTTTGGGCATCAACCCCCTCTCTGACTGCTGGCCATTAATTATTAATAAAGAACTCCTCACTCAAATATCACTATGTGGCATTCCTCTGTGCATCTCACTTGGTGTTATAATCGACCCTCCAGCTGCCCATGTCCATGGGGCTGGAGAAACCCCTCACACGGAGACCCATTACATCTTTGCTCATTTTATCTTTTGACAGAAAAGCCGACTCCAGTCTGTGACTTACAACCTTTTTATTAGTGAAAGTGTCTGTAGGTACAATCCGGGTGCAGTGTGGCCTCTCTGCTCTCAGCCCTTGGAGCAGTGTTTCCTTTTTAATTCATGTGACTACAGAAGCCACTTAGTCTTGGTGAATTGTGTGTGTCTGAGGTGTGGCAGCCAGGACAGGAAGAGAGTTCTCAAACAAGGGCCTTCCTCACAGAACTGGAGGAAGGGTTGCAAGTGGGCTGGGGGCAGTGGTACCCATTTTGGTAACTTCCTCCCCATTTCATGTAAACAAAGTTACTGGTGACTGAGGCTGTTTTCCTAAAAACTCACTACTCAGATCGCAGGGCCTTGCCCGAGTCTCCTCCTGGGGGTTTTTGGTTAGCATATCCTAAATCCTGAATCTGCACCCTGTGTGCAGGCTGGAGGTTGCCGATCATGGTGAGGGGTGGGAGTGATGTCTGAGATTTGAGAATGAACGGAGACGATGCTAAGTAGAGTCTGCTGGGTTTTGTTGTTTGGTGTGTTGCTTTTCCCTGCTGTGGGTGGTGTAGAACTCTGAGTTTATTCACTGGCTTTGGTTCCGTTGAAGTCTGAGTCTCGAGCATCCACTTCTTCCTCAGAACCATCTGCGTTCTCAATAACTCTACGTCCTCCAGACCTTCTAGAAGGAACGAATGAGGTCTCGTTTCCTCGCCTGCAGGTTTGAAGTAGAAAACACATGTGTCTTTAGTAGAGAAATCTCCCACCAGGTTGGAATAGGTTTCGATCAGTGACCGAGACCAAACACACACTCAACATGAGTCACAGACATTGAAGTTCAGGACAAGTCCCAGACGGTCTTAAAGGTCTGGGTGGTTCCATTTAGTCAGCTGAAATGGGCTTCTCTGCTTTCAAAAGGTTCCTGGCTCGATCATTTAAAGATACTTAAGGTCCCAGTCTGCTATGGTCTTGGGTTCAGAATAGCAGAAAAAGGTAAAAGGTGGGTGAAGATAGTATACCCGATGTTTTTCTTCACACCTGTTGGGTAAGAGAGCATGCTGTGTGCTGTGTATTTCCATGTCCTGTCCTGTAAGGTAAAAAAGGCAGATGGTTTTTAAAATGGACCCCGAAAGCAGGCATGGAAGGATGAGACAGCGCCCTCTGCTGGTGTGTGTGTCCTGCCTTCTCCCGTGGTGGAGATGGTGTTGGGCTTGAGTGTGGTTTTGCTTATGGTGGTTGCACAATGCCTAATGTAAAAGAGGTGCTCATTAAATTTTTGTTTGAAAAAGTATATTAACATAAGGTGAATTTTTGCTGCAGTGAGCAGGACAGCCCTGTGTCCTCAGTATCCCATGTTTTCTGACTTCATGCCCCCTCCTAGTCATTCACGTCCACCTGATCTCACAGGTGGGACTGGTCACATGAAGTGCACCTTTGGGTGGGAGGGGAAAGTGGACAGAAGTCAGATTCATTTGCAATTAGTTAACCTTTGCTATTTAACAGAAATGCCTATGTGGATTTTCAGTGACCCAACACATAATCCTGTTGGTGCCTGACCAACATGGCCCTCTTTGACCTGAATCAGAGGACAGGTCCTAAGTCAATTTAGGACACCTAAGAAATTGGGTGAATTTGGGTGACAAAAGCAACCTGTTCATCTGAGGAAGGCTGAGGGGAGAGGACAGGAAGGTGAGCCCACCCACTGACCCATTTGTTAGCCCAAAGAACAACTCAGACAAGTAACACACCAGAGGCACAAGCAAGGCCCAGAGATTCATGATCGCCAGATAGGGGAACCCCAACTCGACTCTTTTGGGGTTTCCCGAGGTGCAGTGATCAGGAATAAATACTTAAAGTTGTAGTCACTACCAAATTAAGACTCCCAGGCTGGCTTCAGGGGGAATCTTCTAGACTTCGGCTTCACTGGAGGATGAACTGCCCATGCCCATTTACTCTCAGTGCTGTGGGTCTGAGAGGAGGGCTCTACAGTGCACGATGGAGAGGTGCCAGTCAGCTGCCTCCTCACACCCCTACCCTCTGGCTTCAGAACCCAAAGGGTGGCAGTGTGCGGCTACCTAAGTCTACTTCAAGGTTCTAGATGCTGTTTTTGACTTTTGGAATGGGTCTGTATTTTCTAACTAGAAAGGTTTAAGGCATCAATTTGCCTCAAAACCTCAGAAAGTCATGCCCTGGTCATTGAAAGCTCTCTAATCAGCTGATGTCTGCAAGGGCAGGCTTCTAAAGTTTAAGGGTCTCTCTTGGAGAAAGCTGTTTCAAATCCTAGACAAAGGTTATAGGAAGTAAGGGTCTCCCTCCAAAGGTTTTAAAGGGTCTCATCCAAAGACTGGGAGCTTATCCCAGGCACTGCCGACAAAGCAGGCCTCCAGAGAAGAGCCACAGCCCCCGCTGACTGGAGGCTCCTCTGCTCACCGTGCATCCCGTACGGATGCTCTCTGCAGTACCCTACTCAGCTTTAAGTATTTAAGCAAGAGCAAAATTGAGGTTCTTGAAAAGATGAATGTACATGAGGGTGTCCTTGGCCTTGGGGTAGAGGGATGGGAACTCCAAGCATCAGGTATCTGACTACACCATGCAAAAAAAAAAAAAGCTTAAAATTCCAGAGAAGCAGAGGCCCCTGTGTCCTCTCTTGACAAGGCCCCATGTATTTCCTTGAGTCTTGGGCATCCATTCCTCTGTCTTTGAACATGTTCAAGCCCATGAGGCTTCCAGAAAAGGCTCCTGTGGGCAGCAGCCAAACTGCAGTGAGCAGAGAACCCAAGTTCTAGTCACGCAAAGCTCCTGTTCCGCAACATGGCAGCCAGAGCTTGTGTCCTTTGTGGACAGGCGTGTGCATGCTTAGCCGTGTGGGGACACATTTCTGGGCTGTGGTCCACCGTGGCCCTGTGTTTTGTTATTCCTGACTTGTGACCCAGGCTAATCAGATAGAAGCCATGTCTGTTTAGGGCTGCGTGCCTCGACCTGTACAAGGGAAAGTGGCAGTGCTGAGTGACCTGCCAGAATAAGGATGGCCTCATCATGCAGGTAAGAAACATCTGAGCTAGGAGTGGGGCTGTAGCTCAATTGGTAGAGTGCTTGCCTAGCATGCACTTAACCCTGGGCTCCTTCCTGATCAGTGTGTGAACTAGGTGAGGTGGTGCACGCCTGTAAACCCAGCACTTGGGAGACAGAAGATGACCTGCAGGTCACAGCCATCCTTGGTTACAGAGTGAATCTGAGATCAGGTTGGGCTCCATGAGACCCTGTCTCTAAATAAATAAATACAAAGCAATATATGTGGAGTTAAATTTTGTGGAGATGGAGTGATCAGGGTGTTTGGTTAGAAGCCATGTCATTTGGCAAAATTCCAGAAGGAAAATGACTCAAGAGATGAGGCCTGCTCTTCACATTCCTCTTAATTTGGTAAGAGACAGTTTTAAATGATTATCCAAGTCTTCAGATTTGGCAGTGATCTCAGAAATTTGCAAGGACTGGGAAAAGGGAGGACACAGGGAGGGGGCACTGGACACAAAGGAAACGGGACAGCGGGACACACAGGAGCTGCGAAGCTGGAGGCACGAGATACCTGGTGGGTCACTGCGAAGTTTCCTGTGGGGTAGGCCCTCTGAAACAGAGAGAGAGCCCCCAGAGGTTACCATCCGCATGAGGGAGGAGCCCAGTTAAAAGTTCATTTCTGATCCTTACAGGCATTCTCTTTCATCAAAGGTGCCTTTAAGCCCGCTTGAACCAGAAAGAGAGCACGAGCCTGGGAGAGGCTGACATCTCAAACACAGACAGGTAGCATTTACCTGGAGTCCCTCTTAACCACCTCCTAGAAACCCCGGCATTGCATATCTACCTGAAGGTAAAGCATCTGAAAATGCCATTGAGAAAAACTAGCATTGGCTGGAACACACCTCTTATTTTTTATTCTATTACTACTCTCCCCCTTTTATACTATTTATTTTTATTTTAAATCATGTTCTGTGTGTAGGTATGTACACGTGAGTGCAGGTACCTATGGAGCTGGAGTTAGCAGCTGTGAGCTGCCATACATGGGTGCTGGGAATCAAACTCAGGTCCTTTGCAAGAACAGTATGTGCTCTTAATGACTGAGTCATCTCTATAGCTTCCCCCAATACCTCTTTCAAAATGTGTGTGCAGGTATTCGTACATGTTTGCACTGCATGCAGAGGCTGGAAGACAACCTTGGGTGTCATCTCCAGGAACACCGCCCACCTTGCTTTCTGAGACAGGGTCTCTCATTGGTCTGGACTTTACCAATTAGGCTAGGTTGGCTGGCCCTTAAGCCCCAGGGATCTGTGTGCCTCCTCAGCACTGGGATCACATCTGGCTTATTACATGGATCAAATTCAGGTCCTTGGGCTTGCAAGAAGTGCTTTTCCAACTGAGTTATGGTCCTGTGTCCAGTCTCCATTACCTTTGACACCCCTAGCTAGAGTTGGCTTTGGTAGCTCTGGTTGCAGGTGACTGGCAACATAGATCAGGTATTAAGAGGGCTCATGTTGCCATTTACCTGACCAACAAAACCGGTGAAAGTTGCTTAGCGACTCCTTGTCTGCTGGCGGGGCTTACCAACCTCACACAGAACTCTAGTGGGCAGATTTACATTCCTCTGCACTTAGCTGGTTGAAGGCAGGAGAATGTGGCACACATTGTGTGGTTTTAATGCTGCATGTACCCTTAACACTGGCCAAAATGATTTGTTCTGTCCTGGCCTATACTACCTCAAGTCCAGTGAGTGGGACAGAACCCACAGGGATGGTCCAAGAATCACTGAGCATAAGAAAAGGAACAGTGGGACAGAGAGCTGGTGTGACTGTCCTCTAACTATTCAGGAGGGGCAGAGGACCCAGTCCTCCTCAGGGTAGGTTCTGAGGGTCTTCGTGAGAACACAGCTCTCCTGCACTGAGCCCTCACCTGGAGCTCTTTCTGAAAGGTTGGGAAGGATGGTTTCTAGCCTGTCAAGTGGGACACACCAAGCCCTTATCTCACAGGCACTGGGGTCTCCTTGCAGGACTCGTTAGATCACTGAAAGAATAGAAAGGCAGGTAAAAAGAGAATCAAGGTTGTGCTTGGGCAGTCCGGTGCCTGGTGGGTTTTAAGTTAGAGGACCGCCAGGTAAGGGGACCTAGGCATTGTGATAGTCACACCACCTCTGCTGGGTGGGGATGGAGGACTGGAGGCAACGGTGGTTGAGGCCTCAGGGAGGGTACCTTCACCACTAGCCTGCAGAAGGGGTAGGAGACAAGTGGGACTAAGGTTTTCATCTGATGGAACGACCGAAGGAGAATCAACAGCGCTCATGAGCAAGCTGAGACTCAGTGACGAGCTGGAAGGGCCGGCCAGCGCTCAGCACAGAAGTCAGGGCAGGTTGGATAGGGAAGCTGGCCTTATTTCCTGATGGCTTGTTTCCCAGTTTGACTGAAAATGAGGTCATCGATGGGAAGAAAGGTGGGGGATAAGAAATTCATAATGTGGGAGATGAGGGAGGGTTTGGGGTGAGATCCAGGTAGCCATGGGTAGGGCCAGCAGTTGATGGGGTTGCTCTGGTCCTCCTGCATCTCAGCTGTGCAGAGGTATTAAGTTAGGGCTGGGTTGGGTATCAGTCACGTGAATCCAGGAAAGTAAGAAGGGTCCAGGGTGTTGAGGGGGGATGAGGTGGCTGACCGGAGAAAGGAAGCTGGGGCTGCTGGGAGGCTATGAAAGGAAGTATAGATGGAGACCCCTGAACTACACAGGGGCTGCCACTCGCAAGACACCCTGTGGTGGGATTATAAGAGACGCATGTGACTCATTACACGGCCCAGGGAGCAGCAAGATCATAGAGAGGACCAAAGCCCAGAAACAAGGGCCCAAGGACACTGAAATCTGGGAGAATGAGTGGACTGGAGAGAGGCTGGAAAGCCAAACAGTATGGAGGTGAAGGCGGCCCTGAGAAACCAGCCCCCATGCCAGTGTGGGGCCATCTAGCAACATTTGGAGACATTTGTAGTTGTCACTGTGCTGGGTGGAAGGGACATCTGAACATCCTGCTATGCACAGGACCACCCCACAGCAAAGACTGACCCTGTCTAACATGTCATGGTGCTGAGGGTGAGCACCTGAGATGGACGGTTTAGCAATGAGGGTGAAAATCTGTGACGGGATGATGGAAGGGTTTCAAGAGATGGGATCTCCCTTCCTCCTCTGCAACAGGAAGGGGTGGGGGATGTGGGCTACAGGGCCGGAGGTGAGCTCCCTGGAGGACATGCCCTGCTCATCTCTGGGCCTGCTGCAGTGCTGGACCTTCTAGAGTGTCTGGTGAATCCTGAAGGTGGGAAGGAAGTGAGGGCTTTGCGGAGATGGACTAGGTGGAGGTGATGTATGGGCACAGGGCAGGCACTATGGGCCGCTGAGGCCCTCCCAGCCACATCTCCTCACCTGAGCTTGCTCTTGAGCGCGTTCACCTCACGCCCCATGGCCTCATTGCTCTCAGTGGCCTCGTCCAGCTCCCGCTGCAGCTTTCTGCGATTGGCGTTGATGCGCTGGGATTCCTCCTCTGCCTCTTCCAGCTGCCTCTTGAGCTGCTTGACCTTGACATTTCCTTTCTCTGCCTGTCAAGTAGAGGACAGTGGGTCAGCAAGGCCAGATGGGGCCCTGAGGGAGTGGGGAAGAGGCGCCAGGCATGGCTACCTGCTCCTTGTACTGCTCCGCCATCTTGCGCTCATCCTCCACCTGCAGCAGGACCTCCTTGAGCTTCTTGTCCTTCTGTTTCAGTGACTTGGTGGCTGCCTGCTTCTCTCTGTGCACGGGGAGGAAGGGGAGACACTTTCAGGTGGGGATGGCTCCTTTTGCAGTTGGCATGTCAATCAGACACAGCTGACTTTCTTGATTCATCCCAGGGATCAGTGAGATGGTAAAGAAAAGAGAGGTGCGAAGGCATGCCCCAGCACCATGACTCTAGAAACCTCTTGTGAAGGAAGCTGCCAGACACAAGAAGTCACATGTCTTGGGCTCCATGGATGTGAGATGTACCCCACAGGTACATGTGCTGAAACACCTGGTCCCCATCTGGTGATGCTGTTTGGGGAGTTGTAGAACCTTTAGTCCATGTGGCCTGTCTGGCAGAAGTGGGTCACCAAGGGCAGGAGTTAATGGTGATAATAAGGCTCTAGTTCCTGTCTGATTCCTGAGCCATCAAGATGTGAGGAGCAGCAGGCAGAGGTGAGCCAACACTCTAGATTGAGCTACTCCACCACACCTCCCTACCACGATGGACTGTACTCCACAAAACTGTGAGCCTGAACGAATGCTTTCTATTTAAAGTTGCTTTGGTCGGGCATTTTATCACAACAGTGAGAGAAGAATGAATACATTTAGAGTAGGCCAGTCCACAGAGACAAAGTAGATGGTGGTTGCCTGAAGTCGGGGGCACTGGGAAAATAAAGGGAAGAGGTGATGGCTAAAGGATGTGGAGTTTTGAGGCAATCGTTTTACATGACTGCAGTGTGTAAAAAGGCTGTGAGATCTGTGTTATCAAAAAACAAGAGGTCAGAATCTTTGAAGTTCAGGTTGCAAAAGTACTGTGATTAAGAGGGGAAGCCTTCTTGTGTAGGTGTGCTGAGTAAGCAGTGTCTGGACATTTTTGGTACCTGGTGACAGGCTTTCCCTAAAGGGAAGAGGTCAGGAAAAGCCATGTGCACTCCAAGGAAGCCTTGCTCATGTCTGGAGGACCACTGCCGTCTTGACAATAGCTAACGTTTTGAGTGTTTTCTCTCAGTTGGGGGCAGGCCCGTTACTTTCTAGGTCTCTGTTCTGTCCTCACTAATCCCCGGGGTGTGGCCACCAACACACTCCCTTTTCACACCCCAGAAATGATGCTCTGAGGTGAACTGAATCTCCAAGCTGCCCTCCCAACCCCTGCATCTGGGCCCTAGCAAACAAGCCGGAGTGGGCACTCCAGTCCTGTTACCTGGCCTCCTGTTCAACCTGCTCCTCCAGCTGTGCGATCTTGGCCTCCAGAGCTGCGATGGTGGACTTGAACTTGGATTTGACTGCACCCTCCATCTCCTGCAGCTTGCCCCGCAGCTCCTTGTTCTGCCGCTCCAGCTGCTGCCGCGCGCTCTCGTTCTTCTGAGCCGCACTGCGCTCTGTAGCCAGCTCGCTGTTCAGCTGTTCTGCCTGCGGAAGGGGGTGTGGAATGTGAGGCAGAGGGCATGAAGCCAGCGCGGGCACGGAGCAAGGCTTCTGCCGTCGGCCCCCGGCACCTGACCTCCTCTCTCCATCCACTCAATTGCTTGTCCCCCTAAGACAACTCAGAATCCTCCTGTGTCACCTCTGCAGAGCCACAGAACTTTTCAAACTTCCCTCCCTGCTCTCTGCTCTGCCCATGTTCCCCAGTGAGGGGCTTCAGGTCATAAAATGGTCCCTGGGACCCATCACAGAGCAAATGCTCGGGAAACTCCTACGACATGGGGTCAGCAAGGGCTGATTACTGGGAAGAGGGACAGTACCAGTGTCTTTCATCATGGCGGTGTGGTGGAGGGAGCCTGACAAGGCTGGCCCACAAAGGTGACCCTGTTGGTCCGCTGAAGACAGCAGGCAGGTATTGGCACAGCACCAGGGAACACAGGAAGGCCCCTGTGTGCTCATTCCCAGGTCTCACCTCTCCTCTCCTCCCATCCCTGAGCTGGTACACAGCAGACCTGTGGTATACGCCACTAAGCCTTTTATGGAAAAGCCCTGGCTCTGTGTGCCTCCAGGATGAGGACCACAGCCCTGGGTCCCTCAGGTGCCTCAAGTGCTCTGGTGTGCAGTGAGCCCAGTAGCCTGGTGCCTGATGCTGGAACTCTGGGTCAGGCAGGAAGCAGCACCCAGCACTCCGTGGGGGTGGACAGCATCTGAATCATCGCCAGGCAGGGGCAGGCTACTTCTTGCATCCTCTGTGATGGCTGAAGCAGTCCGGGGATCTGTGTCCACCCTCTGCCCTCACCCTCACCTCAGTATCTCCTACCTGCTGCGTGGCCTTGCGGACCCGGTCACTCATGGTCTCCATGTTACCCTGTTCTTCCTCCAGCTCCTCCTCCAGCTGGGCAATCCTGGCCTCCAGGCGCCGCTTTTCATCCTGCAGTGTATTCCTGAGGGGAACACAGCTGTCTTGGGGACCCGTGGCCTCACCCTGGCTCAGGAGACACTCTCCCCCTGGGAAGGTGCTGCCTCAGGTGGCCCTCACTCTATAACCAGGAAACAGACTCAGGGTAGATGAGACTCGTCAAAGGTTACCTTGTATTATATGGGAACATGAAATGTTCTTCATAGGTTCATGGACTAGGGGCCTAGTGGCCAGCTGGTGGGCTGTGGGGAAGTAACTAGATTCTGAGGCCCTGACTTAATCAATGGTGTGATCCCTTGATGGAATCAGAACATGATAGCATTTCTGGAAGGTAATGAGAGGCAGAAGGTGGAGCCTAGTAAAAGCTAGTGGGTGACTGAGGTGTGTCCTTGGGGGTCCTGCTCCCTTCCTGTATCCACTGTTTCTTGTCCATCATGAGGTGAACAGCCTCTTCATGTTCCTGCTGCCATGACATTCTATGCTACCCTAAATCTTAGATCAATATACCCTCAAACCACAAACTGATGACTCCAAAACCATGAACCAAAATAAGCTCTTTTTCCTTTAAATGGTTTGGCCACAGCAAAACAAAAGCAGCTAATGCAGGGCTGGAGAGTTGGTTCAGTGACTAAGAGCACTCTTGCAGAAGACCTGAGTTCAATTCCCAGCATCCACATGACATCTAACAAACATCTATAACTATAGTTCCAGGAGATTTGCCACCCTCTTCAGGCCTCCACAGGTATTCCATACATGTATACACTTACATACATGCAGGCAAAACACTCATACACATAAAATAAAAATGAAATCATTTATTTAAAAAAAGCCTAGTTAGGTGTGATGGCACACCCCTTTAATCCCAGTACTTGGGGGGTCAGAGACAGGTGGATCTCTGTGAGATGGAGGTCAGCCTGGTCTACATAGTGAGTTCCAGGCCAGCTGGGGCTGTAGGGAGATCCTGACTCAAAATGAAATACAAATTGAAATACACATCCCAGTAGGAAGTGGTGAGCTGGGACACACACACAGACCCACCCTGGCAAAGCCAGAATTGGTGGGTGACAAGATCCTCTCTCCTGGGCCCCTCGATACCACTACTCACTCTGAATGAGTGAAATACCCACACATCCAAATAGGGAAGTGAGAGAATTCAGTCCTTTCCCCAGCGTGAGTCTGTCCTGCCAGAGCTCAGGGGAGCGCGGGACTGCCATTATTGATGCACAGGCCCGAGAGCACACACCTGTGAGCCACCCCTCTCACCCCCCTCCCACCCCCACCCCCCGCTTACCTTCCTGACAGGCTGCTGGCCAGCTCTTCGGCCAGCTCCTCCTTCTCTAGGTCTGCCTGCTTTCGAGCCCGTTCGGCTGCTGCCAGGTCCTGCACAGAGGAACAGAGTCTGGCGTGGCACAGGCTGTAACCAGCCCTCCACAGTTGAAATGCAGTTCCCCCTCTGGACTCAGGGGGGTGCCACAAACATTAGAGAACAGTTGGCACCCTTTCCTGTTTGGAGGAGGGGGTGCGGGGTACTCATTTGGATAGTTGAGGGAGGGAAGGAAATCCGGAGATGCCCGGGTCTCGGGGAGCCTCGTGAGGCTGACGCTGCCAGAGGATGCCTATACCTCCTGGAGCTGCATGAGGTCGGCCTCTAGGCTCTTAGCTTTCTTCTCGTTCTCTTTGGCGGTGGCAAAGATCTCGTCTCTGGAGGTACGGGCGTCGTCCAGCTCTCTCTGGAAGTCCTTCATCTGAGCCTGCGTGAGTCAACAGCACAAGCCAAGCCTGTCACACTCACCCGGCTCTGCACAAGGAGGCATCCCTGCCTGTCAACCTGTCAACCCTTGGAACTTCCAGTTAAACACAGCAAATCCCTGGTGCCCGGCTCTGTCCTGTGCCCCCAGTGGCTCAGCCTGCCTGACAAGCAGAACCCAACATGTGAACTGACAGCAGTGGACAAGCACCCAGTGACGGTGCCTCGTTCAGGAAAGATACCCACAGCTAAAAGGAGGGCAGACTCAGCAGCTGCCCTGCGCCGACAGAGGCGGGCAGATCTCTGGAGTCTTCTGTACTAACGCACCTGGCCCAGGAAGCTCCTCTTCTTCTACTTGCATCCCTCCTTCCTCAGTGTAGGGCATCACTCACCTGCAGTTTCCGAAGCTGCTTAATGGCTTCCTCCCTCCCCTTGACGGCCGAGTCGGCCTGCAGCTCCAGGTCTTTCAGGTCTCCTTCTAGCTTCTTCTTGGCGGCTGCTGCCAGAGCCCTCTGCTTCCTCTCATCTTCCAGTTCTGTCTCATATTCATGCAGCTGAGGCAGGAAGAGAGAGGCAGGCTGAAGGGTGGCCCCTCGGACCCCCTCGGATGCCCTTCAGAGACCCCGTTCCCTCAGCCACTCCCAGAGCTCCCAGGGACTGAGAGCAACGCCTGGAGAGTTCTGCTCCAATCACATCTGGACAGCTGTGCTCACCTGCCGCTGTAACTGTCTCCGCTTTTCCTCATTCTGCTCCTCCCGAGCCTGGAGATCCCGCTCAAACTGGCCCTTGAGGGCCTGCATGTTGACCTCCAGCCGCAGCTTGGCATCCTCGGTGGCCTGCAGTTCATCCTCCAGCTCCTCCAGCTGTGTCTTCATCTCCTCCATCTGGGTCTCCAGGGCACGCTTGGACTTCTCTAGCTCGTGTACCTGGCAGACAAGGCCAGCAGGGCCTTTGTGAGGCTTGACCACAGAGGAACTGCAACTCACCAGGCCAGTGCAGTGGCCTCGGCCTTTCATGGGACGCATGGCCAGGGACTGTGATGGCTCCTGAGCGCTTAGGCCCAGCTGTTGCCTTCCTGTCCCCACACCAGGATGCACGGCACTGAGATGCCAGTAGGTGAGATGCAGAGAGACAGAGTCTTGAACCACTTACATTCTTGCCTACATCATCCTTGGAGCTGACCAGGTCTTCCATCTCAGCCTTGAGCATCTTGTTGGTCCTCTCCAGCTCCTCCTTGGCTTCCAGGGCCTCCTCAAGAGCCCGGGCCAGGGATAATGCCTTCGTTTCCTTTTCCCGAGCCTCCGCTTCAGCTCGGTCCCTCTCATCTGCGTACTTAGAAGAGATGTTCTTCTCCTCTGCTAGCAACTGCAACACAACAGAAGACTCAGGCATCCCCAGAATACTCAAGGCATGGTCTCACCGAACCTCAGAAATGAAGGCGGCCCTGGATCCCACTGAACATGCCCAGTCACTTGGGATAATCTCACTTTCTGGCTTCTAGATCAAGCTGCCCACACACTTAGCGCATCCTGCCACACTACTGACGTGCTACCAGAGGCTGTTCACGCTTTTGTTTCTTGGCCACCAGCAGCTTTCTCACAAATCACCCCATGTGTCACAACAGGAGGAATGTTAAGTGTGGATGAAAAGTCAAAGAATGTTCTGTCTTAACATGACTCTCTTCTTCTGATGGAGAAAAGCAGTATGTTACAAATTGTGGCACCTAAACCTAGACTTGCAGGATTCAGGAGACAGGTGAGCAGAGGGCCTCTAACAGCGCAGGTGACACAGAAACCCCACACCGTGTCACCTGACCCTCTAGCAGACAAGGAGACCATAAGGACAAGTGACAGGCCAGAGCAAGTAGCTGCTGGGAGGGGAGAGCTTGAGGTGCAAGTTCTCACACTGAGGCCTGCCTTGAGGAATGGTGGCCTGGACTGTATCATTTGGACTCATGGCATAATCTCTAAACTGAGTTATTCTACAACCTGAGTCATGTGTAAACAAAATCATATTTAATGAGTATAGGAGACATATTGGTATTTAGGAATTCAGGGCCTAACAGGTGTATACATGCAATCATCAGAACTGTGTGAATGTACCCTTGAAAGATGCGGGCATTTAGGGCTGGAGAGATGGCTCAGCAGTTAAAAGCACTGACTGCTCTTGCAGAGGACCCAGGTTTGGCTCCCAGCACCCACACGGTGGCTAACTATCATCTATAACTCCAGTTCCAGGGAATCCAATGCCCTCTTCTGACCTCCATAGGCCCTGCACTATATGGGTGTACTTACACACATTCAGACAATACACTCATACACATAAAATAATAATAATAAAGATATGGGCATCTGATCATATGTATATTTTACCTCCAAAGTTGAAAAATAATGAATACTATTACTATTTTGAGACAGTGTCTTGCTACATAGCCTAGACTGACCTGAAATCCATGAACCTTCTACCTCAGGTTCCTGAAGCCTTTGTCACCATGCCAGACTGCAAAATCATTTGTGGGGAAAATATCTTTTTAAAAACATTTATTTGTTTGTTTGTGCATGTGTGTGCCATAATGCATGTGTGATGGCCAGAGGGCATGCAGGAACTGGTTCTCTCCTTCCGCCACATAGGTTCCAGGGGTTGAACTCAGGTCGACAGGCTTGGTAGCAAGCACCTTTATAGATTAAGCCATTTCACCAGCCCCCAAGTATCTTTTAATATACAATGCAGAAGTGTTAAGGGAGAAGGGCACAGATGTTTGTCATTTGTTTTGAAATGCATCTGAAACATGAAACACATTGGAGTGCTATGCTTAACCTGTATTATAATTAGGAGGGCTAAAGGGCATGAAGATGCTAACGATTGATTCTGGCAGTAACTGCACATCTATACACCATACCATTCTCACTTTGCTGTGTGCTTAAATTCTGTATAATGAAACGTTTGAGGAAAGCGGTACTAACGCGCATACACTTCGAGGGGTGGGAATGTAGCTGAGTTGGTACTGAAGTGCTCACCAAGCATCAACGTCCAGCACTGCATAAACTGGGTATGGTGGCACACGCTTGTAATCCCAGCACTTGGAAGATGGAAGCAGGAAGAGTAGGAACTCAAGCTCATCCTCAACTGCAGAGTGAGTTTGAGGTCAGCCTGAGGTAGATGAGACTCTGACTCAAGTAAGTGGGGGGCACAAAGCCCAGCACCACATAAAATGGAGCATGGTAGTACATGCCTAAAATCCCAGCACTCCAAAGCTGGAGGCACGAGGATCTCAAGCTCAAAGTCAGCCTCGGCAACGTGGTAAGTTTAAGGCTGCCTTGTCTACATGAGACCTGTCTTTAAAAAAATAGAAAAAAAGTGGAAATCAAACAAAATGGAAAAAATTTTAAAAATGGTCTAAAAAGTAGACACCTGGAATTACTTGTCATCTTCAGCAAACCCTCCAGTGTCCACTGACTGGAGCTTGCGTTAGAGCCACAAGCCAGCCTCAAGCTGTTTGCTGGCAGCCCTCACAGTGCTCATTAATGCCTAGAAGAGCCTCGGTGTTGAGCCTTCTGCAGTAGCCCTGCGATGTCATGATCCCAGAGTGGGGATGAGACCAGACTCCCAGCACCAGCCCTGGAGCCATGCAGACCTGACTTCACCCAGGTCTGAGCACAGGCAGAGGGCTCTCGGCCCTACCTGATCGAACTTCTTCTGCTTCTTTTCCAGGTTGGACACCAGTTGCCTCTGGTTGTCCAAATCGACGACCAGGTCGTCCAGTTCCTGCTGAAGTCTGTTCTTGGTCTTCTCCAGTTTGTCATATGCAGCGGCCTTCTCCTCGTACTGCTGGGTGAGGCCCTCAATCTCCTTCTGGAACCGCTTCTTTCCCTCCTCCATGGCCTCCACAGTGCTGGCAAAGTCCTGCAGCTTCTTCTTTGAGTCTGAGAGCTGGAATGGGAAGGGTTGGGGTTGGGTGAGAGAAGAGCTAGTGCTCCCTCATACCAGGCTCTGAGAAGTGAAGCTGCTGTCTCCCTGGGGAAACCCAACAGCAGAGGGAGCCTGTGAGCACACAACGTACCAAGGGAACTCCAGATCCAAAGAGAGGACTCACATGGACTCCAGAGAAGGGGAGAGAGCCCACGTGGACTCCAGCGTATGTCCTCACCTGGATGGTCAGGGTGGAGATGTGGCGCTCCAAGTTCTGCTTGGCTTCCGTCTCTTCATCTAGCTGGTCCTGCAGGCTGTTTCGCTCATCCTCCAACTGACGTAGCTTGGTGGACACGTGGAGCTTCTGTCGGGTTTCTTCTTGAAGTAACTCCTATGACAGAAAGCACACATGGCAATCCTGGGGATGCACCCTGAGGAAGGAGGTATCTCAGGTCCCCTGGATGGTGTTGGCAGGATTACCTGGGTGTCTTGGAGCTGGGACCCAAGGGATGCCACGTCCTTGGCCAGCTTGATGGCCTTGCCCTCTGCCTCGTTGAGCATGCTTGTGACACTCTCCACTTCATTCTGAGAGGGCGAAAAAACTGGTTAGGTGAAACCTGTATCACGGGATCCTCATTAGCAAAAGGAGCCCTTTTTACTTGAAGTACATCACACATTTTTGTGAGATAGGACTTGTGCCCAATGACAGAAAATACCCAGGAGGTATGGGATAACTCTGCGGTCCCTTATGATATGCATTAGCTAAAAGTTGGGACTCCTGGCCCTGGACTTGGCAATTCTAAGAACTTGTTAAAGCCTCAGCTGCACTGACTGGACCCTGAGTTGCCTAACTGGATTCTGGATCCCCAGCAAGTTTGGCACAGATTTCCAGCAGGTTGGAGACTCTGATGCTGAGAGTTGCTCTGGGCTCATCCACTCCTTACAGCTGGAGAGAAAGCAGGCTGTCCTGCGACTGTACAGGGGTCTTGCCCCGACCATTACAGCTTACAGCCCTTTCATTGACCCTTATGACCACCAACAAAGAGGCAGTCCCTTCCTGAACCTCTGCACTCTATACCAGCCCTGCCAGCTATGAGCCTGCAGACGTCAGCCTGTGGTCCCCACCTGTCTCCCTGTTTATTTTGAGAAGGATGGTCCTGATTCTGCTCTCTCAGGACACTGCTTATATTAGCAAAACCCCTGCTCTCAACTGCAGGGGCCAAAAACTGTGCTACTTTCCTGCTCTGAAATTCAGCTTGTCAGCACATTAAATATTCATCAAACTTGGGGCCATTCCCTGTGAAAGGAAGGTCAGGCCAAATGTGTCTTTGAAGCTAAGCCAAAAGAGAAACAGACTCCTCATTCCGTCAACTTCAGACCCATCAATGTCCTTTGTTACTTGGAGTAAACAACACACATCTAAAGGGGCCTTCGTCATCTGGCCACCACCTCCCTCTCCAGTCCCATGATGCACTCTTTCTCCTCCCACCTGGGTGCTCCAGCACTTCTGGTCCTCTCCGACCCCTGCTACTTTTCCCACTTACTACCTGACCTTTGTACATGCTGTCCCCTCTGCTTGGAAGACTTACATGAATCCATCTGAGTCTGAATATAGGTCCTCCTGAGGGCGCCATTCCCAAACCCCACACCCTGTACCCCAGGCTAAGCCACCATGTATTTTCACTTATAGTATTATGTGTCTCCCCTTCTGAATTTATATCTATGTATATGATCATTCCCCCCACCCCACCAGGCTGGAGCTCTGCTGGGACAAGGACGTCGGTGTCTGCCTTCTTCCTTACTCTTTTGGTTTAGGATTAAGCACAATGCCTGACATACAGCAGGTGCTTGATAAAGGCTTCTTGAATGTTTTACAGGCATGAAGGTTTTAACAAGAAGAGTTTGCACAGGGAGACCATGTCATAGGAAATCAACTTGCTGGTGGCCAGAGGGGGGCAGATATCCAAGCAGAGCTGCCTTGCTGGGGACCTGGTGCCCAGGGTTGCCATCGCCGCACTCACCTGTAGCTTGTGGACCTTGTCATTGAGCTCAGCCCGGGCGCGCTCCCCATCACTGTACTTAGACTGCAGCTCCTGCAACTGCACTTCCAGCTTCTTCTTCTTGTGCTCCACCTCCTGCTTTGCCTGGCCCAGGACACGCAGTTCACCCGCCAGGTCTGCGTTCTCCTTCTCCAGCGTCTGTTTATTCTTGTCTAGGTTTGCCTTGGCCTGCACAGGGAAGCAGAGGAAGGCAGAGCCTTGTCTCCTCTTCTGTCCTTTCCCCCAACCCTCAGCCGTCACAGCCTGGGTAAGGGAGGTGAGGGGAGCACAGAGCTTCCACAAACTCCTGAATACTCTGTTCCCAACTCACAAGAATTGTAAACACAATTCTGGAAGCCCCATCAACCTGCTTCTGGGTCCCTGTGACCTGTGCTGTATGAGTTAGCAAATTCTGGTAAATTTTACATGATTCCCAGCTGTCTTTTTAAGTAACAATGTTCTACATCATGGCTATGGTACTGTTTACCCAGATGCCTACATCTGTCAAAATACATTGAACCGGACACTTAAAATTGAATTTAGCCAAGTGTGGTGGCACACGCCTGCAATCCCAGCATTTAGGAGCTTGAGGCAGAAAAATCACGAGTTTGAGGCTAGCTTCAGCTACATCATGAGTTCAAGGTCAGCTTGAGTTAACTAGTGAGACCCTGTCTCAAAAGACAAAATAACACAGAGAAAGAGAGAAAGAGAGAGGAGGTATAGTGGCTCATAGAAAGCTGAGGCAGGAGGATCACTATGAGATCCAGTCCAGTGTGAGCTATAGAATGAGACCTTATCTCAAAATATTTTAAAAGATAAAAAATAAAAATGTTAATTTATTTAACTGTACAGAGTTCAATAATTCTAACTTTCCAGGAACAAATAAAGGTCTGGAGACAGGTCTTATCTTCCTCCGGGGCAAAAATCAGCCAGATCTAGACAGTGGCTACCCTGTAGATGGAGCAGTCCCATCCATCTGGTCCCAATCCCTACCCACTCTCTATTGTCTGTCACTAATATTATCAAATTATTTCACCCAACCAATTCCTGTAGGTATGAGGATGGTCTGAGGATACAAGCGTTTGGGAAAAAACAGGAGGCAGGAGGGGGGCTTCAGCGAGCACTCAAGGAGGGGCCCCTGAGCCCACTGAAGCTCATTCCAGCTCCCTAGAGGTCTCTTGGCTGCATTTTATCTAAATTCTAGAATCTGGCATCTCACATCTTCCTGGGTTACAGGATATGCACTTGGACATAAAGAAACACCTTGGGGATGGGACCACGAGACACAGATGAAACACGATTAACCTGTTCACACAGCCTGAAGATAATTTTATAGACTATCTTGGTGCACCTATGTTCTGACTATGAACCATCTCATGAAGTCCAGGCTAGGATTTCCTATTTGTAATGCCCGGAAAGTTCTGGATTTTTGAGCATTTCAGATTTGAGAATTTTGGGCAGGAGCTGGTCAGCCTGTGGTGAGAGGACATGGCTGATCAGCGGCTTGTTTCTGGGGTGTCCTCTGAGTCTGCTCCGTACCCTTTTGAACTGCTCCAGCTGGTCCGTGAGCTCCTCCACCACTTGAGTGTGTTTCTGCCTCATCTCTTGGACCTGGGCCTCGTGGGATCGCGTCTCTTCATCCAAAGCCTTCTTCAATACCGTCACCTCCTGCTCCCTCTTTGCCCTGGCAGAAGAACAGGTGGCACTCAGGTGGAAAATGGAGATGGACCCACAAAAGCACCTCGCAAAGGGAGGAGAGCTTTCCTGGAACAGAGCTCAAGCCCCCAAGACCACTCCTAATTTGCCCAACCTATCTGGCCCTGGAGCTGCCTCAGCTACAAAACAGGGAAAATATTACCTACCCAGAACCTCTCTCAAGGCTGGCAAACAAACATATAAAATATGAAGCTGGTGTGTGTGATTTATAAATGTCTCTCAGATACAAACATTGTCTCATGTTTGTGCTGAGCCCTGAGCCATGATTTATTATTTTTGTTTTTTATGTTTTTTTTTAAACTTATTTTTTATTTTATGTGTATGAGTGTTTTGCCTGCATGTATGTAAGCGCACCACATATGTACAATGCCTGCGGGAGCTACAATAGGGTGTTGGATCCCTTGGAATTGGAGTTACAGACAGTTGTTAGCCACCATGTGGGTGCTGGGAACCAAACCCAGGTCCTCTGCAAGAGCAGCCAGTGCTCTTAACCTCTGAGCCACCTCTTTAGGCCCCCCCCCTTTTGGAGACAGGGTCTCATTACATAACCCAGGCTGGCATCAAACTCACAATCCCCCTGTCTCGGCATCCTAAGTGCTGGGATCACAGGCATGAGCCACCATGGGCCAGTTTGGCCTATGCCTTCTCCTACACATTATCTAATCTACAGAGCAACTGTACAAGGCAGGGATAAGGGAAGCTATTTCAATTTTATAGCCGAGGAAGTTAAAATATGTGCATATGGTTCATTCAACATCTACTGGAGTCAGCATATTATCTGGGGTGTGATCAATGGTTGTTTATCTCATCTGTTTACTTGAAGTGACTCTTAAGTTTGAAGACCACTCTGATGAATATTTTTAAAATTTAATACAAAATGTTAAGTGCATACTTAGACAGGAATGAATTATTAAAAATTGTAAATGTGGGTGGAAATAAAGGGGATTTCTGGCATCTGTTTTTCTATAATTTTTTGAATTGTTCTCTAATTCTGACTACTATTGTCCTGACCATAAAAATGAAACACACTTATGCTTCTGTATCAACAAAATGCAAGCAAAGGACTGGAAAGATGGCTTGGCGATTGAGAGCAGAACACCTGGGTTTGGTTCCCAAAATCCATGTCAGGCAGCTCGCAACTGTCTGAAACTCCACTTCCAGGGGATCAGATGCCCTCTTTTGGCTTTCTTGGGCACGCACAGGATGCACAAATATATATGCAGATAAAATACATAAAAAAATTGAAAGATAAATTTTTTAAAGATGCAGTTGATGGCTAGAGAGACGGCTTGGTGATTAAGAGCACTGGCTGCTCTTTCAGAAGACTTGGGTTTGGTTCCCAGCACCCACATGGTGGCTAACAACTGTCCTTAATTCCACTTCCAGGGGATCTAACGCCCTCTTCTGACTTCTGCAAGCACTGTACCCATGTGGTTCACTTAAACACATGTAGGCAAAACACTCATACACATAAAATAAAAATTAAACAAATTGAAAAAAATAAAGATATAGTTGTTTAAAAGAAATGCAGCCAAGAAGGTGAGTGGGTGGGGCAGGATATCTCAAGGTTCCTGACCTGCTGGGATGGACAGCCCTGCTGTGCCTCCCCTCTGTGGGGCCTCAGCCTCTCGTACCTGAGCTCCTGCTGAGCAGCCGTGCTGTCCAGTGTGTCTTCCAGCTCTGTCTTCAGTGCCTCAAGCTCCTCCCCCAGGTCTCGTTTCTGCTTCTCAGCCTTGTTCCTGGCAGCTCGCTCAGAGTCCAGGTCCTCCTGCAGGTCTGAGATGTGACCCTCCAGCTCCCGGATCTTCTTCAGGGCATTGTTCTTCTGGGCGATCTCATCATCCAGCCTGCCACACGTGAGGCTCAGGATTAGACGACAGTTCAGGCTGGAGCACTCAGGGTTTGACCCCACAGCCTAGGCTGGGGTACTCAAGGTTAGAACCCACAGGCCAGGCCCTCAAAATGCCTCTGAAAACTGTGTTCTAGGACCTGCCTCTTGTGTTCCAATGATGTCACAACACATTCTTCCCATGTCCCCAAGACAAGGGGGGACAGCTTTTTATATACCGGCTACCTTGGAGATTTGCATGGGGTGACGGCACCAGGTTCTATATAAAAAGCAGGTTAGAACTGGGTGTGAAGGCCCATGTCTATGATCCCTGTACTGGGGAGACTGAGGCAAGAGGACCTCAAGTTCCAGGCCATCCAAGGAAATGTAGTGAGGCCTTGTCTCTTAAAAAAGTAAAAACAAAAGGAGCTGGGGGTGGTGGCTCTTTCCAGTAATCCCAACACTCAGGGAGGCGAGGCGGAAGGGACGATGAGAGGTCAAGGTTAGCCTCAGTTACATAATGAGTTCCAGGCTATCGTAAAACATGGCCTGTTTATGTATCTTGGCTTGTGTGAGAATATAAAGCACCCAAGATTAGCAAAGCCTCATTCATAGCAGGTGCTTAAATATGCTGTTTTTGTTGTGTGTGCTTGTGTGTCTGCATGTGTACACACACATTTTTTTGAGTTCTGGACCTCTGCATGCTAGGCAAGCTCACTACCACTGAAACACATCCCAGCCCTTGATAGATGCTTTGTGAACTTGTACAATTCTGTCCTTTCATTTGCTTAGTGAGTAAATGGGTGCCTTCTGCATTAAGCCCTTGCTCAAACACACTCAACAGTATTAAAACCAAAGCTTCCAATCTGGTGGAGGTGCTGACCAGGGACCAAGGTAGGGCACAAGAGGGGCCAGCAAATGACCGAGTGCAGGACGTCAGTGGAAGGAGAGTTCTGTCCTGGAGCATGGTGGAGTTCATATCTGTTTTCTGTTTGTTTTGAAACAAGGTCTTGCTTTTGTAGTCCAGGCTGGTCCTAAACTCACTCTGTAGCCCAGGCTGGCCTTGAAATTGTGATCCTCCAGCCTCAGTCTCCCAAGTGCTGGGATTCTATGCGTGTATTGCCACACCCAACTTTGATACCAGATTTGACTGTAGTGGGTGGGAAGGCCCAGAGGAGGGCCGGGAGGAACCTCTGATGCCCCCGCACCTCTAGACAGCAGCAAGAGAGCGCAGTGAATGATGTTTTACAGTAGCAGGGACTAAAAGAGAGAGCAGGCAGGGTGCCTCTCATAGGACAGGTGGCTTGGGGTCTGTTGTGAGGAGGAACAGGTAAAGGAGCTAGGGAAGAGGTTGGGGAAGAGGCTGGGGAAGAGGAAGGCCACCCCAGATTAGACATGGGCTATTTGTGATAGAGTTGGACTCAGTAGATAACTGGCTTTAGAACTGAGGGGTAGAAAGCCCAGGCACTCGGATGCTGCAACCCCATGGGAAGAAAAGTGTGTTTGTGGGGAAGAGAGGCAAGTGCAAGGTAAGGTTTAGGGTTAGAGCTCTGACAGGGAGGCACGCAGGAGGTCCCATCTGTGAAGCCAGGATGATCAGCAGGGCATCTCTGGCCAGGTGGTGATGCCCCAGCAGTGGCTACCTGGCCAAGGCTGCCTGCAGTTCCTCCTCCTTCTTGGCCAGCTGCATCTTGAGCTCTGCGATCTGTGCCTGCAGGTCGGCGATCTGCTCGTGGTAGTCACTGGCGTCGCCCTCCAGCTTCCTCTTCAGCTTCTCCAGCTCTTGCCGGCTCTTCTCTTCCTTCTTCAGCCTCACTGCAACATAGGGGTGGGGCGCCTCAGTGGGGGATGCGCCAGCAGGGTGCCCGGCCTGGGTCTTTCTGCCCTGGCTCTGAACAAACACACGCCTGCCTGTGATCCTTAGCCCCTGACCCTCACTCCGCAGGGGGGACGCCAGGCCTGGGAAAGGCACCTTTATCACCAGGGTGTGCTGAGCACAGGCTCGAGCCCAGACGGAATCTCACTTGCCCGGAATCACCTACCTTTCTCAGATTTCTTTCCTGATTTTCCTGGTTTATTTATTCGGGCTTTCTAAAAAGTATTAGTTTATGTATGTGTGTGTCTGTGTGTATGTGTCTGCAGAGTGTATTCACACACGTGTGTGAGGGTACTCTTGGAGGTCAGAGAGGGCATCAGATCCCTCGGAGCTGGAGTTACAGCCATTTGTGAGCCTTGCAATGTGGGTGTTAGGATCCAAACTCCTCCTGCCCCCCCCCGTCCCCTTTATTTCCCCAAATAGGCTTCCTTTCTACTCTCCTCCTCCCCCTGCATCTCTTGCTCCCCTTCCCCGTCTCTAACACTCCTTTTTTCCCAGTCTCCTTTTAACTTTCATGTCCTATGTGTATATTGTTTCAAGGATTTATTTTATTATTTTAAATATGTGTTTTAATTATGTGTACTTATGTGTGTATGTGTGGAGGAGGATTTGCACATGAGTGCAGATGCCCATGGCGACCAGAAGTGTTGGATCCCCCTGGAGTTGGAATTACAGGCAATTGTGAGTCATCTAATGTAGGTGTTTGGAACTGAATTTGGGTCCTCTGCAAGAATAGTAAGCACCTTAGCGTCTGAGCCATCTCTCCAGCCCCATGTATGTATTTTTAAAAATCTACATTCAGGGCTGGGGATGTGCCTGGGTTGGTACAGTACTTGCCTTATATGCCCAGGTGCCGTCCCAGCACTGCATAAACTGGGTGTGGTGGCACATGCCTGTAATCCCAGGATTTGGGAGGTAGAGGCAGGAGGGTCTGGAGTTCAAGGCAGTCTTGACTACATAGGAAGCTTGAGGCCAGCCTGGGCTACCTGAGACCCTGTCTTAAAGAATAAAATAAAATAGGACAGGACTGGAGAGATGGCTGAACAGTTAAGAGCACTGGTTGTTCTTGCAGAGGACCCAGGTTCAATTCCTAGCACCCACATGGCAGTTAACACTTGTCTATAACTTCAGTTCCAGGACAATCTGACACCTTCTTCCGACTCTTTGGACATTGTATGACATGAGTACACTCACACACATGCAGGCAATGCATTCACACACATAAAATTAAAAAAGAATAGGACAGAGGAGATGGCTCAGCAGGTAAGAGCATTTCCCACAGAGTCTTACAACCTGAGTTCCATCCCCAGGGTGATGGAAGGAGAGAACCAACTCCACAAGGCTGTCCTCCAACCGCCTCTTGTGAGCCGTGGCATGCACCGTGCCTCTTCCCACCCATGATAAACAAATAAGTAATTTAAAAAGAAGGAAACATAAAAAATAAAATAAAGCATAAAATCTCAGTTCCACATTTGAGTGAAAACATATTTGTCTTCTGAGCCTGGCTTGTTTCACTTAACACGGTGATCTCCAGTTCCATCCACCTCCCTGCGAATGGCCAGTTACCCGACTTTACAGCTCAGGAAAGCGCCACTGTGACCTGCACTCCCTTTTCTTTACCTGGCTGGGCCGTCTCCTGCCCACCCCACCCCTTGGCCCCCTTCTGCTGCCCCCTTACCCTCCAGCTCTGAGATCATGGACTCATGCTTGTTCTTCAGTTTTGTGAGGTTCTTGGCTTTTTCTTCCTCTTCTGCTAGATTTGTTGTCAAGTCACTAACCCTCTCTTCCAGAAGTTTTCGTTCCTTTGGGGACAAGAGAAAGAAATTGCAGTTGCTTTAAATTTTCCCCTCTGTGGTCTATGTTCTACTTTTGGCAGTTTCTATATGAACAGTGGAGAGAAGCGTCTGGATGGTGGAGATCTTTAGGAACCTCTGGGTTGGCATTTCTCACTCATGTCACTCTGTCCCGCACACTCATGACCTTCTCATTCCTACCACGTGACAGCTTTTCTCTGCCTCAAGGCCTTTATACAGTGGGCCAACTGTTCATTTCTCTCTAATTGTTCCTCATTCCTTAAGTTTCTGCTTAAATGCCACCTCCTCCAGGAGACCTCCCCTGACTCCGCTCCTACCAGATGAACATCTTCAGAGCCCTGGTCACAATGGTAACTGCTACCCACTTCTCATTAGAGTGTGAGTTGTCCAAACGGCAAGGCCCTCCTGCTCCATGTGTCTTCTGCATCTACAGGGGCCTGGCCAACACGAGAGGCCCAGCTGATGCCAACTCGAACGAAAGAAGCCTATCAGTGCAGCTGGTTCATGATTACTAACCAAAGTGACCACTTCTCCCCATCTGTGCAGGGTGCTTCTGTCTTTGTATTGGCTATGCTGTGCCCTGGGTGAGCCTGGCACATGTAATGAACAAACTTGACCTCACTAACCTAAATTTTTTATTTTATTTTAGGGCTGGAGAGCTGGCTTAGTGGTTAAGGGTACTGGCTGCTCTTGTAGAGGTCCTGGGTTTCGTTCCAAACACCTGCAAGGAACTCCAGTTCCAGGGGATTTGATGCCCTCTCCTGGCCTCTGTGGCATGGGTGTATTTACATACATGCAGGCAAAACACTCATACACATAAAAAAAAATTTTTTTTTAATTTATTTATTGTGTGCTTATATGCAAGTCATATTTCTCTTCTCTCTCTCTCTCTCATATAGGTATATGTGTTTTATGTATGTTATAGTAAATCATTTCGCTCTTTCCCCCATGTGGAGATCCCAGACTCGTCAGGTTTGGCATCAGTGCTTTACCATTGCACCACCTGGCTCCGCCCATCACCACTCACTTTCGACAGCTTGTTGTTCTGATCATCCATGACCAAGATGTCGTCTTCCAGCTTCTTGATCTTGGCCTCAGCTGTGACCTTCTCCAGCTGCAGCTTCTGTCTAGCAGCCTCCTCCTCCTCCAGCTGCTCCTCCAGGTCCTTTGTTGGTGAGAGAAAGGAATGGAGTCACTAGTGGAGACTTGGGCCGACCCCTGCAGAGGCCTGAGGAGGCCCTGCACTGTGGTCTCCTTCAGAGAGAGGGACAGGGAGGCTTCTGTAGGCTACTCTGCCTTGCTCAGCCTCCATATCTCTGTTTAAGAGGAGTGGCTGACATACTCCGCACATTTCTTGCAGAGGCAGAGCTTACTCCCCACCCCTTGAGTATAGGTAGGGTTTAGGACTCACAACACAATCAGAGGGACATAATAGATTGTAAGCTCTGAGGACTGGACCGGGAAGGACATCATGCCTTCCACTCTCCCACTTCTGGGGCTGGCCTGTCGCCATGTTATGAGGGAGCCCAAGAAGCTCCATGGAATGTTTCACAGGCTGAGGTGCTGAGGCTTCCTGCTCCGTGAGCCACACGGAGGTCAGTTTTCCGGCCGAGCTGAGCCTTCTGATGACTGGCTGTGGAAGACATCTTGATTGTCAACCTCAGCAGTGACCTCGGGTCAAAGCTTCCCAGCTAAGCCTCTCACTATTTCCTATCTACTGAGATAAATGTGGATTGTTTCAAGCTGCTGTATCTGGGCTCTTCTGGTACACAGTGATCGTTATCAAATATAACTACCCTACACACCAAGCCCTCCCTTTCTGTATGGGAGGAAGTTGCTGACGGGAGGAAGGCTGTCACAGTGCACAGAAGACAGCGAAGATAAAGCAGGCTCTTGAGGAAACCTGGGTTTGGTCCCTGCTCTAGCTCTGTGACCTGGGGTAGATGACCATCCTCCAAGCCTTCTTCTCTTCTACCAGCAGCAGGGACAATGTATCATCAGATATGTGTACTGATGATCCAGTAATTCTTTTCATTTATTTATTTTTATTTGTATTGCCTGCATGTATGTAAGTGCACCCATGTCATACAGTGCCCACCGAGGCCAGAAGAGGCTGTCGGGTTCCCTGGAATTAGAGTTAAAGATGGTTGTTAGCTACTACATGGGTGCTGGGAATCGAACCCAGGTCCTCTGCAAGAGCAGCCAGTGCTCATAGCCACTGAGCTATCTCTCTAGCCCTGGGTCCAGTGATTCTATCCCCTCTAGTAGCTGCCCCTGCCATGTTTTACCAGCATCTGCTGGGCCATCTTCTTCCTCTCAGCCTGCAGTTGCTGGCCCCGGTCTTCCTCCTCCTCCAGGCGGGCCTCCATCTCATGCAGGATCTCCTCCAGTTCCTGCTTCTTGGCTGCCAGTCGCACACGCATCTCCTCGGCCTCAGCATACAGCTCTGTCTCTGCCTGCAGCTGTTCCTGAAGCAGGTTCTTCTCCTCAGTCAGCTGTGGCGGGGTGGGAGGTGGCCAGTGAGAAGACCCATGTCTCACTGTAGGCTGAGTCCTTGGCCTCTCAGCCCCAGCTTCAGGCCTCTCCATACCTGCGTGTGCTTCTGTTCCAGCTCCTTCAGCTCTGTCTCTGCCTTCTGCTGCCGTTCCTTGATCTTCTGCATCTCTTCCTCCTTGGCCTGCATCTCCTCCTCCTGCCGTGTCACCTGGAGCAACGGCTTCACCTGCAAATGCACAGACAGCCATTATCAGTGTGTGCGGCCAGAGAGACCCAGCCTTGTCATTCGTGAGCTCAGGTGGACGATTTTCCCAACACCCATCTAGGTGACGATGGACAATGTCAGAGATATTGTTTGTTGTTGCACTTGGGGTACTGAGTTCTACAGCACCTGGTAGAGGCCAGGGATGCCACTAAACATCCTAGAATACACAGGACACTCTACAACACAGAATTACAGAGCCCAGACTATTAACAGTGGTCAGGCTGAGGGACCTTTGTTGCTTTGTTTCTACAATGCTGGAGATAATCCCAGGGCTGCGTGCATACTAGGCCAGTACTTGACCACTGAATGACATCAGTCCAAGGAATTCTTAATTTTTACTTATTTTATGTGCATGAGTGTTTTGCCTGCATGTAAGTGCACCTGTGTATGCAATGCTCATGGAGGCCAGAAGAGGGTATTGGATCCCCTGCAACTATAATTACAGATGGTTGTTAGCCGCCTGGGAACCCAACCAGGGCCTCTACAAGAAGAGCCAGTGCTCTTACCTGCTGAGCCAGTTCTCCAGCCCTAAGGAGTTCTTAGAACCTCTTATTAGAACAAAATGAAGGAACAAAGGACCAAGAGACAATATTGCAGGAGAAGGCTATGCTTCTTTACAGGGGAAACTCCTTCACCAATTGTTTCCTTAGCAGAGTCACTGTCAGAACTGAGCATTTCCTTCCAGTCTTTTTTCCTATGTCTAAAAAATAGTGTTGAACTCATAATGCCTACTTTTATATTCTGTTTTCATCATTTAAAGTCGCAAGTTGTTTCTTACGCTGTGCTGTTCATCAGTCTCTACAACGTCATTTGTTTTTAGTAGTTGAACTGTTCTCCCCATTGAGAAGTAGTCAATGAGTCTGCTAAGGAAATGCTGCCATTGTCAAAAAGGCCACAAAGCGTGCCTAGGCTCCTGCTTTTCCTTATGGAAGGTGGTTTTCTCAGGAGAGTGCCTCAGAACTTTGTACACGGTGGATGTTTGCAGAAAGCAGATTCCCCTCAGGGCTTTTCTCTAGCTTGTCTTAGTTCCCTGTTGTCACGTGTCTGCCTGGCACCTGTGCTGATGGATGCCATTGAATACCATGGTCCCTCATGCACTTCGCATGATTTGACACTATCTGGTCCTGCAACTGTTTATCGTTTGCTTTCCAGTTAGCGGGAATGTTCCTGAAGCCAGAGACTATGACACCCCATCATAACTGTATCACCAGCATCTAGCACACACTTGGCATACAGCAGACACTCAATAAATACTTCCTCAGAGGAAAGGAAGTGTGTCAATTTACACACTCCAGAGCACATAAGGGAATCAAAGCCAGTGAACATGTCTATGTGTAACTGATATGTGACAATGCACAGGTCAGTGGTGCCCAGAGGCCCTGACTGCCCACCAATTGTGAGAAAAAAATGAGCTACCAATTACGCAATAAGCTGGGAGTGGGGGTGGGGTGGGCTCCCCGCTTAACCTTGCTGAGTGGGAAGAGCCAATCCCCAAAGGTGGCATGTCACAGGACTCGATGTACATAGAGTTTGGTGACGGAGGTACAGAAAGGGAGGGCTAAAGAGTGGCTGCCAGGGGCTGGAGAGAGAAGTGGTTCTGCACAGGGCGGCAAAGAGGGGTCCTTGGGGGGAGACAAATTTCATGATCTGCCTTAGGGTCACAGCTGTCACCCACAAGCCAAAGAACTTTATCGATCCTGGAGAATGACTAGCATGTACGGTCCGACTTCAGGCCCTTGGCTCCAGAGCCCCTTGGACCACCTCCATTCCCACATTTGGAGCCCAGAGGGGCTGAAGGGGCGGAGGGGGGCTGGGGGCGGGCAGGTGCCCTCTGAGGGGGAGCGGGGTCAAGCGCTCACTTTAGTGAACAGCCTCCACCACTGCCAGTTGCGGAGCTTGAGGTAGGCGGCGCAGTTCCTCTGGATCACCTTCATGGCCGTCAGCTGCTGCTGCCTCTTGGTGAAGGCCCTGGGGAGAGTGAGTTGGGGAGCCATGAGGAACACCAGCTGGCCAAGCATGCTGTCCTGCAAGGACATCCCCATTCCCTCCAGCCCACATCTTTCTGAACATCAACACAAGTATATTATCTGAGCTCAGACCACTTCAGGTGACTCTGAGATCCTCTGAGAGCAAGGGAGAACTTCAGGCTCACAAAACACCACAGAATCAGAGCCAGAAATAGTGTCTAAGAAATAGAGCATGCTCTGATTCCTACAAGGACCTTTCACACTCCAGCTGTGTCAGCTGAGTTTCTGATATATCTATTTGTTCCTTGATATAGTATTTCAGCAATCTTAGACCTTAACACCAAACCAACACTATATTTTTAAAGGACTCTGAGTATGAGAAAGTAAAAAACACAGATCCAAACCCATTCTGACACACTGATTGCCATGTATGTTGGCTGCTGTCTTGGCTATGGGTCCATTTAAGAATAAAATAGTATCAATTATTTTGGGGACAGGAATGATGGCAATAGAGAATTTAGTGATGAAACTTAGCAAGTTAGATCTGATGCTAGACCAAGAGCTCCGCAAATCTACCACTAACCATCTTGAGTCCATTTGATAATCAGGTTGACCCAGTCAGGGCTGCTTAGAAGAGGTGTGGTCCATATTGAGAGACAGCACACACTCCAGACTCTACCGCCCCTGTGGTTCTTTTTGGAGTGTCTTTCACTGAGGAATCTGAGTTCTTATCTAGTCCCCAAGCAGAACAGATGGGGCAATACAATGTCTGAAATCCTACTTTTTACAAAATATTTTATTAATTATTTTAATTTTATGTGTATGAGTGTAATGCCTGCATGTATCCAAGTGCATCCATATCATGCAATGCCCATGGAGATCAGAAAAGTATTTTGGATCCCCTGGAACTGGAGTTAGGATGGTTGTTAGCTGCCATGTGGATGCTGGGAACTGAACCAGGTCCTCTGCAAGAGCAGCCAGTGCTCTTAACCACGGAGTCATCTTTCTAGCCCCTGAAGTCCTACTTTAGGAATCTGATTTGGACATAGGAATAGAGATACAACCAACGATCTTTCCTCGGATCCGTAACGATAATAGTCTAACACTCCCAAAATGATAACCGCTCTTCAAAGTCCTTTCTGTGCGTTCTTTCATTGACACTTCACAAACAACTCCCTGACACAGAAATGATTATTCTCAGGAGAAACCTGAGCAAGTAAGGAAAGGATAGGAACTGAGGTCTAAAACACTAGAGCCCACTGGCCACAGTTCTTCCCTTCCTGCATTCACAACCACACACGTGTTTCAGTGGAAGGGTTTCTTTCCTCTCCACTAGAACTGTCAATTAAGGACCTATGGTAAAACAGACAGCTTCTTGGAATCAAGGAATGCTCCCTGGACTGGGTTGGGTTTTCTGGTATAAATGGGGGAGGCTTAGGAGACAGGAGACCATGTTTACTTTCTGGCCAGGTAGCCACGGCACATGGCCTGGAAGGCCATGATGACATCAGTGATCTTCAAGTCTCGTTCCTCCTCCAGGTGGGCCAGGACCCCAGTGCGGAAGAAGATTTTGCTCTGCCCAATCCTGTACAAGTTGGGGTCGAGTTCCAGAGCTTTGATCTGCAGAGGGAGGGCAGAGAAAAGCGGCTACTTTCAACTGGACGTTTGGTCAGTGACGAAGTGTAAGAACCATTCCACCCACAGCAGCCACTGGCAGTGTGGCCCAAAGCAGGAAGGTCACAGTTCGATGACTAGGGAGGGTCCAAGACTGAGCTCACCATGAGAATGCAGGCCTGTTTTCCATCCATGAAGCCTTTGGGGATGGCGTTCGCTGCCAGGATCTCATAGCTTAAAACACAGGGCAGAAGTCACCCAACACGTCCCCATCACTCACACTTCCATCCCAGCCCATTACACGCTGCCCCGCCGGCCCCAGAGGTCTCACCGTTGGCGGAACTCTTGGAAAACGATCCTGTTGGGGAAGCCCTGACGGCAGATGCGGATACCTTCCAACACACCATTGCACCGTAGCTGCTCCAGCACCAGGAATGCGTCCAGCTTGCCAGACTGTGGAGGCAGAAAAGGCCGGTGACCCCTGGAGCAGTTAAGACCCAGACCTCAGGTCTAGAAAATACACCTGGTGAGTCTCTGGGGTCCTCACAGGGCTCAGCTAGGAGAGGTGGCACACCATTGCCACACCTGGGTTTCCATCCTTTCTTCGGCATTATCTGATCTATAATCTCCATCGTACTCGGCAGCCCCGGGACCCCAGCTAGACACTGGGGCTGCTCCCTTCTGTCCCTCCGCAACTTCCCGGTCGTCATCCATTCCACAGCTTTTACTCCCTAAGTCTCTCCCAGTCCATCGTTTTGTTTTTCTTTTTTAAAAATATAGTGTGTGGTAAGGGTGTGTGTGTGTGTGTTCATGTTTTACACATATGTGGGTACACGTGCTTGTGTGTGAGTATGTATGCTGGGAATCATCCTCACTTATTCCTTGAATGAGAGGCAGGGTCTCTTGGTCAGATTCAAGGCTCACTGATAACGGGTAATCTCCCCAGCCAGGTTGCTCTGGGGAATCTCCCATCTCTGCCTTCTGAGACTGAGGCACAGGCAGGCTAACATGCCCTCCCAGGATTTATATGGGTTCTCGAACTCCAGCCCTCACACTGGAGGGCTGAGTCATCTCCCCAGCCCCCTGTTTCCTATTTATATGTGATGCTGTGTGAGAGGCAGAGACAGAAAGGTCCAGGAACCTGGCCCAGCTGGCAGAGCTCCAGGCCAGTGAGAGACCCTGACCCACACGAAAGCAGAAGATGCCTAAGGACTGACACCAGAGGTTGTCTTCTGGTCTCTACAAGTGCACCATGCTTGTACACACACCACACACACACACACACACACACATGTGCTCGCCCACCCCACTATGCCAAGTTAATGCTTACCCATTCGTTTTAAAATGACATTTCTTTATTTAGGGGGGAGGGGTGTGCATGTGGAGGTCAGAGGACAACTGTAGGAGTCAGTGTTCTCCTTTCACCAAGTGAGACCCAGGATCGAACTCAGGCTGTCAGGCTTGGCAGCAAGTACCTTACCCACTGAACCATCTCACCAGCCTGCCTACCCGTTCTTAAAGTTCACATTCTCTGTGAAATTCTCCAGGCCGAGACAGCGGCCCCTTGTCTTTCTTGTGATCATGGTTTTCAGCCTGGGTGCCTATCTCTCCCCCACGGGGAAGGGTCTCCCACAAACTCAGCACCAGTGACATTTGGGTCTGGTTAATTCTCTGTGGTGGGAGCAATGCTGTGTATCGGGAGATGAGGCAGCAGCCCTGGCCTCTCTGCTCGGTGCCACGGTAACCCTTTCCAGTCCTAACCAGAACTTCTGGTCAAATGTGTCTCCGGTGATTTCTCCACCTCTGCGTCCCAAGCATCAGTCACAAATAGCAGCTTGGCAAATATTTACTGGAATGATGAAAGGTTTTGTGCCTCACGCCTACACAATGCCTGCAAAGTCCCAGGTTAGACTGTCTCTGGATAGATTCTCCCTTCTTGCTTTCTTTTGCTGCCAGGCACAGAGAACAGACCCCCCCCCCCACCCGCCACTCCAATGCACACAACTTTCCACCCGTGGCAGATAGATGCAGGCCTTCTTTGGGGGTGTTCAGGGCAGGAGCCAAGGTCAGACCTCCTCTGCCTTCTACCTCCTTTGTTTGCCTCCGTGCCTCTGAGGCCCCTCCCTACAGTCCCCTGATGCCACCCCATAGCCCCGAGCTCTGGGTTTGGGGAGCTCACCCTCTTCTCGTGGTTGGGGATGATGCAGCGCACGAAGTTGGGTGTGGTGTTGCGCAGCGTGGTCATCAGCTTGCCCAGCTGCTCCTTGTAGAGCTGGCCCACGGTGCGGAACATGCCCTTCTTGGTCTTGGAGGTGCTGGGCAGCGAGCTCTCAGTCATCTTGGCCATCTGGTCCAGCCCCACGATGCGGTCCACTGTGGGGTATATGAAAGGGGACATCAGTGCCACAGGCCAGGGGGCCCACTGAGAAGGGGAGGTCAGGGAGGTGACATATGTAGGCATTACTCTTCTCTAGGACACCTCAGGCCCCATTAGAGGGTAGTCACCCATCTCTCCCTCTGCTGGTCAGTGTCTTCATCTCCAGCAGGGTTAATGGGTGGGGAGGGATCTCCACATGGACTCAGGGTGCCTGGCATCATATTGCACCTCAGTTTCCTCCTCTTAAGAAAGGCAGCAATAAGGGCCGGAGAGTGGCTCAGCAGTTAAGAGCACTCGCTACTCTTGCAGAGGATCCAGGTTCAGTTCTCAGCACCTACATGGTGGCTAGCAACCACCTCTAACTCCAGTTCCAGGGGATCAGATGCCCTCTTGTGGCCTCTGTGGGCATTGGGCATACATGGTGTACATATATACATGCAGGCAAAACACTCATACATATAAAATAAAAATAAATCTTAAAAGAAAGGTGATCCTGTTCCCTGAGCTCAGGATCTTCTCTGTGGGTCCAGGATTGTGATGGAAAGGCTCAGGGTCCCTCAACCAGGAAGAGGTTATGAACTAAAGTTTCCAGAAAAAAAGCCAGATCTATGTTAAAGATTCTACAAGGGTTATTGACTGATTAGAGGTATGGAGTTATGGAGAGTTGAAATCTGCAGATTCAGAGCCAAATTATCTTGGGCTAGCTTTATTCTCCTTTATAACCATTCCTTGCCCACCTCTGTATATGATCTAACATCCTTATGACTATTAGGTAAAACCTTTTAGAATGTATTAACTTAGCACATCACAGCTTCCAACAACCCATAAGCTGCAAATATCCTAAGATGGCATCTGAGATCTACAGTGCAGGCTTTCCAGTTTTGCCGTTACCTGCCTACATGATGGTCCCAGTGTACCTAAAATACGCCTCGATTCATGACCTCCTTTTGTTCCATGACTATAAAGTCCTCATGAAACCATTTCTATGTTGAGGATGCCATGAACCTGTGTTTTTCTCAGCCATAGTTACTTACACTTGGCTTAAGAATAAATTTTTATCCCCTCTGAGGGGAATTCTGTGTGTTATATTGATAAGGCTATTTTAACGTGTCAGCATTAGCCCATGATATCCCAGTTCTTTCCCCTGTCCATACAGGGCTTCTCCTCCTGTAGTTTAGGTGGAAATTGGGGTGGCAGGAGGAGATAAAGGTCTGGGGTGCTCATCCCTCCAGCTCAAAGCAGCCTCCAGAGCAGAAGGGCTCACCATCCTTCCACAGGTCGGCCACAAACTTGTCAGAGGAGGCATTGAGGAGGGAAGTCACATTGTCGTTCAGTGGGTCCATGTTCTTGGTCAGCCAGGCACTTGCGTTATAGTCCACCTGCCAAGAACCACCCCGCCCATCAGAGCAGGGCCCAAGCCTCCCACTGTCCCCCCACTCCCTCATCATCAGACAGGAAATGACATTTACAGCAGACATAATTTGTCCCCACCAACACCAAGGAAGAGACAAATAGGTCAGAGTTTCACAGACCCTGCACACAGTAGGACATTGGCCAATAGTAGCCATCGCCACAAAAGTCTCTCTCTGTCCCACAGAACCTCACAGGAGGCCTCTCCAACGGAGGCCTTGGCCAGAGTTGTGCGCCATGCCCTCGAAATAGCCAGAGATGGCAATGGTGGCCAAAGCCCATCTACCTCCATTCCAGGGAAGCTTCACGAGAACCTTAGTTTCTAATTACACACGGGATCCTCTGTCCCACTGTCTGGTGAATATAATTTTTATAGCCTTGGAGGTTATTTTTATTAATTTTACCGCAGTACTTGGGAATGAACCTCAGAATTTAAGCATGGTAGCTGTTCTAGTTTTTCTGCTGCTGTGATAGAACACCTTGACTGAAAGCCATTGAGGGAGGAAAGGTGTTATTTGTCTGACACTTCCAGGTCAGTCCATCACCGAGGGAAGTCCAGTCAGAAACTCGAGCGGCAAGACTCACATCCAGAGTCAAGACACACACACACACACACACACACACACACACACTCTGCCTACTTGGCTTCTAGCTTCCTCCTGTCCTCTACAGCCTAAGTCATGAAATGGTGCTGCCCATATTTAGGGTGGGTCATCCTGCCTTATTAATAATCAAGACAATCCCCCCCAGGCATACCCACAGGCAACCTGATCTAGATAACCCCTCAAATGAGATGACTCTAGTTGTGGCAAGTTGACATTTAAAACTCACCACTGTACTAGGCAAGCATTCCAGCACTGAGCTACATCCCCAGCCCGCTACCTTGGCGGTTAGGATATGTGGCTACAAAGAAAGGGACATTAAAGGCTTTTGAAATTTGTGACTTGCCTAATGCTTCCGTTTTACTGACAACACAACTCTGGTACGTTATGACGGGATGTGGGTTGTTATGGTGATGGCTAAATCTGATTTGTAAGGGGACTGGTAAAATACTTAGAAGTTTGAGAAAAGCATCACTGGTACATGCTTAGAGGAACATAAGCTTCCTTGAATAGAAAGTAGGAGAATCCTTCTGCAAAGAGCACAGGGTGTAGATAAGTTTGGTTTGGTGGGCATACCATCTCTGTCACAATGACTCTGCTCTTCCCTTACGGCACCAAAGCAATCATAGATATTATGGAAACAAACGGCTGTGTTCCAACAAAACTTTGTTGACAGAAACAAGCTGTGGGACAGATGTGGCCCTTGGGCTGTAGTCTGCCAAGACTATATTGATAGGGTGTTGTCTGTTCTCATGATGCAGCGGAGAATTTTGGGGAGTTCAAGAAATAAACCCATAAGCCACAGCTTTTTCTACATTGTCCAGGACATGGTGATGACAATGACAAGGTTGCCAACAACAATAATGGAGGTGACAGCTCTCCTGGTTCTCCTGATGGAGCAAATGGAAACGGCAGGGATACTTGGTAAACCCCAGAGAAGACTCACTGGTTCCCTGTTCCAGTCAGTCCTTCATTTTGGGTTCAACTTGCAGCAGGCAGGTTTTAGACCAACCAAAAGAACAGGTTGGTCACTGCAGTTCATAATACGAGAGGTGCTAAATCCTGCCTCTTACAGATGCTTAGATAATTCACACATAGGATCTAGCTGGGACTTGATCTGCTACATGCTTTTGGTGTTCTTAGTCACTGCTAAAGCATCCCTGCTGTGAGTACCCACCCAGGCTTCCCTGGAGCACAGCACCTCGAGAGACCCCCCGCCCAGCCAGTACCTTCCCAGCATAGTGGATGATGGAGAACTCAGTTTTGTCCTTCAGCTGCTTGGGCTTCTGGAACTTGGGGTGGTTGCCCTGCTCTGAGCACAGCTTCTCCACAAAAGACTTGTCGGTGGCTTTGGGGAACCAGCACTCCTCGTCCAGAAGGGCCAGCACACCTGGAGGGTTGTTCTAGGGAACACGGGAAGGCAGGGTCACTGCCAGGCAGGGGGCCATCCCCAAGAAGAGCCGACCACCAGTGCTGTGCCCACAGCCAAGTGTCCACAATCCCAGCACTTGGGAAGTGGAGGCAGGAGGATCTGGAGTTCAAAGCCAGACTCAGCTATAAAGTAAGTTCAAGGCCAGCCTGAGCTATGTAAGACCTTATTTTAAAATTTTACTGCCCCTCTCAAAAGTCACACAAAGGCATCTTCCTGGCTCCGTTATCATATTTTGCTTATATCAAAGATGCATTCCTACCCTCCTTCCCTCATCCCTACATCTACCAAATTATTGTCCTCCAGTCAATTGAACAGTCTGAGGGATTGATGGCAAAACTGAACAGAACACAAAGCCTGCTGCTGCCCCCTGCTGGACAATGGACAAACAACATCACAAAGATCGCTTAAGTGCTGTTTTTGGCCTGATTGGGGCAGGAATCCCGGGTCTAGAGGAAGTCAGGAAAGCCCTCTACCAATGAGCTGCACTCCCACCTGTTTTGGTTTTATTTTGTTTTATTTCTATACTGTATCTCAGGCAACCAGAATTATTCAATCCACACTAGCCTCAAACTTGGCAATTCTCCTGCCTCAGCCTCCCAAATTGCTAGGATTACAGATGTGAACCTCCACACCTGGTTCATATAGCACAGTTCTTGCAAATGAATCTGTTGCTCTCCTTCCTTGTAAATTCACCCTGGATTCCTTTTGGCAAAGTCTTTCCTTGTGTCTGAGTATGTAAACTAAGGTGCTGGCATGTGCCATTCACCCTGTGGGAATGGTCTCCACTTTGGGGACTCAGCCTCATTAAAGACATCTTCCGACTGCACGGTATGGTGTGTCTTTGTCAGGAGTTCCAGTGACTGATTAACTGGGTTCACCATTTGTTCCTCCAGGAGAGGAGGACACATGTCTGTCTTGTCCATAGTTATAGTCCCAGCCCCTGAAGAAGGGACCCAGTGCACAGTAAGTACTCAGCAAATATTCAACCATTACTATTTGCCTACTATGACTCTAGGTATTTGGGGTGCATCAGACTCCTGAGTTTGGAATTGAACAGGTGGAAGAGAGAAACAGAGAAAAAGGGAAGAATTGGGGACAGTAGTGTACCCCCTAATCCCAGCACAGGGAGGCTGAACCAGGAGGACTGCGAGTTCAAAATCACATATAAACCAGGCGCCATGTCCCATGCTTGAAATACCAGCACTTGGGAGATGGAGGCAGGAAGATCAGAAATTCAAGGTCATCCTCAGGTACACATAGTGAGCTTGAGGCCAGCCTGAGCTTCATGAGACCCTGCTTTAAAAAAATAAATGTATGCTAACAAAACATTTTTAAAGGGTCAGGATGTGACTTAGTGGTACAGTACTTATGCAGCATGGACAAAGCCCTGGGTTCCAACCCCAGAATCACTAAAATAATTATTTTTCTGAGTACCCCCCCACAACTGCAATTTCAGTATTTACGAGGCCAATGCAGAAAGACTGTCACAAGTCTGAGGTTAGTCTGAGCTACATAGTGAGTTCACACTCAGCTACAGAGTGAGACCCTTGTGTGTGTGTGTGTGTGTGTGTGTGTGTGCATGGAGGCCAGATAAGGGTATAGGATTGCCTAGAACTAGAATTACAGGCAGTTATGAGCTGCCTGGCTGGCTACTGAGAATCAAACTCCCATCCTCTGCAAGAGCAGCAAGCACTCTTAACCACTGAGCCATTTCTCCAGTCCCCAGAGTGACTTACTTGTGTCTCAAGAAAGCCCCAAAACCAAAACGGGAGGGAAAAGTTCTTTAAAAGGGTTTTGGTCATAAACGTGAGTTCATAGCAAGAGTGGCCTAGCTCACAAGGACGCTTTGGTTCGCAGCCTTCCTCCGGAAGCCACCCACGTGGGAAGCAGGGTCAGACCAGGTGCTGGTGAGTGGGCTGCGTGCGCGCAGTGGAGCCCTCGCCGCCGGCACTCACCGGCCTCTCGATCAGCTCGATACAGGGCTGCAGGTCCAGGCCGAAGTCGATGAAGTTCCACTCGATGCCCTCGCGCTGGTACTCCTCCTGCTCCAGGATGAACATGGTGTGGTTGAACAGCTGCTGCAGCTTCTCGTTGGTGTAGTTGATACACAGCTGCTCGAAGGAGTTCACCTGCGCATGCGCACAGACGGGGCGGGTGGGTGAGCTGGGTGGGGTCAGAGAGCAGGCAAGCCCAGAGACTGAGTCTGGACGTGCCTCTGTCCAGGGCCTCATCCCTGCCGCCTCAGCACCCAGGGAAGACCGACACTCAACGGAGGCTGTCTAGAGTCCTAGCAAAAGTGACCTACGCCCACGTCACAGGGCGCTCATGTATCAGGGTTCAGTGCGTTTATCTCCTCCACCTGATCGACTAAGCAGGTGAAAAGATTCTAAGCAGGTGAAAAGATTCTCACCACTTCACGGGTAAGGAAACTGCCCTCAATGACAAGGCAATTCCACAGTACACTTCTTTGTTCAACGCAAGGGCTTCTCTTTCTCTGAAAAATTTCCTCCCACTCATGGGAGTGGAACCCAGGAGCCCATGAAATTACACTCCGTGAAATTCAGTAAGAACGTCAAATGGCTAGGAGTGGCGGTTTACAACTTTAATCCCAACACAGACCTCTGTGAGAGTGAGGCCAGCCTGGTCTCCATAGAGAACTCCAGGCCAGCTGGGGCAACATGGAGACCCTGTCTCAAAAAGACAAAAAAAAAAAAAGGTTCTTGACCCCAGTTGGCCCAACTCAAGTGAGCAAGAACCAGCGGGACTTCAAGATCTGGGTTAAAACTCTCAGACATGAGCTGTCTCTTTTTTGCTAACATTACTAGGAAATAGTCTGGTGCTCAGGCACCATCTTGGCACACTGTGGGGAGGACTGCTGGAGAATGGAACCAGTGTGGTGGGAAGTAGAGCCATCAGGTCCTGCCTGTCGGACCCAGCTGCACTGGCCATCCATGTTACACAAGCCAATGCATTCCCTTTGGATTCCTGTCTTAGACCCTCAAATTTTAACCTTAACCAGATGACTGCCTGCTCTGTAGCACTGCCTATATGCCTTCCTCCAGAATAACAACATCTCCAATGGGAAGCCTCATCTCAGAGACCATGATCCCACCAGCCTGTACCTCAAAGATCTCAAATCCAGCAATGTCCAGGATCCCGAGGAAGGACGCTCCCTGCCGATGGGTCTTGTCCAAGGCTTTGTTCACACGGCTGAGGATCCATCGGAAAAGGCGCTCATAGGTGGCCTTGGCCAAGGCCTCTATGGCAAAGTCGGCCTGCAGGAGCAGTGAGGGTGACATTGTCACTAGAGCCAGGCATGAGGTTCAATTGTTTATTCTTCCCCTCCCTTTAATCAGTCCTTCAAAATAAAATGGATGAAGTTCCAACTCTACAGCTAGCGGGACAGCAGCAGGGAGAGCGGCCAGACTTAAGGACCAGATGGGTAATGAAACACCTTCTGAGAGAGGTTTGTGGAAACTGTTACAGCTCGGGATCAATTAGAGGCAGGCATTTGCGCAGGTAATGTTCCTAAGGCCACCCTGTACCTACACCCAGAGATCAAGGTAGAGTGATGTGAGGGACTCTGTTTTTGTTTAGCAGTGTCTTCAAAAGCTGGCATGGGACTTCAAATATTTTAGTATTGGCTGAATGAAGGATAAAGCAAGGGAATGAAGAGATGGATGGATGGATGAGCAGGTAGATAGGTGGATGGATAAGTAGAGGGACGGATGGATAGATGGATGGCTAGGTAGATGGGGAAGTCGGTAGATGAATGATGTAGATGGGTAAACAGATGCACAATGGATGGATGGATGAATAGATAAATGGATGAGGAGGTAAGTAAATGGATGGGTGGATGTTGTGTAGATGGTTGAGGAGGTAGATGGCTGGCTGGCTGGTGGATAATGAATAGATTGATAGATGTTGGATGGATAAGTGGTTAGATGGGTGGATGGGTAGAGAGAAAGATGTTGGTTAGATGGGAGGGCAGGTAGATGATGGATAAGTGGATGGATAGATGGACTGGCAGGTGGGTGGACGGGTGGGTCAATGGATATTAGATGGATGGGTGAATGAGTAGATCCATGGGTGGATGGATGCTGGATGGGTGGATGGTGGGTGGATGGTATGAAGGTGGATGACAGATGGTCAGATGGACAAGTGGTTGAAGGTTCTACAGCATAAGTGGCCACACAGCATTACCTGTTCTTTGGTCTGAGCTTTCTGTACCACGTCCCGTCCAACTTTGATACGTGGGGTCAGGATGGCCCTGGTGAAATCTGTCACATTAATCCCCACAAGGTGGCAGACTTTCTGAGCAGCTGTGTGAAAAAAGAAGAATCTTAGATACATCACCAAAAAGAATGGAGTGCCACTGGCAGAAAAGGGGGTCATCCGAGAAAGAGACACTAGTCAGTCATGGCGACGCCTGCAATCTCAGCTCCTGGGAGGTGGAGGACACCTGTAGGACAGGACTTCTGGTGCAGGAGGACCAGAAGTTCAAGGTCAGCCTTACCTACATAGTGAGTTGGAGACCAGCCTGGGATATGTGAGACTCTGTCTCAAAATAGTATCATAAATGCCTATGACATTTGTCAAAGACATGTAGCTTATTCTATTACTGTGGATATTTCTGCATTTAAAAACTTAAACCTAAATAAGGCTGGAGAGATGATTCAGTGGTTACATAAGAGCTCTGCTTACTCTTGTAGAGGACCCAGATTTGAGTCCCAGCACCCACATGGTGGCTAACAACCGTCCATAACTCCAGTTCCAGGGGATCCAGTGCCATCTTCTGACCTCCTTGGGCATTGCACAGTATGGGTGTACCTGCCTACATTCAGGCAATACATTCATACACATAAAATAATAAAAAATATTTAAAAACTTAAATAAGGCTGGAGAGGTGGCTCAGTGGTTAAGAGCACTGGCTTCTCTTGCAGAGGACCAGGGTTCAATTCCCAGCACCTACATGGTAGCTAACTACCATCCATAACTCCAGTTCCAGGGAATACAATGACTTCTTCTGGCCTCCACAGACATTGCGCATGTGTGGCACACTTACATACATGAAAGCAAAATGCTCATACACATTAAAAAATTAAAAATTAAAGCCACAAAACCCTGCTATTAACTGCTTTCCTGCACACAGACTCATGCATGATGCATGTGAGGCAGACAGTGAACAGTTTAGGACACTCCACCCTTGTTGCTCTGCAAGGCTGTCATTTCACATCTATTTCTCTGAAGGTCTTTCCTATTCATGTGCTGTATTTGGGGAGAGCAATACCCAATATAGGTCCAATGTGGTGATCTTTGGGAGGCTGGAAAAGCAACACAGTGCCCAGCCTGGGGTACCCCCAAGCCCAGAAACCTGTACTTCTGGTTGCCACCAAGAATAGTGACGGCCAGACAATCTCAAAGCACAAAATTCTGCATATTTGTCAGTAAGGTTGTAAGACTTAAGGGGGAGGGATATCCCAGAATAGGGACCCAGGATTCCCAGTTAAGTGTGAATTTCAGGTAAGAAACTCTGTAATGTAATTATATTCTAGCTATGACCTAGAATATTGTTTTTTAAGGAGGTTTTATTTTTATTTATGTGTGTGTGTGTATCTGTCTGTCTGTGAATGTGCGCATGTATGTATAGGTGTCCTCAGAGGCCAAAAGAGGGTGTTGGGTCCCCTGGAGCTACAGTAACAGGCAGTTGTAAGCCCTCCGAGATGGGTATTAGGAACTGACCAGGGGTCCTCTGGAAGAACAGCAAGTGTTCTTAACTGTGGAGTCATCTCTCAAGTCCCCATGGAATATTCTTGTGGTGGAAAGTGTCTATGGCTATCTGAAACCTGTGCTGAAGTGTAAATGTCTGGCACCCCTCATTTACAGGGAAACTTGAGACCTGTCTCCCCAGCAGAACTGCAGGCATCATAAGAAGGGATGGGTGTGCTTATTTCCTGCCCTGTCCTGGAATATTGTAGCTGCTCAGAAAATATCGATTCAATAGATAGATCTGTAGAGGGCTTCAGAAGAGATGAACCCGAGGGCCTGTCTGACCTGAAACACTGAGTCATGGTGTTGCATACCTATAATTCCAGCGCTCAGGAGGCTGAAGCAGGAGGTTGGGAGTTCTAGGCCAGCCTGGGCTATATACCTTGTCTAAAAGAACTAATAATAACAAAGCAACAACAGCAATAATAAATAACAGATAATTATAACAAGAGTTCTATGAAAGTGTTTCTTCTCTCTCAGACTCTCCTTGTGCTGTTCTGTGCTTTTAGACCACAGGTGATTGTCATGGGCCTAGATAAAGGGTATAACTACATCAACAGTAACTGAGTGGGACTCTCCCTCCCATTCCTGAAGCCATCAGTTACTGGGAACAGGCGACAAGTACCTGTGTTGTCTGGCATGGATGCCTGGTCTGTGTTTCTTTCCTTCTTGAAGACTATGTTTCCAAGCTGTAAGACGGATGACACCACCTTCAAGATAGCTGAGACAGGAAGAGAAGAGCAGATCATACACTGTCAACCCAAGGTGCTGGGCAGATTGCCAATATAATCATCACTGGACACCCAAAGTCAGCCAGTGTCTTTCCTTTGTAGATGCAGTTCTGGGCTCCTGCGTGTTGACCAGAGTCACACTACCTGACTCCTTGCTCACAGGGGAGAACAACTGGAAGAGGGATCTGAGTATTGCCATGTAGATGCTGAAAACCTTGTGCCATATGGAATTCCTCTTTGCGTCAAGGACTGGCAAACTCCAGCCAAGGACCAAATGCAGTTCACTGGCTATTAGAGAAGAAAGGGTACATGGAGGGAGAACTGATGAATGGGTGGGTGGGTGGAGTCTGGGTGTGTATATGGAGGACGGGTGGATGAAGGATGCGTGGATGGATTGTGGAAGGACAGACACAGACAGGTGGGATGAGAATGACTGATGGAGTGGAGGATGGATGAATGGGTGGAAAGCGAAGGGTAGATGGGTGGATGGAGGATGCATGGGTAGGTAGGGAATGGCTGGCTGAGTGCACCGTGGGTCACTAATCACTGCTAACATCTGGCATAATTAGACTGTGAGCCAGTCACCAAGAAATTACCATGCCCAAGGAACAAAGCCTGGAGACCCCAGCCTTCTCTGGTCCCCCCAGGCCGAACCACAGGCGGCAGCCCCTTCACTGCAGCTGTTCTCACACCAGTGTCCGGGACCCACTCAGCAGGGTGAAGACCCAGAAGCTAACCCCTCCACACACAGCTCCCGTGAACACAGCAGTGTTCTCTTTAATACTAACTCCCACAAGAGGGGCTTTGGGAACTAGGAAGTGCTGGGCTCATGGTTTTCAAGAGGTCTAACCTCTGCACTGCTGAATTAGAGGAAGTGGTATACTTAGCATCCTCATAGCTCACCACCAGATGGCAGCAGCCCCACCTCCAGCTCTGTTACTACCAAAAAAAAAAAAGAAAAGAAAAGAAAATGTCTCCAGACCTTGCCAAACATCCCTCCAGGGGCAAAATCACCCTTCATTGAGAAGCATTTTTTTTCCATGAGCACAGTAAACTGATGAAGCCTGGGGACTCATGAGGACCATAACTCCATCTGGGGTGGTAACAGGTACCTGATGGATCTTTCCCACAGGGGCAAGGAGCCCAGAGTTGCCAGAACTGATTTTTCAAAATATGATTAAAAGCAAGATCATAATCTATACACATTGACAGCCAATTTTTAAAATTGTGTTTTGAGTCCATTGTGAGATGACTCCGTGGATAAAGGCACCTGCCACCAAGCCTGACATCCCGAGTTTGATCCCTGGAATTCACAGGGTGGTGAAAGAGAACCGAGTCCTGCAGGCTGTTCCCTGACGGCCACACACACCATGGCGTGCCCTCCCCCGATAAATAAATGCAACTAAAATAGTTTTAGAGAATTTTTTTTAAAAATGCAGATAGTGGCATATCCCTGTAATCCCAGTGCTTGGGAGGCTGAGGCAGGAGGATTTTAAGTTCCAGGCCAGCCTGGACAACTTGGCAAGCCAGTTTAAAAATACATTTTTTTTTCTTGATAGTATCAACTCTAATTTATTAGAATCAACTTAACCAGACCCCAAACTGGTGATTTTATAAAAATGATTGCTTGTGGCAAGGCTCACAGTGAATAGAGCTATGAAGTGGAGTGGTTGTCAGTTGCAAATGGTTGTAGTTGGGTGACATTTCTCCACAGGCCCTGGGAGAGTTGTGGGGAACTAGAGCCAGATGCAGGGCTCCTAGCCTAGCCCTGTCAGCATCAACTATGGGACCTGAAGTGAGTAATCAGTCTCAGGCCTCCGTTTCATTAACTGAAGAACTGCAAAGGCAATTGGCCTATAGGGTTGGTTGTCACAAGGTTCAGCAGCACAGCACCAGGACAGAGTGTGCAGCACCCTGCCACTATAACTCTCCCCTACAGAGCAGCGGGCTGCCTGCATGACCCAGGAGAGTCTGGGGACGATGAGGCCCCTTCTCTCCGAGAACACAAGATACCCAGAGCGGGGGATGGATGATTTCTGTGGTCTACTCTGTTTCTTGGGCTCTGGTGGCTCTGTCGCTGCGTAGGACAGCAGATCAGCACTAAAGGGGACATCCTGGTCCCTGCATCTTCTTGATGCTCTAGTTGGAGATGAGTCCCTCCTCTGGTCTCCTGGAAGTGGACTTGGTGGTAGCTCTGGGTTTATAAGCAGAGTCAGTGTACATGCTGGCTTAAGTCTGTGGCTCACAGTTGTTGGTCATTTGCACATTTTTTTTATCCTTCAGACAGACCTCACTACATAACTTGATCCTCCTGCCTCAGCTTCCCAGGTGCTGAGTTTACAAGGGTTACCACCACACCTAGCAAAGTACCCAGTACATCTAAACACTAGCTCCATCTGTGTCCTGTCTGCTCCACCATTGATTTAACCCTTCCCTTTACGTTTTCTTGTTTCTCTTTCCTGGGTTGATTTTTAACAGGAAACTTTAAGTGAAAAACCAGCTTCACTCACTAGTTCAGGATCACTCTAAAAATAAATCTAGGAAAACAAACAGTATTTTCAGATTCCAGGCAGGGGGTTGGGGCCCTGTCTGAGGGGCTTGGCCTAGGCTTTAGTGTGTATGGTTAAAAGGGACATTAATGAGTACAAGAGAGGAGCTGAAGACCTACTAAGTACTGGATCATCATCTCAAGACATACTCAACATCATTTATCACCAGCAGGGAAAGCATGCATGAATGCTTTATTTTCTATTTTATTGTAATTCATATATTAAGTTGACAGTTTGTGCTTTTGATGTTGAGATGAAGGCTCACTCTGTAACTGTGTCTGGCCTCAAACTCAGTGATTCTCCTGCCTCAGTTTCCCCAGTACTGATATTATGCAGTAATATGTGCACACACCAGGCTGGAATGCATCATTAGAAGACAGTCCGTTGGACCTTGCTTTCCACATGGGCCCTGACACAAACTATTAAAGAATTTTAAGGGCCCAAATCCTCTTCCTGCAGATAAAAAGCAGGGACCCAAGAATGAGCTCTGGGTCCCAAGCAACTTGCTCTGCATCCTTGGTCAGGTCCTTCCATTTTCCCATGCCTCAGTTTCCCCATCTACAGCTGAAACTAGCTGCAGCTGCCTCACAAAGTGACTGCGACATTAAATCATGTACTTAAATGACATAATGTACACATTTACTCTAGATGCATAAGACCCAGGCTCTATCCCAGAACAGCCAAGTAAACAGACTGCAGTGGCTGGGATGTAGGTGAGTTGGGGTGCTTGCCCAGCATGCAGGAAGCCCTGACTCTCACGCCCAATACCATATAAAAAAGACGTGGTCGCACAGGCCCACCATCCCTGCACACAGGAGGGAGAAGGAGGAGAATCAAAACTTCAGGGTCATCTTTGGCTATTTAGGGAGTTTGAAGCCAGCCTGGGCTACCTGAGACCTGCCTCATAGAAAAAGATGATATATCTAATATATCCCTCCACCCTACAACTTCCCTTTAAATCTCCTCTGAGCATTTGCACAGAGGTCAGTGTTTTTTCCACAGTACAATTTAATTGCCCCATTTGTCCCCTTTCAGAGGGGCAGACAATAATGACGTTTATCAATCACCATTTCAGTTTGTTCCCATCTTTTTCACTATTTGAATAAAATCACTGAACATCTTGGTCCCTTAAGAGGACAACAGAAGGCACACAGTTGGCACACGCTGAGCACTTACTTAATCACTCTGTGTTTTCCTACATCTAGATTAGGAGACAAACTGACCCATGGCCCAAAGAAAATGTATCCGACATGGGGAGTCCGTGGCCTTGGCTGCTGATGTGGGGCCCTGGCCAAAAGCCTCACACACTGTCCATCTGTCAACTCTGCCCTAGAACCTTCTTTTTCTGGACTGCAGGTCCTGTAGGCGCCAACCCGCCCCATGGGCCTCACTGTAGCAACTGGTGATATTCTGGGACCCCAGAGGGCGTGAGAAGAGAAGACAGTTTTCCACAGCCGTGCCCTAGTTAACTCTGAATGCTGAGCCCATCAGGGTAGGAAGGAAAAATGTTTCTGGAATTAGAATACTGGAGCCAGCAGGGACCGAAGGGGCTTCATGGTTGTTGGAATGACATGGGTCATTCCATCTGTCCACTGCCATAGCTGCCTTCCCAGGAAAAGCCTCTCCAGCCCTGTGTCTCCATCTTCTCCTGTCCTCTGGTCCTGGTGAGGCTCTGGTGTCCATGTCCAACCCCAAGAGCAGCCATCACCTCCCTGTTCACACAATCACAGGTAGCCCAGGAATACATATTAGGCCACCAACTCGAGCCAGCAAGATGCCACCATCCAGGGCTGGAGCAGGGAGCCCCTCTGCCCCTTTAGTCACAAACCCAAAGGCTCTAAGGGCTGGGATGCAGCCGTGCTGCCAAGAAACTGCAGCCTTTGTAGAGACTTCGGTGGTGAACGATGGAGGACCAGAAACTGATTCCTAGAGGAATCTGAGGCCCCAGCTCACGCTGCGCCTCTAACCCGCATGCCTGCACTTTCCAACGCAGGAGTTGCTATGGCTTGATTCTGGATGTGCCCCACAGACTCTGAGTGTGGTCCCCAGCTGGTGGCACTATACTGAAGGCTTTAGGAGGTGGGGCTGGCTGGTGGAAAGTCATTAGGGGATGTTCCATCCCACTCTGCTTCCTGCCTGATCTGACTTGAAGAACTGCCACGTGTTCCTGCCCTGTGACCTCAGCTTCTCCCCATTCCTTCCCCATGATGGAACAAAACCATCCCCTACCAAGAGCCCAGATAAACCCTCCTCCCCTCCCTCAAGTTGCTTCTGTCACATATTTCATCAGGGACACAAAAGCAACTAACATGGAGCATAACACCTTTTTGCTTAAGTTGCTTTGGGTCAGTGGTAATCAAGGGAGTCTAACCTCAGTCCCTCGTCTAGACACCAGTAAGCCACCAGTAGCACCGTTCATTTTCCTTCCTTCCCTCCCTCCCTCCCTCCCTCCCTCCCTCCTTCCTTCCTCCCTCCCTCCCTCCCTCCCTCCTTCCTTCCTTCTTTCCTTCCTTCCTCCCTCCCTCCCTCCCTCCCTCCCTCCCTCCCTCCCTCCCTCCCTCCCTCCCTTCCTTCCTTTTCCTTCTCTCTCTTCCTCCCTCTCTCCCCCTCCCTCACTTTAGGAAGTAGGGAATTCATAAAGTAGACATCTGTCCTGACCCAACAAGGGTCAGTAGGGAATCACACAGGTCAGTTATTGTGGACTCACCTAGCTGCTCCTCTTCACTGAAGCCCATGATAGACATGGCCTCTAGTGTCTCCTGGAACATCTCGTCATCCTGTGCAGCAGGGATGGGCACAAAGCCATTGGAGAGAAACGTGTAGTTGTTGAAGCCCTCCAAGAGCAGGTCATCTAGGAAGGAAGGGAGAGGTATAAGTGAGTGAGGAGACGGGCCCAGCAACCCAGCAATGGGCCGGGCTGCTGTCATTTCTGTCCCTTCTCAAGGTCTGGGTAGCACACCCTCCTGATACATCATCATCGCTGGTCTCATTCAGCAGTGAAGCTTGCATACTGCTCCGGTTCCTGCCAGCTAAACTCTAGCCTTGTCTCCACTAGCTAAGCACAGGCCTTGAGGTGGGGCTGCTGCTACAGAGGACTGGATGTCTTTCTCCTGGATTTTTCCAAAGCCTTCACTTCCAGGAACAGAGCTGAGGCTAGGCCCCTTCTCATTTACTCCCTTGTGCAAACGCATTCTTTGTTGTTTGTTTGGAGACAGGTTCTCACTCTGTAGCCCAGGCTGATCTTGAACTCAGGCTCTTCCTGCTTCAGCCTTCCCAGTGCTGGGGCATGTACTACCATACCCATCTTACTTACTTGTTATGTTTATATCAAAATCATACATGCACATAAAGTTTAAAAATCAATTGCCACCAAAAGGCTTAAAATCAAAACTAGAACTTTCTGCCACATCCCTGTTCCATCTCCTACCACATCCTAGGACTGCTTTTATCTCTTATCTGTTCCTTCTGTGGTTATCACCATCCCGATGTGTAATAGATTTACTGAACTTTATGTGTTATACTGCTATAGATCATCTAGTAGACTTATATATGCCATATATCATACTATAATACATATAGCATATGAAGTATATTATAATGTATATACTATCCTAGTACATAAACGATTTCTGGACATCAAATTTAGGTCTTATGAACTGACTTCCTCTAATGGTAGATAAAGACCTGGCCCTCACACTCTCTCCCTTCTCCCACTATTTCCAGTTAAGTCATTGGATAAGCTTTTTATCACGAGTTAACAAATCTGGCCCACAAAGTTTTATTGAAAAAATGGCCACCCCCGTTTCCTTTGAGCGCTCCCATTGTAATAGTGAGCAGCTGTGACAGAAGCACTATGATCTCCAAAGCCCAAGATGTTTACTATCCTCTAACTCCTTGTTTATATCATGGCATGTAATACATGACATCTAATTGTTCTTTCTGGGCATGGTAGTGCATGCCTGTAATCCCAGTATTCTGGAGACTGAGGCAGGGGGAACTGCAAATTTAAGTCCAGCCTGGTCTATAAGAATGAGATTGTCTCAAGAAAAGAAAGATTGTTCTATATAAAGTCATATTTTTACATGTGTATGGTATGTATGCATGATGTATGCATGTTCATGTAGGGGTGTGCATGTGGGTGCATGTGCATATAGAAGTCCAAGTCTTACTCAATCTCTACCTTATTCTTTGAAACAGGGTCTCTCACTGAACCCAGAGCTCACCAGCTTGGCGAGTCTAGCTAGTTCACTTGCTCTGGAGATCCCCCTTCTGTATTGTGAATAGGGCTGGGACTACAGGTGAGCTGTCGTAAAAAAACATCCTCCAGCATGTATGAGATTCAACAGATGTGGATCTCTGGTCCCCGTGCTTGCATAGCAAGCACTTCACCCATTGAGCCACCTCCCTAATCCCACGAAGTCACACTCTGGCTCTATTCCCTTGGTTTCTCGTTTCTCATCTTCAGCCCCATTTATAATTGCTTTTCTTTCCCTGGTCTTACCTCTCATGTTACCCTTCCAACACATCCTTTCCTCTCCAAGTCAATCTTTAATTAAAGTGGATTAGAGATGTTTGGGGAGTGACATCAGGGAGATGCTTTTCTTTTTAAGCCAAGCTCTTTTCTGGGTGGAGTCACTTGGAAGCCACTTGATAAACCCAAGGTTAAGCAGACCCATGGCTCAGAGAACTCAGCTTCTGAGTTCAGAGAACATCGGATCAAAGTCATGAGTGCCCGGTGTGTGCCAACACTGTCATTATCCACAGTGTGGAGAGCGTCACGGATATTCCATCCTCTAACTCAGGCCTCTTCTCAGCTCTGTCACCAAGGATAGAGATGAGGCCGGGAATGGTGGTGTACGCCTGTAATCTCAGCACTAGAGAGGCTGAGGATTGCCATGAGTTCCACATCAGCCTGGGTTACACACTGAGGCCTTGTTCTCAAAAGAAACAAAACAAAAAAAAACACACGCAAAGGGCCCTAGAATCTCAGCCACCATAATCCCCTTCCTCTGCTGTGTGGAAGAACTGGATGTGGAGAACCTAAGGAGCCCAGCCACCAACCAGATGACACAGGTGCCGAAGGGATGAAGGATAAACAGCCTCTGCCAGCCACCTCACAGGGGCCCCCACTGTGAACCCCTAACCTTCCCTGTCTGCTGGTGTAGAACATCCAACTAACGCCCTTTAAAGAGCCACACACGTGGCGCCTCCAAAGGCTAGGCTCCAGAAATATAGAAATGAAGGCGATGGCCCCTAGCGGTGGGACCATGCAATGTGCCCCACCACAGAGGGGCCACTGCTCAACCCACGCTGCCCGTCACTGGGCATTCGCTTTCCTTTCTCTCCCCTTCCTTTCTCCTTCCCCTTCCTTCCTTTCCTTCCTCTTCTCTTCCCTTCCTTTATTCCTTTTTCCAAAAAAATTAATTATTTCTATTTTATGTGGATGAGTACATTGCCTGCGTGTATGTGAATGTACCCGTGCCGTACAAGGCCTACAGAAGTTGGAAGAGGATGTCAGATCCCCTGGAACTGGAGTTAAAGATGGTTGTTAGCCACCACGTGGGTCCTGAGAACTGAACCCGGGTCCTCGTCAAGAGCACTCTGCCATCTCTCCAGCCTTGAGTTTGCTATTCTGCCTCCACCATGGAAGTGCTGAGATGGTGGGCACGCCCCACCCCACCCAGCCCTTTTGATCATTCTCTTAATCCACATAACTAAACTTGGGCCACAAAACTGCCGTAAACCAAGTTCGTGCTGTTGCTATCAACTTTCTGACTTAATCCTGCTCCTAGAATGTGGACCCATATCTCTGATGTGCCCCCTTTCCAGCCACGATCTGGATGTTCTTTTAAGAGTTAGATTCCTGCATAAACAGAAATGCTTATTTCCTAGTGGAATCACTGGAAAACATGTTTTTAAAATCTATTTTACAATAGAAGTCTGCAAACCTGAGCATGCTTGCTGTTTTTGTAAAGAATGTTTTATTGAAACACAGCCACACTGTGCTGGTTTGTGCTCTGCATATGGTGTTTTTGCACAGTGGCTGAGTTAAGCAGAATCTGTGTGCCTGGTAAAGGCCAAGATATTACCTATTCGGTCTTTTATAGAAAAAGTCTGTTTTGGTGTAGCGCAATGGAGAGCACCTGCCTGGTACACACAAAGCTTTGGGCTCCATCCCCAGAGCTGAAAGAAAGACTAGAGAGAAAGAGGGAGGGGAGGGGAGGGAGGGAGAGGTTTGTTGAGCTCTGTAATAATACTGAGTGTGGTGGTCCCGCACCTGTAATCCCAGTACTTTGGAGATGGAACAGGAAGATCAAGAGTTCAAGGTCATCCTTAGCTACATAATGAGTGTGAAGCCAGCCTGGTCTAAATGAGATCCTGTCTCAAAACAAAAAAGAGCCTGTGTCTTTAATTTACTGCTCTTCCAAATTCCTTGTAAACTCAAAATCTAAGGCTGGGCTTGATGGCAGGTACCTATAAGCCCAGTACTTGAGAGATTGAAGCAAGAAGCTTATGAGTTCAAGGTCCAATTGGGCAACATGCAAGTTCTGGGCCTCCTGGGCTACAAAGTAAGAATTTATCTCAAAACCAAAAAGCTAAGCGTGTCTTATGTACCTGTAAGTTTTGCAAGCGGACATTCAGGCTCTTGTCTTCTGCTTCTCTCAAAGGCACAGACTGTGTAACTAGGTGTGACTAAGTAATGCTCTAATGGGTACCTAGAGTTAACAGCTATCTACTGTGTCACATAGTAGGTGCTCAGTCAGTGAGGATAACTAAGCAGAGATCATACTCATACACTGTCACATAGTAGGTGCTCAGTCAGTGAGGATAACTAAGCAGAGATCATACTCATACACTGGAGAAGGTGAGGAATTGCATACCTGCCTTCCTCTCCAGTATCTCAGACCTGTCTTGATCACGACTCATGCTGAATCCCCTCAAAGGGCAGAAACTGCCCAATCCCACACCATTGCCTGAACCCCATCAAAGGGCCAAAGTCACCATCCACTCACTTCTCATCTTCTCCTTGGCTCCAGCAATCAGGTAGTAAAAGATGTGGAATGTCCTCTCATCCCTGGCCTGGCGAATCGCCCGAGACTTTTCCAGCAGATCTGGTTGGGGAGGTGTTAAGGACCTGGGGTGACAGAGTGCTGTGCTCACAGAAACCTGACCCCTAACCCAAACCTGCCAAGCTTCTGCTGGTGTCCTCAGGACCTAGAAGGCTTCCCAGACAACTCTGAGGGACATGAGGGTCAGGCAGAGTTGGTCACAACACTGAACTCACATAGTACCATTTAGTTCTATAAGGTTGACGTAGCCCTGTGGACAAATGGGACCACTGGATCCTCAAGATGGCGGGCAGTGGTGAGGACCCAGGAACAAAGTCTGTCCCCAGAAGCCACCACCATTATCAGTTTTCACAAAGAGCCAGATGTCAACATTAACAGAGCGGCAGCCAGGGCACCCTTTGAGCCAGCACTGGACCACGTATGTAACATTCATCATCTGCCACATCTTACCTGCAGTCCTAGGAAGGACCTGCAGGTACTGTCAGGTCAGCCAGCTGGGTTGGTAGACTTTGTCCCCCAAGTCTCCAAATCAGCTCAGAATGCCTCAACTGCTCCAGCTTATCCAACCTGGGGGAGCCGCAGTTCCCAGACTTTTCGGGTGCACTCTGGTCAGTCCCCAGTCATTGATTCAACCCTAGAGTCCAGTTCTATCCAATGGGCAGGGCTTAGCCAGCCTGGGGAAGAGCCTGAAAGGCATCTCTCTCTCTCTCTCTCTCTCTCTCTCTCTCTCTCTCTCTCTCTCTCTGTTTGCGTGTGTGTGTGTGCGTGCGTGTGTGATCAATCTCAGGTTTCGTTTCTCAGGCACAGTCCACCTTGTTTCTTTTTGCGTCAAGGTCTCTCACTGAGACCTGGGGCCCATGAACTAGACTGGCTGGCTGGAGCGCTCTGGGGATCATCCTGTCTCTGCTTCCCCGTGCTGGGATTATAGGTAGTGTCACTACACCCAGATTCTATGTGGGTGCTCAGGTCCTCATGCTTGTAGAGCAAGTACTCTACCAACTGAGTCATCTTCTCAGGCCCCCATCCCTTCATTTTGTGAGATAGAATCTCCCTATGGTGGTTCACGCCTTTAATCCCAGCACTAGGGAGGCAGAGGTAGAGGCAGGGGGAAATCTCTGTGAGTTCAAGGCCAGCCTGGGTTCAATTCCCAGCACATACATGGCAGTTAACAACTGTCCATAACTCCAGTTCCAGGGGATCCACCACTTTCTTCTGACTTCTGCGATCATTGCATGACTTGGTGTACCTACATACATACAGGCAATACATTCATACACATAAAATAAAAACATCAAAATAAAATATTTAAAAGATCAGTAGATGAATGTTCACCCTCAGTAAATTCCTCTGGCAGGCTATACATTCATACACATAAAATAAAAACATCAAAATAAAATATTTAAAAGATCAGTAGATGAATGTTCACCCTCAGTAAATTCCTCTGGCAGGCTATATTGGGGAAGTACAGAGATTAACTTCACAATGACACAAGAGCTTCCCCATTAGATGCCATTTTGGTCTGAACTCTGCCATGGGTCAACCATCACAACAGCTTACAGAGCAGAGTCTGGGATAATCCCCATTTTACAGGTGCAAACCTGAGACTCAAAGAGGTTGAATGACTTGTCTAATACTGCACAGCTAATAGGGTCAAGTTGAGAACTGGATGGAAATGCAGGCCTCTTCATGGTCTACCCCCTTCCTTATAAGCGTACTGAATGCCACCAAACATACGACTGCCAAGTTCATGCTTCACCAATAGATGTGAAAGAACATCTAGTGTCTTGAGCCTGAGGGCCTCCTGCAATGTTTCTGATGTTAGCCAATTCCTGAGCCCAAGACCTGGTCCCCAAGTCTCAAAATTTCTCCCTTGATTTCACACAGCACCGAGGACACTGTGGAAGGAGATGCTCAACTCGCTCTGGAGTGTCAGCACCTTCTGAGACACCTCTGTTCCCATCCATTCAGGGTAGCAGATCCCAGACGAGGGCTCCTCCGTTTGGCCTTGGGCAAAATTTAATAAGGTCGAGGCGATGAAACTATGTGACAGCCTATGCCCAGGCTCTATCTCAGCAGGGAGCTATGAGATCGACATAAATCAGTTCCATTTATTCTCCTGATAGCCCCAGTGCACTGATGAGGCACAGAAAGGTTGAGTAACTAAGCCCAGGTCACCCAGGCAGGTTGAAATCAATTCAGAACAAGACACACTGTTTAGAGTTCAAATGCAACCTGACCCCACAGAACCTGCCGTTAAACACAAGGATTGTTCCAGAGGGAACTCCAGAACCTGGGAAGGGAACAGGGGAATCTGTGCTTCCCCTAGGCCCCCTCACCTTCACATGGCCCCAGCTCAGCTAAAGGATACATGTCTCAATGTTGGCTCCCACGATGTAACCGGTGACGTCGAAGTTGATGCGGATGAACTTGCCCTGTCAAGGGGACAGCAAGCTCACAGTGTGGCCAGGCCAGAGCGGAGGTGTCATGGTAGGGGTCGGGGAGACTCTCAAGTACTCAGAGCCTCGTGGCCCTGCCTGTCCATTCAGCAGGGACCCACTCAGCAGGTCAAACCCTCGCAGAGAAGGTCACCTGGCTCTTGAAATAACTCTAAGTTCTTCGTGGTTGTACTCAAAGAACAGGTGAGGAGACTGAGGCTGACAGCGGTCAAGTGAGTAAACTGGCCTGGCATTGATCTTCAGAGCTGGCTGTGAGTCATAGGCTTCTCTGCACCCTGTGGCTGGGCTGTGCGGGCCTGAACACTGAAATGCTTTTTGTGCATGTATGTGCACACACATGGGTGGAGGTTAGAGGACATCTTTGAGTGTTATTTCTTAGGTATGGTCTACCTTGTTTGTTGAGATAGGGTCTCTCACTAGCCTGGAACTCTCCAAGCAGACCACGTTGGCCATTGAGACCTGGAGAACCTCTGCTCTCCACCTCCCCAGCACTGAGATTACAAGTACACACCACCACACCCAGCATTTTCACATGGGTTCAGGTCCACATGTTTGCACAGCAAGCACTCTGGCTAAGCCATCTCCCAGGCCTCACATAAGCAAGGACTTGTTACTGAGCCATACATACCCTTAGGCTCTACACTCACATTATGAAAGACACAGGGTCTTGCCCTGCAGCCCAGGCTAGCCTTGAGTTCACAGTGCTCCTGCCTCAGCCTTCTGAGTGCTGGGATTCAGGCGTATGTCACCACATCTGACTCTGAATGATCTCGTTTGATTTCTCCTTCATGTTAGCCAGAGGGCATCAGGCTGGTTTGTATGAATCTGAGATGTGTAGTAGGTAACAGGCCAGGAAAGGGGACAGTGCATGGCTGTGATGAAAAAAGGTCTTGGGGCCGTAAGGGCAGGGTGGGCAGGGCAGACGCCAGGTCTTGAGGGCCCTTTAAGACCTATTGTTTTATTTATATGTCCGTGTATATCTGTGCATGGGTATGTGCATGTGTGTGAGTGCCTAGAGAGGCCAAAAGAGGGCACTGGATCCCCTGGAGCATGAGTGACAGATTGTGAGCACCACCTAATGTGGGTACTGGGAACTGAATTCAGGTTCTCTGCAAGGGCAGCAAGTGCTCTTCCCTGTTGAGCCATTGCTCCAGCCCCTTCTGGGACTTTTCCACAGGGCCTTATTTCAGGGAGCAGCAGACCCAAGGGGCACTCCCGAACCAGCTGATGCTCCCCATTTCTGGCCAGTCTTGCTTCATTAACGTCTCTGGACTCTACTTCAGAGGCTTGGTTTCCTCAGTAGAATAAGGCAGTTGCTGTTTATGATGGCTTTACCCACAGCCTTTCTACATTCTCCAACCCAGTAGTCTCAAGCCAGAAAGGGACAACCTTGGAGCTAGTAATCAGACATGAACAGTGACCTCAAACCAGATCAGCTTCACACTGGAATTGTTCACTGTGGCCTTGTGCACCTAGATCAGTGTTGGGTATACAGTAGGTGTTTAATAAAAGACAACTTGGCAAATGAAAAGGAGAGGGGGGGATGGTTCACGTAAGAGTGCCCATCAGAGTGACTATATGCTATCAGCACATAATAAATATTTGGTGGAGGCTGGATGTGAGCACAGTAGGTGATCAAGTCATGCTTTGTTGAATGAAGACATGAATGAGCATTGCATATGCACTCAGAAAATGCTGTTTGGATGAATCATGAAGGTGACGCCAAGTGGATGCCTAGCAATTGTTGAATGAGTGAATGCAGGGGCCTCTGGATGGAACGATAGGAAGCAACCACCTTGTGCCTCCCGCCTCCAGTCCCAGATGCCCCCTGGATCCTTGTGGTGTGCGTTCCTGAGGAAGATGTGACACCCAGGGCCCCAGACCTTTTCCAGAAGGCTCTGCTACTCACAAAGCGAGAGGAGTTGTCGTTCTTGACGGTTTTGGCATTGCCGAAAGCCTCCAGGATCGGGTTGGCTTGTAGGAGCTGCTTTTCCAGTTCTCCCTAAAATCCAGTCACATCTAGTTATGCGAGAACATGGCCTGGGCCTGACATCCAGCCCTCAATGGATGCTTTCACAAAACTGTGCCCTTAACCCACAGGCTCTGTCTTGTCATCTGCCCGATCCTAGACCCTCAGAGTCACGCGCAGATAGAGGGCTCTCTGAGAGTGAAGAGAAGGGTCTGCTCACCTCTACACGCCAGCTGCCCCTGAAAACCACTGCACTGCAAAATACGGGGATGTTCACAATTCAATGAATCCCAGGAGGTGTGTAGGACAAAACCTGCCTGCCGTCCACCGAGATCCTGTGGCCCAGGCTTAGCAAGCAGGCTTCCTCAGACTAAGCCACTACAAACCCTCTTGATTGTTTAAGTGCAATTCTTTTGAAAGTTGCAGCATCTTGTTGGGCAGGCCGGGATTTCTGATGCTTCCTTACAAGGTATTTCAGGAGGCTCTGAACCCACCAGAAATCCTGTTAAGCAGCTATAGAACGAAGCTTTGGAGCTTGCTGAGCTCCATCCAGCAGTTAAGCTCAGCGGAGACTGTGCGAAGCCTGCCAGGCCCTTCACAAGGTTCCTATGCGCAAATGCGGTCACATGATTAATAGTGGAGAAGTAAGTGTCAACAAAGGCAAGTTGTACCAGGAAAGCAAAAAGCTCTTCTCTGCCCAGCCCCAGAAGGCAGTGGCTGCAGCTGGCCCGAGCATCCTTGTGGGATGCAGCCTGTAGAGTCAGATGCAGCAGGCCTTGTCTCCATGGAAACCCCAGCCCCATGTGGACTTGCCCACTGCAGAATCTGATAAAGAGCCGATAGCTTTCCTTGGCTAGTGTAAGGAAACAGACATTGCATCTGCCTATGCAAACCTGGAGTTCAAATGACCCCCCGCACCATCTCCCTCTTCTTCCAGCAGGTGGGTTAGAAGACCCTCTCAGGACAGCTTTAAACATTGAGGCCTCATTCAATGGATAATGAGACTATGACCCAGAGCAGTTAAGTGACTCAGCAAAGGTCACACAGCCTTTGTCAAACAGAATTCTGCTTCTTATCTGAGCCACAATACTATGGCCCAGCATCTATCTATGACAGACTCTGCTCCTTCTGGGTGATGTGAAATGCCAGGGAGGATCTCTTCCAGGCTGGGACTCAAGCACCAGTTCCCTAAGCTCTGCATTAGAGTTGAGTTCAAATATGCAGGAGCCTGCACAGGACAGGCTGTGTGCAGCACAGCTGGGGCCTTACCGTGCCACCAAAGCTAGTGCATCGCAAACCCAAGATGGCTTTGGATGTCTCAGGTGAGGTAGTCAGCATGCAGGAGACAGACACGCACCGCACACGCATGCACAAAGACACACAGGTGCAGGGGACAGGGCTGGGGCAGGAAGGCAGGGAGGGTAGCGTACCCTGGCTAGGCTACCCATTGACTGTCAATCAAACCAGGGCCATTCTTGGGCCTGATAGTCCTAAGACACTCAACAGATGGGATGGACCTCAGCAGGTCACTCTGGCACGTTGAGGGGAGCTGATAGTGGCGCATTGTGGGAAAGGTGAGGGAGCTCATTCTGAACTCGGGTGATCCATCCAGACTGGGGTACAGTCCTGGGGATTCAGCAGGGACCTCCTGTGTGACTAACACACTCTCTCTGAACCCTGGTATTGGACACTCCCTTTGGAACTGTGGTACTGTTGTTCTGGGGGAGGGAAACTCAGGGGTCTGCCCTGTTCTAGCATCTGCTGGGGGACCCGTGGGTGCAACAGGTGCATGCAAGTCTAAATCCACTCTGTGCCTCCCGTCACGCCAGGAAAACTCTGTTACTCACGTAGGCAAAAGACGGGCCTTGCTGCAGTCGAACAACACAGTATGAAACAAATGTCAGTGTTTCTGCCGTCAAGGGCCTGGGGTCACCAGCCCCACCCCACGGCTGGGCGCCGGGAGCTGAGCCAGCTCTGCTCCTCCTCCATCCTGCTACTTTCTTTCTGTCTTTCTCTTCCTCCTTCTTCCCTCCTGCCCTCTCTCCCTTCCTCAAAATACTATATAGACAGGCTTGGCCTTGAACCCATGACCCTCCTACCTCAGCTCCTGAGTGTTAGGATCACAGGCTTGCACTACATCTGTCCATGTGTCTACTTTCTTAAATGCCCAGAGACATCTCAAAAGTGTTTCCTAATTGCTGGGGCTTCAGTTAACTTTTTTTTTGAGACAGGGTTTCACATAGCCCAGGCTGGCCTCAAATTCACTGCATAGCTAAGATAACCTGAAATTCTAATCCTCCTTCCTATACTTCCCAAGTGCTGTGATGATAGGTATGAACCTCCATGCCTGTCCCTCAGGCGCTGGGGAGGAGCCCAAGGCTTTGTGCCTGTTAGACAGGCACTCTACCCACTCAGCCCTGAGCGGGCTCCCATGTGGCCTCTGGTCTGTGGGTGGCGCTGGGTCTGCACAGGCAGGGAATGGGTGTCTGCCCTTGACAAAGCTGAGCCGTTTTAACTGTTATTTGTTTTTACCACATAGAAAGGGGCAGGCGAGAGGAGGCTGGATTCTCGCTGCCACGTGAGCTCAGGGCTATGGGTCCTCACTCTCGGCTCTGACAGGCTGGCTTGAGGTCCTGATATCCAGGGCTCAGCCAGCACCCACCCAGGTCCCTGAGAGCTCCAGGCTGACTATGCTAGCCCCAGTCACACCTGAGAGCGGGAAGCAGGACACAGGGTGGCAGAAGCTGAGTCACCACCGTTCCACCAACTCCCTATCCCCCGAAGGTAGGTGCTTGCAGGACCTGAGGTCCTGTCGGGGACAGACAAGAAAGGTAAACAAAGAAGGGGAAGGTACAGGATGAAGGGAAGGGATGGGATGGGAGGTCTTTGAAGGAAGGTTCTAGAAGCTTCCTCTTCTTTTCTTTGCAAGCCCCAGCTTCCACTGAGCTAACCTGGGGACCTTTGTGAGATTTTGTTTGTTTGAGATAAGATCTCACTATGTACCCCTGGCTGGCCTGGAACTTTCCATGAAGAAAAGACCAGGCTTACATGGAACTCACGAAGAATCCCCCTCTCTCTGCCTCCTGAGTGCTGGGATTAAAGGCCTGTACCACCATGCCTTGCCTTTGTGGGATTTTTTTGGTGACTCTCTTTGGCTTGTTCTAGGGCTAGGTCAATATGACCAACATGTGCCCCCCACCCCGCCTTACATTATCCAGGCAGCATCTTGCTCACAGAAGAAGCTCAGCCAATGGCAGACCAGTGGCCCATGCTGATGGGATGCATCTCCATCCTTTGGGGATGGGACATAGAGGATACAGGAGACCAAAGTGTGGCCTTGAGGTACAGAGCCATTGAAAGGGGTCATGTGAGTTTGGGGCTGAGTCCCCTTCACAGCGACCTCTGATGGTTTTGGGAACGTGCTTGGAGAGTATGCACACACTGAGGAATGTAGGGACATGGACCAGGGACACTGAACACCCTGGAGTTCACAGTAAAGTCCCCACAATAGGGAATCTAGTCCAAGTGATGACAGAGCCTCTGCTGAGAAGCCCTGATGGTGGACCTCGGGGCAGAGTCACCTAGGCCTGTGGGGACTCTGCAGCCAGCGGGATGAGGCTAACCAACGCCAGCCTGCTCTGCCCTGGGGGACCAGTCCTGGAGGACGTGGCCTGGTTCTCACTTGGTGGTCTGTTCTCACTCAGGTGCATGAGACTCGGGTGTGCTGAACTCTACGGCCCAAGGGGCCTGGCCCCGTCCACCCGAAGGCCCGGGCCCAAGGTGCCCGTCCCGCTCACCGTGATGCTGGTATCTTTCTTGCCCTTGTGGGAAGATGCCACCACTGCCAGGTACTGAATCACCTTCTTCGTGTTCTCCGTCTTGCCAGCTCCAGACTCGCCTCTGAAAGACATGGCACAGTGACCCCACGGGACTGATGTGTGCAGGTGTTCCTCGGGAACCAGCCTGCAGAGCCAGAAGGGGAAACTGAGGCTCCTGGGAGGGGCAGAACTTGCTGGTATGGCTGAGCTGGGTGTGTGTGTGTGTGTGTGTGTGTGTGTGTGTGTGCGCACATGTATGTAGGCCGGAGGTCAACCTCGGGTGTTGTTCCTTGAGCACTGCTCATTTTTCTTTGACAGGGTCTCTCACTGGAACTCACTCATTCATTAGCGGAACTTGGCTGGCCCGCGAGCCCGGGATCTGCCTATCTCTGCCTCCCTAGCAAGTACATACCATCATGTTCAAATTTTAAAAATCTTTTTTGATTTATTTATGTGTATGAGTGCTTTGCCTGCATATATGTAAGTGCACCTATGCATGTGGGGCCTGTGGAGGACAGAAGAGGGCTTCGGATACCTGGAGTTGGAGTTAACAGACAGTTGTTAGCTGCGATGTGGGTGCTGGGAACCAAACCAGGTCCTCTGCAAGAGCAGTCACTGCTCTTAACCACTGAGTCATCTCTCCAGCTCTCATGCCTGGCTTTTTACATGAGTCCTGGGGATCTGAACTCAGGTCCTCATGCTTGAAAGATAAGCACTTTACCAACTGAGCCATCTTCCAGCCTTGAGCTATGTCTTAAACCCCAGTCACTGCATCCAAGAAGCCCAAGGTCCACGACCCAGTGTACCCTGTGGAGAGCATTCAAGAAAGGGCTTAGTTGAAAATAAAATTCTGTTTTGCTAGAAAGGACCAACTTTAGTCTGTTTGGCAATGTTTATTTTTTTAATTATTATTTATTTTTCTTTTATGTGTGTGAGTGTATTGCTTGCATGTAGGTAGCTGCATCTGTGTCATGCAGTGCCCATGGAGGCCAGAAGAGGGTGCTGTATTCCCCTGGAACCAGGTCTTCTGCAAGAACAGCCAGTGTTCTTAACTGCTAGAGCATTTCTCCACCAACCCCCCACCCCATGACTCTTCGCTGTCTGTTCAAACGCATCGTTAGCCTTGCAGACAGAAGGGGTGAGCGAGAGGAGGGTTCCGCAGAGGAACGTGGGCACCTTTCAGGCAAGTGGAGCCTAAAGCATCAACTCTAGATAAAAAGAATGGGCCACCCCATCAGGCCCTGGGCAGATGCAATCCCCTCCGCTTGCAGAATCCCCTGAGCATCACACAGCTGATGATAATCTCAGACAAGTACCAAAGGAAGCCCTGTTTGAAAGTAATTTACGCTAATGTGCATATGGCTGCTAGCTTCTCTCTGGTGGATACTGCTGACCTTACAAGAAGATTCTTCCTAGAATATGCGGGCCTGATGTCTGACCAAGGAGGCTTTCTTGGGCTACTAGACATCACAAGAGAAGGGCTACGCTATTCAAGGATTCTGAAACCACCTCTGGCTCCCCTGTCTAGTGAGAAGGAAGGACAAGGTCTTGTCAGCTTTCCCCCTTCCCTGTTCTCTCTTCATGACTTTTGTTTTCCCTTTCTTTGCCCAAATGCTCTTGTTTTATGAGCTCATTTCATATTTTAAGATATGAGACTTGTTTACTTTTATAAGTCTGGAAAAGTATTCACCCCTGCCAAGGTCAGCTCAAAGTTCTCGAGGCTGAGCCAGTAGTCCAAGCCCTGCTCTTCTCCTTAAATAGGAAGGAAAGAAATTACCTTTCTCTGTCAAAAGCACTTTGGTAACTTTACTTGGGACTCGAGGAAAAAAGGAAAGAGAAGAGCCAGGGTGCTCAGGGTGCTGACCCAGTCCACAGTCCACTGCCCCAAACCCAGTGTCAGCAGCCAGAACAGCACACCTCACACCAGCCTCTGCTGTCCCTGCCACAGTCCCAGTGAGTCCTGTCCCCCAAGGCCCTGTCTGCACACTTGGTCCCCAGCTGAGGGCACTGTTTGGGATGGAGAGATGAGGCTGGCCAAGGCTGGTCACTGGGGACAACAAGGCCTCTGAGACTCACAGCCCTGAGGCCAGCTTCCAGTTCCAGCCCTCTACTTCCTGGTTGGTGCCTTGTGAGGACCCATAGGTGTAAGTTCCCATCACCAAGGACTGAGCCACACCAGCTGCCACAATGAATGTGCCCCCAAACCGTGAGCCAAGATAAACCCTGCCTCCTTTACGTTGCTTCTGTCGGGGGACTGGTTGGGTCACAGCGGTGAGGAATCGCTGATACACTCTCCTGTCCCCAAAGTCAAAAATCGTGATTTTTTTTTTCAACTTTGAAGAAGAGAATTGACAGTTGTGGGGTGGGGTTATTAATGGTCTCACATGCTGAATCTCCTTTACCCCCCCCCCCAACCCTCCTCCCATTCCTGGAGGCAGAAATCACTGCCTCTGTGTAGTTGTGGAAGGGAGGACTAGTCTAGAATGAGCAGGAAGCTTGCCCTGGGTCACATCAAGAGGCAAGGGTACGGTGACACTAAGTCAGGTCTCTGACATGCCATCCATGTCTCCACATTCCATGCCACAGGCTCTACTCTCCAGGAACTCCCCTTCCTCGATGGACAGTATCAACCTAAAGTACCTAGAATCGCACACCTCTGGGCACATCTGTGAGGGGGTTCTAACTGGGCTGAGGAGGGAGGACCCACCTTGAATGCGGGCAGCACCCATCCCATGGGCAGGCCGTGTGTGTGTGTTCCTGACTGAATAAAAGAGAGGAAGGTAGCGAAGTACCAGCATGCATCTCTCTCTCGGCTTCCTGACTGTGGAGCTGCCTCATGCTCCTGCTGTCATGACTTCCCCACCATGATGGACAAGGCCCCCAAACCGTGAGCCAGGATAAACCTTTCCTTCCTAGGGTTGCTCTTGTCTGGTGATTTTGTGGCAGCAAAGCACAAAGCAACAAATGCACACTCTAGGGCCAGGGCAAACACACAACAGGGGACTCAGTTCTTACTGAGTGCTGCTCTGGGCTAAGTCAGACCCACACATCTTTCCTTTTAATCCTCTCAGCCATCAAATGAAGTTCCTGATAATTCTATCAGCTTCTTGGGGGAAACTGAGGCTTAGAGGGATTCAAGTAAATGGCTCCAGTCCCCAGACTCTCCCGCTATCTGATAGACAGAAAATGTAGGGGTGAAATTTGAACTTGGGTCCACGTAACAGCACAACCCAGGTTCTGCCTTCTACTTTTTTATTTTGATAAATGGGAAACAGGAAAGACAGAGGGAAATTCCAGCCCTGCTCCATCTCAGTTCTTCCATCTAGCCAAGAATCCTTACTTGCCTCGATGGACTCTGAAACTGTGGGGGATGGGAGGAAATCAACAAACTAAGTGGCTCAGTTGCTTACACCATAGTATGAATTACTAATGTCAACCTAGTGGATAGACTTCCCTTTCTGCTAAAGGAGATGGGTCTGGTGAAAGCAAGGAGAGAAAAAGCAGAACAGAGACCTGGTACCAGCACCCTAGAATCCCCTCTCCTCCCAGCCATTCCCTCCTTTCTCCACCACACAGTCAGGCCCTGTCTGGCCTCCCTCTGACAGCAGCACGGATGTTAACACCGCACTGCGGGAGCCGGTTTCTCCCCCGTGGTCTTCTAGGCACAACTAGTTCTAAGCTCCACTGATGAAAATAAACTGTCCTGGGAGGTCTCGCCAAAGAAAACACCCCAAGGCCCAGCCCCCTGCACTTCCAGAAGGAAGCCTAACTCTGCCCTCCTCAGCCCTTAATTTCGGGGTTGCGTCCCCTTCAGAGCCCCTGAAGCCCCTGCCCTGGTTCTGGGGAGTTTGTCCTCAGCTCCCTCTCCCTGGGTGCCCCAGGCTTACTCAGATGGGACCTCCTGGGCTTGTCATGACTCCACGGCCAGCTTCCCTCCCCTGATCCTCCCCAGTGACTGGAAGGGGTCCCCAGAAGGGCATCCTGCCCCTCGACTCCTAACAGGGCCGGGTGTGGGCCTGTGTGTGACCTACACAGCCTCAGGGGGACTGCTCTGGTAGGGCTCTGTCCTAGATGGAATTTTCTAGAAATTCTTAATGATTTTGGGGCACTGAACTCTGCATTTTCATCTGGTGTAATTTAACACACTGGGTTAGTCCTGGCTCCCTGGCTGAAGCCCATCCTGAGCACATTACAACATGTCGGTCTTAAACTCACAGCTCTTCCTAACGCCTACCCTGCTGCCTATGGGCAGTGCCCACTCCTACACATCCTACAGAGCCCAGTTGCACACTGCCCCGGCTTGACTACCATCTCTAACTCAAAGCCTTCTTTCTCCATAGCACTTGCTGGCAGAGTGGACTCCAGGACAGGACAGCCTGAGTTCAAACCCCTGCTGAGACATCTAACATGGCCTCAGGTGAGACATTTAACTCTCAGTTTCCTTATCTATAAAATGGGTTTAAGTTAAGCACTCATCACTGTGAGGTGGGTGAGGGTTAAACTGGGAAGAGACACATACTCTGAGAAGGGAGCCTGTTGTTACTCTGATGACTGCTTCCTCAGGATGTTTGTGTGATGATCTCCAGCTTTGTCCTGGAGCCATGTCACATTTCCCTCATTTAAGTGTGGAGCCTGGCAGACTATTTCTGTACAGAGCTGAAGAGTGAGCACTTTAGACTTTGTCGGTCGTGGAGGCTCTGCCCAGCTGCTCCAATTTGGGAACAGGTGTGTAAACAAGTGGGTACAGATGTGTTTCAATAAAACTTTATTGACAAAATACAGACAGGGGCTTTGGTCAGCCAAATTTTGTTTACCTTATGGTATAAGTCTTCAAGTTTCTCCATCTCCTCAGAGAGAGAGAAAGCTGAGTCCTGACACCTGCCTTCTCTTTAATTCTGTCTCTGTCTCCTACATAGTAAGTGTTGTGACATGGAGCCACACCCCACCTTCCTCTCATGGTCCCCTCTTGAATATATGGTCCATCTCCACCCCTACCCCTGTCTCAATTGGGCTGATAGGGGAGTTGGTGACTCGGAGGTGGCTGGAGGCATCTCCAAACAGAAGAGGCTCAGTTTCAGATTTTTTTTTTTTTTTATAACAAGGTGTCCTGCTTTGAATCTGAAATGTCCTCCACAGGCTCACGTGTTGAGTACTTGGTTCCTAGCTTCGAGAGTTGTTTTCAAAGGGTCTGGAAACTTCAGGACATGAGATTTAGCTGGAGGAATGAGGTCACTTGGGGACTTGAGATTGTCTTTGTGTCTGTCTGTCTCACTCTCTCCTCCTCCCTCTCCCTCTGCTCCTTGTCTTTCAAGAAATGAAGAGCCATCAGGCATAGCGGCTCACCTCTGTCATCCTGTCATCCCAGCACGTTGGAGATTGAAGCAGGATGATTGCCATGAGTCCCAGGGCAGCTTGGGACCCCGTATCAAAAAAACCAAACCAAACAAAAAGGGAAGAGGAGCTGGCAAGATGGCTCAGTGGGTAAAGAGGCTTGCTGCCAAACCTAATGATGTGAGTTCCATATTCAGGGCCCACAGGGAAGGAGAGAACTGACTTCTGCAAGTTGTCCTCTGACCTCCACGTGTGAGCGCACGCACACACACACACACACACACACACAAATAAATAGGTGCAAGTTTTTAAAAGGTTTAAGATGGTACCAGGCATCCTTAAGTGTTGTGTGCCAGTCTCCACGCGGGAACCTGCCTCAGAACCTGCCTCAGAAGTGCTCTGCTACATGTGCTCCATGTCGGGAGCAGGCAAGGCACTCGCAAAGGGGAACATTTCAGAGATCCCTGCTCTTTGATCTTGAGTTTCAGGAAACAACAGGGGAAAAGTTCCACTTACGTGCACAGGATGGACTGGTCTTCGCGGTCTGCAAACAGAAAGAAGATGGACCGTGAATTAGAACAAGCCCCAAACTGACGGTCTCGACCCAGCTCAAGTCAAGTCACCTGCTCACAAACTCCTACTGGCCAGACTGGAGGTGGCCAGAGGCCAACTATGCTGGATGCCCAGGACACAGGGGTCATAACATAGGAAGAGGCCCCTGGAGGGAGTCCTGGAACCCCACCCACCCTGGTTAGGTTATAGATGGAGCACACATTGGTGTGGGCTGACTGGGCACCACTGTGGCCAAGCCTTCTGTGCTCCATGGCCTTGGGCAACTGTTCTCTAACTTCCTGATGTGGTCTGTGGACAGCCCTGGGCTATGAACACCAGCGCCCATCTCTCTCCTGTGGGAAAGAGCAACCTAGGTTCCTTAAGATCTGTGTCTGTTCCACCCCTGCCATCCTGGCAAGTCTTGAGGTAAGTCCTTTGGTCCCCAATGAAGAAGTGTGGCCCAGAGGATCTGACACCATCTTCTGTTCTTGGCAGGCATTGCATGACATGGGTGCACTTACATTCATGCAGATGATAAACTCATACACACATAAGATAAAAATAAGTAAAAAATTTTTAAAAAGATAGATGGAAGGAGGGATAGATGGGAGGACAATGGATGAACAGATGGATGGATGGAATGAAGAAAGGAAAGGAATGAAAGATGGATGGATGGGTAGATGGTGGAGGTAGGAGGATCATTAATTCAAGGTCATCCTTGGCGACAAGGTGAGTTTGAAGGAAGCCTGGGCTACATAAGACACTGTCTTAAAAAAGTAGTTGGGCATGGTGACAAATGCCAATGACCCCAGCATTGGGAGGCTGAGGTAAGAGGATCATGAGCTGAATGAATGAGATCCTGTCTCAAGAAGCCAAACCCGCCTGGATGTGGTGGCACATGCTTTTGATCTCAGCACCTGGGGGGCAGAGGCAGGCAGAGCTCTATGAGTTTGAGACCAGCCTGGTCAACAGAGTTCTAGCCAGGACCCATAGTGAGACCCTGTCTCAAAAAGAAAAAGCCAAACACATGCATGACTGATTGAGGAACCCAGTCCTGTGACTGGAATCCAGCGGAAATGTCCCTGTAGCCCAGTGAGAGAGGGTCTCATGTAGCCCAGGCTGGCCTCCAGCTCCTGACCCTTGTCTCTACTCCTCAGTGCTGGGGTTACCATCACTTCCCGTTAGGCAGTACTGGGGATGGAACCTGGGACCTTGTGCATTCTAGGCAGACAGTCTCCAACCGAGCTGTATCTCCAGCCATGGCAGCTTCTATTTTTTACATTTATTTTTTATTGAATTTTTGCAAATTTCATATAATATAACTTGATCATATTTAGACACCAGCCAACCCCCTTGCCCCGTCCCCATCTGCCACTGTCTTAAGGAAGGACGTTGTCACTGGCAGCCTGGGCTGTGGTCTTCCATCTGACCTAAGGAGGGTGCCGGGCTTTCCCAGAAGCCTGGCAAGAACTGGGCCCAGAGTACAGGAGATTTATGGGGTCAGAGGCTCCCAGGCGTCCCCAGGCAAGGAGGAGGCTTTGTGCTGGGCCACTGGAAACTCTCTGGCCCAGGTTCCCATCAGAAATACAAGCGTGGGAAGCTCTGGCTTGGGCAGAAGGGCTCCTGTGGGTCCTGCTGTCAACCTGACCCCTGGGAAGCATGCCAGAGCTTTGTGTTTTCTCCCGAAGCCTGAGACCAGTCTTGAGATAGAAAGGGGCTAGTGAGATGGCTCAGTGGGTAAAAGCACTTTCAGTCAAACCTGAAGACCTGCAATCCATCCGCAGGACACATGTGCTGGAAGGAGAGAACAGACTCTCCTAAGTTGTCCTTTGACTACCACACACACACACACACACACACACACACACACACACACTAATAAATGTAATGTTTTAAAATTTCAGAAGCATGGACAATGCCCCCACACATAGCATCCTGTCTGCTTAGGTCTTTGCTCTTTACAGGCAAGAAATTCACATGACACAAACTCAAAATAAGTAACTCTGGGCACTGAGGACATTCACACCACCACATGAGCACCATCTCTGTCTAGTTCCAGAACATACTGTCACCCCTTACACCCCCTAAAACACCTGTGCCTATTAGGCTATCACTCTCTATGAGTCCCTCCTAAACAATTCTGGCAATATCCAGTCTGTGTTCGGTTTACATGATCATCGGTTCTGGGTATTTCACACATGTGGACATGGGTGACACGTAGGCTTTCACGACCAGCTTCTTTCACTCCGTGGGTTTTAGAGGTTTATTCACATTGTATTATATATTACTACTGTATTCTTTTTTGCAGGCGAGTAATATTCCGTTGTACAACAGACCAACTTTTGTTTATGGCTGGATGAACATTTGGATTATTTACACATTTTGGCTATTGTGAATTGTACTGATATGGACTTTCATATACAAGTGTTTATCTGAGTACCTGTTTTCAGTTCTTGAAACATTATCTGGGAGTCAGCGACTCAATGATATGTCTTTGACTCTGTATTTCTCTGTAGCTGAGAAAGGGGCCTTTTCAGGGTTGCCCTGGACAGTGGTGCAAGTGTGACTTTTCCTAATTCCACAGAAGCTTCAAGCAGTCTGCCTCCCTCAGAGCAAAGGTTATTTCTTCTGCAGTAGTTAGCCTCCCCGTGATCCATATGTGTGTGTGTGTGTGTGTGTGTGTGTGAGTGAGTGTATTGCCTACATGTATGTACATACACCTGCGTCATGCAATGCCTGTGGAGGTCAGAACTGGGCATCACATCCTCTGAAACTGGAGTTACAGATGGTTATTAGCCATCACATGGTGCTGGGAATCGAACTCAGATCTTCTGCAAAAGCAGCCAGTACTCTTAGGTGCTGAGCCATCTCCCCTGCCATCTGCCACGATCCCTCTTTAACCCGTTGCTTCTCAATACTTTGTTGGAGGAAGGCACCTGCCATATAGACGTTTTCTTGTTTTCCAGGTTTATAAAAATCCAAACACCAAAACAACTGCAGGTTTATGTTATTCATAATAGTCTCAAAGAGAAAGAAACCAAAAGAGGTATCAACTGATAAGTGGATTTTTAAAGTGGTATACTGGAACTGGAGAGATGGCTCAGAGGTTAAGAGGACTGGCTGCTCTTGCAGAGAATCTGGGTTCGATTCTCAGCACCCACATGATGGCTCACAACCTTCTGTAATCCCAGTTCCAGGGCATCCAGTGCCCTCTTCTGGCCTTCCCAAGCATTAGGCATGCATCTGGTACACATATACATGCAGGCAAAGCATTCATACATATAAAAATTTTAAATGTGGTATATCCATTCAGTAGTCTATTATTTAGCCATGAAAAGGAATACACCTGCCACAACAGGGATGAATCTTGAAAACTTTTGGTAAGTGACAGCAGTCAGTCACAGAAGGTCATAAGTCACAGGCTTATTCACATGACTTGTCTAGAAGAGGCAAATTGGTCCAGGCAGAAGGTAGATTAGTAGTTGCTAGGGATAGATTGGGAATGTGGACTGACTACAGACAAGCATAACATTTGGGGGAGGATGATGGAAATATAAAATTAAATGGTATTGACAGCTTCACAGCCTATGAACTCACTAATAACCTACAAACTGCATATTTAAAGTTGACTTATGGCAAAAATCATTTTATACAATAAAGGTTTTTCTTTTGCCTGTTAATTTCATACTCTCTCCTTTTTGACTTGTTTTGGTTTTGTGGAGGCTTTTTGTTTGTTATTTTTGAAGACAGAACCTAGCTATATAGCCCAGGCTGACCTTGAACACATTATGTAGTCCAGATTGGCCTCAGACTCCTAATATCACTGCCTCTGCTTCCCAAGTGCCTGGCTCATATGCACAAGCCTGGGATCTACTGTGCACCAGGACCTGGAAACACAAACCACCAAGACCCACCATTCCTTACTTCTAAGTTGCCATGGCGGAGTATAGGAATCAGTCAGGCAGAGGCTAAGCCCTCTGCACTTTCTTTGCCTGACTGATTCTTATACTCCATGCCCCAGAACACCTTTTGACTGCAGCTGAGCTCTGTCATGGATACAGAGATTCCTGGGGAAAGGGTCTGGCATGCTCAGAGGCAGGGGGATGGAACACTGGACATCTGTGGACACTGGCAGCCTCACCTTGGCCCAGCTCCCTGCCTAGAGCCCTGGGTCCTGGGATCCCACTTGCCCCCACCCCACACTGGCCTTTCTCCCTCATCCGGGGGCTTGTCTTTGGATATGTGAGTCTTGGGGTATGCCTACAGGAGATAAAGGGTGGGAGGCCATCCCTCACTGGGGCATTAGCAGGCCAAAACTCCGTGGTGGTGCCTGGCATCCCAGCGTCCCACGGACTGGCTATTTCGGTTGATCTTCAGCCTGAGTCCTGGCTGCTGCTGAGCTGAGGCCTGCAGGCTCGCCATAAAAGGACAAAGCCAGGCTGCAGCTGGGATGCTCAGGCCCCATGTTCCCTTCCTCCGGTGCCAGGCCGCTTCAGGATCAGGAGAAGGAGAGGCAAGCCTTAATCCCTCAGGGACACCCTGCCCCCAGACAGGGAGGACAAAAGAGCCCAGTGAAAGTGCTTTCTACTTCACAGCCCCTCAGAAGGTTCCAGATACTCTGTGAGGCAAATGGAGATGTTGAGGCTGAGTCTCCTGTCCCAGGGGCAAATGACAGCCAGTTCCTGTGGAACCACATTTGACCTGGAGCAGACACCGTGAGGAGACTGAGGCACAGGGACAGGATTCTAACCTAGGCCCCAGCCCAGGTGCCTGAGCTGGGCCTCGTCACACTTCTCTACAGCACTTAATACACTGCAGGCTCTTGCTGGGCCCAGGGAAGCATTCTCTAAACCTCAAAACTGGACTGATGAGAGGTACAGGGGACAGGAAGACCCTGGTGGCCTCTGGTGGCCTCCACTCCTTCCCCCTCCTTCTCCCTGCTCCAGCCTATCAGCTTCTTTCATCTCAAGTTCACGGTCAGCTCCCAGGAGGCATCTCCAGCCTAAGAGACAGGTTCCAGAGTGGCAGCGTGCAGCTCCGGGATGTCCCCTCTGCATTATACAAGTGCCTAAGGTCCCTGAGAGACCGCACATGGGAAAGGGCTAGAGTGCACAGTAGGTCCTCGGTCAACCCTGTTGAGACAAGGGGGGGTGAGCCTGGGAGGCCACATACTTGTCACAGGGTTGTGCAGCAATCTGAGTTCCCCAGAGCACTCTCCTGAGCAAGTCTCCTTTCTCCAAATTGGATTTACTACTTAAAATCTGAGAATTCTTGGCTGCCTCTGTCACCTAAGACTGCCACAGCATTGAATGTGAGGGTTTTCTATTAACTCTAAGTTCCACCTCCGTTTGACGCTTGACTTCCACCTCCCATTCCTAGAGGCAAACGCAGTCACTGTGGAATCCAGGCTGACTCTGAATTCAGTATCTATCCTAGACTACTCGCCATCTCCCAGTTGTCCTCCTTGGAGTCTCTCCCCAGTGCAGGAGAACTGTCCAGAAGGTTCACAAGCAACAGGAAATGCACTGCTAACTGGAGCCTGGGAAGCTCAATAGAGTGAAGGAAGGAAGGATTATAGGCCTCTCTCTCTCCCTCTTCTACAGGACATCCTGTGGGCTGTCAAGTGAACATGAGGCAGTCCCCAGGGCATGTCAACCACAGGACAGAGAGACACCACCAACTGTGAGAGCCTGTGAGCTCAGAACAGGGCTCAGATCACCCATGACCTAGACACCTTAGGCCTAGGCTCAGCCCAGAGTCCCTGCCCTGCCATGCAAGAGTGTTCTTTTTCATCCTTCACAGTGGCCTTTCAGTGCTAATGGGGTGAGGACAGGGCACTTGTGGGGCTATCTCCACACCTCCACTCATCAAGTCAGAGAAATCTTATCTGCCTTTCACAGGTCCTCTCCCTGGAGAGGCAAGGGTCTCCTCAGAAAGGCGGAGTGTAGGAGCCTCACACTCCTGTAAATCGCTGAGCTCAATTCCAGGCTCCTAAGCCTCAGCATTCAGTACCCACAGCCGTGAGGTACAGGATCTACAGGGCCAAACAGGGATAAAAGGGCTTCAGTGGACTGGGGGCTGAGGGACATGCACAGCTCAGCACCACTCTCAGACTAGGCAAGCCTCAAGGGTCACAGGCACCAAGTTCAAAACAGCTCTGAGGTGTCCCCAGCTCTGAAAGGGGGCTGGACAAAAGTGCCACCTTTAGTGACAACCCCCCCAACACACACACCAACAGGAAGTGCCTGCTAGTTTCTCAAGATTAGCAAGGTAAATGCCATGAGGAAAGCAACAGTTTTGCTGGCCTTCCTTACACTATAATTTGGTTTTGTTTTTATTTTGATGACATCACAAGTCCTGTCATATTTTAGGGGTGAATTCTGAAGGTCTTACACAAGAGTCCTGTCTGCTTTCTAGGTTTCTGAAGGACTGGGAATATTTCTGCCAAGTCTTAGTATACAGCAAGTAGGTAACAAGTCAGCATGGGGCTGGAGGTGAGGCACAGTGGTTGAGTGCTAGGCTAGCATGCACAAGGACCCGGGTTCAATGCCCAGCTTGGAAAACAAACAATAATAATAATAATAATAATAAACTACAACAAATATTGGAATCCAGACCAGACAGCTGCTCAGGTCACAATGCCTGCAGTCCCCTCCACCATGCCGAGCTTCAGACACTGGCAGGCCCCCTGCAGAGATCTCCAGCTAACAGACTTCCAGATGCCCAGATTTCTCACCCCTCAATGGAAGAGGTGAGTTTGTAGTGTGGACATATCAAAAGACATAGTAGCCACACATCACACCCCTGACCCTTCCCTGCTCCTCGATGGGCAATCTGGGAAATCCCGGAGTCTGGTTCATGCTGTGAAACTCTCCCCCTTCTTCGGAGATCTATAAGAAGGGTCCACTCCTGGTTCACTTCACACTGTCAGTCTCTGGCTGGGGTCTGAACTCTCCGCAGAGCCCCTCCATACTGTTGTCTCTCTGTCCATGGTGTCAATAGGTCTTCTCATGAACTTATTCCTCAGTGATCCATCTCAGTAACCCCCTTCAACCCCACATCCAAGACTTTCAAAACAACAAAAAAGAAACCAGTATTAACGAATTAGTGGAAAGATCAGAAGACAATATTGAGTTAGGCACACCAGGAGATGAAAAAAAAAAAGAGAAAGATAGAATGATAGAAATTCTGGGGCCAGCCAAGTCTGCAGGTGCACTGTGGACATCAGAGCTTTGTGAAAACAGAGCTGGGTAAACAGTAAGAATAATTACTAAGGTTATATCCCATCCCCCAATATTCCAGAATTTAGGATGCAGACTGGCGTTTCCAAATGAAGAGGGCCTGTGAAGCTTCTAGAACAATGGAGGAAGACATCTGTGACAAGTTCCATCATGGTGAATAGGGAGATGAAGAATTTAAATATCTCCAGAGTAGAAGAAATTCAAGAATCTTCTCAAAGGGCCGGTGTGGTGGTGCATACCTTTAATCCTGGCACTCAGGAAGCAATAGCAGGCAGATCTCTGTGAGTTCAAGGCCAGCCTGGTCTACAAGGCAAATTCCAAGCCCACCTGAGTTATACAATGAGAGCCCATCTCAAACAATAACAAGAACAAAGATTCTTCTCAAAAAAGAAAATAGAAGCCAGAAAGTAACAAAGCCTAAAGAATTCCAAGAGAAAATTATTCTGTTTACAATTTTACACCCAGCTAAACTATCCTTTATCCAAGATGTGTTCTCTTTTGGACATGCAAAATCTGCACACATCAGGAGCACACACATCCTATCTTGAGATGCTGTTGGAGAGGGTGTCATTCAAACAGGAGACTAAACCAGAGGAGAGAAAGACATAGTAAGTAGGACACAAGGAATCTACCATGGTCACACAGAGGGGAAATTTCAAGATGACAGTGACGATCCCAATTGACAGAGCCAGTCTCCAATAAAGACCTTTCCTTCCAGGGAGAGAATATCAGTATGTAACCAACTTTCTAGACATATTAAGAGGAAACTAGCACATCTAGTAGAGGAATTTGGGGCAGAGCTAGTGATTTGGTGCCTAGAGAATCACACTGGAGGTGGGGAGAGAAGGCCATTTCACGCTCCAGAGAAAACAGTAAGTCATAAAGGAAAACAAACCACATGGCAGTCCAGAGCTGTGCGTCGAAGAACGTCTACAGAGCCACAGCTGTGTAAACTCTAAGTCACATCTCTGGAATAATGACTCAGGGTTCAGTTCATTGAAATGAAGGCAAGCTATGCTGGAGGTCTGTGAAATTAGGTGTTGGGGGGCAAGAGACGAGGTGGCAGGCAGATATTCAAGGAGGAACAAGCTAATTTGTCATTTCTCACTGCTGAGAGTCAACAGGTGCAGCCTAACAGAGAACAGGGTGCAGTGTTGGTAATGGCTCAGATCTTGCTAAAAACATCAGCCGTCTCCTAATTCATTGGCCCATTGCTTTTAATGAAAATATAAACTATTTTTTTAAGATAGAAAGAAATCTTGGAGCTGGAGAGCTGGCTTAGTGGTTAAGGGCACTGGCTACTTTTGCAGAGAACCCAGTTTGATTCCCAGCACCCACATGGCAGCTAATAACCATCCATAACTCCAGCTCTAGAGGATCTAATGTTCTCTTCTAGTACCTCACATGGTGCACTTAAACATGATGGCAAAACATTCATACACATAAATAAAAAATTTTTTAAATTTAAGATAATACAAAATCCCACCATGCCATGGACATGGAACATTCTAACATTCTAACAAAATGTGTACTAGACAAGTGTATATGTGATATTCTTCTTGGCATGGGAAATAGTGCAGACAACAAAACAAAACAAAATCCCAAGGAAAGGATGTTTAATAAACTACAATCTACAGCTATCTCTAGGGAGGTGGGCTAAGGTCAAAGGGAGGTGACCTTTTGAACTTGGATGTACCATCTTTCTAAAAACAAACAAAAGGCACAGGGCAATTTAAAAAGGAAACATAACCTCATTTACATATGTGCATATATAAGATACACATTTACATATGCATCTATAAGACATATTTTTCATGTGCATGTGTGTGAGTGCACATATGCATGCATACTCCCATGAGGATAGGCAACACGTGTGGGTACATGTATATGCGTCCTGGGTGCATGAATGTGGAGTTCCCAGCTTGATGTGGGGAATTATCCTCAATAACCTTCCACCTTATTCATTGAGGCAGGGTTTCAATGAAATCCAGGGCTCACTGGGGATCCGGAACAGGATTTAGCTCATTCATTCATCCCTGCCTTGTCCTTCAGAGCTGGTGTTTAAGGGGTCTGAACTCCGCCCCTCTTGGCTACATGGCAAGTGCTTTAACTACTGAGTCATCTCCCCAGTCCCTTAAGATCCATTTGTAAATGTTCATTTCTCTTGCTCTTCCTGTTCAAGGAAGTTGGCTTTGGGGGGTGGGGTGTCATGAGCATGACAGCTTCTTCCAGTCTCCCATCAGTCCTGTTAGCCTTGCCCTGTCCAGTTTTATCAGTAAACCATCCTTCAGAGCTTTTAAGCCCTCACGCTCTTCTAGAAAACTTACCCCATCTCATTGGTTCTTTAAACAATTCTAATTGCTCCTTAACAAATACTAACAGAGCAGGTGCTGCATGCTGGGCAGCAGCAGATGAGCTGTCGATGCAATGATTACCATACAGAGCAAAATACAATTCATGGGTCTCAGGGGTTTCTGGGTCCTCGGGAGCTTCAGGCCCAAGTACCACATGGAACTGCTTCTTTCTACACTGGTTTCATGTGCAACCCCAGACCTGCCTGTACACATCCGGGCCTGTCCACAAAGCACAAGGTGACGGCCGGGCTGCTACCAGCATCTCCACAGTTAGTAAGTACGTGCAGGTGTCAGCCGAGTGACAGATACCACCAGACAGCATACATCAATCGGCTCCCACCAGAACCACACCATCCTTAGCCGGTACAACATTCCCATTTTGATGAAAAAGAAATTAAGTGGATGAACAAGATTCTTCCCAGGCTTACACTGTCCTCTGCCATATTTGTTAAAAATTCTTTTTTCTTTTCAAGTTCCTAAGAGAGCCAGCAAGGGGGCTTGGTGGGTAAAGGTGCTTGCCACCAAACCTGATGACTCAAGTTCAATCCCTGGGACCCACGTAGAGGGGAAACCAGTTCCCACAAGCTGTCCTCTGACCACCACTCCTGCATCATGACATGTGCATACACACATGCACACACATGCTAATAATAAACTAAAGAAAAATTTAAGTTCTTATGGCCAGGGGTTCACCAAAAAACACCCAATGAATCACCAATGAATGACTGTTACCAGGTGATTAACTTTATTTTCTTGTGGTGCTGGGAGGGAATGGAACCAGGGCCTCATGCACGCTAGTCAAGTGCTCTAAGACTGAGCCCCAGCCCCAGCCCTCTTTTTACTTTCATTTTGAGACAGGGTCTCACTAAGTTGCCCGGGTTGGCCTTGAACTCACTCTGCTGAAGGTGAGAGCCAAATTCACATACACCTGACAGTCACTGTTCATATGATATTTAAAATAATTTTATGTATAACCAAAATGTTATGGCATGAAATCTTCCACTTAGAGTGTCATATGGACAATGAAATCATCTCAGACCTTAGAGGATTTTGGAATTAGGGATACTCAAGTCATATTGGTTTTTCCTTAGAGGGTTTTAAAGTCAAGTACCAGTCACTCTTTTGAGGGCATTAGTTATAATAGTTCATTTAATTCTCACACCAGCCCTAGGAGGTGGGCCACAGTCTTCATTTGGGTGGATGGATGGGGGATGGATGGATGGATGGGAGATGGATGGGGGATGGGGTGGGGGGATGGATAGATGAGGGTGGGGAGATGGGGGATGGATGGGGGATGGATGGGGGATGGGGGATGGGGATGGGGATGGATGGATGGTGGGGGGAGGGGGGATGGATGGATGGGGGATGGGTGGGGGGATGGAATGTTGAAGAGATGAATGGATGGAGGAAGGGATGGAGGGTTGGACTGGTTGATTCATTTTGAGACAGGATCTCACTCTATAGCCCAGGCCAGTCTCAAATTAGCAATCCTCCTGCCTCAGCCTCCCATTTGGTGGAATTACAGGCCTGGTTTATCAAACCTAGCAGGTCCCGGTTGCTAAAATCCTCTTTTACAGAGGAAAAGCAGGGGAATGGAGAAGTTAACCAACTTGTCCAAGGTCACACAACATGGGAGTGGCAACCCTAGCATTTGAATACAGACAGCTCTGTCCTAGAATCCATGCTCTTCACCACCATGTTGTAGCTGGGCAAAGCTGAGGAAGTCTGGGTAGGGGAGAAGGCTCATCAGAAAAACACTGAGTAAATAATATAAGGATGCTATTCCTATGATGTCCAAGAACAAACCAAAGTCATCAATGGTGACAGAAATCAGTAATTACCTTAGCAGGGGAAGGTGTGCACCGAAAAATTCCAAATGTGAGGGGGCATGAGGGAACTTTCTAGCATACTTCACATCTTGGTCTCTATGGTAATTATTCCAGGGGTCATGTGCAAAGTATAATTTTAATAGGACTCTTAAATTAGCACATTTTCCCATTTTGCCTCAACAGAAAAGCACCTGAATACAGGGGCTGGAGAGATGGCTAGATAAGAGCACTGGCTGCCATCGCAGAGGAGCCAGGTTTGGTTCCCAGCATCCACATGGTGGCTAACAACGGTCTATAACACTAGTTCCAGGGGATCCAATGCCCTCTTATGGCCTCTGTCTATGAAACTCATACATGCAAAATAAAAATGAATTTTTTTTTAAAGAAAAACATATTCAAAATACCGATTGAAAATTCCAAATCTAAAATCTGAGGCCACAATAGGAAAATTCCATATCATGAAATTCTGTTTCACACAGGGGAATTACTACAATTATTGTCTAAAAATAACCCTGATGCTGTGCTGATACAGTGTAGGCGAAACATAAGTGAATTCTATTCTGCAACACTTCTGGTCCTGAGAATTTCAGGGAAAGAATCCCTGCGCTGCCACACCTGAATCTGAAGCTCATGAGTAAAAGTTCTTGTGTTTAGAAAGGCCGGTACTAACAATGTTCACAGGAGTCCATACTGAGGAAACTATTGACCGCCTCACAGATGAGGAAACTGAAGCTGGAGACACAAAGACTGTCCAGACTCCAAGAGGGTGTGAGACAGGCAGGTGACAGCCCTGGTCCTGGTGGCTCACCCCAGCCTATCCCCACCTCTTCCTCTCCGGCATCCGGCTGGGCCGGGGTGCTGGGGCAGCCATGAGCAAGAGCAGCCATGTCCATATTTGCCCAAGCCCTGGGCTCCCCCGCCCCTCCCACTGTAGATGTTCCTTTGCTTTTGCCCTTTTTCAGTCACAGCACCGCCTGCCAAACTCCACATTCCTGGCAGGGGCTCAGGCAGACGCGGGGGCACCCTGGGCGGATCCCTAAGGTGGCTCTGGCGGGCTCACCTTGCAGCATGCTCCTGTAGGCCGTGTCCGCGATGGCATAGATGTGGGGCGGCATCTCGTGCCTCTTCTTGCCCTTGTACATGTCTACGATCTTCTCCGAGTAGATGGGCAGGTGCTTGTAGGGGTTCACCACCACGCAGAAGAGCCCCGAGTAGGTCTGCAGAGCAGAACCAGAGGAGAAACGGGTCAGTTCTGGACCGTGGGGGAAGGGGACGCCCGCTGTGCTCAACAGCCTCAGCCACGGGGACCAGGGCGGGAGTGGGAGGCTCAGAGGCCCATCAGAAGCCCCACAGCATCTCCAGCATTCAGGACACCAGGTGAAGAAACGGCAAGATGGGGTTTCCAGGCTACCTATGTTGCGGCAATGTGGGCTTTAAACAGTTCTGGGCCCACCTCTGAGCTCCCAACACCCACTGACATCTCTCTGAGTCTAGGAACATAATTCGTATGGCTGTACTTGTGTGTATGCCAGAAGTCAGTGTCAGGTGTGAGTCCCTCTCCACTGTATTTTTAAAATTTATTTTTATGTAGATGAGTGTTTTGCCTGAATGTGTGTGTGCGTGTGTGTGTGTGTGTGTGTGTGTATACCAGTGTCATGTAATGCCCGGGGAGGCCAGAAGAGGGCATCAGATCCTCCTGGAACTAGAGTTACAGTTGTAAGCCACCATGTGGGTGCTGGGAACTGATCCTGGGTCCTCTGCAAGAGAAGCCAATGCTCTTAACCTCTAAGCCATCTCTCCAGCCCCTCCACCTTATTTTCTGGGCTCATTGATTTGGCAAGGTTGACTGCTCAGCATGCCCCAGGGTCCTTCTGTCTCCACCTCCCAACCCCAGGGTTCCAGGAATGTGTCCATTGGGACTGATTCTTTTTTCACATGGGGTTTGAGGGTCAAGCTCAGGTTCTCACACTGGTGTAGCAAGCACTTTACCCAACTGGGACATCGCCCCAGCTTCCCTAATTTTAAAATCGACTTAATTTTTATTTTTCATTTACCTAAAGATGTAAGACTAAATGAAAGCTCATGACAGCTCAGTTTTTAATTTGTGGCATACACAGCAGTGGGAGACGTGCATGACCACGGGAATGTCCTCACATCACAAAAGAGGAGCGGGACGAGGCTGAACAGTGCTGATATTAACTGAAGTCATTCAAGTAGTAACTTAAGAAAGGCACCGGGTGAGCTAGGTGTGGTAGGGCACACTTTTAATCTCATCGTGGAAACAGAGGCAGGTGGAACTCTGTGATATCAAGAATAGCCTGGTCTATATAGTAGTTCAAAGCCAGTTGGGGCTATAGGGAGACACTGTCAAGCAAGCGAGAAAGAGCAAGTGAGTGAGGTGTATGTGTGTTGGGGAGGGAGTTAATAACAAGCAAAGACACAAATCACAAGCCGGAAGCTCCGCTGAAATACGTAAAGTGACTCACACTGGAGGTGTAGCACCAAAGTATGCTCGTGAAGTCCAGAGAAAACAGAAAGGGGAAAGGAACAAAGCTTGGGCTGCGGCTCAGCTGGTAGAATATCACCTAGGGCCCACTAAGCCCTGAGTTTGAATCTCAACACCACATAAGCCAGGAGTGGTGGCACACACCTGTAAAGCCCAGTACTCAGAAGGTAGAAGGAGGAGGGTCAGGAGTTCAAGGTCATTTCTGGCTACGCAGAGAGTTTGAGGCCAGCCTGGGATACATGAGACCCTATCAGAGAGCTCAGGAGGTAGAAGACACTGTGACAGAGGTGGGACAGCAGGAGGTGGGTGCTTACAGGCAGCTGTTTCCAGCTGCAGCTTGAATGGTCAGAAAGAGGAGGAACATTTGGAGGTAAGCAGGGGCCAACCTCCAGTCTAGGAGAATGTCTTCCTGTGTACACCCCACCATTCCTTGTAAGCACAAGCTGTCCTCCCAGCCCCTTAAGCCCTACTCTGTCCTCTTCAGTTCCAATTCAAATCTTTTGTTTTTGTTCTTTTGAGACAGGGTCCCACTATGTAGCCCTGACTGGCCTGAAACCCATCACATAGACCAGGCTGGCCTCATACTCAGATCTGCCTGCCTCTGCCTCCCAAATGCTGAGAATAAAGGTGTGCAGCACATCTGACTCCAACCCAAGTCTTTGCATACGGTAGGTGCTAATTAAATGCTAGCTAAATGACTAAGGATTGAGTTAAAGTTGCAAGGGCAGCTTGTCTTGGCCTGTGTGTCCTGGGGACCTCACATTATACACAGTAGGTGCTCAGTAGACACCTGCAATGCCACAGCTGTGACTGTGCCTTCAGGTCCCTAACCTACCCAGGCTCCCATAGGATGCAAGCCAATCACCACCATCTGAATGAAGACCACTCCCCTTCCAGGTCCATCAGGCCAAACCCCTTTCAGAATGATCTGGTTTTCAAAGGCTGGAACCATCCCCACAAGCCTCAGGCTTGTTAAGAGTTCTCCAGACTTGATTTCAAACCTCACTCTGCTACCTCTGGTATAACCCTGAGCAAGTCTCTCTCAACCCCTCTGACCCTCAGTCGTCCTCATCTGTAAACCAGGGGAGCATGCTAACAACTCTCTCATAGGTTTGCTCTGAAATAATGCTTGGGGCATATTTAGCCTCATGCCTGGTACGCAGCAGGTACTCAATCACCGATGGTCCCTACATGCCCTTAGTTTTATGAAGACAGGAAATGCCGCCATCTTGGCGCCCGCACATACGCGGTTCCCCCTGCTTGGAACTCTTTTCCTCTCATCTTCCCAGAATCACTTCCATTTCCATTTTGGGGGCTCAGCTTCAACATCACCTCCCAGACTGAGCTGCACACGAGAGTATCTCCAGCACCTAGTACAGCACCCAGCACTGAGTAATACATAGTAAATACTGCTGGATAAAACCTATGAAATTAAGGAATGCTCAGCCATCCCAACTCCACCTCTCGCTTGAGAAGGATAGTACCATAGTACCTTCTTTCTGCCTGCTTAGTGATTTTCCTCTGGAGCCACACACACACAGCAAGCACTTATCATGCTTCAGGCAGACCCAGTTGGTAACTCTCTTGAGCAAACCAGAGTCTTATGCCTGAGGCAGGTGATGGCCTCTTCCCTCAGGGTTCCTTGGCTCGAGGCTCTGGAGCTGAGCTCTTCCACCTCCTCCTCCTACCTCGTCCCCCCTCACACTGGCCCCACCACAGCTGACTGGGTTTCTGTCTCTGACCTCCCTAGTCCCTCTCCCAGTGTCTGAGTTCAGAGGTCCTCAATCCCCACCTCTTGTGTCCCAGCCAGGCATCTCAAGGCCCTGCGCCACCAGCAGGTCCCAGCTGTGGGCAGGATCTCCCTCTTGTGACCGTATTAGGAAGCAGGCCTCGCTGTTCCCCATGCTTTATATGGTCAGCCACAGAGCTCAATGCTGGGGTTGCTCACACGGCCTTGGCTTTGGCCTTGGGAAGAGAGGAGGAACAGGGAGATCTACGGGACAGAGGGCCAAGGATGACCTCAACTCTACCTTATCACCTGTTGGATGCATGCACACAGCCTGACCCTGAGCCTCCTCTGCCTCCAGAGGCTGATGGGTAACAGTGTTTGTCTGCAAGGCTGTCTGCTGCATGGCCACTTGCTAAGCATCTGTGCTGGGGACAGATCCAGTCCTCTGGGAAATGTTTCTGCTGCAGCAGGAACGTTAGAGATGACCTAGGTGGCCATGAGCACTGGACGGTCTGTTAGAATGGTTCTTCCTGTCGTCTGAGCAGACAGTTTCTCATACACAGATGCACAATAATATGCCCGAGCTGCTACTGTGAGGCGGCAGGAACGACTCTGTACTCATTTGTTCAGAATGCTGTTGGGGGCTTGGCAAGAAAATGCCAGGCCAACCATGATAGCATGAACCGGTAATCCAGCACAGGGAAGGCTGAGGTGAGGAGCTCAAATTTGAGGCTAGCCTGGGCTATATAGCAAGGTCTTGTCTCCAAACAATTGGTGGGTCAGTCTCTCTAAGAAGGGGAATAGGAAAGTTAAGGGGGCGGGAAGAAAAAGGAAAGCTCTATATGTCCTTATATACACTTGTATTTAACATGTGCATGCCTCGGGGCTGGAGAGATGGCTCAGTGTTTACAAGCACAGGTTGCTTTTGCAGAGGATCCAGGTTCAGTTCCCAGTATCCACATGGAGGCTAATAACCATCTGTAACTCCAGTTTCAGGAGATCCAATGCAATCCTTTTCTGACCTTCATGGGCATTGCATGCATGTGGCATACATATGTACATGCAGGCAAAACACTTGTGCACATAATAAAAATTTTAAAAACCAGATAGGCATGGTGGTGTGCACTTGTAATCTCAGAACTGGGGATTGTGACCTGGAGGCCAACTCAACTATACAGGAAGTTCCAGGCCAACTTGGGCTATAAGAAGACCCTGTACCAAAATAAATAAATAAACAAATAAAAATAAATAAAATTTGCCTGCCTTAGCTATTCAAAGCAAGCCTTAAATCTGACTAGCCACCAGGAAAGGCCACAAGCTGCAGCTGTACAGAACTAGTTTGTTGTCATATCTGATAGACTCCAAGACATGCACAAATGACTCTGTGAATCACATTTGTTCCCAAGTAGAGAGTGGGGATGGACTTTTTGCTTTTTAAAACATATGTCTTTTGGGGGGTATGTGTGTAAGTGTGTATATGTGTGGAGGCTGGAGGTCGACACTGGGTATCCTCCACAATTATCCATTGTGACAGCTCTCATGGAACCTGACATTCACTGGTAGCTAGGCTGGCGGCCATTGATGTCCTGGGACCCTAAAGCCTGCTGTAACCCTGCAGAGAAAAGGGCAAGGTCCTTTAACTTGAATAGAACCTTCTAGATCTCATGGATAAGAAGCCTGCCAGGACCTTTTCAAAGGCCCCTTGTTTGGGGTGAAATCTGTGGAAAGAACAGGAAAGTTTTACCAAGGCAGGCAAAGTCTGGCAGCTGCCCCAGGCCCAGCACCCCATGCCATGCCCCTGTCAGCAAAAAACACACACCATGTTACTGCACAGCTAGGGGACTGGCTTCCTGAGCTCCCCCGACCCGACCATCTTCATTTTCATCATAGGCAGAAGTTTCTATGAAGTGATTACACTGAGTGGAAGGGCACTGATAGCTGCCAGCGCACCATCCTGAGACCAAAGGATTTGGCACGGACCCGCAGCAGGAGTCTTTAATCTGCTTCTAATGACTGGTCTTGGGACCTTCCTAAGCTCCTCATTCTTCCCGCTTTCCACCGTGTCAGAGGGTCGGCAGGTAAAATAAACACAAAGGCCTGTTCTCAATGTTCCCAAATAGTGGTGACACATTCTCCTGTGGACCAGTGTCCTTATGAAAATCAGCGAGCCAACAGACCTAGGACAGAAATCCTGTCAGGAACACTGGGAACAGAGGGACTTTGTCCACAGGCTTTCGGAAGGGAGAATGCAGAAGATTGCTCGGGGCCTCAGCTTGCTCAGCTGTCAAAGTAGAGAAGTCCCCATAGCTCACGGATCTGCATCAAGATACAGAAACTGGACTGGAGGAAGGGGAGGAGTCCATCCCTCCCCCATAGGCACTTCTTTTTATTTCTTTTTTCTTTTGAAGTTAAGGACAGTTGTTAGCAGTCATGTGGGAGTTGGGAACCAAACCCAGATTCACTGGAAGAGCAGTCAGCATGCTTAACTGCTAAGCCATCTCCCTAGTCCCTTTTCTTTCTTTTCTTGAAACAGTCCCAAGCAGCCCAGGCTGGCCTTAAACTCCATCTACAGCCAACGGTGACCTTGAACATGTGATCTTCCTGTCTCTACCTCTTGAGTGTTGCGATTATATCTGCACCTCTTGATTTATGTAGTGCTAGAGATCAAATCTAGCACCCTTGTGTGCTAGGCCAGCACTCTGCCAACTGAGCTACATCTTGAGTCCCTCCCTGTTGGCTCTTAAAGTTTTACTCTAGCCCTTTCTCAGTGTCCCTGAGAACAGGAAGTTTTAAAGCACACAAAAAATTACATGGTTTTTAAAAGGGCATCTCTAGATATGGGAAGAAAAGACCACGTTACTAAGCCACTGGGCACAGTTGACTTTTTCTTTTCTTCCTCCTCGTCCTCTACCTCCTTTCTTTCTCTCCCCTCCCCCTCCTTTCTGAGGCAGGATCTCACTATATAGCCCAGGCTGACCTGGAATTCTTGAATCTTCTACCTCTCGGGGGCTGGGATTACAGATAACAGCTGAACTTGTAGCTCTCAGCCTTTAACTGTCCATGTGCCTCATCTGGAGACACAGCATAGACTGTGGACACCTGACTTGTGTCCACAATGATTCTGAGTCTTCCAAGCCTTCCATAGTGACATGACTAATTTTTCTAATTTGAGAAAATTCCGACAGGATATCAACAGGGGCTTTTTTTTTTGTCATTTTCAAGAGCCATATCCAACCTGCAGTCCAAGGGCTGTGAGCCCAGAATAGATATGAACGGCCCAACATCTCTGTAGGTGACCCCATGCCACAATGTCAAAAGTCCGAACACCTTGAAAGACAGGACTGAGATACTGTGACTATGGAAGTGCCACATTTGCAAGGGACTGACACATGGTCAGTAACCACAAAAACAGTCACAGCACCCCCTAAACCCAGGACCAAGAATGCTGGAATTCTTGAGGGCCTACTTGGTGTCAGGGAGTGTGTTGTGATTTCTTTTAGAAAGAGCCTCAGTTCATAAGGCTGATGTGATTCTTCATGAGAAGGAAAGAAAGTTTCCATGAAACCAGACCTCCAAGATACTTGGTTGGGAGTTCCCACAGAGTTCAAGACAGGGCGGGGTTTCTCCCTGCCAGGCTGGAACTACAGGAAAATCTGTCCTTCCTGTTCTGAGGAGTAGCCCAACCCATAAGGAAACTGTGTCCCCTAGTCACCACCCCCTCAGGTAGTCCAGGTTGAACAGCAGAAGATGACAGTGAGAAAATTCTGGAACTATGTCATCTGGTACAGTGACTCCTAGTCACACGGGGCTGCTGAGCCCATGACATGTGGCCAAGATATAGCTGAAGATGTGAATTATAAATATTCATGTTTACAACTAGTGAACTAGGGCTGGAGGGATGTGTAGTTAAAAGCACTGACTGCTCCTGCAGAGGACCTGGGTTCAGTTCCCAGCACCCACATGGCAGCTAACAACCAACTATAACTCCAGTTTCAGGGAACCTGACCCCACTTCTGGCCTCCATGGCATTGCACACACAGGTATGTGGGCAAAACACTTATACACCTAAAATAAAAATAAATACATTTCTAAAATTAATTAACATCTCAATGTAATTAAGGTGTGAGTGACCAGAGGCTGCCATGTTGGAGAGTGTGACATCACGCTGCTGGAGTGGACCCAGGTGGCCATTCCCACGTGACACAGCAGACCTCCATGAAACCTGTTTCGATTCTCCTGTGTCTTGGTCCCCAAGTACAGGAGGCACCAGCTTCTCCAGAGAGCTCTTGAACTCTCCCTACTGCCAGGATGGAGAACGGCTGGGAACATTCTCCCATCTGTGATGCCTGTGGTATGCCGTGGCATTTTGAGCATGTGATGAACTGTGTGGCATATTCCTGTGATCACTCTCATTTACAGTTAGGAAGAATGAGGTTTCCAGAGTCCAACTGCCTGTTCTATGCCCTGACAGGACAGAGACACATGAACTCAGGTCTGAAAGACAAGACTTTGTCCTGCTGACTCCCAGACTCAGTTTTTTTTGAGACACAGTCTTGCTATGTAACCTAAACTGACCTTAAACTTGTGATCATCCTGCTTCAGCCTCCCAAGTACTGGGATGCACGTCTATACCAGGCTACCCAAAACATGTTTCTTTTTTGTTTCATGTGTGCACAGGTGCACGTGTGTATATGTAGAGAGCCAAGGACAACCTGAAGTGTCACGCTAAGGAGGAAGGGCCACCTCCCTTGAGACAGGGTCTCTCTTTGACCCGAGTGCACCGATTACGTTAGACTGACTGATGAGCGGAGTCCTAGGGACCCTCCTGTCTCTGCGTCCTGGTGCTGGAATTATAAGCACATTGTAGCCTTGCTCAGCTTTTTCATGCGAGTGTTGGGGATCAAACTCAGGTTCTCATGCTTGAAAAGCAAGTACTTTTCTCGGAGAGCTAACTTCCCCACCCTGTTGTTAGAGGCTCCATTTTTTTCCCTTTTTGTCTTTTTGAAACAGGGTCTCCCTGTAGCCCCAGCTGGCCTAGAACTTGGCCTGTAGACCAGGCTGATCTTGATCTCAGAGATCCACCTGCCTCTGCCTCCTGAGTGTTGGGATTATCTGCCTGACTACTTCCAACATTTAAAACTTTTTAAAATTTATTTTTTATTTTATGCAGACGAGTGTTTTGCCTGCATGTATATAAGTGCACCTTTGTCATGTGATGCCTGCAGAGGCTGGAAGAGGGTATCAGGTGCCCTAGAACCGGAGTCAGGGATGATTGTTAGCCGCCATGTGGGTGCTGGGAACTGAACCCAGGTCCTCTGCAAGAGCAGCCAGTGCTCTTAATTGCAGAGCCATCTCTTCCGCCCCCTCAAACACACCTCTCACCCCTCCCTTCCTTTGGGACTTCTGGGAAGAAGTCGCCACCCCAAGGTACTCACATAGATGAGGCCGGAGAAGTAGCGTTCCCGCAGGTTGTGCAACACAGAGGCCTCATTGAGGCATGTCAACTCCGCCATGTCCTCCACCTTAGAGAACTTGGGCGGGTTCATCTTCTGGATGTCATCCTTGCCCACTGTGATCTTCTTGCCATTCTCCACCAGCTCCACCACCACCTCATCTCCTTTCTCCTCCTTGATGCTGGCAGCCTCGAAGCCTTGCTTCTCCGAAGGGACCCACACCAGCTTCTTGGCCACCCAGTCGGCCTGGGCCACTGGGCTGTTGATAAAGTTTTTGTCCACAAAGAGGAACTTCTCATCGTCACTGAGTTGACCTTTCTGCGCCATGGTGCCCAGCGGGTCCCCTGCGGTGTGGAGAGACAGATTCAGAATAAAGCCTTAGGGGCTTGCTGTGTCTAGGTATACAGGTGGCAGAGATATCCCGTAAAGAAGAGAGTGTTCCCTGCAGCACTGGTTACATTATGAGAGAAGGCAATAACCCCAGGGCCATCCATGAAAGACTCGAACAACAGCCTCATAACTAAACCCTGGACAACCCAAACACCCGCCAACACCAGATCAGATAGAAGCAGAGCATTTTCTCACAGCGAAATACTACTCAGTGATTAACAAGCGTGTCTACAGGTGTTGGCATGGGAAGACAGCAGTCTCACTGTCCCCTGAAAAGCAAAGGGGGTTCCTCTGATGGTTAAACATAGAACTACCATACGATCCAAGAATTCCTAAGAATGTACTCAAGAGAAAGGAGTGCATAGACGCATAGACAAACTTGATTATGAGTGTTCTTAGCAGACTTATCATAGCCCCAAAGTAGAGACATCACAAATGTCCGTAAACAGAGGACTGGTTTCTTTTAGTGGTATGTCCATACAATGTAATAATGGTACTGGGTCATAAAACAGAATGAAATGTTCACACCAGCTACAATGTGGATAAAACTTGAAGGCACAATGCTAAGTGAAAGGCCACGCATGCACGATTGCACTTATAGGAAAGGTTCAGAATAGGCAAATCCACGAGACAAAGCAAATTATCAACTACCAGGGGCTGGGGAAGAGTTCAAGGGTCACAGCTAAGGTGAGAATGGTCTCTTTGTGGGATGATGAAAATGTTCTAAAATCTGAACATCTAGAGTAATGGATGCACAAATCTGAGATTCACTAAAAACCATTGGATTGGATACCTTGGATGGAAAGGAGGCTGAGGGTGGGGATGGCATGCTTAGCTTTATGAGGCCCTGGGTATATATGAATTATTTTCATATAAAGCTCTTTGGGGCACAGGGATGTTGGAGACTGACTATCTAGAGAGCTTTTTGAAAAACAGAAGGGAATTGCAAACCAGTATATTAAATAGCCCATTTTTCTGTTTAAGAATATTTAGAACCTAGACTGGGATGTAGCTCAGTGACAGAGTATTTTCCTATCAGGTTAGACAGACAGACAGATGGACAGACAGACAGACACACATGGGGTTGGGGAATTCATTCACAGCAGAATTGCTTATCATAGCCAAAGAGTGGAAACAACCAAAATATCCATGAACAGATAAATGTGGTATATTCACACAGGGGAATAGTATCCAGCCATAAAAAGCTATGGCTAAGGCCAATGAGAGACCACCTCAAAACAAGTGGATGATACCTGGGATTAATCTCTGGGCTCTACATACACACATATGTATGCATACATGCGTGCACACACACACACACACACACACACACACACACCACAAGGAAAAAATGATGCATTCAAATAATCCAGTCTAAAAAATATGATGCTGAGTAAAATAATCCAAATCCTAAAGACCACATGATACATCATTCCACTGATAGAGAAGTCTAGAAAAATGGTAGTTATAATGATAGCAGGTCAGGAACTGTAAGCACACAAAAGAACTAGGGGTGACAAAAATGTCCCACATCACAACTGCAATAGTGATCACATGACCACACTCATTTGCCCCAGTTCATACAGCAACACCCTTAACAATCCAAGCACTGACCTAGCAAGATGGCTCAGCTTGTAAAGGTACTTGCTACCAAGCCTGATGACCTGAGTTTGATCCCGAGGACCCACATGGTGGAAGAGAGAACTGACTCCTGCAAGTTGTCCTCTGACCTCCACTTGTGGGCCACACATACACACAGTAAATAAGTAAGATTAAAAATATATACAAACAGGGACCAGAGAGATGGTTTAGTGGTTCAGATCCATGAGAGGACCCAAGTTCAGTTCCCAGCATCTATTTCAGGCAGCTCACAACTACCTGTAACTCCAGCTCCAACAGATCCACAAGCACCTACACCCATGGACACATATCCAGACCCAGACACACACACATAATTAAGAATAAATCTTTTAAAATATACAAGCATATTTGAATATTAAACTACAACTTTGTGAATTTAAAAGATAACTTGGGGAGCTGTAGCTTAGTGGTAGAACACCTGCCCTGTACCCAAAAACCAAACTAAACAAGTCAGTGGTTGAAGAACAAAATATATAAAATGCCTAAATGAAAACACCTTGTGTGCTGACTCAAAAATTTAATAAAATGTGAATATCAAAATGAGTTGAAAGATAAATGTTAAATCTAGGTGTTTGCAGTGATTTTAAGAAGCCACAGGTGGGGGATGAAGAGATGGCTCAGTGGCTCACTCCTGCAGAAGACCCTTGTTCGAATCCCAGCACCCGCATGGTAGCTAACAACCACCTGTGACTTCAGTTGCAGGGAATCTGATGCCCTTTTCTGGCCTCTGCAGGCACTGCATGACACGGGTGTACTTACATGCAGGTATAACACACACACACACATATATATATATACACACATATAATAGATATATATTTTTAAAGAAGCCACAAGCTATCCTTTGAAGATGAGAAGGAAACTGCAAAGAAGAGGGGACCAACTCTGCCCTTCCTCTCAGGATGGTCCCTTGGGCTAACCAAAGAACTGAAAAAGAGAAACATCTACATACAACCTTAAGTCAGGACCCATCCAGCCAGTGTAGAAGCCTCCTTTCAGATTCTCTGCCCTTTCTCCAGCTGTGCCTTGGAGCTGAGGCAGTGAGCCTTGGAGGTTGGTCCAGCCTCTCTGACTAGACCTGCAAGAGTGGCCTTAGCAACACACTCCAGACCTGTCCCATTCTCACTCCTCAGCTTCCTTTTCTGTGTCCCAAAGACCTAAGCCCCCAGCCAGGTAGGTCGCTGGTCCCTGGGATGCACTGTGGGGTTTGCGTCTCTGCGTCAGCAAAAAGGAATTCGCATTCCCTTTGAAGTCACAAAATCATCCCCATAGGTATGCCTCCATCCCAGGAAGACAGAGGAAATAAACCCCCTGGATCCCGAGCACAGCGCAGGAGCTGAGTCCAGCAGCAGGAAAGCAGTTCGGAGGTTCAGAGTTGGCAAATGGAATGGAAGGTGCCACCATCCAATACCTGTTTCTCCTTCAGGGGTGAACATAACAGTAAGAAAAATAGAAGGAGAAGGAGGGGATGAAGGGAGGAGAAGGGATGGGAAGAGATAATGTGTGGGAGGAGGAAGGGGAGAGACAGGAGGAGGAAAGGAGAAAAGGATGCTCCCTGAATCTGAATAATTGCTAAGTTATTAAAGTAAAATACTGGCAGGTGAGATGGCTTGGTGGATAAGGGCCCTTGCCGCAAAGCGTGAAGACCCGAGTTCCATCCCTGGATTCTTGGGAAGTTGTTATTTTGGAAGTTGTTGCTTAGTCTATATAAAAAGCCCCAGAGTATTCCCTCCCCAACACTAGCCTACTCCACTGTCTTAAAAACCATTCCTCTGGGCTGGCAAAATGCTCAGCAGATAAAGGCATTTGCCACACAAACCTGGCCACCTGGGTTTAATTCCCCAGAACCCATGAGAGGTGGAAGGAGAGGACTGTCTGCACAAGTCCATCCTCTGACGGCCACTCGTGCACTCTGCACACTAAGTATGCACACCCACAGCTCAAGCCCAGACTTAAGGATGTGCATCTTGTGCTGGAAAGATAGCTTAGTGGTTAAGAGGTTGCTCTTGCAGAGGACCTGGGTTCGAATCCCAGCACCCACATGGTAGCTAACAGCCATCCATAACTCCAGTTCAGAGGGATCTGACTCCCTCTTCTGTCCTCCTCATGCACTGCATGACACGGGTGCACTTACATACATGTAGGCAATACACTTATGCACAGAAAATAAAAAATAATTTTAAAAACAGCATGCATCTCTAGCAAGTCTTCAGGACACATTCAGGATGCTGATCCAAGTGCCCATTTGTATGTGCATGTGTGTGCACACATTTGTGTTTGCAGGTGCCTGTGCATGTCTGTACAGAGCTTGACGTTGGGTGTGTACTTCAATTGCTTTCCATCTTAGTTTTTGAGACAGGGTTCTCACTGAACTTGGAGATCACCAATTAGACTAGACTGACTGGCCAGCGAGCACCGGTTATCCTCCTGTCTCTGCCTCTTTCGCACAGAGATTCTAGGAGCAGACTGCCACACCTGACTTTATGTGAATGCTGCAGATAGAAATCAGATCTTCATGCACTTTACAACTGAGCATCTCCTCAACCCCCAGGTTCCCCATTTTAAGACCGACTATTAGTTTAAAAGCTGATAGAGAACTTTAGAGTGGATGGATCTGGCCAGGACCACTTAATCTGGGAAACTAATTACAGCACCACACACAGAAAACAGGGCCAAAAGGTATCAGTCAGGCATGGTGGCTCACACCTATAGTGCCAGCATTTGGGATCCCGAAGCAGAAAGATTCCTGTGAGTTCAAGGCCAGCTTGGGCACCATAGTGAGTTCTAAACCAGCCTGGGGCACAGAATAAGATACTGTCTCAAAAAACAACTAACCAAAAATCAGCATCTAGATTGGATACCATTTTCACCAAGAAGATATACCACTGCAATTGATAAAACATTCTCATAAGAAAGCAACAGGCGGGGCCCAGCTAGATGGCTCAGCAGGTAAAATACCACCAAGCCCGAGGACCTGAATTCTATCCTCAGACCAACATGATGGAGAGAGATGACAACTACAAGCTGTCCTCTGACCTCCACATGCATAGTATAGTACACGTACACACACATACACATCGTGCACACACAATAATAATAAAAATAAGATGTTTTAAAGAAAGCAAGGGCTGGAGACAGGGTAGAGAAGCCTAGGGGACCTGACACCCATGTACAGGAGCTGCAGGGCCCTGGGGATATACTGAACCATGTCAAGGTCATGCAACAAAGTCTCAAAAGTAGGAAGGACAAATGATTCAGGGTTCGAGGGAGCAGGGGGCTGTTGGTGGTTGTTTTTGCAATGCTGAGTGTGGATCCCAGGCCCTCGGGCATGCTAGGCAAATATTCTACTACTCAGATGTTTAAATAAGGTTATTTTGAAGTAGGGTCCCATTAAGTTCCCAGGCTGACCTAACTCGGAGCAACTGGGACTGTGCTGTTACTAGAGCACTTGCCCAGAAGGCACAAGCTGTGCTCCATCCCCAGCACTGCATAAACTGAGTGTGGTGAAGCATGCCTGCAATCCCAGCACTCAAGAGGTGGACACAGAAGATCAGAAGTTCGCGGTCATCCTCAGCTACATAGCAAGTTCAAAGCCAGCTTCAGCTACAAGAGACCCTGTCTCAAAAAAACAAACAAACAAAAGACAAACAAAAACCCACATGGGAATGGCGACATTTCCTGTCTGAGCATCTTACACTGCCTCACATGCACTGATGGCACTGATAACCTCTGAGCTGTGGCCGTCCCCTGCTACCTTGGATGTTTTATCATGTAGCCATAGAAGTGGCGGCTTTGTGTATATCCCAGGGCAGTGGGACCCAAGTCACTTTAGTGGAGCAGGAGCCACAAGCAGCTATGTGGCCGATTCTTCCACAGTCCTTTGTCCCTTATAAGATGTTCTAGGAACACTGTACCATGCTGCAGATAGAACCAAAGACACAACACAAGACAGAAATTCAAGGTGTGGAAATGAAAGAGGATGGGCTACGTGTTAGTAATTTCCAAAGTTGAACAAACGAGTGTGCTCTAGTTTTGCAGGTTTCAGATTTTCAAGAATAAAAAAGTCAAAAGGTATAGAAAAGATTCATGCTGAGAGAGGTGGGGAATGGGCATGCTTTCTCCCAAAACACACACACACACACAAACACGCACGCGCGCGCGCACACACACACACATAAAACATCAAAGATAAAGGTTCCTTTTTGCCTTTTTAAAAAAGTTTGCTCTTAGCTAGGTGTGGTGGCACACACCTTTAATCCCAGCACTCAGGAAGCAGAGGCAAGTGGATCTCTGTGAGATCCAGGTCAGCCTGGTCTACATAGCAACTTCCTGGCCAGCCAGGACTACACTGTGAGACCCTGTTTAAAAAGAAAAGAAAAAAGAATGAAAAATATTCGAGGTCATCGTTTGCCACACACGAGGCCATCTTGGGCTACATCATGAGACCTTTCTTAAAAAAGTCTTTTAAATGAAAAACTTCATAAAATGGTTATGAAATATCCTCCTGCCTCAGCCTCCTGCGTGCAGTGCTAGGATTATAAGCACACACAGCCACAAATGATATTTTAGACCATTTCTTAAATTCCTTTGATGTAGAGCCCAATGAAATATTTAAGGAAAATATGGGTTTTAATCCTTGTTTTCTCTCTGTGTCTCTGTCAGCAAGGTTCAGCTGACAAGTTTGTGGTTAGAACGCTGACACAGCTCTCAGAACCACTGGTCTTGTACCCTGACAAAACTTCCTCAGTTCTGTTTGTCTCAGACCCATACTTCTGCAATGACTTTCAGACAGGGGATTTTTTTTTTTTTTTTGGCATGTTTTTCTTTCCTAAATTTATAAAAATTTGCCTCGCTTTAGCATTTTGCTGATAGCCAACAGTATGTAAGTTTCCTTCTCATTGTAACCCAGTGCTTAAGGAATAAAAGGAATGTGCTACTTCCCTTCAGGGTCCAGATTTTGAGGCTTGAGCTCACTGGACCAGGCTGCAGCCTAAATAAAATACCTGCTTCCTGTGTATTCCTGGTGTCCTGCCTGATCTTTTCCAGAGCACCCTGATGTGAAGCCAGGCCTGTTAGCACATGCCTATAATCCCAGTGGCATATTCTACCTGGGAGGTGGAGGCGAGAAGATTAGGAGCTCAACGTCATCCTCAGCTATGTGGAGAGTTCAAGTTCACCCTGGGGGTACATGAGATCCTGCTTCAAAAAAAAAAAATTAAAAAGAAAAAAGGGGGCCAGAGAGATGGCTTAGCAAGTAAAGGTGACTGTCACCAACACTGATGACACTGAACACCAACTTGATTCCCAGGACCCATGTAGCAGAAGAGAACTGACTCCCCACAAGTTGTCCTCTGACCTCCACATTGGTATCACACCATGTGTGAGCACACATACAGGCATACATATGTACACATAATGTTCCTTTTTTAATTTAAAAAATGAAAAAGAAAATTTACTTTAAAGACAGTTCAGTGGTATGTACATTTTACATTATTCTGTAATAGCTGCAAGTTTTTCTTTTTTAAATGGTCTCCAGTCATGCAAAGGGTGGATGGAACATGCTTTCCTCCTGATCTGTGTGAGAAGTGATCAGGCTCTAATTCCCCAAGTTAGAAAACATCGCAAAAAAATTCAACAGAAAAACAAAAAACCATGGAGATCCGTGCTGACAGGAACTTCATCTCAACTGGGGCTCAAAACACAAGATCAAGTACAAAGATAGAGTCACTGGCCAAAAAAGGAGCGAGCACAGCTGGCTGCTCCCGGAAGCTTTGATGCCCATGACAGCCAGAAAGTGCGAGATTGCTTTGGTCAAAGCAAAGCAGGCTGGAGTTGGGGTTCCCAGACCTGGTGCCTTGGAACACTAGTGCAGGAATATCCGGGGTGGAATGGGCTCCAGGAAGCTCTTCAAACACAGCACCATATCAAAGCCAGAAGATAAGGCTGGGAAGGAGGCTTAGTGAAGATAAGCGCTTCCTTCCCAAGCATGAGGGCCTGGGTTCGAGTCCGTGAAAGCTAGGCATGGCTGTGCAGGGGAGGGTGGTGCTCCTTGGGAGGACAGAGACACATGGATCCCCAGAGCTTTCCCGCAGAAAGGGGAAGTTTCCAGTTCAGCGAGACATTCTATCTCAGGGCATGAGCTTGGGCTTGCGAGTGAATGCTCTCTCATATACATGCACGCTCCCTCCCCCCACAGAGTCAGAAGGTAAGAACCACACCTCATCTTCCTTCCTTCCACGAAGGGGCAAAGTCTATACCCAGCTCCCAGTGGGTCTTACAATCTAAAAGTCATTTTTGTTCTTATGAACCTGGTGGGGTCATGCTCCCAGAACAACACTGACCTATGTACTCTCCTTGGTGAGAATTCACCAAGTCCCCCAAATTAACAACACAAGCAAAAGTCATAATTGCTGTTAAATCATATGTTAGCTACTCTCTCACTGAATCTCCTAAGAAGACCCTAGGAGACAGCTAGGGCTACAGCTTAGGAATACAATGTGTGCCTAAGGCCCAAGTTCCATCCTCAGCACCACACACAGCAGCAGAAGCTAGAGAGATGGCTCAGTAAGAGCACTTGCTACTTTTCCACAGGACATAGGTTTGAGTCCCAGCATCCAGCTCACAACTGCCTATGACTCTAGCTCCAAAGGATCTGACACCCTCCTCCAGCCTGTGAGTACCTCCACACACATGCCATATATTCACACAGACGCGCACATACCCATAAATAAAAATAAAAACAAATCTCTAAAACCAACACAATAACACAAAATCTAGGAAATGTAGGTGCATGTAGCTCACAGGTGAAGCTCGCACAAGGCTGTGCATTCCGTGCCCACTCTTAGAGCTTCTGATGTGGACGGATCTCCAGCGCCCGACAGCTCAGAGGCCCGAGCCCTCTCCCCCTGCTGAACGTTGGGCAGCCCCCTTCTCCATGGTTTCAATGACAAGAGTTCCTTCAAAGTCATGCCTGGCTTTCTCCAACTCAGTGTCTGGGTCCTGAGGTGGTGGGTGAATGTGACAAAAGGTCATGGGTGAGGGAGGAAAGTCAGGGAGTGAAGGGGCCAGGCAGACTGTGAAAGGGACCTGATGATCATGGATGTGCTAACCGAACCGTAAAGAAGGATGGTGGTCGCAGCACAGGTTTCTAGCAACTCCTCGGAGCCCTAATAGGAATGTGGTTTGCAAAAAGATTACATGAAAGGGTGGATGAGTTTCCGCTTTATGGAAAGATCACACCCAGGTTTCCTGGTCTGTTAATAGCAGCTGTGCCATTCTTAGTTTCTTAACCTCTCTGGTCATGTTACTATAAATGACCACCTGCTGAAGTTTGCAGGGGGTTGGCCCTATGCCAAACCTCTGGTACGTGTCATCAATCAAGCTCTCCCTAAAGGGTAACCCTTTAGGCTCTGGAATCAGGAGAATCTTGATTTGTAGGTGCCTCTCTTTCAGTGGCTAGTTGAACTATAGAATACGTTAGTCAAAGACCATATTTACGAAACAGCGTGCTCACTAATTAGTATCGATTCCAAAGAACTACTGTGAAGACCTGCTTTTTGCAGTGCTGGGGATTGAACTCAGGACCTTATACATACACTGGGCATGCTCCCCAGTCCTATTTTGCATATAGGATAACATTCAGGGAGACCAAAAATAATTTCTTTTTTTAAGACAAAGACTCAATGCAACCCAGGCTGGCCTCAAACTTGCTATTTAACTGCTATTTAAACTTGAACTTCTGCTCCTTCTGTTTCTACGTCCCAAATGCTGGAATTATAAGCATGTGTCTTGATTTGTGTTTAAAGACAGTCTCTCCCACTGTAGCCCAGGATGGCCTGGGTCTTGCTATGCAGCTCAGGATGGCCTCAAATTCTCAACAATTCTCTTGCCTGTCTCCCAAGAGCTGGAATTACAGATGTGACCACCACACCCGACCAAAAATGTGCATGGGATCCTGTGATTCTAATGGATTTGCAATAGGGTTTCGTAGTCTGGAAAATCTAAACTGTAACTGATTTTATAATTACTTGGTGGTTCTTGGGAGTTAAATTCCACCTGTACAGATGACCCACACAAAGGAAACTTCCACCAGAAAAAAAAAAAAAGAAAAAAAAAAGACTTCCAAAGGAGAGGGTTAGGAGAAACAAGAATCCCCTTGCCTTCCCAGTGTCCCCTGTGCTCCGGCACTGGCTCCATGCAGGGGAAGGACAGGACAGAGAAATCCCCAGAGTCCTGGCCAACCCGCCTGCAGCAAGGCTGGGTGATTGGTGGGGGGCTGGAGGATGGCCTCGTGGAAAACGCTGCCATACATGGACATGTCTGCCTCCATCCCAGCCTCCCACAGAAAAGTAATGATAATCCATAACCTTACCTTGTACGGAAGAACAGCTCTATTTCAGACATGATAATAAAAAATCCCGGTGTTTACGGGGCTAACTGGCAGGCTTCTCCAGGGCAGCCCAGCTGTGCACTTTTCAGGACCTTGGGATGGCAACCCTCACCTGCCCCCCAAGCTCGGACTCCCACTAGATTCTTACCCCACTTGGGAACAAACTGTCTGCTTTGTTTTAAATTTGCAAAAGGTCAGTTTAAATCTTCTTCAAAGAGATGGTGATAAATATTTATTTTGCTGGAAGCATTTGATCCCACCAGAAACCTGAGTCCAACAAGGAATTTTGGTCCTCAGTAAGAAAAAAGATGCTGGGGTCAAGACTTATGAACTTGGCATCAGACAAACTAGAAAATGGGTTTATACTACTTACCAGCATGTAATGCTAGGGAAATTACTTAACCTCTCTGAGCCTCAGCTCCCTTATCTAGTAAACAGGTTCATAATGCCTTTCTGATCAGGTAGTTGTAACTACTGAATGAGCTCAATTCAGTTTAAATATTGCCTTACCGGGCCTGGATTGTAAGGATGACATCAACAACAGCTATTTCAAAAGGAACAGGCTCTCTTGCTGCCCTGCCTTGCACGACTTTCAGAGCAGTATAGTCAGGCTCTTTCTTTAAACCAATTAAACAAGCACCTTAAAGCAAACCAAACAAAGGAAGGAAGGGAAGGAAAGAGAACCGGGCAGAGCGGTCTACTCAGCAGAGGGCCCGATTTCCCCATCACACACAGCATCACCTTCAGTTCTTAAAGGCAGTACTAAATCCTGTTCCGCCCAGACTTTCTAAATATTTTCTTTCTATCTTTGACACGCACACTTTGAACAGTACTTTCTGGAAGTGGCAGAACCTTCCACCCCCAACTCTGAGCCAAGAGCTGCAAAACTCTCACTATTTTCCTGGGACAGGAGAATGACTTTCCTGCGGAACATCCCACCAGACCTCCCCAGTAACCTCTGACTTGAGGCGCCTGCAGGTGGGTGGTGGTTACAAACATGGCTTAGTAGCCCACCTGGAGATCTGAGGCCCTAAAGTCAGTCTAGGGGGTCCATTTGTTAATCTGCAGGGACTAGGGTCTGGAAGGAAACTCAGCTGTAATAAACAGACCTTATCTTACAATAACCAGCCTTATCTGCTTGGGGCTATCAACACGCACTCACTCATAGGCTGATGGAAAGCACTCATCTGCAGAGCAGTTGCCTGGTCTTTGAACTTATCCACACACTCAAGTTCTCAGGAACTTTTGTTTCATCTGATGGTCACCCGTTATCCACCCCATGACCTAACAAGAAGTTAGACCTAGAGTCCTGATTTTTTTCCCCCCAGTACTGGGATTCGAACCCGGGACCTTACCCACTGGGCTACACTCCAGGCACTGATCACTTTTTAGGTTGGTTGGTTTTTTTGTTTTTGTTTTTAGATCCTGCAATACCTGCAGTTGGACTCAGCCCCTTCCCCCGAGGTTGTACCACTCATTGGGAACCTCAGGAATGCTGGTTGGGGCTGAAATCCAGGAAGGTCTAGCACGTCCTCACTGTCTCTATAAGAGATGGCAATCAGGGGCCCCCTCCCCTGCAGAGGTCCCATTCCTCGGAGGATGCCCTAGAGGCCCCTCAAACCCACCACCCATACTTGCCCCTGAGGGACCAGCTCTACTTACAGACCTGCTACTGGGGGGGCTAGCGGGAGGATGGAGAGCTTGGATCTGGCACGGGTCCCAGGCCGGGGCGGTCCAAATCTCCCTGCGCGCCTGAGACGCCCGGCTTTATAGAGCCGCAGTGGCGGCGGGTGGGAAGGGGAGGCGACCGCCGGGCGGGTGGGCAGGGTCGTCTGCGGCCTCGGGGGCGCCCCCTGCAGGTGAGGCCGGGAGTCGCCCGGACCACCTGCGGCCGCAGCAGGCTGGACCGCAGCGCCTGGAGTCTCAGGCCTGGCTCCCCGGAGGAAAGGGAGGGAGCACGCAGCTTTGGAAGGGAATTCTTGAGAATTTCTTCCCGGGTCTGTCCCAGCCCCCACGCTAGATTTTAACCTCTTCCTGCCCATGCTGGGGCCTTGTCACCTCGCTCTGTCCCTCGTCTCCACTGTGTTCCTGCCGCTGTCTGAGTGAAGGGCAGAGAGAGGGGACTTTCTGAACTTTGCCATGTACAAGGCGGGACACGCGCGCGCGCACATTCCACACACACACACACACACACACACACACACCACACACACTCACACAAGCCCATGAGTGCCGGGAATATGTGGGAAGGGGAGATTCTGACTTTTCCTAACGTGTCCTCTCCAGTTCCATCTGTGCTACGGCCACCAAAATTTAAAAATTAAAATTAAAGTAGCCCCGCTGTGGAGACTGCAGATCCAAGATGCCAGACGAGACCTGGGATCAGTCAGTCATCTCATCACTCTGAGCCTACGTGTGTCTGCAGTTGGAAAACAGGGGCCTGCCGGCGGGGTAGGGTAATTGTGGCACTTGCAGGTGTGCCTTGAGAGACTGTGGGGGCCTCACTGGCCCTGCAAGTTCCCAATGCCTCCCTCAGGAATCCTTGTTGATCTAGTGGTCACAATCCCTCTTCCTCTCCCTCAGTAGCCCTTGGCCCTGTGTGGGTTTGGGTCCCTGGCTCTCTCTGTTCTGTTCTCTGACACCCTCGCCATCATCCTTCCTCCTCCACTCCATCTGTGTGTCCCTAATCATCTCTCTCTCTCTCTCTCTCTCTCTCTCTCTCTCTCTCTCTCTCTCTCTCCCTTTCTCTCTCTCTCTCTCCTCCTCTCCCCTCGTCCCTGTCACATGCACCACACACACACACAGAGGCCATAAAAGGAAGTCGAGGCAGTGGGCTGGCCCCTAGCCAGGCTGGGGACGCCTTGCTTCCCAAGTGGACCGGCTCTGAGGTCCCCCGGGCCGGGCCGGTCCTCCCTCCCGGCCTTGGGCGGGAGACAACCCAAAAAGGCCAGGCTCGGCTCCCCAGGCAGGAATTCCCATCGCTGCATACCAGCCGGGGCTGCCCGCTCCCCCTGACTAAATATGGTCCCGTGCTGTAGGCTGGCTGCGGCCTGCCCGCGGGGTGCCAAGGGGACCCCTGCACCGGACCAGAGCCCCAGGCTAGCACCCAAGGCCACGTGCTGCTCCAGAGACTTCCAGCCAGAAGATGACGGGAAGAGTCAGGGAGACCCTAGCCAGGGCTCTTCCTGGCCACCACGGTGATAAATGGGACCATTTTACAGGCCAGAGACTGAGTCTCCTTGAGGGACCGCAGCCCACTCAGGATCTGCGCTGGAACCGTGTAATACCAGGATCACTTCCAGAAGGAGGCAGGGAACTAACTGGCCCAGGGAGGCCAAGCCTGGGCCTCCAGAGACAGATGACCGAATGGGAGTCTGCTGGAGCCTCTTGCTAGTGGCTGGACCAGGAGCAACTAATTTTACCTGCCATGACTCAGTTTCCCTGCTTGTAAAATGGAGAATGCCAGCCCCTTTCTGACTTTTTGTAAGCAGTTCTAAAGATGCTGTGACATTACCGCTCTGAGCCCAGGCCGGGGCACACCAAGGACTCCCTTGAGGCTTCGAGGTCCCCTTTGCAACACATTGCTCTGAGCCTTAGTTCCTCTCGCCCCCTCTGTTTTCCTCCAACACCAAGTTCACCTGCTTCTCGCCCAGAAAACATCTGGATCTGCCCCTCCCCCTCAGGGGGGCCTGAAACAGATACCCAAGGACCCCAGCTTGGCTGATAGGCTGGGATCCGCTGGGGAGAGATGGATGAGGCTGCTTCCCTGCGGGCCTCTTCAGAGCTACACTGTAAAAGGAGTGGAAACCGTCTGCACTAAGCCAGGAGGAATGGAAAGCGAAGCCTAGGCCTTTGTTCATCTTCCCACCTTGGAACCTGTCCAGAGCTATCTCTCCCACAGGACCTAAGGACAGGCACTCCTGTGTCAGTCCTCCAGGGTCCCATCCATAGCTTGTAGACAGCTTTGAAATGAGGGTATTTTATTAAGGGGAGACATTGCCAGGGGGATGGCTCAGTGGGTAAAGTGATTACTGGGTTCATTCCTCAGGACCTTCATGATAGAAGGTGCTCGGACCTCCAAATATACACTGTGACATGTCCACACCTCCAAATAAAAAGTAAAATGATTTTTTTAAAGAAATGGAGCCTACAATAATGGTGACAGCATGCGCAAGACCCATACAAACTCAATCAGACAAAAACTAACACAGAACTGGGGAAATGGGCAGGAGGCCCCAACCTTAGCCTAGAACTATTGGCAGCTGGTCACTGCTGGGTGATGGAGAGTTGGTCTTCTTTAGGGGAGTGATGGTAAACCAACTGAACAGTCCAGTGGATGAACTCACACAGACATCTGGGAACACAAACTTGACTCAATAGGGCCTTAACATGACAGAATGCATGAGGTCCTGTGGACGGGCTATGGAGGTGCAGATAGCGAAGGGGTCTCAATATGATTAGGATGTACTGTATTAATTCCACAAAAATACAATATAAAATAGACATTGGAAAAAAAGAAATGGAGACTGTGTGTGTGTGTGTGTGTGTTCAGAGGCCAAGGCAATCTTAGGTGTCATTCTCAGGAGTCATCCTTAGGGTCTCACCATGTAGCCTTGGCTGATCTGGAACTCTCCGTATAGACCAGGCTGGCCTCCGAGTGCTGGGATTAAAGGCTTGCGACACCATGTCCTACATTGTTTGGTTTTGTGCTTTGCTTTTTGAGGTCTCTCACAGAGCCCCAGGCTTGACTGATTTGGCTGGCTGGCAGGTGCACTCAGGTGCCTCTTGTCTTTACTTCTCCAGTGTCGGCATCCCCTCATCTGTGGGTTTTAACATGGTGCTGGGGATAGAACTCAAGTCTTCATGGTGTGTAGTAGGTACTTTACCCAAGAGCCATCTCCACACCCTGGGAAGTGGAAAATGCAGCACTCAACAATGTGTTGCAAAGGGGACCAGGTCTAAAGAAGCTAAATCACCTGGCTTTGAGGCAAGGTGGGATAATGGAGGAGGAGGGAATCCAACCTGGCCTGGCCAAGAGAATCCACCCACAGCAAGTAATAAGAAGTCTGATATAGATGAATGGATGGCTAGAAGGATGATGGATACATAGATACATAGATGGATAGATGGAAATAAAGATACATAGAAAGATAAATGAATAGAAAGATAGATGGTTACAAAGAAGGATGGATGGATGGAAGGAAAGAAATATAGATGGATGACAGATATCTGTTTTGTATGTGTACATGTTCCTGTGTGTGCCAATGTGTATGGAGGCTAGATGTCAACACTGGGTGTCTTCCTCAGTCACTCTCCACTTTATTTTTTGAGACAGGGTATCTCACGGTACCCAGAACTTGCTAAGTCAGCCAGGGTGGCGGCCAGTGAGCTTCAGGAATCCTTCTGTTCGTCGCCCCAGGGCTGGGATTACAGGCGTGTGCTGCCACACCTACTTTTTCCATGAATGCTGGGGATCCGGTGATCATGATTTATTGACTAAGCTGTCTACCCTAGTTCCATTTATTTTTTCAGTGGGTGGAGGCTAAACCCAGAACCTTGCCCACACCTGGCAAGTACTTGACCATTGAACCCCAGAAGTCTAAGAGCTTGAACCTCAGGTCTTCTAAGCCTAACAGCTTTGGGGTTATCCTGCCCTCCTGCACCCATAGTCCTAAGGAAAACCAAACACCAGGCCCTTTTCCTTCACTACCTTGCTGGGTTGTTAAATGGCAGTGCTGAGGCCTTGTGTAAACAGTTTCATACCCTCCTGGCACGCTCAAGCAGTGCTCAGGGACAGTATGTTCACTTAACAGCTGTTCAATAAATATCTGTCCGATGCACGAAGTTCAGATGTCTGAAGTCTTCGGAAGAACACTGTTCTAGGAACTGAATCAGAGGTTTTTGTTTCTCATGGCTAAAAGGTCAGCTATTTTAAAATGGAGAGGAGAGAAGTCGCTTTATAAAATGATCCTTTCTTGACTTAGTGCTGTCAACTAAGTTGTCTAGGCATGGCCTTTTGAAGGTCCATTTAATGGGGGTTTCCACAAACTCTAAGATAAGATGGCAAAGGAGACATTTTTCTTTGGAGTCTTTTTTGCAGTCACATGACCCTGTATCTGTCACTGGCTTCTAAAAGCCCCTTGTGTAATGCCTTCTAGTTTAGGAAGACTGAAGAGGGCATCCAAGTCCCACTCCTGTGCGTGCCTCAAGATTTAATTATTTTAAAGTATATCAGCCGGGAAGGTGAGATGGCTCAGCGGGTAAGAGTACTTGCTGCACAATTGTAAGGACCTGAGTCCAAATTCTTAACAGCCGTGTAAAATGCTGTGCGTGAGCACACACACCTGAAACCCCTGTGCTGTGGTGGTGAATAGAGACAGGGATCACCGAGGCTTGCTGGCTGCTAGCCTAGCTCCTGGTTCAGTGAGAAACCCTGTCTTAAGGGAACAAGGGCAGGATCCCTGCTGGTTTCTACATGTGCAGGCACATGCCTCTATACACCTGTATGTGCGTGCGTATCACATGTTGATGTGATGTACGATCTGTTTCCTCATGAGCGAAGAGGCCCTTCCTGACAGCTCGGCTCAGTGGGAACGGTCCTTTGCGGCTCTCAAGATGGCGCCTCCCGTTTCGGGGTGGATGATACCGTCTGCCGTGTTGTCTCTCCGCCCACTTCCAACTCTGAGCTCCCAGTAACTACAGGTCATCTGCCTCTATCAGGAAGGGTCCCACAGTTCTTAAAAGTAGTGTATTTTTTGGTTTGTTTTTTTCTCCCAGTTGGCCTGGAACTCACCATATAAACCAGGCTGGCCTCGATCTCAAAGAGATCCAGATCCTCTGCCTCCCAAGTGCTGGGATTAAAAGCATGTGTCACCACACCTGGCATTAGTTTTATTATCTTGACAAAGCTAAATATGCTCAGTCAGCAAACCCTAGTTCCTGGGAATTTACCCAAAGAAGTTGAAAACTTATCATCTCCACCAGAGACCCACACATGAGTGTACATAGCAGCTTTATTTTGTTTTTCTTTTTGAGACAGAGTCTCACCAATGAGCCCAGTCTGGCCTCTAAAACTGGTCATTCTCCTGCCTCGGGCTCTGGAGTGCTGATAGCTTTAGTCTTTCTTACCAACATCAAGAGACTCTAGCATGTCTCTCAGTGCAGGAACAGATGACTCATGATGAGATAGGATGCTGCAATAGAAAGAGCTGAGGCACCATGAAGGCATGGAGGGACCATCACTGCACGTTGCTAAGTGAGAGGAACCAATTCCAGTAGGTGGAATGTTGACTGGCTCCCCAACAGACAGGAGCCTGAGAGCAGGCTTCAGGACAAGGAGGCTGCATTGCACCCCCTGTCACAGCCAACTCCTGCCACTCTGTATGGCTCTAAAACCACAGGATGTCCACCAACAGTGAGCTCCAGTGTCGGCTCTAGAGCCAGGTGGACATGTCAGAGTGGGCTCACCCTCTAACAAATGCAGCCCAGGTAGACACTGCAGACAGTGAGGGCAGCTGGGCCTGTGAGGAGCAGGAAGGTGCATTGTGCTTCCTACTCCATGTAGTTGGGCACCTGAAAGTTCTCAAGAAAATATCATTGCTTGTGTGTGTGTGTATGCCTGCACGTATGGACGTGTAAATGTGGGGGGCTGAGGTTGACACTGGGCGACTTCCTCAGACAGGGTCTCTCAGAACTGGCTACACTAACTGGCCATTGAGTCCCAGGGATCCTCCTGTCTCTACCTCCCCAGCACTGGATAATAGGAATGTGTTGCTGCACTCAGCTTTTTATGTGGGTGCCAGGATCTGAACTCATTCTATGCTTGCACAACAAGCACTTTACCAACTGAGCCATCTCCCAGCCCCAAAGATCTTTTTTTTTTAAATGTGTGTATGTCTATCTGCACATGTTCACGTAGAGGACAGAGGTCAGTGTTGGGTGTGCTCCCCAGTCACCTACCAACTTTAAATTATTTTATGTTTATGTCCGTATATGTGCATGTGGGTGCAGTGACCTCAGAAGGTATTGCAGTAGCCAAAGAGGGTATTGCATCTCCTAAAGCTGCAGTTATAGGTGGTTGCGAGCTGCATGACAAAGGTGCTGAGAACCAAATTCTGGTCCTCTCTCCAAGAGCAGTTATGACCTCTTAACCTCAGTTTTTGTCTGTGTTTTGGTTTTTTGAGACAGGGTTTCACAGAAATCCAACTGGTTCTGCCTATTGAGTGCTTGGATTAAAGATGTGCACCACCACCATGACCAGCTACCCCAAAGATTTTATACACACATATCCATACACACACATATATATGTATGTGTATGTGTATGTATATATATACATATTTGGTCTTTTTGAGACAGGGTCTCCCTGTAGCCCCTAGCTATGTAGACCAGGCTGGCCTTGATCTCAGAGAGATCTGGCTGTCACTGCCTCTTGAGTGCCGGGATAAAAGGGATAAACCACTACACTGGGCTACAAACATTTTTAGAAAGTTTGATCTCACTTTCATTAAAAAAAAAAAATCCATGAAGACCAGTCCTGGCATGGTGGTTGCAAACATCAAATACCAAGTGTCTGGGAAGCATTGTTCCAGATGCCTTTAAAGGCATATTCTCATAACTGTTAGCCCATCAGGGACACTTGGCTTTAGGCTAAAGGAACAATCAAGTTTACATAATCAGCCAGGCATGTGAGTCATATACAAATGTGTCCTTGCACATAATTATAAAGATATTTGTTTATTCTAGGCAAACATATATGCTAAGCTTAAATTTGTCATCTTCAGGAGGACTGGAGAGACGGCTCAGTGGTTAAGAGCACTCGCTGCTCTTGGAGAGGACCCGGGTTCAGTTCCCAGCACCCACAGGGTGGCTAATAATCATCTGTAGCTCCAGTTTCAGGAAATCTGACACCTTCTGACCTTCGGGGGCACTACACGACACGGGTACACTTATACACATGCGGACAATGCATTCATGCACATAAAAAATAAAAATATTTTTAAAATTTGTTATCTTCAGATGCCAGGCCTGGGTATGCTGGGCATTTCTCCTTTGCCCGCGCTTTGAATATCCACCTCTCCACAGCCCTCTTCGGCTCCCATTCCCATCCTATTTCTGTGTGAAGTCAAGCTTTTCCACAAACTTCTCTGGCATGTCCAGAAGTTAACTTCTCCCAACCCCTAGCAAGCCACCAGTGAGGAGCTGCACTTTTGAGGCTAGGTCTCATGGGTCCTCCAGGCTTGTGTAGCATTCTTGCACACATTTGTCTTTCTTTCTTTGGGTGTTTTAAATGTTCCAGCCCAGCAATGTGTGGAGATGTACACCTTAAATCTCAGCACCTAGACAACAGAGTTCAAAGTTAGCTTGGTCTACATATAGAGTTCCAGGCTAGCTAGGACTGCATAGTAAGACCCTGTCTCAAAAAACCCAAAATAAAACAAAAATGAATATTCCAGCCTGTGAACCTTTTTGAAAAAATGTTATTTTTATTTTATGTGTATGAGTGTTTTACCTGCAGGCCAGAAGGTACTGGATTCCAAGGAATGGTAGTTATGGATGGTTATTAGTCATCCCCATGCTGAGAATCAAACCTGGGTCCTCTGGAAGAACAGCAAGTGTTCTTAACCGCTGAGCCATCTCTCCAACTTCCCTGCCCCCTGGGGCAGGCTCCCAACAAAAACCTTTTAAAGAAACTACAGGAAGATAAATTGTCACTGTTCACAAATCCTAAGTACAGAAATTTCCACAGCAGACTTAACTTGTTTTGTGTCTCACTACATAGACCAAGCTGGCCTTGAACTCAAAATCCTCCTGCCTGAGCCTCTTAAGCACTTTCGTGGTCACAGGCATCTGTCACCACACCTGGTTCTTTCTCAATTTTTTTCTCTATTCCTCAATTTTAAAGAAAATGAAATCCCCTTTTATTTCAATAATCAAAAAAAAAAAAAGCACACTGTGTTTTTTAATATTTTATTTATTATATGTATGAGTGTATTGCCTGCGTGTGTGTAAGCGCACCCGTGCTACGCAATGCCTACAAAGGTCAGAAGATGGCATCGGATCCCCTATAACTAGAGTTACTAATGGTTGCTGGTCATCATGTGGGTGCTGATAATCGAACCTGGGTCCTCTGCAAGAGTGGTCAGTGCTCTTAACCCTCTAAGCTATTGCTCCAGTCACACACTGTGTTTTAAAAATAGATGGTTTCCCTTTTTCAAAAACTCTAACATAAGCTTTTCAAACATACCTAGCTACTGATGCTATGATACCGTCTCCTCAGAGAGTGAGGCCCCATGTGGGGAATGGTAGGTGCTAAGCACACACATGTACCAGCCTCACCGCACAGTCCCTGGTGGCCTGGGGAATGGGCCCCTCACTCCTGTTTCCAGGGCTCTCTCTAGACAAGACAGTGGCATGAAGGCTGAACTGTTTGTTTTTTATTAAATGACTCACTGAGAGTCTAAAAGTTGACCGAACAGACCACTTACAAGATAATGCTCATGAACACACTGCAGACTACATATGACAACTCTGTTTATCTTCCTTTCGGATAATTTTATAACAGTATCCAAATTTATAAATGTGGCATCTCTTCTTAATCTGGGCCTACATGATTACAATTCCTGAGGCAGCTCAGAGTCCGAGGCCGACATCCCTGGATGTAAACCAAGTCCTCCAGAGGATCTGGGTATTTATGTTCCCACATAGAACATACTGGAATTCATAACTCCAGTCACAGTGCATATTTAAAAATGGAAATGGGGCATGCAAAGTGAGGTGGTGGTGGCCTGAGCAAGTCCACAGTGCTCAAAGCCAATCTCCCCCAACTATACCAAGATCTGCAGCTGCCTTGACCCAGAGAGCCTAGACCAAAATCAAATAAGAAAATGCTGGGTGTGGTGGCACAAGCCTAATCCCAGCACTCAGGAGGCAGAGGTAGACAGACTTCTGTGGGTTCAAGGCCTGCCTTGTCTACATAGTGAGTTCCAGGCCAGCTGGGGCCATAGGGAGACTCTGTCTCAAAAAGACACCAACCCTCCCTCCCCCCCCCGCAAAAAAAACTCAAACAGGAAAACCAGATATCTAAGTCCAGGAAGTGTGGCACCTGAAGACCAGGTCCAAGAAGGGAAAAAGTTCTGCAACTCAAGGTGAAACTGACTGATACAGAAAATATCAAAAACAGCAAAAATAACAACAGGAAAAAAACTTCATTCCTCTGAAATCTTCCAGTGACCCAACCAATTCAGAAATAAATAAGTCTGAGGAGGCTAATCAACCTATGCAGTTATTACCAATTAAAGATGATTTCCAAAGTCAAAATATGACACTGAGTCATATTTTACCTTAAAATTTTAAGGCATTTTACCTTAAAAACAACAATAAAAAAGAACAAGTTACTGCAGAAAAACCAGAGAAGAAGCTGGCATGCTCAAGAAAGATGCTCTGGGTGTGAGCGGCCGGATTGTTCAATCTGTTAACTCGTGCAGAAACTCCCACAAGTCAAAGATGAGAGTTCTGCAGCAAGAATTTCCAGCTGTGTTCCCTAATTCACAAAGGCTGGCTGTGCACACTGGCAGTGTCAGAGTGTCAAACACTGTTAAATAGATCTGTCTGTACTTACTGAACCAATCACAAGTGCTACTGAAAACACTCTCAGTGTATGTGAAGGTCATTCACACAGGGGTCAGCCTACTGAAGAGACATGACGATGCAAAATCAGGGATCTCCTAACAATGAAGAGTCAAGTTAATTTGGGAGAAAATATTGAGGAGGCACATACAAACAAGGACTGAATCTGTATACAAGTGTTAATCTAGAGCCGAGAAGCCAGAAGTGGAGAATGAATATGACAGAAATGGGTTCAAGATCGAGAAAACCATCAAGAACAGAAGATCAAACAATGATGTTATAACCCAATTCAGAAACCAGTGGGCTGCATGATTCAATATAATGTGTCTCTGCACCATGCTTATAAAGTACAAAAAAGATGCAGCATAACAAGGTAAGCTCCATGTTTAAAGAGCTATGGTTCCTAACACCACGAGAGGTTCCCATGTTCCAACTTGCATACTGGCTGAAAGTCCATCACCCCATGTCTTCACTGGACGGTCATCAGGGCAGAGAGGGGATGTTTGTGTGCCCTAGACTCTCTGACATGAAAAAAAAAGAGAAATAAAGCTCCTACGAGGAATGAGGGTTTTTCTTATTCCTGGGGAGTTTTGTTTTGTATGGCTTTGTATTTCCTTTAGGTCTGGAATTCTTCAGGTACCTAAATATTAACGGCAGTGAGTTTGTTTAACATGTTACAGGAGTGGCTGCCCTTTTATGTGTCAATCTCCACAGACTGTTGTTTGATATAGGTAAATTTCATCATCTGGTTTACTGTTTTTTAAAATATAATGTTGCTGGGTATAACGGTGCTCGCCGTTAATCCTAGCACTTGGAAGGCAGAGGTAGGTGGATGTTTGTGAGTTCTAGGCTAGCCTGATTTACAGAGTGAGACCCTGTCTCAAAACAAAACCCAAAACCCCCAAAACAAACAAGTACATATATGTTTGCTTGTTCACTTTAATAAATTTAAGTTCAATAATGAGGCATCAACAGAAAATGCATTCTAAACAAATTTATATTTCTGCATGGAAAAAAAAATGGAAACAGGTCCTCATGAAACCCTGCTCCACATCTACACTTTTCCGCTCTAAAGGATTTCATCTATTACTTCTGCATTAACATTAAATTCTCAGTCCATCTGTGAAGAGTGGTCACAGACTGGCATCAACCAATACAAATCGTATCAGTAACAGTTCTGCCAGTGCTGCTGACAGGTTACACGCTGTCAGGTCAAGTAGCCCACATAAAAAAAATCTGAGGATGCCTTGCAATTCTTACCAGTCAGGAGTAACACTGTAACAGCAGTATTCAGTGAAAGCAAAGTGGACTGTACTTTGAAAACTCCCTTAATAAAGAGCAAAGTAGCATTTAGAGACAGCAGTGTGCAAGTTCTTATGATTTTCTATTCTAAGAGTAAAAACCAATGTACAGTAAGTCTTCTAGGGCCCCACTAAGTAAAGGCTGGCATCTTCACAGCCATCACTGATGACACAAGTGAACTGTCTATGGAACTCAGACAATGCCTCTATTAAAGTTCCCGTATGGCACTTCTCCCAAAGCCTGTCTCTCCATGCTTTCACATTCTTTATAGAATAAACTCTTTGTTTTACTTGCAGCAAAACTAAAAGAATTATTTCCCCTTTACCTTTCCACTGAGTCTTCGAGTATAAGCCAAAGTATTCTTATGAAAGAAAAAGAGCATTGTTATCTAGTTTAAAGTTCAATGTTAAGCAGTACTTCAGAAATTTTTTTAAAAAATCAAACTTTGTGAGACTAAATTCTTCTGGTTTTAAGGTTCTTTAAAAATTTTTTTTTTCGAAACATGAATGATTCCACAGATCCACATAATTCCAACTGAAGAAAGTTTAATGAGTATGGCTGTCATGGATCAGAATTCATGGATGAAGATCTGTGCCCATGTTCTCTATTTTTTGTGGTGCTGGGAATGACCCTAGGGCCTTGCATATGCTGGGCAAGTGTTCTACTCAAGGCATATCCACAGTCCTTAGGAAGTCTTTTTTTAAGAATGTGCAAAGTACTAAAAAGCCCTTTCACTTTTCACAAACTTAAGAAATTTTAAAATATATCCTGAAAAAAATACATTTTCTTTCCAGCGGCATTCAGTAAGCTAGATGGTAGTTAGCTTTTTACAATGCAGTAAAACAGGAAGGGCTATTTGTAGAAACTCAGAAGTTTATAAACAGTAGTGGTTCAACTGATTGCATTGGGGTAATAAATAAGCTACTTTAGACAGATTTGAGATCGGAAAGCCCAGTGTACACGTCATCTCTTTACTGCTTGTGAAGAATGCAGCTCCTCAGTCTTGGTGCTTGTCAGTCTCTCCTTCCCCAGGTGGTCATCTGGAGAAAACACAGATGTTAGGACTCACTCCAGCTCAAAAAAGGTGGACAGGCAAGCATGACTGTATGCATTTGTAGGCATCACATATTTTAACACTTTGTACATTCTTTTTAATACATTTACTGATTCGGGGGAGGCGCATGTGCCACAGCATACATGTGGAGGTCAGAGGACAAATGGTTCTCTCCTTCCACCAAGTAGGTCCCAGGACTAAATTTAGGTCATCAGGCTTGGCAGCACATGCCTTAATCCACTGAACCATCTCACTGGTCCTACTGTGTGAGTTCTGTAGATGGTTTTGGATAGTAAAAATAACTTCATTTCTTGAACATCATTGAGGAAATCATAAATGTGAGGTATTGGGGTCTCCCTGTGAATATTCAAAAGTGGTTTCTTGATTTTAGGGTTAGAGGAGAGAAGCAACAGGGTCTCATTATGTAGCCCAGGATATCCTAGAACTCTATGCAGTCCAGGCTGGCCTTGAACTCCTGATCTTCCTGACTCAGCCTGAGTGTTGGTATCACAGGCTTGTGCCACATACCCACTTGACTTTCTTTTTTCTCCATAAGTGTGACCTGGACTTCCATGAGGCCAGCTGCTCTCTAAGCTGTAAGGAATGGAACTCATGGAGAGGAAAGGTACATAATGAGCATCAAGCCATTAACAACAACAAACTTCTACTGCGAATGCCTGCCAGTACCTTCCTGTGGTAAGAAAAAAGTGGGGGCACAGTTTACATCTTCCTATGAAAACTGTAACACAATCTAGGGAATTGTGGGAAGTGGTTTTAAAATTCCAGGATACAGGGCCCACAAGATGGCTCAGTGGATAAAGGATCATGCCTCCAAGACTGAGAACCTGAATATGAGCTCCAGAATACACATGTTGGAAGGAGAGAACTGATTCCTACAAGCTGTTCTCTGACCTCCAGATGAGCACAGTGGCATGTGCACACACACATAAATAAGTATAATAAAAAACAATTAATAAATTGGGGTTGGAGAGATGATTCAGTGGTTAAGAATACTGGTTGCTCTTGCAGAGGACCTAGGTTCAGTTCCTAGCACCCACATGGCAGCTAACAACTGTCCTAACTCTAATTCCAGGGGTTCCATGCTGTCTTCTGACCTCGAGGGCACTGCACAACAGAGGTGCACTTACATACATGCACACAATACACTCATACACATAAGGAAATAAAAATAATAAATGAAAAAATATTTTAAAAAACAAGGATAAATTGTGTGTGATGTTACACACTTGTAATCCCAGCATTCAGGAATTTGAGGGAGAAGTGTAACAGGATGTTCAAGGCCACCCTAGTCCAAATTCACAGTTTCAGGCTACCAAGCAAAACCTCAAAAAATTAAAACCAAAAAGGGAGAGAGAGAGAGAGAGAAAGAGAGGAAGAAGAAGAAGAAAAAAGAAGAAGAAGAGGAGGAAAGAAGAGGAGGAGGAGGAGGAGGAGGAGGAGGGAAGGAGGGGGGAGGGAAGGAAAGGGGAGGGGAGAGGGAAAAAGGAAGCGGGGGAGAAGAAGAAAGTTCCCAAAGAAGATAAACAAGCTCCATGAGAGGTCCCAGGAGCTCAGACAGGCCCTATGAGCCCCCGTGAGCCCCAGTGTCTTAGCCTGACCACCCTCACAATTTCTTCTGGCACAGCAGAAAAGTCTTAGATGAAAAGAACCTAAGGAGACTTCTTGTGCAGAGGTAAAAAAAATGCAGAGGGAAAACTAGGTTCCTGAAGGTGTACAGTCCCCGGACTCCAAACACAACTGACAAAACCTTCCCTGTGACAACTGATTATAGGAAAAAAATACAAACTCATACAAGCCATTAGAAAACTGCAATTTTAGACTCAAATTACACACTGAATCTGCCATTCCTTCAGTCAGCATGATGGTCTGCAGTTCTCTGAGTCCTCACCAACTGGTTAGCTCAAGATAGATTCCTCTTTGGGTCTATAAAATACATGAAAATCTCTCTCCCTCAAGTCCAGGTAAACTCTGCTAGACCAAACAAAATTAACATTTTCCTTAGAGCATAATGAATTTAGGTTTACTAGAAAAAGACTATTTTATTCATTCATTTACTTGAGTGTGTGGCTTATGTGCATGGGGGCGGTGCATGCATCCAATATGCACAGGACAGCAGCCAGAAGTCAGAAACAACCTCCAAGAAGGGTTGTCCTGCTCCCCAAGTACACTTTCAGACATCAGCATCAGCCACAGCAGCTCAGAGAACCTTAAACAGCAATTCACATTCTAGGTGCTTCCTAAGGGTCACTTCAGCACCCAGCAGGTGCATCTGCTCCCACTACCAGCTGTCTGAGCCCCATTTGTAACTGAGAAGGAGACTCAGCTCCAGCACACAGAAACACTGAACTTCGATCCAGTCAGTTCAAATGATCAAACTTGGGGCCTTCTGCGGAGATAATCAAATGAGCCAAAAGCTCACTTGCTCGCTCACTCACTCACTCACTCACTCACTCACTTGTCCACCCATTCACTCATTCATTCATTCATTTGAGGCAGTGTCTCACAATGTAGTCTAGGCTGACCTTGAACTCAGGATCCCTCTGCCCGCACCTGCACTGCTGAGATTACAGACCTGAGCTACCATGTCTGGCTCTGAAAACTCATTTTAAAGGTGAGCATTCTGAACAGAGTGTGGTGGCTCACACCTGTAATCCTGGTTTTTAAGACAGTGAGGCAGACGGATTGCTTGAAGTTCAGGGTTAGCCTGAACTAGAGTAAAGATCTGTCTTTAAAAAAAAACAAAAACAAAAAACAAATCAGATACGGTAACATATGCCTTTTACAGATGCAGCAGATCTCTGTGAGCCCCAACTGGGGCTACTAGGGAGACACCATCTCAAAAATAAAAATCAAATAAAAGTCAGCACCCTGAAAAAATATGGGCTATTCTCCTAAGAATCTGTTATTTGTAGGTAACTGTCTCAAAAATGTCAAGGACACACATAGCCATGAGTTCTCTACATGCAGTTGCCTATCTTGCCTTTTACCTTTCAGTTTTGTGAGAAGAAAAAAAAAAAAAGATGACTTGATTAAAAAACAAAAAAACTACACAGTTTGGCAAGGCTAAGCTGTTCCAAAGACTATAAACTGATGTGATAATTGGGTTTTCTTTCAAGACCTTGAAACAGAAATTATACTTAAGCATTTTTCCCAGTTGACCCCTCTCCCTTTCAAGATTTTCTTTCTCCAGAGTACTTTGTTTTCAGGAGGCTGAGTAACACAGGTTAGCCGTGCTAGATATGAACAGAAGTAAAGTCTGATTCAAAAGCACAGGAAAGGAATAGACCTCCTGAAGCTGGAGGGAGTCTTGTGAGCGCCTACCCGCTGGCTTCCTTCCACTTGGCTCCTGGCCAAGACTCAGGTTTGGCTGGAGTGCCAGCTGTGTCCGAAGCGTACTCTGGATGCCGTCTGGAGGACCATGCAAGAAATGGGCTAAAATTCCGTATAAAAGAGGGCTACAGCAGGAAGAAACCAAAAACAAAATCAATACACTCTGCATAAGTGGGAAAGGCTTAAGACACTGACTTTAAAGGTAAGCTCTGACACTGAAATGACCAGCTAACTTACTAGAACCCAAAAGACACAGGGTAATTCTCCAAATGGCAAATGCTTATTCTCTTTATTTAAAAGTACCATTTAACAAGGGTGACAATTTAAAAATCTACAGAAAACACATTAGCATCTTGAAAATCATCTAAACTGAAATGATGTTCTAATCAATTCACTGGAATTCAGCTTCTTAACTCCAAATCCAGCCTGATGTTCCCCAGAGTCTAACACTGGCTGCTGGGCTGGTGCCTGTGGAGTTCCCCATTGTCCAGTCAAGGTCCTGTCAGAAAACATGGAGCCTGTCTACAAATCCTGGCTTTGTTGATAGCCAGCAATAGACCTTGGAAATGAGTCTCAGCTTCTCAGGCTCACAGCATGAAAAAAACTGTCCATAGGTGATAGCAGTGTCATACTGTAGCAGAGTCCACACGTGTCAAGTCTATGGCTGTGTGCCTTGCAGTCACTGGTACATGCATTTTGGTTACAGGACAGCTGGGCTGTAACTAATATTTGAAAGGCTACGGTACTTTCCTCTTCCCTTTCACCGAATCATTTTGCTATCACCCCAATTTGTGAATAAGAAAATGCAGCTCAGAGTTGAGCTGGAGTCTACAAGGTAGCAGATATTTACATTCAGACCCATGTCCTGTATTCTTTTCCATAAAATATGCTGCCCAGAGGTTTCAATTAGTCCCTTGCATACATGAAGGTGCTCTGATGACAATACAGAAATGTTTTCTCTCCACTGAAAACACAATTAAAGGGATTTCGTTTTTAAATACCTATATTCTGAATAGCTGGTAAATGTTCCTAAGTATGATGCTCCCTTCAAAGATAAAGCCTAAACACCCTGTCCTTGCCTGAGTCTTACACGCTTCTAACTGATGGAATGAGGTGGAAAGGGATGGTGGCGTCCTCATTTCTTGGATCGTGGTTTCTAGAGGCAGACATTCCAGCAGTCTATGAACAGGCATGTGGGGAGTTAGGCTGTCTGCAGGCAGATCCAGTGGCCCCCGTTGAGTCAACAGAAGCCTGAGACCTCCTGAGAAACCCTTGGCTAGACTCAGCTCAGCCCATTTCCCACTATTGCATGAAAAATATATTTCTGTTTCAAGCCCAAAATCTTGAGTAATTTTTTGGGCAAAAGGACATAACCATGTCTTACAGTTGCTTTCCAGGCCTAGGAAAGCAGGAAAGTTTTTCAAGTGAGATACCTCAGCTTTTAGGAGACCACTGTCCTGGGACAGACTCTGCATCTGGCTAGAGAGAAGGTCTTCTTCAGTGGTTAAGAGATCTGGTTATTCTTATAGAGGACCTGGGTTCAGTTCCTAGTACCCACATGGCAGCTAACAGCCAGTGCCAGGGGATCTGACACCCTCTTTTGGACTCTACAGACACTATGTGCACATGGTAAACTTATATGCAGGCAAAGCATACACATAAAAAATTAAAATTAAAAACTTTTAAAGGCATGTAAAGAAAAGTATAGCTAGGGGTATAGCTCAGTGGTGAAGAACTTGCTTAGCATGTGCAAGGCCTGAGTTTGATCTCCAGAAACACCAAAAATATTAAAATGTTAAAAATGAATGAAAGAAAGAAAAAAAACCCAAAACTATAGTCTCACAATATCTGCAATTCTGAAGAGCAAAACTTCTAAAAACTGAAATTTTCTCCATAAAGCATAAACTCACTTGGTAACATGGCTTGAATTATTAGACTTTATATAAAATTTCTCAAGTTTTACTGAAAAATATGTGATTTTTGACACAGAAATTATACTTAGGCATCTTTTCCAGTTGACCCCTCTCCGTTTGAAGATTTTCTTTCTCCAGAGTACTTTGTTTTCAGGAGGCTAAGTCCCTTTAGGTCCCCTGGCACATCTACCTAGTACTTGGTACACTATGGACCAGGTTTTTTAAATCTGAAAGCTTCCAGTTTTCAAGACTTATCTAGCCTCACACGTTTTAGTTCACGTACTGCATAGCTGTGCTGAGTGAACAGCATGGGCAAAGGCTGGATGAGCTGGATGAGGCAAGTTCAGTGAGCACAAGTCCCTGAGGCTTAAGAAACAAGGGCTCAAAGAAGTTCCCTCATTTTCTGGAACAGCGTACTTCACTCATCTGCAACAAGTATCTCAGAGGCCACCAAGGAACCAGGAAGGGCCCAAAAACTATTACCTGCACCTGCTAAGTGCAAACTGGCACCTTCTGTTTACACTACGACACCCCTCACTGCTCATCCTCTGCCACTCTGAAGACTCCTCTGTATTTTCTAAAGTTTCAAGCCCTGTCTACACCTAGCCTTGCTAAAATACATCCCACTGCTTTACTTAACACTACAATGCAGTGACTCCTGTACTCGTGACCACTAGCTCTGCAGGAGAGGAATAAATACATTCTCCTAAAGATTTCCTTATGACACTCAGGAGGCAGAGGCAGGGGAATCTTTGAGTTCAAGGCCACCTAGTCTATACAGTGAGTTTCAGACCAGCTGAGGCTACAGGGAGGCCCTGTCTTCAAAAAGGCCAAAAAAAAAGAGATTAGATCTAGAGATCCTGGTAAGATAACAAAGGCTCTTATGGAACACTATGAGCTTATGCATATCATGAATGACCAAGAAAGCATGTGATCCAGTGGCTTCCTGTGAACATCTCACAGACATGCACTCCTTGGTTACTTTCTGGAAATGCTGTGGAAAATAGTGGTGTTATCACACCTCCAGAGTTTACAGCAGCACCCAACACCAAAGCAAGCATCAGACATGTTTCAGTGTAGTAACAAAAGGCTAGAAACAGTCTAAATACCTGGTGATAGGGAAATAAACCCACTGCAGTTCACAGAACACCACAGAATTGTTTAAAACAAAAAGGGAAGACATTGGATTGGAGAGATAGCTCAGTGGTTAGCAGTACTGACTGCTCTTGCAGAAGACCCAAGTTCAAATCCCACTACCTACAAGATGGCTAACAACTATACATAATTCCAGTTCCAGGGGATCCAAAACCTTCTTCTGGCCTCCATGGCCATTTCACACACGTAGTACACTTACATACATGCAGTCAAAACACTCATACACACAAAATAAAAATAAATGAAAATTAAAACAGTAAAGAAAAATGTGGGGCTTTTAAAGAGATGGCTCAGCAGTTAAGAGCACATACTGCTCTTGCAGAGGACTGGAATTTGGCTCCCATCACCCACACTGGACAGGTAACAACCACCTGTAACTCCAGTTCCAGGGGATCTGATGCCTCTGGGTTACTCAGACACAGACACCCATGTGCACATATCCCCACTCCCACACAGTTAAAATTTTTTTTTAAAATGTAAAATGAAAGATGGGGCTAGATTAAGGAGGGAAGGGACACAGAAAGGTAGCCCTGAAAGATACTGTCACATTTTATACAGTCTAAAAACCAAACCAAACCAAACCAAACCAAACCAAACCAAACCCTGGGACTTGAGGGCTGGAGAGGTGGTTCAGTGGTTAAGAGCATTTGGTGCTCTTACAGAGGACCTGGATTCAGTTCCCAGCATCCACATGGTGGCTAACAACCACCTATAACTCCAGTTCCAGGAGATCCAATGCCCTCTTCTGGCTTCTGTGGATACCAGGTATGCATGTGGTGTACATATATACATGCAACCACTCATGCACATGAAATAAAAGTGAATATATCTTTAAAAAAAACAAGACAAAGTACAACAGTCCACATGTGAGAGGAACTCAAGTGTCTATGTTTCTCCCAAATTCATAATTTTCAAATGAAGAAAGACTGATATATGCTGTTGTGAAGAACAAGTTAGAGAAGCACAACTCCTCACACGTCAAAGAAAATGCACATTGACTGGGTTTAAGTGTGTAGAGTGTACCTGAATGATGCAAGGGAAAGTGTCTGTGGGGTCACCTTAGGAATGAAGGTTCAGCGGTGGGGGGCACCGTCCTCTGTGCTACCCACACATTTGTAACAAACAACCAGAACTTTCATCAGAACTCAAACAAACTCTAACTACTCTCCTCAAAAACACTTCTCCAGAGTCTGGCCACTGCTCCTTCCCTGAGGACTTCATGCTACACACAACCACAGGAAGGGCAGACAAGGAAGCAGCTTGTTACACACACTCACGCCTTGTGCCTTCAAAGCTGTTCTGTCAGAAAAAGATAGCCTGCTTGGCAGAGAGGTGGACAGTGTCTGGATGCTCACTACATAGTAACATTAAAGTGAAATTCTGAAATAAAAAAGTATATATTGTGTTATAACACAGTCCACTGGTGAATTCTGCACTTATTTGAATCACACTTTTTATTTAAAATGTAGAACAATGGGCATCATCTTCCTTTTGACTTAGTCATTTCATCTCAACATGAAAACTTTAAATATAAAGAAGAAAATATATGTGGGACTAAGTTCAGAAATGCTCTCCTTCCTCTATATCCAGGCCACACTGATTTTACGTAAATAACTAATTTTCTTAGTAACTGAAATTGAATGTAGTAAGCACAAACTGTTCCCTTCCCAGAAGTCCAGGATCATTTCCTTCTCCCTCCCAACTCCGGTAGGAGCATCCAAACAGGGCCAGGAAGCTGAAAAGAAGAAGTAAATCCAGGCTTCAGGTAGGGAACAGTCAGTGCAAAGGCAGACTCATGAAGCTGCAATGTCCCCAGGGGACAGTGGGTGGTCAGCCACGAGCAGATCTACTGAGAGAGGGACAGAACCATCAGGGCATGAAGCACCTTGCTAAGGAATGTGACTTGACTACACACCATAGAAGGCTCTTAAATGTTTTTACAATGTAGTAACTGCATTTTAGAAAGACAGAGAGCAGGGCAAAACAAGTCAGAAAAGAGTGACTAGAGATAAAGTAGTCAGGAGGCTCCTAAACAGTGTAAACAGCACGGTGCAGGGCAGCGGGAATGAAGACCAGAGGCAGGATTGATGGGCTCTGTGAAGGACTGGTAGAGAAAGGACTAGCCAAAAATGTCCGGAGAGTCCACCTACCTCTAAGATCTGAGCAGCTACACAAGAGGCCTATGAGCGAGGTGTGAGGAGGTGAAAGGAACATGCTTTCTAGACACACAGCATTTGAGAAGCCAGCAGTAATGTGGCCCGTTCAGAAGACTGGTCCAGTGGAAAGCAGGTGCCACATCTTAGCCTTGTTAGAGACTCACTTAGAAAAGGAGGGAGGCCAAGAAGAAACAAAAGTGAAAAACAGAACTTGAGAAGTATCCATGAACCCTGCAGGAGCCAATGTAGAAACCAAGGACACCATCAGGGAGACAAGGAAACTATTATATGACCGTAAAGAGCCAAAGAAACCAAGGGCAAGAAGCACTGTGAGGAGGAGACGTCAGAATTACAGCATGCTGCGGAAAGGCAAGTAAAACGGAGCTTCTGAGTCTGGAAAAAGACTCCGTGCTAAGGACATGACAGCACTTTAATTTGGAATCACTGTACTCAAAGACCTATGGGCAAGTTAAACGTAAGTGACATATGACTTGAAACATTTTATGGTAAAACAAATACAATTATATCATGAAGGCAAATAAAAAAATCAACTTTTAGAAAGAGAAAATGATTGCTGGGGCGTGGTGGCGGAGCCTTTAACCCTAGCACTTAGGAGGCAGAGGCAGGCAGATGTTTGTGAGTTCAAGGCCAGCCTGGTCTACACAGCAAGTTCCTTGCTAGGGAAAGCTGTTTTGAGCTATGAACCTGGCAAATTTTTTTTGCCAGTTAGGAAACCTCAGAAAAAAAACTTAAGAAGCATTAAACATAGGAAAAGAGCTAAGAAACTACTAGTATAAATGGTGAGAAGGTTTAAGATTCAAGACAGGGCAAAAACGAAAGCAGGGGACAGACTCAGCAGATCTGGTCATGAAGAAGATACCAAACATTGGAAAGGGGAGCCCCCAGGAAGTTTTGAGAGAAGGGAGATCTGAATTTGTTCCTAAGTTGAAGTAAGGAAGCAATAGGTAGGAAGAATTAAGAATGAGGAAGAAGAAAACAACTAAAAGACCAAAGAAGAAGGAAAAAGGATCAAGAAAGTAGGGGCAACTCTCAGAAAGAAGTAGAGGGCTATGGTCGTAGCTCAGGGAAAGAGGGCTTGTCTAGCATGTTTGAGGTCCAGGGTTCAATTACCAGCACTGAAACCAGCCAACCAACCAACCAGGGGGCAGTGGGAGGGGCACACAAGAAAGAAAGGAAAGAAAAGAAAGGAAGAAAGAAGAAGAAAGAAAGAAAGAAAGAAAGAAAGAAAGAAAGAAAGAAAGAAAGATGGAAGGAAAAGAATGTTTAGTTCTCTGAAGCCACAACAAGCTTAGCAGCAGCACAAACCTCACACGACTTGTCTGCTGCTACAATTCTTGGATTGCATATAGTGTATGATGCACAGTAAACCTGAGCAAGTCCCTGCTGCATTAAAATGAAACACAGGCAGTATGGTGCAATTAGGATCCCAATACAACATCTGCAACCCTATTTTAAAAACTTCTTACATTGTGTTATCCTTTGATTCTTCAAAAGCATTTAGTTCACGGATGAGAAACTGTCTGTCCAGTGGAACTACAGGTTGACCAGATTCTGGGGGGAAAAATTCATGAAAATACTGAGTCTATTGATCTAAAAAGCAGTATGATTTTGATAATACCCATACTTCCCAGGCACACACATTTCCCAGACTTTGGAAGAATGCTGACAGCAGATACCAAGACAAATACAATTGTATATGACTTTATGACATCAAAACATACCATGTTGTTAAATGCATAATTTAATATAGTTTATACATACTTACTTTTTAAATCCCTCAATTTGTGATAGGAAATATGGTTTCTGCCTCTAGAACTACAATGCTGGACTTCAGTATGTTTTCTGAGAAGCCTATAGATTAAACACATGACAATACTAATAACTCATTTTTTTTAAATGTATGTACTCAGGTGCAGTAATTCTAAAAGTAAAATTATTATTTTTAAAACACAGGCTAGTTCTGTAGGCCAGGCCAGCCTCAAACTCACTATGGGACCTAGACTGGTCTTGAACTTGCAATGATTCTCCTGCCTCTGCCTCCTTGGTGCTGGGACTACATATGTGAGTCACCACACACAGCTCTTAAAATTAAACTCAATATGAAGTGTTGGTAAAGGTGCACATCAAGTGGAACTGATCCTTCACTGGTGCAAAAGCACAATGGCAGAGTAGCTTGAAACTGACTGGCAGTTTTCCCCTGAAGGTAAGCATTCACAGCCCACACAACCCACTCTTATTTACCTACAAAACACAAAATTGATGCTCACACATAAACTTGCACACAATTGTTTATAGGGACCTGATTCATAACTGTCAGAAGGCACAAAAAAACAAAACGTCTATGATAGTAGATAAAATGGCACAGCCACAGCATTTTCCTGTTCACAGGGATAAAAACCAGGGAAAATGCCATGGTTGTGCCATTTTATATACCATATTTCATCCTAGGGAAGTCCAATGCCAAGTTTCCTAACTGATGGTATTTTCCAATGTTTCTTCTTTTCTGGGTGTTAAAAGTATTACACAGCCAGCTATGACAACCTGAAGGAAACAGATACTGACACTGAAGACCTTCAACCAGTCAAAATCATTATCCTCTATGAAGATGCATTCTTAATATTAAATAAAGGATCATAAGGCTCATGAGAACTTGTTCACACTATGACAAGAGCCCTTGGGATGCTAAGGTTTCAGTCACTCGCACAAGACTGTTTGGCAATGAAATTACAATTTCAGGTCAAAAATTTTCTGAGAATGAGGGTAAAAGGTGAAGCAGATCTTTTCTCTTACCTGCTATGAGGACAGAGGCTGTATATTTATATTTGTTGAATTCCAAATACTCCCGAATTAATTCATTAATTAGAAGGTTTTCATGAGACAATGACGGTCGAGGTTCATGATCATCATCCAAGGCATTGAAAACTTCCGCACGGATCCTTGCTTTTAAATGCCCTAATACCCCCTTTTTTTCCAGGGTGTCCTTTAAAACTGTTAAACACAAAATGTTAATGCTTCAGTTATAGACTAAATTTGGGTCATTCTCAGGCCAGCACTAAAGACAAATGTTAGAACAGTACAGGACACAAATGAAGCTCCTGATTATAGTGATAAGCTGAACAACGTTATCAATATCAAAAGCCATGCCTACAAAAAGTAAAGTTCCCAAATTTCAGTGACCTACTCCTAATACATTTGTACAAGTTCAAGTTTATCCATACTGTATCTTTAGTGAAGGACTGTACTTTGATACATAATCGATAACATATTCTTTGATGGGGGAAAAGAGTGAAAAGAATTACTGTTAGCTTAATGGAACCTGAGCTTACTCCCTAATTGCCCAAGGATTTACAAGTGTTCCTCAGTCTAGGTGGGATCTAGGCATTATTAACAGCCTCTTGTTTAGAGATTACAGAAAACAATTACCCTCCAGAAAAGATGGGAATGTCAGTTTTGCTCTGTTTTGTTTTTAACTTTAGGGCAATTTTTGTCGGGGGCAGTGGCACATAGCTGTAATCCCAGTACTTAGGAAGCTGAGATCAGCTTGGGCTTCATACCCAGGCTGTAGAGGAAGGTAACCTCAAACTTCCTGTACAAGGATGATCTTGAACTTTTGATTCTTCTGTCTCTACCTCCCAAGTGGTTAGAGGTACATATCTTAGAGTGATTACAGGTGCATGTCACCAAAGCCGGTTTCTATGGAGCTAGGGATTCAGCCCGACTTTGTGCATGACAGGCAAGCACTCTCCCAACAGCGCTACATCCTCAGCCCAACAACAGGATTTTGACGTTTCAAGCCTGATTAGAACTATGAGATTCTAAGATACGACTGTATCACTGCTAATTTAAAGAGTCAGGGATGTATATGGTGCATGTAATCTAATGTCTAGATGAGCAGAAGTTGTGATGATGAGCTTTAATTCTAAGGATTTAGTATAGATGAGGGGATTGGGCTGACCATCACCATTCCTTAACAGCCATCTGGAATCTTCTTTTTCAAAGAGCTTACAGATATTACCTCAGTTTATACAGTGCTGCATGCTACTGATGATATAAATGTCGCTTAACAGCATACTCTGGCCTGCCAGTGACCAAAAATCAGTATGCCACAATAACTAAAATTCATAAAGGCAGCTTCTATCCATGCAGGTACGGATAGAAAAGCTTTTTTAAAGATACATAACATTGATTTTTGGCTACGTAATTAAGGACATACAATCCTTAGAGTCGGGATTTTTCTTCCTCCTTATGTTAGAAGCATCATACTAATCTTTTTTTGCAGGTACGTTAAGTATATTTGTCAGCTAATCATATTTTGTAACAGACCCATAAAAGGAAAAGGAAGCTTTATCACACTCTTAAGATCATAACTGAACCCCTGTTCTCTAGTTCCATCTTTGGAAGTTAGATGAAAAGATTTTTTTCCATTGGCAAGCATCCTGCCCCAATTATTCCACAGTACACACAGTACAGCTTCAAACTTAGCAGAAAATGACAGGAAAGCTGGAATTAGGAAATGCACTAAGTTCTTCCTGACCTTGATGGAAGACTCCCAACCCATGCCTCAGTTGCTTTCTCTTAAAGAATGAACTCTATCTCTCAGAGAAACAACCAAGGGAGATGGAAGATTCTGTTTTAAAATATATTTTTTTAGACTGGAGAGATGATTCAGTGCTTAAGAGTATTGGTTGCTCTTGCAGAGGACCCAGGTTCAGTTCTCAGCACCCACATGGCAGCTAACAACCATCTGTAACTCCAGTTCCAGGGTATAGGAGATCCAATGCCCTCTTCTGGCCTTTGTAGGCACTGCATACACTTACATACATGTAAGCAAAACATTCATGCACATTAAAAAATCAGTTGGTATGGTGATACATGCCATTAATCCCAGCACTCAGGAGGCAGAGTCAAAAAAATTATTTGTGAAATTGAGGCTAGGCTGATCTACATAGCAGAGTTCTAGGCTAGCTGGGGCTGCAGGAAAACCTTGTCTCAAAACGAATCCCCCCACAAAAGTCAATTAAAATATTTAAAATTTTATTTATGTGTATGTGCCTGTATGTCACATGTGGACGTAGAAGGCATCGATTCCCTGGAACTGGAGTTACAGGTAGTTGTAAGCCACCCAACAGAAGTGTTGGGAACTGAATCTGGGTCCTCCTCAAGAGCAGCAAGCACTCTTAACCACTGAACCATCTTTCCAGCTCCAGGTGTTTTTAAAAGTTAAAAATCCCTTAAAATGTAAGAGCAATGGTTAACAAACAAGTTTTCATTGTGTTCCTCTTAGATACAAAGCTTGTCAAGTGCATGGGACTGCAGAAAACATACATACAGGAAGGATCCTCTAAATTTGAACAGGATGCCCCTAATCTCTAAGGTTGTCACCTTCTGAGGTTGTCTATCACTCTCTCGACTGCTATGCTTACACAGTGTTACCATACAAACTTCTTCAGGAAGCAGTTTTAACCTGACTAATCTCCCACAGAATTACCTTTCAATCCTATGAAAAAGTTTATAGAATATTACATGTGATGTGTATTCCCAAGGGCCTACAGGTTCATGTGAAGTCTGTTCTTGTAGCCTGATACATGCCTGTTTGGGGATCGCTCACCAGCACAGTGCCCCCAGTATACATGTACACCAATGGCTACTGAATCATAGCCTCCAAGCTTCTCCAAACACTTACTAACAGACGCTTAGCCTCGGAATTCTTAGAAACGCAGAGTTGCTTTTGTTCATTGGGCAGCGGTATGGCTTGGTGATTAAGACTTGGTGCTCTGGGGCATCTTATCAGGGTTTACATACCTTGCCTATTGCTAGCTAAATCGGGCTGGGTGAGAGATCTCACTTCTTGGCGCCTCAATTTCTCAGCGTATGAAATGGGCATAGGGTTGTTACACCGAATCAAGTAGCTGACAGGGGAGTTAGGAAGTGCCTGACCCCAGGGCTCGCTCAATGAGCCTTAGCTGGAGTTAAGTCACTGGCTAGTAATAAACCAATTGTAGTTACTATTCCGAGGTAAGGGCACACACAAGATATTGATGACTACGGCCTGGTTTGGGGGTTTATTTTTTTGGCAGGACTGGGGCTGAAACCCAGGGCCTTTTGCATACGCCCCGCACATAACCACTTTGGAGGAACTCTGGCATAAAATCCAGAAGAGCGGTCTGAGTGGGCAAGCAGGCCCGGTTCACTGGGTGTCCACGGGATGCGCCGGCCGTGCAGATCCTGTAGCCACGGCGGTGGTGTTGTCACGGTCAGCCCTTCACAGGGCCCGGCCTTTGCCCTGTCGGCTCAGCCGCGTCCTGAGAGCTGCGCCGGCGGCCCGAGGTGCGGGCTGCTCAGGGACGAGTCCAGGCCCTCCTTCCAGCTCCAAACCTATCCCTCCCAAAGCGCACGCGCCGTGGCCGCTTCCCGCGGGCCCTGTCACCCGAGGACGGCCCCTGAGGAAAAGCCTGGCCCCGCGCGCTCTCCCTCCGTCGGTTCCCTTTCACTGGCGGAAGGCGCGACGCTTCCACCGGCGAGCCTCCCTCACACACTCACCAGCCTTCAGCTCAGTGACAGTCGCCATTTTTCAACGGCCGCTGGCGGTACGGAGCCGTGCGCACGCGCAGCCCCGCCCCTCTCAGCGGCGCGGCATGTAGCCAATACGAGTATGGCTCTCGCCGCGCGCTGCTCCTCCCGTCTCTGTGTGTGTGTGTGGGGGGGGGGGGTGTCTTCGGCCCGGTGATTGGCGAATCGCTAGGAGCGCTTTCACCAATCACCGAGCACGTGAGGCGGGCCTTGCGAAAAGAGGGCGGAGCTAGGGCTCGGACAGTTCCGGGTTGCTGCCTGTGGGAGCTGCTCCCTGCCCAGGGGTCTACACTGTGCGCGCTGACAACGGCGCCGTCTTAGCCCCTGGTCCAACCCTTAAACCCAGTTCAGAATCCCCTGGAAGACTCGTTAGGCCAGGCTGCTCGGTCTCACGCTTGGGGGGTTTTCTATCAGTAAATTTGAGACCAGGATCGAGAATTTGCTTTTCTATTAAGTTCCTGGATCTGCAAGTCTGGGGAGTCGCGCCTCTGAAGCACTCACTCCGAGGAGGACTCTGGGAAGCCTTTACACGCCTCCGCGCAATGATGTTCACTTTACAGAGCAGGAGACCGAGTCTAGGGTAGTGAAAGAGCCTTCGAAATCAACAGCAAGTGGTGGAGATGTTACTTCGGACCTAGTTCTCCTCAATGGCTGCTCTCTGCACTAGCATCAGTGTCGGGGACATTTGCACTCTGTGGAAATAACTGATAAAGGAATAGATCTAGAATTCCAAGAAGAGAAAGGGAGGGGAGGAGAAGGAAGAGGAAGGAAAGGGAAGAAAAGAAAAGAAGAAAAGGAAAAGGAAAAATGGGGATAACCTGCCCAACAGGGCGGGGCTGTATGGCGCCAGTGTGATCTCCAGCGAAGTCCAAAGACACCGTTAAATAAGAAACACCTGATCCTGGAGTCTAAAGCTGGGCTTTTAAAATGCTGGGTAGCCCAATAGAAAGCTGTTCATTAATGAAGGCCAATTGACATTTTCAGTAAAGTGAACTAAGAAGCATAGAAGATTGTTGGTGGTGGTAGTTTTATTTTTATTTATTTGAGTTTTTTGAGACAGGATCTCCCTGCAGCCTCAGCTGGCCTGGAACCGGAACATGGACCCACCTGCCCCTGTCTCTGCCTCCCAAGTGCTGGGATTAAAGGCATGCTGATTTATTTTTGAGACAGTGCCTTATGCTGTAGCCCAGGCTGGCATTGAATTCATAGCAATCTTCCTACCTCAGTTTCATGAATGCTGGGATTACCAGGGAGTGTCACCAAACCCAGCTTGTTTGAAAAATTTGCCTCCGGAAGACCCGTGCATGTCCTTGTTCCTGAAGTATTTTATTCTCTCTGTATGCCAGGATGGCCTTCAATCTGCCTTCCTCTTTAGCCTTTTAAGTGCTGGGTCACAGGTGTACATCTCCATACCTGGCTCCTGTGATATTTCTTGAAGTGGGTAGCAGTTGTAAAAGTATGAAAGCCATAAAAACCTAGAGGAATCTGGCTCAGTAAGTAAAGTGCTTGCTGCATAAGTTTGAGGACCTGAGTTCAGATCCCAGTACCCATGTAAATGTCGTTGTATGCCCACCTTAGTCCTAGCACTTGTGGGATAGAGACAGAGGATTCATGGGGTGAACTGGCTAGCTAGAGTAGATAAAGTAGCAAGCTGTGGGTTCAAGTTAAGAAACCCTGCTTTGATATAGAAGTTAGAGAGCATGGAGGAAGACACCTGACACCAAAACCCTACCAGAATCTATTCTCATTGCACCTAGACTTTATTTTTGACCACGTTAGGTAGAGCTATAACTAGAAAGATCCCATACAGTCAGGCTTCCCTAGTTTGTGAAACCAAAGTGCCTGAACACCACCAGGTCAGCATCTCAGGAAACAATGAAGATGAACAATGTTCCACGGGTGAGACTAGTACTGCAGAATAAATACACTGAGGAAGATTTTGGGTAAAGCAGAGTGTAACTGGTTGATTGATTGATTGATTGATTGATAGTAACCACCATGCATTAACTAACACCCGTCACTCTGCTTTAAGCATTCATCAAAAATAGATACGCAGAGATCATCTCAAAATTTCCCTTCTAAACATGCATTTTCTGGATGTTGTGGCCCTTGTAGTACCAGCTATTCTGCAGGCTGAGACATTACTTGAGGCAAGAATTTAAGGCCACCCAGGGCAACTCCACTGGGCTTGACATGACTGTTGCCATCATGAAGCAAAGCACCTGTGGTGACTTGCAGAAGAATTTGGCTTACAGTCATGGCAACGAAATAAATAAGTATACCCGCTCCAGCTACAATGACTCTTAGAAATGCTAAAGTATGTCAAAGGTAAAAACTTGACAGAGGACTGGGACTGGGCTGCAGCTGCCGGTGAGTCGCCCATGCTCCTGTAAGTCAACTAATAAGCTAATTTACTCACCGGGCTGGACTCAACAAAATCTGTCTTTGGTCTGCTCTTTCCGTATTTAGATGAATAGACATTTCTTCAGTACTCCTTAGGAAAGTCTGAGAAGAGTAACATACCAAGAGCCTAGCTCTTTAAATAACAAATGAAAATATTAAAAATAAATAGGTAAAACATACATTCAGATTGAGTAACACTATTGGTAAGGATGCAGAAAGACAGGCAGTGCCAAGACTAGTTGGTAGGTGGACAGATTGACACCACTACCCAGAGGCTCCTTGACAGGATCAAACAATCCTTCTCACCCTTTAACCTATCATTTTAAATGTATTTTATAGAGAGAGTCTCAGCCAATAGCAAGGGATTTATGTGTGAGGATATTTATTGTGACACAAGAACCATGCACAAGATCAGGAAGGCTCATAAACAACCGACAGGATCAGCAAGATGGCAAGGTAGATAAGAGCACTCACTGGCCACCAAGCCTGACAACCCGAGTTTGAGCCCTGTATCCCACATGGTGGAAGGAGAGAACAGACTCCTGTACATTGTGCGTAGATGCGTGTGTGTCATCCGCCCTCACACGCCACAAAAATGAATAATGCAAAAGAAAAATCAACAGAACTGTGCTGCCAAGCAGGCCTCTGTAAATGGTATGGAAGGGTTGTTTTTGAATACAGCTTGGTAACGGCTTAGTCAGACACACATTTGTATTCAATCCTATGAGTTTACTCAAACAGCAAAAACTCATGTCCACACAAAGGCCAGTGTTCAGTGATAGCATATTTAGCCATAATCGCAGCAAGTTGGAAACAGTGCCATGTCTTACAGCTGCTGAATGGATAAAATGAGCTGTAGTGTTTGTGTCCCACAGACTATTGATGATAAAAAGAAACCGACATTTGAAATATGCCACAACATCTTTCAGATGCATGTGCTCAGTGAAAGAAACTGGCTTCAAACAGCTACAACCTGTGATGCTTTAGAAAAGGCATGACACAGTCACCAGATGTTCAGACTGGCTGAAGGGCTGACCTATGAGGATGCTCTGGGGAACTCTGAGCAGTGATGGAACTGCTCTACAGCCTTATCACTAAACCATTGCATATATTTGCCAGAACTCGTTGAGCTGTATACTTAAATGAGCAAGCTTTACCTCACTCAATTTGAATTTTAAAAAATACTGAACACTGTGGTGGTGCTACACACCTGAACTCCCAACACTCAGGAGGCAGAGGCAGGTGGATCATGAGTTTCAAGGCAGTCTGGGCTACATGGGAAGTCCAAGTCTCAAAAACAAGCAAACAAACAAAACCAGTGGAAACACCAGTATCATCAGTAGATGAGCAGGTAGATTGTGGCATACATAAATGTACAAAGTTCTTAAAGAGGAGGGCTTTCTAAATGTACACGTTATCATAGCCAATATACCAACATAGCAATTTTATAAAGCTCCAGGATCCTACAAGTGGTTTAAATAAAAGAGACTACTGAGTATTGATTTGCCTGTGTGTGCAAGGAATACTGAAAAAACACACAGGGGAGAATGTGCAGATAATATTTGTCCCTGAGGAAGAGGACTGGGTGACTAAGGGCCAACCATCAGACTTACTTTGGTCCATTGACACTTTTTTTTTTTTTAAAGACAGTGTCTTATGTATCTCAGGCTGGCCTGGAACTTGCTACATAGCTGAAGGTGACCTTGAATTTCTCACCCTTCTGATTCTACTTCCCTAGTCCTGGGCTGATTTACATTTAAAATAATGTATTATATATGTGCGCACATAATGTGTGTGTATGCATGCCATGGTGTACATGTAGAAGCCAGAAGACTATATGGAATCTATTCTTTTTCTACTGTTACATGGTTCCGGGGTTCCGGGCATCAAATTCAGTCTCCAGACTTACGTGGCAAATGCCTTTCTGTGCGGAGCCATCTCACTGGCCCATGATTGATCTTTCGAATTATGCACTTGCCTAGCTGTGTACAGAGAACTGAAAGAGGTGCAGCTGGATAACACTTCTGATTCCAGGAGCATCTCTTACTCCTTGGTAACTGTGGGCCCAGGTTACTGTGTGTAGGACTCCTCTCAGCTATGTGAGCACATGTTTCTAGAAATGAAAGCAGGTTAACACCTCTTTGATCAATGAATGGCGGGAGCCAGTGAATGCTTCAGGTCTGCCATGGACACCTCTGAGGCATACTCTAATCTACATAGTCTCCCGGAGCTGGGATTAACCTCAGCTGGCCAAAATGGTATTCAGCTCAATGGCTCACAGTTGCCTTAAGTTTGCCAACTTCCTCATTCTCCATCTGCAGTCTCTCCACTCTAGTTTCCTGGAATTTTCTCCAAAACAAATTACTTACATGAAAATCATGGTATCGGGTTCTGCTCTCTGGGTTTTATTAAGCCAGCACAATTGCATTAGTATACAGTGTCTCTATTTACCTGTCAGGATTGGTTTCAGGATGCTCGGAGAAAACGATATTCAATGATTTTTGGGTCTCTTACATAAACTGGTGTAGTATTTGCATAGAAATTACACACATCCTCTTAGATACTTTACAGGGGTGTTCAACTTGGTGTGTCTGTATGTGTAGGGGGTTACGTGTTCATGGTGTGGGGAGAACACATGCACATTATGTGTATGTGGAGGCCAGGGGTCAACCTCAAGGGTTATTCCTCAGGTACCATCCAGCTTGTGTTTTGAGACAGTCTGTCACTTACAACTTTTCAGGCAGACGAGGCTGGTTAGCCAGCATGCCCAGGGATATACATGTTTCCACATTCCCATGCTGGGATTACAAACACATACCACCATTCCTGGTTTCTTACATGGGTGCTGGGGTGGAACTCTAATTCTCATACTTATAGAGCAAGCAGTTTACTGACTAGGCTATCTTCCCAGCCCTGTCCAATCTTTCAGCATTGAGATATGACACTGCCATCTACTAGTGTGTCGGACCACTTTCATGGCTATCCTGAAATGTATGTGGCCTGTGTGTCCTAGGTTGAACACTTACTTAAGCATCTCTATAGGACTTCTTCTAATACCCAATCCTATGTCAACGTCATAGAAACCACTATTATTTATTTATATATGTGTGTTTGTACGTATCTGTGTGCCTGCAGGTGCCCATTGAGGCCAAAAGAGGGTGTAAAAGCCCCTGGAACTGGAGTTATATCTACAACTTATGAGCCATCTGATGTGTGTTCTGGGAACTGAACTCAGGACCTGCAAGAGCAGCAAGTGCTCTTATCCACTGAACCACCTTCCCAGTCCTGTAAATTTAGTATTACTATTACACTATATTGTACAGGGGATAATGATAAGAGTTTGCGCATATTCAATGCACGATTTTATTTTCCAGTATTCATTCTCTCTCTCTCTCTGTCTCTCTCTCTCTCAGGTTTTTGAGACAGTGTCTTACTATAGAACCCTGGCTGGCTGGAACTCACTGGGTAGACCAGGGTGCAGATCTCACAGAGATCCACCTACCTCTGAGTGCTGCGATTAAAGCCACCACGCCCTGCTAACTTATAATATTTTCAATATTCTATTGAATCCATGGACATGAACTGCAGATAGAGAGCATTGATGTATAAACAGATGGTTCTGGAGGGCGCCAGCTTCATTCCCACTAAGGCAAGACACAGGTGGTGGTGCAATAAAGTCAGAATGCTATGTGACTCCTCAGTGCTGTAACTGTGAGCCTCGGACACGAGCTGAAGATCGGGACCACTGAGGAGCTCAGGTGGAAGAAATGACTGTGAACGTCATGGAACCTGAGTCTATGCGCTTTATGGGGACTGTATGGCTGGACTATCACCTTTTGCTTTATTTCATGAAATAGTGTCAGCCAACACAGAGATAATGGATATAGATATAAACCTTGTTACTAGAACATTCTAAGCAAGGGAATAGGTGAGGAGAACCGTGAAATATCTTTGTGTTGACAAAGGGGGACTGATACTATTTCTGGAGATAAAACCTTAGTAAAGCTCAGCTCGGCAGAACACGGGAATCAAGAAGCTGCAACACAACTCAGAAGCTTAAAATGTTTTGTCCAGCACTTTAAGATGTTTTCTGTCTCCTAAATTCTCATTCCATAAGGTCTCTAGGAGGTGAGAATATGCTCAGCATCTCAGTGATTATTAGTTTCTAAACAATAATCCAGAAACAAGAAAAAGCAACAACAAAAATAAGAAAGCCGCATAGTACGGGGCCTTCTCTGGTGTGTGCGCCTTCATGTACTCCAGGAAACGCTTGGTTGAGCAGCAGGTGCAGTCAGTCATGGAAAAAGTGGAGAGAGGGAGTTTGGAGCTGTGAGTCATTGCAGAATAATTAACTAAATCAGTCGGAGCCTGACCCCCAAGACCATTGACCCACTCAGCCACCCGGAATGGTTCTCTCTCATCACCTTCCTTCCTCCTTTCTTCCTTCCTCTCCTTATCTCCTGCCTTTCTCTCTGCCTCTCTTCTTTTCCTCTCTCTCTCTTCTTCTCCCCCCCTCCTCCTGTCTCTGTCTCCTTGCCTTTCTGTGTCTTCCTCTCTCCCTCTGCCCCCTCTCCTTGCTCTTTCCTTCTCCCCGTCTCTCCTTTTCTTTCCTTCTCGGACTGGCCTTCTCTTCCTGTCTCTGTCATTCTTTCTCTCCCTCCTTCTATCCTCTTTCTACCTCTTTGGCATCACGGCCCATTCCCTCTTCTCTTCCTTTGCCTTCATCTTATTGGTCCAGCCCTCGGTCTGGAAGCTCTCTCTGGTTCCAGGTCACACCCACGTCTTCCCAAACTGTCCTGACTAGATGAGTCTCTCTCGTTCTCTCCTGGTGGTGAGACAGGCACAGATTGGAAGGCAGTCTCCATCCCAGCCGCATTGCCATCGCCCTCGCTGCGGCCTGCCTCCCTGCTGAGGACGGGCCTCTCTCGGTGCTCGTTCCCTGTTGGAGTCAGTTGGAACTTGGGTCAGTTCTGTAGGAGTCCCTCCATGCCAGAGCTTCCCATGGACTGAGGCTATTCTGAAGCTGTCTACAACCTTCCTCCTTCCCTGCAATCCTCCCTTAAGCCTTCTGCACAAGTAAGGCCCCTCTAGAGCACCCCAAGAAAGCTGGGACTCTATCCCAGAGACCAGTGGCGCCTCTGATTCCCAGTCTGCTCCACTCCCTGAGGTGTGCCAGGTGACTTATCCACCAGTCATGCCACAGCAGAGAACGATGGGCATTGCACCCAGAGCCAGCAGGAGGGTTAAGATCACAGTCACCCCCCCCCCCAGAGTGCCACCTGCACTGTGCCATGTAGGCAGACTGAGAAATGCTTCCTGGGTGTGCCGTGGAGGGAACTCTTCTTCTCTACCAGGTGCCCATGCCAGCTGCTTTGCGTGACAGAGAACCATTGCCTAGCCCTCTGATGTAATACAGAGCAAAATGACTAACTGAATTCCCGCAAGACAGTTTTCTGCAGAGATTTAAAAAATACTTATCAAATATGAAGTCACTGGCTGAAAGCAATCACCTTGTAAGGGGTGAGGTGGCATTTGAACGCAGATTTGGATGAGCCTAAAGACCAACCCTTCCCCCTGTACTGAGACCATGGAATCTATAGGAAATAGAGACCACATTTAAATGTCTAGAGGGAAGTTTTAGAGCAGAATGTGTGTGTGTGTGTGTGTTGTGAGGGAAGTGAATATTTATGCTAGTCCTTTAGAGGAAGCAAAATGGGTCCTCCAGGTAAAGTGATCCCTCCTGCCTCTTCCCCTGGCCATTACCAGACAGAGGAACAAAAGACCTATTTTAGTGCCTTGTTTATGAGGCAGATTAGAGATAAAGGAATTCTTGATGTAAATCTTGCTGAAATGCAGGTTGCCAGAGGAAAACAGTCCAACAAGCTTTGGACTGGGGTTCAAAAGAGGTCAGTGTCCTTTACCAAGGCTTTGTGGTTTCCTTTCCAGAAGAAAGATCAGCCTTTTCCTAGGCGCTGCCAGGAGACGCTGCAGAGAACAGAAAGGGAAATCCCTCCCAGGTGGAAATTTACAACCTGATGGCTGTTGCTTTATAGACATGGCAACTCCTCTGACGACAAGCCAAGACAACTTCTGCAAAGACTGAGTGGGGAGGGGAGGGACTGGGGAGATATCTCCGTAGATAAAGGGCTGCTGTGCAAGCATGAAGCCCCAAGTTCAGATCCTCAGAACATATATATATAAGCTGGGTAAAACAGTGCATGGCTATAGCCTCAGCCCTGGAGTAGGTGATAGACTGGGAAATCTTGGGGCTCGCCAGCCAGCCAACCTAGCATAGTTAGTGACGAGCAGGTTCAGTAAGAGACACTGCCCCCCAAAATAAGGTGGCACGGTTAAGTGCCTCAGAGGGCAAAGGCACTTGCTGCCAAGCCTGATAACCTGTCTTCAATTCCTGGGACTCTCATCGTGAGAGAACCAGCTCCTGAACGTTGTTCTCTGATCTTCTTGAAACTTAGAGAGAGAGAATATACAGCATGCCCCATTCCTGAGACCATGGCAACTACACAGAAACTGCTGAGTCAAAGGGATCAGTCTGAATCCTGAGAATTTAAAATTCTTTCTGGATTTATCAATTCTTTCTCTGCGACATGGTGCACTGCGTTCAGGACAGGAGTGCCTGCTAGTTCCGAAGGCGACTCATAGGAAATATTTCACAGGTATGGCTCCATTCGATCCTCAGGGATCCCAAGAACCAGGTACTTCAGCTCTCCCAATGAGAAAAACGGGGAAAGACCTAGATTCAGATGCACTGAATCCAAGTAGGTCTGCCAACTTCACTGGCTAGGCCAATAGTTAGAGCAATTGGTACCCCAGCTAGATTACACCGATCTGCATGTATTAGATCATAGACCATCCAGCTGCCTCTACTTCTCCTAGAAATCAGGCCAGGCCCACCCCCGCTGTAGCCTCTTTCCTTGGACAGAGTAGATAAGAAAGTGTGCTGTGATCTTATATCTCTTACGAAAGGATTGGGTCCTCACCCTCCCACTTGGACTGTGATCAAGCCTAGCCTCCCTGATCCCTAGACCAAGGACAACCTTGAATTAGAATTTTACTTTTATCTAGCCTTGTAACTCCTAGCATGTAGGCCAGGCCAGGCTAGGTCACATGGTTCAGAGTTTGACCCAGCTTTCCCAGAAAACCTGTAAGACTCAGAAACCCCATCTGTCCTCTAGAACTGAAGAAAAGGATCCTTCTCTTTTCAAGGCTCCATTATAGCCATCGCTGCCTATGACCATAATCTGACATCTCCCCTGATAGTCTAGGAACTGAAGAGTCTGTCTGTCTACCCTGCCTGGCATGCTATACATGGTGACTAACTCACCTCAGGTTCCCCTAGCTCAAGGCTTCGATCAAGGCTGCCTGTGACCATGAGTCTACAACTCTCCTCACAAAGCTCAGTGGGAGGGTAATTTCCTGCCAGCTCCATTCCAGGAGCCTGCATTAACTTCTAAGAGTATGGTTGTTGGAATGAACTCCCAGATCCACAGAATAAAGATGTTCCCATGCTGGCAAGGAATATAGGATAAAGCTGATTCCTTCTTCAAATTTTCTAAAACGTTTGTTCTTTCTCTTGTTCATTTCCTCAGCCTTCCTCTCCACCCTTTCCAGAAGTTTCCATATTCATGAAACTCCCACTCACCTCCATCTTCCTGTTTGTTCATCAGTCACTCTGTCTCTTACTTAACTGGGTAGATCCCATGGTTCCTTCACCTTAATCCTAAACCTCTTTGCACTTTAAACTTTCATCCATTGATTCTTTCCTTCAAAGGGATTTACTGAGCATCTACTAAGTGCCAGGCATGTCATGTACTAAGAATGCTATGCTGAATAGTCAGAGTCTGTACCACATAGAGCTCACAAGCCAATGGGGAAGGTAGCAATTCATCAAATATTTAAGTACAAATTGATATAAGGGGACTAGAGAGTTGGCTCAGCAGTTAAGGGCACTGGCTATTCTTGCAGAGGACCCAGGTTCAGTTCTCAGCACCCACATGGAAGCTAACAACTATCTACAACTCCAGTTCCAGGGGATCCAGCACTCTCTTCTGGCCTCTGCAGGCATTGCACACATGTGGTGCACTTACATATATGTAGGCAGAACACACATACACATGAAATAAAATAAAAATATATTTTAAAAAATTAATATAAGTATTATAATAAAAGTTTCAGAGGGTTTGGGGATGCAGCTCAGAGGTAGAGCACGTCCTTGAATGCCAGAGGCCCTGGGTTCCATCCCTAACAGGACAAAAAAAATAAATAAAAATAAAAATAAATAAATAAATAAATCAGGCTGGAGAGATGGCTCAGCAGTTAAAAGCACTTGCTGCTCTTGCAGAGGACCGAAGCTCAGTAGGTGGCTTACAATTGCCTGTAACTCTGATACTCTCTCTTGTTCTCCAAGGTCACCCACACATATGCACATATACCCACACAGACACACACTCATACACATAAATAAAATACATTTTTGAAAAATAATGTAAGTTGGGGCTGGAAAGATAACTCAGTAGTTAAGAAGGCTGGCTGCTCTTCCAGAGGACCTAGGCTCAATTCCCACCATCCACTAGGTGGCTAATAACCATCTGTAACTGCAGTTCCAGGGGATCTGTTGCCCTCATTTGACTTCTGCAGGCTTTACAGGACACAGGTGCACTTACAACCGGTTATGCAGGCAAAACACTCATACACACAAAATGAAAATAAAAAAATATTTTAGAAAAAGATTTCTGTTTATGTATGCCACATGTGTGCTGGTACCATAAGAGTCCAGAAGAGGGTGTCAGATCCTCTGGAACTGGAATTACAGGTGGTTGTGAATCACCCAGTGCAGGTGCTGGGACCTGATCTTGGGTCCTCTGCTAGAGCAGGAAGTGATCTCAACTCTGAGTCACCTCTCCAGCAAAACAAAACAAAACCTTGATTAGACCAACCCTTCCTCCTCTTCTTCCTCCCTCTCTCCTTACCTTCCCTTTCTCTCCCTCTGCAAAGCAGTCTTTCTGGTAAGAACATTTCACATTAGCCTCACTAGATGCCCAGATATCTGTGGAGTTTAGGGCTGATTTGCAACTGGGCTCACAGCTGCTTCTCTTTACAGTCTCATGACTTTCCCCAGCTTGTCACTATGGCAACAATAAGCAAATTCGAAAAGGAGTCCCTATAGACTTTCAATTTGAAACAAACATCTCCTTCGGTGAGAAGATACACCCACTGTGGGAGGAGCGTAGAAGGAGCTTCAGCCCCAACTACCACTCCACAGAGCATCCTGATTGCTTGCAAATACCCATTTATACCCTGCTGAAAGATGGGCACCATATTCTAAAGAATTGGTGATATGACCATCAGGTTTTATTTGCTTCTTTATTTAGATAGGGTCTTACTCTTCAGTCAAGTATGGTCTTGAACTCCTCCTGTCCCCCTACCTTTCCCAAGTGCTGCGATTATAGGTGTGTGCTGACACATCCAGCTTATTAATAATTTAATTTGTAATATTTTCTCCCATTCTGTGGATTTCCATGTTACATTCTTTCTTTTTTTTTTTGAGACAGGGTCTCCACATAGCCCCAGCTGGTTTGGAACTCACTATGTGGGAGTGGCCTTGATCTCACAGAGATTCTCTGGTCTCTGCCTCCCAAGTGCTGGGATTAAAGGCATGTGCCACCACTCCTGGCTCCTTGTTACACTCTTGACTGTTCTTTGATGGACATAGGTTTCTAATTCTGATGAGATTCAACCTATCCACTAATACTTTTGCTGGTGTGGTAGCACACATCTGTAATCTCAGTACTTGGGAGACTGAGGCAGGAGAATTACGAATTCTAGGCCAACCTAGGCTACATGGTGAGACCATTTCAAACAAAACAAAACAAAGTAAAAATGTATTCATCTACTTCTGTTGCTACTTGTGGTGATTAGCTTTAAATGGTCTGCTAGATACAATCTAGAATCGCCTGGGAAGAGAGTCTCAAGGAAGGGCTGTCTAGATTGACCTATGGGCAGGTTCCTGGTGGATTGTCTTGATCACAGTAATTGAAGACTCAGCCTAAAAGAGGATGGCGCCATTCCCTGGATTTTGGTCCAGTGCTGTATAAAGGAGAAGAAAGGGAGATGGGCACAGCAGGCAAGCCTTCCCTCTCTCTGCTCTCGACTGCGGACCTGACCTGCTGCTTCAAGTTCTCATTGCGGTGAGTTTCTCCTCAGTGATGAGCTATAACCTGGAATTCTGAGCCAAATAAGCCCTTTGTTCTATAAGTTGTTTTTGTCAGTTATTTTATCACAGTGACAGAAATGAAACTCATACATTTGTGCTCTGGGTATCATATTTAAGAAAGTGTTTTCCAATCCAAGATATAATAAAATTTTGCTTCTAGATTTTCTTCTATGTGTTTCATAGTTGTTGTTGTTTTTTAAATAAAGTTTTATTTTTCCAAATATACAGTCAGTTGAACCTATTCAAACATCTCCACCAGCAAATTGGGGCGTCTCCACCCTTTGTGTTTCTGGTGTAAATTACTCGGGCTCTGTACTTTGAAACCAGTATGGTAAGTCTTTTACTAAGGAGCTCCTGAAGGGCTGTCCTGGCCCAAGGAATCTTGAGTCTTCACTATCTCAGAGACCACAGCTGGGGTAAAAAGCATATAGTGAGGAATGTCCTTACAGAGTCTGTTATACGTAGCTTTGTCAAACAGGACTAGGTTGTGGAGTTTGTCCTGAACTTTGCCCTTGGACCACTTCTTTTTGGCTTTGCCCCCAGACTTGTTTCTGGGTCCTTATCTTTCTTGGCCAACTTTCCAGCATCCTTCTTCTTGCCATACTTGGGCAGCATGGCGAAGCTCCAAGAGCAGCAGCAACCACTACAGCCTTGCTAAGATGTCAGGCAGAAAGAAAGAAAGTTGTTTCATAGTTTTAATTTCTATGTAAGTTGCTGGTCTGTGTTGAGTTAATTTTCACTCATGGTTTGAGTTCAAGGTCTAATTCCATCATTGCAAGTGTGACTATCTAGTTGTTTCAGGGTTGTTTGGTGAAGAACCTGTTCTCTCCCCTAGTGGCTGCCTTGGCACTCTTGTTGAACAAACCAGGTAAAGGAGCTAGGGAGATGGATCAGTGGATAAAGTACTTGCTACACAAGTATGAGGACCAGGGTTCGAATCCCCAGCAGCCACATAGAAGCTGGGAGGACATGATAGCCTCCTTGCAATCTCAGTGCTCCGAAGAGGAGTCAGAGGAGCCCCAAGACAAGCAACTAGCTAGACTATCCAAATTGGTGAACCCTGGGTTCAATAACAGACCCTGCTTCTCTAAATAAAGTGGACAGCAGTTGGAGAAGATACCAGACAGCAACTTCTGGCTTCTACCCATTTCCACATGCAAATGAACACACATGCATGCACATCAGCACACATATAAGCAAGTACACAATTAAAACCAGGAATGGTGGTACAGGCGTGCAGTCTTAGCTGCTCAAGAATCTGAAACAGGAAGATTGTGATTTAAAGACAGAACTTAGTAATGCCTTGTCTCAAAACAAAACATTTTTTTAGGGGCTGGGGCTATTCTCAGTGGCAGATAACTTGCTTAGCATGCATGTGGCTCTAGCTTCAACCTTAATATCAAAAAGAAAAAGATAAACCATCTATCTTTGGATCCTTATCCATGGATAGGTGGGCTACTCCCACTTTCCCACTGATTTGTATGTCTGCCCTCAAATACACAACATAACACATAGTTTGGTGAGTAGAATTTTGTGCTAAGATGTAGGGCACAGCATAGGATGGGCCTTAGCCAGGTCACCTGCTATGAGGAATAGAGGAATGGCTCCCATGGGCGTGGTGCTCTGCTCTGGCTAGTCGTGAGACCAGCTTCTTCGGCATCTGGAAAGAACCTTCACTGAGATGATCTACCTGGGGACAGATTTCTATTGGCTGCAGTCGGGACCCCACCCCATAAGGCGATTGACTAACCAGACCTATAAGACCCCTTGTACTTCTGTTAATAAATGAGCTTGCCCTGCTCATGCTTCTCACTCAGCTCCTGGAGTCCATTTGTTGATTCCACTCCTACTCACCCCCCTGAAGGCGGAGACCTTTCGTCCCCTCGGGCTGGCCCCGAGCACAGGGAGCCCCCAACACTAAGATTTTTATTTTCCTTTTCTTTTTTGATCTTTTTGAGACAGGATCTTGAGGGATTAAGGTCATTTGGCCAAGTCACAAGAACTCAGGGCTCAGTGAGCTTGTTTACATTATGAACCGTAGCTTTTTAGTGAAAGGTTAAGTAAAAAGTAATTAGTCTAGATTCTGTCCATATTGTAAAGGTCATCCCTGCAATTTGCCAGCTTTAATTTGTCTTTAACTGTTTCCCAGAAATGTTTTAGAGTTTTTGACACAAGAGTCACACTAGGTTCTTGCACCACTGAGTAGGATATGGGTTTTGCAAATGTGACCTTTATCTCCACAAAGACATCATCTCTCCTGGGCTTGGTTGCTTAGCATCTTCCTCATGAAGATGCCGGACTTTGTCAAGTGCCTTTTGAAGCATGAGCCCTTTACTTGGTTCACGTAGTATGTGGCATTGTGTGACGGTTCATTTCAGGTGCCCTGTTGAGCAGGTTGAGGAGTAACCTAGGGTGGCTGTTTGTGTGGAATTTTCCAGACGAGGTGGGCTGGTGAAGGACGAGGGATATAGTTCATGGGTAGGGCACGTTTCTGGAGTCCAAGTCCCTGGGCTCAGTCCCTGGCACCAAGTGACTGGTGAGTTGGTAGAGAGAAGAGGGCCCACCTTCTACACGTGGGTAGCATCACCCAAATGCTGATCCCGTCTCCCCATAGAAAGCATGCTCTCTCGTGCGCATACTTGCATCTGGGCAGGGTTCCCCTTCTCTTTGCCATGGATGTTAGACTCTCAGGTGCATTGGCATTTGGACTCTGGGAATCCTAGCAGCTTATAACAGCATCCCTCTAACTCACAGACAGCCTATCTATATAAGGGTCTGATCCTGTGAGCCAATTCCCCTAACAAATGCCACTGGCTCTGTCTCCCTGGAGACAGAATAGTTTATTTTCTTCTATTGAATCACCTTTGTATTCCTGGAAAAAAAAAAAACTCACTGAATTTACCAATACTTTGTCAAATAATTTTGCATCTGTATTTTAAAGGATATGCATCTGTAATTGTCTTTATGATCTCTGACTTTGGGGTCAAGGTAAGGCTGACCTCTTAAAATAGGTTAGAAAAGATCTCGCCCTCTTCTACGTTTTTGGGAAGAGTTTAATAAGTATTGGGGTTTTTATTTTATGTATATAAGTGCTTTGTAGGCATGTATGTAAATGCAACATGTATGTGCAGGTGGACATCAGAAGAGGGCATTGGATTCTGTGGAACTGAAATTATGGGCAGTTGTTAGCCATCATGTGGGTGCTGGTAACCCAACTTGGATCCCCTGGAAGAACAGCCAGTGCTCTTAACGCTGAGCCATCTCTCCAGCCCACTGGGGCTTGTTATTTAAATACTTGTTAGAATTCACTAAACACGCTATATGATCCTGAGTTTTGCTTTATTGGAGTTCAGTGTCATTATTAATTATTATTATTCTTTTACTGTGACTGATTCAGGCTCTGTACCAGTTCAGGGGCAGCCTAGGCCTCATCGTGAGACCATGTCTTGATACTGTCTATTTCTGATACTGGTCTAACTACCCCAGTTCTCTTTTATTATTTGCATCGAATATGATTTTTTCCCATCCTTTTACTTTCAACTCAGTTTAAAGAAAGCACACATGTAACACTAGCTCTCTATCTGTCTCTCTCTTTACATGTGTATGCATGTATACTTGATTTATTTGAGGGGAACATGCCAAATAGAAGTCAGAGGATAACTTGCAGGAATCATTTTGTTCTTCTGCCGCGTGAGAACTGGGGATTGAACACAGGTCATGAGGTTTGGTGGCAAGTACCTTTACTTTACCAGCCGAGTCATCTTGCTGCCCCACTAGCTCTCTTTGTCAGTGAATTCTGCATGTACAGAGTCAATCTCCTGCCTACTAAAAACATTTGGGACATTTGGGAAAACTTGAATCTGCCACCTGCCAAATTACTATGCTGGAGGCATACAGATAAAGCAAGGTGTAAGCACAGTTTGAGGTCCCTTTGGGTTACATATAAAGTTCTGGGTCAGCCTGGGCTACACAGTGAGACACTATATTTGTTCCCCAGGATCCGCATGGTAGAAGGAGAGAGCCAACTCTCACAAATTGTTCTCTGACCCCCACAGGTGTCAATGTGTCCCCCCACACAAAGAATAAAAGATAAAAATAGCTGGGCGTCGTGATGCATGCTTTTGGTCTCAGCACTCAGGAGGCAGAGGCAGGTGGATCTCTGTGAGATGGAGGCTAGCCTGGTCTACATAGTGAGTTCCAGGTCAACTGGGGCTACAGGGAGACTCCAAAATACAAAACAAAACAAAACAAAAAACCCACAAGAACAAAAAAGAAACAAAAAAAGACAATACTCACTGGGCCGCCACCACCACCACCACTTACGGGGGGTGAGTAGGGTCGGGGCTGAAACACTCTCCTGAGTCTCGGCACGAACGCCTCTTCATCCGACCTTACTGTCCAAGAAGGCTGGGGGAGGGAGCACCTAGCTCAGAGCTGTGTAGCCGAGTGGGGCATGGGGACTCAAGCCTATGATCCCAGCACTATGATCCCAGGGGCAGGAAGAGTTTGAGGCCAGCCTGGGCTGTTTAATGAGACCCTGTGAAGATGAAAGAGGGAAGAAGAGGAGACCGGGAAAGAGAGGAAAGAGGAGGAGTGTGAGAAAGAGGTGGAGGGGTGTGGGGGGGACCATTGTTTTGTTTTGTTTTATTGTAGCCATAGCACCTTGTCTCCAGTTATGCCTTTTTGTTTTTCTTTCTTTGTTTTTTTGGGGGAAGGGATGTTTGAGGCAATGTCTCCCTGTAGCCCCAGCTGGCCTGGAACTTACTATGTAGACCAAGCTGGCCTCAGTCTCATAGAGAGCCACGAGTCTCTGTCTCTCAAGTGCTGGGGTTAAAGGCTTGTGCTACCTTGCCTGGTCCTTTTCTTTCTTTCTTTTTTAGTAATACTTTTATTGATTCTTTGAGAATTTCTTGCAATGCAATTTGATCATATTCACTCCCACTCCTCCTCCTAAGTCCTCCCAGACCCACTCCATCCCATCTACGTATTTATAGTACTTTTCCCTAGTCCTTAAAGGCTTGTGCTACCTTGCCTGGTCCTTTTCTTTCTTTCTTTTTTAGTAATACTTTTATTGATTCTTTGAGAATTTCTTGCAATGCAATTTGATCATATTCACTCCCACTCCTCCTCCTAAGTCCTCCCAGACCCACTCCATCCCATCTACGTATTTATAGTACTTTTCCCTAGTCCTTCATCCATTTCCTTGTCTCCCCAGCCAGCCTCCAGCCTTACACTTTGTGCTCTGTCCTCTCTCACCTGATCACACCGGCCTTTGGTCGGGTCTCCCAGTCCCCCACCACAATCAGCCCTCATAGCAATTAGAGTCCTACTAAAGCAGGAAATCAAACCTCTGTGACTTCCCATGAACCTTAGGAGAAAAATCCTGCTGGAAATGATTCAGCAATTCCACTTACAGGAGCACACCCAGAAGTAAAAGCAGGGGCATGATGTGGACTCATGCTACACCAGTGCTCGTCACAGGAGCCAAAGAGGAAGCTGGCCAATGGCCACAGGTGGTGACTGGCTGGCGAAATGCGGCTTCTGTGTGGGATGGAACCCTGCACAGAGGAAGGACATGCTGATCACACCACGGAACGAATGACCCTTTAGGATGTCACGCACTCTTAACATCAGCCAGTCATGGGGCTGGAGGGATGGCTCAGCAGTTGGGAGCACTGACTGCTCTTGCAGAGGACCAGGGTTTGATCCTAGAACCCACATGGTGGCTAACAACCCTCTGTAATTCTAGCTTTAGAGGCTCTTGACGCTGTCTTCTGACCTCTGCAGGCATTGCACTACATGGTGTACCCACCTACATGCAAGCAATACACACTATGCTCATAAAAAATAAATAAATAAATAAATAAAAATATTTTTTAAAAAAGTCAGTCATATCTGCAGGAAAATGGATGGAACCAGAGATCTTTGAGCAAAGTAAGCCAGACCTCAGAAAGCTGAGTCACAGGTTTTCGCTCTGTGAAGTCTAGACTTTCAAAAAGTATATGACATGAAAGTGGGGAGGAGACTGTGGGAAGGAGAGGGACCAGCTGAAGGGAGACAAGAAAGAGTTATATGGGCCTTGAGAGGTTGCTCAGTGGTTAGACACTTGTTCCTTTTTGTAGAGAACCTAGCACCCAACACCCATGACCAGCTGCTCACAACTGACTGTAGCTCTAGCTCCAGGGGATCCAACACCCTCTCCTGGACTCTGCAAATGCAGACATCATACACACATACACATAATTAAAAATACAATAACCTCAAAAAAATGAAAGGTTAATGCAGAGTGCATGTGTGAATATGATCAATTATCATCAGACTACATTATATACATGTTTGGAAAAGTCATAATGAGCCAGGTGTGGTGATGCACACCTGTGATCCTAGCACTTGAGGGAGCAGAGGCAGAAGGATCACCACAATTTCAGGCTATCCTGGTCTATATAGCCAGCCTGGGCTAGAGAGTGAGACTGTCTCAAAACAAAGAAACAAACAAATAAATAAAACGGCATAATAAAACCCATTATTTTGGCCTGGGCTCTGTAGTAAGTGTTTCCCCAGCATGCAGGAGGCCCTAGGTTCCATCCCTAGTATTGCAAAAATAAATAATTAAAATAATTAATTAATCAATTAATTAGTCTGTTGAGATGGTTCAGCCAGTAAACGTGCTTGCCACACAAGACTGGTGACCTGAATTTGATTCCTAGCACTCACATAAAAAGTCACTAATACACTCATAGAATTGGGGAGGGCTCAGAAGTAGGAGATAGGCTTGAGGCCCCTCCTCTTCCTAGGATATATAAGCAGTTAACAATTGTGGAGTGGGGAGGGTCTCATGAAGCTCTACCCCTCCCCAGAAGATGTAGGAGGTTAATGGTTGGGGCAGAGGGTTCCTCTTTTGAGGAATAACTGCCCAAGTAACCCTTCACCCGTGTTCCCGTAACTGACTCCAAGAAACTCACTGATTCAGAAGCTGGACTTAGCTGGAATCGTTTTCTTGATGTCCTGTCTAGGGTGAGTAGATGTTTCTTCACATCTCCCAGGAAAAGTCGCACAACATGATGGCAAGGTGAATTTACTTAAGAAAAGACTAAAAGGATACGTTTTACATTTTGTGTATTTTACGATTAAAGTCATACAACAGAGAGACAGGATAGACACACAGGGAGAAACCCAGTGAAGATCGCGCTTCTCTGAGATAGCTCCGTACTGAAACAGCCACTGGATCATGCTTAAGGCCAAACTTTCACAGCCTTTGAGTTTAACCTTCCCAGCGCTTCTTCCTCATCTGTAAAATTTGTGCATTTGTGAGAAAATCAGATTCTGATCCATGTTTACGGCCACAATGACATCTTAACTTCTGTGACCTCTGTGTAGGGGGAATTCTTTTGGTTCTTTTGATCTGCATTTTAATCTTATCAGTCCTCTTTTAGTATCTGGGAACCTGAACACCTGCACGCCATAAACTACCTTATCATCTCCTTTATTGAAGAGAAGTTTAGATAAAAGTAGACACTCTAAGACACTTTCATTTAATCTTTTAAACTTGGTTCTATCTTCTGAACCAAGCAATTTCAAAAGCCATCCAAATCTCTGAGATACTGCTAAGACACTTAAATGTGACTCTCTTAAGGAAGTCAAACTTGTTCGAGTGCCTGTGTGTAGGAGACCGGAGCAGGAGTGTCTTCCTGTATCACTCTCCCTTATTGCATGGAGACCGGGTCTCTCACTGAACTGGAAGGTGACCGTTGAGGTTAGCCTGGCTGGTCAGAGAGCTCCAGAGATTTGCTGGTCCCCATGTTTTACTACTGGGGTTAAAGGCAATGAGAGGTTACTTGGGCAGCTTACCTATAAAGACCCCCCCCACTAACCTCCTGTGTCTTCTGGGGAGAGGTAGAGCCTCATGAAACCCTCCCCCTTCCACAATTGCTTTTTACTTCAGTGGTAGATCTCATGCTCGCAGAGCAAGCACTTTTAGCTACTGAGGCATCTCTCTAGCATCCTCCCTCATGTTAAGAGTTGAACCGAGAGCCTCACACATCCTAGGCAATCATTCTACCATTGCACGACATCCCTGGCCCTTTTGGCTTTTGTTTTTGTTTTTGAGGCAGATTCTCACTATTGTAGCCCAGGCTGGCCTGGAATTCATCATCTACCTGCCTTTATCTCCTGAGCGCTGGGATTCCAGTCATACACCACCATGTCATCTTAATAAACCTATGTATGTTGGTGAATGTGAAATATCGCAGGCTATTTTTGAACACGTGGCTCCCAGCTGGTTGCAGGCGCTCCTTTGGGGAAACTACAGAGTCTTTAGGAGCTGGGGTTTTCACTAGAGAAAGTGGATCACTGGGGGGTGAGGGTGGTCTTTGAGGTCTACAGCCTTGTGTCACCTCCTGTCTGCTTCCTTAACACCAGCCTGATGTAACTATGCACTTCTGTGGCCCTGGGGCCACCTGCCACAATGCTGGCCCCAATATAATGGCCTCAAACCACAAGCCAAAACCAGTGTTCCTTCAAGTTGCTTTGTCAGGTATCTGATCACAATAACAAGAAAAGTAACTGATGTGGATCCAAATTTGACTTAATACTGACTCTTCCTGAAGTTCTTTTCCTGAAGGGCAAGCAAGACCTCCTCTGGGGGTGGGGGAAACTCCTCAGCTACATAGCTGATGGTATTGGATCTCTTCTCCTCTTGCCACTACTAACAGTGGGGCACAGGAGCAGGTCAGTGGCAGAAAACCAGCCTAGCATATATAGGACCCAGGGTTTGACACCTGGCATTGCAAGAATAACAACAACAGTAATAACAATAATGGCCAAGCCTGGGAGATGGTTCAGTAAAGTGTTTGCTATGCAAACATGAGGACCCAAGTTCAGATCCCCTGTACTCATATAAAAAGCTGGATGTGGTAGCACATACCTATAATCCCAGACAGGAAGATCCCTGGGACTTGACTGTCAGCTGTCTAGTCAAATCAGTGAGTTCCAGGTTCAGTGAAAACTCAAAAAACATGGTGGAGAGCAATTAAGGAAGACAAACGACATCAGTCTCTGGCCTCCACATGCACACATATACTCAAGTGTGCAGACCCCCACAGATGCACACGAGCAGGAACATAAACATAACACATACACATATTACACACACACACACACACGTGCACGTACACACACACACACACACACACACACACACACAAAATAACAAGACAGCAGCAAGAAAAGAGTAAAGATCAAACAGAATTTTTGAAAAATCCCAAGCCTGGATGGTGGCTTGGGATTTCTATGTCTATAATCTCAGGACTGAGGCTCAGGCAAGAGGAGCTTCAGTTCAAGGACAGCCCGGGATGTGCATCAAGATCCCATCTCAATGCAGAACAAAACAAAACCAGAACCGCTGATGGCTGATTAGGGTTAGAACTGAGGTGGAAACTCAAGATAGACCGCCAAGTTGTGGTGCTTTATCATTCTGTTAGGTCACAGTTTCCTTAAGGAAAAAGGAACGGACAGAGACATATTCATCTGGCACCTGGAGTTTGGAGAGGAAGTAGAAAGAAAAGACTTAAGATCAGTAAAATAAGTAGCTTGGGAGGCTGTAGTTGGAGCTCTGTGGTAGCATGCTTGTCTAGCATTCACCACCAGGCCTTGGGCTCAGGTTCCGTTACAGCGCCCCTCCCCCAACAAAAAAAGGAATTCTCAGCCCACGACATGTCAGAATCCTTAGTGGAAATATGAACAATATGGATTCTTGAAAATCTGAGTCACCAGCAGAGTCTCCCTGCAGTCCCAGATAACCCGGAACTCCCTATGCAGACCAGACTGGCCTCAAACTCACAGAGATCCACCTGTCTCCCGGGTGCTGGGATTAAAGGTGTGTGCGTCCACACCTGGCTTATTCGAATCATATTATTTTTATTTTTATATGTATGAGTGTATTGCCTCCATGTATGTAAGTGTTCCTGTGTCCTACAATGCCTGCAGAGGTCAGAAGAGGACGTTGGATCCCCTGGAACTGGAGTAACAGATAGTTGTTAGCCACCATGTGGATGCTTTGAACCGAATCCAAGTCCTCTGTAAGAGCAGCCAGTATGCTGAGCCATATCTCCAGTCCCTTGAATCATATTTTTACCAAAGACCTTTTGTGATTTTAATTTGTATGCCTATATGAACATGTGTGTATGCATATATGAACATATGTGTGTGCAGGTGTATACCTGTGCAAGCATGTCAATACTGGATGTCTTTCTGTATTGTTCTCCATCTTATCTTTTTCTGTTTTTTAAAAAAATATTTTATTATTTTATGTGTATTGAGTGTACTGCCTGCATGTGTGGAGATGTACCTGTGTCATGCAATGTCCAAGCAGGTCAAAAGAGGGTGTCAGATCCCCTGGAACTGGAGTTAGGACAATTGTTAGCTGAGAATAGGACCCAGGCCCTGTTCAAGAGCAGCTAGTGCTCTTAACTGCTGAGTCATCTCTCCAGCCTCTATTATTTATTTATTTATTTAGGTCTTTTTGAGACAGGGTCTCCCTGTAGCCCCAGCTGACCTGGAATTTACTGTGTAGACCGGGCTGGCCTTGAACTCACAGATATCTGCCTGCCTCTGCCTCCCGAGTGCCGGGATTAAAGGCGTGTAGCACCACCTCACCTGGCTCATCTTACCTTTTCAAAGATTTGTTTTATTTTCTATTTATGCACATGTGTGTATATACATGTGTGTGCAAATGTGTGTGTATGTACCTGTGTGTGCAAGTGCCCTTGGAGGCTAGAAGCACTGTCAGATACCCCTAGAGCTGGAGTTACAGGTGGTTGTGAGCTGACCTGTGTGGATGTTGGGACCCAGACTCTGGTCCTCTATAAAAGCAGCAAGAGTTCTTAACTGCTGAGCCATCTTTCTAGCCCCTAACTTATTTTTTGAGACAGGGTCTGTTGCTGACCCCGGAACTCACAGAGTCTGCTAAACTGGCTGGGCCGCAAGCCATAGGGATCCTCCAGGCCCCACCCAAGTGCTGGGATTACAGGAGTGCGTCATGGGTGCTGGGGATTCAAATTTAGGTCCTCGTGCTTGCACAGCAAGCACTGTGCCCATTGAGACACCTACTCATCCCCTAATGTTCACTTTCTGGGCAGCATGGCCTTGTGGTAAATAGTCTGGATTCTGCTCAGATGGTCTAGGCTTCATTCTCAACTGTTCTGTACCAGCCACAGCCTAGGCAAGTTAGTCAGTCTTTCTCTGCTTCAGTCTTTCTGTGTACAAAGTGGAAACGATAATGATATTTATTGCACTGGGTTGTCATAAGGATTAAATGTATATTCATGGAAGATGTTACCTTTGTGTGTGACACGGTCAGTACTGGTTAAGCACTAGCTACTGTGACTGCCGAGTTAATGCCCACTGAATTCAGGAAAACTGGTCATTCCAAAACTGCCACTACCCTCTGATTTGAGAGACAAGAACATTCTCATCATGTGAACTTACCAATAGACTACTTTATTTTAATTTTAAATTTTATTTATTTATTAATTTTGTTTTTTTTGAGATGGTCTCTCTCTATAGCCCTAGCAGGCCTGGAACTCCCTGTGTAGACCAGACTGACCTCGATCTCACAGAGATCTGCCTGTCCTGCCTCCGGACTGCTGGCATTAAAGATGTGGACCACCACTCCCAGCTTCCAGTGAGTATTGTCAATGGCCTTTTACAAACTCCTCAACCATACTTGGGAAAGTTATGAACCCCAGTTTGCCTCTGTGTCGTCACCTGAGGAGTCAAGGTACCAATGCGCTTGGTCTAGGATTGTTGTGAGGACTACATGCAATGCTGCTGGGCACAGCCTAGCATCCAGGGAATGCTATCTGCACTATTGTTGATTCTATACTGCAGCACAATGCTTCAGGCACAAAGAAAGGCCTTAAAACAAGCTTGAATAGACTCCAGGCTCATAGCCTGTTCTTTGCTGTGTCCTGCCTCTTAGACAGCCCCATCCTCCATTTCTCTGTATCAGGGTCTGGGTAGTCTCTCTTCTGGTTCCATTACCAGTGTTTCTGGTGACATGAAGTCCTTTGTTGGCCTCCTAGTTGGAACTTTATTGATTTCTGTTAGAGTGTTGATCTCTGACTTAAATAATTTTTTTCTTTTTAATTTTTATTTTATGTGTATGAATGTATTGCCGGCATGTAAGTACACATATGTCGTTCACTGCCTGCAGAGGTCAGAAGAGGACATTGAGAATTCCCCTGGAACTGGAGTTACAGATGGTTGTTAGCCACCATGTGGTGCTAGGATCGAACCCAGGTCCTCTGCAAGAGCAGCCAGTGCTCTTAACCACTGAGCCGTCTCTCCAGCCCCTGTTTTTTTGAGACAGGGTCTTGCTGTTTAGCCCTTGCTGGCCTGAAACACTGTGTAGACCAACCTGGCTTTGAACTCACAGAGATAGGAAACACCCTGCTTCCCCAGAGCTGGGATTAAAGGCATGCACCACCATGCCCAGTCTGGCTTAACTTAAAAAAAAAATTTTTTTTTTATTATAGCGTATGTGTGTGAGTGTGGGCTTGTTTATGCCATAGCACGTATGTAAATGGCAGAGGACAGCTTTTGGGAGTCAGTTTTTTCCCTTCTCTTGTATGTTCCAGGGATCAAACTCAGGTCATCAGGCTTGCATGGCAAGTGCTTTTACCCACTGAGCCATCTTGCTCCCCCCTCCTCCCTTTTCAATAATGGGGATAGAACTCAGGGACTCAACCGTCCTAGGCAAGTACTCTGCCACTGAGCACATCCCAGCCCTTTTTTCACTTTTTATTTTGAGACAAGGTCTCTCATTATGTAGCCCAGGTTGACCTTGAACTTGTGATCTACCTGCCTCAGCCTCCCAAGGAGCTTGGATGACAGGCCTGTACCACCAGGTGTGGTTGCTGTCTGGCTTTGTGTTAAAGCACTTCTGATGTAAGGAACATCTAAGCTTGTCAGACCCCAGTAGATACCAGCTGTCCTGAACAAGAGGTCAGGCATTTTTAGAAGGAACTAGACTAGCCTGATCTGAGTCAGGCTCTGGATTGCCTTGTGCTCGTGACTCAGCAATAAATGCCCTGCAAGGAACAGAGTGGAGAGAACAGCAGCTCACTAACCTCCCAGCCAGGCAGGGCTCTTACCATAGCACTACCCAGATTCCAAGGCATGCCAGGCTTTATCAAAGATAAAGAGTGCTGAAGAGCCAGCCCCCACCCACAACCTGTGGGAACACAGTTGGCAGGCCGGGACAACAGTGGGCTTGCAGCCTCACAGGGCAGGCGGCAGGAGGCTTCCCGCAGGGTGAGATGTTTAGATTCCTGTCCAAGAGGCGAGGCAGATGAAGCCGTTTCCAACAAGCTTGACCTCAACACGCTTTTAGGCATTGTCCTTGCTTTTGCTTGTGTGAGCTCTTGTTCATTTCAGAACTGAACCAGTGGGGTCACTGTACTCTCAACTTCTGAAACTATGAGCTAAATAAATAAGCCTCATTTCCCTTTCTTTCTTTCTTTCTTTCTTTCTTTCTTTCTTTCTTTCTTTCTTTCTTTCTTTCTTTCTTCTTTCTTTCTTTCTTTCTTTCTTTCTCTTTCTCTCTCTCTCTCTCTCTCTCTCTCTCTCTTTCTTTCTTTCTTTCTTTCATACATCTTCATGTGTGTATGCTCATGTGTGTCCCCGCATGTGGAGGACAGAAATCATGAATTGTCTTCCTCAATTGCTTCTCCACCTTTCTTTTTTTTCTCTTGGTCTTTTTGATACAGGGTCTCCCTGTAGCCCCAGACCACCTAGAACTTGCTATGTAGACTGGGTTGACTTTGATCTTACAGAGACTTGCTTGCCTCTGCCTCTGGAATGCTGTGATTAACGGTGTGTGCCGCTATGCCCACCCCTCCATTCCCTCCTCCCCCCTTTTTTTACAGGGTCTTACTATGTAACCCCGGCTGACCTGGAACTTGCTATGCGCAGACTGATCTCAGTCTCAAAGAAATCCGCCTGTCTCTGTCTCCTGAATGCTGGGATGAAAGGTGTGCACTGCTGTGCCAGCCTTGGTGCGTGAGTACACGTGTGCAGGACAGTGCTGTCCTCTGACAGACTGACATTATCTTCCTGAGCTCAGCTGTGCCCACTTGCCAAAGATTCTCACATCTGGACCTGTCGACTATTCACATCCCCATCTAGAAAGAGGGGCAGGAGGAGTGAAGAGACCCTCACCAATCCATTCAGACCTCCTAAGCTGAGATGGGCAATTTGGCTCTACTTGTTTGCTGGGGGAGGGACCGCAGTATACAGGCTGGGGAAGAAGATGAGGGGCTCCATCATGTGGCTATGGGAAGTCAATCGTCTATGCTTGGGTGAAAACTTTCTGGTGCAGCCTTAGGTGGGGAGCACCCACACTCTTGCCCCTCATCCATTGCTCTGTAAGCAAGCCCAATAAACTCACTGGTCCTCTCAAAAGCCCTTTGGGGGTAATCATACCTTGGTTTGCTGTGGGGACCAAAGGAGGGGGGCAGATGAATGTTGTTTATAGATTCCCCCTGAAAAAAGAATGTTAGTAACAGTATATACATTTTTTCAACTTATGATCATGGTCAAATATAGCTTGCTTTCAGACAATGTACACACACTTTAGTAGAAGTTCCCATGGTTTTAATTGGCATTTCAGACTACAAATGAAACAGAATGCTGTTTTTTATTGTTTCTTGGTCATATAGATTTTTCTCCCTTTTGTTTTTGGTTTTGTTGTTGTTTTTGAGATACCACCTAGTCTGGAACATGCTATGTAGGTCAGGTTGGCCTTGAACTCACAGAGATCCACCTGCCTCTGCCTCCCAAGTGTGTGGATTAAAAGGCCACCACATCCAGTATTTTCTCCCTTTGGAAAGGGAATATTAAGTAGACTTGGGAGGTAGCTCAGTGTTACAACATTGTAATGTGTAAACTAGTGCATGTGAGGCCTTGAGTTTGACCCCTAGCACCAAAGGAAGGAAGGAAGGAAGGAAGGAAGGAAGGAAGGAAGGAAGGAAGGAAGGATCAAAGAAGAAAGGAAGGAAGGAAGGAAGGATCAAAGAAGAAAGAGAAAGGAAGGGCATACTAAAAACCTTTTTTTCTGTGCTGGGGATTGAACCTTAGGCCTTGTGCATTCTAGACAAGTGCTAAATCACTGAGCTACAGCCCCAGCCCAGCCTTCTTGCCATGTTTACATAATCTGTCTGACTTTATTTCATTGATTTCAAGGGTTTCTTTATTTGGTCTAGGGACACATCCTGTGTTAAACACACATTGCACATATCTTTGACTTTCTTTTGATGACTTTCTAAATTTGGCTTAGTTGAACTTATTAGTCTACTTCCATTTTGCTTCAGTCTTTGTGTTTTATGTAGGTCTTAATGTTACAGCAACAGTAAAGACCCTTTGAGGGGAAACTATTTCCTTCTAGTTAAAAGAATGAAATCTCTGGCCTGGTGCAGACCTACCCTTCAGTGTGCTATACCACCTTAAGTGTGGGACCACCTTAAGCTATGTTAAAGAGATAGGAGGAATACTTATTCCTTAAGGAAAGAATGTGTTTTTCCTTCCCAGCATTTCCATTCCCTAGCACAGCCCCTGGGCCCTCCATGTTTCTTCTGGTCCTGCCACCTCTCTGACTCTCAGAGGCATAATTTATTCCTGTTCCTTTCTTTTCTCCTCTGTCTTTTTTTGGAGGGGTGCTAACCAGAGCCTGAGTATGATTTCCCTGATGCTTTGGGCTTCCTTGCTCTCTAAAGCCCACCACGAGGCTGACCCCCATGCTAGCTTATCTCACACTGCATAATTTTTTTTTCTTCTCTTCTCTGTTCTCCTTCCCTGGGTAGCTGCCGAGATTTATATCTTGTCTGCTCTGAGGTTTTTCTTTTAAACTCGAATAAAATTGTCTTTGTGCTTCTAGTTGAGTCTATTCTTAAATTCTTTTATTAGTAAGGCTAAGAACCCCAAGAGGTACCCCTGATTTTGCTGGTATCATATGGTGATTCTGGTGAGAGACTCCCCCAAATTTCCATCAACATTAATAACTACAAATTCTTATGAGAGGTTTCACTATTCAATAAACAATCTTTCCTCTCATTATTTTTTTTTCTTCTCCTAAGAATGTCTTGGATACTTTTGCTTGGTTTTGTTGCCATACCAATTTTGGAATAAGATTCTTAAGTTATTTATTTATTTTTCTTTGAGACAGGGTCTCCCTATAGTCCCAGCTGACCTGGAATTCACTACGTAGACCAGGCTAGCCTGAAACCCACAAAGATCTGCTGCTTCTGCTGCCCCAGTGCTGGGATCAAAGGTGTGCACTATCATTCCTGACTGATTCTTAAGTTCTCAAAACAAAACAAAAAACAAAGATTTTGTTCCTCCCTCCCTCCCTCCCTCCCTTCTTTCTTTCCTTCCTTCCTTCCTTTTCTTTCTTTTTGGAGGGGATAGTTGAGATAGGATCTTACTATGTTGCCCTGGCTAGCCTGGAATTTGCTATGTAAACCAGACTGGCCTCAATCACAGAGATCCACCTGCCCCTGCCTCCTGAGTAGTGGAATTAAAGCCCACCATGCCCTGCTGTTTTGTTTATTTCAAATCAGGATCTCCTGTAACCCAGGCTCTCTAGCTTGCTATGTAGCCAATCATGATCTTGAACTTCCAATCTTCCTTCTTCTACCTGCTAAGTGCTGGGATCACAGGTGTGAGCCACCATGCTCAGTTTATGCAGTGCTGGGGATTGAACCCAGGGCATTATGCATGCTAAGGAAATGTTCTACCTACTAAGCCACATCTCCAGTTCCTATTTATAAGCTGATACAAACAGAATTAAACTTTCAGATTGTGGCTCTTCTACTGGATGAGCACAGCATGACTCTCCATTTATTCAGTTCTCCTTTAATGTCACTCAGTAAACTGTGTATTTTCCTAAGAGGTTTTGTTTACATTTATGAGATGCTAGCTGGATCAGTAACTTTTCCTGTTGCTGTGATAAAATACCATGACAATAGTGATTTAAGGAAGGAAGGGTTTATTTCAGCCCATGGTTTGAGGGGACAGTCCATCATGGCAGGGAAGTCATGGCGGCAAGAGCTTGAGGCAGCTGGTCACATTGCATCTGCACTCAGGAAGCAGAGAGTAATGAATGCTGGGGCTCAGCCATCGTTCTTCCTTTAATGCAGTCTGGGACAAAAGCCTATAGGTGCGGCCCATATTTAGAGTAGATCCTCCTGCTTCAGTTAACCTCATCTAGACAATACCTCACAGGTGTCCCCAGAGGCTTGCCTTAGGGTGATTCCAGACCATGCCAAGTTGACAATATTAACTATACCACATTAGGCCTTTTTATTAGGAAGTCTTTGAGTCTAGGAAGAAGGCTTGCTCTTTATCCTTTTTAGCTGTTTGGATTAAGAGTTTGAATCAGCACTGTACTGTCATTGCTACAACACCTGAAACTCTAGAAAGATTCCAATAGGCAGTCACTCTCCTTGCGGAGCCCATCCATAGATTCCTGGACTGTCCCATAAGTAACAGATATTATTAACTTCTTAGGCATCCTTCCAGAATTTTCCATGTGAATCCCTCTAAAGGTATACTTCCTATCTTTTGAAATGTCCTTTATGTGTATGCCCATATGGTAGGAAGCACGTGCCTGTGCAAATGCACATGCAGATATGCAAAGAGTGTGTCTGCATTTATGTGGAGATCAGGTGTCACTCCACAGGAACCATTCACTTTGTTTTTGAGAAAGGATCTCTCACTGGCCTGGGGCTTGCTGGTTAGACTAGACTGGGCTGACCCAAAAGCCCCAGGGATCCATCCAGTGCTGGAATTATAATCCCACACTGTCATATCCAGCTTTAATTTTAAAATTTCCAATTACATTTATTTATGCATTTGTGTACGTGTCCGCTCGGAGGGTGATGGGCATGTGCTATGGCTTGAGTATGGAGGATGGAGGACAGCTTCCAGAGTTGTTTTTTTCCTTCCACTATTTGGGTCCTGGAAACTGAACTCGGGTCTTCAGGCTTGATGGCAGGCAGGCAGGTACTTTACCCACTGAGTCATCTTACCAGCCGTCATACCCAGATTTTTTATGTGGGTTCTGGGGATCAAACTCTGGTACTCTTGCTTACAAGCACTTCACCAACAGAGCCATCTGCCCAGCCTTACCTGTCCTGACAGAATGTCTTGGAAGTCTCTTGCAGGAACATGATCACCACCTGGATTCTGTGTGCTTCTTTGTGGGCTACTCTGCTTTCTGCAAGTCTTTTTTAATTTTAATCATCACCTAGGTTACAAACACCACCTAGGTTACAAACACCACCTAGGTTACAAACAACCAGTCCTGATGTGCTAACCCTCCACATTTTGGCACAGACCTTTGACTTCACCCCACGGTCCTTGTATCTATTAACTGCGGGAAGCCTAGGGCCTGAGCACCATGTTTCTTTGAAGGGCCCATGAAAATATTTTAGTTCTCTTAAAATTATAAGAAAAAGTACATTTTACCCTACCCTTATTACATTTATATTTTGTTGAGGGGTGGAGTTGAATTTTGAGACTGCGTCATGCTGTGTGTGTGTGTGTGTGTGTGTGTGTGTGTGTGTGTGTGTGTGTACATGTGTGTGTGTGTGGAAGCATGCAGCCTTGGCTGGTCTGAAACTTGCTATGTAGACCAAGTTAACTTTGAACTTGCAGCAATCCTCCTGTCTCTGCCTCCTGTGCTGAGATTCCAGGTGTGAACCACCAGGCCTCACCTTACATTTATCTTCATACAAATATTATCATCATCCATTCATTCATCCATCTGTCATCTATCTATCTCAATCCATGTATCATCTATCATATATTCATTTGCTCATTTATCTATTATCTTTCTATCCATCCAGTATCTATCTATCTATCTATCTATCTATCTATGTATCTTTTTATCATCTATCTATACATTTTATGGAGAAAGGGAACCTACAAAGGTCATAATATGAGGCCTAGACAGCACCCCTTCCAGGTGAGCACTATTATTATACAAAGAAGAAACTGAAGTCTGAAAAGTGACTGGGTCATGGGGCTGGAGAGATGGTTCTTCTGGTAAAGTGCTTGCCATATAAACTTAAGGACCTGAGTCTGGATTCCAGCACTAGTTCAATGGGGCACATCTGTAATCTCAGTTCCAGGGAGGAGGAAACAGACAGATCCCTGAAGTTTGATGACCAGAAGCCTATCTGAATTGATAGGCTCCAGATTTAGTGAGAGACTGTCTCCAAAGATAAGGTGGGTGCATTAAGAAAGACACCTGATGTTGACTTTCAGCCTCACATGCACATGATCACACATGAACACAGAGACACAACACACATACACACACACACACACGAATGACTGGGTCAAAGTCTAACAACTAGGAATGGTGGGAATCAAAACTTGAACCCAAGCCTATGAGACCCCAAACTTGTGCCAGAGTGCTGAGCTCCTGGGCCTGCTTAACACTGTTTATAGCTAGTGTTATATCTGGGAGGTTTTTCTCAGGAGTATCCTTAGAGGTCATTTGATTCAGCTTTCATATATCTGAAGAGCTGCCATGCAGAAAAGGATTAGTGTTTTTGTTCTGGTCCTGAGAACAAGTCAGCATGCCAAGATCTCCCTGACAACACGATCCCTCCTGGTGGGGCTTTATTGATAGTTTTAATTTTGGGTGGTGCCAGGGATTGAACCCAGAGCCTTCTACAGGTAGGCAAGTGCTAAGCCATATCTCTAGCCCTTGGTAGTGCTTTATTATGGATGGGGAGTTTGACCTCAGCCCCTTACAAGAGCAGAACTCAGGGGCTGGAGAAATAGCTCGGCAGTTAAGAGCACTGACTGTTCTTACGGAAGACCCGGGTTTGGTTCCCAGCACCTACGTAGTGACTGACAGCCTTCCGTAACTCCAGTTCCAGAGATCCCCTCTGTGGGCATCGCATGACATGGGTGCACTTTCACGTGACATGGGTGCACTTTCACACATGCAGGCAATACACTCAGACACATAAAATAAAAATAATAAAATATTTTTTAAAAAGAGGAGAGCTCAAAAGGAGGTTGCATTGTAGGCATGCATCCTTAGGAGGGGAACTGGACGAGGCCCAGATGAACGGGATGTCCTTTTCAACAGGAAGACCTGACTTCCAGCATCAGTAGCTTAGCAGCACAGATGAGGCCCCTTCCCCATGCCCACCCCGATTTCTCATTTTATTTATTCATTTTTTCTAGAGATAGGGTCTCACTATACAGCCTTGGCTGGCCTGGAACTCACTATGTAGATCAGGCTGGACTCAAACTCACAGAAATCCACTTGCCTATGACTTCTAAGTACTGAGACTAAAGTTTTGTTTTTGATTTGTGTGTGTGTGCGTGTGTGTGTGTACATATGCCATGTACCACAGCATGCTTGTGGAGGTTAGAGGTTAATCTTGGGTTTTGGTCCTCACCTCCCACCTTGTTTGAGTCAGGTCTTCTTTGCTGTTCTCTGCTGCCTACCCCAGGCTAGCTGGCTGGAGAGCTTCCAGGGAGTTACCTATTTTGGCCTCCCATCTCATCATAAGAGTGCTGGGATTACAAACATGCACTACCATGACCAGCTTTATGTAGTTTTAGGGATTAAAACAAGGGCTAGCAAGATAGCTCAGTGGTTAAGAGCACTCACTGCTCTTGCAAAGGACCCAGGTTTGATTCCAGCATCTACATGGCAGTAAACAACCATCTGTAACTCCAGTTCCTAGGGAATCAGATACTTTATCTGACCTCTGCGAGTGCACTTACATATATGCAGGCAATACATTCATACACAAAGAATAAAAAATACGAAAATATTTTTAAAAACTCTTAGATTCCCATGCTTGGACCAGACACTTTACCCACTGAGCCCTCTCTCCAGTCCCCAACCCCAATTTCATCTGTTCTTCATACTCCATCTTATTAGGAATGAATAAATAGTCTTTTTAGAAGGGTGGTTTGGCAGTTTCTACGAAGCTGTACACTGTTCCCACCCTTTGACTTGGCTACAGCCTCGGCCATTACAAACAGAACAGCTATATGATCCAGCAGTTCCCCCCACTGCCCTGTTTACTACTTTGGGTTCAAGGAATGAAATCAGAACATGAAAGCCATCCTCCCTCCCGTGTTCATTGCTGTTCACCACGCCGAGGAGATATGGACTCAGTCTAGGTGCTCATCAATGGATGAATGAATAGAGAAAAATATGGTATTTATATACAGTGGAATATTATTCCGTCATTAAAAAGAACAAAATTCTGACCTGAATGATCTTATGCAAAGTGAATTAAGGTCTGACACAGAAAACCAAGTCCTGGCTGATCTCACTATATATATGAAAGGGAAAAAAAGTGGATGTTATAGAATAGATCCGAGGGCTCAGTCAGTAAAGTGCTTTCATTGCAAGTCTGAGGACCTGGGTTCAGATTCCTAACACTTGTGTAAAACACTGAGCACAGAAGCTTGTGCCTATAAAATTCCAGCCCTAGGGAGGCTGAGCCAGGAAGATCTCTGGAGCTTGGACAATGTAGCTAATGAATGAGTTCCATGTTTAGTGAGAGACTCTGCATTAAAAAAATCAGGTGGAGTGTAATAAGGGAAGACATCCGATGCCAATCTCTGGCCTCCCCACATGCACACGCACTATTCAGCCCCCCTGGACACTCCACATGAAAGATAAAAGAGAAGCAGTGTTGGGGGTCCCAGCACTCAGGGCCAGCCCGAGGGGGACCGGAGGGTCTCCGCCATGGGGGAGGGGGCGAGTAGGCGCAGAGTCAACACACAGACTCCGGGAGTTGAGCAGAAGTCAGCAGTGGTGGTCTGCTGCAAACTCATTTATTCAAGAAAGAGCAGAGAGTCTTATAGTTCTTATTAGCCTTATGGGGTGGGGTCCTGACTAGAGCCAACTGCAGTTTGTTCCCAGGTGGATCAGGTTCCCTCCAGGTGCTGGGCAGAAACTGGCTTCATAACCAATGGGTGTGGAGCACCACACCCACGAGAGCCATTCCTTCATTCTCCTGGCAGGTGGCCTAGCTAGGCCCACCCTGCATTATGCCCAACAAAGGAGAGAGTAGAGGAAGAATCACTAGAAGGTACAGAAGTGAGGGAAGAAGGGGACAGAGAAGTTATACAGGAGATACATATATATCTATATATCTCCAGATATACAGGAGAACTAGATCCCAGCATCTACAGCACAGTCAGGTGACTACTTGACAATTTGTTCTGTTTTATGACGTAGAAGAGTCGAACATTTCAAGTGTTGAAAGTGATGGATATCCTACTCACTTTGATTTGACCATTGCACACAGTGTACACAGAGTAAATTATCACACAGTGCCACATGAATGTGAAAAATGATTATGCATCAATCAGATTCCCAAAGAAAAATAACAGCACCCCAGGACCATATCAGTTTTCTGCATTATTGGTTTGCTCCCCTAGCTCCCAAGTTCTTGGCTTGTCAATGAAATGTGTCAATGAAAAACACATCTCACCTCAAAGGGGATAAGAGATAGTTCATTCTGGAGCCACATAGGAGTGACCAGAGCTTGGGAACACAGATTCAGGGGAATCCTAAATTCCATGTTCTGACATGGTAACAGTTTCATGATGTTTTTATGGTAACAGAACAAAGAAAGCCATAAATCAAGACTTTTCAAATACACTAGTGGAGCCATCAGAGAGGCGGCTTATAGCAGAGGGGAGAACATTGTCATGGACCTTAGATGCTATCTTATCCTTTGGGTTGGTGGAAGATGATGATCTGCTAAGTTAATACTTCTCAAAAGGTTTATACCTGTTAGTCTCAGAATGTTATGTCAGCTACTAACAGAGGCAAGGAATGACTTAGAGGAGATTATCCAAGATAAATTTGTAATTAGACTTTGGACCTGCAACATTCCAAACTCTCCACAATCATTAAAATTCTAATCAGCTGATGAGCCTTGCAGAATATTCAGTTTGAAGATGCATGTCTTCTCTGGGAACTTTCATTTATAACTGTTTCTTCCTTTTCATCACTTTATGTAGCCCAGGCTGGCCTGGAACTGTAACTGATGATGGTCTTGAATTGGGATTACAAGTGTACTCCACCATGCCCCTTTTGTGCACTGCTGGAGATTGAACTCGGGGCTTTGGGCATTGGGGTGGGCACTCTACCAACCGAGCTGCACTCCAGCTGGTCTGTCACCTTTCTTAGTTGATCTCTGGGACTATGTGAGGGGAATTGTGAGCAGTGGCTTCAGGAGTCCTTAGCAGGGCAGAGGAGTTGGGGCTAGCTTGTAGGAATTGAAGATATTGGCTGGGCAGAGTGAAGCCTCAAGGAAGAATGAAGGCTCAGCTCAAATTGTGTGATGCTGCTTGGTGTCTTTTGGCAAAATGTTCAAGAAGTCTGAATTTGGATCTTCTGCACATAGAAATGTCAAGGGTAAGGCTATACCCAGAATGCATTCGAAGCCATGAAAGGCTGGCTCACCTTCTATCTCTTGGCTTCTGCTTGCTTGGAGATGGCCCCAATCTGAGGCTTCATGGCTCACCAAGATGCCCATTGCCCTTCAGATCTGTTTACTCTCAGACTTCCAGTGGGGGTGGGAGAAGGCCTAGTCAAGATTCTCTTTCCCTAAATTCTCAGATTAAATTTGCACTGTGTCTTGTACTTTACACACTCACCCTCGACTCTCTCACTATATCCAAATGAATGCAGCATACTGGACATGCTGAGGGTGTCAGATCTCTTAACCTCTGAGCCATCTCTCTAGCCCGGCATGGCCCCTGGCTTGATGTCCTCAAGATTCATGCAGGTCTCAGCACGAGTCAGCATTTCCTTTGTGAGGTGGAGAAGGTTCCACACATCTCACCAATACATTACATTTTGTCATCTATTCACTGGCTGGCTTTTCTCTGGGGAAAATGCTGCCATTAAATGTCTGTGTCACCCTTTCTTTCACTTTTCCTGGGTGTGGCCCTACAGTGAAACCGATGAGTCATTTCCATGAGGAATTTTTTTACTCTCAGGATCTCCAGAGGTCACTGGAGCTGATGCAGGGTGTGGCTCTCTTGCTTAGCAGAACCCCTTTGGAGGCTGTGAGTGTAAGGTTCAGGGTTCGAGAGACGCAGCAGACAGAAGGGACCAGACTCTGCTGGGAGGAACCGGCTTTATGGAGAGAAGACCAGATGGGACTAGCTCCTCCACACCCACGAGTGGAGAAACGCTAGCGCCCCCTTGGGGGCTAGTCTCCCTGAAGAGATAGGGGGAGGCTAGCCCCCTCACCCCCATCTTGGGGCTGGGGCTCTGCGGAACCGGGCTGGCGTGCCAGGCTCCAGATCGGGATGGAGGAGCTCCCTCAGTGTGAGAGGCAAGCTCCCCGGGGGAGCGAGCTCAGCCCAAGTCTGAGTCTCAAAAGCCCCGTGCCCGCTGTCCAAGTCCTCAAAGCCTTAAAAACCTTCAGCCCCTCCTGGCTTTTAGGGGAGGGGGGTTGCCATGACATCTGATTGATGTTTGAGGCAAGCTTCTGGCCAGGAAGTAGTCCTTTTTCAGAGCTATTTGTGAATTCCTTGAGTCCTGAATCTTATCTGCCCAGGAAGCCCAGTGTCCTTTGTGAATTTGGGATCTGGAGTCCTATCTGACCTATTTGCAAAGCTTAGATCTCTGAGAGGTTGTAGCTCTGGCTCCAGGTCTCCTTCCATCTTCCTGAGCTTGAAACTGTTGAGGGTTTTGTTCACACTTACAGTGAGGATTCTCACTACTGAGGGAACTGGGAGCCAGGAGAAGGTAGGTGTAGGGGTGAGAGATGGCAGCAGCTTAAAACTTGAAGGATAAGGCTGGGGAGAAGGCTCAGCAATTAAAAACACTGGCTGCTCTTGTAGAGGACCCTGGGTTTGGTTGCCAGAGCCCATATGAGCTGAGAACCCTTTGTATAACTCCAGTTCTAGGGGAATCTGACACACTCTCTGACCTCCTCAGGGAAGAGGCAGGCACGTAGTGCCATACATAATGCATTCAGGTAAAACACTCATACACATGAAATAAAATGTAAATAAATCTTAAAACAAACAAACTTGAAGGTTGCACTTTGGCTGAAGAGGCCACAGGGAGCAAATAAATGAATTAATAATTACAACTAGCAAAAAGAACTGTGAAAGACAGGAATGAAGACCGGGGGTCATGGCTACAGGGAGATGACGTGGTTTCTCCACTCTTTTTTCTTCCTCTCCTCCCTGTTGTTTTTGTTTGTCTGTTTGTTGTTTGAGACAGGGTCTTCCTATACAGTCCTGACTGATCTGGAACTGCCTATGTAGACCAGGCTGGCCTCAAATTCACAGAGACCCTCCTGTCTCTGCCTCCTGAGTGCTGGGATTGAAGGGGTATGCTACCATGCCCAACTCCACCCTGGTTTTTTGAGATAGGATCTTGCTCTATAGTTCAGGCTGACCTTGAATACCTGAGCCTGGAACTGCTATCTCATGCCACACACTGGGCCATGCATTCTTTACACTGTTTATCCAGCTCATAGTCTGCAGGCTACTGTATTCCAATCTCAATCACAAATTAGTCTCTTGGCAGAGTTTGGCCCATGGACCAGAACCTCTCTACCTAAGGGTGTTTGTTCTTGTACAGAGTCCTGGATGAAGGCTGCTGAGGTGGCTTAGTTGGTGAAGATGCTTGCTGCCAAGCCTGACAACCTGAGTTAAATCCCTGGGACCCACATGGTGAAAAGAGAAAACCAACACTTCAAGTTGTCCTCTGACCTCTACACATGTCATAGCACATGCAAAACCATGTACACACACAAACAATAAATCAATAAATGTAAAAAAAATGAATGAATCTTAGATCAAGAGGAAGGGACTTGGAAGGTACAGGGAGTGGCTTTGGTCTGGCTCTGGAGAGGTTTGAAGGTTAAGGGCAGAGCTCTAAGCTACCTGTAACAAGTGAACGCAGTCCTCTAACCTCCAATTTCCTGTACTGGAAAACAGGAAATGTATTTTTTGATCTATCATCTACTTTCTTCTTCTTCGTCCTCCTCCTTTTTCAGAGCTGGGGATAGAATTCAGGGCTTTCTGCCTGCTGGGCAAGTGCTCTACCACTGAGCTACACCTCCAGCTATTTTCTGATTTCTGTCAGGCCTCTAGCTCCTACCACAACCACTGCTTCATGACAGGCCATGAAATCAAGAATTACCTTTATCTTACTCCTTTATTTTTATTTAGAAACTAATTTTGGGAACTAGGGGTGTAACTTGGTATAGAGTGCCTGCCTAGCTTGTGTGAAGACCCTAGCTTGATCCTCAGTACTGCATAAGCTGGATGGCACATACTATCTAAGCATCCAGGAGTTGGAGACAGGAAATCACAAGTTTAAGTTCATCTTCCTTCACTACATAGCACATGCAAGGCCATCCTGTGCTGCCGGAGACTCATCTCAAAAGACAAACAGAAGGATCTGGCTGTGCAGCCCAAACTGGCTTTGAGTTTGCTAAATAGCCAACGCTGGCTTCAAATTCTTCAAACTCCTGCCTCTGCTTTTTAAAATGCCGTGATTACATTATGCATCATGACATCTGGCTTATTTTAACATTTTAAATCATAGTCTAGCTTTTACAGAACAAAGTACAGCGACCGTAAGCGTGAGGTTCAGTGCATTTTAAAATACATAGGTACATTTGTGTGCATTTAAACCGTGCAGCTATTGCCAGATCAAGTGTACACACATCATTTCCTGCTCTCTAGAAGATTCTCTCACACCCATTCCTAGTCACTACCTCCAGTGAGAATCACTATTGTGACTATTATACACACATATCTGTTTTATGATTTTTGAGGCTTTCACTATTTAGCCCTGGTTGATCTAGAACTCACTATGTAGAGGGACTTAAAACTTGTCAGCTTCCTGCCTCTGCCTTCCCGAGTGCTGGGATTACTGGTCTATATCATGATGGTTGCTTCCTATATTAATTTTACCTTTTTTTTCAGTACTAAGGATCAAATTCAGGGCCTCATGCATACTAGGTAGGCAGGTAGTCTACCACTGAGCTGCAGTTCAGTCCTCTATTCACTAATTTATTTATCCAGCTAGCCAGGAGTTCACAATGTAGATCAGACTGGCCTCCATCTCATAGACATCTGTCTGTCTCTGCCTTCTGAGTGCTGGGATTAAAGGCATGTGCCACCACACCTGGCTACTTTTTAAATTTTCAGACTTGTAGGTGCTGGGAACTGAATGTGTTCAATGACCGTGGAGACTCCTGGAACAGGAGTTTCAGACTGTTGTCAGTTGCCGTGAAGGTGCTGGCAATTGAACCCAGGTCCTCTGCAAGAGCAGCCATCGCTCTTAGTCACGGAGCCATCTCTCTAACCTTCACCTTATTTTTTAAAGTTAAAATTTATTTCTTTATTGTGTATGTGAGTTCATGTGTGTACAATGGTGGGAGTGTGAAGGTCAGAGGACAGCTCTCAGGAGTCTGTTCTCCCCTGCCGCCTGGTAGAGTCTCGGCTGAGCCGTCTCCCTGGCAGTCTCCATTTTATTTTTTGAGACAGAGTCTCTCACTGAATTTAGAGCAGCTTACGCATTGGGCTAAGCTGGCTGGCTGGCTCCAGGGATTTGCCAGTCTCTATCTCCCAGCACTGGGATTACAGATGTGTCCTGACATGCCTAGTTTTCCTTTCTTTCTTCCTTCTTTCCCTTCCCTCCCCTTCCTTCTCCTCCCGTCCCCTTCTCTTCTCTTCTTTCTGTCTTTTTGAAATAGAACTCACTATGTAGACCAGGTTGGCCTTGATTTCACAGAGATCCTCCAGCCCCTGCCTCTGGGATAAAAGGTGTGCACCCCAACGCCCAGCTCGTGCCTAGCTTTTTTGACATGAGTGCTGAGGATCTGAACCTGGGTTCTCACGATTCTGCAGCAAGCACTTTACCGACTCGACTATTTCCCCAGACACTAACCCCCACCTTTGAGACAGGGTCCCATGATGCAGCCCAGATTGGTCTCGAACTCAAGATCTTCATCCTCAGCCTCCCAAGTGCTGACTGACTATAGATAAACATGTACCAGCACAGCCAATTGTGGCTTTCTGTCCCATGATGCAGCCCAGAACACAGTTCAGGTTGGCACACAGACTCTGCTTGTACTCAGTTCAAAAGTTCTGTCTTAGAGGACGACTTCGTGACTTCTGCCCCAGCAGGCCTGACCCCCTTTAGGCCCTGCTTCTACCTACTTTTCCTTCCTAGGTTTTATGTCAGCTCTAAGTATACTTTCCTGAAATTATTTGATTCGTATCTGCTGGCTCACAAGAAAACACTTGAGAAGACAACCCTACTCCCGTTTATACTCAGTCCTGGTTTTATTTGCTGATGCTGTTGTGAGTATGCTAATGGACCCATACCCCAGGTAGGCCTCTAAGAAGCAGAGGAAAGAAAAGAGTTGCCGGAGTCACCAGGAAAGTTCAGAGCCCTGGGTCCCAGTCTCTGCATCTTCTGCCGTCTTAAGGCAGTATTGCACAATAGTATTACTGATTTTATTTTATTTTTAATTAAAAAATGTATTTGTTATATTTATTTAATGTGTATGAGTGTATTGCCTGCATGTATGTAGGTGAACCCATGCCATGCAGTGCCCATGGGGGTCAGAAGAGGGTGTTGAATTCCCTGGAAATGGAGTTATAGATGGTTGTTAGCTGCCATGTGGGTGCTGGGATTTGAACCTGGGTCCTCTGTAAGAACAGCAAGTGAGCCATCTCTCCAACCCCAGGAGTGGGATTTTTGTTTGTTTGTTTGGTTGGTTCATGCTCTTAACTGCTGAGTCATCTATCCAGCCCTGATTTTATTTTTTAATCAGACTGCCATGTGTCTAAATTGGGCTCAATCAATCACCATGTAAATTATCTTTAACTAGTTGCTTCAGCTTTCTATTGATCTCTTACCTGTAAAATGGGAATAAAAATATTACTAACCTCATAGGTTTCTGTGTGAATCCCATAATAATCTGTGAAAACTGTTAAGCATGGCAGCTTTAGGCAGCTCTCCAACCATGATTACTAATTACTGTTATGTGCCTAGGTCTCAGTTTCTTTGTCTCTGAGATGAAAGATCAACAACTAGGTTATTGTTAACTTCCTTTATGGGACCTGTGGGTTTTTTTTTTTTTTTTTTTTTTTTTTTTAGGCAGGGTCTTACTTCCCGTAGCTCTGGCTGGCCTGGAACTATATAGACCAAGTTGGTCTCAAACTGAGAGATCCGTCTGCCTCTGCCTCCTGAATGCTGGGATTATTAAGATGTGGGCCACTTTTTAAAGATTTATTTTTATATAAGTGTGTCTGTGTGAGCATATGTCACTTGATTGTGTGTGTCTGTGAAGGCCAGAACAGTGTCGGATTTCCTAAAACCCAAGTTACAGGTGGTTGTGGACCATCATAAGTAGGTGCTCTTAACTGCTAAACCATCTCTCCAGCTCCAAGGACCTGTGTTTTGCTTGATTGCTATGCCTTCCATGGACCTAACACATTCTCTTATTCATGGTAGGCCCTCAAGAATTATGTCTATTTGGTTAGGTGTAGTGGTGACCACCTTTAATCCCAGCACTAAGGAAGCAGAGTCAGACTCATCTTTGTGAGATCTAGGCCAGCCTGGTCTACATAGTTCCAGGCCAGTTGGGGCTACAGGGAGATCCTGTCTCAAAAAGACCAAAAAAAAAAAAAAAAAATTATGTTTATTTTATTCATTTAATTATTTTTTATTTAGAAATATTTTCGAGGGGAGGGGATCTAGCTCAGTTTATAGTGTTTATGTAGCACTGAGGCGGCACCACATAAGTCCATCTAGCAGTGTACTTCTGTAATCCTAGCCCTAAGGAGCTAGAGGCATCAGAAGTTCAGGGTCATCTTTGGCTACACAGTGAGTTCGAGGCCAGCCTGGGCTACATGAGACCTTGTCCTCACCCCCGCCTCCCCCAATTCAAACCAAACCAAACCAAATCAAACCAAGCAACAGCAACATGGAAGTTATTTATTTTCTGCGGCTGCTCTCAGTGTGACAAGTTCCCAGGGTGCTTTGCAGATCTGTTGTAGGGAGGGGAACAGGTGTTTAGTATGGAACCATAGGGCTCCTGGTTTGAATCCCACTTCCACTACTTGTTGAGTGGCCCTGAGCAAGTCGCCTCAGGTCTCTGAGCCTCAGTTTCCCCCTCTGTCTTCCTTTCTTTCTTGGGAGCTAGCTGTCAACGTTTGCATCCCCACCCTGCCACTTGCAAGCCGGGTGAACAAAATCACTCAACAGCTTTCACTGCGCACCACGGGAAAGCGTACATTCAGTTGGGATCACGTGAGGACACAGCCAAGGTGTTGGAAGTGGCTGCTGCGGGGTCCGGCGCCGCGGGGCCTGGCTCGCCAGCGGTCCCCGGCCTGTCCTAGGCGCGGACCCCGGGCCCTCCGAGTCGGGTGGGCGCGTCCGATCCGGTCCTGGCGAGCGGCCTGCTGGCCCCGGGAACACGGCGGGGGCCGGCGGCCGCGCGCTGCCCACGCGGTGCGGCGCGAGGTGGCGGCGGGGCGGGGCGGGGCGGGGCTCCGCATCCCGGTGACGCGGGCCAACCGCGCGGCGTTGCGGCTCCACTGCGCTCCTCCGCCGGCCCGTCCACCCGGCCCGCGCCCGCCGCCCGCCGCCCGCATGGCGCTGCGCAGCTTCTGCAGCGCCAGTGGCTCCGAGCCCTTCTGGGTAGGTGACGGGGAGGCCGGGGAGGACGAGGAGGACGAGGAGGCCGGGGAGGACCGAGAGGAGGACCCGGAGGACGCACGGGCCGGGCTGGTCCCCAGACCCACCGTGCAGTCGCGGGGACCCCGCCCGCCGGGCCCTGAGCGCTGCCGATGCGGCCAGGCTCGGGGAGACCCAGTTCCGGGAAAGCGGCGCTTGTGCCTGTGGGGCTTTGGAGGCAGGGGCCTCTCTGCTTCAGGGTTCTGCCCTCGGGTGATCCAACCTTCCCCCAAAGAGGGATTGGGGGCGCAGACCTGGAGGCCGCCCAGTGGGGATGTCTCCCTGCCTCTGTCCTCCTTTGTGGGATCGGGTCCCGGTTCACTCCGGACACGGAGCTGGAGGGGAGCCCCGATTCTAGAGGGGGACTTCCCACCGACTGGGTTGGGGTTCCTCCCCACTGGTTGTTTTACCTACGGCTTATTCAGAAGCTACCGACGTGGACGTACGTTAATTCTTCTTCCCTTCTGCCTAAAATGCTGCCAAGGAAGTTTAAGGAAACAGGAGGGAAAAGCCAGGAGAGAGGGTAGGTGTCCCGGCGTGTCTCATCTTCCCCTCCAGGCAGATGTGGGGTGCAGTGGAAGATGAGCAGGACCCTGGTACCCAGGGATGTGCCTTCCACCCTGTAAGGCATGGATGCGCCTCTCTGGGGATGCCTCTTCTGAAATATGGCGTGTTGACCCTAGGCTTTCTCCCAGCTGACCCTAGGTAGGGCCTCCAGCTGACTACTTTAATCCCGGGTGCTTGTGGCCCTGTAATGCGATTTGCCCCTTGTTCCAGAATCCTGTATCATGCTTTCCTGATTATTAGTAAACACAATAGGCTAATCTGACACAATGCCTTTTCTTTTTGTTTGGGAAACAGGAAAAACACCCACGTTTCTTGGGAGCTGGTGATTAGCATCTACAGATATTTTCTTGTCTTGTTTTGGGGGTTCTTCCCCAACAGGCTACATTAAGAGTAAATAGTGACCTTTAAAGACCCTACTGGGAAGCCTTAGTTTTGGGGGTGGGAGGGTGTCAGTTTTGGTTGAACAACCAACTACACTTGGTTATTTTTCCCATTTTCAAGCTGGGGGATGGGGTTGGAGATGTCCTCCTTGGCTGAAATAGCACCTGTGGATTGTATTGGGAGATCTGGGAGAGATGGTGCCTGTGTGCCATAGGGGAACATTGGCATGTCCCCTACCCTGTACCAGATGTGGTGAGAGCCAAAATATTCAGCAAGGACCCACTGAGACCTAGCTCAGTGTTGTCTGGATTCAGGAGTATTTCCTTGTTTATCTTCTCTATAGGTAACCAGAAATTAGATACCCTATCAGGATGTGTGTATTTATTTATATTTATTTATTTTTCGTGTGTGCCGCGATGACGACATTCATGTAGAGGTCAGAAGATAACCTGCTAGAGTTGGTTCTCTCTTTCCACTATGTGGGTTCTGGGGCTCCATCTCAGGTTGTTAGGCTTGATGCCAAGTGTCTTTACCAGCTGAGCCATCTCACTGGCCCATACTGGAATGTATTTTATTGCTGGCAACTTGCAGTGATGGCTAAAGAGTATGTTTGGGGTGTTCACTGTCCTCTAATAGTCAGCTAAGACGCCCACTTTAGAAAGCCACTTGCATGTTCTCTCTCTCCAGGAACTTTTTAATCACAGTTTTAATATGGTTGTGTTGTGCCTATCGGCAGCATTGGTGACTGGCCTTCCCAGAGACCTGGTTCCCATCCTCTCTTGGTTTTAGCTCTCTAGACTTCCTTGTCCCTCCTCCCCTGGCCTCTAGGCCTGCTGGATGTCTCAGTTTGCAGTGTCTGCCCTGGAACCAGACTTGGTGAGTGGGCAGTTGGCAAGCAAGAACTTCTTGTAGCCAGAGAATGCAAACACAAAGGAGTGGGCAGCTCGGCCAGGCAGGGAGGCACACACCTGGAATCTCAGCACTTGGGAAACTGTGGCAAGATGATCAGGAGTTTCAGGCCAGCTTGGGCTACCTAGTGAGACCTTGCCTCACATGACAACAAACTGAGCAGATTGTATCTTCTAAGGATAAGTGCTGAGGCCAGCACAGACTGACCTCAGCTGCACAGACAGCTGCTCACTATGTGACTGAAGATTGAATGTAGGGCCCCACAAGCTGAACAGGTGGCTCTACCACTGTGGTACAACCCTAGGTGAACTTTATCACCTTGTATAAACCTTTACTGAAGCCCCTGCCTCAGTTTCTTTATCCGTAGAATAGGGGCAGAGTTGAAAACAGCCCTGCTGTCTAGGGCTGTCGTGTAGTCAGTACATTGCTACTATACTCAGCCTGCACTGGCCCAGAGACAAATTTTGTATTTTTACTTCCTGGTCTTTTCTTTGGGCCTTGCATTTTTCTCTCCTTGGTGGGAGTGGGTTTGGGATACAATCTACTTACTCATTCATAATTGGTTCCTCAGATGACCAAAGTCACACTTTGAGAAGTCAAGCCCACCAGGGACTCTCAGCCTTGTTTTGGCTGGGGTCTGCCTCTGAGAACTTATTACTTTAGTTCAGGCAAAAGGCCTGGAATGAGAAAGGGGAACTGGGTTGTCTAAATGGAAAGTAGAGGGCTGGCTGGGGCTTGCTGTTTTTTTTCTTCGTATGGGTATGGGGCTGGGGAGATGTAGGTGGTTTTTGTGGCTCAAGTTTGGAAGATGAATGGGATCATGGGTCTGGATATCTGTTTGTAAGTCATTTAAAAAAAAACATGAGGAGATGATTCTGGGTAAGAACATTTGATATACAAACATGGTCTGAGTTCGAATCCCCGCATCTGCCTAAAAAGCTGGACTTGGTTGCATGAGCCTGTTATATAAGCATTGAGAAAGAGAGACAGGCGGATATAGGAGACAGACTGACCTGCTAGTCTAGCCAGAAGAGTGAGCTTTTCCATTCAGTGAGAGATCCTGTCCCAAGTGAATAAAGTAGAGAGCAATAGAAGAAGATGCCCAACGTTCTCCTCTGGCTTCCATAAGTGCTTTTGTACTCCCACATGTATACATACACCACACATACACATCACACATACACACAATACATTTAAAAATCAGAAGATATATACTAAGCCTTGTGCAGGCCTATCATTCCAGCTACTAAAGATGTTGAAGCAGTAGGACCACATACATGTTCAAGGCCTGTTTGTGCAGCTTAGCAAGACCCTGTCTCAAAAGAATACTGGAGATGTAGCGGCTGTGAGGCAGTCACCTAGCACGAGTGAGGCCCTGCATTTAATCCCCAGATTAATCACCCAAAAGTAAAAGTACTAATACATTATGCTTAATGTAGAGAGAGTGGAAATAGGACAAGGTTGAATCAAGAACTCAGTCAGTGGTGCAGTGTGGTCACTCAGAGAGAGTGCTTGTATTCCCTGCGTTCAAATCCCGGTTCTGCAGCCGGGGTTACTTCTCTGCTCTGTGCCTCAGTTTCCCTGCATGGGATAATGTAGCATCTAGTGAATGGTGGTAATCTGAGGAACAGTGACTTGTCAGCAAGCACTGGGAATGGTGCTGTTTGGTATACAGTCAGCACTCAATAGATACAAACAGTTGGAATCCGGTGGGGTTCCATCGTGGATTTTAGTGTTGTGTCTACTGTGAACAGAAATTAGCAGTAAATCAGTGCTGCTGGTCCCAGAGTGAGTTGGTCCTGAGGGCCGATTTAGCTCACTGAACCTTCCAACACCACAAGTCCCTCCTTCAACCCAGTGCAGCAGGGGATCTTAGAGCTGGTGGGATTCCTCCTGGGGTAACACACAGGCTTGGAAAGCAGACAGCAGGAGTTTTGTTTGTTTTCCCTTTTTCAAGGACCTTTCTGCTTTTCAGCCTCATCCCTCTGCCTTCTCCCACTTCCTGTCCTCTGCCTGGCCCTCTGCCCCTCCTCCTCTCTTACCTCTCCCATCTGTGGACTGCTGCAGTGAGATTGGGGGCAGGATGTCAGGTCTGACGGGTCCCCTTTCATCCATGCACTGAATAGGAGTACATCCCAGCATGGTAACGTGAGGATGCTCTGGGAACCTCTCGGGGGATGGGCCCAGTTTGAGAGAGTTCAGGCCCTGTGACTGAGCCCCCCCCCCCCGGAGGCTGTGAGCCCCCCGGAGGCTGCAGGGCCTTCCCAGAGCCTGCTAAACTCCTGTGCAGCACTCTTGGAGGCGGCTTGCCTTGGGAATATGGTAGCTGACTGAGTCTCTTTCTACCTGTGGTCTTGACTTGGTGAGCTTCATAGATCTCCCCGGGAGTGACTTGGGACCACCTCCACCTTACTGTGTCTCAGGAGGAGCTGAGGCACCCCTAGCCCTCTGGCCTCAGGGAAGGTGGCCTTGTGGGGGCCAAAACCAGCCTTTGTTGTCCCTGATTTCTGTTCCCTCCCACACTGTGTCTGCCTGTTCCTGTAAAATGTATCCAGCCATTTCAGGGCTGCCTGCTAGGGCCTGAGGCGGGTGGGCCAGCTGGATCTTGGGTTTGAGCTCGTTATTTACTGGTGCTGGGTACCCTACTGAGCTGCTCACTCAGCTTTCCTTTTCCTTTTTCCTTTGAGACCAGGATCTCATTAAATTGCCTGGCCTTCAACTCACTCTGTAGCCCAGGCAGGCCTTGAACTTGGGGTCTTCCTGCCTCAGTTCCTTGACTAGTTGGAATGACAGGCCTGTACCACCATGCCTGGATGGCTGTTACTCTTTCCTCTGTCCTCCATCGACCTTTGCATTCTAGTCTCTGCCCAGGAACCAGAGAGATCCTGTTTTGGATTTTTTTTTTTTTTTTTTAAATTTTTTTTGCAGAGCTGGGATAGAATCCAGGGCCTGGCACAAGCTAGGCAAGCACTTTCTTGCTGGGTTCCAGGGCAGGGGAGTCCTGTTAAGACATCAGCCCCTGTCTGCCCTCTGCACAGCACCCTTCAGTGGCTCCCCACTCACTGTGGTCAGTGGAGCATCGGCCTTGCCTCCTCTTTGTCACTCTGTGGCTGCTTTCTCCATTACTTCACCCCAGCCACAGGGCCTGCTTCTGCCTCCCCGTGTGTAGGGATGTCACCTCAGGTGTCTTCTGTGACCCCTGCCCTTTCTCCACACCATTTCTGCTCTTACTCTGTGGCTCTTTCTTGTGTACCAGATAGTTTGCTTATTTTTTGCCCATGTTTGTGACTCTCATCCCGGCATCCAGGACAGTGCCTGGAGGTTAGAGGACAACATGTGGAGTTGGTTCTCTCTACCATGTGGGTCCAGCTTGAACTCAAACTGGCAGGCTTTAGCGCCAGTGTCTTTACCTGCCTATGTTTATTTCTTTATTTTTATTATTTGCTGCCACTTTCCTTTGTCATTTCTGCCTGTTCTTTCTCATGCCTGGGTTGGCTTCCCTCATGGGTGGAACCCACCTGGCATCTGTTAGTATTTGAGTTGGCATATATTGCTTCATAGCCCAAACTTATAGTGACCAAATTGGGGCTCATCTGAGTCAAAAGGTTATTTTGTTTCACTGTGTTTGGGACAATATCTTGCTAAATGTAGTACAGGCTGGCCTGGAACTTTATGTTGCCAGACTGGCCTCAAACTTTTTTGTTTTTCAATTTTTAAATAAGAACTGTATGAATGTTTTGCCTGCTTGTATGTAAGTCCAACGTGGGTGTACAGTACCCTCAGACGTCAGAAGAGCCCCCCTGGAACTGGAACTACGGATGCCACGAGAGTGGGAACCAAACCCAGGTTCTCTGCAAGAGCAGTTTAACCACTGAGTCATTTTTCCAGCCCCAGTGGCTTCAAACTCTTGATCCTTCTGCCTCAGCCTCCCCGAGTGCTAGGATTACAGATATGTACCACTATGTTTGGCCTTTAGCTTTTTTGTTTTTTTAAGATTTATTATTAATTATTTTTGGAGACAGGATCTCACTGTGTAGCTCTGACTGGCCTGGCACTTGCTATGTAGACCAGGCTAGCCTCATACTTACACAGATTCACCTGCTTCTGCCTCCTAAGTGCTGAGATTAGAGGTGTATGTCAGCATGCCTGGCTATTTTCATTGTTCTTGGTGTGTATGTGTCTGTGTGTGAGTATATAAACTTGTGTGGATGTCCTTGGATGTCAGGTATTGGATCCCCTGGAGCTGGAGTTAGAGGTGGTTGTGAGCCACTCGTTGGAGATGCTGGAAGCTGAACTTGAGTCCTTTGTTAAGAGTAAAGTGCTCTTAACCACTGAGCTGCCTCTCCAGCCCTTAGATTTTTTTTTTTTTTTAAGGCTGTGTGTGTGTGTGTGTGTGTGTGTGTGTGTGTGTGTGTGTGTGTGTGTGTATGTGTGTCTGAGTATTGAACCCAGGGTCTTGAAGTGCTCTGCCACACTCCAGCTTGGATGGCCTAGATTGGTAACATGTAGATCCTGTCTCAGGTCCAGTTGCATTTGCTTGGCAAGAGGACTGGGGTGGCTCCTTCTCATGGGTCCCCCAGGAATCTGAAACAGGCATCTGGTTTTCATGTAGGCTCTAAATTTTCCCAGTGGGCCTAGCTTTTATAACCTTAATGGTCAGTAAAAACTCTAGCTTGTAAAAACTTGCCTGAATATTTTTCAAGAGTAGATAGGTGGGTTGGGATCCTAAAGAGAGACCAGACTTCCTGAGCCCAGCCCTCCCTGCCTGGAGAGAAAGCAGAGGGCGTCTGCCCTGGTGGAGGTAAGGGCCTGTCTTTTTCTCCTCTGGGCTAGATGGTTGAGGACACTATATTGTGGTAAGGCCACATATTGTGGGAGCGTGGAGGTGTGGGAGAGTAGGCCCAGTTTCTCAACCTTAGCCCTACTCACAGTTGGGCCAAATTGTCCTTTGTGGTGTGGGGACGTCCTGGGTACTGTAGGGTGTTTGGCAGTGTCCCTGGCCTCTGCCCGCAGGATACCCAGTGTACCTCTCCTTCTTAACCACAACCTAAAACGCCTGCAGACAGTGCCAAGTGCCCCCTAGGAGTGAAACCACAGTCACTGTCGCAGAGGAAGGAGAGGAAACTACAGCAAGGAGTCCACCCTCCCCTTGGCGCGTGCGCAGAGCTCGCAGGCTGTAGAGATCCGTGTAATTGGTTTGTGGAACTGCCTCGGAGCTTAATTAGATGTTTGAAGCTAAACTCCAGTTAGCTGGAGAGGGAACTGGAGAGGCCTGGGCTGGTTGCCTCCTCCTACCAAGGGCTGTTTTCCATCACTTGCTTTCCCCATTGGAGTATAGGAGATGGTTCAGTGTCTCCAGTGAAAATATCTTTTCGCAGAGGCTGGCTTTGGAGCCATCACCTTCGTTCTCATTCATTCAGTCATTCTTTTTTGTGTTTGTTCATCTATGTGTACACGTGTGGAGGCCTGAGGTTGATGTCTGGTATCTTATTCACTTGCTCTCCACTTGATTTTTTTAAAAAGTATTTATTATTGTATGTGTATTGCCTGCATGTGCGTAAGTGCACCTGTGTTGTGCAATGCCTGTGTAGATAAGAAGAGGGCTTTGGATCCCCTGGAATTGAAATTATGGACAGTTGTTAGCTGCCATGAGGGTGCTGGGAACAGAACCCAGGTCCTCTCCAGGAGTAGTCAGTGCTCTCATCTACTGAACCATCTCTCTAGCTCCTTCACTTGCGTTTTTAAGACTGGGTCTTTCTCTGAACGTGCTCTAACCCTTTGGCTAATCTGGGGGCCAGAGAGCCCCTTGGGTCCTTTTGTCTCTGCCTCTCCACTTCTTGGGTTGCAGCTATATGCCACCATACCTGACTTTTACATGGGTGTAAACTCAGTGCATGCTTGTGCAGTACATGGTTTACCTACCAAGTCATCTCCCCAGTCCTCGTTCCTTCTGAGACAAGGTCTCTCTTGATAGCTAGTGTGACTTGGAGCTCTTGGTACTGCTTCCTCAGTCTTCTGAGTGCTGGGATTACGGGTACGTGCTGCCACACCTGGCTCTCTACTCATTCACTTTGAACTGCCCCAGCTAGTGGACAGTAAGCAAGGCCAGAGTTTGCTGTAGTGCTCCCTTGACTTATCTGTGGGACCCATCCCCTGAGGTTGGTGGCCAGGGAGGGTGGCTCTGGATGGCGGCCTGCCACTGTCGGGTTGTACTGAAGAGTTTGTGGAGGTTTTCCCTGCTCTTTCCGTGAGTTTGCCCTCTGAGAACCTCAGATTACCCCTCCTTGGCCTCTTGGGTGGCATCCTGCTTGGGAATGCTCTGCTCACAGAGAGCATGGATTAAGTGCCAAAGTTTACCTGGTCCAAAGAACTTCAGCATGGCCTTTTAAGACCCTGGATTCACCCCCATTCTTTCACACCATTTTCCTTCCTTCCCTTAGTCAATTATTTATTAATTGAGCATCTAGTAAGTGCTGACAGTGTTCCAGACACCAGAGATGTGGTCATGAACGAGACAGGCCAGATCCGAGAACACATGTGGTTTGTGCCAGGGCTGCTAAAAAATGATTCCCCATCTGGGTAAGCCACACAGAAACAACAAGGAGGAACTAGAGTGAGTGTAAACCCTCATAACAGGAAGTGACATTTGCCCCAACACCTCAGCGGCAGAGCTAGCTGTGCAAGGAACAAGAGTCACAGAGAGGTGGGTGTGATGGCATATGCCTTTAATCCTGGCAGAGGCAGGCGGAGCTCTGAGTTCGAAGCCAGCCTGGTTTACATAGCAAGTTCCAGGGCATCCAAGGTGACATAGTGAGACCTTGTCTCAAAATTAACAAACAAAAAAAAGCTCCAGTGAGAGGGAGAAAACCACGTGAGTGCTGAGGGAAGCCTGGCAGCCTGATGTGGTCAAAGTAGCATTTTCTGAGACAGGGTGTCGTGCACCCCAAACTGACTTTGAACTTGCTGTGTTACAGAGGATGACCTTGAACTTCTCATCCTCGTGTCTCTACCTCCTGAGTGATGGGGTGACAGGTGTGTGCCAACAGGAGGAGCTGGCTGTAGAAGCCAGTGCTTCATGTTTGCCAGGCCAGCAGTCAACCAACTGCGCTTCACCCCATGGACTAAAGTTTTTAACCCAAAGGGAACCCGGAGCCAGTAGAGCCGCCTCGTAAAAATCTTGCGTGCGGTCTTGTGCAAGCCACCGGAGCCAGGCCAGGAAAGGACCTGGAGATCCCTGCAAGTGCTCTTCCAACTGAGCCACATTCTGAATCACGGGTTTCTTAAAATTAAGTTTACATGTCTCCCCCCCCCACCCCCGCCGCCCCCCGAGTCTCATTTGTGACTTAGAACCTTAGCTGAGCACTTTCCGGGTGAGACCTCGCTGGGACTCCCCACTTCCCAACTGCCTTTGCTTCACAAACAACTTCTAATGACCAAGAAAGTAGTTTCCTTTTTGGTTAGGTTAATTTTCTGTAAGTTTCTAGAAAATGAAGACGTTCCTTACACTGTAATTTTCTTGATGGGGCTGTTTTTTTTATTTGTTTGTTTGTTTGAATAGAGTGTTTAGCACAGGCTGACCTTGAACTTCCTATGTAGCCAAAGATAGATGACCTTGAATTTGTGATCCTCCTACCTCTACCTCTGGGATTGCAAGTGTTCTTCACTACTCCAGTAGCTGGAGACTGGCTTCCTGTATGCTAAGCAAGCATACTGCCCACTGAGTTAGGTTCCCAGTCCGTTGGGTGCCATTGTTTTATATTATTTATTTATTTGGTGCTACTCGGGCTCCGGCCCAGGGCCCCATTCATTTCAGGTACCACTGTACCACCAAGCTATACCCCTAGGCCTCTTTTTATTTACTAATTTTTTGTTGTTTTGTTTTGAGATAGAGGCTTACTATGTAGTCTTAGCTATCTTGAAACTCTCTTTGTAGAACAGGCTGACCTTAAATTTCATAGAGATCTGCCTGCTTCTGCCTCTTCAGTGTTGGGAGTAAAGGCATGTACCCCATGCCCGACCTTCTTACTTTTTGTTTTGAGACAGAGACTTACAAAGTTACCCGGGGTTGACCTTGAACTCACTCTTTAGGCCAGGCAGGACATGGGCTCTCAGTCTTCCTGCCTCAGCCTTCAGAGCAGCTGGGATTATAAGCCACTAGGCCCGGATAGTGCCGTTGTTTTGGGAAAGGAAAAAAAAGGAAGAATCTAGAAGAATAGAAAGGGAAAAGTCAAGTTTCAGTATTGTCCTTCCTTGGTCACACCCCCTGAAGTAAACATTGATAGTTGTCGGGTATCCTTGCAGAAAAATTAAAGTATGTGCAAATATCTCTGAAAATATGTATATGCATTTACATGTGCATATTTTTCTCTTTATATTTCATATATAAATATTCTCTATCTTGTTGATTTCTTTCTAAGTGAAGTCTGGAAATGGGAAGAAAAAGGAAGTAATAGCTCCTTTCAAGCCTTATCGGCCTCTGTGTATAGCTCATCCAGTTTGGTGATTGTTGTGGAGACATTTTCAGTTGTTCAGCCTCTTAATCAGTGCTGTGGAGATGAGCATTCCTAGGTATTCTTTGTGCATATACATACAGATGTATGCCAGTGACTCAGCAGAATAAATTCCCCTTGAAGAAGTTGCCAGATTGATTGTTATTTGCCTTTTGAAATTTGGTAGTTAATTGCTAGGTTGCTGCAGAAACTGTACTCCTACTGATTATCCCACCTGCACTTATTAAGAGCCACAGTGTTCCTGGCATATGAGCAAGCAGCAAATGCAATTGGCTGGAGTTGCTTTTCTGGATATGAGAGGGTTTTGCCCATTGAAGTTAAACCTTACATGCCTGAGAGCTGAGGCCAGGAGACCAGAAGAGAGTTCTGGCAGTTTTTCAAAGATGTGTTAAATTCTAAGCATTTTTTTTTTTTCTTCTGTTATTTAAGAAGTGCTTCAAATCAACAGTTAAGCAATGTATAAAGCCTTACTCATCCGGTCCTCAGATGTCACTGTGACTTTGCTTTTTCCACATAAACTTTCTAGTTGAAGCATAGAGTTTTCTAATGACGCATGCTCTGTAGCCAAGCAGACTATACAGAGATGATGAGGTAGATGCTGCTCTGTTGAACCAGCCAGTTGCCATGGTGTCCTTCTGTCCCTGAAGTCCCGTTTTGAATCTACATAGGTTCTAATCATTACTCTGCTGGCTTTTTTTTTCCTTTTTGCCATCCATGTTAATACATAGACTATAACTCATCTTTTACTCTAGTTGTATAATATACCAAGTTACAGAGTTGTTATAATTGTGCTAATTAATTGAGCAGTTTCTCTGTCAGTGGACCATTGTTTGGATAGAGCTCCCTTTTTTGTTTAAGTAGTTCAATATGTATCCTTGTATATGAGTCAAAATTATGTAAGTTATTTATTTACCTATGATATCCTCAGCTAGCCTGGAACTTACTATGTAGACCAGGCTGACCTTAATTTCACAGAGTTTCGCCTCTGCCTCCTGAATTTTGGAATTTAAGGCATGCACTACCACATTTGGCTAAAATTATGTAGATTTTAATCTTTAATATAAAGACTTGTTATTTTTCCAAAAAGTCCCATTTGGTGAATGAACATTCCCATTTCTAGCAGGATGTGGTGGTACACGCCTGTAATCCCAGCACTCAAATGGCTGAGGCAGGGGCATCATGTGTTAGACTAGTCTGGGCTACATAACAAGACCTTGTCTCAAAGGTAGTTTATTTCCAAACTCAGCCTGCTGGCCCAGACCTGTAATTCCAGTGACCTGGGAGACTGAGGCAGGAGGGTCACAAGTGGAAAGCCTGCCTGAGTTACAGAGTGAGTTCAAGGTCAGCCTGGGCATCTTAGTGAGGCTCTTTCTGGCAGTAAGTGAAGACGTGCAGAGGGCTGTGCATGTCTCTCTGTCCTTTGTGGGAATGTTTAGACTGGTCTTGTTCCTGTTGATTTGCTGGGGTTCACAATGTGTTGGGGACCTTGGCCGTTTTTCTCTCCTGGGCATTGTGAGTATTCTTCCCTGGGCCATTATGTGTCTGCTGTTGTGCTAACCGCAAGGCCCTCTCCAGGCTTCTGTGAGACCGCACTGTGCATTGCATTCCATTTCATGGTATTTATTACTTAAGAATTTTCCTGTCCTCACATAACCTTTGTAATAACACCCTTTGTTACTCCCATCAATACTTCCGTGACGCTCTGGACTGTAATTTATGTCATCATTATCTCTGGTTTGACATTTGAGTTGAGGTGGCAGTTTTTTCCTTTTCCATCTCTTTTTCTTTTAGAGAAACCATTGTTATATTAAGCCTATGGACATAGAGCCTGTTGGCTTATTTCCTTGGAAGCCATTCCTGAAGTGGAAAAAATAGCTCAGAACATTCAAGAAGGTTATGCTCTAGCTTTTGCTGTGTTTATTTTCCAGAAAAGAGTTGGCCAGCTCACTATTCTAGCAGGGCCTAAGAATTATTATTATTATTGTTATTATTATTGTGAAGTTGGGGATTGAACTCAGGGTCTCATGCATGCTAGGCAAGTACTCTACCCCTGAGCTATACCTCCAACCCTGAGAGTAAATGAAGGACTGGGGAAGTAGCTTGGTTGGTAGATTGCTTGGCTTAGCATGCAAAAGGTTCTGGGTTCAATTCTCACCAACAGCGGATCCTCAGTTTCCTTATATGTAGAGAAGGCATCATGACTGTGCTGTATATCTGTATGTTTGCAGGTATGTATGCACATGTATGTGTGCATGTACATGTGGATGCCAGAAGCTGATGTTCAGTATTTTTCTCTATTGCCTTCCAACTTAGTTTTTGAGACAGGGTCTCTCAGTGAAGGTGCAGCTCACAGATTCAAGTAGATTGTCTTGTCGGGAGCTCCTAGGATCTGCCAGTCTCCCTCATACAGTACTGGGGTTCCGGCTGCTTGTAGTCCTGCCTGGTTTTTAATTAGAGGAGCTATGGATTAAACTCAGGTCCTCAGGCTTGTGCAGCTAACACTTTAAACACTGAGCCATTCCCAACCCTATACTGTGTATCACTGGGGGAAAAAAAAGAGGTACTAATGGGCTGTTGGGTGCAGTGTAGCACATAATGGGTGCTTAGCAGATGAGGAGGGAGGTGGGTAGACAGCTAGAGACAATTGTGACAGTTCCAGGGGTTTTTTTACTTTGGCAATTGTCTTGTTACCTTTGGACTCATGCAAACCCTGGCAGAATCAGTGGGAACATAGTATCCTTATATTTTCCTCATTCATCCAGGCTTCTGGACCCTAACCCTGATGGCTGAGACCTTTGAGGTTAATCCACTGGTCTAAGGTGGCTGTGGCTGTTGGGTGCCTGGGTCTGTGAGGAGTGTGTGTAGCTCAGGTCAGAGTGAGTATGGGCTGTTAACTTGAGACTGAACTTCTGTGTGGGGATCTCAGGCTGCAGCTTTCTCAAAGCTTGTGCAAGAAAGCCTGCCTACTGCCTAATCTCTGCACAGGCATGGAGCTGCTGAACATGGCCATGCAGCTGCCCGATTTTAAGACTCTGACCACCAATGTGCTTTGTAGCCAGGTGTGTTGGCACAAGCCCAGCCACTCAGGAGGATGGTGAGTTTAAAGCCAGAATGGTCTGCAGAGGGAGATCAAGACCAGCCTGGGTGACTTAGTCTCTTAAATGAAAAAGAGAAGATTTGTATATTTATTTCATTCTTATTTATGTGTCTGTGTGTACAGATGCTCATGGAGCTGGAAGAGGGCTTTGGATCCTCTGGAACTGGAGTTATACTCACTCGTGAGCTGCCTAATATGGGTGTGAACTTGGTCCTCTCTCTCCAAGAGCAATAAAGACTTATGCTGAACCATTTCTCCTGCCCGTCTTAAGAGAAAGCTAGCAGGAAGCTGGGGCTATGATTCGATGGTAGTGCGCGTACTTGCCTAGTACGAGTGACCCTTCAGGGTCCCCGCCAAGTGACCTCCCACACTGCCAAGAAAAGGAAGGCAGTGTTCTTCCCTCACCCTTCCTTTGTCAGAAATTGTGAGAGAAACAGTTGATAAACAGTGAAAAAACAGCGGGGCATGGTGATACTTGCCTTTAATCCTGTCATCCACACCTTTAATCCTTGCACTTGGGAGGCAGAAGCAGGCAAGCTCTAAGAGTTTGAGGCCAGCTGGAACTACAGGGTAACCTTGTCTCAACAAAATAAAACAAACAAAAGAAAAGAAGACAAAAACGTTCATGGTCACCCTTAGCTAAGTATTGAGTTTGAGTTTGAGGTCAGCTTGGGCTACGTGAGACTGTCCCAAAGAATCCCTCCTCCCCTAGAAAAGGGGAAAAATGAAGGGAGTTTACATTCTTAGGGGTGTAATCTTAGTGGTACATCGCTGTTTATAATTTTCAGTCTCCAGCATAGATGTTGAATATATAGTGTTGTTTTGATCCTCCTGGCTCAGCCTCTCAAGTGCCTGGATTGAAGGTATATGCTACTGCTTGGGCTCTGAAATAGTTAAAAAAAAATGAGTGGATCTCTTGTTTTTATATGTTGTTGATTTCACTGATAAGTCCATCTTGGACACAACCCATTTCTCTTACTTAACAACTATTTACCTGCAGAAGAAATGTAAACATGAACCTAATTAAGTACTTTGCTAATGATCTCCCCCTTCCCCAAGGCACCTGGTCACTGGCCTTGTTTTTTTAACCTCAGCATACTGGGTGCTGTGGACACTGACGAATCTCAGGTGAACTGGTCTCTTTGACCCCTTGGAAGACAGGGAGCCTACAGGGCTAAGTGTCGAGCTCCTGGTCCCATGCCTGGCCCTTTCTGGTCAGTTCCTGGGAGGCTTTTGAATATTTATTGGGCTCCAGGCTGGGAAGCCAGGGTCCACAGAGCAGAGTCCCCTGGAAGAGGAAAACCATATAGTGCCATGCAGGAGGCCACTTGATGCTCAGTGAGTACTATCAGGGGCTTTGATCTGGCTAGAGTCTCCTGAATGGGAAACCTACATTAATCACGTAGATTTGGCCTTATGTGGCAAAGATCTCAAATGTAGTGGTTTAATTTCTCTCTTGTTAAAAACAACAGTGGCAATAACAAAAAGCCCAGTTGCTTAGTAGTTCAGCCCTTAAGAAGGCCTAGAAGGGGGACTGGAGAGATGGCTCAGTGGTTAAGAGTACCAGCTGCTTTTGGAGAGGACCCAGGTTTGATTCCCAGCACCCACATGGTGGCTAACAACCATCTGTAACTACAGGTACAGGGGATCCAACACCCTCTTCTGACCTCTGAGGCCATTGTATGACATGGGTGCACTGACATACATGCAGGAAATATGCTCATAAACATTAAATAAAAGTAATAAATAAAATATTTTTCAGAAAAGGCCTGGAGCCTGTCAGTAGCCCCAGGTGGAGACGTAGTTCTGTTGCCAACAGCTTGAAGAATTCTCTTCAAAGCCCTCCACTCAGACCCTCTGGTCTTGGCTTTGATGAAGTAAAGAATTTTAAGGTGAGCCAGTATGAAGCCGGATGGGGACTTATTAAAGGACATTTTTTTCTTTTTAACTTTTAAATTAAAAGTGCACAGACTTAGGAGAAAGAAGGCACTTGGAGGAAAGTCAGACATGGATGTGGGCTTCTGGGAGTGTGCTCCATTGTCTTTACATAGATGTGCATAGGATTGTGGTGGCTTTGAAGCGCTATGTTCAAAATATGGCTAAGCAACATAATTGAGATCCCAGAGTGGGTTCTGAGGGACACCTGATGGGATTACAGTCGATGATGTAAAAATCTAGATCACAGGGATGCAGATGGCAGGATGTTTCCCACTAAGAACAGAGTTAACATCTGACTTGAGATTCCTAGTCAGTGCTCTCATCTCCAGCCCCTGTAATTCTTTTTAAAAATATTTGTTATTTTTATTTTATGTGTAAGGTTGTATTTCCTGCATGTATGTAAGTGCATCTGTGTTGTGTAATGCCTGTAGAGGCCAGAGGGGCCATCAGATCCCCTGATTCTGGAGTTACAGATGGTTGTTAGCTGCCATGTGGATGCTGGGAACTGAACTCAGATAGGCCCTCTGCAAGAGCAGCTGGTGCTCTTAACCACTGAGCCCCCTCTCCAGCCCATTGGAACTCTTGACTGTCAGCTGGAGGAAGGCTTTAGCCAGGCTCCTAAATGAGGGGCTCCTTTCCTTTCCTATGTCCCCAAGATTTTCCTTGTCTTTCTATCCTGCCTCAGTTTCACAGAAGAATTTATATCATGATACTAACTTCTCCTTCTCACTTTCTTCCTTCTGTGTGTATGTGATGTGTGTCCATGATGGTATACCTGTGGAAGTCAGAGGACAGCCCATGGGTTCTTTCTTTCTACCATGTGGGTAATAGTGATAGAACTCAGGTTATCAGACTTGGTGGTAAGCACTTTGACCCACTGAGCCATCTCCCTACCTTTTCAAATATTTTTAGTCTGTAGTTGGTTGAATTTGAGGATGTGGATGGAGCCTGTGGATATGGAGGACTGAGTATATAACCCTACTTTAAAAACAAAATGAAACTGAAATCATCCTGATTGGTCAGTGGTTCACAAAGTTGTGTGACTGACTTGACCCCAAGGAACATGTGGCAGTGTCTGGCAGCACTTTTGGTGGTCCCAGGTAAGGGGAGGGGGCTGTTATTAATGTGTTGCAGGGAGAAGTCATGATCCAGAATAGCCACAGACATTGAAAGTTCACAGCCTCTGACTGGGCCCAGTGTCCCCACTGTCACGAGCCTAGCTAGAGACTGACCAGTCATTCTTGCCCTACACAGCTGTGCTTCGTCCTGGTGGTTGGATATTAGGAAGGCTTGCCACCAGTAGCCCACTCAGTTTGCAGGGTCTGTTCTTGCGGGAAAATGCAATTCTGCATCAGTCTTGGGATGGGTTTCAAGCGGGCCTGATGAATGCAAGACATACGTTGAGATAGCAGCCCCTTGGCCAAACAAACCTCACCCTAGGACCTGGGTTGTAAGATGCGTGTGCCATGGAGAACACTTCGCTCCTGGGGTTGGTCAAGAGCCACAGGCTCTGCCTGGCCACGAGTTTTAGAGAAGATGGTGGCTGGGCAAGGAGGAGAGCTTGCCTGCCGCCTCTGCCGGGTCTGGCATGAATGAGCTGGCCCAGACATGTGGCTGGTGGAGACAAGAAGGCAGCTGGCAGCTGTGAGAGCAAAGGGCAGCTGCCAAGTCCCCGATCTGGCCAGGCAGGCACCTTGACAGCTGCACTCAGCTTCCCCATTAAAGGTAATTGAGTGTCAGGGAGCTGCCTTGGGGAGGTGGGGCGCTCTGAGGTGCTGTCTCTTGAGAAGCAGCAGAGGAAGTTTACGTTTCTCTCTCTCTCTCTCTCTCTCTCTCCCTCTCTCCCTCCCCCTTCCCCTCCCCCTCTCCCTCTCTCTTCTCATCCCCTCCCTCTCTCTTTCTGGTTCGGTCTTTTTGAGATAGGGTCTCCCTGTAGTCCCAGCTGGCCTGGAACTTACTTTGTAAAACAGGCTGGCCTTGAACTCACAGAGATCTGCCTGCCTCTGCCTTTGCCTCCTGAGTGCTGGGACTAAAAGCATGTGCCACCATGCCCAGCTCTTTCTTTTCTTTTTGGGCAAGCTCTCTAGCACCACTGAGCTACAGTTCCAGTCCTCCCCGCCCCGTTCCCCCACACCACTTTTTTTCTTTTGAGACAGGGTTTCACTGTTAACCAGACTAGCCTTGAATTTGCTTTGTAATTCAGGCAGGCTTTATACATCTGCTCCTCCTCCTCCGCTTGCAGAGAGCTAGAGGGACAAGCCTGTGCCACCTCACCCCTCATGGAGTAACTGTATTTTCTCATGGACTCTGGAAGTTTAGAAGCAAGCCCCCTGCCCGGAAGGAGGCCCGACAGCTGTGTCCTGTGTACCAGAGAACAAATGATCCCGGGGAGATGGGACCTGAAACCACATCCGTATCAGGATGGACTAATGGAAGGTGCAGACTGGTAGACATAAAACCCGGGAGGCTGAGGGCGTGGCTTGGCGGTAGAGTGCCTAGCATGCACCCAGACATGGGTTCCATCCCCAGCCCCTGCATAAACTGGGCATGATGGTGCATGCCTGCAATCCTAGCACTTGGAAGATGGAGGCAGAAGGATCAGAAGTTCAAGATCATCTACATAGAGAGTTCATGTTTGAGGTCAGTGTGGGCTACATGAAACCCTCTCTTAACAACAATGAGGAAAATCCTAGAATGTGTGTAGGTTCTCGTCCCTCCTCTTCGTCTCCTGTCTTTTTGTTTCCACCTTCCCCTTGCTCCCTCCAGTGCCCTGATCTCTTTATTGTGGCCCCATGCTAAGTATGAGGATGCATACCATAGCAAGTGACACATCACAGTCCCTTTCTGACGGAGGCCACCGTTGTGAGTTTACATGGAACACAGTGGCTCACAGAGCTAGTGTGCCTGCCGTTCAGACCCTTGCTCTGCTCAGTAGCTGTGTGACCTTGAATTGGCGACTTTATCTTTCTGTGCCTGTGTTCCCATGTGCAACTTAGTTATAACGGTAGTGCTGCTCTATCTGTTAAATGAGTTACTGCTTTACGAATGCACTGTTCTTGAGCTGGGGTGTTGTTTTAGTATCTCTCTCCATTCTTAGTGGGGCCATTCACATAGACATTGTGTTATGGGTCAGTTTCTGCCCTGGCCCAGGCAAAGCCCAGGCATCCTAGATGGAACCATAGTGGACAGGGATATGGTTCTCCATAGGCCACTGAGTTAGCTGGGGTCAACTGCTCTGTGTAACTTGGTCTCCTTGGTCTGGGTCAGGATGCCTTCCTTGTCTGTGCCTCAGTTTTCACACCTGTAAAGTGGACCATGAAAGTAGAACCTATCTTATAGGCTTGCTAGAGGATCAGACCATTTGATTGACAACTGCATCTAGGGCTATTTAAGGATTTGTTAGGATTGCCACAGACCTTGCTCCCAGTTCTGCCTTGACCACTGGGGTCTTCCTTGTGACCCTACCCCAAACCTTCATCACTGGCTCAGGTCATCACAGATTACTTTCCCTAAATACCCTTACATGTGAACCCCAGGAGGCTAGGGCCTCCACCCTCAGTGATGGCCCAGTTTCTAGATCTAAAGGCACAGGACCCTACAGTTTGCGTCCTTCAGGGTCTGGGTTCTGGAGTATGTTGCTCTTATGTGGTGCTGGGAGTTTTCCTTGTTGATAAAGGCACAGGTTGTGCATGTATCTGTTTTTTTTTTTTTTTTTTTTTTTGGCGGGGGGGTATTGTTTTGTTTTGAGATAGAGTTTTGTTTGACAGCCCAGGCAGGCCTCAAACTTGAGATTCTCCTGCCTCAGCCTCCCTAGAGCTGGAATGACAGGTATGTATCGCTATCTCCAGCAAATAAGTAGTTGAAATTCCTCTGATCTGTTCTAATTTTGCTAGACTGGATATGAGACCCAGGACCTTGAACTTGCTGGACAAGGGTGGAGCCTGGATTACTGGCTGTTGCCAGGGGTTCCTCTGCGGCCTTAGCGTCTGGGCCCAGTGAGGATGGAAGTCTGAGGATAACATGAATTTTCTAGTTTCTGCTTTGTCCTGCTTTGCAGAGAGGGGTGAGCTGTGGATTCCCATCTGGATGTCACATTTCCCAAAGCTCTTGTTATTTCCTGTGACAGTGTGGTCCTGGGAGTTCCCTGCTGTTTGCCTGGTGGGATGCTGTTTCCTTCAGTTGACCTGCCCCCGCCCTGATCTGTCTGTCACATCTGTAACCTGCTGTGCCCCTGGCCCTTAGTTCATTTTTTGCCAGTAACCAAGCATCCCTGTGGCTCCCTTTGGATTGCCATGCCACCATGGACTGCTGTGCCTCTGCTTTGGCTGCCATGCATGTCTCCACTGCCACAGAACTTAGCATTCCACTTCCACATACCTGCTCTGGCCTCTCAAGAGGAAGTAACAGCAGCAGCTTCCAGTCCCAGGCTCTGGGGTCCTCGAACTCCTTCCCATGGTCACATTGTGGATCACTCTTGTTTACCTTTTCTAGGTTTATATCTCAGGGTCATCTGCTTATCCTGACCTTTCTCACGTTCTTTGTCACCTCAAGGCTTAGGAGTTACTAAGCAAAGTGTGACAAATCTAAGGGCTGCATTTTCCATGTTTTCTTTAGCTTAAGAAGCAGTTTGGGGCCAGTGAGCTGGCTCAGCAACTAAAGGCACTTGTTGCAAAGCTGGATGATCTGAGCTCAGTTCCCAGGATCCATGTGGTGAAAGGAGCAAACCCATTTCCTGTGCTTGTCCCCTGACCACCACATGTGCACAGTGAAACCCCTCCACTCCCATGTATGCACACAAAAACAAAAACCAGAGTAGCTGTTTTTGAGGAAGATCATTGTGTCATAGTTTGGAATAGCAAAGGACTGGCCACCACTCTAGCGTGGGCTGTGTCAGGACAGTGAGTACCTCCATTCCATCCCTCTCTGTGTTGGAGGAAAGGCATGCTTCGTCCATGGGTGTGCATGATCTCCGAGGACCTTTTGTCAAGTGGTACTGTCAGGACTTTTCAGCTGTAGAGTGCTTGCCTAGCATGCATGATGTCTTGGGATCAAATCCCAGGATGACCCAAATCACAAAACAAACAAATAGAAACAAAGGCTGTAGCTGGGCGTGTTGGCATGTTAATCCTGGCACTCAGGAGGCAGAGTTTGAGGACAGCCTAGTCTAGATAGTTCTAGGCCAGCCAGTATTCTACAGACATACAGTGAGACCTTGTCTCAAAATGAAACAAAAAGCAGAACAAGCAAACAAAAAACAAAACCTGAGGCGATAGCTCATTTGTAGAGCATTTGCCTAGCACACGTGAGGTCCTGGGTTCAAGCTCCAGTACCACCAAAACCACAAAACAAAGGCTAGAGACAAAGCTTAGCAGCAGAGCACTTGCCGGGAGGTGCTGGGTTCAATTCCTAGGACCACCAACCCCTTCCCTACTGTAGTTATAAAGCAGCCTCAGGCCCTTCAAGAAGCTTCCAGAAGGATCAAATGCTCTCTCAGGAGGGGACAACAGCTCAATGGGTGTTGCTGCCCTGCAGGCCTTCCACGTTAACAAGACATAGAGGAAGACAGATGTTGGTGTTGTATAACTTAGAAAGTAAGAAACAAAACAAAAACCCTCGAGCTGGAGCTGTAGCTCAGTTGATAGAGTGCTTGCTTAGCTTACAGGATATTCTGGGTTCCATCCCCATCTATGAAGTGGGTGTGATTTGATGGTACAGGCCTGTAATCTCAGTACTTGGGAGATGGAGGCAGGAGGATCAGAAGTTCAAGGTCATCTTGTTTAAGGCCAGCCTGGGCTACATGTGGCCCTGTCTCAAAGTTAAAAAAAAAAAAAATAAAGGTGAGCATTGAAATAATAGAACGTGCCTGGAGCTCAAGTGTGCGTAGGTGGTCCCATATGGGTTTGGGCATGCACCTTCTGTGATGGCATTGTGATGGCAGGTTGGTGCTTGATGTGCTTCTTGGAGCGAATATCCATTGCTGTGTGGCATCCAACCTTGTATATATGAAGTTTTGAGTGATGGTGCTGAGCAGTTGAAGCAAGAGGATAACCATTAGTTCAAGGCCAGCCTGCATTGCATATCTAGGCCTTTTCTCAAGAATAGCAAGATTGAGTCCTATATTACCTGTTAAAGTGAAGTTTAAACACAATTCTTTATTTTCCATCCTCCTCGACCTACAAACAACAGGGGGGTGCAGAGAGCAGAGCCCAGGGTGTCACACAGGGCTGTGGGCTCTGCTGATCTGTGGGCAGGGGTGGGGACAAGGGCGTGAGACATGCAGGTGTCACCTGGATGAGGGCAGGAACGAAGCCTGTGTGCTCTTGGCTTGTTATCTCCTGTGGCCATGACACAGTGACATATTACTTTACAGATGGTGGCAGGAACTACACATATCTTCCCTTTTCTGTCTGCAGTTGAATCTAGAGCAAGGGTCAGCCTGCTCTAGGTCTTGGCATTTCCTAGCTTCCAGAGGCCGCCTCTGTGCTTGGCTTGTGGCCACATGCTGTCCGGTGTCCCCAGACTCTGATTTTCCTGTGTGATTCCTTGCCTTGTATTCCCATGGGCCCCTGGGCCATGTCTCCATGGAAAGCTACTTTTTATGTTAAATTAAAAAAATACATATTTATTTACTTTGGGTATGCATATGCATGAGTATAGCAGTAGACATGTAGAGGTCAGAGGACAGTTTTCCACAACAGTTAATTCTCTCCTTCCACCGTGTGGATCCTGGAGGTGTAAATCAGTTCTTCAGGTTTGGTGGCAAACGCCTTTACCTGCTGAGCCATCTCCCCATCGCCACTGAAAGATCTTGAGTTACACCTGTGGAGTCTCTCAGGCTGTGAGGAGACATTCTCACAGGCTTGGGGACAGTATACAGGCATTCTGGGACTGCCTTCCTGCTTCCCTTTCTAACACAGCAGCTCATACACAGTTGAAACTCAGGACAACGTCTGCTTGTTTGTTTAAGATTCGGCTTTGCTATGTGATTCAGGCTGCCCTTGAACTCAGAATCCTCCTGCCTCAGCCTCCTGAGTGCTGGGATTACAGGCCTGTGCCTTTGCTTCTGGTGGGGCCAGTGGGTCTTTACTAAATGGGAGACTGGTGAATACGGGAGGGGTGGAATGATAGCTAGGTCTGAAGTAGGGAGGCTGTGGCATTTCCACGGTGCCCGACGCAGGCCGGGGTCTTTGTGCTGCTTCTCTCCACCTCCTGTAGGAGGATGCTGTATTGGCGAACTGTGGTCCCTGAGAACAGTCAGGGACAGACTGCTGCTGTTCAGACAGGTGCTGTTGGCACGTAAGTCTGTGTGTTGACCTGTTCTCCTGTTGGGGTTGTTTAAGCATCCTTGGCCTGTGCCCATGAACTATGTAATGCCAATGGCACAATCCCCTGGTACCTCGTTATGGCAACCAGAAATGCTTCCAAGAACTGTCAAATGTCCCTTGGAAGATGGACTCACCCTAAGTTTGAATAGCAATGTTTTAAATAATAAGTCAGTGGCTTGGGGTAGGGCTCAGTGGCAGAGTGCTTGCCTAGCATGTGTGAGGCCCTGGGTGCCATCCCCAGCACCGTATAAACCAAAACAATAGACTCTTGTCCCTGTGGCTCAGTGCTGGGTCCTCACCTCAAGGGACAATGCTCACAGTAATCAGATAAACACCTGCCCTGTCGCTGCCCTGTCCTGTGCCTGGCTTGTGTTCGACCCCTTCTAATGGTGCCTGAGGAATTTGGTGCTGGTGATACTTGGACGTCTGATGTGAGGAAGTTGGATGGGAGGGCCTTCCTGGGTCCTGGGAGCCGTGGGGACCTGGCAGGCTGTGCTGTGCGCTGTGGGGCGTCTGCCGTGGGTCCCGGGCTCTGCTCTCCCAGTCCTGCCTGATGGTCCTCTTCTGCCTCACTGGGTGTTCGGTTTGCGCCATGGGCACTAGGGTTTGGTGCTTGCCGAGTGAGACACTCACCACTTTCTACCACTCCCTTGTTCCCCCTTGATGGCTGGAAGGCCTGGCTATGCTTAAGTCAGTGTTTCTGGACTTTATTCTTAGCTCTGATGAGTCAGAGGCACGGGAGGGAGCTCAGTTGGCACTGGGCAGGTCGTGTTGCTGACAACAAGCTGTCACCAGTGCCTTTTCTGACCCTGTGCCTGTTGTGTTGAGCAGATGAACTTGAACCTCCATAGTCTTTCCGGGACTCCCATGGGAAGTGGTTCCCTATACTGTCTCTAAGTGGACCTTTGTCCTGCAGCCCGCTCACCCCTGCTCAATTGTGGTCACCAGAGTGCCTTGCCCTTGGCTTCTGAGCTGGCCCTTGGCCAGGTGACTGAGCCTGGGTTCATTCTGAACAAGGCCTTTATGAATGGCCTGTGACTGCATTGAGCTGGACCCTGGCTCACTTATCAGAAGGAAGTCTGAGAGCCCTGGAACCAGACCTCCCACATGTGGCTGTAGAGTTCATGAGACTGCCTTGTCTCCTGCTTGTCCTTATGTTCCTTTCTGTGAAATGGGTCTTTCTGCATTTGGTGCCTGCCACTTAAGGATCCACAGTGAAGATGGAGGGAGGCGCGTGACTCCTAAGCATAGTGAGGGACCTGCAGTCGGTGTTCACGTAGAGCTGATGTTCTAGAATTACTGTCATTGTCCCCGAAAGCCTAGCTGATGGTCCCTGGGATTGCACCTGTGCCCGCCCTGGATATCGCCCTCCTGGCTGCTGACCCTGAGCCAGCAGCTTGCTCCTGAGCAACATGTCTGTCACCCCTGGGTCAGCCCCTTGCCCTCTTCAGCACTGCCCCTCACCTGCACACTCCTGTTGTTAGAAAGGATTTTTGGAATGGCTTTTCTGCTCTGCACAGGTGAACTTGGACCTCTGTAAGGCTGAAGAACATTTAGTTGCCTGCTGCCATCCTGTCACAGAGGGCTGTCACTGTAGGTTGCTGCAGGCTGCGGGGTGGGCCCTTGAAGACCCTGCCCTAGGTCAGAGCTAGAAACTCAGGTTGGACCCCTGAGGGTATAAATATTAGTGCCTCTCTTCCTGCGTTCAGAGCCCAGTGGGCTGTGTGAAGAGTCTAACCATCGTGCCCTCAGAGCCCCACTAGAAAAGCGGTAAGGTTTTTTCATTTTGCAGAGCTGGTATTGAACTCGGGGCCTCCCGAGCAAGGCAATCATTCCACCCCTGAGCTGCAGCCCCAGCCCTATTTTTCTTTTTCAACTTTTTCTTTTCTTTTCTCTTTTGCCTTTTTAGTTTGAAACAAGGCTTTCTTAAGTAGCCCAGGCTGGCCTGGAACTCACTTTGTAGCCCAGGCTGGCCTAGAACTTACTTTGTAGCCCAGGCTGGCTTTGAACTTGCAGTCTTGCTGCCTCACCTCCTCAGTGCTGAGTGGAGGTGGTGGGAGAGGAGCTCAGACTAGCATCAGGAGAACATAACTTCCAGCCCGAGTGGCTACTGTGCCTGTTGTCGTTGGCACCTGATCCACCTGGGCTCTGTGTTTGTTTCTGCCCCAGCGTTCAGAAGTCTCAGCCTTCCGGTTCCTGCTGCTGTTTGTTTACTAAGTGTGAACTGGGCTTGCTGCTGTTATTTTAGAAGCAATACATGCAGAGTGGAAAATCCAAACAGGACCAAAGACAATAACCAAAAACTCCTAGTTCTCGTCCTCTCTGGCTTCAGGCCAGTACCCCACCCTCCTCAGCTGCTCAGTCTCTTTCTTAACTCCTTCTAAGAAAATGGCTCTGTCTAGTTGTGCTGTCTTCTTTAGGCTCATTTTGTTTTATCTTTTTTGTAAGCTGCATCTTACCTTGTAGCCCAGTCTGGCCTTGAATTCTTCATCTTCCTGCCTCAGCCTCTCCCGTGCTAGGATCACACAGGTGTGTATCACCAGGCCCAGCTGATTCTGTGTGTTTGTGTGTGCGTGTGCATAGACCAAAGTTCCTCATCAGTTGTCTCTCTCCGTCACTCTCCACCTTAGTTTTTGAGACAGTCTCTCCCTGAACCTAGAGCTCACACACTGGGATACCATGACTGGCCAGCAACCCCAGGATCCACTCCCCTAGCCCTGGCAGTACAGTTACACACTGCTGTGCCTGGCATTTTACCTCAGTGCTGAGATTTGAACTCGGGTCTTCATGTTTGTGTGGCAAGCACTTTTCCAACTGAGTCATCCCCCTCCTTAATACTGGTTTTTAAATGGGAGCAGCGATACACACATCTAATAAATACTGCAAATGTTTCCTTTTCTCTTTTGGCATCAATATGTAGATTCAGGTTCTGAGCTGTGCATGTTCCCTGCAGGTTATATGCCTGGGTTTTAATTTCTATCTCTATAAAAATGAGTTTTTAGGAGGAGGTTTGAGATAACCTGTATTCCGTGTGGGCCTCAAACTTCCTGTCTTGATCTAAAAAATTCTGGGATTACAGGCACACCAGCATGCCTGGCTCATGAAATGGTTTGTGTTATCATTGCTATGCACTGAAGTGGATTGCAAAGATGGAAGTGTGGACTCGGGAACTGGTTGTGTAAAGGCACACCTTGAAATCCTAGCTTGGGTGACATAGTGAGAGACTCACCCCCATGCTCTGTCTAAAAGGTCAGGTGTGGTATCAGTGTCAGTAGAGCCTGGCATGTGACACAGATACCTTAGTGAAGGAGCATGTGTGTTCTTTGGTTTTTGAGATACTATGTAGTCCAGGCTGACCTTAGTCTTGCAGAGATCTGCCTGCCTCTGCCTCCTGAGTGCTGGAATTAAAAATGTGTGCCACCACACTTGGCTTCATGTGTTCTTTGACAAGTGGTGTCCTTCCTCCTCCTCCTCCTCCTCCCTCTCCATGACAGGGCCTCATGTAGCCCAGGCTGGCTGGGAACTTTTAACTGAGCCATATCTCCAGGCTCTGTCTTATCATTCCTTTCTGGAGTTTGCTCAGGGGGCTTACTGCCTGTCTTACAAGCCTAGCACCTGTTGGCCCATCATTGTCCCTGCCCTCTCATTCCTCTGCATGAGGAATTATTTTGGTCCCCTTTCTGGGGGGACCCAGGACCTCCCCTATGCTAGGTAAGAGCTATCCCACTGAGCCATACCCTGGTGTGTGTTTAACTTTTTCCACAGAATGAGCCCGTGAGACACTGGAGCTTTTATCTTACTGCTAAATGATACTGGCATCTGGAAAGCCCTGGTAAATGCCAGGAGTCATGGAAGCCAGACTGCGGCAGGGCACCAGCAGCTCAGTCAGAGACAGGATGGTCAGGCCACGACCGAACTCAGTAGGTAGCAAGTCCTTGTCACCTTTAGGACTCCTCAGAGGTGACTCAGCAGTGGGCCAAATCATAATCGCTCCCTCTGCCCGGTCTCCAGTAGCCTCCCTCTGATCTGCACTTGGCAGGCTGGGCTCTGGGCAGAACTGCTCCTCCCTTGGCAGCGCAGCCACTGTCCCTTCAGAACCGCAGCATCTGGAGCAGCAGAGTAGAGTGGATGGCCACAGAGACATCTAGCCTGTGGGCAGTTTCGAGGCAAGCTCAGCCAAGCAGGAATGGCAAGCTAGAGTACAGTCTAGGCAGGCAACCGTGTCTGCCAGTAAATGTGGCAGGCTTGTGGTGGCATCTGAAGCCGACCCAGGGACAATGCGGTGGCTCCTAGGAAGCGCCTAGGATAGAGTTGGGGCGGAAGAATGCGGCGGGCAGAATAACAGCACCTCATAGATCTGCACTGCCCAGCCCCAGAATGCAGGACTCACTGGCAGAGGGAGCCTAGTGGAGGCTGCACATGGAGCTGGTGCCCATGCAGCTGACGGAGATGGGGTTCATCTGAGATCCTCCCTGGGCTAACCCAGTGCAATTTATTTTTATTTATTATCATTTTGTGTGTATGTGTATAGTCTGTGAGTTTGGGCATGTGAGTGCCATGGTGTTCATGTAGAAGTCAGAGAACACCTTTGTCGAGAAAGTTCTCTCTTTCCACTTTTGTGTGAGTTCTCAGGATCAGACTCAGGTTGCCAGGCTTGTGTGGCCAAAAGCTTTACCCACCGAGCCATCTCGCTGGTGTCTCTCTCTCTCTCTCTCTCTCTCTCTCCCTCTCTCTCTCTCTCTCTCTCTCTGACAGGGTGTCATGTAGTCCAGGCTGGCCTCAAACTGGCTATGTATCTGAGGCTGACCTTGAACTGCAGATCCTCCTGCCTTGGCCTCCTGAGTGCCGGGGTAACTGGTGTATACCACCGCACTCAGTGTACATCGTGCTGGAGATGGAGCCCAGGGTTTTGTGCATTCCAGGCAAGAACTCTACAAACATCCATATCCCTGGCCCAGTCCTGAGGTTCCTTGTGCCTGGAAGAGGAAGGCAGAAAAGAGAGGCAAAATCCTCTACTCTGGGGGAACTCATTTTTCTTCTTTTAGAGATAGGGTCTTGCTATGTGTAGTTCAGACTGGCCTCAAATTCATGATCATTCTGCCTCAGCCTCCTGGGGTTGGGGTGATAGGCACCATCACACCTAGCCAACTGTTTCTGACTCCAGAACTCCTGCTGAGGCAGGAGAATCTCTAAGGCCAGTCTGGGCTACATAATGAGTTCCAGGCCAGCCTGAGCTACATAGTGATAATTCTGTCTCAGAAAAACCTAAAGAAGGAATTTTATGAATGCCTGAATCTCAGGGGCCAAACAGTCTTGGATTTCACCCACAGGTCCTCAAGTTTCAGAACTGAGGGCAAGGGGACCAAAATGGCTAAGCTGAGAGGAGAGTCCTACAGAGGGAGGGGTGGCGTGGTGATGCTTTAGATGGGTTTGTGCCTGGGCAGTTGGGGTCCTCACATAGTCATTGAATCTAACCAGTCTTGGTCAGGCTAGCTTAGTTCTGAGGTTCCCTGTTAGGAGAGAACCCTGGGAACAGAAGACCATGATAACTATAGTTCCTGGGGCTGGGAGCACTGAATGAGCCCTTTCATTGGTCCCAGAAGTAATGTCAAGGGCCCCCAAGAAGACAGAGTATGGTTCCTTCCTGAGCTGAAGGCTGGAGGCTAAAGTAAGATAGGGGTCTGGCCAGGGAGGGCTGTGTGGGAGGCCTCAGGTGCTCTTGTCTTCCCTGTGCTCTGGGCTATCGTGGGTCATGCTGAAGTGAGAGGGGGAGGTAGGGTCCCTGGGCTTCTGTGGCTCTACAAGTTCTTGTTCATAGATTTCCCCTTTGCAGTGCTGTGGGTCTGCAAAGGGTCTGGGGCAAGGTATCACGTCCGGAGTTTCCCTTCTATGGGGAACGGTCCTCTCTCCGCCTTTCCTTCCAGGGCAGTGTCCTCAGCTGGCCCTGCCTTGCCTGGGACCTGACCTCTGAGCCCGTGTCTTTCCTGTTCTCTGACATTCTCGGTGCCATCAGTGGGGTGGTGTAGGAGTCACCTGGGATTGTCTTGAGGCAAAGGTCACCTGTATATTATCCCACATGCCAGAAGCTTCCATCTTCTTGACTGCTTTACTGAAAAGAAGCTGAGGCTTGGGGAAGCCAGGTGACTCGCCTGGGTTTACATGATCTGAAAGCCAGGGCTCTTAACTAGGCTCTGCCTGGGCTGCTGGTGGCTAAAAAACCATGGGGAGTTATTTAAAAGCCAGCTAACCACCACAGGGGCTGGGGTGACGGCTGTGGGTAAAGTGCCTGATTGATTCCTAGCACCTTCATAAAAAGCCAGGTGTGGTGGTTTCGTAACCCCAGCCCTGAGGAGGTAGAGACAGGACCCCTGAGGCTCACGGCCAGCCCAGTCTGATCTGTGAGCTCTAGGCCTGTCTCAAAAATAAGGTGGGTGGCTCCTGAGGAGTGACACTAGGGGTTGTCCTTGTCTCCACACACACGCGCGCACACGCACACACACACACGCACACACACACACACACAAGAGACGAGAGGAGAGAGGAGAGAGAGGAGAGAAAGACAGAGAGAGAGAGAGAGAGAGAGAGAGAGAACGGATTCTGTAGGGGGTGGCTTCTGATGTTTGTTTACCCAGGAGTCTCTGGGCACCTGCTAGATCAAGGTGATGGGGTTACAGGGAGATAGACTGTGATCCATATGCTGAGGTCCTGAGTGTCACTGGGGTGATGGGTAACAAAACTATTTCTAAGGTGGGGTATTGACAGTCCTGGGAGTGAGGAAGAAGGCTTCTTAAAGGTGTCTAAGTTACCTGGACATAGTCATCCATGTCTTTAATCCCAGCACTTGGGAGGCAGAGACGGGTTGATCTCTGTGAAATTAAGGTCAGCCTGGACTACATAGTGAGTTCTAGGCCAGCTAGGGATACCGTTTCTCAAGAAAAAAGGGTGTCTACATTGGTTTTTATGCCACTCTGGGGGTCAAACCCAGGCTTCGTGCAGGGTAGGTGAGTACTGAGCTGTAGCCCCAGCAGGTACGTCAGTCTAGGAATCTCCCTCTGAGTGGAACACCACTCCTTCCCTCTTACGTACTCAGTGTCACCGAGAAAGAGGAAGTTGGCTGTGGTGGAGGATCTTCCTTTATTGGATAGGGGAGGCTCAGAAACTTATAAACCCTGTGACATGGAGGTTGCTGCTCTTGCTTGGGTCATGATAGATGCAATGTAAACTCATGCTGCTTGATTTGAGGGTCATGCCTACCCACATCTCCCCGCCCTGTATTGGGACTTGGACCCAAGGCCTCATGCATGCTAAGCAAGAATTCTACCATCAAGCTACACTCCAGTCCTCTTTTCATTTAAAATTTAAAAAAATATTTTTTTCAAATGTATATAAGTGCCTGCATGTGTATGAATGTACTGTATCATGCAGTGCTGGAGGAGGTCAGAAGAGGGCGTAGGATCCCCTGGAACTGGAGTTGTGGTTGGTTGTTATCTGCCATGTGAGTCCTGGGAATCAACCCCAGGACCTCTGAAAGAACAGTCAAGTGCTCGTAACTGCTGAGCCATTTCTCCAGCCTTCTTCACTTTTTTAAGAAAACATTTTATTTTCTATGTGTGTGTGTGTGTGTATACACATGTGCCGTAGTGTGAGCATGGAGGTTAGAGGCTAACTTGTAGGAATCGGTTCTCTCCTTCCATCTTGTGAAACCCAGGGATCATACTGAGGCCGTCAGGATTGACAGCAAGCATCTTCACATGCACGTAGCTTGAATGTCAGGCAGTGGGAGACAGAATTAAAAGTCAAGTAGTTCATCTACAGGAAGGCATAACGGAGCAGCATTCACCAAGAACAAGGATGCTCTTAAGAGAGGAGCAGGGCATGACATAAAGGGACCCCTTCCCTTCCATGACAGGAAATACCTGTGCATTTTTTTTTGTTACAGAAGTAGTCATCTTTTGTAAGGGATGTCATCTTCTGTCTGGAAAAACAGGAAGTTGAGAACCATCCCTCTAGAGAGAACTGGGCAGTGGTGGGAGTGGGCTAGACTGAATATGGAGAGAACTTAGTTTTCCTCCCGTGTTCAAAAGAAATGAAAATATCAAGTGTTAGATCTTGTCAGTGATAAAAATGGGTTATCATAAACACAGAAAAGTAGATAAATGTAAATACAGCTTTTATTTTTTTAAAGCAAGGTACAAGCCGGGTGTGTTGGCACACACCTTTAACCCCAGCATTTGGAAGACAGAGGTAGGCAGATCTCTGTGATTGGGGCCAACCTGGTCTACATGGTGAGTTCCAGTCCAGCTGAGGTTACAGGAACACCCTGTCTGAAAAAAAAGAAAAGGAAAGGTGTAGAACAGGTATAAATCTAGTGGGGCTCATGGTACTTTTTAGCAAAACCAAATCATGGACAGTTCATCTGTGAGATCTTTTGAGGAACTATGAGTTAGGAGAGAAAGTCCAATTGTTCACAAATCATTTTGTGTACTTTGAAAAGTGTTCTTTGAAAAGCATGGGATGTGTTGCCTATGAAGAGCAAAGAAGTTCAGAGAGAGAGAGAGAGAGAGAAAGAGAGAGAGAAGGGGGATCATGGGTGAACACATGCGAGAGTGGGTGGAGGATGAATGGGTCACGGCCACGTATGCAGGTGGAGAGGAGATGTGACTGTAGAGACATGGATGGATGGGTAGATCGATAAGCTGCTGTAGTGGGGAGGACTGTGTAGGACCAGAGGAAGGTGTTCATGCTACTGCAGTGGTCCACTCGGGAGGAGGACCAGTATCAGATTATTAAAATGTCTCACCCATGAACTAAGTTTCCTATGACCACATATAGTAGGCCTAGCATTGCTTTCTTTCTAGAAGGGCGAATTCCTCTGTGGTGAGGTTTTGCTGGCAACTTCTTGGATAATTATTCTATATATAATAACCACCAACAGCTTAATCATTTTTTCAGCCATCACCCTAAGAATTACAAGTGATATGAAACCAATTAAGATAATCAGTTGTTGATTTAAGTCACCCCTGCCATGATCAGTGGCTGGGTTCCAGGCGCCCAGGTCTAAAGAGGCGTGAACTCTGGCTTTGGTTTTCTCTCTTTTAGGTTTTGTTCTGTCCTGGAGTCAGGAACTCTCTGTGTGGGGGTGTTGTCCTCATCCAGTGTCCTTTTCAGTCATTCCTTGTTCTTGTTCTGGAAAAATAGCCATTAGTATCAGAATAGTCACCCTTCTGGCGAATCCTTGCTTTGTTTACTTTTTAATATAGTTCTTATTACTACTTATTTATTTTTGTGGGATTTTTTTCCTTTTTCTTTTTGAGACGAGGTTTCTGTAGCTCAGAGTGACCTAGAACCTATGATCTCCTACCCCTGCCTCCCAGTGCAGGGATTACAGGCATGTGTCAGCAGGCCCAGTTAGAACTCTTTAAAAACATTCCCATGTTTGTTTATTATTTTATTTTATTACTATTATGATGTGTATATGTGTGTGTGTATGTGTGAGAGAGAGCGAGCGAGTGAGCGTGTATTCGTGAATGTGGAGGTCAGAGGACAGCCTGTGGCGTCAGTTTCCAGGTGGTCAGGCTTGTCAGTTAAGCCCGTCTCACCAGTCCTCTTTGGAGAAGATTCTGGACGTCGGTTTTGGCAGACTGGCAGGTCCTTCCCCTTCTGCTCCCCCCCTCTCCTCCCTCCATCCGCCCGTTCCCTTTCCCTCTGCCTTTCATACAAGTGCTGCGATGAAGCCCGTAGCTTTGTGAGTGCTGGACGCGGCTTCTACCACTGAGCCGCACCCCAGCCCTCTGTGACACCGAGTTCAACGATCTGCTTGATTCCCTTACTTTCTGTTCTTTAAGGGTTTTGATGTGATTTTATTTTTACAGGGCTGGGGATTGAACCCAGGGCCTCATGCTTGCGAGGCAAGTACTCTATCACTGAGCTGCCTCCCTAGCATGCTTTCAAGCTTGACTGGCACTGTAAGTTTCAACCACTTGGTAGAAGTCTTTCTTGTGTAACTCTGCCAAGGAACTGAGCATCAGAGACGTTTTGAGGGCATGTCGTGCCATGGTGACAAGGGCAGCTGAGAGAGAAGAGGGCTTTGTAGGCACTTTGTGGGATATTTAACACAGAGGGAAAAGCAGAGGGAAAGGGAATGGGTGGATGAAGGGAGAAGCGGGGAGGGGACACAGGAGGGGAAAGGACCTGCCAGTCTGCCAGAGACCGGCCCCACCTGGCTTCTGCCAGTGGGTAGAGAGCAGGAGTGTGGACAGGTGTTCTGATTAACAAGAAAAGCCTGACATCCAAATTTACAGTCTAGCTATCATCTATCATGTCCATCACCTATATCATCTATATCAGTTATTTATCATCTATCATGTATTATCCATCTATACCAGTTATCTACCATCGTCTATCATCTATTTTCTGTCCACCTGCCTGTGTGCTCTTCCTCTTCAACATCCGTATGTATGTATTTATGTATGTGTCTGTTGTCTGTCTGCCATCTACCTACCTACCTACCTGGTTTTTGAGGGGTAGTATTGGGTGAACCCAGAGCCTTGTGCATGCTGGGTAAATGCCCTACAACTGAACCCATACCCAGAAAACCATATTTTTATATTAGAACAATTTTATTCTAAATGTAAGCAGATTATTTATTTGATTTTTATTTTATACGTATGAGTGTTTTGCCTACATGTATCTAAGTGCACTTGTGCATGCATTGTCCACAGAGGCCAGAAATGGGTGTTAGATCCCCTGGAAATTACAGATGGTTGTTAGCTACCATATGGGTGCTGGGAACCAAAACTTGGGTCCTCTTCAAGAGCAGCCAGCACTCTTAACCACCGAACCAGCATTCCAGCCCCTCATCTAACTTTTTAAAGCATGCCTAAAATAACAAGGCAGACAGCAGCTCTTCTGTAGGCTAAGCTGGCCTTTGGAGGATCATTACTCACCTCAAATTGCATCAACCTAATCACAGTGGACACAGGAGTGGAGCCCCATATGGGGCAGTGACTTCCCCAGAATTGTGCATCTAGTCCAGGGTCTGATCCAGATGTGAAGTAAACTCAGATTCTCCATGATAAAACACTGAAACTAGCTGATGTTAGCTCTTGGGTGGCATGCCTAATCTTGCTACATCTGTTTACCTGCTTAGCATGTCTCTAACAAAATTCAAACTTTGGAAGATTTTGTTGGTATTGATGGCTTAAAAAATATATATGTTTTTAAGATAGGACCTCACTACATAGCTCAGGCTAGACTTGAACTCTTGATCCTCCTGCCTTAGTCTCCTGAGTGCTGGGATTACAGATATTCACCACCACATCTGGCCATTTTTTTTTAGACTTTAAGTGCATTAGTGTCTAAGGTTGGATAATTGGATAATAAAATGCAGGAACTTGAACCAGATTGTCTGAATTTGAATCCATCCTCAGAGCTTACTAGCTGTGTGATACAGAGCTCGTCAGTTGACCTCTCATGACCTTTCATTTTCACATCTGAAAAAGGAAACGGTGACAGATCTACTTCATAGAGTTAAAGGAGGAAAACAGCCCTTTGTATTTATTTTTTGAGGCAGGGTCTCACCATCTGGCCCTGTCTGCCCTGGAACTTGCTGTGTAGAGGACATACAGAGATCCGCCTGCCTCTGTCCCCTCCCCACCAAGTGCTGAGATTAAAGGCATGAGTCACTAGGCCTGGTCTAGAACTTTATTATTTTTTTTCATTAAAAATTTTGAGGGCCAGCAAGATGGCTCAGGGCCTGAGTTTGCTTTCTGGGACTCACATGGTAGGCGGAGGGACTAGACTTCTCATCTCCTCCACATACATGCTGTAGCATGGACACACATAATAAATGTAAAAAAATCTTTTTAAGTTTTTTTTTTTTTTTTTCTGTGTGTGTGTGTTTATGCATGTGGAAGCCAGAGGATGGCCTCAGTTGTTCCTCAGGTGCCATCAACTTTGTTTTTGAGATAGGGACTCTCACTAGCCTAGAGCTTCTGATATTCTAGACTGGCTGGCTAGTGAGCCCCAGGGATCTGTCTGGCTTTGTCCCCAACCCCAGCACTGGGATGACGAGTATGATCTGCCACATCTCCTAGCTTGCTTTCTTTTTTCTAAAATGTGGGTTCTGAGGATTGAACTCAGGTCCTCATGTGTGCATGACAAGCGCTTTACTGGCAGAGCCATCTCCCAGCCCCACAATAGCACATTTTTTTGAAAAATTTTTTTGATTTATATATTTTTATTTTATGTGTATGAGTGTTTTACCTGCATGTAAGTGTACCTGTGCATGCAATGCCTGTGAAGACCAGAAGAACTGCCCTGGATCTGGAGTTATGGATAGTTGTGAGATACCATGTGGATACTGGGAACTGAACCTGGGTCCTCAATACTCTGCAAGAGCAGCTAGTGCTCCTAACTATAGAGATCTCTCCAGTCCCACAGTAGCACTTTATAGGGCATCTAGGTTAGGACCTGATACATGGAACTGCCATTTGGGTATTACCTGGGTTGATGGTGATGATGATGATGAAGGTCTGATAGTCCTCGGTTTATAAGATGGCAACATTCCATCTTATGCCATGACCCCCAGGTGTTTTAGGGTCCAACGGACCATCATCCTTCAAGGGCCCTAAAAGCGGCAGCCCCATTTTCCGAGCAGCGGTGAGATTGTGGTCCCAGGACGTGCCAATCCTCTGCTCCTTTCGCTTTTGTTGCCTTTGAAGTTTGAACCGTTATGCCTACAGGTTCACGGATGTAAGAATCACGCCTGTTTCTGTGAGCCTGCGGTAGCTGGGTTCACACAGCCTGCTGCCTACGGTGTGACCTCTGACCTGTGTGTGTCCTTGTGTCCCCAGGACTGGAATGTCACATGGAATACCAGCAACCCTGACTTCACCAAGTGCTTTCAGAACACAGCCCTGTCATGGCTGCCTTGTGTCTACCTCTGGGCCTGTTTCCCCCTCTACTTCCTCTGTCTCTCCCGACATGACCGGGGCTACATCCAGATGACACACCTCAACAAAGCCAAAACTGTAAGTGACCCCTGTCCCTGTGGGCTGGAGCCCCTGGATGGGGCAACTAGCATGTTTCTTTTGCGTAACTGGGACACAGGGCTACCCAGGCCAGCCTTGGGTGAAAAAGGTAGAAGAGTATGGCGGATCACAGTGGGTGCCCTTAAGCCAGACATGGATGAGATCTCAGGCTTTGGAATTTCTAGTAAAGCTTTTAAACTCCATGGCCTCAGTTTCCCCTTGTGCACTGGGCATGATTCTTAGGAGACAATATAAAGGTCTTTATTGAAGCAATTTCCTTTTATTTATTTACTTTAGAAATGTTTGGGGGAAGCCGGGCATGCTGATGCTTGTCCTTAATCCCAGCAGGTGGATCTCTGTGAGTTCAAGACCAGCCTGGTCTACATAGTGAACTCCATACCAACTGGGTCTACAGAGAGATCCTATATATATATAAAAAAAGTTTTGGAGGCTGGGTCGATGGCTCAGTGGACCAGATACTTGCTGAATAGACGAGAGGATCAGAGTTCAGATCCCAGCACCCATGTAAAAGCTGGGTGGGTGGGGAGCCTGGCTGTGACCCCCACTTGGAAGGTAGAGGCAGAGGATCCCTGGGACAAGCTAACTAATCAGACTAGCAGAGTCAGCGGGCTTCAGGTTCTGCTGAGAGGCATTGCCTCAGTAAATTAAGTGGAGTGAGACAGGAAGACACCCGACGTCAACCTTTGATACACACTGGGCACGTGCGTCCATGCACATTCCCATGTGTGCACCCGAGACACCGACGTGCAGAAGCAGCTGCATTCTGAAAGAATCTGAGACTACAGGACATGAACAAGAATAACACCCACACCTGCCCTGGCTCTGCTGCGGCTCCTGGGCAGGTTCCGTGTTCTGTCGCTCGTGGCCCCCTCACCTTCTGTCCGCACCTGGGCGTGTTCTTCTGAGTCGTTTGTGAAGAGGAGCTGCCCACCCCACTGTGCCCTTGGCTCCTTAATTCTTTCTGTTTTGATTTGATTTTTAAAAAGTGTGTGTGTGTGTGTGTGTGTGTGTGTGTGTGTGTGTGTGTGTGTGTGTTTTGAGTCAGGATCTCTCTGTATTCCCAGCTGGCCTGGAACTCAATATGTAGACTAGATTGGCCAGTTCAAGGGCAGCCTGGGTTCAGTGAGACCCTGTCACAGCGAGTGAGAAGTTTACCTGAGGACTGTGGCCAATCTCGGGGTCAGCTGGCCCCTTTAAGGTGAGCTTTGTGGGGTGCTCAGGGAGCCCCAGGCTGTCCCTCTAACACACCATGTTCCCTTCTCTTCTAGGCCTTGGGACTCTTGCTATGGGTCGTTTGCTGGGCAGACCTCTTCTATTCTTTCTGGGAAAGAAGTCAGGGGAAGTTCCTGGCCCCTGTGTTACTGGTCAGTCCAACCCTCTTGGGTGTCACCATGGTGAGTTGGGGCTGATAGGGTTTGTGGGTGCCATGCAAACCAGAGTAGGGGCTGATAGTTCGCAGTGAGAGGGCTTGGGTTGGTGGTGAGGCTGGTGGTAGAGCACTTATATAGTGTCAGCAAGGGCCTGGCTTCTGTCCCTAGCCAGAGAAAAAGACATGCTGCCTTGTTAGCCAGGTGTGGTGGCACATGCCTGTCACCCGGGCATGTGAGAGGTGGAGGCAGGAGGGTCAGGAGGTTGAGATCAGCCTTGGTTATGATATAATTTCGTTTGAGACCAGACGCTATCTCAAAAATAACTCCAAAACAACCGCAAAACAGGGCCCGGTAAGATGTCTCAGTGGGGTAAAGAGGCTTGCTATGCAAGCTTGAGTGCCTGAGTTCAATTCCCGGAACTCATGTAAAGATGGAAGGAGAGACCCAACTCCACAAAATCGTCCTTTGACTGCCACATATACCCCATTGCAGGTGTATATCGTAGACACACACTCACATACACACATGCCAAACAAACAGAAAAGTCTGTATTCCCAGGCACTTGGGAGGCAGAGGCAGGCAGATCTCTGTGAGTTTGAGGTCAGCCTGGTCTACATAGTTCCGGGCCAGTCAATGCTACATAGTGTAGTGACATCCTATCTCAAAACAAGAAAACAACAAGCAGCAAAAAGACCCAAAAGCAAATAAGGAAAGACCCAGCATGGTTTAGGGGAGCCATCGTCTGCAGCCACAGTCCCCACCCAGCCCTGTAGCTTCCTGTCACTGAGCTCAGCCTTCAAACAGATGCTATCTCAGATCATGGGGCTGTCCTACAGGATTCTGAACATCAGCAGGCTACTGGACAGAACCACACTGTTATCATAGGGGATATGAGTTGAGGCTTACTGTGTCTGGAGGGTTCTTGGTGTTGTACTTGAACCTTAGGTAGTCCTTGGACTAACCCTGTGTGATAGGAATGGTGTGTCCCTTTTTAGAGACAATGGAATGAAGTCACAGAAGGCCAGGGCTGTGCTCTAGGTCACACATCTCATGGGTCACTCAGCCAGTGTTGAGACCCTGTGTCACACTATATAGATGCTACCTGTGGCCACAGAGTGATGTGCCTGGACTAACACATGTGCCCAGGAGGTTCTCAGAGAGCAGAGCCCTGGACAGTTGGAGTAGGAGGAACAAACTCAGACAGGTGGGCTGGATTATCTGAAGAAGGAATGGAGGTTGGAAGGACATGTGTGGGGAATGCCGGGCTGCGTTGCTGTTGTATGTGTTTGTTTGTTTAGAGACAGGGGCTCACTCTGCAGCACCGGGTAGCCTGGACTTGTCATGTAGACCACTTAATCAGATCCACTGATTAAAGGTGTAGACCACCAAGCAGGGCTAGACAGGCCGTTTTGTGAAGAATGATGTTGGCTTGAGGGAGAGGGGTGTGGACAGCCAGCCTGACGTGATCGGGCCGACATAGTGGTGCCAGCCCAATCTCCTTACCATTTCACATGACTCAGTTTTATATGTTTGCACTTCCCCATGCTACAGATAAGTCCAGAGAGGGGAAGGAACCTGGCCAAGGTCACACATGCAGGAAGTGGTAGAGCTATATTCTGACCCTGGCTGTGGGACCTGCTGTGGTGTCTGCTGTGGTAGCTCTTGGCTTACTACCTGGTTCTCCTGCTGGGTACTTTGTAGGCAGTCATCAAACCTGTTTTTGTCTCCTCTTGTGTGTGAGAAGCTGCAGATAAAAATCATGTCATGAGCTGTGTACAGAGATATCTAATGATTTCCACACAAAAGACATGAGCAGGGTCACTGTGTGCAGAGTGCTTGAGGGTGAAGCTCGGGAGCTTGGGTCTGAGGGTGAGGAGACCTTCCTGAGGGAGGGACAGTGGAACTGAGGCCGAGAGGACAAGCAGACTGAGGAGCGAGGACCATCCAGTTGAGAACAGCACTTGCAACAGCCCAGGGGTAGGAGGGAGAAATGAAGGGTGGATCTGTGTGCCTGGGAACAGAGACGGAAGGAGAAAAGAGAGTTGGGGCTGCAGGAGGCCGAGGCCGACCCGAGTCACCTCAGGCCTCACGGTAAGCGTGGTACGAATTGTCTTCTGTCCTCCCAAAGGCGGGTGTTAGTGGTTTTTGTGCCATAGATCTCAGCTCTAAACTGAGCTTTCCCCACATCCCTCATAGGGGGTCACTGAAGGCCTACAACTCAGGGGCTCAGAGGATGGCTCAGTGGGCAAGAGCTTGAAGACCTGAGTTCAAATCCCCAGCACCCATGTAGAAAAACCAGGCATGACCATGTACACCTTTGCTGTGGGGATCAGGTCAACTTGGCCATCATCCCAGCTCCAGGTTCAGAAAGTGACCCTCAAGGGAATAAGGTGGAGAGTGATAGGACACCCAGTGTCCTCCTCTGGGATCACATGTGTGCATACACAGCACCCACACGCGTACACACACTAAATAAAAAGAAAGAAACCTTCAACTATTCCTACAACTCTCTAGGCAAGTGCTGTTACCTCCATTTTGCAGCTGTAAGGCTCTGGAAGGTTCTTTGACCTGTCCAGAGGTGCCTGGTGTGACTGGGATAGAGCTGGGACTGAAGCGAGCCCTCCCCAGGCTGCTGAGCCATGGGAAGCCCTCACACAGGCCTGAGACATGGGACCCTGAGTCCTGCTTCTCTGAAGATCTCTTCCTGTGTCTCTTCCAGCTGCTTGCTACCTTTTTAATTCAGCTTGAGCGAAGAAAGGGGGTCCAGTCCTCAGGGGTCATGCTCACCTTCTGGCTGGTAGCCCTGCTGTGCGCCACCGCCATCTTGAGATCCAAGACCATGGCTGCCTTAAAAGAGGTAAGTGGTGGGCTGTGAGAGAGATGCTTGTGTCCTGTCTGGTGTGTGTGCTGTAGGGTCATAGGATGGGTGCCGCATGGGTCCTGCTTCTCCTCTAGGAGCATCTCTACTCCATCAAATCCTTACTATGTCAGCTGCAGTCTTTGTTCTAGAACCTTCTTTCCTGTCTGTGGGCAAATGCAGAGTCACACCGAACTTTTGTCCTCTGTGCCTGGCAAGGCAGTTGTGTCATGTCTGTAGACTGTGCTGAGCGAGGAACAGAGTTTGTGGAGTGGCTGTTCTCCAGGGCTTTGGACGTGTCCCCTCTCTGCTTCCCCGGTGTCTCCTGCCACCACCCTGGCTGGGCGTTGTTAACTGGCTGCAGCCGCCTCTCCGAGGAACTCTGACTACCCTGCTATCCCTGCTGTGTCTGGGCGCTCGAGACTGACATGCACGGGAGAGGAACGAACACTCGCGTGGCGCCTGTGGCATACAGCACAGCTGCCGCAGTGGTCTTGGCGGCCGGCATTGCTGAGTTTATGTTTTCTAAATGCCCATCCTCGCCAGTGGGGTGTCTTCATCCTGTGTCTAACTGACATGGATAAGCAGAGACTTCTTTGTGGTGCGGCACTGTCCAGTGCTTGTGGGGTGTCTGGGGACACCCTTAATTCCACACCGTGGGTGCTGTAAGCACCCCTCCCCCTAAGTTATGACAAACAAAATGTCCCCAAACACTGCCACTTACTGCCTGGGAGGCAAAATCACCCGTTGTTGAGGACCATCAAGTGTTCAGAGGGGGGGAAACTAAGGCAAAGAAAGGTTAAATGGACACGGTCTTAGAGCTGGTAGTAGAGCCAGGTCTGTTTCATTCCTCCAGGTAAGATACTGTCTATCCTCAGGGGATGGGCCACTTTCTACCCTGTCTAAGGAGGAGGGACACTCAGGTCCAGAAAGATGGCTCAGCACTTAAGAGCCACTGATTGTTCATACAGAGAACCCGGATTTGAATCCCAGCACCCATATAGTAGCCAACAGCTGCCCATAATTCCCGTTCCAGGGGATCTGATGCCCTCTTCCCACCTCCACAGGCATTGCACGCCATGGGTGCACTTACACACATGTGGGCTGACACTCATACACATAAAATAATAAATAAAATATTTTTTAAAAAAGAGGACAGACACTTGGGAAAGTGTGGTACAGGAGAGACATGGGTGTCCACAGCATGTTCTCCTGACTTGTCTTAATTCTTCTGCTGTTGCTGTAACTGAATCCCACAGTCAGGATAATTTAGAAAGAAGAAAGGCTTATTTCTGGAGCTGGGAAGTCTAGTCCGGTTGCTGTGTCTGGAGAGGGCCTTGCTGGTGAGTTCTTTGCAGAGACCTGGCAGCATTCACACTACCACAGGTCCCTACCGCTGTGTGACTGAGGATTTAGCTTGGCACCCGGGCCATCACAGCATCTGCACCCTGCTTCCACGTGGTGATCTGTGTCCCCTGCCCTCTCCCCTGCTCAGGGCACCCAAGTGGACACATTTCGAGACTCCACGTTCTATGTGTACTTCTGCCTCGTGCTGGTCCAGCTTGTGCTGTCCTGCTTCTCAGACCGCCCACCACTGTTCTCGGAAACCATCAATGACCCGGTAAGTGTGACCCTGCGTCTGCCTAAGGGCAGGAGAAAAGTACACAGAACCAACTCAGGCTGATTGGGCACTGGTTCTAAGCCTGACCCTGATTGGTAATGATTCTGAGCCTGACCCTGATTGGACACTGGTTCTGAGCCTGACCCTGATTGGACACTGGTTCAGCGTTCTGTGTCCTGGGCGCAGAATCTCATTCCATCCTTATAAAAGCCCAGGGACAAGTCACAGTCACTTTCCCCATGTTCCACATGGAGAAATGCAGGCTTACATATGACTGATGTCCTCTTGTCTCTTAAGAGAGTTTCTGCTTTGTGGTGTAGCTGACTGTGTCTTGTATCTTTGGTGATTTTAGAAAACATGAGAAAAATAACTTTAAAAAATCAGCAAGTTTCACCCAAACTCCAACTGTCTGGGATTTCTAGAAAAAATTGAAGTCTGCAGATTAGGGGGTCAGTCCCAGAGGGCAGCAGGTTGCAGAAGCTGAGGCTGGGACCTCTTGAATCTCATCTGTGGTACCCGCCAGGCCCTCTGCCTCCTCTGTCAATTTCAAGGGCATTCTGAGGTCGGTCTGCTTCCTGCCATCCATCCGTCCCCACTTTAGTCTGTACTCATCTTTTCTTTCCTTTTTTGGTCTTTTTGAAACAGGGTTTCCCTGTAGCCCCAACTGGCCTGGAACTAACTATGTAGACCAGGCTGGCCTTGAACGCAGAGGGATCCTCCTGCCTCTGCCTCCCGAGTGCTGGGACTGAAGACTTGTGCCACCAGGCCTGGCTCCCTTCTTCCCCTTCCTCGCCCTTTCTTTTCCCTCGCCCTTCTTGCTTTCCTTCCTCTAATTTCTCCTTCCTCCCTTCCTCCCTCTTTCTTCTTCCCTCCTTTTTCCCCTCGCTTCCTCCCTTCCAGCATGCAGCAGGTATCAGGCCTCGTCTGGGAACCAGGGCTTGAGGCTGGTGTTGCCATGGGGTTTTCCCCACTCAGAACTTGAGGGAGCCGTAGCAGACGGTACACACCAAGAACGAAGGCGGCAAGGAGCCAGGCGTGGTGGCACATGCCTGTAATCCAGCACTCCTGCAGTAGGGGAGAGGATCTCCAGTTCTAAGACAGTCTCGGATGTAAATTGACCCCCTGTCTCAAGAAAAGCAAAGAGATGATGACGATGATGATGATACAGAGTGAGACCGTGTCTCAAGAAAAGGAAAGATGATGATGATGGAGATGATGCAGATAGAAGGCGAGGAGATGATGGAGACAGAGTGTTGGGGTGTCCTGCAGTGTGTGAACAGAGCACAGGAAAACAAATATGAGCAGAAGCTTTGAGGAGGGAGTCAGTAGCCTGAGCAGACTCTTGGAGGAAGAGGGGTCCCGGCAGAACAGCAGCAGATGCAAGGGTCCTGGGATGCCTGTCATAGTGTGGAGAGAAGTTCAAGACCCACCAGAGGCAGGAGAGGCAGAGATGGTCCTGAGAGGCAACAGGGTCCTGGTGGGTGGGTGCACAGCTTGGGCTTTCCAGAGGTGTTTCCAGTGGCCTTTTCTAGTGTCACATTGTCTGTGGTTAGTCAGCTCTGAATGGGCGAACTGCATCAAATGTAGCTTTCAACTCTGTGGGCTCTGCTGGGTGTGGCCTGAGCCTCAGCAAAGTCCCAAGCCTGGCTCTGTGGGTGACTCCAGGCTTGGGAGGTTGTAGCAGCCATGAGTCTGTAGCAGTCTTAGGCCTAGTGTGCTAAGATGCCTAGTTATGGGATCCTCTGCGCCGGGAGGAATGGGGCTGGAAAAATTAACCAAGTGTGTGGTGTGTGTGTGCATGCACATGCCTGTTTATTATTTCATTTACCTGTGACATGCATTGAAATGTGTGTGTGCATGCACACTTGTTCACATGTGTGTCTATGTAGGTGCCTGTATGTAAGTGCAATTGCGGTTGTGTGTGTGTTTGTGTATTCAGATACACAGATATGTGTGATGTACAGATGCTTGTTTTAGTAGGTGTGTGTTTGCATGTAGATAAAGTTTATAGAAGTGGTGGGTGACTATGCCCAGGGCACCCCATTAGATTCTTGCTCATGCCTGACACAAAGGAAGGGACCCATGTGGGGCTGTATATTTTGGATCTATGTTAGTAGGCCATTTGTTGATATTTGTAGCAGTCAACTAGAAGGGTTTGTTCAGCATGGGTCCCCAGTGATTTCCGCCCCCACTTCTGGAGTGGCTGAGACCTCGGTTGCTGAGTGCTGTGGGGCTCCCTGGCCTGTGTGGAAACTTATGGGAGGAAGTGGATCCTCTAGAAGCTTCCCCAGTGGGCCTTTCTCTTGTTTGGGGACCTAGGTAAAAGTCCATTCTGGCTCCTTCTTGGGTATTAGTGTCCAAGTGGTACACAGAGCTGATCGATCCTCTGTCCCTGTGCCCTAGGGTCTCCACAGCCTAACCTGGCACTTGCTCTGATCCCTAGAATGACGCAGAGCTGATCTGGAGGGGCTGGGGAATCCCCGATCTCCCTGTCTCCCACTGCACTGCTCTTCCACACCATCCCTGGCCTCTGCTGTAGTGGCCAGCAGGCCGGTAGGTGCAGGCATGTGGATAAATGTATTCTGATTGGTGTCTGGGTCGAGGGACTGGCCCACCCTCTCCCTCAGACAGCCTGGTCTCTTTTGGGATTCTTTTTCAGTAACCCATTTGGGTACCATTTATTTATTAGGCTCTGGATCAGGGCCTTATAAACAGCAACTCATGGGCAAATCCTGGCCCTCTGCTTGCTTTTGTCAGTAAATTTTTATTGGAACAAAGTCTTGTTACCTCTGCCCCGACCCTCCCATGCTGAGGGCTTTAAGGGAGGAGTTAAGGAATTGATACCAAGACTATATTTGCTGTTCGACTTTCTGCAGATGAAATTTTCCTGCTCCTGGTCTTGAACATTCCTTTAGCTGGGGTGACTTGATACCTTTCCTTTTTATCTCTTTTCCTTTCTTCCTGTGAGCACTTCCTACAAGAGGCAAGGACAGGACATAGGTGCACCCTGTTGCCTGCTGTGCAGAGCCCTTTGTGTGCATGCCTCTTGTTTTCCACATTTGGCAGAGAAACTGAGTCTTAGGGAACAAATTACCATGCCTAGTGTAAGTGGCAGAGCAGGAATTTGAACCCAGGACTCGCCTTTCTGCAGAGCCCTATTGCTTCTCTCGGTTGTACTCCACTCGAGGGCAGCATTTGATGATACCTTCTTTGGCTTTGTTGGTCCTTGAGCACCAAAGACAGCTTGCCCTGGGATGTTTGTGGCTTAGGCAGAGCCGCACATGTGTGGACCTCAGTAGCTAGTTCTGCTAGGACACTGTAGTGGGAGGCTGTCAGTTCACAGGGCTTGTGAGGTCTGCTCAGGGCCCCCTGGGACATCAGCTGAGGCTGTCTGCTCTATCCACTTCCCCTATGACCAGGAAGTCCCCAGTGCATTCAGAGACCTGCTGAAGGTCTGGCGTGGTGCCTAGAACTTGCCTCCCATAAAAACATTTCCTATCTGTTTATTATGATAAAGTAATATTGAGCCATCTTAGCTACTTTAAGCACACAGTTCAGTGGCATCCGGAGGTTTTGACTGCATCCAGACCACGGGGACTATGACTGGCAGGTCGGCTCAGCTGGGAGTGTGCTAGACATGCAGAGTTCCTCTCACCATCCTCCTTCCTGGGGCCAGAGTCTGGTAGGACTTCAGGTGATGTGTGCAGAAAATCTTGAGAGGCAGCAACTCAACCCTTACTATGTAGTCTTGGGTGGGAGATTTTCTTGTCTCCTTGCACTTTGCAGAGCTGGTAATGGAACCCAAGGCCTTTCACTTGCTAGGCAGGTTCACTACCATTAAGCTACATTCCCAGCACCAAGAGAAGTGTACATGTTTATTTTCAAGGTCTAAAGGAGCCATGGGGGCTGGAGAGATGGCTTGATGGTTAAGAGTGCTTGCTGCTTTTGCAGAGAACCCAATTTTGGTTCTCAGCACTCACATTAGATGACTCATAACCACCTGTAACTGCAACTGCAGGGAGTCTGATGCCTTTGGTACACACACACACACACACACACACACACACACATACACAAATCAACATAAAATAAATCTTGAAAAAACTTTTTAAAATCTTAAAAAAAAAAGAAGTGTGACCTAGAGGGGTTGTGCATTACACTCTAAATTATACCTTCCATCTGATGTGGCGGCGGTAGTATGACGGGAGATGAGCTTCATCTTGAAGGTGGGCTGACCCTGGGCCTAGTCCACCTGTGTCCCCTTGTGCCATCAGTAGATATTTCTGAACTTCTGGTATATAAACCTGGCTCCAGGAACATAGAAGTATACAAAATAGACACAATCACAACCATAAGGAAGGGACACTTTTCCTTTCAGAGTCAGTGACTCAGGCCTGCCAATCCCACTGGAACGAGATCACAGGAGAAAGTGTTTATTAGTATGGACACACGACTGGGCTCACAGAAAATCCCAAGAAGTAGTTAGTCCTGAGGATTTGTGTACCGTTTTGACCAATAGTGATAAAATCACTGTCCCCTGGAGAAGGGACAGGACAAAGGGGCGTAGCCTGCAGAAGTGACGGATTGTGAGAAAAGTGATGTATGGGTAAGGAAAATGAAAGGTGAGGATTGTCTTCGTGGCCTTATCAGTGCCTCCATTAATAACGTATTCTTCCTGACGTGGACACAGGAGGGCAAAGGTTTGTATAAACGGAAATTTATGTCTTGCCTTTCATCAACTAGAGGAAGAGCAGGGAACTCTGCATTTGCTAAGTAAGGCTTAATTGCCTCCCACTCAAAATCGTCAGCATGCCAAAGTGGCGTGCTCAGAGGTGGCATGTTCTCTGTAAATCAGGATCTCTATGCCCTCTATGTCCGAGGGTTGTGTGTCTGGGCTTTCAACCAGCCACAGGATTAAAAATATTTTGGGGAAAATTGCATTTCTGTTGAATATATCTCTGAGTGGAAGCTTTCTTTCTTTTTACACGAGGTGAAGTTCTGTGGTGGTGCCTGCTGTGTTTGGCTGGGCAAAGTGATCACACAGATCTTCCCAGGCACAAGAGGAGGTGATGTAGACCCCACCTCTAGTAACTGCGTCTGATGTTACTGGAGGGGGTCCCCTGAGATACCATGTCCAGGTTCTCCGTCTTGAACGAAGCTGAGTAAGACACAGGCTGTGGTAGTGAGAGTACAGCCTTGTTAAAAAGTGAAAAGGAAAACGTAAGTGCACGTGGCAGCTCAAGAGCCCCATTTTCTAGTCAAGGGCCTTTTTATTATAAACAGGAAGAGAGTTTTCTGAAGGGGGAGACCCTTCTTCAGTTGTGGTAGGCCATTGGTTTAGTTTGGTGGAGAAGGCTTGTACAGCCCTCGGGTGGTCCAGAGCAGTCTGAGGAACAGTTTTTCTTGGTCCCTGGGTCCCGGAGTTAACCTTCTTATGGCTCAGTTATGGGTGTCTTACCCTGTCTTCCTGCCCAGTTGCATGAAGTGTGTTGAGAAGAATGGGTGACATCCTGGAGCACTTTGGAATGTCCCCAACTCACCATGTGTGCTTGTGGTTCCACTTAAGAGCAGTAGAGATGAAGGCTACGGAATAATGTGAGAAATCACTAGATTTGTGAACCTGGGGCCAGTAACTGTTATCTTGGGGACCACAGCATCTTCTTAGAAATGAGTAGGCCACCATTTGATGTTGGCTACACAGGTCTGAGGATTTGTGGAGAGGGTAAGATGCTATGGTAGGTCCTTTTGGCTTATCCCCTAGCCTCACACCACTCTCCCCTCCATAGAGCAGTGGTTACTGCGTGTCACCCCCTTTCAGAGTTAGTGGCTGGCCCAGGGGCCCTGGACCAGACAAGCATGGTGCTAAGGCACCCTGGTGATCATCCACCTAGCCCTGTGCTTGCTGGCTGCCCTGTGTTCACTCACTTCCTGATTCAGATAGCTGTTTCTCACCTAGCTTCTGATGGGGTCCTCCCATCGGTCCCCCCTGCCCTAGGGCTGGCTGAGTTGCTAGAATCTGGATTCGGTGTGACTGGCCAAGTTTTCCAGGGCTTCTATTCCAAGGCTTTGGCTGTTTGTATGTGTTTGGAAGGATGGCTGTGGGGGAGGGTTCCCATAAGTGGGAACTGAAGACCAATGACATCATTTAGTAGATCCTCGACTTTCCAGTTGGGTCCTTGCGCCAGCTACATCAGTGCATCACTCTGTCGAGTTTGTCAGAGATCCAGCCTCAGTCCTGCCTTTGAGCCAGCAGAGCCCCGTTCACCAAGATCCCCATGTGGTCCCCAGCTGAAAAACCGAACTCTCCTCCAAAGCTGCCCAGCTCATTTGAAGTTAGAGCTGTTTTTAGTTGCATTCATACAATACGGAATTTCTTTTTCTGATATTTCATGGTGAACATTTTCAAAATGATGGGAAGCTGAAGAATCAGGGCTGTAGTTAACAGTCCATTAACTTTGCTTTCTCACTGATCTGTCTGCCAGTCAGCCCTGTAATTTGGGGGACATCAGAACCCTGCTCTGAAACACATCATTGCCCTTCACCAGACATGGAAACCATCAGCCAGAGCCCAGCAAAGCCTCATGGTGCTTTTTAACCTTAAAAGTAAAACTATAGTCCAGTTCCTGGCCTCAGATTACCATCTGATGAAGTGTTTCCTTTTTTTGTGCGCGCGCGTGTGTGTGCGTGTGTGTGTGCAGGTGTGTGTGCATGCATGTGGAACTGACTGGAGGAGAGCCCTAGCTATGGTTCTTCAGGTGCTGTCCATTCCTTTTTGGAGGTAGAATCTCAGTGGCCTGGAGCTCACCAGGCAGGGAGCTCCCCTGACTAGGGAGCCCCAGGATCTGCTTCCCCAGCGCTGGGATGCCCAGGTTTTTTGCTTTTCTTTTTTTAAACACTGAGCTCTGGAGATGGAACTCAGTCCTCATGCTTGACTTTTCTGGCTCAGCCTTTTCCTCAGCCTTCTTTTAAGATTTGTTTATTTTTTATTTTATGTATGTGAGTGTCTGCATGTGTGTAAGTGTACCACATGTGTGCCTGGTGCCCAGGGAGGCCAGTAAAAGGATGTCAGATCCTCTGGAACTGTGGAGTTACAAACAGTTGTTAGCCACAAGTGTGTGCTGGGAACCCAACCTGGGCCCTCTGCAAGATCAACCAGTGTTCTTACCTGCTGAGCCACCTCTCCAGCCTCTCTTTTTGAAAAAATCATTCTTTTTAGCATGCTACTGGGCATGTGTGGAGGTCAGAGAACAACTTGTGGGAGTCAGTTCTCTCCTTCCACCGTGAGGATCCCAGGGATGGAACTGCGGCCAGTAGACTTGGTACAAGTGCCTTTACTCTCTGAGCCATCTCCCCTTTTCTTTTTGAGATAGTCTTGCTGTGTGGCCTAGAGGCCTAGAACTCGTCACCCTCTGCCTCAGTTTTCCCAGTGCTGAGATTACAGGTATGCCACCACACTGGGCTTATGAGGTTTGAACGGGATTAACATCTACCCCTGGCAAGGTTACAGTTTGTTACCAGAATACAGACAGTTTCTTCCTTCATGACCAACCTCCCACCCCAGAGCTGACTCCTGGACCTTTGTTTAGAGCATTCTAAGCTCCTTCATTCTGGTTTCTGACCTTTAGGAACTCAGCAACACTCCAGGGCAGAGCTAAGTTAGAGATGAACCAGCCTTGACCCCTGCCCTCCAGGAGAGGTGGGAAGGGACAGGGAACTGCAGGATGGACAGTCGGGGACTAAGGAGAAGACAACCAGGGTCTGCAGGGTCTGAGGGATGGTCTCCAGACTCAACCCAGGGCCACAGGGCCAGGCTTGCTGGAGGGAGGAGATAGATACCTGAATCAAAGGAGTGAGAGATGGGCTGCTCGTAGGTGAGAGAGGTGTGTGCGTGTGTGTGTGTGTGTGTGTGTGTGTATGTGTGTAAGGGTTTGTAGAAGTAGCATGTGCAAAGGTTCAGGGGTGTGGTAGAATTTGTGTGTGTTTGGGAGTTATACAGACACGGTCGGAGGGCTCTGGAGGTGAGTGACCAGAGCTGGAGGAACTGGAACACGGAGCCAGGCATGGAGCATCAAGGGGATTGCACATCATGGACTGCTTTGTTTTTTTGGGTTTTTTTTGGGAGACAGAGTCTCCTGTAGCTTAGCCCAGGCTGGCCTCAAACACCCTATATAGCAGAGGATGACTCTTGCATTTCTGATCTTCCTGTCTCTACTTCCTGAGTGCTGGAACTACAGGTTTGCACCAACACACCCTGTTTTTGGGGTGCTGGGGATGGAACCCAAGGCATCATGTGGGCTGGAGGAGCATCCTGCCAATGGAACTGCCACCTCAGCCTTGCCATGAAGTTGAACCCAGTCGTGGTGGGAGCCTGTGGAAGTTTTTGTTTCCGGGAGTGACCCCTTCAGTGCTGGTGGGGGGGGGGCTCCTGAGGCTGAAAAGAGGATGCTTGGGACACTTGGGTCTTAGGGAGGTTGGTGGTGTCCAGAAAACCCAAGGGAAGGCTGGGCTGCAGTGACACATCTGTGCAGGCTAAGGGATAGAAACCAGGAAGAGAAAGTGAAGAGTTCTTGGGCAAAGGTGGTGGGAAAAGGGTCCGTGTTCGTTCCATCTGGCAGGGAGGGTTTAAGCAGCTGGTGCTCAGCAGGTGGGCAAGCTGGCCCTGTTTACACAATGCCTGAAAATGTCTGGGTATTGGACCCTGCCCCTGTTCTGGCCAGTCATAGGTACAGCATCTGAGTGCACAGTATTTGTTTGTGAATTTAACACTTGTAGCAAACTGAGCAGGCTGCACACTTTATAGATAGATGAAAACACTGAGGGTCAGAGTGGTACCGTTCAGGAACTCGCCTGTAGGGCTCTTATACCTGCCATGAATCTGTACCTGGAGCTGGTGAAATTGCAGATTGCTGCCCATCCCCACCCCCGGAGTCCTGATAGCCTAGGTCTGGACAGGACTGGAGCTTTTGATTTTCAACAAATGAATTCCCTACTGCTGCTGCCGTATGAGCACACTTCAGGCATTTGGACTGAGCACTGTGGGAGAAACCTGCAGAAAACCAAGTTAGGACAGAACCGTTGTCTTTGTTATCAACGAAGTTCTCCCATGTTAGATAGAAGCTTCTAGAAACCAGCTCCCAAGATGACAGGCTTCCTTCTGTGCATGGGGGCCTGTGCTGTGCTTCAGTCTGGAGCCCTTGATTGGGGTCCAGAGGAGGGGAGGAGGGGAGTCGATGGGGCTCTCGTAGTGAGAGACTGAAATGTCCCCGCCGTCCTATGTGTTTGCTGGTGGATCTTTCCTAGGGTTGAGGGCACAGTTTGGGTAGCTAGAGTGGAGGTTCATCCCCAAAGGATTGATGATTTGATTGAGCTGGACTTAGGCGGCATGTCAGCTCCCATGAGCCACCTCTCTTCTTTAATGAGGCCAAGGGGACAGGAGGCTGGTTGTTGTCAGCACAGAAACAGAGCTCTGACCTCAGAGGGAGTAGAGTTACTTTATCCTGCCAAATATGAATGACTGTGGCCTGGAACATGGATTCGGGTTACTTCAGATACCATGTTCTGACCTGGAAACAGTTTCCTGAATTTCTTTTTATAGTTACAGAACAAAAGAAAATCATGAATGGAGGTGATTTTTAAATGTGGTGGTGGGACCATCAGGTAGGAAGGTTATAGCGAAGTGGACTCTCCTGTCCATCTCTGGTGCTGTCTGTTGCATTTGTAGATGTGGGGTTGTGGCAGCTAGGGTTCTAGGCAGACCGCCCAAAAGGTTTCACGTGATAATCAGAAGGTGTCAGGTCAGACATAGAGGTGCACGCTGAATGACTGTCTAGGGGCTGGAGAGTCCAGGAGAGCTTGGCTCTGGATCGGCACCATTCCAGCTCTCCAGAGTCACGAAATCTCACCAAACATAAGACTCTTAACACGGGCATGGCCTTTTCTGGGAATGGCAAGGATGATTGTTGGCAGCCTGTCGCACACCTTCCTACTTATCTTTTTGAGACTGTTCCACTCTGTAGACCAGGCTGGCCCCAAACTCAGAGATTTGCCTCTCTCTGTGCCTCTGCTGGATTGAAGTTGTGCTCCATCACTCTGGGACACATTCACCATGTGTAGGATTTGATGGAGGCAAGGATCAGCACAACTTTTTTTTTTTTTTTAACAGGGTCTGCCTACTTCCAGCCTGCCTAGAAGTCACTATGTGGGCCAGGCTGGCCTCAATCTCACAGAGATCTGCCTGCCTTTGCCTTTTGAGGACTGGGATTAAAGGCATGTGCTACCATGCCTGTCATTATAACTTTTTTTGGTAAAGGATGTGTTTCAAAATATATTAGCCTTTGCATTCTTGGACTATGTGGTTTCTCTTAAGTCCTTTTGTCTTTCTAGGTCCAGAGGCATCTCAGGCTGTGTTCCAATAAAACTATACTTACAAACAGCCAGCCTAGGGGCCAAGGTTTGCCACCTCTGATGGATAAATCATCCTGCCCAGGGCTTGGTATAGCATGTTGCCTTTTATTTTTCCAGCTTTATTGATATGTATTGGCAGATGAAAGTGCGTGTGTGTGTGTGTGAGTGTGTGTTTGTGTGTGTGGTGTCAGGTCCCCTGTTTGGAGATAGTTATCAATACTGCTATCAATACTGATGTATTCTCTTGAACTTTTATTCTCCCTCACTGTTGGAGGTAACTAGCACATTTTGTCTTCTTTATCTTCACTAAGGAAGTTGCCCAAGGTCCCATAGCTCACACATGGTGAAGCCAGGACTCAGACTGTCCCTCCACTGGGACTCAGCGCTCTCTGCCCAGCACCGCCCCAGCCGCTGTTGTACAGAGTTCCCTACATCCCCGTCTTCACTGTAGTCCTTCAGAATTTATTATTGTGTATGCACTGTGTGTGTGTGCTGGCGCACGTGCCACAGCGACTGTGGAGGTCCAGGGACAACTCTGAAAGCTTCTTGTGGGTCTTGGGGACTGAACTCAGGCCGTCAGGTGCTCAGCACCTTTACCCACTGGGCCGCCACACGGCCCATCATCATCACACTGTCACCTCCTCCTCTTCCTCTTCCTCCTCATCCTCTTCTTCCTCCTCCTCCTCTCTCTTCCTCTTCTTTCTCCTCCTCCTCCTTCTTCTTCCTCTCTCTCTCTCTCTCTCTCTCTCTCTCTCTTCCTCCTTCTTTCTCCTTGGTGGCTTGTTCCTTTTTTGAGGCAAGGTCCCACATCGCCCAGGCTGGCCTCTGACCCTTGGGGGATTATGGAAGCTGGTGATCTGTGAGGGGTGGATGACCTTGAACCCCTGATCAGTCCTCCTTCCACCTCCTGAGTGCTGCTGATCCTGGCTTGTCACTCTCATCTGGGTTTTCTCACTGTCTCTGCCTTGGATGGGGTCAGGGACCTTGTCTCTCTTTTCCTCCCTGTCTCCAGCCTTGGTCTCCTCAAGATCACTGAGTCATATCTCCCCATGCAGCTCCCCCCCCCCCCGCCTCCCAGCAGCCGGCAGGCTTTTGCCCTGGGTGGCCGTGGGCCTGCAGGGAAGGGCAGTGTGACTGACCCCTCATTACCTACCCCGTGTGGGCCTACCTGTGCATCTGGGCCCATAGCTGTCTACCCTTCTGGAAGGAAAATCAGGCCACAGTAAAAGGTTTTCCATGAAGCCAACAGGGCAGATCCCTGCTTCCCCTACAAGGGTGCTGTGGCCTTTGGCTGGGGAACTACATCTTATAGCGCGGCCTGCGGGCCTCAGCCCCCTGGGCCTCATCTGGCTTTTCTCTTCTGGCTCTGGGGTCAGCAAAGCAGGCTGACAACAGATGTGAAGACTGAGACACCAGGCAGAGCCCTGCCCTTGAGACTGTCCACCTAGAACTTTTAAAACCAGTATATCAGGGTTTTGCTTATGTCGGGGCCCCATCTAGCACTTCCTGATGAGGTTGTGAGGGGTGGGGACTGGACAGTGAGCGTGCCTGGTCCTCAGGTGAGCCTGTTGTCATAGGGCTGGGAACCTGCCCAGCCTCAGCCTTGCTGCCCTGCTGAGCTTTACATTTGCATGTGGAGTCCTGAGCTGCTGTGAACTTTGCCCCCAGGCACCTGGGCAGATACTTCTGTGTATTTGTATGTATGTATGTATGTACTACTGAAGGGGACAGATTTTCTTTGTTTTTTTTTAAGACAGGATCTCCTGCCTAGGCTGTTCTCAAACTCACTCTGTAGTTGCTACGGTCTGGTCTCAAGCATGCATCACCATGCCCTATTTTATGAGGTACTGGGATTGAAATGTAGGGTTTTGTGCCTGTTAGGCAAGCACTCTATCACTGGAGTTACATCCCCAACACCAGGTTGTTGTTTCTTTATTTTCAATAAAGAAACCAGGTTTTTTTTTTTTTTTTTTTTTTTTAAACAGGGTCTCCCTGTATCCCCGGCTAGCCTATAACTTGCTATATAGACCAGGCTAGCCTCTGTCTCAAAGAGATTCACCTACTTCTGCTTGGCAAAAGACGTACACCACCACAACACCCAGCATCTGGATTCTTTTCGTCGTGGTTTTTAAGCTTCTCTTGGTGGCCCACGCTGGGCCAGAACGCGAGGCAGTTTTCCTGCCCCTGCCTCCCACTCTGTGACTCGCTTGTAGCTTTTCATTCCAATACAGTTCAGCTGACAGAAAGTTGCAAAAACAGTAGCGTGCCCTTGTGTGGTTGCTTTGCCCAGCTCTGCCCTGTAATACTATCTCAGAGATAAGGGTTTTTAAACACACACTCAGTGCCTGGCCAAAGCCACTCATGATAATTCACCAATACATCAGATGTTGCCTAAAGTAAGAGTGGCTGCAAGATGAACCATTGCATCATTCAGCAAGTCTACTGCCTTCATTTTTTTAGCTGTGGTTTTCTGTGCAATGGCTCTTTCTTTGATCGCCCTGCAGGGTTCATTTAGAAAAAGTGAAGGAAATTCTGCTTTCCACTTACTCTGCTTAGAGAGTGACGATGTAGGTTGCTGAGCATCTGTTTGTTGGTGATGCTGGGATATTCTCTTTCAGCATCTGAACACTGTGTATTTCACTCTCCTGTTTCGCCGGCCAGGGACCCCTCTGGCTGTTTCTGGGGCTTTGAATGCTCATGGCTGTGGGGTTAACCTGAGTTAACCCTGTATATTTACTGCCAAGAAAAATGTGGAAGTTTCAAACAGAAACAAATTTTGTTACACTGATTCTACCCCAAACCAGGCTCCTCTAGAACTCTGGGGGCAGGACCTGGATAAATGGTCTGGTAAAATCCCATGATTAGAGCGGACCACCTCACCTGCTCTCTGAATGCCTTAATTTTGCAAAACTCCAAGGCTGTGAGCAGCATCCTTGCTAAAGGCCCATCTGTGTGCCAGCACCCTGCTTTCTCTCCACGGATTTGCCGCATATTGAGCTCTGGCCTTCCTGACCCTAGGGTCTGTGCTAATGCCTCTTTCTTTGCCCACATGTTGTTGATCTGGGGCTCTGTTTCATGTCTCCGGCAAGGAGGTGTTTTGATCAGAATCTGTCCATAACTGCCCACTGCCTATAACATAAGACCAGAATTCCTTTCTGGCCTCCAGTGTAGACTGTATAGTCTCCAGTTTAGACCACTTTGCTCCATTGGGCTGTGCACAGTCTAGCAAGTGACGTGCCACTGAGCCTTAGCCTTTGCTGGAGACTTGGGAAGTTGCTCTGGGTCCCTAGAGTCTGCTGTGCTTCTGTGTACCTTGGGGCCTTTGCACACACTGCCCTCTCTGCCAGCAGTGCCCGGCTTTTCCTCCAGACTCTGTAATGGTTCACTCACTTTTCAAATGCTGACTTCCTCTGGGTGGCTTCTCTGACGGTGGTGACCAGGCCAGCAGCCACTGCCTTCCATGATCTCATTCATCACCTCACTCCAGCTTGAGGTACTTGTTGCAGTTTGGTTTTGTGTTTTTGGCGTTTGTGGGACCATTTGATCACTGTCTGTCTCCGGAGCCTGACTGTTTGAGGCTCACGTTCTGTTTCTACTTCTAGATGGAGGAACTCAGACAAGCCTTTTTCACTCTGTTCCTATTCAACTGTAAGGTGGGGTGACATGCCCTCTGCCTTGTGAGGTGGTGGTGGGGATGCAGTAAGGTCGTTTGTGGAACAGAGGTTGTAGAGCAAGGTACAGTAGACCACAGGGCACAGATGGGGCTGCGTCCCTTTGTTCAGATTTGTATGTTTTCTCCGTGCCTAGCAGATAGATGCTCAGGAAATACTTGCTGGATGGATGAATGAAGAAAAGGTAATAGTAACACCGTGTTCAAAGAGTTCCACAGGGATACTGAACAGTGCACGCTGAGCTGGGACTGCCGCTCAGTGGAACAGCACTTGCCTAGCATGTACAAGACCCCAGGTTTGCTCCTTAGCACTGCAAAAAAAGTATCTTAACTCTTTGTAGAGTACCTGATGCATAGTAGGTGCTTAATAAAAATCTGTTCAATAAATGGATTTGTAGAGTGGGAGCAATGACAAATAATCCCCCAGGGTTGAGGTGGGAATGTAGGAAAAGGTATGTCTGTGGTGCTTTGTAGAGTGCCCAGCACGCAGTAGGTGCTCTGCAAATCCTTGTTGAATGGGTGAATGAGGTGGGGACTATGGCAACAGCTTAGGGGGTTGCTATAGAGATATGTGATAAGGTGGGTCTGTAGCATGTTGTCCTGCGATCATGCGCAGTAAGCACTCAGGATATATTTTTTGGGTGAAACTGGAGGGCGGTCTTGGGTCTGTCTCTCCTGGGGCTCAGGAGAGCAGTCATGTGGGCGCAGCAGACTGAGGGTATGGTCGTGGGCCTTTGAAGGAAGGGTGTTTGGCTCTGCTTCACCTTGTCTCAGTGGAAGTTTAACTTTTACCCCCCTCACCCCCCCGTTTGTGTCTCCTAGAATCCGTGCCCAGAATCCAGTGCCTCTTTCCTTTCCAGGATCACTTTCTGGTGGATTACAGGGTGAGGCCTGGCCCCACCCTGGGGCAAGTGCTGGGAATGATTGCATGGATGAACAAATGTGCGTGTGCACACACAGCTGGCTCCAGCAGCTAGTTCCAGTCTGAAGTTACAGATATCACTGACTTCAAGTTCATCAACTCCAGTGTGATAAGTACATGAGCCCCAGAGCTACTTCAGGCTTGTGCTGGCCAGTCTCGCTCAGACTGGCAGCTCTAGACTGGGGCTGGAGGCTCAGCCTGCCTTTGGAGGGGAATTTGTAACCATGTAGTGTGGTAACTGAGTGAGATGGGCTCTAGGACCCCACAGTCCACACTCCTTCATGTGAAACAGTGTTTCCACAGGAGCAGTAACCTCATCTGCAGGTGTGTTCTAAATCTACTGTAGATGCTGGATGCCCTAACCCACTGTAAATGGCTGTGATGCTGTGTTGCTAAGGAACAAGGACAGGGAAAACATTGTCACATTCAGTACAGACCTAACTTTTTGAATCCGCAGGCATGAAGGGGGCCACTGTGCCATTTTTGGCAAAACACACATTTTTTTCTCTGCCTACAGTCAACACTTTACTGGGAGTTGTTTGAGTCTATTTCTTCCCATAATAATACTGCCCTTGTGTTTATGAACTTTATACAAATATTAATTAACTTATTTATTTTAATTTTATGTATATGAATGTTTCACCTGCATGTATGTAACTGTACCATGTGTGTGCAGTGTCTGCAGGGGCCAGAAGAGGGCGCCGGATCCCCTGGCACTGGAGTTACGGATGGTTGATAGCTGCCATGTGGGACCTGGGGACAGAATCTATATCCTCTGCAAGAGCAGCAGTGCTTTTAATCTCTGAGCCATCTCCAGTTTTTTTTTTTTTTGTTTTGCAGTGGGGTCTCATGTGGTCCAGGCTGGCTGTGAGCTACTTCTCGGCCCTCTGCCTCCACTTCGAAGGTGCTGGGATTACAGCTATGTACCACCATGCCTGGCCCAATTAAATATTTTTGGCAATTAGTTTTCAAATTTCTGTGGTAAAGAAGATCACTAGCTCTGTGAGTTTGAGGCCAGCCTGTACCACATAGGGAGACCCCGTCTCAAAATACAAAACCAAAACAAACAAACCGATGGTGTTAGGGTGTGGACTGCCAGCACAGCGTCTGCGGTGATGCTGTTCCCACTTTGGCCACTGTCTTTGGGTCACACACAGCCTGCCCTTGTTTTCAGGAGGAATCACACCAACATTCAGGGAGTAAAAGCATGTGACCTCCAGCCAACTGTCAGATGACTTAGAATAAAAATAATGTGTGCATGTGCCGATGCACAGAGCTGCAATGACAGCAAAAATGTGGTAATAGATTAAACTCATTATGCAGTTCATTCCTGATTTTCTATAACTTTGAGATTATTCCTAAAGAAAACATTAGGTTTGTATTTAGTCTGAAAATGTTCAAGGTCCTAAAGTCTATAGTGTGCTGAGCTTTCTAAATCTGAAATCTGGAGTTTTCTGAGCACCGCCATGGCACATGTGGAAATCCCCAGCTGACCTTGTGGGAAGATAGCCACGGCGATGCAGGTGTGCTGATGGTTGTGAGAGCAGAGCCCGTCTGGGCTGTAGATGATGTGTGGGCAAAAAGTGCTTGGTTCCAGCACCCACAGCAGGCAGCTTAAAACCACTTGTGTGGCTCCAGGGGATCTGATGTCCTGTTCTGCTTCCACAGGCACACACATGTATATGGCATGTGTGCTCACATGTGCGTGTACACATACACGTAGAAGGATGGACACATGCAGACAAATGAACGATAAATCTTTAAAAAAAAATAGAAGTGGTCCAATTGTTTTGGGAAAATGATAGTCTATAAAATTAACAAGAAAAAGTGAACTCATCACTCAGTTCTAATAATTGCTACTGTTTTGTTACATTTACCTTTAAAAAATTTTAAATTTAAATGTGGGTATGATGGCTCAGTGGGTTAGGGTGCTTACTGCCAGGCCTGTTGACCTGAGCTCAGTCCTTGGAGTTCAAATGGTGAAAGGAGAGAACTGACTGGTGCTTGTCCTTCTGCCTCCACAGTCATGCTGTGGTGTACACACACACACACATGCACGCACACACACGCACACACACACGCATGCATGCATGCTAAGTAAATAATAAATAAATGAAACTTAAAATTTAAATCAGTAAGCACAACATGGTGACACATACCTGTAATCTCAGCTCTTGGAAGACTAAAGCATGAGGATCTCAAATTCTAGGCCACCTTGGGTTACATAAGTGAGACCGTATGTTTAAAAAAGGATGAAGTGGACTGGAGAGATGGCTCAGCGGTTAAGAGCACTGGCTGTTCTTGCAGAGGACCCAGGTTCCATTCTCAGCACCCACATGGTAGCTAACAGCCTATAACTCCAGTTCCAGGGTATCTGATGCCCTCTTATGACCTCTGCAGGCATTACACAACACAGGTGTGCTTACATACATGCAGGCATATAAAAAAACAATTAAGTAAGATTATTTTAAAAAAGCTGAAGTAGTTGGCTCAGTTGGCACTGCCCTTGCCTAGCACACATGAAGCCCTGGACTTGATCCTGGTACCACATAAACTAGGCATGGTGGTGGTGCGTACCCATATCCCAGCTCTCGGGAGGTGGAAGGAGAAAGACTAAGAGTTCAAAGCTATTCTTGGCTACATAGCGAGTTTGAGGCTAGCCCAGGCCACATGAGGTCCCATTTGAAAAGAAAGAAATTAAAATAAAAACCAGAACAAAAATTAGAGCCGTCCTGTTACTTCTTCCTGAACACACTGTGCACATGTCTGTAAAGATGAGTCCGTCTTGACCTGAAGACCGAGTAGAACTAACCCTCATCTCCCCCTGCTTCAGCAGGTGTGTAGGGAGCCCCACTGTCCTCTTCCTTCAGTGCTTATCACCCCCCTTCCCGTCCGCCTCCCAGGTTGATGGTCCAGGGCTACCGCCAGCCCCTGGAGAGCAGCGACCTCTGGTCACTGAATAAAGAGGACATGTCGGAAGAGGTGGTACCTGTGCTGGTAAAGAACTGGAAGAAGGAGTGTGCCAAGTCAAAGAGGTGAGTGTGACATTCCCGTGTTCTCCCAGGCAGGCTGGGCACGGCCCGGACTGACCATCCAGTTGCCTCCCTCCTGCCATCGTGGCCTGAACCCCAGTCACTGCTGTGCAGCCCATCTCTTACGTCACTTCCCTGAGTTTCGCTTTCCTCATCTACCGCTGGGTGTTCTAGACTGTCTGGGTAGAAAGGAAGAGAAAGGCACCTGGCAAGCTGGGGCTTGATCCTGCCGGTCACCCGTCTGGTGTGTGCTGGGCACGTGCCTCGTAGTCCCGGACACAGTCTTGCTGTTTCGAAACCCGCAATCTAAATGTCCCTGCTGGACTGAGTTTTTTGTTCAATATGTCATACTGTCCACTTAGAACTGGGGGGTTTGAACCAGGAAGTGCTGCCTGTGGCCTGACCCTTAATGGATCTGATGTGTGCGTGCACAGTGGGTGCTGTTCAGGGCCGGGTTCAGGTGCTGGCCTCTATGGATGAGGAGGGTGCGGAGGGTGCGCATCCTGTCTGGCCAGAACTTCTTGGCATGGTCACTCATACTCATCAGAATTTTCTAGAGAAAGTGTAGCTGAGGTGGGCTCTGGGCTGCATGGAATCCTGGTTTCCAAGGAAGTGGTAAAAGAGGCTGGCAAGGTTTGCCTGGCTTCTTGGCTCCTGTGGAAATCTGGTCTGTGCTGGCTTCCTATGGCCCAGGGCCTCTTTGGCTTGTGTTAAATGTTTCATGTTCTCTTCAGGCTGTGACCTCCCTTAGGGGGAGGCCATTTTGGATGGTGTTTCCTGCTGATACGAGTTTCAAGTGGTTCAGTGGCTATGGAAGAGTTTGGCAGGCTTTTTGGTGTAGTTTATTTCAAGTTAAATATAGTCCTCATACTTGTAGTCAGTACACTCCTGGCCTGGACCGACACACAAGAGAACTGGAAACAGGTTTCTAAGAGGCTTGTACAGATATGTTTGTAATAGGCTGAGATGATGTCATCAAAAACCCATATCCAGTGAGTAGAAGTGGGAACCACTGTGGTGGATCAGTCCCGGGATTCTCCCAGTGTCCCCTTAGTGTTTGGGCTCCAAACGAACTTGGGCAGTGAAAATGGAGGATGTACAAGTAATATTACAATTCATCTAATTAAAAGAAAACCCAGGCTTGAGAGGTGGCTCAGCCATTTAAGGCATTTGCTGTTCCTTCAGAGAACCCATGTTCAATTCCCAGCACCCACACCAGAACCACCTGTAACTCCAGCTCCAGGGAATCCAGCACCCTGTTCTGGCTTTGAGGGCTCCTGCACACAGGGCTTGTCCGGCCAAACTCAGGCCTGTGTTGCCCACTGCTTGACAGACAAATACATGGGGTTCCAGAGTTTGTGGGAAGGAATGAGAGTTATTCAAGCGTCAACATCTTGAGAAGATGAATGGGGTGTTATCCTCAAAGCTCCATGTTGGTGAACTCATGGCTTGGTGCTCTTACCAAGGAGCACCAAGGAGACATGGGCAGTGACTGCTGTTAGGGAGGCTGTGTGCTTGGTTTACACATCTTGGCTTGATAGCCATCTTGATAAGTAAGTATCTCTGTGATTTAAAAAATACTTGCCTTTCTCTTAGCTGGAACATTTCTGGGTGCAAATGACCTTGTTTCCTGGGTTAGTTTCTAATCCTTTAGATAAACATATTATTTTCACGCAAGTTAAACATTATTCTTTTAATTAGAGGACAGATTAACAAGTACTTGGCCCCACACTCTGATCTTATTTGAAGACTACCAGATGTTCTAAGTTCTGACAAATTAACAACAGATTGCTTTAGTCTGGGGACTGGTGACTGTTCCTTTTTGTCTCTTTTCCTGTAATAGTAGTCCATAATAGCTAATGTGTGGGCAATCTAAAGATTGTTGATGTTGCTGGTTTAGAAGTTTAGGCATGGGCAAAGGGAAACAGACTAACTTTACCAGAGACAAATTTACAAAGTAAAGCTCATCTGAAATAGGGTGTTGTAAAACAAAAGGAGGAAGCTGCTAACTGCTCGTATGGCTGACGGCTTCAACAGCTGAGGCACAGTCTTCTTCCCACATCTATAGGTTTAGTTACCTGTGATCAAACATGATCTGCAAGCACTAAATCTAAAGTTTCAGAAATAAGCAAGGCTCAGGTTTTAATTGTACTCTGTTCTTATTCCACCCTATTCTGTCACTGGAGCGTGAGCCACTCTTGTCCAGTGTGTCCCTGCCATATACACTACCCACCGACTAGTCCCTCGGTGGCCATCTTGGTTATGAGACGAGTGGCGCTTATGATCAAGTAATCCTTAGGCAGCAGCCTAATGCTGTGTCACAGTGCCCGTCGCTCACCTGACCTCGTCTGCTCTGGGGTCATTTGTCATCTCAGAGCGTCACAGGTTGCGGACAGTACAAGTACAGTGAGGTGCTGTGAGGGAGAGAATGTGCTCACCATCGTGTGACTTTTATTACAGGGTATTTGTAATTCTTCCATTTTTTTCTATCCTAATTACCTAATTTATAGATTAAACTTTATCATAGGTATTTATAGGAGAGAACAGTCTACATAGTATGTGGTACTGTGTGCAGGGATACTCAGTCTGTATAGAGTTGAGTCTGCGGATGGAAGAAGATTCCAGACCTAGGTGACTTTAGGTTGGCCTTTCACCTGCCTGGATGCCTGGTGGGGCATTTATCTTGCTTATGACTGTCCCATGCAGGGCAGGACAGAAGGGCACAGAAGCACAGAGACTGGGCTGAGCCGTGACCACCAGAAGACTCAGATTTATGAAAGAAGGCCACTTGAAAACTTGTGTAGTTCTGGTGGGCTTGTTGGTATTTCGAGATAGGGCCTTGGTACCTAGCCCTGCCTAGCTTGGCGTTTGCTGCCTTTAATCAGCAATCCTCTTGCCTCAGCCTCCTGAAGGCTGGGATTGCAGGTGTGCCCTACTATCGCTGATGAGAACCTCTGGTTTTTGAGGAACAAAAAGTGTTCAAGAAAACTAAAACCAAAACAAAACAGAACCCTCTATCTCTGAGTCATTTGCCCTTTTTGTGGAGTTTATACTTCAGTCTGTCCCAATCCCACCTTCCTACCTAATCTATGGTCTATTAAGCAACCCGTAATCTATGGTCTTTATAGATTTACCTGCTTTATGGAAATGAAATCTTTAAATATAGGACCTGTGTGAAGTCCGTCTTCTATCACTTGGTTTGGTGTTGTTAACGTGCATCTCCATTGTAACATCTGTCTTTCATCCCTTTTTATGACCAAATAATATCCCCTTGTATAGATCTGCCACATTTCATTTATCCATCCATCAATTGATAGACACTTGGATGGTTCCCATCCTTTGAGCTATTGTGAATATTACTGCTAGAAATATTCATTTCCAGAATTTCTTTTGGGTATGTATTTCTCGGAATAGAGTTATTGGGTCATATTATAATGTGTTTAACTTTTTTGCTGTTGTTGCTGCAGTACTGGTAATAGAACCCCGGACCTTGTGCATGCTAGGCAAGTGCTCTACCACTGAGCTGTCTCTCCAGCTCCTCTGTGTTTAGCTTCTTGTGAAATTGCCCACCAGTTTCACAAGGTGCCACATCATTTTACCTTCTGCAGGCTTCCTCTTTCTTCATTTGCATCAGTTCCATATCTGACTGGTCTTCCTCCTGCTAAGGTGTAAAGGCTATCTCACTGAGGCTCTGGTTTGCATTTCGCTGATGGTGTTGAGTGATAGATACTTCATGTGCTTTTCAGTCCCTGTACTTTCCTTCCGTCTCTTGCTTATTTTTAACAGTTCCCCTTCTGTTCTGGGTACTGGTCTCTTATCTGTTCCCTTCCTCGATGGTATCTTTATTCCGGTGGAAGTTAGTTACCTTTGTTGTCAGTTGTTGCTGTGTTTTTGGTGTTGTTTTATCAGAATCTGTTGCCAAGTTCAAGGTCATAAGGATTCACCTCGGTATCTCTCTCAGGATTTTATCCTTGTGTTTTTGTGATTTTGAGTCAAGGCCTGTAGCCCGGGCTGGTATCATTCCCTGTCCAGCTGAGAATGGCCTTGAACTTCTAGATCTTTTTGTCTCCACCTCTCAAGTGCTAGAACTACAGTCATGTGCCACCATGCCCAGCAGGATTTTCTGGTCCTTATATTTTGCACGTAGAGATCAGGTCCAATTTAAGTTAATCTTCCTGGGGCTGAAGAGACTCAACAGTACTACTCTTGCAGAGGACCTGGGTTCAGTTCCCAGCACCCACATCAGGTGGCTCACAACTGCCTGTAGTTCTGGTTCCAGGGGATCCTACCTTCTTTCTGGCCTCCGCAGGCACCTGTACACACTTGGTACACATAAACTCATGATGGCGTATGCACATATGAAGAAAATTTTTCAAGTTAATTTTTGTACATAGTGTAAGGTCCTGGTCCTTCATTCTCTGTATGTAGCTATCTAATTCCCATTATCTTTTATTCTTTCTTTCTTTTGAGACAGAATCTTGTTCTGTGGAGCCGAGATTGGTCTTGAACTCATAACAATCCTCCTGCCTCAGACTCCCAAGTTCTGAGAGATAGGCATGACCCAGCTTCCTTCCTTCTTTTTTCCTTCTCTTCTATTCTCTTCTCTCTCTCCTTTCCTTTCTTGCCCTGTCCTGTCCTGTCCTGTCCGTGAGTGTTTGTTTGAGACAGGGTCTCCATAGCCCTGACTGACCTGGAACTTTATAGACTAGGTTGGCCTCAGTCTCATCGAGATCCGCCTGCCTCTGCCTCCGCCTCCTGAGTATTGGGATTAAAGACCTGGCCTACCAGCTAGCCTCAGACTCCTGATCCTCTCTGACACTGAGCTTACAGGTGTGCACCACCACACTGGTTTACTTTGAGCCCTGTGTTTCAAATGAGGAAACAAGCCCGGGAGAAGTTCAGCAGCATGCCTGGAGTCACACCTGTGCAGCTGGCCCTGGCAGGGTCTGAACTTGTTGACCCTAGGTCCAGGGTATATCCACTGTGATAGACTGCCTTTCTGTGGTGACTTGTCTTGTGTTCTCCCTTCTTGACACCCGTGGGCAGTGGGCTACCTCTGGGGTGGACCCCATACATGATGGTTTCACCCTGTATGTTGCAGGCAGCCGGTGCGGATTGTGTACGCCCCCTCCAAGGATTCTGCCAAGCCAAAAGGAAGTTCTAAGTTGGATGTGAACGAGGAGGTGGAAGCACTGATCGTCAAGTCCCCCCAGAAGGAGCGGGACCCCTCCCTGTTCAAGGTGTTATACAAGACCTTCGGGCCCTACTTCCTCATGAGCTTTATCTTCAAGGCCATTCATGACCTAATGATGTTCGCTGGCCCTGAGATCCTGAAGTAAGAGCCCTTCCTGACTGCCTGGCTCCCCTCAGCCACTGAACCGTCCCACCGTGTGCTGCAGCAGGCTGCAGCCTCCATCTTCCCCCGCTTTGCTCTCTGCTTTGCTCAGTTACCACCTGAGTTTCAGCCACTTTGGTTTTGAGTCACAGAAACTCCCTGAATCCAAAATGGGGGCGATGTGGGGCTGTCTTGGGAAGCCAAGATAAAGGCTGCAGGCAGATCTCACGAGCAGTGCAACTGGAGACCATGCAGGCAGCTAGGGGTTGCCTCTCTCCTCCTGTCCTGCTTGATGTGGCCATGGTTCCTTCTCTCCTTCAGCCCCAGTATGCTCTGTGTGGCTGTCACATGACTTGCTAGTCAGGGACAGAGCTAGCAGTGTGGGGATCCCAATGCTGAGGCCCCTGTTGTAAGTCACATCACTCCTGGGAGGTACATTGTCATCTAACTTCCCCTGGCACAGGTGGAAATGGCCATGGTGAACTGGAAGTACTTTCTTGTGCTTTGTGTGTCACACTCAGATCCTCCTGGGCTCTCTCCTTGCCCCCTGACAGATTGCTCATCATCTTCGTGAAAGACAAGGAGGCCCCCGACTGGCAGGGGTACTTCTACACGGCACTGCTGTTTGTTAGCGCCTGCCTGCAGACACTGGTCCTGCATCAGTACTTCCACATCTGCTTCGTCAGCGGCATGCGCATTAAGACAGCCGTCGTGGGCGCTGTGTACCGTAAGGTAGGGCCGGTGCCCACCCATACTCCGTCCAGCCACCTTAGAATCTGGGAAGGCGGGACTGGGGCTCTCTAGACCCAGGTGGGGATTTCTGGCCCAGTATCCAGAAGAAGAGGGGTGGGAACAGCAGGAGCGTGGGGCCAAGGATGGCTCGCACCAGGCCTGACCCTCAGCAGAGTGGCTCTCAGGGTCGATGCGGGGATGGCTCCCGCCAGGCCTGACCCTCAGCAGAGTGGCTCTCAGGGTCGATGCGGGGATGGCTCCCGCCAGGCCCTGTCCCTCAGCAGAGTGGCTCTCAGGGTCGATGCGGGGATGGCTCCCGCCAGGCCCTGTCCCTCAGCAGAGTGGCTCTCAGGGTCGATGCGGGGATGGCTCCCGCCAGGCCCTGTCCCTCAGCAGAGTGGCTCTCAGGGTCGATGCGGGGATGGCTCCCGCCAGGCCCTGTCCCTCAGCAGAGTGGCTCTCAGGGTCGATGCGGGCATGTGTGTGAGTCCACATGTCACCTGTGGGAAACTGGGTCTCTTGGATAGCCTGAGTATCTTTGATGCAGTTGGGGAGGACTGGGAATCCAAGTTCAGGGACAGGGGAGATGTAAGCATGAGGACCTGAGTTTCGGAACCCATGTGAAGCCAGGTGTGGTAGCTCATACTGTCATCCCAGCACCCCTACAGTAGACGGGAGATGCCAGGCAGACAGGAGACTCCCTAGAAGCTCCTGAGCCAACTAGCTTGAGACCCTGCCTCAGACAAGGTAGAAGACAGACAACCTCTGGCCTGTACACGTGTGTTGTGGCAGACATGTGTACGCGCACACACACAGACGCACACACACACCGTCAACAACAACCATACAGATACTACACACCCTCATTCACAGAGAGATTTAAAAATAAAGGTAATCCAAGTTCAGATCTTCACTCTGCTTTCATGTCCTGGGTTTTACCTTGCTTTCATTTTGGATTTGAACTAAACAGGTGATGTGTACCTCCCATGATGGAGCCCGTGTGTGTACATCTAACTTTATTTTTATTTTATGTGTATGAATATATTGCCTGCATATATCTAAGTGCACCTGTGTCATGCAGTGCCCACAGAGGACATTGGATTCCCCTGGAACTGGAGTTTCAGATGGTTGTTAATTGCCATGTGGGTGCTGGGAACCAAATCTGGGTCCTCTGCAAGAGCAGCCAGTGCTCTTAACTGCTGAGCCATCTCTCTAGCCTCACACATTCAACTTTAAAGAGTTTTGTTTATTTACTTTGGGAGGGCTTGCAAATGACTGTCAGGGGTTGTCTCAACAGAGCTATAACCCTGACCCCACACTCAGCTTTAAAAACCAAATGATTGTCCTGACATGCTCCTGTCCTAGCCTCTGATGCAAGAAGATACCTGGTGCTGGGTCTGGCAAGAGAGGCTGCTAGAGCAGTGGTTCCCACCCTTGAAATAAGTTAGACTCACCTGTTCTGCCTGAGCTCTGAGGCCCTGTCTGTGCCTCAGACCAGTGGGACCTATCATATTCGGTCAGCACAGGTGTCTTTTTAAGATTCCCAGCTGACTGTGTGAGGCTATGTTTGAGAAGCAGTGTTCTAGATATGGGGTCTCCAGTAAAACCAATTGCCCCTGAAACTTTCAGACAATTTTGGAGGTCACAACTGGGGATGGGGACCTTTAGTGGATAAGGCTAGAGATTCAGCTAAACGTCTCATGGTCAGGGCACAGCCTGGCCGTGCACAGCACTGTCCACCCCCAGTTTCAGGAAGCCAGGACTGAGAACCACTCGCCTTGACATTTTTTGGTTGTTGGAATGTGGAACCAGCAACATGATCATGACCTTGGAGCTTGTTAGAAATTCAGAATCCTAGCCAGTCACATGCCACCACCCCAGGGTGAATGAGGTGGCACATGGAATGCCTTAGGATGAGGAGGCGGGGCGATAGAACCTGGTATGTGCAGACATGGAAGGATCGAGAGGACAGATCTGCCAGTGAGGGAGGAAAAAACTGTAGAACCTCTCTAAGGCCTGAGGTGAGGCCTTCAGCCTCAGGCTCACGCCTTACTGTCTTCTGTGTCCTTCAGGCTCTTGTCATCACCAACTCAGCCAGAAAGTCCTCCACTGTCGGGGAGATCGTCAACCTCATGTCGGTGGACGCCCAGCGCTTCATGGACTTGGCCACATACATTAACATGATCTGGTCAGCCCCTCTGCAAGTCATCCTTGCCCTCTACCTCCTGTGGCTGGTGTGTTTGCCTTCAGTCCCCTTTCTTTGTGGGCAGTGGGGGAGGGAGCGGGTGGGTGATGTCATTTACATTTACTTCCTTGTTCATTAATTCTTGGTTATTTATTCCCTCCTGGAGTTGTCAGGAGGGAATGGGTGGTGATTTGGTATCTGTCTGCATTTGTCTTTTCTGTGTGTGTGTGTCTGTGGTGGTGTGCATGTATAGTGTGTGCAGATGTTCGTATGGGTGTATGGAAGCCAGAGGTTGACATCAGGGGTCTCTTCATCTTATTTTTTTAAGAAACTGTCTCTTACTGAACCTGGGGCTAACTGATTTCTCCAGACTAGCTGGTCTGTGAGCTCCAAACCTGTCTCTGCCCAATCCCTAGCACTAGGATTACAAGTGTACGCTGCCATACCCAGCTTTTACATGCGTGCTGGGAATCGAACACAGGTCTTCATGCCTGTGCAGCATGTGACCAACTGAGTCATCTCCCCAGCCTTTCATTTGCCTCCCTCCTTCCCTTTAAAAATTATTTTGTGTGAATGCATGTGCGTTCATGCCATGGCATGCATGTGGAGGTCAGAGACGTCAGTGTTCTCCTTCCACCATGTGGGATCTGGGGATTGAACTCAGGTCTTGATGCTTGTGCCACAAGTGTCCTTACCCACTGAATCATTTTGCCAGCCCCTGTCTTTTCTTTTGTTGGTTTTGTTTGTTGTAATTTTGTTTTTGTTTTGAGACAATGTATCCCTGTAGCTTCAGCTGACCTGAAACTCACTGTGTAAAGCAGGCTGGCCTCCATCCCACAGAGATCTGCTTGTCTCTGCCTCCAGAGTGCTGGGATTAAAGGGGTGCGCCCTTTGGTTTCATTGGTTTTTGGTGCAAGGTCTCACCATGTAGCCTAGGCTGGACTTGGAGCTCACGTTCTGGTCACCACCTCCCCAGTGCTGGAATCACTGGTGTGTACTACCATGCCATGTACATGTACATGTCTTCTTCTCCTGAAGTGCATGTAATTAACAACCTTGCACTTCTTTCTCCCACTGTACTCTCTCAAGTGTGAACCAAACTCATTCATTAGAACCTAATCATATTGGTGAGTCTTTCAATTTTAAGAAATAGAAACCTATCTTAGCTTTGGCAGACGAGAGAAATTGCTGAGTGGGGTGAACGGTGTTCATACATCAAGAACCCAAGTGATCTATCTTCAGGTATGGATGGATCTAGGAGACCAGTGGTGTTTCAAGTACTCAGTCCCTTTCTTATTCCTTAGTTAGTGTCATTTACAGTGACATTTTCCCACATGGTTTCTACAGCTCGGGACTTGTGTCATCTTTATAGATAGCAGTACCAGAAAGAGCAGACTGCATCCTGCTGTCTCCACCTCTGCCACCAAAGACAAGGGAACACTCTGATTGGCCACCTCAGTCCTATTTCCATCCCTCCTGTAGCCCAGGAGGAAGAAATCTGTGATTAACTAGCCTGAGTCACATGTCCTCTTCCTAAAGAGGATGCAGTGGGCTTCCTACGACATTTGAGTAGTTCCTAGAGTGAAAAGACAGTGCGAGGCTCATGTGTGTCCCTTCTGCCTCTGGGCTCCACACATGCTTTTCTTTCCGACAGGAATTCCTTCCTCCCTGTCTCTTCCTGGATGGACCCCACCTAGGCTTTTGTGATTACTAGGGAAGTACTCACCACTGAGCTACATCCCCGGCTTAAGGAATTACTTCCTGACTCATACCTGATTAATTCTCACCTTATCCTAGGTGGGCTCCTCCTGTTTTTGATCTTTGTTTATGTGTCTGTGTGTCTACACATGTGTCTGCAAGCACACATGCACAGGGCATTCGATATATGAGTGTGGGCTGTGTACGCCGTAGTGTGCATGGGGGTCAGAGGACAGCTTTGACATCGGTCCTCACCTTCCTCCTTGCTTGAGACAAGATCTCTTTGCAGCTGTGTGCCAGGCAGCCGGCCTGTGAGCTCCAAGATTCTCCTCTCTCTGCCTCTCTTTGCCTTAGGAGCACTGGGATCAGAGATATGTGCTACTGCACCCAGCTTTACATGGGCTCCGGGACTCTGAACTCAGGTCCACATGTGTACAGGGCAAGTGCTTTACCCACTGAGCCATCTCCCCAGCGCTTTCCTGATTGGTTAGTTGGGTTTATATTATTATTTTGTTTAGTTTTCCTCTTCCGTTTGGAATCCCAGTGTCTTTACCACAGGAGCCAGTCTGGTGACTTTCTGAGGTTGTTTTCTGTACTTATAATCCAGCCCCACCCTGGTAGATGTTAGCTGCTCATGGACAGACAGCACTGGTGTCTTTATGTCTCCTGTGGGTGCAGGACTGACCACACCTGGTACAGTGTAGGAATCCAGCACATTATCTGTTAATCTTAGTGTAAGTACATTTAAAAAAAATTAATTGCATTTTTAACTTAATTGTGTGTATGCACATGTACACATGTAGGCCACAGTCAGAGGACCATTTGTGAGAGTTTGTTCTCTCCTTCCATCATATAGGATCCAAGGATTGAGCTCAGGCTTGGTGGCAAGTGCCTTTACCTGCTGAGCTGTACCGCTGGCCTCATTATTTTGTATAGCTAGAGAGATGAATTAAACGCTTCTAATGATGAAATTGAGAAGGAAAAACACCAGACCAGAATCAGGGGCTTGCTTCTGCTAAGCATATCCCGCACGCCACATCCCCAGCCTTAAGCCCCAGAATGGAAATATCTGGAACAAGCTCTTTAGGCAGATAACACAGAGTGTATACTTTCCTAGGGACCGTTGTCCAAGGCAAAACAAAGTTTGGAATGCTTGTTTGAGACTTGCCCTTGGTTGGTTTATGGATCTTGAGGAAAGAAGGATCTAACTTGGAGGCCACCTGGACTGCATAGTGAGACCCTGCCTCAAAAACCAAAACAAAAAGGAAAGTTGACTGGGGAGGTGACTCAGTGGGTAGAAGGGCCTGCTGTGCAAGCATGAGGACCCGAGTTTGAATCCTTGGCACCCACAGAAAAAAGGTAGATGTGATTGTATTCTGCTTGTGACCCCCAGCACTAAGGAACGGGGACAGAGACAGGATTAACTCGAGTTTGCTGGGCGCCAGCCTCAGACTCAGCCAGGGACTGTATCTTAAAGGTACACGTCAGAGAGTGATAGAACAGAACACCTGAAGATGACCTCTAGCCTCTGTGCACATACAGCACACACACACACGCTTACACACACTGTATACCACACACAACAAACATGCCACACACACAGCGCACATACATTCATTGTATACCATACACACAACATGCATGCCACACACACAGCACAGCACACACACATACACATACCACACAACATTGTACACCATACACATGCAATGCACAACACACACAGTACATATGCCTCCCCATATATACATTGTACACCACATACACAGCATGCATGCCACACATTACACACATCCCACACAGCACATACTGCACACACATACACACCACCTCCCACACACTACATGCCACATACACACACAATATACACCACACATACAACATGTGCACTCCCATACACAAAGGAAAACTGCTTACTTTCATATCTTATGGATGGAATTGTGGAACCTCAGCCTGGCTGACAGTTAGGGCTGGATAACTGTGTATTTAGGGGTGTCTTGTACACTGTAGGGCAGATAGCAGTCTCTCTGACCCTCTTACTGAGTGCCAGGACCACCCAGCCATTGTCAGCTGACTCTTGCAGGGAAAATTGTCCCCAGTCAGGATCCTCTGCTCAGCTCAAAAGCAGAATCTCTCTTTTCAGACTATCAGCCCCATGGTACAGACTGGCCGGCTGACTCTGGAGCCAGGCTGCACTTCCATTTTGAGCTCTCTGTCTTGGGAGTGCTGTTTTATTTTTTCCCTTACAAAAATGTTTATTGCAATAGTGTGAAAGCAGAGGTTTATAAATGGCCTCAGTATCCTGAAGTATAGAGTTGGCTAAGTGAGTGGAGAGGCCTGTGATCCCCAGGAGACTGAATATATGTTTAAAAGTTATTATAAAATTATATTTTCTCAGGTGGGCATGGGGGTGCATGCCTTTATTCCCAGCATTCAGGAGGCAGAGGCAGGTGGATCTCTGTGAGTTCAAGGTCAGCCTGGTCCACATAGTGAGTTCCAGGCCAGCTGGGATCAGGGGAATCTTGTCTTAAAAAGATCCCCCCGCCCCGCATCAATTATAGTTCCTCATGTATTTCTACTGTGTGAAGAGACGCTGTTCAGCAGTTAAGAGCCTGTTGCAGAGGACCCAAGTTTGGTCCCCAACATCCACATGGAGGCTCACAACTGCCTGTATCTTCAACTCCAGGGGATCTGATGCCCTCTTCTGGCCTCTGCTGGCATCAACATTTACATGGTGTACACATAGACATGCATGCATATACATAATTTTTTAAGTATTAAGAATGTAATGAATCCATTAAAAATTGTGCTTATGGGGCTAGGGAGATGGCTCAGTCTATAAGTACTTGCCATGCATGAGAACCTGTTTGATCCTTAGAACCTACATAAAAAAGCCACATTATGGAGTGGAGATATGGCTCAGCAATTAATAGCTCTGGCTGTTTTTACAGAGGATTCAGTTCCCAACACCTATATGACAGCTAACAGCTGCCCATTACTCCAGTTTCAGGAGATCTGATGCCTCCTTCTGATCTCTGCAGGCATTGCACGACATGGGTACACTTTCATACATGCAGGCAATACACTCATACACATAAAATACATTACATCTGTGGTAGTATTTGCTTGTAATCTGAGTTCAGGAGGCAGAGACAGGTAAATCCACTGACCGGCCAGTTTACTCAGTAAGTTCCAGGCCAGTGAGAGACAGACCATATCAAAAACAAGGTAGATGGCATCCTGAGAAACAGCACCCTTGAGTTATTAAGATTAGCAATAATCCATCAAGCTGTGGGATTAACTATTTTCTGCTCAGCATTTTAGGGCCTTTTCTGGGATGCCACAGGTCTGATTTGCATAACTACCTGGTCCCCAAGGGCTTCTGATAAGAGACAGTGAACCTGCAGATTCTTTTTTAAAAATTAATTTATTTATATATACTTATTTATTTATATTTATGTGTATGAATATATTGTCTGCATGTGTGTAAGTGAACCCATGTTGTGCTGTGCCTGCAGAGGTCAGAAAAGGCCATCAGATCCACTGGAACTGAGTTACAGATGGTTGTTAGCTACCATGTGGGTACTGGGAACTGAACCCGAATCCTCTGCAAGAGCAGCCAATACTCTTAACCTCTGAGCCATCTCTCTAGGCCTGTCCTACATATTCCTAAAAGGGTTGGGAGGACCCCAGGGCTGAAAGGTATAAGTTCAACGGCACTGAACTTGCTGTGTGGGGTCCTCCTGGGGTACATTAGGGCCAAGCTAATGATGCTAGGGCCTGAACTCTGTCTTGTTTTCAGATGGTTAAGTGTCATCTGTCTTTCTTAGAACCTGGGCCCTTCAGTGCTGGCTGGAGTGGGTGTGATGGTCCTTATGGTGCCCTTCAACGCAGTGATGGCCATGAAGACCAAGACCTACCAGGTATGGTGTCTGTCCTTATAGTGCCTGGCACTGACCTCTCTCTGGCCTTTACAGATGAGACCCACACAGCCTCCTTCTACCCAGGCCTGGGACTGGCAGCCTTACCTGTTTTAGGTGCTATAACCCAGGCTGCTGCTGCCCTCAGTATTTATACAACCTTCCCAGAGGGTTTTCACAATCAGCGCTCTAGAGTTAGTCAGAGCAGGTGGCCAGAGACTCAAAGACCTTGATGGGGAGGCTGTCTGCCTACCTCTAACCTTTTCTCCCTATCCCTCCCCTCTTTCCTTCCGTCCCTCCTTCCTAACTTCCTTCTGTGGAGTTACTCAGTTTTCATGTTTAGGTGTTTCCAAGAGTGGAATAAGGGGCTGGGCCACAGCTTAGTGGAGAGCACCTGCTTAGCATGAGAAAAGACCCAGATTCTAGGCCTAGGAAACAAAGTTGAGTAACAGTTAACTCTTTTTCTCAGTACTGGTCTCTTATTCGGTGTAGAGCTAAACTTAATTTTTAAAAGGTACTTAGTATTTAAAATTTTTATTTTATGTGTATGAATCTTCTGCCTACATGTATGTAAGTGCAAATTTCAAATTACACAAGACAGTTGGTTAGAAGGTGGTGATATGCCTACCCTCTTAGCCTCTGTTTCCTTCTAGAAATTTCCTTTTTATTTCTAGTTTTTCCCTTCAGTCAGGGTCTTGTCATGTAGCTCAGACTGGCCTCTCACTCTCAGCCCTCCGTCAAGCCTCTCAAGGTTTGTACCACCAAGCCTGACGTCACTTTTAGAACGTTCTCCACACTCACTTCAATTAACTATATAATTAGGCTTGATATATATTTTTTTGTGGTATTCTTACTGTTTATATTTTTGTCTGGTGGGCATTTGTGGTGGTCAGATTTTATCCTTTGACTCCCATGCCTGAGGCTCCTTCTGTGCTCTGTTAATGTTGGAGTCCATGTTCTTGAACTGCCAGTGATCCAGAGAGTTCTCTGCCCCTCTTGCTGGGCTTTGCTCTGTCCTTGACTGCACTAAGGGACCTCAGGGAAAATGAGCTCCAAGTGGGCCAATCCTGATGCGATGGGGAGGTGTGGTGGCCTACTAGAGAACAGTAGAGCAGGCCAGTCAGCAAGCTGTCCCTGAGTGGCTCACCTTCAGAACTGCTTCCATCGCTGAGTTCAGTTCTAGTTGCATGCAGTTCCCTCGTCTGTGACCCACAGCGTGGGCTTGACTGAGCATGGCATGGCTGCATGGGACAGAATGCTTAGAAAACTGACTGCCAGGGGAAAGTGCCAGATGGTCTTAAAAGCATCTAACAACCGTATACCATGCACACTGCTGGTCAGAACCAGTGCCAGCTGGTCCTGGCACACTGCAGTATTTCAGGACCATGCAGTGACTGAAAATCAGTTAAAAGAATAAGAAGTTTAGCAGGCGATAGTGATACACACCTGTCACTCCAGCATGCAGGAGGTTGGGGCAGGAGGATTGGGTACTCAAGGCTAGCCTGGGTTACATAGTGAGACTCTGGAAAAAAGGAGAGATGACGAAGAATTGAGAAAAAGAAAGAGGGAGGAAGAGAGATGGGGAGGGAGGGAATCCTGTCTCCCCGATGGGTCAGTAACCCAAGGCTGGCATCCCTTCTCTGGATGCCTGGGGGTCTTCCCTCATCCCTCAGCTGAGTTGGTTTCTCTGGAGTCAAATCTAACCCAGTTTGAAGCAGTTTGATCTTTTGTGATGGCTGAGTCCTTGCCGTGTTCTCTTTGGTATGTTTTGGGGGTTGAGAGTACGGCCGTGGCGGTCTAGAGCTAGCCCTCCCATGTTTTGGGGGTTGAGAGTACGGCCGTGGCAGTCTAGAGCTAGCCCTCCCATGTTTTGGGGGTTGAGAGTATGGCCATGGTGGGCTAGAGCTAGCCCTCCCATGTTTTGGGGGTTGAGAGTATGGCCATGGCGGTCTAGAGCTAGCCCTCCCATGTTTTGGGGGTTGAGAGTACGGCCGTGGTGGGCTAGAGCTAACCCTCCCATGTTTTGGGGGTTGAGAGTACGGCCGTGGTGGGCTAGAGCTAGCCCTCCCATGTTTTGGGGGTTGAGAGTACGGCCGTGGTGGTCTAGAGCTAGCCCTCCCATGTTTTGGGGGTTGAGAGTACGGCCGTGGTGGTCTAGAGCTAGCCCTCCCATGTTTTGGGGGTTGAGAGTATGGCCGTGGTGGTCTAGAGCTAACCCTCCCATGTTTTGGGGGTTGAGAGTATGGCCGTGGTGGGCTAGAGCTAGCCCTCCCATGTTTTGGGGGTTGAGAGTACGGCCGTGGTGGTCTAGAGCTAGCTCTCCCATGTTTTGGGGGTTGAGAGTACAGCCGTGGTCTAGAGCTAGCCCTCCCATGTTTTGGGGGTTGAGAGTACGGCCGTGGTGGTCTAGAGCTAACCCTCCCATGTTTTGGGGGTTGAGAGTATGGCCGTGGTGGTCTAGAGCTAACCCTCCCATGTTTTGGGGGTTGAGAGTATGGCCGTGGTGGTCTAGAGCTAGCCCTCCCATGTTTTGGGGGTTGAGAGTATGGCCGTGGTGGTCTAGAGCTAACCCTCCCATGTTTTGGGGGTTGAGAGTATGGCCGTGGTGGGCTAGAGCTAGCCCTCCCATGTTTTGGGGGTTGAGAGTACGGCCATGGCGGTCTAGAGCTAGCCCTCCCACCTCCGGGTAGAGCCATTTCCAGTAGCACACGGCACTGCTGAGGGACATGACACCGCGGCCCGAAGCACGTGCTGTCCTCGTGCCGCTGACCCCCTCTCCCCGCAGGTGGCGCACATGAAGAGCAAAGACAACCGCATCAAGCTCATGAACGAGATCCTCAACGGCATCAAGGTGCTCAAGCTGTATGCCTGGGAGCTGGCGTTCAAGGATAAGGTCATGTCCATCCGACAGGAGGAGCTGAGGGTGCTGAAGAAGTCTGCGTACCTGGCGGCCATGGGCACCTTCACATGGGTCTGCACGCCTTTCCTGGTGAGCAGGGCTGAGTCTCTTGGGGATGTTATGTTTTCTTCATGCCTAATTTTTAAGAATTTTAAATTATGTTAATTAATTAGTTAATAATTAGTGTGTGTGTGTGTGTGTGTGTAGTAGGGGTGTGGGGCTGTGAGCCACAATACCCATGTGGTGGTCAGTGAACTACTTGTGGTACTCTCCTACTGTGTGGGTCCCAGGGATTGAACTCAGCTTGTTAGGCTTAGCAGCAAGTGCCTTTATGTGCTAAGCCATCTCATGGACCCAGGAAATATTTTCCAAAGGTGGCAATTTGAAGACTGAGGTGGAGCTTAGTGGTAGAGTGTGCCTAATGTGTGAAGCTCTGGGTTCCATCTCCATCACCACAAAACAATCAAAACTGACGAAACCGGTGCTGTTTCACCAGAGTCTTCTGGATCATTCCTCTTCAAGATTGACACAGTCATAGCCTGTAGCAGCTCCAAGTAGTCAGTCCAAGAAGTGTTTGGTACATATTACTGTGATGTAAGGGGTTCATACAGAGGGGAGCCAGTGTTTGGTCCATGTTACTGTGATATAAGGGGTTCATACAGAGGGGAGCCAGTGCTCTCTGCTCCCTTCATTGAGTAAGTTTAAAGACAAATGTGTTAGTCTGGGGTGATGGCACAGTTGTCTTCGCCATGCAATCTTGAGAATCTGATTCAATTCCTTAGAACCTGTGTTAAACAACAACAGAACAGTGAGGAGTCATGACTAGTGCCTGAAGTCCCAGTGCTGGGGAGGCAGAGACAGAAGGATCCCAGGAGCTCCCAGAGCTCCTGGCCAGTGACAGACTGTTTCAAAATCAAAGCAAAACAAAACAAGGGACAATGCCTGAAGAATGACCGCTGAGTTTGTCCTCTGACCTCTCTGTGCTTGAGCTCTCTCTCTCTCTCTTTCTCTATCTCTCTCTCTCTCGCTCGCTCACACACACACATACACACACTTGGTGCCAATAGACCTCAGGAGACCAGCCCCTTATTTCCAGCTGATCGCAGGTGGTGGGTGGTGGCTTGTCAGTAGCCTTGAGGAGCATATGTCCAGTGGTACTGCCAAACACATTCTAAAATTATCATTTGTTTATAGTCTGTCTGGAATGTCAGCTGCGGGAGGGCGGGGCTTGTCCTGTCTCTGGATGACCTGTGTTCAGATGGTGCAAGGCCGACACTCATCCTATCTACTGCTTGCATGAAAAACATCCAGATCCTAAGAAAGATCTAAAATGTGGCCTTTGCTCAATGGCACAGATCTGTGTATCTTCAGAAAACAGTAGCCAAGCTTACAGGTATCTAAAAATATTTTTATGGGATGCTGGAGAGAGGGCTCAGTGGTTAAGAGAGCTTGCTGCGCTTTCACAGGACTGTTTGGTTCCCAGCACCTATACCAAGTGGCTCACAACCACCTTGACTCCAGCTCCAGGGGGTCCAGTGGCCTCTCCTGGCCTCCAAGGGCATCTGCACTCATGTGCACATAGACATAGACACAGACACACATAAATTAAAAAAAAAAAAATCTTTAACAAAAAATAATTAAATGTGAATGCCAGTCTGAGTTCACATGCAATCTGTAAACAGGTGGAAACCAGATTGGGAGCTGGACCATCCTCGGATGGGAATGCTTTTCTGAAGATTAGACCTCTTGGTAGAATAGCTTGTGTACATTGTGACCTGAAGCCTGTCCCATCACCTGCCCAGAGCTTCCTCGTGCGAACATGGAAGGGTTATCACAGGAGTGCCACACGCCCAGCCCTGCTGTTCCGTCTCCCACCCGCAGGCAGTACCTGTACTCATCACAGCGTTAGGCTCAGCAACCTTGCAGGTGACTGTGGTCTTAGGGCTGGAATTGGCTCAGGTGCTAGCACATCTCTGTTGTCCTGGTGTCAGTGTTCTTGCTGGGGGATGATGCGCTGGATAGCTTTAGTGTCAACTTGACACACGTGGGTAGAGGAGCCTCAATTGGGGAATTGCCTCCATTGGACTGACCTATGGTCATGTCTGTGGAGTATTTCTTGATTATTGAATGATGTGGGAGGGCCCAGCCCACTGTGGGTAATGCCACCCCTGAGCAGGTTGTTGTCTGTTGTATAATAAAGCAAGTTGAGCACGGACCAAGGGAACAAGCCAGTAAACAGCGTTCCTCAATGGCCTGTGCTTCAGCTCCTGCCTCCAAGTTCCTGTCCCAAGTTCCTACCTTGATTTCCTTTGTAATGGAATCATTTCCTTAGATGAACTGTGTGACCCGGGAGATGTAAGCTGAATAAACCCTTTCCTCTCCAAGTTGGTATTGGTCAGAGTGTTTTGTCACAGTATTTGCAGCAAACTTAAGACAGAAGTGTTCCTCCTTTGTGACACAGCAGTGCCCTGGCTCTCCCGTGGATGCACAAACCTCTGAAAGTGAAAGTGACATGAGGCCCAATGGTAGTCAGACAAGGGTCCAGCCTCTTACTATTATTATTGCTGTTTTTTTCATGTGTATGTGTCAAGTGTGTGTGTGTGTGTGTGTGTGTCTGTGTCTGTGTGTGTGAGAGATAACATGAGTGTGGGTGCACATGTGTGCGTGGTGGTACAAGACTGATGTCAGGAATCTTGGATCCCTCTATACCCTGTTCATCGAGACACCCAGAGTGTGCAGACACAGCTAATCTTGCTAACCAGCTTGCTCTGAGAACCTCTGTGTCCACCTTCTGGGTGCTGGGATTACAGGTGTGCTGCCCACCTGGTATCTTTACGTAGGTTTTGGAGATCTGAACACTGCTTTTCATGCTTGCTTTACCCACTGAACCATTTCCCTAACCCTAGTTTTTAATTTTTAAAAATTTATTTATTTTAATTTTGTGTGTATGTTATGCCTGCATGTATGTAAGTGCATCTGTGTTTTGCAGTGCCCATGGAGGACAGAAGAGGGTATCAGATCCCCTGAAACTGGAGTTACAGAATGTTGTTAGCCACCATGTGGGTGCTGGGATTCGGACCTGCAAGAACAACCAGTGCTCTTAACCACTGAGCCATCTCTTCAGCCTCCATTATTTTTATTTTATGTGTAATGAGTGTTTGCCTGCATGTATCTAAGTATACCATATGTGTGCAATGCCTGTGGATGTCAGAAGAGGGCATTGGCTCCCCTGGAACTGGAGTTAGGACAGTTGTTAGCCAGCTACCATATGGATGCTGGGAGCTGAACCTGGGTCCTCTGGAAGATTCGCCTCTTAACCTCTGAGCCATCCCTCCAGCCCCCTCTTGTTTGTTTTTTTGAGACAGGGTCTCACTGTGTAGCCCAGGCAATTCTGGTGATGTTGCTTTAGTCTCCTATGGCCTGGGCTCAGTTGCACGAGCCACTGTTCCCAGCACACATTTACTTTATCGCCCTTGACTTTCTGTGGTGCTGGGGCTGGGACCCAGAGCCCCATGATTGCTAGGCAAGCACTTTCCCACTGAGCTGCAGCTGCAGCTATGCATTCCATCTCAGAAGCGGGCAGCCATATGCTCTCGTCGGAAGCAGTCGGCCTCAGCTGTGGTTTTGACAGTAGGGTCTCCAGGTCAGCATTGGACACAGCTTGCTGCAGACCTCCTGTGCTTGCAAGATGCAGTGTAGCCTCCTGTGCCTTCCCACCAGGATGCCAGATTGTTCTCTGCTCCCCTCCCCTGTTTATGACCATCAAAAGTGTCAGCAGTGGACTGGGGAGATGGCTCAGTGGGCGACGTGCTTGCTGCACAAGGATGAGGACCCGAGTTTAGATCCCCAGCACCTGTGTGAAAAATAGGCTTGGTGGTATCTGTCTGTAATCCCCGGGTGGGGAAATAGAAAAGTGAAGATTCCCAGAACTTATTGGCCAACCAGTCTGGCCAATTGGTGAGCTTCAAGTTCAAAGAGAGACCCTCTCTCATGAAATAAGGTGGAGAGCAACCGAGGAAGACACCTGACATTGACCTCTGGTCTCCACATGCATACACACATATACACATGTATGCTCATGCGTACATGAATGTACCCACATACATCACAGTCACACACACACACACACACACACACAGTTTTTTAAATGTCAGCAGTGCTGTGGCTACAGCTCTGTTTGGAGAGGCCCTGCCTTCCTTCCTCATCCTGTGACCTGGCTGTCCTTCCATCAGGGCATGCTTGCGTCCAGGGTGCACATCTCCACCAGTGAGTACACTGACCCATGTGGCCACACCTCCCATCTCATTTATCTCACTTTTTACACTGGCAGAGGGTGCTTCGGAAACTTCAGAGGCTGCACTGAGAGGCAGGACCGTGGTCCCATTCCCTTCCTGTCCCCCATTCCTGCCCTGGTCGCCATTCTAAAAGAGGGCAGAAGGTGCTTAAGGGGAGGCTTGATGTTCTTGACCTCTGAACTTGCCACTGAGTTTCCAGCTTTTCACATTGCTGTGACAGAAGTCCCTGACAGAGGCAACTTAATGGAGGCAGGTCTAGCTTTTAGTCACAGATGCCATGGTCCACTATGGTGCCTGGCATGGCGCAGGTGGTGGTGGCAGGAACTTGCAGAGTGGCTTGCTCATTCCTTGGTGGAGCTGGAAGCAGAGGGAGACAGGAAGTTGAGCCAGAAGGCCTGTCTTAGCAGCCTCTTTTCTCCAGCTAAGTCCTGTGTCTCTGAGGTTCCACTTCCTCCCCAAACAGCATCACCGGCTGGGGAGCAGGCGTCCCGACACAGGAGTCTGTGCGGGGAATTCACACTCAGTCCATTCAGCCGGGAAGGGTGGAATTGCTGGGTTCCTGGAAACAGTCTCCTGGGCTCTTTGGCATGAGACAGATGAGGCCAGTTGTCAGCGGGAGGCCTGGACCTGGGCCGAGGCGCCCAGTCTCTGCCTACATTAGGAGAAAGTATGTGGCCCTTGCTTTGTTGGAAGGTCCTGGCACATTTTTTTCCACAGGAATGTTTCTGGTTTTGAGGACAGGTGGTGTTTATTTGTGATAGAAGACCGGTGGGAGGCCGCAGACAGAGAAGCCTCTCTTGCATCTTGCTCTGGGGTTAGGCCTGGTGTTCATCACAACCACTTAGTGCTCTTTCCTGCACCAGTGTCCCCAAGCACTCTTTTGGCGATCTTCAAACTGCTTGCCTCCTGTTTGGCCTGGCTCTCCCCTCTAGAAAAATCGCTGGTCCCTTTGGCACAGACTCCTGTCACCTTTGCTGGTCAGAGCTCGTTGTGTTATATCTGTGTCCAGAGCAGAGGGGCCTTCTCATCTTTTGTCCAGACTGCACATGTGCAGATGATTGAATGAGTAAAACCTTTATTGTTCAGTGGCTGTCATGCAGACAGAAGCCCCATCAGACCCAAGGCAGATACATCCAGCTCACAGAGCCCAGGATGGCTGTGGATGTGGCCACCACAAAGTCGTAAACTTGCTTAAAACCTTATTATTATTTGATAAGTTCACTTTGCAGGTGACAGCTTCATGTTGCAGTGTCTGAAATTTGGGGGCAGAGGGCTCAGTGGTCAAGAATGCATCCATGTCTGATGGTTCTGTATGTACCTCCGGCTCCGGAAGACCAAACCCCTTCTTTTGGCCACACACACATGGCATTCACTTACGTAGACACATACACATACACATACAAAAATCTTTAAGCATTTCAGGCATGGCTAGATCCAGATACTTCCAAGATAATGCTGGGGTGACATCCCTGTGTACCTCGCAGCTCTGACTTAGTTTTGGTAGTCAGTCAGCGATTTGGGGTCATCTTGTTACTTCAGTAGCCTTGGTGTGCCTACAGCCTGTGGCAATGCCCCCCCATGCTCACAATTGTGTTTTGCCTCAGTTGCTCCACAAAACCATGGGATCACATGTATCTCAATGGTTACGGCTGGTCATATGTTTATTTCTGCAGCTGTCATTGGCCTAGGCAGATGCGCTGCTGGCTGGGCCAGGCCTGGGTTGTGGCTGAGGTGAGATGGAGTTCTTCGTGGCTGGAGTTGATAGCTTAAGACGTTTGGTTGCTCCGCAGACTGTATGCAGAGCCAGAGGCTCCAGTGCAGGCAGCAGGAGGAGCCTGCTGGCTCATGGCTCCTTGGGACCTGAGCTACAGTATAGGGACTGGCTAGTTTACCCTTCCGTATGTGAAGGGGGCTTTTCCTGTTCCCGACCCTCACATGTTGCAGTTATTACATATTTACTTCATGTAGTCTTTGTGTCTATATGTTTGTGGTCATGCTTGTACCATGGCACATGTGTGGAGCAGAGGACAACTTGTGGAAATCAGTTCTCTCCTTCCACCATGTGGGCCCTAGGAACGGAACTCAGGTTGTCCTTGGGTTTGACAACAAGTGCCTTTACAAAACTGTAGAGCCTTCCAGAGCCCCCCCTCCCTTTTTAAAAATTTCTTTTTTGAGTTTTATGTAGAAGTGAAAAAATTAAATTTTAAAGTTTGAAGAACAATCTTTGGGTCTGAGGCCAGTGTTCTGGCTACTCAGAGGAGTCACTCTGTGAGAAGGCCCTGGGTTGATACCTACCTCCCTGCCCCCAGTCCCCCAGTAGAGGCTGAACGGTTCTACTCGAAGCCTCCCTGAGTCTGCTGGCTTGTTAGTGGAGAAGGAACAGAAAGCAGCTCTGCTTGCTGGTGGCAGCAGGTAGGGCTCTGCCCAGCCGAAGGAAGCTGCGTGGCCCAAGGAGCCTGGTCTGGCTGTAAGGTATTGAATGATCTCAGCCCAGGTGACCTTCAGGGCCTGTGTCCAGGCTCAGCTTGGCTACATGTTCTTAACACCAGCCTACAGGTTCCCATGCCCATGTGGGACACCAACTCACCTGTGGAGCGGAAGCCACACTCAGGGCCACACAGCTGACACATGCAGGGTAAATGGGTTCCGGTTTCAAGGGTGATGGAAGTGTCACAGATGAGCCATGACTGCCCCGCTCAGGTTATGTCCCCGGAAGCCTTCAGTGATCCCAGGACTTGCATGGGGATGGGGCAGGTGCTCTGCCTATGAAACCCTATGTGGGCTGTGCCTAAAATCACGTTACTGTCCCAAGGGACCCTGCAGCTGCCTGCCTGCTGCCCCTGAGGGGCTCCCGTGTCAGACAAGTACCCTAGTTCATCAGGTACTTGTCTCCTCCTGAAGTTGTCTGGGACTTTTGTCTCAAAGGAGCCAGTTGACTTCCTGAAGATGCTGTCCTGAAAGAGTTCAGCCATAGTCAGGCTGCAGTGAGGGCCAGTCTCTGCTGGGGCTTTCTAGATTTGGTTTTGTTTTGGAGACTAAGTCTCCCATAGCCCAGACTGGCCCTAAACACCTTCTGTAGCTGAGAATGATGGTCTTGCATTTTGATCCTCCTGCCCTGACCTTCCCAGTACTGGGATTTTCCAGAGTGCAGTAGCACACCCGGTTTATACAGAACCGGGAATGAGTCCAGGCCTTCATGCATACCAGGGGTGCTGTGCCTGCTGAGCTTCACTTTCTGTAATGTTGGCAGTGGATTCTCCAGGCCCTCCTGTGTGCTCACCACAGTGACCAAGCCTTTGGCTCCTGGTCAGTCGTCTTTCTGGTCCAGCCTTTAGGATACAGGAACATCGCCTCCACATTCACCCCATTTAGGGGGCCGAGGGTTTTTTGTCCCTTCCAACCCCATGGCATTTGATCTGACTGTGTCCCCGAAGGGGTGGGCTATGGTGCCATCACTCAGTACTGTGTCCTGCTAACAGGTGGCCCTGTCGACCTTTGCCGTCTATGTGACTGTGGATAAGGAAAATGTCCTGGATGCACAGAAGGCCTTCGTATCCCTGGCCCTGTTCAACATCCTGCGTTTCCCACTCAACATCCTGCCCATGGTCATCAGCAGTATTGTGCAGGTGCTCAGGAGGCCGTGCTGGGGGTGGGGCAGTGTTCGTGGGGCGGGGTGGGATAAGGAGGCGAGGGCACTAGTACAGCAGGTGTCGGGAGCCACCGGGGGATTGCAGCAGAGATGGGGGACAGCAGGTGTCGGGAGCCACCGGGGGATTGCAGCAGAGATGGGGGACAGCAGGTGTCGGGAGCCACCGGGGGATTGCAGCAGAGATGGGGGACAGCAGGTGTCGGGAGCCACCGGGGGATTGCAGCAGAGATGGGGGACAGCAGGTGTCGGGAGCCACCGGGGGATTGCAGCAGAGATGGGGGACAGCAGGTGGAGGACCGAAGGTGGAGGAGTTGCAGGTGGGGCGGCAGCAGGTAGGATGGCGGGACGGGCCACAGCAGGTTAGGGTAACCAGATGGCGGAGGGGGGAAGGCAGGTGTCCCAGGTGCTCCCAGGTGCCCTCAGTGTGACACACCCTGTGTTTGCTTCCACAGGCCAGCGTCTCCCTCAAGCGTCTCAGGGTCTTCCTGTCCCATGAGGAACTAGAGCCAGACAGCATCGAACGGCGGCCGATGAAGGACGGTGGGTGGCCATCCTGTCCCCTCCTTGGCTCTCTGTCTCTGCTCAGGGACCTGGGATCCTGTCACAGTTAAGGGAAAGCAGCACAGGGACTCTGTGCACTGGAGCCTCAGTTTCCCTTTTGGGCTAGTGGTGGTCAAAGTACCTTTTATGGCCATTGTAATGTAATTGCTTAACTAACCAAGCTTGGTGGGGCCCACCTTTAATCCCAGTATTGTGAGACCGACGCAGGCAGATTTTTGTGCAATGGAGGCCAGCCTGATCTATATAGTTCCAGACCAGCTGGGGCTATAAGGAGACTTTGTCTCAAAATAATAACAATGGTAATAATAATAACTTCCAGTGCTGGGGGTTGAACCTAGGACTTCACATGCCAGGCAAGTGCTCCACCACTGTGCCGTATCCCCAGCCTGCTTTTACTTAGTTGTGCATGTCAGCCTTCAACTTGGGATGCCCCTTGCCTCAGCCTCCTGGGTACCTAGAGGGACAGGCATGAACCATCGGACCCAGATGGGGCTCCTGTGGGGTTTTATGGGTGAGTTTGCTTATTTTGTAGACCACTTGGCCCTGTGGGCTGCCCCGATCTGGGGTCTTGTTCAGCCTCCAGGCACTTTGCAGTGTGCGTCAACAGCACGGTAGTGGTGACCCTTTATGGGCTGTGCACATTTAGCTCCGAGGACCCGAGTGTATCCAACTTTTCCTGGCCCTTGGTTAGGGCGAGGGTGAGGTGGGGCTGCTCCACCAGTGAGCGGTGAGCAGACTTGCCCGAGCCTCTCCCTGGCCAGATGCCGCCTGTTGAAACTCAACCCCTGCTCTCTACCTCAGCGCCGGAGGCGGGTGGTCGGGGCACAGCCCTTTCACACGGAGGCGGGGAGAGGCTGGTTGGCGTGGGCGGTCCTGTCCGGCTAGGAAGTGGCAGCACTGGGACTCAAACCCTACCCTCAGAGCCCAGTAAACGGCACTGGGACTCAAACCCTACCCTCAGAGCCCAGTAAACGGCACTGGGACTCAAACCCTACCCTCAGAGCCCAGTAAACGGCGGAAGACCGTGCCAGGCCATTGGTCATGAAGTGTATGCAGTGCTAGGAGCCTAGTGGGCTTTCAGATGTCGGCAGTGATGTGTGGGGGCACAGACCTGCTGTCCTGTGAGGACAGTCATCACCTCGCTAGTGTGAGTTGGCAGTTTCTCACACCCGGTGCCGTAGACCTGGCTCTGAAGGGCAGCCTTGTGCATGTGGGTGTTGAGCTATGTCCCTGGCGTCTCCCTGCTACATCCCGCGATCACCACCCAGTGTGACTACTGAGAATGTCTGCAGGCATTGCCAGGTGTCCCCTGGGAGCACAGCCACTGCCTTTTGCGAAGCACGTGGGTGCTGGAGCTTTCCTCTGGGTTTCTGCTTTTCTGAGTGTGGAAAAGCTGCGGACTTGGCACTACACACTTCTCCGAGGCGGTCTGGAATCAGGCGGCCATCTAGGGCGTCGGTTATGCAGTTTCCTGTGCATCTCCGAACCGGCTGGTCCTCCCCTTTCTGAGATGTTTATCCCCCCACCCCAGCTCAGTTTGTTGGGGTCCCTGAAATTGCTGTAGTAGTTTCTCCCCAGTTCCTCGGTAGCACCCCAGCTCTGGCTTTGGGGGCTGGGTGCAGTTCTGTGGCACAGTACCTGCCTAGTATTCATGCTGGGTTTGATTCTTCCACACCCCCAAAAAGAGAGACCTTCCTCCTTGGGGGGCTGTTAGCTTATTAGCTAGTAGCTTGCTCTTCCTGCAGGGTTGATACCTTCTCCCCAGAGGGCTTCTGGTGGCTTCCAGTACCGTTAAGTGGCTGCTGATTAAGGGGCTTTCCTTCATTTCACCTCTATGAGAGACAGGGATAAAGGAAACCAGGGAAACAGCTGATGGAGCCTGTGGGACCCTCAGTTCCAGGATCTTACCACGTGGGCTCTGACAGAGCTCCTGCCCCGCCTGTGTTTCTGCCGCCCACACTTCCTGTTCCCCGTGTGCTGTTGATTGTGACGAAGGTTGAGGAAGGTGGACAGGATGGAATGGCCAAGGGAGGGACAGAGAGGGTCCTTAGGATCCAGGAGTTGAGGGGTGAAGGACCTAGCCTTAAACTAGGGGCCAGCCTAGGACTGGGAGTGTGATGGTGGTTGATGGCAGCCACCTGGTAGAAAGAGGTTTGCCTGAGGGTGTGACTTTCTCCTCATTGACCTTGGCTGATGCTGAGCCCTCCCAGCCCCAAACTTGCCTGACCTGAGGTTGGGGGTTGGGGAGTTCCCCAAGCACTGAGTACCTAATAAGGGTCTCCAGCCTTTGCAGGGGACCCCAGAGCAGAGACTCTGTGTGGTGCATCTGTGTCCATGTGTGGCTCTCATACAGTCCCAGGGTTCCTAACGCATTGTCTCCGATGTTTTCCAGGTGGTATGACAAATAGCATCACTGTGAAGAATGCCACATTCACGTGGGCCAGGGGCGAGCCTCCCACACTGAATGGGTAAGCCTGTGGTGAAAGCTCAGGGTAGAAGTGTGGGGTGGAAATGCAGGACCCACATCAGCTCTGAGCACTTGTCATTCCCCAACTGCTCTCCACTTCTGTGAGCCTGACCAGGGCCTTTGCCCTTCTGAGCCTCAGTTTACCCATCCGGAAAACAGGTCTAGTCACACCTGCTTAGATGGCTGAAGAGCAGCTCAAAGGGTGCCTCGTGTGGGGGTTCCTTCACACTGGGCCATAGAGGGGAGTTTCGGGGAATGAGAAGGGCCACTTTCAGGTATGGTGTGAACCAGGCCTCCGCCAGGGCCCACAGAGCACCACTGTCCCTCTGAGCTGCGCTGAGTGTAGACTTCTTACCTGCCTCCTATTGGCCCAGGTTGAGTGTGGAGTTCTTCTCTGAGCCAGAGCAATGCTTGGAGACCTGGGACACACTGGTGATTCACACGGGTCGGCTGAAGGATGATGCCTGTCTGTGCTGGTGGAATTCTTCCTGTGCCTCAGCTTACCTGGCCACCCTCTCCCTCTGCCCACCTGGGCTCTGCCCACACAGCCCTGTTATCTATGGGGCAACTTGTCACGTGGCTTTGTTTACTGTAACTAGTCTTGTCTAGGGACCGGTCTCCTTAAAAACATCCCACTCGGCCAGGGAATCTTTTGGGAGCCAAATATGTCCCTTGTGCCTCCAAACACATGCACATGCATGTGTACCCACACACAAGAGAACACTCATGCATGTACACACATGCAGGTACACACATGTACGTGCATATGAAATGCATGGTCACTCGCATGTATATGTGCCCATGTTCATATACGCATATGCTTGTCCACACAAAGCATGCACACATGTGCATATGTACAAATACATCCATGCACACAATGTATGTATATACACATATTTACGAGTACCTGATGTGCACAGGTACACACAGGGCCATCTCAGGTGATGTTTTTCTGGAACTGCCTGTTTCTAGCATTGGTCTCCCCGCCTGGCCCCTCCTTGGCCTTCCGCTGATGCTCAGCTTGTGTCCCTGTGGTCACTAGGCCTGGCCCTTCCGAGCCCTTCCCTTCTGATGTTCTCTCCTCTGGGCTGACACCCTTTTGGGTTTGACTGGATGTGGGCTGTCTTGAGGATGGTTTGCTGTAGACACGGTGAGGTGAATTCCTTTGTCTGCTTTCCTGGGTGGCACTTAGCCCTCAGGTTCTGCACCAGCTGCACACGACTGGCCTCTGTGATGTGTTTGTGTCGGGCCCGTCAGGCCATCACCCACCTTGCCCTACAGCCTTGGCAGCCCGGCTCAGCCAACCTGGATAGCGGCGCACCCTCGGCAGGCAGATCACTGGGGTACCGCACGACTCATTATCCGCTTTGTATCTCCACAGCATTACCTTCTCCGTCCCTGAAGGTGCTCTCGTGGCCGTGGTGGGCCAGGTGGGCTGTGGAAAGTCGTCCCTGCTGTCGGCCCTGCTGGCCGAGATGGACAAGGTGGAGGGGCACGCTGTTCTTAAGGTAGGCTGGGGAGTGCTGTTGGTGCTGGGGAGGGGGACGCAGCTGTGGCCCTGGAGGAAGGCCATACCCAGTGTTTCCCACAGAGTGTCTTGAGCATGGGAGCAGTCTGTCCTCCTTCTGCATGTCCCCCCACTGGCCAACTCTCTGCACCTACGGGAAGGCAGGGCTTTGGTGCCTGCCCACCTTCCTGTACCCCCAGCTCTTTAGCTTGTGTGGTGTGGGCCCGCTGCTCAGCAAGCACTTTCTTTGTCAGTGCCCAGATGTGCTGCAGAGGGCGATGGACTTTCGGCCTCTGGCTTGCTGGGTCTGGCACATTTCACATCACATGATCGTTTTTAACCTCAGCCCTTTTCCTGACTGAATACCCCTCCTGTGTGTGACGGAGAGGTGAGATTAGAAGGGAATCTATTTGGGGAAGGGGGAAGGGGAGAGAGCGAGGGGAGAGGAGCATGAAAAGGACCTATATTCAATGCTATACCTGCCTGAAAGTGTCAGGAGAGGGAGAGAGGGACTCTTGGCTCCTGGGCACAGATTCTCAAATCCCCTCTTCACCGTCCCTTCCCGTCCCCTGGTGCCCCCCGCCCGCCGCCGTAGTCTCGCTGCCCAGAACCTGCTTGCTGCTGCTCTCACCCTTGGCTCTTTCTGTCTTGTCAGCATACCTTTAAGTGTTGATTTCTGTGGCTGGAATGTTCTCAGAGCCTGGTTTTTGAAGGCACAATTTCAACCCTAAGTGTTGGTTGAATTCTTAGTACAGGGCTGGAGGGACAGTGCAGTTTACTGGTGGGTGCAGAGTGCTGTGAGCTGAGCTGAGCTGTAGGAGAGGGTCCACGTGCTGCTGTGTAGATGAGACCCCCAGGATCCTAGAGCCATTGCCCGGCCCAGGCTGCCTCCGCCTGCTGTGTAAACAAGTTGTTTGACACCAGCTTCTCCTGAGGTGCGGCCTAGACTAGCTGGACCTCTGATGCTTGGGGCTCCTGCAGTCTGGGGAACCATACCCCTCCCCCCACTCACTAACAAAAGAAAAGCTCTGAGAAGTACAGCAAGGAGGAGAACCCACTTTGTGTGAGCCCCCATCCAGCCCCTGGACCCCTTTACTGTCTGTCAGCTGTTATCCACCCACCACTCTCCCCATGAACCCACATTCAGCAATGCCAGCTTAGGCCACGTTTCATTTAAACCAGACCACCCTCCTTCTGCTCTCCTCAAGCCCTGTTAGAAGCAGACAGTGGCTGGTCCGAGCCAAAGCTTGTTGTTCTCAGAGGTGTCCTGCTGTTTCTTCCAAGCACGTAAAAATTCCTGGCGGATGGCAGCATGCATAACTTGATGAAGGAGTGTTCATCATGTTCATCATCATCTGTTTCATGAACCCCAGTTTGCCACCGTCCCAGCTACTGACATTTCAGGTCAGAAATGCTGGGAAGCACACATGGCTTCGTGTGCCCAGCCCGGGTGACCTGTGAGGCTTACGGTCAAGGCTTCCTGGAACCTAGGACTCACAGACCCTGGGATGTTAGAGTAGTGCACTGTTTTCTGAGAATTCAGGTTCAGATTTGGGGCACCGTTTCTACTCTCTTATTTTAGAATCCCCTGTGGCTCCCCATGGCCCTTTTGATAAGCCTTGGCATGACCACAGCCATGTGAGCTGTCCACTGTCACCTGCCTGTCCTCACATGGCCTACAGTGTCCATTTCAGCTGGCCTGTCTATCCTTGGGAGAGCTGTCTGTCTTGGCCTGGCCTGGCCTGGTCGTGCTGCTCCCTCTGCTCAGTGCCCTCCCTCTTCTCTGTTCTTCCCTTGCTGTGTGTTACGTAGTCAGCTTTACCAGAAGTCAGGTGTAGGCTGGTGTCTGTTCATCAAGTCCATCTCTCTTCCCTCTCTTCCACCTGCTACCTAGGGCTCAGTGGCCTACGTGCCCCAACAGGCCTGGATTCAGAATGGCTCTCTCCGAGAGAACATCCTGTTTGGGCGCCCACTGCAGGAGCACTACTACAAGGCTGTGATGGAAGCTTGTGCCCTCCTCCCAGATCTGGAAATCCTGCCCAGTGGGGACCGGACAGAGATCGGTGAGAAGGTGAGTATGGTGTCCTGCAGCGTGCAACAGTCAGTTGCTGCTGTGTAACAGACAGCTGCACACCTTATCAGTGCCTTTCACACTAAATGCCCCTCTCTTGCTATGGGTCTGCAAATGGACTGTTGCCAGCAACAGCAGCAGCTGCAGTGAAATAATGGTATCTGCAGTATACCCACCGCACCTTCATAGATGTCATACTGCCAGGCTGGAACCTTCAGCAGCTGCCATCTCCACTTTTCTTGTGGCACTGGAGAATGAAGCCAGGGCCTCGTGCGGGTCAGAGAAGCTCTGTCAATGAGCTGCACTCCAGCCCTCTGTACTTTTCATGTTGAGATATTGCTTGAGCTGACCTTGAACTCATTCTGTAGCCCAGGCTGACCTTGAGTTTGCTGTCATCCTGCCTCAGCCTGCTGAGTAGCTGGGAATAACTGACTTGCCCACCAGGCCTGGCCATCAGGTGCCCTTCTCCGCGCACTCGCTGGGGTTCAGGCACCCAGCAGCTCTTCTGTGCCACTCTTGTCTCTCTGTGGTTTGGGGTTCTGAGCATCCAGAGAACGAACTGTCTCCACAGGGTGTGAACCTGTCTGGGGGCCAGAAGCAACGTGTGAGCCTGGCTCGGGCCGTGTACTGCAATTCTGACATCTACCTCTTGGATGACCCCCTGTCGGCTGTGGACGCACATGTGGGAAAGCATATCTTCGAAAAGGTGGTCGGCCCCAAGGGGATGCTGAAGAGCAAGGTACTCTCCTGGGCTGCTCGCACATGGTGCAGCCAGCATGTGTGTGCTTCCTGGGCCTCTTTCTTCTCAGATTGTGCTCAGCGCCACCTGCTCCTCTCAGGAACTGGTTGTGGGGTGTGTGTGTGCATGTGTCTGTGTGTGTGTGCGTGTATCCGTGCACGTCTCTGTGTGGTGTGTGTCTGTGTGTGTGTGTGTGTGTGTCTATGTGTGTGGTCAGGCTCAGGTGTGGTTCCTCTGGCATCATCCACCTTGTTTGTTTGGTGTTTTTTGTTTTGTTTTTTGTCTTTTTGAGACAGGGTCTCCCTGTAGCCCCATCTGACTCGGAACTTGCTATGTAGACCAGGCTGGCACCCATCTCACAGAGATCTGCCTATCTCTGCCTAGGAGTAAAGGCTTGTGCCACATACCCAGCCTTCTTGTTTCTGAGGCAGGTTTCTCTCTGAACCTGGGGGCTCCCTGATGAGGCCGGGACCTGCCTGTCTCCACCTCCTAGCACTGGGGTTACAAGTGCACCTGCCATCTTGCCTGACTGTTTCACATGGGGTTCTGGACATCAAACTCAGGTCCTTGTGTGGCAAGCACTTAACCAACTGAGCCATCTCCCTAGCTCCCTCCTCCCCCAAGGCAGATGCCTTACACAGGTCTTTATAGAATGAGGCTTTGGTCCCACTTGAATTTGTTTCCTGCAAAGGAGGCCTCTCTTCCCCATGAGGCCAGGGACACCTTCTGAACCTATCTTAGACCTTCAGCGAGGGCCAGGCTGCTGGTAAAGCCTCAGCACGAGGGCTGTGGTTGGAACTTGGAGCCGGAAAGTGGCCCCAGCCACCTCCTTGCAGGAGAATAAATGGCCTGTGCTATTGGGGTTTGTTTTTATTTTTTGGGTAATGAGGAGGGACACGCTGGTTCTTTCCTCCTAATTATAAAAGAAACAGTGTGCCTAGGAAGAAATGCTGAGGCTCAGGGAAGGCAGCAAAAGCAAAGAAGTCCCACCTCAGGATTTGTTTCTTTGAGTCATTATGCTCTGCGGATGACACACGTGTGTTTATGTGAGTAGGTAGCATCGTGTCACTAAACCTAGAAAGCATTCCTACAGATGTCACTAAAGTTATTCACAAACATTTAAACAGTAAAAGGTACAGGTGTGTGTGCTTCTGTACATGAGCACATATGTGTTCACATGCACGACCCCTTCAGCCTGAGAGCAGGACTCCCTGAGGGGAGGATGGCACTTACTTATTTATTTTATTTAGAATCTGGGTCTCATATAGCCTAGGCTGGCCTCAATCTTGCTATATAGCCAAAGACAACTTTGAACTTCTGATCCTCTTGCCTCTAAGTCTCTAGTGCTGGGATGGCAGACATGTGCTGCCATGCCCTGTTTACGTGGTACTAGAGATAAAACTCAGAGCTTCATATATGCTAGGTAAGCATGCTGTCAATCAAGCCACATGCCTAGCCTGGCTTTTACTTAATTATTTGTTTCTATGCTTTAATTTCTTGTGTTTTTAATTTTATTTATTTTTTATTTTATTTTATTTTTTATTTTTAAGACAGGGTTCCCCTGTAACCATAGCTGACCTGAAACTCGCTATATAGACTGGGCTGGCCTTGCTCTCACAGAATCTGCCTGCTGAAGTGTGTTGGAACTAAAGGCCTGTGTCCCTATACCTCTCTTCTTGGAGTTTTTAAAAAAGGATTTATTTTCTATTTAATTATATGTGGCTATGTACACATGAGTACAGTTGCTTATGGAGGCTAGAGATGGTGTTGGATCCCCTGGAGCTGGAGCTGAAGTTACAGGCAGTTGTGAACTGTCCAGTATGGGTGCTCGAACTGAACTGGAATCCCCTGCAAAATCAGTAACTCTTAATCAGGGAACTATTTCTCCAGTCCCTATTTTCTTTGATTCTGAGACAGGTTTTCATTCTGTAGCCTGGCCTGTCTTCAAATTCGTGATCCTCCTGCCTCAGCCTTCTGAATGCTGGGATGACAAATGTGTACCACCATACTGAAATACCCAACTAGTTTACATTTCAGAGTGTGTGTGTGTGTGTGTGTTTATGGAGGGTTGAAGAAGAGTAAGTGACTTGCACCATTCATGTTGAAAATCTACCTTAACATCTGCCCATCAGGCTCTCTCACAGGCAGGACACAAGGCAGCTGGGGGGCTGCCCAGATTTGCTTCTTACCACAGCCAGCTGAATGGTTGCCTAGTGACTGAAGGATCCTAAGACAGTCACCATCTGCGCCCCGCCCCCACCCTTTTGAGACTTTTTGTAGCCCCAGGTGGTTTGGAACTCACTATGTATACCAGGCTGACTTCCATCTGATGGAGATCTGCCTGCCTCTGCCTCGTGAGTGCTGGGATTAAAGGTGTACGTGCCACACCCGGCTCCATCTGGCCCTTTAAGAAGACATCTGGACTGACTTTTGTTGATAGTCTGATGTGTGAACCACTGCAAGATAAATAAAGGCAGCCATGTGTACGGCAAATTTTCTAGTGGATTTTGGCTAGGAGGATAGGGAAATTTACTGTCTAAAAGTCCAATAAATAAGTAAATAACTAATCAGAGTCAAGCTTGGTGGTACATTCCCATTATCCCAGCGTAGGGGAGGCTGAGGCAGGCGGAGTTAAGGCCAGCTTGGGCTACATAGCCAGAGCTTGTCTCAGAAGACAAGAGCTGGACAGTGGCTCAGTGGTAGAGTGCTTGTCTAGCATGCACGGGGCCTTGGGTTCAGTCCCCAGGATGTAAACAATAAGAGGAGGCTGTGATGTGCAGACGTTACAGTGGCCTCACCCTCCCTTCACACACACTCTCGCGAGTCCCCTTGCCTCTCCTGGATCTCCTTCAGAAGCAGCAGCCCACTACTCTGGGGCCACCGCCCCCTTCCCAGCACTCGGCCATGTCAGTGCTTCGGCACCCTCTGTCCCTGGAGTCTCAGTATGCGCTCTGTTGGCTTTGTCCCCTGCTGCCCTGCCTGGTACGGGTGGTTCCTGTCTTGGCACTGTGTGACCAGGCCTGAGACACGCTGTCTTCTGCATGGCTGCTGATGGGGCCTGGTCTCCACTTTTCCCACAGACTCGGATCCTGGTCACCCATGGCATCAGCTATCTGCCCCAAGTGGACGTCATCCTCGTCATGAGTGGTGGCAAGATCTCAGAAATGGGCTCCTACCAGGAGCTGCTGGCCCGGGACGGCGCCTTCGCCGAGTTCCTGCGCACCTATGCCAGCGCTGAGCAGGACCCCGACCCCGAAGATGGTGGTAAGGGTGGCCTGTGGGAGGGCTCCCCCGTGTCCTGGGAGACAGTTCATGAGGACGTTGGTGACAGCACATCAGGCCCCCAGAGACCAAAAGATGAACAAATCAGCTGACCTTGCAGGTCAGGCTGAGCACAGTCCCAGAACACCACGTTTTGTGTGGCGATGTCCCGCCCCTCCCCCTCCCCCAGCTTTCCTGTGGAGTCATTTAGGGCCTGTAAGCTTCAGGGTTCTCATGGCTAAAATGGCAACAGTGATAATTAAAGTTCTCTCCACCCCTGATGGGGCTGAGGGTCCATCGACCCTTCTGGCATAGCTCAGGACAACATGAGGGTCTCGTGCTGTGACATAAGACTGAGCTTGTGTGTTTAGAGTTGGTAGCTCATTCCTCAGAGCTTTGTCTTGGGCTCCTCCTTCAGACTCTCAGAGCCTGCGTCCCCTCAAGTGAGTGGTCTGACCTCAGGGACAGCTGGTGTTTGGTCACTGATGTGGCCTTAGGAGCCTGGGATGTCCCACATGCTCCATGACCATTGCTGTGCTGTTCCAGCCCAGACAGAACCACTGTCTGTGCCCATTGCAGTCATCTCGCTTGCTGTCCTGGACTGGGACCCTATGATTGGTGGATCCCAGTGCCAGTTGACTCTGTCCATGCAGAGTGGTGTATTTGTGCTTATAAAGCAGGTTACAGACACCCCAGGCTCTCGATCAGTAGCTGGCCAGTTTGGGAGTCATTTTTCAATTTCTCAGCTGTCCCATATCTGGCTGGTCACACCAGTTCTCACCTGTGGTAGAGTAGACACACACAAGGGTAGTACCATCCGATGTCTGCTCTGGGCCCTGTGGGGCCACCTCTTGGGGCTGAGAACAGCTTCAGTTACAAAAGATGAATGAACCAGCTTAACCTTGCAGGTCAGGTTGAGCACAGTCCCAGTGACTAAAATGACTGAAGCTGAGTACCACTGCCACCCCCCCCCCCACCACTGCCTCTTTCAGGACCTGATCACAGTCTCCATGGACCTCTGGAACCTGCCCATTGCCTGTATGTCTCCAAACAGACCTAGGGTAGATGGTCCTCAGGTAGGGAGGGCCACAGGGCCCCCTGTTGCACAGCTTCCCAGGAGCACAATTGGCTTCGAAATCTATGAGGGGGACCCTGCAGGTGGCCTGCAACCCCACTGGCTGGTCTGGGCCTCCTGTCACTAAGAAGGAGCTGCTCATTTGCTGTCCACTTATTTGTGCATGTATTGGACACCTACTGTATGCAAAGTGCTTGAGTTTTCTCAGGCCCACACGAGGCACCTTCCATGGAAAGTAATTCCTCTGTCACAGCCCTCCTCCCCCAACTTTTTTGAAACAGGGTCTCATAGTTGAGGCTACCTTTGAACCCTCTGTGTAGACTTTGTACTTGTGATCCTCCTGCATCAGCCTCCTAAGTGCTAGGATGACAGGTGTGCACCACCAGGTGTGGCTCATCTGGGTCCTTTCTGTCAGGAAAGCATTTAAGTAGGAGTGGGTCTGGCCCACTGTGTGTGACCTCACTCTAGGCTCACTAATGACTTCTGAAGACGCCGGCTCCGACACTGCCGCAGTCTGAAGACATCCAGTCTGAGAGCTGGGATGAGAGCTTTGCACAGACTCATAGGGGACACGGTTCAGGTTTGGGAACAAGAGACTATGAACAAACTCCTCCTTGTGAATCTAGATGATAAGAAAGACTGAAGCCAGCTCCATGCAGGCCAGGGACTCCTCACCAGGTTGGGAAGGTCCAGCCCAGGGACAATGGGGAAGGAACGGTGTTGAGAACATGTAGAAGAGTTGCATGCAAAGGCCCCAGGACTACCATGCTTTAAGAAGCAAACAGGAGGCTCTTGTGGTCACTGTGGCTTGGGCAGGGACTTGGTGGGAAGTGAGGAGACTGCCCAGCAGGACCTTCAGCCTGTGGGTTTGAGTTTTACTCTGAATGCAACAGCGAGCCCTTGAGTCCTTGTATGCCAGAGTGGAAGCATCTAAGCTAAGGACAGCAAGTGGCTGCTGTCAGTGTTGGACCTCACATCTGCTCTCACACTCGGGGTGGGCATTCTCAGGTCTGCATTAGGGCGGCACCTACAGCTCCCGGTAGTTTCTAATAAATCTTTTATCAAGACGCTGGGTGTGATAGTACATACCTGTCATCCCAGCACTTTGAGAGGCTAAGGCAGCAACTATGACTTTGAACCCCTCCCCCCAAAAAACCTCTGAGATAAAATTCACCTACCAACAAGCCAGTCTTGTTCTGTAGACCAGTCTACTCCAGACTTTCCAAGACAGTGGAATCATACAGTACGTGATGCTTTCCCAGGGTTTGTCTGTATTGTAGCCACATCTCTGTTCATGGCTGAGTCGTACTTCATTGTGTGGACCGACTGGGCTTAGCTCACTCGTCTGTCCCTGGCAGGACGTTTGGGCTGCTTCTCCTGTTAGCTGCTGTGGATTGCTGTTTTCTCCCCCTAGTGGTCTGAAGAGAAAAGCTGCAGTGGTACAGTCCTGTCATCATCCCAGCACCTGGGAGACTGAGGCAGGAGGATTGGGAGTTTAAGTAGTTTGAGGTTCAGGTGCACTAGGATACACTGAGAATCTTTAAAAAGCAAGAATTTATCAAAAGGCCAGAATGAAACATTGTGTCTTTGTTCTTTGCCTGTGTGTGGTGACTGGGTTCAAGTCTGTGGTCAGCATCCTTCCCTCTGTTATTCCTGCTCCTGTGACTGGAAAGTTCTGCCCTAAGTCCGGCCTGTTTATTCTTTGGTAGAATCTCCTCTGTGTCTCTTAGTTTATGATAGACGGCAGCAGCTCTTTCTGTTTCCATACACACTTCACTGGCCTGTGGCAGGCCACATTATCAAGAACAGCTCAGCTGTTTCTGTCTCCTTGTGTATTGCTTTAACTGAACCACATTCCAACCCCACCTCCCTCGGCCCACCCCCCCATTCCAGAAGGAAGCCTCTCCGTCTCTCTCTCCTCACACCCATCCCACAGCCACCTGGAGCCCTTTGTATACAACATGGAAGTCTTCCTGTTTCTTATTTTCTTTTTTGTTCTTGTTATTTTAAAAGTTCTACATTCAGGGTGTGTGTGTGTGTGTGTGTGTGTGTGTGTGTGTGGTCCAGATATCAAATTCAGGTCATCCGATCCGGCTTGGTAGCAAGCTCCTTTGACCACTGAGCCATCTTGCCCGCCCATTCTTTCTTTTCTGTGCAAGTTACACTTCATTTGGCAATGAGGATACCATGCACCCCACCCCAGTGTTGGACGCATTTCCCCATTCCGATGTCGCTCTCCTGCCTCTCTGTTCCCCCCTGCAGGGCCCACTATGGCTGGCCATCAGCCTTGACCAATACAGCAGTGGCCCCTACTCTTTCCTACCATTTTTGTCTGCCACTAAAGAGACCCTCTACTTCCTCATTAAGTTTACCTGGTCCAGACTGGTCAGCCTGAAGGGGCTTGGGACTTTCAGTGTGATGAGGAAGGGGAGGAGCCAATGGAGCACCCTGGGTATGTATTACATTCATTTCTAGGATACTTATTTATTTAGTGTGTTGAGCAATAAAGCCCAGTCATTACCCTGGGTGTGGCAGAACAGGCCTGCAGGCAGGAAGATCAGAAGACAACTTGGGCTCCTCTTTCCTGTTTTGGGGAGTGTAGGAGCTCCCCATTGTTAGCATTGCCCTGAGCAGCCAGCTGAGGAGAGTGCCCTCTGCAGGTTTCCTTGCTCCTGACCATGTGGAAGTTGGAGGTGGAAGTACTTTGGGTCTGTTCGGGGACAAAAATGAGACATCCACTACAAAGCAGTTGAGTTGTTCCCTCAATGGAGGCTGGCCAACTAGGGTCCACCCAGATAGAGTTCTAGAACCTTGAGTACAGGGATGTTGGTTCAGCAGATATTGGTGACTGCTTGAGGGCATAGCCAAGCCCAGTCAGGCCAAGCCTCTGTGATGTGTGGCTGGGACAGAGCCCTCCTTGAGGGCCCAGAGTGCTCTTCCCCAGTTTGAGGAGTGACTCAGGACATTCTGTGAATGAAAAGCTTTGGGTGAATGCTTAGAAATCCAGGGATTGAGAAGACAGCTCAGCAGGTAAAAGAAGTGCTTGTTCTGTGAGCATGAAGGACCTGAGTTCAAATCCCAGCACCACTTAATGTCCATCAGCTAACAGCTGCAGGAACGTGCCTCACTTCCTCACTGCTTGTCACTCCGCCCAGCTGCCCGTCAGGGTGTGCAGAGTGCCTGCTATGAACTGTTTGAATGCTCCTGATCTGGTATTCTGCAGTGTGCATCTTGTATAATTGTACACTGTACATGAGGGGCTGGGAATAGAGTGGCAGAAAAGAGCCAGTCCACATCCGAGGGTCCAACAGGAGAGAGACTCAAGAACATCACAGTGGAGCGTGCGTCAGTGCGGGGACACTGACGGGTCAGGGGAGTCCAGAGGAGCCTCCGACCAGGCTGGGAGGTCTGGGACTGCATCTGGGCTGGGGTGCCTTGTCTCACCTTCCGTGGGTCCCCAAGGAGCTGGCCAGTGGAGGTTTTGTGGGGCCTAGCTTTCTGTGGGAGGGGTGTATGTATGCTCTCTGAGAACCAAGGCGGTAGGCAGCCAGCCCCCTGCTGTCGTGCCAGCCTGCCTGCCTGCAGCTGCGGTCTGCCGTCCCCTTCCTGGGCTGCAGTTCGAGCAATGACTGCACTACGGTGCATCCCCAGATCTGTTCCCTCCAGCGCTGTGGATGAAACCCCATGTTTTCTTTGCTCCTGCTAAGCAAGCACTACCACTAAGCTACATCCCAGTCATAAATTGCCCAGGATAGTCTTGAACTTGTGATCCTCCTGCCTCAGCCTCACAAGTAGCTGGGATGACATGTCTGTGCCGTGCCCAGCTTCCTAACATTCTTGATGATTAGAAACAGTTGTGCCTTTCAGAAAAAGGTACTGATGAGGGCTGGGCGCCTGTGGGCGCACAAACTGAAGCACACAAAGCAGGCCATCCTGCAGACCAAGCTTGCTCCTTCAGCCCTTTGCCGGAGGCTTTTAACAGATTCCTGGATCTTGTGACTTTCAGGCAGCAGAGTGGTGGACGAGGAGGAAGGTCAGTGGCCCCCTAGGCCGGTGAGCTGTGCTTGTAGACATAGAGCCAGGCCTGAAAGTTTGTAGTTGCTGCATGCCTTGTGGGTTGGCAGGGAGGTGGACATGTGTGAATTTTCATCCCAAGGCTCTGCAGGATGATTCTCGATCCCTTGGTGTCACCTGGCTTGTATAGATTAAGTGACCCCAGCAAACACATTCCTCAGAGGCTGGGACAGGGACTGCTGGGCACAGCAGATGGACAGGGAAGGGCAGTGGTTCAGGATGCTTCCTGTGCATCCCTGGGTCTGGTGAGAGACTGCAGGTGGCTACGGAAGTGGAGGAGGCGTGTCCAGTAGAGTCCAGAGGCTGTGCTGGCTCCCCACCTACTCCATAGGCACCAGTGTGGCTGAGGTTCATACCAGGGGCTCCTAAGTAGCCAACGGAACCCACTCTGGCCATTTTAAACAAAGAAGAATACAGGTCTCTAAGGACCCAGAGGCCCAGTGCTGGAGTGGAACTCAGACTGAGAGCTCTAGACAGAACCTCTAGGACAGGCTAGTGGGATGGTTCTTGGCCGTTGTGGCCACTGATGGCAATATAGAGTCTCAAGAGAAGAGCCCTGGGGACCACAGGCTGAGCCTCCAAGACAGGAGAAACTGGGTACCTACTGCAAAGCTCCTGGAGCTACAGGAAGGGGGATCAGTCATGCCCCAGTCCTTAAGATCTCAGACTCTCTTTTCCTCAATCCAGCCCCAAGGTGACCCAGGTAGACCATCAGCCTGTGGACAGCTGGTGGGTGGAGGAGGCAACGTAGCCGCAGGGGCCACCACCAGAGCTCCTGTCTAGAGCTGTGGATTGCCTAAGCGGGAGAGATGGGGGCTGCTCTGTGCATGTGCATGAGTCCTGCTGCAAGGGAAGTCCTGCTTGTTTTGGTACATGGCTGTTTTGGGTTTTGTGGCTCTATAAAACTACAACAAAGGACTGGAGAGATGGCTCAGCAGTTAAGAGCACTGGCTGCTCTTGCACACCACCCAGGTTCAAACCCCAGCACCCACCTGGTGGCTAACAACTGTCTGTAACTCCAGTTCCAAGGGATTCGATGCCCTCTTCTGTCTTGCGTGGGCACTGCATGACACAGGTGCACTTATGTACATTCAGGCAGAACACTCATACACAGAAAAGAAAAATTCAAACACAAAAAACTGTTCCTGGGCTATGGAGATAATAGTTAAGTACTTACTTTGCATGATGACCTCAGTCATAGAACCCATGTAAAAGTGTCAGACATGCTACATATTGTAACCCCATCACTGGGGAGGTCGAGACAGAGACAGGCAGATCTCTGGGCTCACTGGCCAGCTACCCCAGCCTAATCAGTGAGCCCCAAATGAAAGAGACCCTTTCTCTAAGCACCCAGTGGAGGAGACCTGAGGAACAACAGCAACGCACACATACAGACACACGTAAAATAGAAGTGCTGATGTTCAAGGGATTGTTTAAAGGATCTTCTCTCGGTCCTGGCTAGACACATTCACACATGTGCAGTTAGCACCACACTGAGCTGTGCACCACGTGTCTGTGATGTCAGCTTGGCCTCTGTATATGAGGGCCAGGTTTGTCCCCATTTTATGGATGGGCAACTTGAGGCTCAGAGGTTTTGCGCTTCATCAGAGCACACAACTAAGCTAAGAAGTGAGTGTGCAGTTCCTTAAGTCCTGGGTTCCCGACCGTACTGGAACTGAGGCCTGTGGGGACATGGGTGGGACCCAGGGAGCTGCTTATTTGCAGTGCCCCCCCTCCCCCTCCCACTGCCGGCCGTCTTTCTTCCCAGCCTGTCTGTGACTCCCAGGACTGAGGGGCTGGCTCTGCGTCCTGTGTTGTCTGAGTCATCTCCGTGACTCCCAGGTCATCCTCACAGTGCTGCTGGCTGCATGCTGGGTTCTCCTCCCCCAGTCCTTGATGCTTTCAGTTGTCTGTGCACCCTTCCCTCTTGGTAGCAGAGAATGCAGCAGTCCCTGAGAGGCGGGAGTCCCAGGTGACCGGCTGCTGTTGACTGGGAGGGACAACGGTGTCTTGAATCCCTGTTCACCATCAGGTGCCACTAGGACTGGCATCCTGATAATCTTGTTGGCACCCAGCGGAGACCTCAGTGGTCAGGAAACCCAGCCGCCATGCCCTGAGGAGGCCTTGGCAGTTGTACAAACACCAGAACCCTTTTACTGGGGTCTTTTCTGTTGTCATGGGTCCCCTCCCCTTGTGTCTGGACATCTCCCTGTGATCTGGCTACACATGGTAAACTCTGGCACTGAGGACTTCTGGGACTCTGCCTGTGGTGCCAGCTGCAGTTGTTATAAGGTCTCAGCATGTAGCCCAGGCTATCCTGGGCAGAAGCTTACATAACCCCCCGCCTCAGCCTCCCCAGGCCTGCATCACCACACAGGTGTGGTGTGTTGAACAGCACCTCTACTGAACACTTAGAGTCCATATCCTCTGGCCTGTGTCTCCACTGTAGACTAAATGTATCAGGGGCTGCGTTTTACCCAGAGCTCCTGGCTCGGGGTGACAGTGTAGGTACAGGGCCCTTGTCCCTCGAGCCAAGTGACAGCAGCAAAGCTCTGCTGCTCCCTGAGGGCCTGCCTTCCTGGACTTCCTGGAGGCTCGATCCCTGCTGTCTCCTCCAGAGGTGATAGTGCTTCCTGGTCTTCGGTTTGGCTGGTCTGTCCAGCTCCTGATGCCGTGTTCTGTCCTCTGCCTTTATCCTGCCAGGTGTCAGCGGTCCAGGGAAGGAGGTAAAGCCGGTGGAAAATGGGATGCTCGTGACGGACATGGCGGGGAAGCACCTGCAGAGGTCAGCATGGGAGGCACCCCTTCCTGAGCTGCTCTTGGCCCCTTACCTTACCTTGTGTGGACTCAAGAGAGCCCGGTGGCACCCTCCTCCCACCCATACCTCTCAGGGCCTTGGATGGCCTGCACATTCTGCACCCCTTCCCATCATCCCAGAGGCTCACCTTCCAGGACATTGCAGCCTGGGCAGAACCAGCATTGGGCCCGTCACTGAATCGTCTGCCTCGGTTCTGAAACTTGACCCAGCTTGCTGTGGGTCCTTGCTCAGTTCTCTGAGCAAGACTGGCACATGGGGCTTTGAGACTGCAGACAGTCACACTGACAGAAGCTGGCTCAGTTGCAGCCTGCAGGCTTCCGGACTCTAGCCTGATGCTTGCCTCTCCCAGACCCAGCGACTGGTCAGTGGCCATCAATTCCATCTGACGCTGCTTTAGAGAGACTGCTTGGGGGTTTGATCTCATAGCTCAGAGTGGCCTTGAACTGGATAAGTAGCGAAGGATAACTTTGATCTCTTGCTTCTACCTCCTGAGTGCTGGCATGATAGGAGTGTGCCACCACGCACCCTGTATGTGGTGCTGGGGATGGGACCTAGGCTTCATACATGCCAGGCCAGTATCCTGCCAGCTGAGCCTCAGCTGCAACCCAGAATCACTTGAAATGAGGCCCATTCCCATGGACTTTCTGCCTGTCACTCTCCACACATACATTACAGACCAGCCAGACCACAGTCCCTATTCTTGCTCCAGGCACCCCTTCCACTGGGGACCTCTTCCTTGGGAGGGGCCACAGAGGCACATGTGCATGTTCATGTGTATGCTCACTCCCGAGGCTCCTCTTGACAGCCATTCTATGTTCTTGTCATCAGGCAACTCAGCAGTTCTTCCTCTTATAGCGGGGACGTAGGCCGCCAGCATGCCAGCACGACTGAGCTGCAGAAGGCCGGAGCCAAGGAGGAGACCTGGAAGCTGATGGAGGCAGACAAAGCACAGACAGGGCAGGTGGGCATTGGGCTGGGCATACACGAACCTGAGCCATGCGTGGGGCAGTAAGCCTGTCCGGGCAGAGAGGCCAGTGAGTTTTACTTGACCTGTGATCTGCCGACTTCATGGGGCACTTCAGTTGGTATGCTGGGACTCCTTGAAGCCCATTGGCCTCTTCATCTCCCTCTAAGCATCTTCCTGTACCCTGCTGTGCTCAGGGCCACCCGGCTGAGTGGCCTGGAGTCCTGAGTAGGACCTTGTAGCCTATGTAGGTGGCTGAGGTCCATATCTCCAGCTTCGTTGTCTTCCTTGTGGGCTGTGCTGTTCCCCAGCATGCTGCGGTCTTACCACAGGGCCTTTGCATCTGCAGCCTCTCCTCCTGCCCCCTAAACCTCCCCACCTGACTAGGTGAGGGTGCCTGTGTGACTCTTGTGGAGTCGTGTGCCTCTTATGGCCCTTCTCTGTTCATGTGTGGGCAGTGATGTGTGTAGCCAGTCTAGAAGCTCTGTGGGACTTATCCTGGCCTGGTCTGGTGCATCCTGGACTTGCTTTGTTGACTGACTAGATGGAAACGTATTGAGGTCTGGGCATGGGTGGGTGGGCTGGGCTGCATGGGAACTCGGGAGACGCCCAGGAGTTGCCAGCCTTGTGTTTGCTCTCTGGTTGCAGGTGAAGCTGTCCGTGTACTGGGATTACATGAAGGCCATCGGCCTCTTCATCTCCTTCCTCAGCATCTTCCTGTTTCTGTGCAACCATGTGTCCTCACTGGTCTCCAACTACTGGCTTAGCCTCTGGACAGATGATTCCAATAAAGAGAGGGCCCAGCATCCCACAAATGTGTGGCTGGGTGTCTACGGGGCTCTGGGCATCTCTCAAGGTGTGTGCCCTCATCCCTGCCTTTCTCACTTGGATGTCTCTAATGCTTCATGTGTAATTACAGAACTGGGTCCCTGAGTCCTCAGGGTTTTACACCCCCAAACTGAGCCACACCTAGGTGGACAGAGTCCGTCACACAGCAGACCCCCAAAATGCTTGTTGAATGCATGCCTGCCCTCCTCCTCAGTCCTTTCTTCTCAAAGCCATGCAGCTAAAGCCACACAGTGAATCCCTGGCAGAGCTGGCACAGGCAGAGGCAGCCCTCGGGAGCTCGTTTCTGAACAGCCGTGCAAGGGAGTGTGTGAGCTAGCTGCGGGTCGGTGTGCTCATGACACTATTTTGCACAGACACGTCCATTCGTGTCCATGACGTGCATGGGTGGACACCGAGTGGGTCTTCGTGAGTGAATGCCTTCCTTGATGGTGTATGGTGGACAGGCACTTAGTCTGCCCGGGGCTCCGAGCTCAAACTGGCTTCAGTGCTACTTGTTTCTTCCCAATTGAGGAGGCTGACGTGGAAGGTCCAGTGAGAACTCTGCAAACTGCAGGCTGTTTGGGGTGGGTTGTGCATGTCTCCTCCCCTCTGTGATGACTGGGATGAACCATCAGAGGAGCAGGAGGAACTGTGACCTCCAAATTATATCTGAGGGAAGGCAGAGGACAGAAAGGGTGTGGTATTTCCCTGAGGCCACAGAGCAGCATTGTCTATTGAAAGAGCTGTGCTGCCTGGCGTGGTAGTCACCAGTCATGAGAGGCGGTTTTGATTCCAGTTCATTAAAATTAGGTAAAACTTTCAGTCTTGGAAACCTGAGCACGATAAGCGCGAGTGAAAAAGGGCCATCGTCATCGAAACACGCGGCCCCTCCGTGCTTCTCACGCTTGCCCCTCTCTTGTCCTAGGTCTGGCGGTGTTTGGCTACTCCATGATGGTGTCAATCGGGGGCATCTTCGCCTCCCGCCGCCTGCACCTGGACCTGCTGCACAACGTTCTGCGCTCACCCATGAGCTTCTTTGAGCGCACACCCAGCGGGAACCTGGTAAACCGATTCTCAAAGGAGCTGGACACGGTGGACTCCATGATCCCCCAGGTCATCAAGATGTTCATGGGCTCACTCTTCAATGTCATCGGTGCTGTGATCATCATCCTGCTGGCCACGCCCATCGCTGCCGTCACCATCCCACCCCTGGGCCTCATCTACTTCTTTGTGCAGGTGAGCTGTGGGTCCTGCTCCCCGCTCCCCAGTAGCCCCACTCCACCAGCCCTGTTCCCTGCTCTCCTCCGACCCTGCTCCCTGCTCCCTGCTGGCCCTGCTCTCCACCGTCCCTGCTCCGGAACCCTTGTGATGCCCTTGTCTGCCTCGTCCCCTGGGAGCCAGTGGTGATTTGACTGCCAAACTGAGCTCTGCCCTTGTCTGTTATGAATGTCTAAGTGAACTGCTTTGAGTTTGTAATAGCCACATGCACATTCTAATCAATTTTGTTTTTTTGAGCTGTAAATTAGAAATAAAACCGAAACAAAACACCAAACCTATGTAGCTATAAGGATACTTCTGTTAGACTTAAGTGCAAAATTCGTTAGTGGATAGGTAAAAGATGGCAGGGTAGATGTTCATAATAGAAAGGAAACAGTGCCTAAAACCTGCTCATTAGCAGGAGCACACGTAAATACACTGTGTGCTGCTGAGGGCCGGCACAGCAGACGCGTGGGTAGGTAATGCCCCAAGTTGTTGTTACTCCCATTCCTACATACTCTTGTTTAATTTTGTTTTGCCATCTTTATATGAGTGTTCCTTTTAAAAATTTTTTTTGATTGATTGATCTTTATTTTATGTATATGAATGTTTTGTCTGAATGTGTGTAAGTAAGTACACCATATGCATGCAATGCCCACAGAGGTCAGAAGTGGGTGTCAGATCCCCTGGAACTGGATGGGTGCTGGGAACCAAACCTGGGTTCTCTGCGAGAGCAGTCAGTGCTCTTAGATGCTGAGCCATCTCTCTAGCCCTGTTTCCTGTTCTTAAGTCAGTCTTGTGTTCCAAAATGGTCGCTGGGGCTCCAGCCGTTATATCTTGTTTCAGACACTGAGATTAGCACAAGGGAACAGGATAAGAGAGCCTATGATCACTGAATTACAATTACCCATTTCAGTTCATCTCATTCCCCCAGCTCTGTCATGCGACCACTGCTGTTTGCACAGGAGGTGGGAAGTGCTGTACTTTAGCTCCTCACGTCAGTTTCCCTCAGGAGCTGGGCAGCTTTGGTAATTGATGCCCAACCCCCTCTAGCGACTGTCTTTTCTTTGAAAACGTACTTTCTTGGGTAATTTCTGTATAGATAAGTGAAGACTCAGAGAGGCTGACAGCCAAGAATGAGACTGCAGGTGTATCTGCTTCCCAGGCAGGCGACTCACAGTGATGACTGAAATGTTGATGTGCTGACACTAGCAGGGCCAGGTGTGGTAGCACTGCCTGGGACACAAGCCAGGCACGGGGGTGGAGAGTTCACAGCCAGCCTGGGCTATATAGCAAGACCCTGTCTTAAGAACAAAACAAAATTTTTTAATATTTTATTTATAATTTTTATTTTATGTGTATGAGTGTATTATGTATATAAGTACACCCATGTTGTGCAGTGCCCTTTGGACCTCAGAAGAGGTGTCAGATCCCTTAGAACTGGAGTCAGAATAGTTGTTAGCTGCTATGTGGGTGTTGGGATTTGAACCCAGGTCCTCTGAAAGAGTAGCCAGTACTATTAACCACTGGGCTATCTCTCTAGCCGACAAAACAAAAATCTTAAAACCTAAAAAGTGGGTTGTCCTTGGCCTCTCTGTTGGCAGCTATTCATGTGGGGTCTGGTTGGTACTATTGGGTCATCCAGGCCCCATCGTGCACTCACAGAGGTGAGTGACATTACCACAAACAAAGGTGGGCTGAGAGCCAGGCCTCTCCTCGGGCTCCTTTGTAACTTCTTTCAGTCTGTGCCAGCTTTTTTGCTGGAAAATCTTCGGATCCAATCCATTTACCAAAAGTGCCTTCTGGGCTCGTGCCTACCCGGAAGCACCCTGAAGGTCCCAGTTCAGAACAGGCTGCAGTCGGCAGGACCTTGGCCATGGGGCAAGTCTAGGATGGAATGCTGTGTCCCCTTACAGGGACCTGGAGGATGGGAGATGCTGCTTTTGGAGCAGGGAACATTTTATTTTTAAACAACAAAGGAATTGAGTTCAGAAAATGGCAGGTTTTATGTACATTGTTGCCATAACTGAGGCAGAACACAGACTGTGTGTGGGCAGGTCCGGGAAGGCCAGCAGAAAAATGAAAACATCGCCTCACTCAAGGTTACAAGGACAGCAGGATGTATCTTTTAATAACTCATAGATAAAATAGACATAACCCATGCCCAACCGCCTTTCTCCTAAATCATTGTGCAAAAGAAATGTAAGAAGTATAAAAAAGGGCTAGAATGTTCTTTGCATCCTGATTCCTGATCACCCCAAACAAGAACTGTCTCAGCCACCTAGGAAAGCACTTAAATATACTTGGGGATGGAGGGGCTCAGTCACAGAAGTGCTTGCCTTGCAAGCATAAGGACCTGAGCTTGATCCCTAGCATTGGGGCTGCTGAAGAAGGAGACAGGAGTCACTCGGCCTCCATGAAGTCCTTGGGGTCATGGCACTTGTCATCATGTGACTGTCCACTGTTAGGTGGGAGCGTGTGAGGCTGATGATGTTGGCCTCCCAGTTACCTACAAGAGCAACTGCTGCTTTTGGTTTAACTGAATCTCACAGGGTGCCTTGCACATCTGTGTATATGACATGTGGGGCTTAGAAGAACACATGGGTCTTAGACACCTGTCATCCTCACAGCTACACTGCAAAGTGGCTGTCCTTTTCCCCTAGAGGAGAAACCGAGGCTAAGAGAGTCAAGACTCCTGGCTGGGTTTCTGTTGTTAATAGTTCAAATGAGGATTTGGTATCATGAGGTCTGGTATCCACAAATCCTGTGTCTAAATCCATACTGGGCTCAGGAAGGCCCAGATTCAAGGTTCCTGAGAGGCTGGGTGGTGTAGTTAGCTCCCGACAGGCCTGCTGTCTCTAAGCCTCCGACCTGGGGAGGACCAGCCTGCCCATAACTCAGTGACCCCATCACAACTGTGTGGAGCACTGCCTCGAATTATAAGGGTGGATGGGGACAGAATCAGTGGGATTGCTGCCGATAGTGTCCTTGCAGTCCCCCATGTGAGCAGGACACTTGCTTGGAGCGCAGCAGCTCATCTCTAGCCCCTGGAGGTATCAGCCATATTGTTTCTCCTAGCATGCCCTGGGAAGGTGGGATGAGGGCCCTTCTGATTCCGTGTCTCCTCCCTCCATCTCCACAGAGGTTCTATGTGGCTTCCTCCCGGCAGCTGAAGCGCCTGGAGTCGGTCAGCCGCTCCCCTGTCTACTCGCACTTCAGTGAGACCTTGCTGGGCGTCAGTGTCATCCGTGCCTTTGAGGAGCAGAAGCGCTTCATCCACCAGAGTGACCTGAAGGTGGACGACAACCAAAAGGCCTACTACCCCAGTATCGTGGCCAACAGGTAAGCATACCCTCTGCCTCCAGTTCTCCTGGCCATGGTGGCCCATGCCTGCAGTCTCAGCACTCCAGTGGCTGAGCAGGAGATTGCTGTGTGTTGGAGGCCAGCCTGGGCTACAGAATGAACCATGGTCTTAATCTAGAGGCTGGAGAGATGACTCAGTGGATAGAGTGCTTGCTGTATAAACATGTGAATCCGAGTTCAAGTCCCAGCACCTTTGTAAACAGCTGAGCGTGGCCATGTGCTTGAGGCCATAGCATTGGGAGTTGGAGACAAGAATCCTGAGCTCCTATTTCAGCCAGACTAGCTGAAATAGACTGAATTTAGTTTGGAGAGAGACCCTGCTTCAAGGCAATAAGGCACCGAGCTATACAGGAAGACGCACAACAGCATGATCTTGCCTCTGCATGTTCTCACTCCACCCCTGGACCTACATATTTAATGTATGTACATGCACGGGCATGCACACAAAGCTGAAGTGCTGTGATCATTCAGCATATAGGGACACGTAGGTGAAGGAGCAGTTTTCCTGGGGTCAGGAGACCCTGTCAGCAGTGTCCTTTGTGTCCTCTTGGTGATGACAGATCACCAGGGACAAGTAGTTCTGACCTTGAGTGTCCCACACCATAGCGCCATGCCAAGCATGGCCACACATCCCGAGTGAGCTATGGCTGAGGGTCTTCACATAGTCAGCGGAAGCCCCCAGACGAACAGTGTCAACCAAACAGGCAGAAGCCTGCTAGTTCACTGGGTTTAGAGAAGTGTCAGATTTGTCCTCCCCCATTTGTGTCCTGACAAAATTTCAAAGGACTGATGTGATCGGAAGTGGCTCATAACCAACCCTGAGCTCATATTCCCAGCCTAGTGCCATAGGGTGAGGCTGGATGGAGGGACCACGTGACTCACGCGGGCCCTGATGTCCCTCTCAGGGGTTGCAGGGAGTTTGTGTAGGGGAATCTCATCCGTGTTCAGATCAGTTGCAGGATCCTATGAGATGTCAAGGAAGAAAGATTCAGCATTCCCTGTCCCTAAACACAGACCACTACATGCTAAAACATGACAACTACCTCTTGTGATCTGTGGTTTAAAATTACTTATATATTAAAAGCTAGAATTATATCTTTTAAACATTTCTTAAGTTAGGATGAGTCTGGGAGTGTAGGGGAAACATTGGAAATGGCCGCTTGTTTCCTGCCTTCTAGGTCTGCCTCATGACAGGAGACTGCTTTTGTTTCTTTGTGATTATTGTTTAGTGGTGTTAGGGCTCAAAGTCAGAGCCTTGTGTGTGTAGGCCCGTGCTCCTCCAGAGTCCCAGTCCCTCTCTGGAGACATTGTTTGCTCTCAGGAGTGCCTCCCTCAGTGGACAGTGTCATAGAATTTAGGGGTTTCAGGGCATTGTTTTTTAATGCATATATATATATGTGATATTTCAGAGATTTCCCAAGAGAAAGTTGGTCTTTCTTAAAGCAAACTTGAGATTCCAGAGGTGATTGCTTCTGGAGAATTCTATTTTCAGTCCTTGGACATGTCAGAGTCCAGAAGAGTTGTTAGCCTTGAGTCCCACGAGCCGTGTCCCCCTGGGGCCAGTTCACACGCCTTGGATGAGCAGAGGCAGCAAGAGTGCTAGGAGATGATCTCAGCTGCCCGGCAGCCCGGCTCTGCCCCTCCCCCTCCCAGCCTGAAGCTGGGCATCTGCATCCATCTGGCCGGCTTATACACACACATCTTCTTGCAGGTGGCTGGCTGTGCGCCTCGAGTGCGTGGGCAATTGCATTGTGCTGTTCGCTGCCCTGTTCTCCGTCATCTCCCGGCATAGTCTCAGCGCCGGCTTGGTGGGTCTGTCAGTGTCCTACTCGCTGCAGGTAGGATAAAGTTCATACCTTATTATTAAGGTCTCCACAGGAAACCAGCTGTCAGGTTCCTGGACCTTGGCTTTGGGTTCCCACAGGAGCAGAGGAAGAAGGGTTGAGTAGACTTTGAGAAATGGGTACAGAGCCTAGTGAGTAAAGCGAAGGTGGGGAACTTTGACACATGGACAAGATTCCCGGTCAGTCAGGAAGATGCTAGGTGGTTTAATGCTGTCGGGTCTATGAATTTCCCTCTGAGTGCTGCCTTTGCTGTCCCCGCCCACCGTATGTGCCATGTTCTCATTCCACTAGATCCAAAATCGTCAGTCTCAGGATAGGATTATAGACTAGAGCTAATCTTGTCCAGCTTCAGAATATTTTCCAATTTCCTTTCTGATTTCTTTGTTTTTGTTTTGGATTTGTTTGTTTTGTTTTATTTCTTGTTTCTTTGTTTGGTTTTGATTTGTTTATTTTTTGGTCTTTTTGAGACAGGGTCTCTCTCCCTTCAGCCCCAGCTGGCCTAGAACTCCCTATATAGACCAGGCTGGCCTTGATCTTACAAATATCTGCCTGCCTCTGCCTCCTGAGTGCTGGGACTTAAAGGTGTCCGTGCCTATGCTACTATGCCTGGCTGTGTTTTCTCCACTAATTTTTTTTTAAATTTATTGTTATTGTGGGCAGGGGTGTTCCACAGTGCACGTGTGGAAGTCAGAGGACAATTCTGTGGATCAGTTCTCTCCTTCCACCTTTACCTGTGTACTGGGGATCAAACTCAGGTCACCAGGGTTACCATGGAGTCATCTCTTGGTGCCTGACTTTTTTTCCATGACTCATGACCCATGCATCACCATGATCCTTAAGAGATGCCGTGTGAGCAGATGTGGTGGCACGTGCCTTCAATCCCAGCACTTAGGAGGCATAGACAGGCGGATCTCTGTGAGTTTCAGGCCAGCTGGGGCTACAAGGAGACCCTGTCTCAAAAAGACAGAAAGAGAAAAAGAGAGAGAGAGAGAGATGGATGGATGCAGTGTGCACTCTGGGTGATGGCTCTGTGTGAGGTATCGCTCATTTCTGTATTTATCTGTACAATGTTATAATGCACAGTTAGTGTAAATGAAGTCACACTTCCTCAAGAAACCATGCATGTCTGTCTTCCCATCGTCAGATCACCGCATACTTGAACTGGCTGGTGCGGATGTCGTCCGAGATGGAGACCAACATTGTGGCTGTAGAGAGACTGAAGGAGTACTCTGAAATTGAGAAGGAGGTAAGGCAGGCCTGGCCTGGCCTCTTGGCCTTCCAGGGACCCTGAACCATGCCTTGGTCATCCTTTGATGGGTACCTTGTAGGGAGAAGGCCCTCTTATTTATGCTTGTCCTGCTTTAACACCTACCTAGAACTAACTTGTTTTAGAGCAGGAAGATAGTCCATAATTACCCTGTTTCTCCTAAGATATTAGATGTTCATATTCGAGACCTGAAGATACTTCTGTCAGTAAGATTTTCCCCTGTAATTCTCTTTCCTACCCCTTGATGAAATCACAGAGAAAGTCTCAGTACTGGTTGTTGCTCAAGGTTTGTTGCTACTTTACTAAGACAGATTCCTGGAAGCTGACAGGTAAACCATAACCTTCTCTCTCATAGCCTGCAACAGGCAATTTCTACTCAACAAGGCGACCTGCTCTCTATTATGTAGTTTTAATGAGGGGCTTCTATTATTGCAAATAATACTGGTCTATTTGTGCTTGTGCAGAAATTTTCCTTCTAAGTTGGAGAATTAAGTAGAAATGAACTGATAGAAGTGATAGAGTGGGCTGGGGAGTTGGCTCAGTCAGTGAAGTGCTCACCTCACAAGCATGAGGACCTGAGTTGGATGCCCAGGCCCCAGATGAAAACTGAGCAGGCACTTTGTACTTGCTAAGTCCTCTCCTTGCCCTCTTTCTGATCCAGGCTCCCTGGCAAATCCAGGAGACAGCTCCGCCCAGCACCTGGCCCCAGGTGGGCCGCGTGGAGTTCCGGGACTATGGCCTGCGGTACCGAGAGGACTTGGACTTGGTTCTTAAGCACATTAATGTCACCATTGAGGGAGGAGAAAAGGTGGGTGTGTGCCATCCCTGATCCTTACCAGCTCATGGTGCAGCATGAAGCCTCTACATCAATCTGCAGTTGGTCACTACCCATACTGTGGGTTGAAGGGCTTTTGTGGGGAGAGTCATGGGAATAAAAGGTGTTGAATCTGTCCAACAGCCTAAACTGGGTCCCCCTGAAGACCAGAAGAAGCCCACAGATACACATTTCTTAAGCAGTCAGGACATATAACCACCCTGGGCCCCAACTCCCACTTGGCCCTTCCTAGGAGAAACTAGGTCTCCAGTTCAGCCTGCTTCCTCCTATGTGGTCCATGTGACTGCCTGGTCCTTTTAAGGCATCAGAGTTTGTGATCTCTAGCATAGCAAGGGAACGCATCATCACTGCTAGGGTGACTCTAGGGACTTGGGAAGTTGTTGAGATTTTAGAACCTTCCTTTGATTCCAGGCTGTTCCTGGAAGATATATCTGCCTATGACACACAGAATTTCCTCAGAAACCCAGTTAGGGGTCGTTCCCACTGTTTGTCTCTAAACATATGGATTTGTTAAATTGTCAGGCCACAGGATCAGAGTGCTCTGTTCCCGTGGAGTGGTTTCTCTAACTTATAATAAGAGGTATTCTTGCTGAGACTTTATGGCTCATATCACATCATGGGATCTGCATGATGCGTGCTGCGTCGTGACAGTTATTAGTGAGTGAGAGAGAGCAAAACAGAAGGAGAGCTCAGGTCAGAAGTTGGGAGTGGCAGCCATTGGCCAGTAACTAAGGTATCCAGCTTGCTCCAGTGGGAACCTGGTCATATCAGAGGGGTTCAGGAGTTCTACTTGAATCTGAGGTGTTGCAACAACCCAGGATGGAACCCTCATTAGAGGAGAAATATCTTGGGGAAATCAGGAAAAACTCAGTTATTTCCTGACTGTCTCTCAAGTTGAAAATAATAGAATTGGATTAAACAATCCTTTTGCCTACTTGTTATCTCTCTGAGCATGTCTTGACTTATAAAATGTCCTAGTCCTCTGGGGAGCCTACATAACAAAAGCTGTCCTTTCCGACCTGTTATAGAAGTAGCCCCTGAGGGAGGGACCCTGGAAAGCTGGACGGTTAGCATCATGGGAATTGGGTCAACTGGATGATCACTCTGCTCTGGCCCACCATCTACTGGAAGGACACCCAGGCTGAAGCCTTCCTATCTCACCCAAGCCCTTCCTGTCCCACAGGTTGGCATCGTGGGCCGGACAGGAGCTGGGAAGTCATCTCTGACTCTGGGCTTATTTCGGATCAATGAGTCTGCAGAAGGGGAGATTGTTATTGATGGGGTGAATATTGCCACAATCGGCCTGCATAACCTGCGCTTCAAGATCACCATCATTCCCCAGGTAGGCAGGTCCTACGTGTACACCGAAGCTACACCCAGCCTCTGTATCCATAGGCTCAATCAATCACAGATCAAGAATTTTTTTTACGTTTATTTATTTATTGTATGTGGGGTTGGGTGTTTTGTTCGCATGTGAGGGTCAGGATAACCTTTAGGAGGCAGTTCTCTCCTTCCACCATGTGGGTTCGGATCAAACTCAGGTTGTCAGGCTTGGTGGAAACCGAACTGTCTTCCCTGGCCCAAGAATATTGTTTTCAAGTTTTGTATAAGCACTTTTATCCCTGAGTAACAACTGTTTTCCTAGTGTTGATGTGGCATTGGGTGTCATGTCATCTGGAGGTGGCTGATGGTGTACAGACTTTGAGGAGGTTAGATGAAAATGCTGGCTGCCTTTTATACAAGGAACCTGAGATCTGTAGGTTTGAATGTTGGGGGCTCAGAGGATGCTGTCTTCTCTGCTGGCTGCCGGAATCAGTACAGTCATCTCTAATGCTTTCTAGATCTGAGCCACGACTCAGGACTTTCCAGACTGGTCCCTTTAGGTGGCCGTTCCCTAATGTGCCAGCAGTTATGATTTTCCCTGACATTTCTTCATGGGGTGAGGGATGGGGAACCCCAGTGCTCAGGAATACCCACATTTCCCTTCTCGATAATTCCTGACACATTTGCATATTGAAAGCTCTTGAGTTTTGCAAAAACACCAGTTTTAGTCCAGTTGACCCAGTTTTCCAGGTGGTTTCCTTTACAAATTATCCCCAGAGTTCATGGTTTGGAGGGATCTGAGGCCCCTCCCTGTTCTGATGAGCAATTTAAGATCCACTCTGTGCACCACCCTGCACTGTGGCATGCATGTCACATGTAGTACTAGTTACTCTTGTCGTGGCTGTGACAGGCAGCTTCAGGGAGGAGAGGTTGATTTTGGCTCCAGGGAGAACATACGCTAACACGGTGAAACTCTGTGGCCATGTCTTCACCATATCCGGCACCAGGAAGCAGGGACCCAGCCAGAACCAGAGCCAAGTCTATCCTTCAGGGCTCTCTCTCCCGCCACCTGCTTCCTTAAGTCAGGCTCCACTCCTAAAGACTCCACAGCCTCAAACTGGTTCCGCCAGCTGGGAACAAGTGGTCAGAGCAGGAGCCTGTGAGGAGCCCTTTGGGTTCTGGCTCTCACCGGCCGTCTGCCATTCCCGTGCAGGACCCTGTTTTGTTCTCTGGTTCCCTTCGCATGAACCTGGACCCGTTTAGTCAGTACTCAGACGAGGAGGTCTGGACAGCACTAGAACTCTCTCACCTGAAGGGCTTCGTGTCGGCTCTGCCCGACAAGCTCAACCACGAGTGCGCAGAGGGCGGGGAGAACCTAAGGTAAGTGTGGGAAGAATCTGCCTTCTCTCTGCCAGCTTTGGCTGTCCATCACCACAGCAAGCAGTCTCCTTTCTGCTCTCAGACAGCCAGTGGCCGCACTGATCTTGCCTGGGCTCTTTGTGTGAGGGGGACTCAGCTGGCTGTTAGCTGATCACCTTGGCTTCAGTGGGACCAGTGCATAGGCCTTCATTCTCCTGCAGACTGACTTAGGCATGTTGTTATGGTGCTGGGAGATGTGTAAGAGTGAGCGTGCCCAGTATGCATTCCTGTATCAGGCCTCTGCTGGCCATACTTTGACCAGCAGGCCTTGGCCAATCCCCTGCATGCATCTGAGTCCAGCCAGTGCTGAGAGCCTTATATTTCATTGGGATGCATGGATACAAAGTCATCTTTGCCATCTGCTAGTCACCCACACCAAACTAGACTGATATTTTGAGTATCCTCTCTGAACCTTGTGTTGAGAATGATCCTAAGTCCATTCTTGCTCAACAGGAAGTGTGGTGAGATTGATTAGTAATGTCTGCCACAGGCATAGATATGGGGAGTAGTGTGTTCTCCTGATCAAAGCATCACAGAAGTTCTATGAGATTTCTCCTACCCAAGATCTCATTCAGGGTCAGGGGTGGTTTGACCCTTTTTCTCTGGACTTTTTCTCCCTTTTTAGCGTTGGGCAGCGCCAGCTTGTGTGCCTAGCCCGGGCTCTGCTGAGGAAGACAAAGATCCTTGTGTTGGATGAGGCTACAGCAGCTGTGGACTTGGAAACAGATGACCTCATTCAGTCCACCATCCGGACACAATTTGAAGATTGTACTGTACTCACCATCGCCCACCGACTCAACACCATTATGGACTATACAAGGTGAGGGCCCTACAGTGGGCCAATAGGCCTGCAAGGGTTGACCATGTCCACATGGTCGCTTTTTCATTCATTGCTGTCCCAGGGGCAGCCCTAGAAGGTGGAATCCCTCTCGAACAGAACTGGGTATTTTCAGTAGTATTCAATTCATTGTATGTATATGCATGAGGTGTCTGCTGTGTGCCCAGGATCTGGCTCTGGGACTCTGCAAGATGCTCTCAGACAAGGCACCCATCTTAGGCATTGGGAAGCTTAGATAAGAGAGAAGGATAATGATCTGAGTAACAGACACTGTGACTTCAGTGGATGACTGTGTGCTGGGACCAAGTCATAACAAGGAGGTGGGAGGGTGGGACCAGGCTAAGCCAGCCTGAGACCTGTGGGTGTATTCTTTTACAAAAAGAAAGCGTGTGTGTGTGTGTCCATGTGTCTGTCTCCAGCCTGTGTTATACTTGTCTTTCTAGCAAATGTCATAAAATAGAATTTTTCAGAATCTCCTGTAGGTATGTGTGAGCATGAGGGCCAGTGTGAGCTTCTGGAGGTCACAGGACGGCCTCAGGTATTAATCCTAGCCTTCACCTTGAAGCAGGGTCTCTCATTCTTCACTGCTGCATATACAGGCTTCTGGAGGTCACAGGACGGCCTCGGGTATTAATCCTAGCCTTCACCTTGGAGCAGGGTCTCTCATTCTTCACTGCTGCATATACAGGCTAACTGGCCCACAAGCTTCCAGAGGTTCTCCTGCCTTCACTTCCCACTTCCCCATAGGAACACAGGGGTTACAAGAGCCTGTGCTCCTGAGTTGGGCTTTTATATGAGGTCTTGTGCTCTGGTCCAGGTCCTCAAGCCAACTCGACCCCTGCTGCTGGAGTTTTGAATATTTTCTGCCGAGCAAGTAGTCTCACAGACATCTGGACTCCCACAGTCCTAACATAACCCTATACTGAGGTATTGAGGGATTAAAGCTAGCACAAGCGGCCAGGGGAAGGCCTCCCCCACTATGTGACTTTTGAATAATGGAAAGGAATCAACTGGGAAAGATCTAGGTAGGGACCGATAGCCTTTTGTTGTCAAGGACAAAATCATTTAGCTGTAGTCTAAGGATCTCGGTGGCAGCTTCTGACTCTGAGGTAGTGATATGAAAGAAGCCAGAGGTAGCCAGAAGTAGATGAGCATGGCTGTGTTCTAATAAAACTTTATTCATAAAAACAGCCAGTGGGCCAGATTTGGACACTCAATTGTACATATTCATTGTTCCATTATACTCAGAATAAAATAAAATAGAAATTTGCCCACCTTTGACTTAAAAAGAGAGCATTTTAGGCAGAGAGCACAGCCAAAGATTAAGGCCCAGAGGTAGGAGGCACCAAATAGATTAAAGCCCAGCCTGTGACCAGTGTGTGGGAAGTTGGAACTGGGTGGACAGTAGTCAGAGACAGGGTTAAAAGGTAGGCTCAGGCTAGACTTTGAGCACCATGTAACCAGAGGAAGAAGCTTGGAACTCACTCTGAGGGTGCTGTGAAACCATCGGAGGGTTGGAAAACCAAAGAGCGAGGTGATAGTTACAAAAGAAATTGCTGCCAGGCACGGTGGCACATGCCTTTAATCCCAGCACTCCAGAGGCAAGGATCTTTTTATGAGTTCAAGGTTAGCCAGGGCTACATAGTGAGACCTTATCTTATTTTTTAAAAAAGGAAGGATGGACAGGAAAAGAAAAAGGAGAAGAAAATGCTGAGCACCTTCTGTGTAGCAGGCTGTGTTGGTACATTGGAGGCTCAGGGAGGAGAACAGTCTGCAGTGAGGTCAACAGTGAACAGGCTAGAGCCCAACAGACCTGTAATCTGTGGCCTCTAGGCCAAACCTGGTCCATTGCCTGTTTTTATGAATAAAGTTTTATTGGCACATAGCCATGCCTGTTCATTTCCCTGTTATCTGTGGCTGCTTTCCTGTTATTAGTACAATAGTGGCAGCCTGCAGAGCTGAAATATTTACCATCCAGCCCTTTTCATTTTCAGAAAAAGGCTCCAGATCTCTATTGCACACATCAGTTAGACCTTTTCATTTTATTCTGAGTGAAACGGAACAATGCATGTGAATAACAGACATCATCAGCATCGCTAACCCTCCTACAAGTACTGATATGGTTGGAAATCAAGGACACAGCTTCTTGGGATTTTGACATTGGTTAGAAGTAGACATTGAATGGGCCAGGGAGATGGCTTGGTTAGTAAAGTGCCTGCCCGCCTGTCAAGTGAGGACCTGAGTTCAATTCCCCAAAACCTACATTAAAAAGCTATGTGTGGTGGCATGCACATGTAATCCCAGCCATGGGGAGGCAGAGGCAGGTGGATCCCTGGGGCTCGCTGCCAGCCAGCCTAGCCTCTTTTGCAAGCTTCAGGCCAGTGACAGACTGTCTCTCAAAATAAGGTGGAGAACATCCAAGGTTGTCTTCTGGCCTCTCCATGCATGTGCACATGCCTCTGCACACATAGGTACACACACTAAAGAAAGAGGAATTGAGACCGGGCAGCCAGTTGGAAGGCTGCTGCTCTAGTCCTGGCCTGGTCCAAACACGGGCAGGAGCCTTGCAGGCTACACTTCTTCCATGGTCCTCATTTCTGCATCCCCTTGCTCTGCAGGGTGATTGTCCTGGACAAAGGAGAAGTCCAAGAGTGTGGCACACCCTCGGAGCTTCTACAGCAGAGGGGCATCTTCTACAACATGGCCCGGGATGCCAGTTTGGTGTGAGTTGGGACTGGCACATCAGGTAAGAGCCAGTATCCCAGCATCCAACGATGAGCCACCATACCTGGGATCCAAGCCTCCAAGATATAAACCCAAAAATACAGAAAAAGAAAGAAAACCAAACCCCCCAAACCAAAGCACCCAAAGCCGCCCCACCCTGGAACTGACCTTAAAGAAACTGGGAGACAGACATACCCCTCTTCAAACATGCTCATCTGGCCTTTGGCACCTCCAGGAGGCTCTCTTGGGAACGCAAACTTGTTCCTGCTGCAGCCTACTTCCGGGCCTTGGGTAGCAGACTTGTGGAGGAATCCATGGTGTCAAACACGCTCGTGACCAAACACAGCCACTGCCTCGTGTCTCTCCAGCCACACCTGTGCACTCCAAGCCTTCGAGCTTCTTCCGGGCCCACAAGCTCTTCCATCATCTCCCAAGGCCTCCTCTGACTCCAAAGGAGTACTTCCTGTCCTCGGGACTGCAGTCAGAGCATGGGGGCCTGATAAAAGTCACTGACCCGTGGCGTTCCAGCCATGTGACAGTCTTGCCTGCCATCTGGTCTTCCAGGAACTCTGACACTGCCCTCTGCACGCAGCTCTACTGTCTCATTAAGAATTGTGGTCAGACAAGTGATTACCTGGACCTGGAACTGCAGGGCCAGGTGACACTCCCTTCACAAGGACTTCCTCCCTGCACCAACATCCTTTCCTTGCTTTCTGCCTCTTCCTCTCCATCACTGGGGTAGGATCGCTCCGCTCCGAAGGTCTGTGAATGGTTATGATCCACAAAAGTCAAGAGCACGATAGACCATCAACAAATGAGCCTTCAGTACCAGAGACCAAGTGGACTGGGTTTAGATTTGAATTCCGTTCCCTTGGCGGCAAGCTGGCTGCCAGCCACCAGGATGCAAACCTGCCATCCAGTGACTGAATCTCCTCCAGGGCAAGAAGAGCACCTATCACCAATAGCATTTTTTTTTCTCTCTTTTTTTGACTATCACTCCAGGGAGAAAGATGGTCTCAAGAATCTTCTAGGGAGGAGGTACTGAGTCCAGGAAGCAGCCACAACGGGCCCTACACTTGGTCTTTAGTCTGTGTGTTCTTGGAAAAAGTCAAGTCCTTCAGGTCCTCTAGATGTTTAGGTTGCAGACCGAAAAGAGGCCCCAGAGGCTGCAAGAGCCTGCTGTGGGTCCGCGGTTCATACTTGCCATGAGCTTTGGCGCTGACTTTAACCCAAGAGAAGCTTTTTTCTTTAGGTGGAAATATATATATTTATTTTTTGTAAGTTATACCATTCTTTCACGTTAGAGAACCCAAGTTTCTCTTGGGTCTTTTTGTAATAACTTGAACACTGGAAACGTGAACATTTGCAGATAGTTTACAGTAAAGAAAATATTTTATTTCTTTCTAAATGACCATTCTGTTTTCTTTAGGGTACAGGCAAAGGTTTCCCATCTCCACTTTGGAACCAGCCTGGGACAGCTATGCTGCTGCTGAAGTCAGAGTGGGGAGGGGGGGTTGGTTGGAGAGATGGCTCGGCAATAAGAGCACTTGATCTTCCAGAGGACCCGAGTTCTCTTCCCATGCCCACATCAGGTGGTTCACAACAACCTGTAACTCCAGCTCTAGGGGATCCAGCACCCTCTCCTGGCTTCCGAGGGCACCTGCACTCATATACACATAATCATACACATAGTTAAAATCGATTTTTAAAGTGGGGGCTAAGGTCAAGGGCTGGCTGGGGCTTGCCAGTAAGTTAGCAGGACGGAGTGAACTCAGGCCCGGGCTTGAGTCCTGACACTGTCATTTGTTGGTCATGTGACCCTGTCCATGTCACTTAGGCTGTGGGCCTTGGTTTTGTCTGCAAAGTGGGATCGAGCAAGGATGTAGGTAGTGCATATAGTCCAGCTCCAGTTTTCAGACATGACCTTCAGACCCCCCAGGGTGGGTGAAGCCAGCCTACAGTAACAAGACCTAAACTCCTGGGAAGTGGGACTGGGGAGATGGTCCAGTTGGTAACTGTTTGCTGTGTAAACGTGAGGATCTGAGTTTCAATCCCTAGCACCCATGTGAAACACAAGGTGTGCACATGTGAGCCAGCACTGCCGAGGAGACAGGAGGACCCCGGAGCTCACTGGTCAGCCAGCATACCCAAATCTGTGAGCTCCAAGGTACAGTGAGAGACCCTGTCTCATAAACAAGATGGGGAGCAGGGCTGGAGAGGTGGTTTTGCAGTTAGGAGCCTGTGCTGCTCTCATAGAGGACCTTGGTTCAGTTTCCAGCACCTAAATTGGGCAACTCACAACTGCCTGTAACTTAAGTTCTTCTGGATTCCTTGGACACATGCACTTACATGCACATATCCACATATAGACACATACATATGCATACCATTTTTTAATTAAAAAAATAGGGATGAAGGAAAACACCAAACATCAACCTGTAGTTGTATATGCATGTGATTCTGCATGTATATACACATACATGCAGTCTTGAGAAATGGACACAGGATTCAAACAGTCCCTAAGGATAGTCAGGCATCTCTCTAGAATGACTGCCTTCTGTGAGGCAGCTCAGGGAGCCACATTCGTCTCCTGTCATTATGGATGACAGCCAGTGCTGGGTGACTCAGACTGGAACAGATGCTAACACCGTTGACAAAAATCAGCCATGTTCTCAGCCACTGTTCTTGCCAAGGCACAGGGCAAGTCAGGGGTGAAACAAAAGTGTTCATCCTCAGTAGAGCTCCGGGTCGGGCAATGGGGTATCTGAGACGGAGTTCTGGCTTTCTGAGTTTGTAGTAGGTGAGCTAAGTAGTAAGGGGTGTCTATTTTAGGGGGTCTTCCATGGATAGCACACGCTAAGACCCTGCCACCAGCACATGCACACTGCTGTCCTCCATGGAAACCTTTGACTTGTACTGGGGCCCCCGGGGGGGGATGGGAATACAGCAAGTAAACTTAGCACCATCTGGATGTGCCTGTTGGATGCCTGGGCCTTATGTGTGGGGGAGCTTCTGTCTCGCAGCCTGATGCCAAGCCTCCCAATCAGCCACATCTTCAACAGGTCTCAGACTTCTGAGGTGTGGAGGGCAGCAGGAATGGAGCCTGGGTGCTCAGAAACCAGGCTAGGGTCGGTTTATCTTCTCTGTAAAGCAGCGGCTGAGGGAGGCATTAACCAGATCAGGCCTTCCCCAGGGCTCTCCCCACTTCCTCCTCTAGTCACTGGATCACAGTTTGTCTTCCACTCAGTAGCCGTAATGACCGTGTAAACACATGATAAGGTGAATAGCTCCTCTGTCACAGCCCTCCTGTGTTCCCAGATCTCAGCAGCAGCCAGCCTCGGCCCCCAGGTCCTGTCCAAGCTGGCTTTGTGGGCCTTTGCATGTGTTTGTTCTAAGCCCAGGCCCCTCCACTAGAGTGCCACACACAGCTCCTACTGAGGGTCTGGTTCTCTGATCAGACAGATCCTGGGCTTGTGCTGGGGGTGTCACCAGGGCCCATAAACTTAAGCCTGTAGGACAAAGATCTTGCATTGGTACCACATGGGTTGTTAAAACCCCTGGCCAGGGCTTAATGAGCACAAAACGGTTTGCATTGGGCAGGGTTCTGGGAACAGATGGTGGACAGACTAACTTGTTGAGCAAATATCTCAAGGAAGAAAGAAAACCTATTCCTAGCCTCTGTGCTCTGCCCTAGAGATGGGAGACGGTAGCAGAAGTCTGCTCTGGGCATGCACTGATATTTTAGAGTCCATGTAGGCAGGAATGGCTGGGAAGGCAGGCGGCTGAATAGAGATTTGTACTGACTAATACACTCTGGCCTCTGTTTTCTATCAAAGAATTTAGTGACTGTTAATACATCCATGAAAGGGATGTAGGAAGGAAGGGACAGAATGATGGTGCCTGCCTCCCCTAGTTGGGCTGCCTGAATGGATGTGTGCCTGGCATTTCCTGCCCTGCCTGGCATCCACTGCGTGTAGTGAGGTGGAGGACTGGTGCTGCTGAGACACCAGTGAAGCCTGTGATACAGCTCGGTGGCAGTGTTTGCATCCGCAAAGCCCTGGGTTTCTTGCCCAGCCCACAGAAAAGGAAAACAAGCCCACGGGGGCAGCCAGAGGCTGTTCCTCCCGCCAGCCTGGCCCTGCTGGCCTCAGAGCATGATGGGGATTAATGGCCCCGATTGCCCCGCTGGCCGACCTTGTTCTCCCACGTGCCAGCCACCTGTGGCCAAGCTGTGTTCCTGGGTCACATGGGGCTTCGGCAGAGGCTCTAGAGTGCCCCCAACTGGCCTTGCAGACTCACAGCAGCCTCTGCCCCAGGCCAGACCACTGAGTGGCGGCAGAGTGCTGCACCAAGGAAGGAATTGGGCTATAAAAAACCCAGAAGCAAGTTCCTACCTGGCTACTGGTTAGCTGGGTGCCCTTGGCACATGGTATCCACCTTTTCCAGCCTTGGTTTCCTCTTCTGCAAAATGGAACTAGCCACAGGGATGAAGCCAACTCCCTGCCATGTTGAAGGCTTCAGAATGAGCTGCTGGCCACACTTGCAGAGGGGGCCAGATGCTATCCTCGGATGTCACTGTGGGTCACTTTAGGTTGAAAGGGAACCCCCAAACCCTACATCAGAGTGGGCTCTCAGAGAGGCTCTGTGGTCAGAATGGAGGGAACAGGTGGAAGTCCCCTCCTGACCCCAAGAGCCACTGCCCATGTATCCATCAGTAGGTCATAGATGGTGATGGAACAGATTAGGCTGGTGGCTAGACCCCATACATAGGCCCATGGTAATGTGTGGAAACAGGTCTGTCACAGCTATAGAGGGCATCTCAGAGTACAGGCCAAGGACACTGCAGGACCTGCTATCACGCACAGGACAGGCCCACACTAGGTGACAAGTGATGAGTCCAGGTGGGTGTGGTGGCACATGGCTGCCATCCCAGCCCTCTGGAGGCTGAGGCAGGAGGATCTTGAGTTTGAGGCCAGCATGGGCAAACATAGTGAGCGATCCTACCTTAAAAAAAAAAAAAAAAAAGAAAAAAAAAAGTGTAGAACTGAATCCAGGGCTGGGGATGTGGTTAAGTCGGTAGAATGCTTACTTAGGATGCATGAAGCCCTGAGTTTGAGCTCCATAAACAGCTCAGGGATGCACAGAAGCAGGAGGATCAGAAGTCAAGGTCATCCTGAGCTACAAAGAGATTCAAGGCCAGCCTGGACTACATGAGACCCTGTCTCAACAAAAGCACTGAGTCCATAATAAATTCACAAGCAACAGAGGAAATGTGAGCATGATTGTTAGATATGATCCATATCTGTGTACCACTTGATCACGTCCTTGGTGTTGCCCTGGGACAAACAGGGCAGAGGGTCCATGGGTTCTTTCTCTACGTTATTTCTTAAAAGTGCACATAAAATCTACAATGGCCTCAAAATAAGGGGAATGTTGGAAAATGTGCATACACTGAGGTCCAGGGCATTGGCCTCATTGGCCTGGGGTGGGTGTGGCCTTGAATCCAGTGGGCATCCAGGGCCAAGGGCTGTTGTTCATTTGGCTGCAGGGTGGGCATGGCTGTGCAGACCTTGCCCAGGCCAACCTGGGCATGTCAGGTCCTTTCAGGTATGCATTCTGATAGTTGGCCACCATCTGCCATCATCTTCCTGGAGAGGTGTCAAGGTGTCTAGATTGGACTGTATGATGACCCCCGGGTCACTGCATCTCTGGACACTGCAGGCTCTACAGCTGGCCCCTTGGAGCTGTTGAGAATCTTGATTTATGCCAAGCCTGATTCCTGGGCCAGCCTGTAAAACAGGCCTTTCTGGGCTAGTAGCTGGGCTGGGCTGCCACTCTCTGCCACCTGCCCTTGGTCCATGACCAGCACCCTGTAGGAAAGAGGGTCATGGGACAGAGCTTGGACGAGCAGCCAAGGCTCCCCACCCACCTGAGAGCCCGTCTCTGCTCTCAGGTTTGGTCCCCATACAGCGGACTTTGTGAGCATTTTCCTGACCCTCATGGAAACATGAGCCCTGGGCCTCATGCTTTCCCCTAGGGGCTCTAGCTGTGCCTTTTGCACAGCGGGTATGTAATAGTCCATCTCAGGACCCTTCCAGCTGGCCACATGGGCACATCCTTGTATGCCTGGGTGGCCTTGTGCATCACCACCGGGAGGGACACCTTACCTGGCGCAGTCCATCACGGAGCGCAGACGGTGGGCGATGAGCAGTACTGTGCACTGAGCAAACCAGCGCCCGAGGTCCGCCTGAATCTGCAGCTCCGTCCCTGGGTCCACAGCAGCTGTGGCCTCATCCAGGATGAGGATCTGAGTTTTCCGGAGAAGGGCACGTGCCAAGCATAAGAGCTGTTTCTGACCCACGCTGTGAACCAGCCGCAAGGTTAGATTCAGCAGGTGTCATGCCATTAGACGTGGTGGACAAATAGGCCTTGGAAACTGCTACTGAAGGGTGTCTATTACTGAAGGCTGACATTAGGAGTTTTCCTCAATCACTGTTTACAGAGACAAGGTCTCTCACAGAACCCAGAGCTGACTGATTTGTCTAGTCCAGCTAGCCAGCTTGCTCCAGGGATCTTCTGGCTTTGCCTCCCGAGTGTTGGAATTATAGGTGGCTACACCAACCAGGAACTTATATAGGTTCTGGGAATCTGAACCCTGGCCCTCATGTGTGCACAGCAAGCACTTTAGCCACTGAACCAACCTGTTCCTGTTTCTCTCCTGTGGTCTCCAGTGGTCCCCATTACAACATTCTAAGTGCTTATGTAGCTATCAGCCACAAAGGTGGATATTATGCTCTTGGTTTTTTGTTTGGATTTTGGCTTGCTTGTTTATTTTGAGACTGGGTCCTACTGTGTGGTGCTGGCTGGCCTGGAACTCGCTAAGTAGACCAGGTTGGCCTTGAAGTTAAACAGATCTGCCTGCCTCTGACTCCTGAGTATTGGGAGTAAAGGTGTGTCCATTACATCTGTCTTAAGATTTGTTTTTCTAAGATAGGGTCTCACTTATGTAGCCCAAGCTAGCCTCAAACTTGCAATCCTCCTGACTCAGCGTGGCTTGCCCATCAAGCTCAGCTATACATCACTGCTCTTATGCTGATAAATTATATGTTTAAGAAAGTCTGTGGGCAGGGGCTGTGGAGCAAGGGTTGAGTGCTGGCCTGTCATACACAAAAAAAATTTAAATGATAGTAAAATTTCTATTATGTGTGTTTCATGCTTAAAATATTTGGGAAAGAGTGCTGGGGAGACAGCTCAGTTGTAAGGTGGCTTGCTATACAAGCATGAGGACCTGAGTTCAGATTCCCAGAACCTGAGTAAAAGTTGGGTGCAGTGTAATCCCAGGACTAGGGGAATAGAGACAGGATGATCCTGGGGCTCTCTGGCCAGCCAGCCTAGCCTGATCTGTGAGCTCTAAGTTCAGTGAGAGACCCTGTCTCAAAAAATAAGGTAGAGGGTGATCATAGAAGACACTATTGACCTCTGGCCTATACACACATACACAGGCACACACACAAATATTTTAGGAAAGGAACACATATTGTATCACTTAGCAGTGTCAAGCATCAAGAGATGGGGTTGAACTTGGCATTGCACCTAAGAGCTGGCACCTGTATTGGTAGAAAGGGGTTGAGTGTGCCCTGGGGTTCTGCTCAGAGCCTCAGGACTGTTCTCGCCCCCACCCACCTCTCAGTGGACCTACCACAGTGGGTGGCCATACCTCAGGTCGTCCCCCTGGCCGGCACACTCATACTGCAGCTGGCCAGGCAGGCTGGCCACGAAGGCTTTGAGCTGCACTGTCTCCAGGGCCGCCCAGACAGCCTCATCTGTGTGCTCCCGGAGCAGGTCCAAGTTCATCCGCAGAGAGCCTGGGAACAGGATGGGGTCCTGGCCGGGAGGGACAGAGGGTCAGGACGGCACCCTCCCCAGCTCCCACCTCCGCCGTCCCCTCTCCATAGCTACAGGCCTCACCTGGGGGAGGATGGTGATCCGGGACCGCAGCGTGTGCAGCCCCACGTGGGTGATGGGGACCCCGTCGATCCAGATGCCACCCTCAGCTGCCTCCTGCAGCCGCAGCAGGCTCCCAGCCAGGGATGACTTCCCGGCCCCTGTCCTTCCCACAATGCCCACCTGCCAGGGGACAGGAGAGCAAGGGCCGCTTTGAGGAGGTCTGGCCCTTGGGAAGTAAGCCCTAGCCCTCACGTTTCTTGGGCACATATTTGAAGGATGTTTTCCTGAATGAAATTGGTCCCTCCACGTAACCATTCGTTAAGCATGCCCTGTTCCACACATGTGCCCATCCGTCCACCCAGCCTTCCGCCTTCCCTGGCTTCCTGGCTTTGCGCTCCCACCTTTCCTCTATGTCCTTGGCCTTCTCTGTCACCCTCTGTTCTCCCAGGCATGTCTTCCTATCACCCTCATCCTCTCCTGCATCCTGTCCTATCTGAAATCCTTCCAGCATTTATCCTTTCTTCTATCTATCCACTGATCCAGCCATCTTTTTTCCACTCCCAATCTTTCCTTCTTATCCCCACCTATCAATACATCTCATTCTTTCTATACTCACCCTCATCCATCCTCTCATCCATCCTTCCTCCACTCCGCCATCCATCCCTCCTCCACTCCTCCATCCATCCCTCCTCCACGCCTCCATCCATCTCTCCTCCACTCCTCCATCCATCCCTCATCCATCCTCTCATCCATCCCTCCTCCATCCCTCCTCCACCCCTCCATCCATCCCTCCTCCACTCCTCCATCCCTCCACGCCTCCATCCATCCCTCATCCATCCTCTCATCCATCCCTCCTCCATCCTTCCTCCATCCCTCCATCCATCCCTCCTCCACGCCTCCATCCATCTCTCCTCCACTCCTCCATCCATCTCTCCTCCACCCCTCCATCCATCCCTCCTCCACGCCTCCATCCATCCCTCCTCCACCCCTCCATCCATCCCTCCTCCACCCCTCCATCCATCCCTCCTCCACCCCTCCATCCCTCCCTCCTCCACCCCTCCATCCATCCCTCCTCCACCCCTCCATCCATCCCTCCTCCACCCCTCCATCCATCCCTCCTCCATCCCTCCATCCATCCCTCCTCCACCCCTCCATCCATCCCTCCTCCACTCCTCCATCCATCACTCCTCCATCCCTTCATCCATCCCTCCTCCACTCCTCCATCCATCCCTCTTCCACTCCTCCCTATGTCTCTCATCCTTCAGTTCTCCTCTTTATGGTATCCTCAGTATCTGACACTGGGAAGAAATTTTCTGTTTAAAAATAGACATGTAACTTTTAGAGAGATGGCTTTGCAGTTAAGAGCACTGGATGTTCTTACTGAGGATCTAGGTTCGGTTCCCAGCACCCACATGGCAACTAATACCGTCTGTAACTCCAGTTCCAAAGGAATTGGATGCCCTCTTCTGACCTCCATGGGCATTGCAGGACACAGGTGCACTTAACATGCAGGCAATACATTCATACACACATAATTAAAAATAAATTACATATTTTTAAGTAAAAAAACATGTCCTCACTGTATGCCAACCACACTTTCAGGCACTGGGAATACAGAAATTAAGAAGTCCTTGTTCCAGTCTGCTTACTGTCTTGTCTTGGAAACATTGCAAGAGAGTAAAACTTTTAATACAGTATGATGAACAAGCTTAGAACCTGTAGCACCAAAGTAAAAGCAGGGAGGCCCCATTCCTGCTGCCTGGGCTGGAGTTTGATAGTTAACCAAGGAGGTTTGAAGGACAGAGGACACTTCAGCAAGCTCATTCAGGATTGAGCAGGAATTTGGGAAGGGGAAAGCTCCCAGTGACGTATGCCAAGGGGGTTACATACAAGCTCACTGAACTTACAGCACTGTGAGCCCATCTGGCCCCAGAAGTAGCTGCTCCACCTGTGATTGCTAGGCCCAAGCAGAGCACCAGATGTGGCAAGGAGGTAGGCGGGGCCTTGAATGTTCAAGTGTGAAACTGAGATTAGTCATTGTGGCACATGCCTTTAATCCCATGATCTCAGCACTCGGGAAGCAGAAGTAAGTAGATCTCCTTGAATTCCAAGCTAGCCAGAGTTACATAGTGAGACCCTGCCTCAAAAAAATGAGACTGGGGAGTCAGTGCTCAGTGGAAGGTTGCAAGCAGGGGAATGACCTGGGGATGGTAAGGCAGGAGGCCGGAGTCTTACAGGGGAGCCTGGAGCAATGGAGGGGCCCAGCCTGGATAACAGTCCATGAACCATGAGATACCCACAGAGTGAGGACTGCTTTCGTGGAAGTAAGCACACTGAAAATAATAAAGACAGCAGCTGGGACTGGAGAGGTAGCTCAGCGGTTAAGAGATTGGCTGCTCTTGCAGAAAACTGGGGCTCGGTTCCCAGCACCTCCCAGGAAAGCTAACAATGACCCGGTAACTTCAGTTCCAAGAGATCTGACACCTTATGACCTCTGCAAGCGTTGCATGTGTGTGGTGCACTTTTGTACATACAAAAACTCATACACATAAAATAAAAGTAATAAGTAAAAATTTCAATTTAAAAACAAAAACCCAGTAGCAGCAGCCCCCTTCCCAGAATGCTCTCTGTGTGCTACTGCTTCGGCTAAATTAACAAGTTCCCAAAATAACTCTAGGAGGGCAGAGAGTGACTCTCATTTCACAGGTGAGAAAACGGAGGCCAAGACATCAAATGACTTCCCAAAGTCACCACAGCAAAGCCAAGAACCTGCCCCATGCTAGCTGGACAGAGCAGATGGACCATGTGCTGGTTAGCTTCTGTCAACGTGACACAGACCTAGACACACCAGGAAGCGGGAACCTCGACTGAGAAAATGCTTCCATCAGACTGGCCAGTGAGCGTGTTGATTGATGTGGGAAGGCAGGCAAACCCCAGTGTAGGCAATGCCATTCCTGGGCAGGTGCGTCTGAGCTGTATAAGAAAGCTGGCTGAGGGGCTGGAGAGATGGTTCAGTGGCTAAGAGCACTGGCTGCTCTTGCAGAGGACCGGGGTTCAATTCCCAGCACCCACATGGTGCCTAGCAACTGTCTGTAACTCTAGTTCCAGGGAATCTAGTGCCCTCTTCTGACCTCTGAGGGCTCTGTCAATACAGGTGCACTTACCCACATGCAGGCCAATGCACTCATATACATAAAATAAATAAAATATATTTTTTAAAAAGCTAGCTGGGCAAGCCAGTAGGCAGCATCCTCCCATGGTTTCTACTGCTGTTTCTGCTTGAGTTCCTGCCCTGACTCCCCTCAATGACGGGCTGTGACTGGGACGGGTAAATCAAATAAACTCTTTCCTCCCCAAGTTGCTTTTGGTCACAGTGTTTATCCCCGCAACAAAAACCAAGCTAGAACGGACTGTTTAGCATTGTCCAGCATACAATAGGTGCTAAGTTAAAGAGAGAACCATCCATCCATCAATGCATCCATCCACCATCTGTTTTTCCACGCGCTCCATCTTTCCTTCCAGCCATCCCCATCTATGCATCTCACTCTTTTCTCCATCCCATCCTCCCTCATCCATCCTTCTACCCATCCCTTCGTGCAGCCCAGCATGCCGTGGGGACACCACGGTAGATGTGGGAAGATACCCACAGAGGCAGATGCGTGCAAGCACAGGAGCCCATTCAGGGCGTGTTGGGTGGGGAGCTGAGAACCCGAGGCGGGGACGTGGAGCTGGGACGTGGAGGAGGCCCGGACGCAGACCTGGATCCTGGTGCCCATGAGGGATGGGGGGAGGGGTGTTCACCTTCTCTCCTGCATGAATCTTGAGGGATACACCCTGCACAGCCAGTGGCAGCTCTGGTCCATGTTTCAACCCAAAGTCACGGAACTCAATCTGTCCCCCACGAGGCCAGGGTGGCTGGGCCGCGCAGGTGGGCAGCCTCCAGGGAGCCTGGGGGCAGGGAGGGCATGAGTCAGCGGTTCTTCTAGGTGGCCCACCTCTCAGAGTTGCAGCATCTTCTGCAATGGATGTTCCCTGCTGTGTGACTTGGGTGTGCAGATTTAAATGAGAGAAGCTGGGACAGTGGGGGCACATAGAACAGGTCACATCTGGGTCATGAGGGCAGTGAGATAGATGCCTTTTATCTCTGTCACTGACCACTGCTGATTGTCCAGGGGATGCCCCCGTAGTGGAGAGCATTATGCAGGGTAGAGACCAACCTGCCATTGACCTTCTGTGACTTTGAAGTCCACTGCAGCCCAGCCTTACCCTCCATCCTGGCAACATTCATTGCAACATCTCCCCAGCTCCTTCCAGCACACCCAGAAGTGTTTTGTTGTTTTGAGATAGGGTCTCACTATGTAGCCCAGGCTAGCCTGTAACTTGCTACATAGGCAAGGCTGATTTCTGACTTGCTTGTAAGCCAAGCCAGCCTCCCGCTCACTATTTAGCCCAGCCTAGACTCAAATGGTCTAGGTAACCCAAAATAGCCTCTCATTTGCTATGTAACTCAGGCTAGCCTCAAACTCACTATGTAGCCCTGGCTAGCCTCCTAGTTGCTACATAGGCAAGACTGACTTCTGTTTCATTTGTTGTTGTTGTTGTTTGAGACAGGGTCTCCCAGAACTTGCTGTGTAGACCAGGCTGGCCTCAATCTCACAGAGACAGGCCTGCCTCTGCCTCCTGAGTGCTGGAATTAGAAGCCAAGACTGGCTTCTAACTTGTTATGTAGCTCAGTCTAGCTCCTAATCACTGTATAGCTCTTGATAGCTTCTAACTCACTACATAGTTCCGACTACCCTCAAACTCTCTAAGAGGTCCAAGTTAGTCTCTGATTCACTAGGTGAACCAATCTGGCTTCAAATTAGCAGCAATCCTCCTGCCTCCGCTCCCTGGGTGCTGGGGTTATAGCACAAGTCACAGAACCCGGCCTAACCCCTGTCTTGTTTCGTCACCACGGCTCTGTCCTAGGAAATCACTGCCATTGTGCTGAAGTGTTGATGTGGTTGGTCTGACCACCTCTGCCCGGCTGCTTGGTTAGGACGTCGCTCTAGCACCTCGTCTATACCTGTGTCCGGTAATGTGTTCCTGCACATGGCTGCAGCATGACTATCACTCTAAAGTCTACTCTGAGGGAATGGAGTGCCCATGCGTTTGTCATGTCATTGCCCCTAGCCCCACCACTCAGATAAGCCACCTGCTTGCTCTGGAGAGAAAGTAGGGTTTAAACATGTCTCCTGTGCTACTGCCCTGGCTGTGACTCCAGCTCACAAACATGGTGCTTCTTGGGAGAGGAAAGGGGACAGGCAACTCCCTGGGCCCACTGTCCCACAGCCCCGCCTCACCTCCTTGGGGGTATGCGCATAGTCCTGCACACGCTCCACGGCTACCATGCTGTTCTCTAGATCCGTCCAACTGCGGACCACCCACTGCAGCGTCTGTGTCACCTGGTGCGAGAAGACACCTAGCCTGGGCTCCCCCAACTTACATCAATCCAGCTCCCCAGGCAAATGCCAGGGGAAGAAATCAAAGAGGGGACACGGGAACCGGGAACCCCAGGGTCTTTCCTCCTGTGGCTTGCTCTGCCTGGAGAACTAACTAACTTCCCTAAAATAAGCTGCAGTTTACGAAGCACTTAGAGGACCATCTCCTTCAGATGAATGCTGCTTACAGGAGAACGTGTGTGCATACAGAACATGACCCAACATTGTATATTATCCATAATTAACAAATGCTGAGCCTGCTCTCTAAGCCCTGTCTCAACTAGTCTAAAGGATGTCTAGATAGCAGAGTGCCGGCCCATTTTTCATGTGAACACACAGAGACTCTTGAAAGGTCACTTGCGTGAGGTCAGTCAAGGGCCCCTAAGAAATGCATTTCCCTTGTGCTGGGCAGTGGGGACTCGGTGTCCTAGGATGTCCTCTGGGAGGAGTCTGTCTACCACTGTTCTTCCCCACCTCCAGCTGGGGTAGGATGCTGGGGTACCTGGAGGGCAGCAGAGACCGAAAAGCCCACGAGGCCAGCACTCAAATGAGACTTGCTTAGGACTGCGCACGTGGCAGCCGCGAATACCAGGCCGTTCCCCAGGAGTTCCAGGTTGGCAGCCAGCCACCTGCAAAGGAAGGCAGGTCTCAGTGGGGCCGGCAGGGGCCTGAGCAGTGGGGACCCACTTCTATGGGTGTAAGGACTACTTGAGGTATAAACTCAGTACCTGAATGGGACCCAAGCTGAGGATGGAGTGAGGGGCATCATTCTTGTGTGCTGTGCCCAGCCCGGGAGCTGACACATGCTTGGGGTTCCACAGAACTTAGAACTTTCTATTCTTTGGATGTGCATCATTGCTGCCCCCTGACCTGAACCTGGTCTGGCTCGCTCTCTCTCTCTCTCGCTCTGTGTGTGTGTGTGTGTGTGTGTCTATGTGTATACATGTGTGGAGGCCAGAGGACACCTCTGCTGTTGTTCCTCAGGTGCCAGTTACCTTGTGTGTTTGAGGCAGGGTCTCTTACTGGCCTGGAACTCACCAAGAGGTTGGGCTGGCCGGCCAGTGAGCCCAAAGCGTCTACCTGTCTCCACCCCGACCCCTCGAGCACTGAGCCTACAAGCTCATGCCGCCATGTCCGCCCTTTAAAAAAAAAAGTCGATTCTGGGAATCAAACTTGAGTCCTGAATGAGCTATCTCTCAGCCCTACCCTACCTCCTTACATGGCCAACCTGTCATCTTCACACACAGGTCAGCTCTGACGTCACCTCATCCAGGAGCCTTCCCTGACTGTTTCTGTTTTCTCTCACACACACTGACCTCGTTCCCCACAGCTCTCACTCTAGCCAAACTCATGTCACTAACTGTTGTCTCCATTTGGAGGTCCTGGGGTCCATGGAGACAGGGACCTTATGGTCTCATTTCTGGCTGTAGTCCCAGTCCCTAGTTCAGGGTCCATGAACTATGTGCTCAGCAAATACATTCTGAGCGGCTGGATGCAGTGCACCTGCAGCGCCTAGTCCTGTTCCACCCTTTATCCCTTCATTTGTTCATTCAGCACATGCACGATGAACATGCACCAGGCAAGATGCTGAAGACCTGAACCAACCAGGTCACCATCACCGTCATCAGGGAGCCTCACACATGCTGTGTAGCCGTCTAGTCTCATTGCAAGAAGAGGAGGCATTGTCCCCATTTGAGAGTGGAGAAAACTGAGGCTCAGGGAGGAGCAGAGCAGAACCAGGCATCTTACAGGCATTCTCTGTGAACATTTAACCCTTAAAGCCACTCTGAGTGTTGCAGTAGTTGGATACACAAAGTTCAGAGAGGCTGTGTGGTTTGTCCGGGAGCCGCCAGCTAGAAGGGGCAAAGCTGGGAGTTGAACCGGAGTCTTGCGCTTGTTTTGTCCCAAAAGGAGATTAAGGGTGCTAATGTAACTGTCTTGTCACCAAGGCAACAGAAGTTGTATGGTTACCTGGCAATAGACTTCTTCCTGTACCTCCCACCCACTGGGTGTCAGGGACCTCAGCCAGTTCTGTGTGCTGAGCCTCAGCTTTGTCCCCAAGTTGCTGTGTGACCTTGGACAGGCCCCTTTACCCCTCTAGACACACACTATGACCTCGAGATGGTTCCAGGGTCTTCTTTGACCCCAGGCTCTTCCTACCTGTCAGCCACCAGGCGTGGGAAACTGACCCTCTGATTGGCATTCATGAGGGTGTCATGCTGAGCCATGAAGGGGCCCTGGGCCTGGAAGGCCCTGACCACCACACTGCCCTGGAAGGTCTCTGCCATATGGGAACACACAGATGAGTAGCTGGTGGACTCCAGGCGTCTCAACTGGCATGATGTGGCCACATAGAGGCTCTGAGGCAGAAGGGGTGGACAGGGGAAGAGAGACAGAGACACAATGAGGGAGCTTCCAGAAGCTCATAGAGCCCCAGGTAGCAGGCTCTTCTTTCAGATTACTGTGTGGCCTCTGGCCAGTTGCTTGCCTTCTCTGGGCTTCAGTTTCAGGGGGATTCATTGGTTGTCAAGCTCTACAGTAAGCAGCAGGGCCTGGATTCAAAGCCAACTCTGCCTGACCCCAAAGCTCGTAGTGGACATGTCAGTCAGGTGGCCAGGGAAGGCCTCAGTATACAGGTGACCACATGTCTCAGCCTAGTTAATCAAAGCAGACTATTCCTTAGGTCCCTGTGATCCATGCAGGACAGGCACATGAGTCATCAGAGGCCAATCAGAATCTTCCCTGGACTGGGATAAATGAAAAGTTTCTTGGTGTTGTGGAACCAGAGCAGAAGGCTTCTGAGACCAGCACACTAGTCCCCTGTCAGGCGTGTGTGCAAAAGGAGGTATGCTGGGCTAAGGAGTGTTCAAAGATCCACAGGTATCAGAACTGCACAGAGCTGGGTCACAGCCCATGCTCAGCTCTGCAGAGTTCCTGTGCAGCCCAGGCTGGTCTGGGACTCTCCATCCTCCTGCCCCTGCTTCCCAGGGGGATGAAATAACAGGTGTGCCCAGCTTAAATCCTGATCTTTTGGCTAAGCCAGTTTCAGCAGGTCTCTGGCCCAGGCTATGGAAAGCACCCATCTTAGATCACAGCCCTGTGCAGGCAGTATGGACTCTGCATGCTGACAGGAGAGGATGCTCCAGTGTAGGGGAGGAGCTTAGAGATGAAGAACTTGGATGGGAGTAGCTGAAACAGAGACCTGCTGGACTATGCTGTCTGCGCCCTGGGGAGGCTTCCCGAGGCCCAGCAGCAGCCCCTCTCTCACTGAGCCCTGAGGACACGGGGGACTGGCTGAGGTGACCCGGCTGCCCCGGGCTCTGAGCTCTCCATACCTGAAATGCTGCATAGAGGAGCCCAAGCGGCAGGATGACCACAATGGCCAGTGGCGTGGCCATGGTCACTGCCAGGCCGACTTCCAACAACCCAAAAGCGTAGGTCAGCAGCGCCCGCAGCTTGTCCGGGATGTCCACGTCCACTGTGTCTGTCTCCTTGGAGAAGCGGTTCAGTAGGTTCCCCACTGCGGTGCGCTCAAAGAAGTTGATGGGAGAGCGAGCCACGTCCCACACGAGCCTCTGGAAGAGCATGCTGGATGCACGGACACCGCCCAGGAACACAGCAGCCAAGGAGGCAAACAGCCCAACAGCTACAGGGGTCAAAGAGGAGCTCCTGTGGTCCAGGTGGGTCTCCTCGGCACCCGAGGGTGACCTCATATGACCTGATAGCCCCCAACCTCATGGCCTCCCCAACCTCCAAATGCAACCTGGTTTGGTATCCTCCTAAGAACAGGAGACAGGCGGGAAGCAGATGGGAGGACAGAAACAGAAGTTAAGCGGACCGGAAGCCACCACAGGCCGGGAGCAGGCTGCATGGGAAGGCATAGCCAAAGAGACGTTGTCAGACATGGCCTTGACATTTCAGCTGGTAACACGACCCAAAAGAGGTCAACCAGAACCTTTCCTGGGTGGGATGAAGGCTGAGCTGGAGATCGGGACTGTTGTGGGGGATGCCGAGGCAGCCACACTGCGCCCGGGTCTCCTCCAGAAACCAGCCCCACTGGCGGCTGAATTTAAGATGGCCCACCTCACTACTGTTGGACAAAAAATATGCCTGTGATTCTAGAGACTATCAAGTTCATGGCCTTTTTAAAAATTTTATTTATTTTATTATATTTATTTTTTGTTTTATTTATTTTGAGACAGGCTGTCTCATGTAGCCCTGGCTGACCTCAGACTTACTTTGTAACTGAGAATGGCCTTGAACTTCCGATCCTACGGCCTCTACTTCCCAAGTGCTGGGAATTCAAAGGGGTACCACCGCACCAGGCTAACCCTAGGAAGATAACATGCAGTTGTATGTCACCCAAATGGGGGTTCAACGTCATTCTGGGCCTCAGCTAACCGACAGCTCACTCTAGTCCTGATAAAGAGACCATTTGCCTTCAAGGGTCTGCTTCCCACAGGTGTTGTGGGAAGGTCTACAAACTACAAGGGTCCTCAGGTTGGGACCGGATGTGTCTATTTTACAGAGGAGGCACAGCATCTTACACTGAAACTGCTTTTTATTGGCAGTTCTGCGGACTGACTCTTCACATGTGCCAGGCAAGCATTTTACACTAAGCTGCATCCTTAGCCCTCTTTTCACTTAAAAAGAAAATTGCATTTACCTATTTAATGTGTTGGTAGAGAGGTGTATGCTGTGGGCACGTGTACCATGGTTTGCAGGTGCAAGTCAGAGGATGACCTATGTCAGTCAGTTCTCTCTTTCCACCATGTGGGTCCTGGGGACATAACTCAGGTCATCAGGCGCCTTTACCTGCCGAGCTATCTCACTGCTTCCTCTTTCTACTTTAAAAAATTTTTATTTATTATTTTTATTTTGTGTGCATGAGCGTATCGCTTGCATGTGTGTAAGTGCATCTGTGTCATGCAATGCCCACAAGAGAATGCCCGCAAGTTAGAAGAAGACGTCGGATTCCCCTGGAACTGGAGTTAAGGACAGTTGTCCTCCATGTGGATGCTGAGAACCAAACCTGGGTCCTCGGCAAGTCCACTGCCAGTGGTCTTAACTGTGGCGTCATCTCTCCAGGCCTTCTTTTTACTTTGAAACTGGGTCTCATTACATTCCCCGGGCTGGCTTGAACTTGCCCTGTAGCCCAGGCTGGTCTTAACCTGGCCACCCTACCTCAACTTCCCCAGTAGCTGGGGTTATGCCACCATGTCTGGTGAACTGACATGACCTTTCATGATGGTGGGGCCAAACCCATTTTTTCCTTCATCATGGGCATGTTTGAAATGGAAAAGAATGGAGGGTTAGAGATAGTGGGAAGCGGGAAGAGAGGGAGATGCTGTACAAGAGCAGAACGGGGATTCCTGTGGGGCCCCCAACTGTGGAGGGGGCAGGTATCACCACAAGCCCTAAACTGGCACATGTGTGAGCGCTGACATGCAAAGTGTGTAGGATTGGCCCAGGTCAACCTCACTGTTGTGATAGGATGCCATCACTCTGCAGCCTGGTGCCTTTGGGAGGTGCAGGGCAGAGGACACATGGGAGCTGTTTGCATCCAGGCTTACAGCAGAGCGGAACCTACACGCTCTTCAGGAAGTGCTTCAATATTTTTAGTAGAAGCAGCTGAGTGTGATGACGAAGACTTTTAATCGCAGCATTTGGGAGACCTAAGCAGGAGGATCTTGAATTTAAGGCCAGCCTGGGCTACATGGAAAGACCCTTTCTATAAACAAACAAACAAAAAAACAAATAATATAGTTGGGCTGGTGTTGGGCATGGCGGTGCCTGCTTTTAATTCCAACACTCAGGAGGCCGTGGAGGAGGTAGGCAGGTTTCTGAGTTTAGGAGAGCCTGATCTATAGCAAGTTCCAGGCCTGCCAGAGCTGTACAGGGAGAGCCTATCTCAGAAACAAAAAAGTTGGACTGGCAAGATGGGACAGGTGCTTGTTGCCAAGTCTGATGATCTGAGTTCAATCCCTAGGACATCCATGGTGGAAGAGAGAACTGACTCTTGCAGGTTGTCCTCTGACCACCACACATTTGCTGTGGAACACATGTGTCCATCCAACACACAGAAAATAAGTGAGTATTTTAAAAACTGACAGAAAATTAAAAAGGAGAAAACTGGGGGTGACAGAGGCAGTGATATGTGTGCTAGGGACAAGTGTGGCTGTGCCTGGAGGTCTGGGTGTGGACTGAGTCACTAGCAGGCTGCCCTCTGAGCTGCATCCACAGCGGGGAAAGGCTGCCCAGTCCCAAGACCCTCTCTCCCTCCAGCCCCATCTTAAGCACACAGGGGTAGCGGGTCCCAGGACTTTCTGGGAAGACAATCAAGGACAGGAGGAGATGGGGTGGGAGGCCAGGGCTTGAGCAGCACTCAGGCTGAGCAATGGGGAGGAGGTACCTTGGAGACAGCCGAGGAGCCCGAACACCCAGCCACGCAGGCCTGCGTGCTTCTGCTGCCCGTCCACGATAGGGTCGTCTGCCCAGAGGCTCAGCCAGTAGCCCTGGCAGAAGGAGGCCACTTGCTGGCAGAGGAAGAGGAAGAGGGTGTAGGTGCAGATGCGCATGCCCACGGCCTGCATGTAGCTCAGGTATGTGGTGGCCTTTACCTTTAAGAAGGGGACAGGGGCAGGGTGAGTCGGGTATAGGCTATGTCAGGCTCCCCAAAGCCACGCTGGCAGTGCCATCTCCCTCCCAGACCCCACTTCAGGACCTCTGTGCTAGAGACCCACAGTGGGTCATGGGAAGCTGTAGCTGGCAGGTGATTTACTGGGTGAGAGGGTGATGCGCATACAGGCTTGGATGCGTAGACGCAAACAGATAAATAGCATTAAGCACAGGATTCTGATTTGGGCTGACCTAGACTTGAGTGTTGGTCACAAGTGACACCTCTTACAGACCTGGCTCCTCCATCTTTAAAATGAGGCTATCTGTATCTAGTTTGGGGGCAGGGGATTGTAAGGGTTAAGGAAGTTATGCCAACAAGATGGCTTCCTGAGTACAGGTGCTTGCCGCCAAGGCTGATGACCTGAGTTCGATCCCAAGGACCCACATGGTGGAAGGAGAGAGTAAACTCTCTTTAAGTTGTGATGTGACCTCCACATTAGAGCCATGGCACATGTGCACGCCCCCCCCAACAGAAAAATTTAAAATGTAATGTAAAGAAGAGGAAAAGGAGGAAGAGGAGGAAGCGCAAAGGTGTAGAACCTTATTTGGCCCATAGTAGATGCTAAGGAAAGGCGCGTGTCCTCTCCAGTGTGCTCTATCTGACGTGAGGACACTGGGACCCCAGAGGGCAAGAGCAGCTGGTGGTTACCCGGCCATACCGCACACTGTCCTCTCCTGCTGGCATTCCTGTCCCCTCAGGGTGATCCAGAGGAGGCCCCATCTGGGTCTCTGAAGTGGTGCCGTCCTTCACATGGGCTGACCTGATGACCTCGGACCTGCCATTTAGGAGAAATCAGGACACATTAGTGACTCTTTCCATGGGAGACTGTTGCGCCCCTTCGGGTGGTAGCCACTGGACTCTGGGGTAGTCCTACCCTCCACAGCCCTTACCCATTCATTTAGGAAGGAGGGATGAGTGCGTGGATGTGTGTGTGCAAGGACAGAAAGGATGGGTGGATGGATAGAAAGGAGCAGTAGACGCATGGATGGGTAGAGAGGAGGCACGCATGCGTGGAAGAATGCCTGTCAGGTGTTACGCTTTCCTCCAGTGTGGTATGCAGCTACATGTCACCTGTCACTCTGGAGTCGAGCAAGCCTGGCCCCTGGTGCCCTTTCATCAGATGAGCAGTTGTGAACTTAAAAACGGTCTTCTGAGTTTTCACTTTGGCCTAAGCATTGCTACCGTTGTTTCACTCATACTGCTCATCCGTAGACTCATCAGCTCAGCTTGGCTGAATGTTAACTTTGAGAGTTTTAGAGGCTAAAGATGATGTTCATATCATCTTTGGATGAGTGGACTGACTTAGCTGCCCCGTGCCTTGGTTTCCCCAGATATAAAAATGGGGTTATCTATCATGTATTACCTATTATTTATCCACTTATCATCTATCAATCATTTATTATCTCTCATAAATCAACCTTCCGGCCTTCCATCTATCCATGTGTGCATCTATCTACACATACATGAACTCCCCCCTCCATTCATCCTTTTGTTTGTCTACCTCATGTCTACATCTACTTGATCTTACCCAGGATCCTTAGCATGCCTGTGCCACTGAAGGGAGTCCTTAGGGTGGCCAGCTGGGACAGCAGAAGAATGTCCCCATCCTCAGTATCCCACAGACAAACGTTCCTCAAGGTCCTCCTGTATGCTCCTCCCCCTGGCTCTGAAGCTCACCCTGCTTGGCACCTAGGTGGCCTGTTGTCAAACTTTAGACCCACGTGAGTCCAGCTGTGCTCTGGTTGCAGGGAGGGAAGGGGACGCTGGATTCCCTCCCGATGCCCCCTGCATGCGTTTGAGTCTAGCCAGACTCAAACCTCCTGCCCAGCCTGCTTGGCAGAGTGAGAACATTGCAGCCTGGCACACTCATTACCAACTGTGCTGAAGATCTTTTCTGGAAGCCAGTCTGCTCTGCTTTGGCAACAACACAACTCTAATGACTGTTCTTGGCCCACCAGAAGGCACTTGTCTTGGAACTGACCTTTGGGGACTTAATCACTGTCAACTGACTGACAGATCATTTAGGGTGAATTATCTCTCACTGAGCACATGAGGGTATTCAGCAGGTACTCCATATATGAGTTTGGCTGTTTCCTCCATGCCTGAGGGGCAGTGGCCACAGGCAGGCCATGCTTTGGCCTCCGCCTAGCTCACCCTTGCTCAGTGCCAGTGAACCCACCTCTCTGGTCTCTGGTCAGACCTCCCACCTCCAGGACAGCCTCCAAGCTCATAGCCACTGGCCTCTAGCTGTGTTCCTGCAAGGTAAAGGATGTCAGTGAAGGTCTCACCAATGCTCCCCTTAGGGCCATCCAGGACCAGTGTGCATTCATCCTCCTTCATTCATTCAGAAAATACTGAGCACCTGTTTTATACGTGGAGTTGGAAAGACAGCAGTGAACACTGTACAAGGTCAAGTTAACTGTGCTTCCCCCAACACCTTTACTCAGTCATTTCCTCGTCTAGGTAACTCACATGGAACCTCAGGTGCCAGATCCCCCAGGAATAATCCCTACTCCCGCTGCTGCTCAGGCTGGGCCAGTATCCCAAAGCAGAAATACAATAGTTTGGCCCAAGACCTATGACCAAGAAGCAACTGCTATTATGAACACAGACAGATGTGTGTTCAGAGGGGAGGGTGTTTGTTATTTACCATTGTCACAGCAAAAGCTGACCAATACAAATGGGCAAGTAAGTTCAGTGCTTAGAGTCCCATCTCCAGTGAGCCAGCAGTCAGTTTTGTTTGTTTTTATGTGTGTTTGCGTGCATGCATGTGCGTATCTGTGTTCAGGCGGGGCAGGGGGGTACAGGTGTAGGTGTATGGGGTTTGTGTGTACGTACATGCAGAGGCTGGAGGACAACCTCAAGTGTCATCTTTAGGAATGTTGTCCACCTTGTTTTGTGAGATGGAATCTCTTAACTGGCCTGGAATTCACCAATTAGGCTAGTATGGCTGGTCAGGGAGCCCCAGGGATCCTTCTGTCTCGGCCCTCCGCACCCCCACCCTCGCCCCCCGAGCTGGGATTAACAGTACTGCACGTACCACCGCACCCAGCTATTTTGTGGGTGCTAGGGATGGAACTTAGATCCTTGTACTTGCAAAGAAAGCACTGCACTGATTGAATAATCTCCCCAGCCCAACACTCAGGGTTTGAATGAAGGTGGGCCAGTGCCAAGCAGAGTTTTTTAGAAGAGACAGAGTCTGAGACTGAGGCAATCACAGTGGGGCCTTGCCTTGCTGTGGAGTGCGGCAACAGACTGGCATTTCAGAAAGGTGTTCTCAGGCACTAAGTAGCTTGGCTTCATAGTCCAGCACAGTTGCCAACCAGCCAAAGATGTGACCTTGGGTCATATCATTACCTTCTAGGACTCAGCTTCTCATCTGTGAAATGGAGGCAATTAGCCTCCCGGTCCCACAGAGGCACTGACTACACTGAGCCAGAGTGAGCCTGCCACCTTAGCTGGCATTTCTCACTTCATGGGTTTCCCCAGCAGACTCTGTTCCCTGGTGCCCAGGAACCCTTCTGCACCAAATGTTCCCTGACATCTCCTGAAGCAGCTTTGAGCACTGATGCTGGAGGGGACTCCTCAAGTTCTGCTGTGCCCGTGGACGTCGGTCTCTGTTCATCATCTGTCCCTGGCAGGCAGCACTACCTCACGGGGCTCTTGGGAGGTCAAACAGGGCTGCAGAGATAGGCCAGTTGGCAAATGCTTATGGCACAAGCATGAGGACCTGAGGAGTTCAATCCCCCAAATCCGTGCAAAAAGCTGGTGTGATGGTGAACAACTGTAACAGCTGTGCTGGGGAGGCAGGTGGGGGACCCCTGGAGCTCGCTGGCCAGCCAGCCTAGAGTGGGCTCCAGTGAGGGACCCTCAGAAAACAAGGTGGATGCCTCTGGAAAATGACAGCTGACAGTGACCTCTGATTTCCAAATGTGAGAGAGAGAGAGAGAGAGAGAGAGAGAATGATCAGATACACTGTGAGCCCCAGGTAGTATCCTTAGCTTTTTGTGGGGAGGGACCAACCTCTTACAGGTGGTCATCAGGGTGGGCATAGTCAGGGCTGGTGGACCTCAGTGGGGGCATGGTGAGGGTACTGCACCTGTCCCAGTGGGTCCCAGAGGGTAGCAGGAGCCAGGCAGAGACTTGGTGACCCCCAGCCAGTACCTCTTTCTCTTTCACCTGCCAGCTGTCTGGCTCCATCAAGAAGACCCACCAGGGCCCCATTCCTGCACAGAAGTTCCTGGTAGGAGCCCATCTCTGCGATGGCCCCATTGGCCAGGACCAAGATCTGGTCAGCCTGGGGCAGGATGTGCAGCGTGTGAGTCACAAGGATCCGAGTCTAGACAGGGAAGGGGCAGAAGTTACACATGCATGCTGCTTTGGTGTTCCGAAGCCCATGGTGGGGATGGGACCGGGTCTCCAGAGCAGAGAGGGGAGAACTCCTGTCCCATGTCTCTCCTGCCCTCCATACAGATAATATATCCAGAGAGAGAAGCAGGGGTGACTCCTACTGTAGGTGGCTCAAAATGAGATGTGGGATTCATCTGAACTTGTCCCCAACCAGAGCAGTGCTGTGCAGAGCTCCTTGCTTACAATGGGGTCACTGTGAGGACCTGAAACTCACTGTGAGTTTAAAATATCACAAATACAAATGCACTATTTCTTTTTCCTGAGATAGGGTCTCATGTAGCCCAGGCTGGCCTTGAACTCATTATGTAGCCAAGGACAACCCTGAACTTCTATCCTCCTGCCTTCACCTCCTGAGTGATGGGATGACAAGGCATATACCACCATACTCAGTTTATGAGGTGCTGGGGAAGGACTCAGGGCCTTGTGCATATTAGGCAAGAATTCTACCTCTGGGCTCCACCCCAGCCTAGAAATACACTCAATACAATAATACACTGAACACCAAAGTTCAGCCACACAGTACTCCCGAGAGCTTGGTTGTCCTTCTCAGGATCTCATGGCTGACAGAGCTATAGTTCACTGCTATGCTCTGTCAAGTGTCATGAGAAAATACTGCTAGTCCAGATGAAAGCTTGCCAATCACTCATCTTTAAAAAACAAAATATGTATCGCTTTACGCTATCATATAGTTGAAAAATTACAAGTAGTTTAACCATAGGCCCCAAAAGCAAGAAATGAAAGTAAGCTACTGAGATCTGGGGGGCTGTCGGTTATGTGGCATTGCTTCAGGAAAAGTTGATGGGTACACAGAGGAAAACTGGACTTGGGAAGCGGTGGTGAGACAATCCTGGCACGGCTTCCCGGCTGCAGTCTGTGACATGAACTCACCGTGCCCTGCAGCAGCCCACTTGGCCCAATGACCTGACTGAAGACATGCTGGCTGATGTGGGCATCCAGGGCTGCCAGGGGGTCATCCAGCAAGTACACAGCAGCTTTCCGATACACAGCCCGGGCCAAGCTCAGCCGCTGCTTCTGGCCCCCAGAGAGCTTCATGCCCTGGAGACCCAAAGAGGAACAGGGACTCAAATCCACATCTGCTGGGTGACATGGAAACGATGGGGTACTGTAGGTGAGGGGTGAGGGCAGCTCACGGCGGGCGCCCGTGCGCTTGCGTCACACGTCACACGGGGCTTTAAACACTGAGCCAGACCCCTGTGGCTTTACCCACAGCGCCTCCCTCCCCTAGTCTATCTCTGCCTGGTGTTTCTTCCTTTCCTCGGCTGGTGCCACGTTCACTGGGGACACCAGTCACTTCCGTTATGTCACCCAGCGCTGATTTTAAGTCCTTATTTTTATTCATTTATTCATGCATCTGATGTTCACACCATGGCTGCTTTGTACCCTGGAGTATACTAGGCTTTGGGGCTCCACCATGTCCCTGCCCTCTTGACTCTTTCATCTAACGGGTATGAACTGGGCCAGATGACCAGAGTAGGCCTGTCCTTGAAGGTGACAGAAGGAAATGAGAAGCCATGTGAGCTCCTAGGGAAGAGTTTTCCAGCAGTGCAAAGGCCCTGGGTGGAAGTGTGCTTTGTGCGCTAATTTGCTGAGCATGTGGGGTTTTCAGTGACTAGAGAGAGCAGAAGGGGGTAAGAAGGGAGACGAGGCAGAGAGAGAAATGGGGTCATGTGGGGGCTTTCGGGGGATGGTCAAGGCTTTGACTCTGACAAGTTCTGAACAGAGCAATGGAGTCCTGTGTATGCACAGAGCTCTCTGGCTGTGGGGCTGGCATGAGTCGAAAGGGGATGAAGGTAGAAACAAGGCAGAGCCAGAGTGGATGCACTCCGGAGGCCGAGGCTGAAGGGTCACAAACTCTAGACCTTGTCTACAAACAAACAAAAAACCAACAAGGGCCTAAAGCTCAGAGGTGAAGCAGTCATTTAAACATTTGCAAAGCCCTGGGTTTGGTCTCTAAAAAGAGTTTCCCGTTCCCCAACCTGGAGGTCAGCCAATGCTTCCTGGCATGGGCTAGAGAGTAACTATTGTAAACTTTGAGGGCCATACAATGTTTATCCCAACTGCCCAGGTCTGAATTCTGAGCACAAAAGCAGCCTCGGACTGCGTCAATGAATAGATATGGCTGTGTCCCACTAAAAATTTATTTACAAAAAAAAGGAGTGGACTGGATTTGACCTGGGGTGCATGTATAGCTTTTCCAATCCTGTCTGTTCTATAACTTCAGATGCCTGTGTCCTGTGTGGGGCTGTCTCTACTCAGATCTTTTGATGAGGCCAAGAGAGGGGAAGCAGTTTAGCTAAGATCACCCAGCAGGGTACGGCAGGGCAGGCCAGGCCAGGCCAGGCCAGAGAAGGCTGAACAGAAAATTGATGGACTCGCCTGGCTGAGACAGAGGCCCTGGCAAATTCCTACCACCACTCTGTCTCTCCCTGTCTCAGCTTTAAATACCTGCTGTATGCCTGGCCGAGCTGGAGGCGTCCCTTTTATCTCTCTGAACCCTTGTGCCCCACCCCGTCACACTGCCCCACAGGTCAGGGAGGCACAAGTGCAACAGCTCCCTGTCCTGAAGTCCCAAGCTCCTCACCTGCTCCCCGATCAGGGTGTCAACTCCCGCAGGGAAGCTGGCCACATCCGGCCCCAGGGCACAGGCTTTCAGAACTTTCTGCAGCCAGGGCAGGTCCACCTCCTGCCTGAAGCACACATTCTCAACCACAGAGGTGTTCTGGACCCAGGCCTCCTGCGGCACATAGGCCACTGGACCCTGAAACATACCTTACTGTTGGTAACAGGTAATAAGCTCTGCAGAGTAGTCAGCTCAGAGGGTGCGAGGTGGTGGCAGTGAACAGCTGAGGTGGGCGAGGAGCAAAGGGGAGGCTGGAAAGACCTCTTAGCAGCAGGGGCAGGCGGGGCAGGGGAAGGGGCAGCCTTACCTCAATGCTCACGGACCCCTCCACCTTCAACAGCTCCCCAAGGAGCGCAGACAGCAGGGAGGACTTCCCGGCCCCCACCGGACCCACGACAGCCAGCAGACATCCCTGGGGCACGGTGAGGTCTATCCTAACAACCCAGAGGGAGACCAGCCTGGTGAAGGCCCCGCTTGGTGTGTGCAGAAGCAGGGAGCGTCAGACAGCCACCCTTTCTTCCTTTCTTCCTGGTTGCTGCTTGGGCAGGCCCCTGAGAGATGTGTAGGCTGTCCTCCTCCTGGCCTTGTCTAGCTGTCTAGCAGCCTTCCCTCCCACATGTGTGACCATCTCACACACACACACACACATTCACATATACACATTACACACCACACATACACGTGCATACACAGACACCCACATACCACACACACACACAAACACAGTACAATCACACACAGACACAAATCCACATACGCACATACCAGAGAGCACACAGACACAACACACATGCACATACACATGTGCACACATAGCCACATATACACATACCTGTTCACACAGCGTTCATGATGTGCCACATACGTAAGTGTACACACAGACACATGCACAGCCAGCATGCAGCTACAAGTGCATGCACATGCATGTGCAGCTGTCAGATCTTCACTCGTCCCAGGTGCACCCTCCCTGGTTTCCCAAATAGTACTCCAGTTTGCCAGAAGTGCCTAGAAAAAGTCCCGGTGAACAGAGACACCAGCCACGTGGGTCTCCTTGGAGTTTCTCTCAGGCCAGTGGATTGCAACAGGAATCGGGGGGCATCTGGCACCATTTAGAGATGATTTTTGCCACACAATTGATTGAGGGTGGGGTGCAAGTGGCACTTAGTTGTCTAAGCACCCTGCAGTGCACAGGACACGGCAAACATCAGCAGGGCTAGGATGGAGACCTGGGCGCTCCCCCTCCACCCCCTACCCCAGTCTCACTCCTCTTTGTTCTGTTCTCCTCTGGCCAGAACCAACCTTCCTCTCACCCACATCTTGGGCTTTGTCCCTTGTCCTGGCTTCCCATTTGTGCCCCACATCCAATGTCCCCCAAGAGAACAGAGGCCTGGTACGTGTCCTTCACTGTCCCAGCATGTAGACCAGAGCCGGGCGCCTAGCAAGTGCTCAGTAAACACTACAGAGTGTGTGGATGGGGACCGCAGAAACGGCCAGGTGGTTCCTTTCCCTTCTTGGAAAGTTTTGGGGCTGGCTGGGACCTTTGGTCGGAGATGGGGGCTCGGGTGACTGCGACCGTAGATTGACACAAGAGGCACAGAAAAGGGACAGAGGAGACAGAAGAGGCACAGAAAAGCTGAGGAGGCTGGGCCTGGAGGCTCCTCATCTTGATCAGGCAGGAAGCAGAGGGGTGTCTCCCAATGATGGGAGAGGCTCAGGTGTACTCTGTGCCCCCCATCCCCCCCCCCCCCCCCCCCCGCCCAGGGCTCTTGCTTGCCAAGAATCCAAACAGCCACGACCCCCTCCAGGCCTGGGCAGTGCTGCGGTGTTCTTAGGAAACCCCAGGTCTCTTCTCCCTGGAGAGGTGGAGGTGGTTCCTGAGGGTTCCGTACCTGTTCAGGCAGGGCGGGGCCTCCCGGGACCAACTAAAGGTGCCATTGTGTATAGCAATGCGATCCTTCTTTGTAGCTGCTGGACACAGAACAGTTACAGGGACTGGTCCTGTCCTCCTGGAATCCTTGTTTTCAAGACCCCACCAGGCCTTCTGCCCCCCATGTCCCTCAAGGCAACAGGGTTTAACAAGGCCACCTGCCCTGATGGCTTGGGGTGACCCATAGCATTGTAATTCAGGAGCAAGCAAATCACATCAGAGGGTCAATTCCTGACTGCTCTCTATTTTTATAAATAAAGTTTGAACTGGGCATGATAGCACATATGTGTAGTTCCATCCAGCACCTAGGAGGTTAAAGGCCAGCCTAGGCTACAAAGTAAGTGTGAGGCTAATTGGGACTACATAATGAAACCTTGTCTCAAAAAATAAAACAACTGGGGGGCTGGGGAGATGGCGCAGTGTTTAAGAGTACTGGCTGCTCTTCTAGAGGACCTGAGTTTAATTCCCAGCATTCACGTGGTGGCTAACAACTATCTGTAACTCCATTTCTTCTTCTGACCTCTGCAGGCATTGCATGACATGGGGCATTTACATACATGCAGGAATTATACACATAAAATTTAGAAAGTAAATAAAATATTAAAAAAAAATAACAACTGCCAGATGTGGTGGCACACACCTTTAATCCCAGCACTCGGGAGGCAGAAGCAGGCAGGTCTGTGAGATCTAGGCCAGCCTGGTCTCCTTATCGAGTTCCAGGCCAACTGAGGCTATAGTGAGACTCTGTCTCAAAAAACAAACATCAACAACAAACTACAATAAATAAATAGATAAATAAAATGCCACAAAAACCTGACAATAAATTAATTAAAATAAAAGAGTACATGAAGCCAGCTCAGTACGGTGGCACATGCCTATAATTCTAGTATTTTGGAGATGAAGGCAGAGAGATCAGGAGTTCAAGTCCAGCCTTGGCTACGTAGTGAATTCAAGACCAATCTAAGCTACATGAGACCCTGTCTCAAAAAAACAAACGAAAAGAGCTGGTGTGGTGGCACGTGCCCTTGATCCCAGCACTCAGGAGGCAGAACAGGTGGATCGCTGTGAGATCAAAGCCAGCCTAGTCTACCTAGAGAATTCTGGATCCCCTGGGGCCACAGGGGGCCCTATCTCAAGTAAACAAACAAACAAACAAACTACATTAAATTTGCAGGTGCTCTAAGGCAGTATTTAAATTCATGAGGCCCTCCAGACAACCTCTGCAGCAGGTGCTGGGATCCTGTCAACAGGCACTGAGGTTTTTAATGACCTGCCACAATCACCCAGATAGTCACAGAGTTGGGATGTGTTCCTGGGTGGGGATGTCCAGTTGCAGTGTAGGGTTTTAATCACTATGTGAACATTTTCTAAATAAGTAGGTTGACAAGATATCTGTTACAATAAATGTGTGGTGGTAGGGGGCCTGGGCTTTTTGTGACCCACAGCAGTTAATGTCACTGAGCCCATAGGCAAAGGGTGAAAATGACAGGACTGAGCAGGGGAGCTGGCTAACCAGTGTGGCAAGTTCTCACAGTGACACCTGTCAAGGCCTCGCCTGATTCTAGCTCAGCACTGTCCCCACGACTCTCTTCCTGAACTTCTGGAATGTGGGTAAGGTGCTGAGCACCCATGGTATCCCACAGGGCACTACCAGTTGTCACTGAACAACCCACAGCGGCTGTTCCATGGTGCTGGTTCCAAGTAACTGGGCTGATGGCGAGATCTGCATATGCTGCTGTCATCCCCCATCTCCTCTCCTGCCCGTCTCAGCACTCACAGAATCCAGAGGGACTTGAGTCCACACCACTGGGGTCCACTTCTTCCAGGCACAGGAAGGTTGCCAGGCGGTCAAACGACACTCGAGCCTGGGGACCCAAAAGCCAGGGGTCACCAGGCTGGATGAGCAAGGAGCAAGAGCTCCGAGTGGGTGTCTGGAGACGCCTGGGGGCAGCTTCCTAAAGACCCAGCCCTTCGCTTTGCATCTGCTGGGGATTGGACAGAACTTTTTGGGTCATGGAAAACAATGACCCTGATAGAAGTGGAGTGGAGACTGCCCTTTGCTCCCTCATCCTAAGGAGAGAAACTAGAACAAACCAGCTACCTCCAGCTAAGACTTGGGAAGAGGGAAGCACCTTGTCAGCAGCACCCCCTGACCACGTGGAGGAACTTCCAACTCTCTCCATTGGAGGGCTTCCTTGTAGCATCCATGGCATACCCATACTTGGTGACTGGAGGTGGCCATTAAAGTATAGGTGACTCAAAGCTAAGGAGATGGCTCAGTGCAGGCATGAGGATCTGAGTTCAGATCCCCAGCACCCATGGAAGAGCCAGTCATGGCAGTCCATGTCTGTAATCCCAGCACTTGGAGAGTGAGACAGGTGGATCCCTGAAACTCTCTGGCCAGTCAGACTAGCCAAATGGACAAGTTCTGGGTTCAGTGAGAGACTCTGATCCAAAAACAAGGTGGAATGGTGGGAGGAATAACTAACACTACTGGAAAAATCATATGGAAATCTGTTTTAGAAGCTGTGTGTGTGTGTATGTGTGTGTGTGTGTGTGTGCGTGTGTGTGTGTAAAAAAGTTTAATTGGAGTTACCTTATACAGGGGATACTGTTCCACCAAGTAGCCATAGGTTGCCAAATAAAAAGTCTAGTGCCAGGTGTGAGCTACCTCCCCTCAAGTTCTTAGTCAGGGGTCTCTCAGATATTTCCACAAAACAATACAGACCATTGGCTTTGCTCTTGGTTTCCCATCAGAACAATAACAACCACCATGGCCGGACATGCCCGCGGGTGCCATAGTGGCAAGAATGTTATTGGGCTAACCAACCGCTTTCTGATTGAATTTAAAGTCGGCCCCAAAGGAGGAAACTCACGCCTGATACTGTAAATCTGACCAAGAACCCATGGTTGGGGAACTCATTAGCTCCAGGAGTAAACTTAATATTATTATCATTTTGCTAAGTGGATATAGTATCAAACTGCCCTCTCAATTTGTATCTCTCTACCCATAGATTAGCGGAGCTCTCAGACCTTATCTTTGTACAGTGGATGGTGATTAATGCAGAAACTTAGAAATGGTCAAAGGGCAGAGAATCAGGGTCTATGGAGTGTTCAGCCATAAACGGGGTACCTATATCACATCCCCCTTCACAGGCTCAGGGATCATCTCAGAAGAGAGGGCAGAAAAAATTTAAGATCCAGAGGCAAGGGAGGACCAGAGCAAACAGCATCTTCTGGACATGGCAGAGCTGCTGTGCTCACGAACTCACAGCAGCCAAGGCAGCCTGCATAAGACCTGCATAAGATCAAGTCAGCCACCATTTGAACTTGAAGTGGGGAGGGGCCCACAAGAGCCCCCACCAGTAGCTGAGGAGGTACTGCCAGTTAGTGGCTTCTGGGAGAGGGGAAGTCAGTTTTCTTTAAGGATTTGGCCCCTGGCGAGTGGACTACTCTCTAGAGAACGACCCCAAACCTGAGTATATGGGCAGCACAAATTGGACTCTTGATTTAAAAATAAAAAGAGAAATGGGGATGGAGAGGTGGCTCAGCAATGAAGAACTCTGACTGTTCTTGCAGAGGAACCAGGTTCGGTTCTCAGCACCCACATGGTGGCTAACAACCGCCCATCACTCCAGCTCTGGGGGATCAGATACCCTCTTCTGGATTCCATAGGCATTGCATAAGCCTTTACATACATGTAGGCAAAACATTCATTCACATAAAATAAAAATAATTAAAAAAAAAAATCACAAAGTTGGAAAAGAGTTGGGGTGGATGTGGAGGACTTAAGGGGAGGAGTGGGTATGACTAGAACCAAAATACACCATATGAAATTCTCAAAGATTTACTAAAACTATATCAACAAATAAGGTGGAGAGTGACAGAGGAAGACCTCCATATGCACACATGTACTCACAGAAGGAGGAGGAGGAGGAGGAGGAGGAGGAGGAGGAGGAGGAGGAAGAGACAGAGGAGGAGGAAGAAGAGGATGAAGAGGAGGAGGAGGAAGGGGAGGAGCAGCAGCAACAGCAGCAGCAGGCAGCTCCGTCATGTAACCTTCCTCATTTTTAAAAAATATTTTATTTATTATTTATATTTCGTGTGTATGAGTATAATGTCTGCATGTATGTAAGTGCACTCGTGTTGTGCTGTGCCCTTGGAGGTCAGAAGAGGGCGTTGATCCCCCGTAACCGGAGTTAGCTGTTAGCTCCCACGTGGGTGCTGGGATACGAACCTGGGTCCTCTGCAAGAACATTTGTGCTCTTAGCAGCTGAGCCATCTCTCTAACCCCCAACCTTCCTCATTTTCATGCCCCAGGATATGTGGTGGGGAAGGAATGGAGACAGATGAGGCAGAGAAACAAAAGGCCCTGTTCAGGGAGGGCACCTAGGATGAGTCCCCTCGTGGAGAAGAGACCTTGCTCAGGTCTCCCTGAGCCCTCTGGGCCACTTCCAATGGCACCTTGCTCTACTCTAGGCAGTGTTTCTCCGTTCTTCCCCACCCCTCCATGCCATCTAACGACAGTGGTTCAGGGCATGTACAGTCCAGCCCCAATCCCCTGGGGTCCCCTGAGTCAGCCTTCGCCCTTCCTAGCACCTCACCTGAACAATGCAGTGTATTGAGAAGGGCAGGAAAGCCTGGGCTTTGTTAAGGATGCTGAGCACTGTGAGGGTCACAAATGCCTTCTCTGCATCCATGGCATTGTCCTCAGCCACCAAGGTGTGGACAGCAAACACAACAAGTGCCACCTGGCAAGGCAAACCATGCTGAGACTGTGGCCAAGAAGAAGCCCACTGAGGCATCTCCCAGGAATCCCTCAACCCCACCTCTGCAGCAAGGCCAGAGTGACAATACCAGAAATGTGGACACTTGGAAGGACACCAGAGACACAGAGAAGAGCAGGGTGGAGGTCTTTAGGGCGCCCAGCTCCTGGCCCCGGATGTCCAGGAGTCTCTCCAGGAAGGCCTGTTCCCAGCCATGGGACTTGATGGTTCTCACAGTTCTGAGGATGGAGCTGGTGAGCCGTGCCCGGGATGCCTTCTGCCTCATCTGCTCTTCCTGGGCCAAAGATAAGAGACAGAAGGGCCAGCCTGGAATCTTCACCCTCCAGAGCCTCTGTGGCTGCCCTCAGCAAGTTCTGCAGACTCATCTCCAGTCTCTGTCCAGGCCAGCATCTCTGCCAGGGTCCTGGGTCCAGCTTCTCTCACCCTTGGTCTTTATCCCTGGTCCTCTCAGACCCCAGCATTTGCTTCCATGGCACCTACTGGAATGCACCTGCAGAGCCAACCTGGGCATGAGGTGCATCCAGCAAGGGTTCCGGAGACACGGATGTGGCCTGTGCTGCATCCTAAATGAGAAGGACAAGGAGGCAGCAGATGCCTCCCAGTGCACTGGGTGGGTGGGTGGGGACAAGAGTGGGCTGCCTTCAGAAGGGAACAGGTGTCTCAATGAACGGGGAGTCTGCAGGAAAGGGAGATAGCCAACAGGGATTCAGGTGGAAAGCGATGACTGTCAGCACCTAAGGGTCAGGCATAAGGGTTTGATGAATGACTTTGAGAAGGTCACCCAGGAGGCCTGAGAAGCCCAGGTGACAGGTGAAGGGGGTAGATGGTGAGGAGGAGGGGCAGGAAGTTCATCTCTTTCTCTTCCTGAAATTTACCAATATTGGACCTTTTCTTCTTCCCTCCCCCCTCCCTCCCACTCCCTTCCAGACCCAGTCTCACTGTATGGGCCAGGCTGCCCTCAAACTAACTATTCTCCTGCCACAGACACTCTAGTGCTGAGACCACAGGCCTGTGCCACCATGCCAGACTTACTGTGTGTCCCCCCCACTTTAAGACTTTAAGACAGGGTCTCACTATGTAGTCCTGGTTGGCCTGGAACTCTCGAAATAGACCAGGCTGGCCTCCAGCTCACAGATCATCCTCTGCTTCCTGAGTGGTAGGAAGCTACCATCATGCCTGGCTAGAAGACTTTTTAAAATTTTAACATTTATTTATTTCGTGTGTGTATGTTGGGGAGGCGGGTGTGCATGCCAGAGGGTGCATGTGGAAATCAGAAGACAAGCCTTGGGAGTTGGTTTTCTCCTACGATGGGTTCTGGGATTGAACTCAGGTTGTCAGGCTTGGCAGCTGATGCTTTTACCCACTGAGCCATCTTGTCAGCCCTCATGGCACGTTATGCACCACACACTACCCCAAGTGTTAAGTCAGTCCTTGGTTATGGGAAGCTTCTAGTTTGATGAGATCCTGGCTGTGAGTTCTACACTATGGGAAGTGCTAGAGGAAGAAAAACAGCTCAGGCTATAAGCTTGGGCATGTTGTTAGGACCTGAGTTGTAAGGGGAGCAGGGGCGTTGGGGGGAGGGAAGAGGTCGAGGTGCGGGGAACCTGTAGGAGCAAAGGTGGGAGATGAAAACACCTGCTGGTTGGGACTGGGGAGCAGAGAGAGTGAGAACAGAGGAAGGAGGGGGGTGACATGACAACAGACGGACGGACAGTGGGCCATGGTGGGGTCTCTGGCTTTGACACAGAGAGATGAGCAGATGAGCAGAGCATGGTTCCTGGTGTCACATGTCCCTTCTGACTGCTGAGTGGGGGTGGGGGAGGAGCAGAAGTCAGCAAGGGGTGGGTGGCATAACTATCCAGGTGAGAGGGCAGTTTAGGGCCTCCACAGGAAAGGCAACATTCTGAAGGGGTGGGGCCTTGTCCAGGGACATGGGTCTAGGCAGTCACACCACAGCAAGGACAAAGCTAGGACAATATTCTCTGCCTGCCTCTCCCTTCCTGTCTCTGTCACCAATTAGAGAGGCTGATGGTTGTTCCTTTCCTGCCCTGAGTATTCCCATCCCAAACGTCAAACCTGATAGTGGCTCCGCTTCTTAGTGATGAAGAAATTCAGGGGGAGGAGGCTCAGGAAGACGGCAATGGCAGTGAGGGCGGAGGGTCCAAGGAGCTGAGGACAGAGGACAGGGTGTCATGAGACTCAGGGGTTTGGTCATATATGAGTCCTAAGGCAAGGGGATGTCTGAGTGTCTGAGACAAGGACAGCCAAAGTCACAGAGGTCGGGACCTGTGGGGGTCTCCAGAGGAGATCCCTGCTGGAGAGAGAGGCTGTGTGTGTGTGTGTGTGTGTGTGTGTGTGTGTGTGTGTGTTTTGAGGGGGACCACTTCACAGCAGGAACTTCACAGAGAAGATAGGTCATATGGCCAGCAAGAGGGCATTCCTGCCCAGCCAGAATGGTTCAAAAGGCTGGAATGGGAACCTAGGTTCAAATCCTGGCTCTGACCCTGTGAGGGTGGCCCTGGGGAGTCACTGACAGCTATGGCCTCCTCAGGTTAGGGAGTTGTCTTCGTTGCCTTCATGTTCTTGATACGTGTGTGTGTGTGTGTGTGTGTGTGTGTGTGTGTGTGTGTGTAGACTAGAGACTGTCATCAAGTGTCTTCCTACCTTATTTTTTGAGACAGGGTCTTTCACTGAAACCTGGAGCTGGCCAGTTTAGCCAGGCTGGCTGGTCATTGAGCACTAAGGATGCTTCTGTCTCTACCTCCCCAGAGCTGGGACTACAGACACATGCCACTGTGTTCTCCTTTCTTCAGAGGTGCTAGGGATCTGAACCCAGGTCCTTGTGCTTACACAGTAAGCACTATGCTGACCCCACCACCTTGTTCTTTTTAAAGTTTTATTTGTTATTAGTATGTATGTATGCATGAGTGGTGTGTGTGTGTGTGTGTGTGCACGCGTGAGTAATTGTGATGGGGGGAGAGATGGTGTAAGAATAACTTTTAATGACTTTTACAATATAAACATTGTCTGGACTAAACATTTTACCTAACCTTGCAACCAAAAACATACTGCTTATCATGTAAACAAGCTCACTGAGCCATGTGCTCCTCTTGTGACCCAAGCATATGACCTTAATCCTTCAGGACCCCTCCTTACCCTCTATCCAAGATAGTGAAAGGATGTGGGTGTGCTTGCTTTACATATCAAAGCACTGAAAGCAGCATGCTTTCTCATTGCAAACAAAGACAGAACTCTGTTGCTGTGTGTGCGGTATTCCAGGCCTAGGGATCAAGGGGCAGGATTCTCTGGTAAGGGTGGGTCCTGACTTCTACTTCCCCTTTCCATGCTGGAGACGCTGCTAAAAGGATGCGTGAAGCCTTCCTGGGTAGCAGTTCCCGGAGACATCTGAACAGGTACTTGGCAATTTGGGTTTACTCTTGGCTTTATGAATGCTAAGAGTCAGTCTGTTTCTTTATTAAGGCATAACTGTAATGAGGCTTAGTAATGGCACACTGGAGTGCCCCATGAAAGGAAGAGTCTCTACTCCTGAAAAAAAGGAAATGTAGGCTATCCCAGTCATACATTGTTAAGTTTCATGAAATTAAGCGCAAAGCTTTCCTTGATATCTTGCACCAGAGCACCTGGAGAAGTCCCTCCCCCCCCCACCACACACACACACACAAAAAGGGAATTATTGGATGTTCCTGCTGAGGGAAATACAATTCTGGAGAGGAAATACTAAAGTTTTTCAGATCGTCTGCCTCCACTTTTAGACACAGGCTAACTAACTGTGTGTATTAGCTTTCAAGCATCTGATCATTCCAACTACAGCCAAGGAAAAATTCAAGTTAGGCCATATTAAAGGCAGAAACTTTTGTTGGTTCGATTCTCCTTGATTATGAGTACTAACTGCCATATACTTGTGATCTTATACAATTTAAAGATGTCAGAGTGACCCTTCAAAATCAAGTGTTCTGTCATTTCCCATTTCCAGTGCAAGAGCCACTAGGTTCAATTTTACAGAGAAAACAAATGTCTTTTTTTGTACATTGGTAAATAGTCAAGTGCTCTTTGAACTCGCTAAAAGCTAGTTCTGGGATTTGGTCCCTCCACTTCAGACCCAAGTCTGTTCGTCTGAAAGTGTCCTCCGAAACTCCTGACATAGGCTGGCTTCCCCACTCTAGACAGAGAAGCAGACAATAAAACAGCACTATTGCAAAGGCACCAAGGCCTGGAGAACAGTTAAGGGATAAAACATTTCCAACAGAAGCCATCTAGTTCATGATATAAGGTTCTTATAGTAAAATCAACTTAAGGAATGCTCTTTTTGGCCACTAACAATGAACTTGAGCGGGAACCTCCCATTAAAGTTTCAGCCCGCAGGCTACAGAAATGGAGCTGCCCTTATCTTACCATCCCTAAGGCAATAAGAGGCTGGCCAGCTCCCTCCCTAGCCTTAGGATAATAGAAAATCTACTTATAATTTTAGATGTAATAGGAAAAATTTAAAAACCTCATAAACTTATGAGAACCCCTTTAAAAGTATTTTGGTCCAAACTTAATTAATTCAAATGATACTATAACAAGGTTTTGCTTGTGGCTGGAGATATGGCTCAGTGGTTAAGTGCACTGGCTACTCTTGCAGAGGACCCAGGTTCAATTCCCAACACCCACATGGCAGCTAACAACCGCCTGTAACTCCAGTTCTAGGGGATCCAACACCTTTTTCTAGTCTCTGAGGACATGTACTACGTGGGTGCACTTACAGATATGCATGCAAAACACCCATACACATAAAAAATTAACAGATTAAAATTTTTTAAAAAATATTTTATTTGCTCAGATATCATCAATTGAGATTATACTGGTCAAATTCTTTTATGGTTTATTCTCAGCTACTCCAAGAAATTCTGTCTTTGACTGACTTAATTAGTGCGATTGATTTATTGTTCACTTTGGTGGACTCAAATATTGGTTTGTTATTAGAAACTTAGGAGAATTCAGTAGATATTGCCTAATGCCCCAACAAGAAAGTTTTCACAACATATGTTAAATTTATTTGTTAATAAATGTCTCTCGGTATTAAGATAATCAGCAAGTAAGAGAAAATGCTTAGAAGAATGTAAGAATGAAACATTTTTAATAAAGAGGATTTGTGTTTGAAGATCAAGATGGATGGATGACCCAGAATGGAATGGAAAACTAAAAGGCCTTTGGTATGTTATGAAGGTTTGAGTAAGGTATTTTATATGTTTAAAGGATGAGCCTTAAAGATTATACATATAATCTTGAAGTTTCTAGTCAATGTTCAATGGAATCTCTACTTAAATCAATGGAGTTATTGATCTCATCTCACTATTACAGAATTGGCTTAAAAAACAAAATATATGTCTGATCAAGGTTTATTTAAGAGCATTTAGTTTTTGCTAAATATTACACCATACTAAACGTACCAGTCTGATGTAATTGATGTTCTCGATGTTTAGAAACTATATTTGGAGTTCATTCTCCTATTGTAGTCCCTCAAAACTAGCATAATATTTTTATTGATATAAAAGATTGCATTTTGAAAAATACCATTTTATGCCTACTTTCAATAGACAGCTATCTAGCTTTTATATGGAAATTTCCTCCTCAAACCTTGATCTATAGCTCCACCTCCTGTCAATAATAGGTAAATGAGGCAATACACATCAGGAAAAATTTGCTTTCTAAAATTTTTATTTTTATTTCATGTGTATGAGTGTTTTGCCTGCAAGTATATAAGTGCAGCCATGTTGTGCAGAGCCCATGGAGGCCAGAGGAGGGCACTGGACCCCCTGGAACTGGAGTTAAGGATGGTAGCCACCATGTCGGTGCTTAGTATCGAATCCAGGTCCTCTGCAAAAGTAGCCAGTGCTCTTAGTCACTGAGCCATCTCTCCAACACCTCAGACTCCTTTTTATTATCAGTATTTACCTCTATTTAAACCCTCCTTCATAGACGAATTAATTCTGCTTTTATTTTGAAACATCTGATGCCATACAGAATTGCCTGGCACCCTCACAGAAGGAAATTGTCATGCCCACTGCCTAGTTCTGTCTTTTCAACTACCAGACATATAAATAGAACAAATTATCCAGTCCTGCCCTGACTGCAAATTGTGGGGCCCCATCATCTTCAAAGCCCCCCGTGTTCATCCTAACGAGCTTTGGCAAATGAAAGCAGCTCACATAAATTTCTTTGGTCATTTAAAATTTGCTCAGGTATTTGTTGATAGTTTTTAAGGCTTTTATTTTTGTTACTTCCTGAAGCTCTGCTTTAGCTATTTAAAAACAGTTATTAACTGCTTTCTCTGTAATAGGATTTCCCCCTGAAAAAAATCAAAACAAACAGTTGTCCTGCTTATAGATCTAAAACTTTTATCTCTTGGCCAACTTTGGAAGTTCATGACATTGCCTATATTACGTCAAGTGCAAACCACAATTAAACTGACTCATTTATTGCTAAGAAATTATATATATAAACAAAAAAGGGGGACTAAAGGAAATAATTGCTCAGGAACAAGTAATGTTTTATTTATTATTAAAAAATATATATATATTTAATTTTATGTGTATGGGTGTGTTGCCTGCATATGTGTAAGTATACCTATGTTGTACAATACCCAAAGAAGTCATAAGAGAGCATTGAATCCCCTGGAACTGGAGTTACAGATGGTTGTTAACTGTCATGTGAGTGCTAGGAATCAAACCAGAGTCCTCTGCTCTCAACCACTGAACTCTCTCTCTAGCCCCAAACAGATAATATTTTAACAGTAATTTACACTTTGAATTCTTAAAACAGTTCCTCTCAAATTCCCCCTTTCCCCAGCATCTGTTAAAAAGCAGCTTAAAAAAGAAGAAGTTTTACTAAAACCCGTGGCTTTATATAAATTTGCTTAAAAGCCAACTAATGACTGGATCTGGTTCTCTCATAATTAGAGTGAGGCGCCACACGGTGCTTTCTCTTACAGGCCTCTCTGGATTGCACCGTGGCTGGCAAAGCCATAGCAGAAGACAGGCACCTGGCCACAGAGAGATTCCCTCCCGAGTTTCAACTGCACGAACTGCTGTCATGTTCTTGAGCCTTGTCTTCACAGTGCTGGCCTGCTGGTGCCTCCTTTACCAGAGAATTACTGAAGATGACATCATGATAACCTATGTAACTCCTCAGCATTCTGAACCCTATCTAGCCTACTGCCAGTGACCAGTTTGATGGACATGCTTCTTTGATATAACAAAGAAGGGTGCCGTGACACATATGTCTTCATTTATAAAACAAAGAAGGGGGAATTGTAGGAACTTTCATAATATGAACTGAGTCTAGACTTAATACTTTTATCTAACCTCGCAACCAAAAACTTACTGTTTATAATGTAAACAAGTTCACTGGGCCATGTGCTCCCCATGTGATCTGAGCATATGACCTTAATCCCCTCAGGACCCCTTTTTGTCCTCACCCAAGATAATGAATGAATGTGGGAATGTGTGCTTTCCTTATCAAAACACTGAAAGCCTCATGATCTTATTGTAAACAATCAGAGAAATCTGTTTGTAGTTGTGTGTGTGATTTTCTAAGCCTAGGGAATAAGGACAAGATTATCTCTCTGATAAAATAAGGGTGCCTGACTTCTCTTCCATGCTGGAGATACTGTTTCTATAAAATAATGAGTGAAGCCTGGTTGGGAGCACAGTTCCAAGAAACATCTGAAGGAACCAGTGCTGGACAGTTTGGGTCTACTCTTTGCCTTATGAATTCTAAGAATTAGGCTGTTTCTTTTTAAAGCATCACTATGCAATGGTTTAGAAACATCAAAACTTGGAGCGGGGGCACATATGCTACGGTGTGCATGTGGGGGTCAGAGGACAACTCTGTATTTCAGTTCTCTCCTTCTACCTTTACATCAGACGGCAAGCACCCTTTCTCCCTGTGGCATCTTACAGTGTGTGTGTGTGTGTGTGTGTGTGTGTGTGTATGTGTGTGTATGTGTGTGTGTGTGTATGTGTGTATTTTCTTTTGAGACAAGATCTGATGCAGTCCAGGCTGGCCTTTAACTCCTGATCCTCTTGCCTCCACTTCCCAAATGCTAGGATTATGGGAACCTGCTACCACACCCACATTCAGGGATCATTATTGACCTAGCCTCACTCTCCTCTTTTATCCGGGTTGGGGTAAAAGGGGGGTTCACCAGATTAGCAAATAACCACATAGATCTGAGTTTCTGATAGTGTTTACTGTAAGAATGCTCATGCTGTACTGGAGACATAGCTGTGCTAAGTGACTATTCGTTTTCTCTGAAATTCATGTTTAATTGGAAAACCATGTTTTGCCTGCCAACCTCCCCCACCTCACCTTTCTAACCTCATAACTCTCTAACAGTTATGTCTGTTCCCCCCTCCGCCACTCTGCCCTGCTTTGGTCTGTCCACCTGTGAGAAGTGACAGTGGGGGTTAGAATGAATTAGGTTTTTAAGTTATTGTGATTTCTGAGATTTCCTCACTTTCTTCTCCCAGCCCACAGAACTCTTTATCTTTTAATTTCAGGACTATATCAGGCCAGTTGGTTTCATTCATGAGACAGTTGCACCACCTAGTGGCTTAATGGGAGAATCATCGGAAGGCCATCTCTGGCCTGGAAAAACCCTCAAAGAGGACAGGAAGCCCCAGGGGCCCCCCATCCTCCATCAGATCAGAATGGCATGGTGACACTCTGGTGTCAGGGACTGTGCCAAGAGGCAGGAGAATCATGCAAGGGCATCTCACCTACAGGCACTGTGACGTCCCCTCTCTATCAACCTCAGCTTGTTCAATGCCTTGAATTTTTAAAAACATTCCTTCCTCTCTCCTCCCCCAACCTTGGGCTCTGTGCAGAAACAACAGAAGGATCACGCAGAGTATCTGCCTTGAATTCCTGATTGCCAGGCCCCAGTACATTTTCCCAGGAGCCGTAAGCCACACACAGGGCTTTTAGGTTAACTGATGCCACGGACAATTCATGCTTTTTTGCACACTTGGCAGCAATTCCCTGGCATCGCGCTTCCTTTTTGTTGGCATCACTTACTATTTCAAAACAATAAGTGGGCCCATGAAACGCCCTCAGAAGTGGGAATGGCAATGCCCATAACGAGATGGGCATGGAGAGGTATGCCTGCAATCCCTCCCTGCACTCGAGAGCTGGAGGCAGGGGGATCGAACGTTCAAGACCAGTCTCACGTAACGAGTCTGAGGCAGCCTTGTCTCAAAACACCCAAACCGCATACCAAACCAAGCCAAAGTAAAACCAAAGCAGGTGATGAGCTGGTCAGCGCGAGTAGCAGCAGATCACAAGAGGGGAAACTGTCCCTGAGAGGGCTCTTGTCTGCCTGAGGGCTAGTGAAGGCTCTTTCCATTACACATACCAGACTACAGTGTGCAGGTGGAGACTGGGGTGGTGGAAGAGAGGAGGGGAAAGAGGAGGACCAGGAGGAGTGAGGGGAGGAGGAGGGAGAACAGGAAGAGGAAGCAGAAGATAGAAGGAGGGACAGGAAGAGAAGAGGGAGGAGAATGAGCTCACCCCCCCCCCCCACGCCACGCACCTGCCACAGGTAAACTAAGCAGATGAAGATCCAGAGGAAGAGCAGCCACAGCGTGTTGAGGTAGAGCACGCTCTCCACCACCCGCTGCACGTCCACAGACACCAAGTTGACCACGTCCCCTGCCGCGCTGGCCTTTCTAGAGCTGCTGGACAGAGCCAGGACCTGGGCAGGTGTGAGGGAGGGAGGTAGGGGTGAGGAGGGAGAGATGCAAGGGGTCACTGCATGCAGCCCAGGCCAGCTCCTTGCCCCAGCCTGTTTATTCAACCAAGCCAACCTCCCAGAATGGGCACGAGGACCCAGGGGGAGAAGGAAACAGTTCTGAAGTCTCCACAGCACAGAATTAGCCATTGTTGATGAAAATAAAAATGCAAGACCCTGTGCAAGTGATACCAGGGCCTGTGCGAAAAGAGCTCCCTCCTTCACCGTAGCAGGGGGTGCAGTGCTGGGCTGCTGTCTTGAGACACTCCCATCATTCCCAATAAATGAGGACAGAGGCTTGTCTTGCCTTGGGGATTGTTAAGGAGTGAAAAGTGATGGTAGAATCAATAAGACACAAGCGCTAACCCCAAAGAAAGTGAGGCCCAGAGAAGTGGAGCAATCTGCCCAGGGTCAGAGATCTTGTGCCTTGTAGGCCTGACTGGAATACAGGACCTCCTAGGACATGGCACTGGCCAGACAGGGTGTTGGGCTCTCCCCTGCCCTTTCTGGTAGCCTCCGACTTGTCCGACCCTGGGGTCACAGTGGAACCAGTCAGCATGCCTTCTCTCTCTGCAGTGGTTGAGTAAGTGTGACCCAGCAAATCTTTTGTCTTGTTTTGTCTCCCTGTAGCCCTGACTAGCCTGAAACTCACTATGTAGACCAGGCTGGCCTCAATATCTAGAGAGCAACCTGTCTGTGCCTCTGCTGGGATTAAAGGTGTGTGCCACCATGCCCCCATGGACATAGCAGATCTTTAAAAAGAGTGCACTGTGGCCCCACCACCATGACTCTGCCCTCTGAGGCCAAACTCCCAAGTCCCTGCCCCGACTGTCTGCAAAGAACTCCAGTGACAGGCTTGCTGGTGTGGTTGGAGTTTGAGCCAAAAATAAAGCTCAAGGTGTTTACAGTTCTTTTACATGGGAGTTAATGCTAAGCACCGGAAGTTGCTGCCCTGAGGTTCTGGGCAGGTCGCAGGGCAGTGGATCTCCTCTAAGCATCAAAGGCAGCCTCCCTGTAGTGTGCAGTGGGTAGACATTTTCCTCTTGGGCTCCAGGAAACGCCTGCACTCACAGCACCGGAGGCCAGTGCCCTGGGGTCCCATGAGTTCAGGGAAAGAGCCTGCTGCACAGGACACTGTCCCTAGTGGCCCCCCATGGCTACCCAGTAATCTACCCTGAAGGCTCAGGCTTGGGAATGAGACTCATAAGGGATGTAATGTCCTGTCAGGGATGAAGACATTCGGCAGAGATGCTTGTGTCCTCCTTGGGCTATTAGACATGGAGACAATGGTCTCTAAACTGGATTTTCCCCAGGAATCTCATGCTGGGAGAAGGAAAGGGCTGGAGCCTGGGGCCAACCAGTGGGAGAGGTTGTCTTGGAAAGCAGATTTTACAGTCCTGATAACTTGTCAGACCACCTTATAGGACAGACTGGAGCTGAGACATGATGGGTCCGTGAGGGGAGGGACCACACCTTGCCAGGACTGCCTGGCTGTGCACACCTCTACCCACCATTTAGACCTAGGCCTCATGGCAGAATCCTAAAGAGGGACATGAGGTGGGTATCCCTGGATCTCTTTGTTCCTCTTTCCTCTGAGTTCATTAATCTCGTTGCTTCTGACTGTTGCTTGTCTCTCTTGGGCCTGTGCAGGAGGGTGGCTGAGCCTAGCTTGTTCAGGCTGCCAGGGCCCTAGGTTCAGACCCTGAAGACTCTAGTAACACATTGGTCTACCTGGCTGAGATGCTTCAAATACAGGAGCCAGTGTCTCTGTAGGGGACTCCAGGGGGCACCACTCAGGGTCCCCCATGAGGACAGAAGCCACTGCACAGAGAAGCCCCAAGCTTGGGCCACCCACCAGTGTGTTTGTGTGTGTGGAGGGGGGTGTCACTGTTCAGACAAAGCTTGCAGCCCAGAGGCAGGGGACAGTGGCTCCAGAGCCATGTATACTTGAGCATCGTGGCCTGGCTATCCAGCTGATCCTATGACAAAGACTCGATCCTGTCAGCCATTAAGCCTCTTAACCCACCAGAGGACAGATGAAATACAACTGTTGATCCACCAATCCACTGTCCAGTCATGGAAACGGAAGCACAGAGAAGATGAACAACTTGCTCAGAGAGTCAGAGGGCTTGAGGATGGCTAATCTAGGACTAGAATTCAGGGCCAGTAAGACATGACATGGACCAGACAGAGTGAGGGAGCAGCCTGGCAGCAGTAAGTGCAAAGGACCTGGGGTGGGATCTTGCCTGGTGTGTTTGAGAAACAAAGGAAGGGTAAGAGAAGGAAAAGACAGGGTTGGAGAGGTCTCAGGGCAGATCACACGGAGCATTACAGAAACACCCAAGGAGGTGAGAATGGCTGAGATGGGATTGTATCCTCAAACATTGCCAAAATCAACAACTCTGGGCTCACCTTTCTGTACACCAGGCCGGTGATGGCTGTTCGCAGCCTCATCTGTAGCACTTTGACCCTGTACATGTGCTGTTGCTCAAACAGCGTCTGCAGGCAGGCCGACAGGAACATCAGCATGGCCAGCAGCCAGCCTGTCCATGCTGGGGGCTCAGGGTCGCCCATAAACTCCAGAAACAGGCTGGGGTACAGGAAGACAGACAGCCAGTGAGTCCAGGCACCCTGTGCTACCATGGCTCAGACCAAGCAGGAAATGGAGTCAGTTGATGACTGACTGACCATCTATACAATATATCTCCCTGGCCATACTCCTTTTCAACGTGACTTTCTCTCTTTTGAGACCTGGTTTCATGTAGCTCAGGCTGGCCTGAAATTCACTATGTAGCTGAGGATAACACTGAATACCTGATCCTCCTGCCTCCACTTCCCAGGGCTAAGATCATGCACATGCACACTGGTGCTGGGACTTGAACTCAAGGCTTGGTGCCTGGCAGGAAAGCATTCCACCAACTGAATTACATCTGAAGCCCTGGTTTGGTTTTTGTTAGAGACAGTCATTATGCAGCCCAGGCTGGCCCCAATCTTGTGACCCTCCTGCCTCAGCCCGATGAGTGTTCAGATTACAGGTATGTACCAACTATGCCTGATTTTACTTTGTATTTTGAGACAGGGTCTCAATAATTTGCCCAGGCTGGACTGGAACTCACTGTGTGGTACAGGCTGACCTTGAACTTGGGATCCTCCCACTTCAGCCTCCCATGTAGCTGGGATGACAGGTCCATGTCACCAGACATGGTGCTATACTCCATCTCTTGAATTTGAGCTGTCCACCAACTTTGGTCATCTAGACATAGGGGTGTATATATGGTGGTACTGTGCCAGCATCAGGCTTTGCCTTGAGAGAAAAACATGGCTTTTGTCGTGTCTCCTGTTGGAGAATCTGTTAGCAGCAGAAGCTAACCAGTACAGTCAGGTGACAGACTCAGTCCTTTGCTGGAGGTCAGTGACCTTTTCTCTATCTCCTCCCACCCTCTGTAGCCTCAGCCTCCAACACTCTGGGGTCCTGAGTCCCACATTTACATGCAGAGGCGGAAACAGCCCAAGTCCTTGACCCTAGAAAGATGACCTTAAGGTGCTCCAGGCTAGGCTAGGACATACCTGAGGAGCTTGGGGACAGCGAACCTGAAGACATCACCGATGACGAGGCTGAGGGTCCCCAACAGGAAGGTGGACCGGAACACCCGCCAGATAGCCCTGAGCAGTGGGCCCCGCTGGTTCCCCGTTGGCTGCAGGAAGGCCTCAGTCTCAGGGGGACCCACATCACTGTGTCCTTTGCCTTTAAATATCTTGGAGCGCCTGGTTGAGAGGGGCATGAGCACAGGGTCCCATTGTATTCAAGGGTCGCAGCCTTCCAAGCACTCCAAACTCTATGTGTTTGCTTTATTTATTTATTTATTTATTTATTTATTTATTTATTTATTTATTTATTTAAGACAGAGTTATTCTGTAGTCCTGGCTAGCCTTTTGAACTCAGGGTACTGAAAGAAGGCCTGGGTACCACATGATCCCTGCTAAGGGCCCTGGGTATGGCGTGAGGGCTGCTCTGTACCCTGGATACCCGGAGAACACTGCGGAGTACCTGTAACTTAGGTGGACATGGCTAGGGGCCCTTCTACCATGTTGTCTCCTTCTGGGGTATTAAAGAATGTCCTCCCCTACCCCCCACCACAATTAGAGTCTCCTGTTGGACAACCCAAAGCACTCCAGGAAGAAGTGTACCTTGAGCCTCCTCAGTGACCAGCTGGTGCTTGTTAGAGCAGCTGCGGGGAGAGGGGCTGTGCTGGGGGGCTGAAGTAGGAACGAGGACTGGAGCCTAATTGCTGAGAGCATTTTGTCAGGCTCCCGCTTACCCTCACCCTCAGCTGCGACTGGCCCTCACTCTGGGTCCAGCTTGGCTTCCACTCACCCTAGCGCCCTGCTGTTCTTCTTCCACTCTCTTTCCAGCTGAGAAACGAGCTCTTCAGAAGTGTTTTCTCTCCCAAGAGACCAGAGGTCTTTTGGTGCCAGCAGCTGCCTGTAGCCCCTCCAGAGAAGCCTGTAAGAGAGGGGTCAGCAGAATAAGCTCTTCTGCCATCCCCCACCACAGGCTGCTCTGTGACCCTAGGAGAGTCACCTCTGCTGGGTGCGTGTTAGTGTGAACCCAGACCCAGTGTTCTGGTGGGTTAACTGGCTTATTTGACAGACAGGGAAGAAAGTTGAAGCGACTGATGACTTAAGCGACCTCACAAGGGACAACTGACATGCTAAGGAAACAGCCCCCCTGGGAGTCTGATGTCCAGGTCCAAAAGTTGCTTTCCAGGGCTGGGGAGGTGGCTCAGCAGTTAAGAGCACTGACTGCTCTTATAGAGGACCTGGGTTTGATTCACAGCACCCACATGGTGGCTAACAACCATCTGTAACTCCAGTTCCAAGGGAATCTGATAATATCTATTGACCACAGGCATTGCATAACACAAGTGCACTTACATACATACAGACAATACAGTCATACACACAAAATAAAAATAAATAAATGAAGTATTAAAAAATACTTTTACAGATCTTTCTTTTTTTTTCAGCCATGGGCAGAAGACCTTGTTTGGGGCTGCGTTGAAGTCTCTTGGTCTTGCCAAGTGCCCTTGTCAAACAGCAAATGCGGGCAAGCAAGAGGGCTGGTCTGCAAATAGTCAGTTGCTTGAGGGGCCTGGAGACTCTTTTTGGAACTCTCCTACAGGTCAAGTGATTTGATATTGGTAGAGTCTGGGTGACACTCCGGTACCACCCAGAACAGGAAGCACTGGTTGGGAAGCAGGAGGTAAGACCACCAAGAGAGCTGTTTGGGGAACTTCCCAGCTCTGTGGCAATCCCATGCAGCAGGGCTCTGTGTTTTCTGTCTGCGTACAGTCATCAGTGCCGGGCCCCGTGCTAAGTGTCCCCTCCTCACCCCATTATTCCCACAACCCCCAAGGCCAGCGCTGTGAATATTCTCATCTTATAGATGTGAGATGGAGGCACAGAGTGTGCTTTCCCAAGGTCACACAGCCAGGAAGTAGTGAGGTCAGGATTTAAATCCGTGTGGTCTGGCTCTCCTCCCATTAAGCTGCAGTGTGAGCTGGAGGGACTTTGGGAAATGGGCACTGGAAAAGTAGCTGCTCTCTCCTCCAGCCTGGTATCTTTGGGAGGGAGGTAGAGAGCTGGTCTTTTTATCTCATAGCTAATGCTTAGCATGCAGTAGGTGCTTCCTAAATGCTGGTGGAGTGATGGAGGCTGAGTGATAGATTTTGATTTTATTTACCTGCTGTGCACAAACACTGGGCACATTCTAGTTAATGAACATAGAGTTGTCTCCATGTTATAGAGGGCAAAACTGAGACTCTGATGTTGGTGATATAGCCTACTAAGAGGCAGTGCCAGATTTCAAGCCCATACCTTACTCCAGTGAGTGAACTGGGACGGACTAGAGGGAGGTGCACTGGAGGGAAGCTCTGAGGCCAGGTGGCGAAGGCCTGGAGGAAACTTTGTGAAAAGGGTATACCACCCTCCAGCCGTGCGCGGTACTCACCCTGAAGCCCACCAGAACATGGCCCTGGAGGGGAAGGAGGCCTCAGCCTCTGGACACGGGTTCTGGAAAAGACAGAAGATCCAAGAAGAGCAGGTGTAACGTCACCCACCTGCCATCCCAGCACTCAGGAGGCTGAGACAGGAGGCCAGAATTCACGTCTACCCTGGGCCTCATAGCAAGTTTCTATCTCAAAAAAAAAAAAAAAAGAAAAAGACAAAAATTAAAAGAACAGGGAATGGGCTGGCCTTGGTCACACAGTCTATGAAGCACAGGAGGACATGGAGAACTGACCATGAGCTTATTACTAAAGTGTTAGGAAGTACCATATCCCTTGCCAGAGAGAGATGTTGGTGAGCACAGAGCTTCCTGGCAGTCAAGGCAAAAAGGGTTAGAAGGCTGACAGAGTCCACAAGTCAGATTGAGAGGTGTTCAGAAGGATAGTTATTATTTTACTGAGAATAAGATGTTTGCAAAGCAGCCTGATGTAGTCGCTCATGCCTGAAATCCCAGCTCCTGGGAGGTAGGAAGATTGCTGTGAATGTTCAAGGCTAACTTGGGCAACATAGTAAGCTCTAGGTCACCCTGGGTTTCAATGTGAGAGCTTGTCTCAAAAAAAAGTTTTTGTCTTTTTTTTAAATCCCCAAATAAGAACTGTATGCTACAATTTGCATCTGAAATGTTCATCACAGCATGAGATTATGGGTCTTGGTGACAGAGAGGGCTACTTCCAGTCCCCTCTCTGCTTTCTGGCCCCACCCTAGTATGAGGATCTGTGCTGTATGCTCCTGACACCCCAGACTGAGCCATTCTCATCATCATGTAACCATGATGTAACCCTCTGTAACCATGAGCCAAAATAAATCCTTCCTCCCTTCAGTTGCTCTGCATGTAGTAAATGACACGCCATGCGTAAGAGAAACATTGCCCCTTGGCAAACTAGAAGAGAGGCGCACAACTTGTGCCTAGGTGACCGTCCTGCCTTCCCAGTGCTGAGATGACAGATAGCGCCATCACATCTTGTTAAGTGAATCACAACAGTAAAATAAGGCTTGTGTTCTGGGCTGGCCCCCTTTGGTCACATGGATGCCGACACGAGAAGGAGGGATAAAGTAGGCATTGAGGGACAGATGTAGAGACAGGCTTACCGCTGGCTGGGAGTCTCCAGAGAAGAAGGGAGGCCAATCCACCAGGCAGGACAGCATGAACTCAGCCACCACCAGGGACAAACACAGGTAGGTAGCCAGGTGCTGGAGGGGCTCCTGGTGGAAGCTCTGCAGGGGATGGAAAGGCCCCACTTAGCCTGGGTGGCACTCAGACGGTGAAGAGAACTCCAGAAGTGTGTGGTTGGCGGGGCAGAGTGGGTGGAGGCTGGAGCTGTCTCTAGATGGACTCCTGGCCTTCCTGGTCATTCTGACTTACAAAAATGACTTCCAAGTGCCAGCTATGTGGGGGAGTCCTGAGCCAGAGACAACTGCCACTGCCATGGGGACAATGACATGAGAGGATCCTGGGCTTCCTTCTCCTTCCTGGCCCCCACTTTCCATTTTGGTCCCTTTTGGCCACAGTCCTCTGGCTGATTTAGAAGAGAACTGCTTTTACAAAGCATCTGCTGTTTCCTGAGCACGTGCACACCATCTCCATGCTCTCTCTGTGCCCCTCCGGCCTGATCCCACTGGCTTACAGTGTTTTTTAATGTGTATGTGTATGTATGTGTGCACATATATGTGCTTTTCTATGCCCGTGTGATGCATGACTGGAGCTCACAGGCATGCCCAGCTTGCGAGTGGAGCAATCAATGAGGGCATGTTAGGAAAGAGAATGTGTGTTGATGAAACTGTGCATGGGACGATGTGGGTAGAAGTCATGTGACACGAGCAGGCACAGAAGATGAGCTTGGTGTGAAATCTAGAGAAGATCCTGTCTAGAGGCTGAAGCAGAGGGGAGGTCACCAGGTGCTGAGGACGGAGCGAGGCTGGAAGGACTGGGAGGCACAGGACAGGAAGTATAGGTCCTGGGGCTGTGTCACAGAGCCGGATGCCAATCATTAACAATCACACCTGTAATCCTAGCACGCAGGAGGTGGAAGTAGGAGGGTGCAAAGTTCAAGGTCATCCTTTGCTACATAGCACGTTTAAAGATAGCCTAGGCTACATGAGACCCTGTCTCAAAAAATAATAACAATATTATATTGACTATTTCAAAAGAGCTGGAGGAGAGCATTTTGAATTGTCTAATCACACAGTAATGACGGACAGGCTGCAAACTCGACTGATTGCTATTCCGCGTACACAGGCATCAAAACACCGTATCTCAGGAGCTGGGGAGAAGGTTAGACAGGTCAGAGGTCTTGCTGTAAAAGTACGAGTGTGCACGTTCAAATTTCCTGCACCCACAAAACCTGGGTGTGGCCGCATGCCCGTGACCCCAGTGTTGTAAGTGGCAGGGGCTCGCTGGCAGCCAGTCTAGCTCCAGGACTCTGGCTCAAGAGAATAAACCGGAGAGTGACAGAACAGGACATCGGACGTTCTCCTTTGGCCCCTGCACACACAGACATGCACACCACACCCATAACACTCCACCCTGTTAAAGAGGCACAGTAATTTTGTATCAATTCAAAACAAATTAAAATAGATGAGATAGGAAGACTTTATGAAGGAGCAAGAGGGACAGGAAGAATGGGACGCGAGGTCTGACACCACCATGCAGACTTCCTCAGGTGCCCTGGGTCCCCACTCACTCCTGCCGAGGCCTGCTGGGCAGTGCTGATCACCGGCAAGAGACACGCGAGCAGCCAGTACCCAAACATCACCCCGGATGTCCGGACTCCCTTCTTCCTCTCCATGTGAACCAGGAATACGGCAAAACTCTGGACGAGAAAGGACAGGAGAAGCCAAAGGGTGGAGTGGGGAGGGGTGAGAGTGGGAGACCTCACCTTCCCCTACCCTCAGACCAGCAGGAGAGCAGCAGTGGTGAGCAAGCCAGGCTCTGGCTGGGGCGGTGATTACCATGGTAGTGAGCCACACGGTGGGGTGGATGAGGAGCTCCGGGGTCTGAGGTCTCCCCTGATGGATTCTCCACAGCGGTGTGGCCACGTTGAAGGTGCACAGAAGAATGAGGGCAAAGCCAAGCACCTGGAGAAACAGACTCGTGTAAGACTGTGAGGAGGGGGCAGACCGGAAGGGACCCCGTTTTCAATGAGCAATGGTTCCCGAGATCCCCGATGGGGGCTCTGTGATAAGCCAGTGACATCATCAATACATCATCCAGGCACGAGAGGCGCTGTGATCAATACTGATCTGTAGCCATCAGGTCAGTAACACTCAGCAGTAATTTGGCTGATCTAGTGCTTCTAAGCCATTGAAGGAGCTGGAATGGTATGTGTGGGAGGTGACTAAGGATCTAAAGACATGGTGTGGAGTGAGGGTCTCCTGTGGGTGCCAGACCAGGGTGGATGGTCCTGCTGAGACATTTCTAACCCGAGGCAAGAGGCCATTACTGCCCTGGTGCCAGGCAGTTGGTGCCAATGAAACCCAGTCTGACAGCTCCAGTAGAACCTCACCCATTAAAGCACCCCCTGGAAGTCTGTCTTTGTTACCCTGCCTGCTACAGTTGGACCAGTGTATCCAATAAACTCTCTAGCTCTGCCTTTCTCTGTCCTGGTGAATTCTTTCGCCACCTGTATCAGTGGGGGCAGTGGTACCATCCTGGCACGGATGGTGTTCTGGCGGCCTGCATGACATTCTTTCTCCTCTCCTGTCTTGGCTTCCCTTCTCTTGGGCTTCTGGTCAGCTGATTGACCCATGGGTAACTGAAGGTCTCTGGCTGAGGCAGTTCTCCAGTGAACCCTTAAAGGCCTGGGGGCCATGATTTCAGATGGCTGCTGCCTGCCAATGTACAGGCTAAGGATTTCCTTTGGGCCCCTTGTTGAAAGCCTTACTTTCTTTTTGCAACTGATGGACTCCCAGCCAAGACTATACTTTGGTGGAATCTGAAGACAACAGAAAAAGGGGGATAGCCAGGTAGAGTCTGGAAGGGTCAGGTCACTTTGCATTCCTTTTGGGAGTCTCTGCACCCAGCGTGTGCCGTGGAAGGCAGCAGAAACTCAACTCAATCCACAGTACTGAGAGCTTCCTGCCTTCTCCCCTCCCCTTGTCTCCTCAGCCGGCTCCGCCCTGCAGGTGAGAAGGCCAGTGTGAGGCTGATGGTGTTTGCACCTGCTGTTCCCCTGCCAGACTTCTCCACACTCTTTTCCTCGGCTTCAGACTCTTCACTCCCAGCATGCATTGTGCTTGGCAGCTGCAGCTCTTCCTGGTCAAATCTGCATATACTGTCAGAGTCCTCTCAACTCTTGCTTTCCCTTCCCATTCTGCCAGTCTGTGAGAACCAGTCTGGACCAAGTCTCTGGTCTTGAGGTCCCCTCTGTTAGCCATTCTGGCCCCCATCTTGTCCTAGTGGAATCTCTCCCTGACATGAACCCGCCCTGGTTACCTAGATAATTGGGCCCCGCACTGTAGATTGGCCTGTCACCCATAGTTTGGCCTTGTGTCAGTGGCACTGCTTGTGAACTCTCTATGGAGGAGGGACAGCCCCATAGAGATGGGCCTCAAGTCCTTTATGGATGATCAGAGTAGTTTATTGACTGTAGCAGAGATGCATTAATGTAGCAGAGCTGAACAAATGCAGCCTGCCTCTTAGAGTCATTTAAAACCAAGAGTGAGTCTGATCTGCTCTCAGCACTTGCTCCTTCTGTGTTCTCTTGGAACTCTTCTTCCCAAGGTACACTCTTTATTTAAACAGTGTGTCCAGCATGGCATAGGGGAGAACTGAGGACCTTGTCTTATCAGAAAAGAATTTTCCCTTTCTGACCCCGATTGACCCAGAACAGCACGCCAAACCACAAACAGATGTTATCAGCCTAATCCTGCTTGTTGTCTGCAACATAAACAGGATAATTCATTGCTTTCAGCAATGATATATTCACAACATAAACACATATATACATATATTATTCTGGGCCAGGGACAAGAAAGGCTCATGAGAGATTAAAGCTATAGGTATGGTTTGCAAGAGGAGCCCAAGGCCTAGTAAGATTATTTACTTTGTAAACAGGGTGAAATAGTGTTAAGTGATCTCAAAATATAAGATTAAGTTGGTTGCAAGATGACTAAGATTCCCATTTGTAACAGAGGCATGTCCAGAAAAGTTATTCCTATAATTGACCACAGGGACACCACTGGGAATGCCCATCCACAACCCCATCATGAGATGGTCATCTGTCCCTCCCAGCTCACTACTAGGTTGTATGCTTTACAACTGGAACAAATTTTACCCTCAAACTCTGTAGAAAAGGCATCCTCCTGTGTCATATAACCAGGGTACAGTATGCACTCCCTCCCAGATCCAGAGATCTGAGCCCTCCAGGGCAGTCTAAACCATCACACCTTCTACAGTGTGACTTGTTCTGTCACAACTTTTGGAATAAATTTACAAAATAGACTACTGTAAAGATGCAGGGTGTGGCAGTATACATTTTTAAGCCCAGCACTGGGGAGGTAGAGGCAGATGGATCTCTGTGATTTCAAGGCCAGCCTGGTCAACATAGTGAGTTCCAGGACAGTTGGGGCTACAGGGAGACCCTGTCTCCAAAAATGACCAAGAAAAAATATTCTAAAGAAGACAAATGCTCTGTGTCCAGCCTGCTGTCACTGGACCAACAGCCAGTGGCCTGTCCAGTCTGCATCAATGTGTGTATTCCTCTCTCTCTCCCTGTCTCTCTTCTTCTTTTTCCTCCTCCTCCATCTTTTCCTCTTCCTCCTCCAAAAAATGTAGTCATTTGCTAGCTCTGCCAGATGTTCATGGGAGGAGATGCTTTTTGAACCCAACTACAATCACAGGGTTGACACACAAAGACTTTTTTGCTTTGAGTATTTCCCCTGTCTTTACATTAACAAATTTACTATCCAAAGTCATCAGTTATCTTTACCAACTTTCGAAAAAACGCAGCACTAAAACCTTCAGACTCTTCCTGAGACCAAGAAGAAAAAGTGCTAAATGAGCCTTTAAAAAGTTCAAGCGACAATAAAGTGTGCCTAAGACCTACAACAAGCATGAACCTTAGATTTAACAATGTGTAGGTGAGGATGCTGGTACAGGCTGGTAACACCAGCACTGGGAGGTGGAGGCAGACAGGTCAGAAGTTCAATGTCAGCCTCAGCTACATAGTAAGTTCCAGGTCAGCTCTGGCTGCATGAGATCCATATCAAAAAAATAAATCAAAACACAAAAACTGTAAACAGGCAGCCTTAATTTGTTATATTATATCATAAATGTCATTTAGATTCAAGCTTCTTTTAGTAAGTTAGTAAATTCATTTGTTATGTTGCTCTGATTATATTATAAAGTGAGAAAAAGTCAGTAAGTAGGAAAGAAAAAATGATGTGAAAGAAAATGTAACGGTACATTTTTGGTAAAAAAAGAGAATTGGTTTTGGATAAGGAAGGAGTTCACCCAAGGTAAATGACTGGATGTTTCCAAAATAAAAAGCAAAAGATAAGGACAAAACCAGAAGGCTTAAGAAAGTTGAAGAGGGTCAGGGTAAGTCACGAAAGGTCTGAAAATGTAAAACCTCGGATGGTGTATATATGATGATTATGATAATTAAAGATTGTTGAGATTTCCAAGGTTAGAATTCAGTTCCTCTTAAGACACTGAGTTGTTCCTGGTGATCTTAAAACACTTTGCTTTATCAAGAAAATGATCACATTTTTTTGCTTAGTCAGGCTTTTAACTACTTGAAAAACTTCCTCTATATCAAGATTTATTGCTGGCCATGGTGGCAACACTCCTTTAATCCCAGCACTTGGGAGGCAGGGGCAGGAGGATCTCTGTGAGTCTGAGGCCAACGTGGTCTACATTGCAAATTCGGTTACATAGTGAGATTCTGTCTCGAAAACAAAAGGAAAAAAATTATTAAAAATCTGTTTTTGTAAAAACTTCACCTAAATGTCACACAAAAGTGAAATTAAAACCCATTATTTCCACTACAAATGTATGAAACTGTTCTCCTGGGTATTTAACAAACAAAGTTTAGAGGCCAAAGACAATGAGGATGTCTATCAAAAAAGGCCAGCCAATATTTTGGTTCTTGCCCTGTAGGACAGCCAGGACTCAGAGGATGATGAGACCACTTCTTTTTTTTCTTTTTAATGTGTATGAGTGTATTGCCAACACCTGTGTTGTGCAGTGCCTGCAGAGGACAGAAGAGGGCATCAGATTCCCTGGAACTGGAGTTACAGAGGGTTGTTACAGCTATCATATGGGTGCTGAGATTTTAACCTGAGTCTCCTGCAAGAACAGCCAGTTCTCTTAAAGGCTAACCCTTCTTTCCAGCCCTCAGACCTCCTCTTAAAGGGCCCTAGAATGCTGATAAGTCACTTGTCCTCTTGATCAGACAGGCCATAAAGACCCAAGAGGTTGGGCTTGAATCAATGCCTACCCTGAAAAGAGGAAAATCATTAGTGGAAGAAGTGTCCCCTATGCCTCCAAGCTACATTGAGCAAGACCCTGTCCCACCCCAGCAGATGAAATAACTGGTAGAGAAAAAAATTAAAAGTTCCAGGGTCTCCTCTTACATCTTTCAGAGTAATCCTACCGAAACTTTAGCTGACCTTAACAGCAAAAATGAAAGGTTAATTTTTGGCCTACATGGTTTAAACACCCAACAGAAAAAGAATAACCAAAAGTAAAATCAGGAGCTTGAGAAATGGCTTGGCGGTTAAGAGCATAGGCTACTCTTGTAGAGGACAAGGTTTGGCTCCTAGTATCCACACAGCAGCTAACAACTGTCTGTAATTCCAGGTCCAGAGGATCTGACATCGTCTTCTAGTCTCCATGGGTATTGCATGACACGGGTGTACTTACATACATATAGTCAAAACACTCATAAAATAAAAATACGTAAATCAAAGAAATTAAGTAAAATCATTAGTAATATTATAAGACAAATTTTACCAGCTCCTAACCAGAATTCTCATCCAAATCCAGTTTGGTAAGGGGACCTGGTGCTCTTAAAGTTCTTTAAAGACAGCCACTCAGGGGCCTAACTTCAGCTTATTAAAAGGGACATTACCAGATCTTATTAAGCACTCAAACAATTGTCAAACTCCAAGAAATGACTGACTAGGCTCACCTACCCAAAAGAAAATTCTGTTTTTCTTTTTTTTTAGCTTTAAAAAATATTTTATTTGCTGTTTCTATTTTATATGTATGAGTGTTATGCCTGCATGTATGCAAGTGTGCCCATGTTGTGCTGTGCCTGTGGAGGTCAGAAGAGGGCATCCGATCTCCTTCAACTGGAGTTATGGATGCTGTGGATTTGAACCTGTGTCCTCTGAAGATCAGCCAGTGCTCTTAAGTGTTGAGCCATCTCTCCAGTCCCAGAAAACTCTAATTTTCAAAAAGTACTCAAGGTGAGATACAAGAGAGCCCTATTGGAATGGCAAACCAATTGAGGACTTGCATGCTCTTCAGAGACCCCCCAAGGGTCAACTGCAGACAAGCAAATCTATGAGAATATGATACATAGTCCCCGTTTGAAAAATATCCAAGTGAGAAACGGACAGCTTTAAAATTTTTAATTGCATTTCTTCATTTGCATGTGAGTGTATGGGAAACACACATGTGTCACAGTACCTGTGTAGAGAGAGGTCAGAGGACAAGCTGGAGTTATAGGTGAGTGTGAGCTGCCTGATACAGGTGCAGGAAACTGAACTCAAGTTGTCTGGAAGAGCAGGAAGTGCTCTTAACTGCTGAGCCATCTCTTCATCACCTCATCCCCATTTTTTAAAAGAAATATTTAATTCATTATTTTTATTTTATTTTATGTGTATGGGTGTATTGCCTGCATGTATGTAAGTACACCCTTTTCATGCAATGCCTGAGGAGGTCAGAAGGGGACATCAGATCCCCTGGAACTGGAGTTAGAGATGGTTGTTAGCTGCCATATGGGTGTTGGGCATGGAACCAAGGTCCTCTGGGGGAGCAGCCTGTGCTCTTAACAGCTCATCACTCCAGACCCCAATCCATATACATACATATATATATATATATATATATATGTATTGTTTTTTGAGACAGGGTCTCATTATATAGACCTTGCTGTCTTGGAACTTGCTATATGGACCAGGCTAGCCTCAAATCTGCAATGATCCTCCTTCCTCTACCTCCTAAGTGCTGGGATTAGAGGCACAGCCTTCACACCTGGCCATACTAGATCTTCTAGTAGTCACTTTATAGTTCTATTCCCAGTCTGTTTCCTTCATGAACCCCTGTCACATCGACAACAGGTCAGGTCAGAGCACCTCCTCTGTCCAACTTGAAGAAGCTATTGAAAAAGAGACCTTCACCTAGATTTCACAGACGTGACACAGTTGATCTGTCAGGGGTACGATGTGGATGTAATTTTTGGATGGGTGGTCTTGCTTGCTCACCTTTATTTGTGCCCTGTTGAACAATTTTTTTTTCTTTTATGTGTATGAGTGCCCTCCCTGCATGTATGTAAGTGTACCCATTCATGCAATGTCCCTGGGGGCCAGAGGAGGACATTGGCTCCTCTGGAATGGGAGTTATAGACGATCGGCAGCCAGGAACCTATCCTGGCTCCTCTGTAAGAGCAGCCAGTGCTCTTAACTGCGGAGCCATCTCTCCAGACTCATGAGAATCTTTTCAAGATGTTCTTTCCATTTGTCAAAACTAATTTTTCTGGCTCTAAATAAATAAAAACCCAACTCTCTGTTTTAGGTCCCCTCTCTTTTTGCAGGGGAAAAAAAAAGCCTTCACTGCAGTTGGCTAGGTCATATTCATCACCAGGTTTGACCTAACCACCCGTACTTCACCCGAGTCTTTCAAACACACCCCTTGGGCCAGTGAGATGGCTTGGCAGGTAAGGGCATCTGTTTGCCCAATGATCTGAATGGGTCACCTTATAGCGACTATTCCCTCGTCTGTTTCCTTCATGAACCCCCGTCAGATCGACAATAGGTCAGGTCAGAGCACCTCCTCTGCCCAACTTGAAGAAGCAATTGAAAAAGAGACCTTCATCTAGATTTCACAGACGTGACACGGTTGATCTGTCAGGGGTACTATGTGGATGTCATTTTTGGACGGGTGGTCTTGCTTGCCCATTTCTGACTCAAGGCAACACTATACTTGTCTCAAGACCAGACAGTTGCTAATCAAGATCAACCCTAACTGCCATTGCTGCAAAGCCCAGTGACACTGAAACAGGACTAATTACAGCCGCAGAACCTCTCCTGTGAGAGCTGCCCCAGGGTACCTCTGTGCCGTCTCCCTCTGCTCTCTTGGCCTGCAGCTGTTCCACAGCACATCTAATAAACTCTACTTCTGCCCTGTGACTTCTTTTACCACCCAGCACCCAGCACTGGTCTGTTTGTCATCAAAGTTCCAGGTATGGCATTCTCTTCAAGCCATGTGCAGGCTCAACTATTAAGTCCAGGAGATGGACAGGGCTGGATGAACAGCTGTGGTGCCGATTTTCACTCTGAGGCCTTCCACCCTATGTAGGAGTTGGCAAAATGAAAGGCCCTATGGTGTCTGTCTGGCCACATGGTCTCCCTTCCAAATATTCAACTAAGCCAGACATAGTGTGGTCTGCCTGTAATCCCAGATCTTGGGGAGGGGGGGCAGGGTAAAGACAGGAGGATCAGGAGTTTGAGGCTAGCCTGGGATACATAGCAAGTCCCAGGCCCACCTTAGTTGTTTATGTTAGGCAAGTGCTCTACCCACACCCTCACCCCGCAATAAAACAAGAAAATAAGATGGTACATGCTGGTAATCCCAGCGATTGAATGCAGGAGGGTCAAGTATTCAGTGGTATCCTTAGCTACAAAGTAAAGTTCAAGGCCAGCATGGTCTGCATGAGAATCTGAGTCAAAAAAAAAAAAAAAAAAAAGAAAAAGAACCCGAGTCAAAAAAAAAAAAAGCCCCAAATAAATAAATGACTCCTAAAGCTTTAAAAAGACTCACCTTTGTGTGGTCCTAAAATTACCTTTTGTTTCCCAAAAGCATGCACAGAAGATTGAGAAACACCAGGTCACTGTTGCTGTGCCCCACGTAGGCACTCCTGTGTGCCTCTGTGTGTCTCTGTGTGTATTTGTACAATCACAAAATCTGTTTGTGGGAACTTTGTCCTGTGAGTTTACCTCTGTCCCCTGTCCACTAATAAACTATTTGGTTAACAGCTTCCTTTCTGCCTCTCTTCTGTACTCTTGTTGATGGGAGGAGTGGGGTCTGTGCCAGGTTCCAAGCCTGCCCCCACCCTCTGACCCTCCCTCCCTGATTCCAGGCTCCCTGTGGCACTGGTTACCATTTTGACTTTGAAGAGGCGGGACATCCGGAGGTAGCCGCTGTCATGGCGGTGGATGTAGAGGAGGTAAATAGGGCCAAGGACCCAGAGGTACACAGGGGGCACCCAGACCCCTACTGTTCTCAGGAAGCACAGGTTGAGCAGGTGGTGAGTCCCAGGCTCTGGTTCTGTCCGATTCCAGACCTGAAGGGAACACAGGGACACTTCAGGATGGTGGAACAGCCTTAGGATGGTGAGACACCCTTAGGATGGTGTGCCACCTGGGTTCCAGTTTCACCTGCCTATGGCTCAGAAGCTTTGTACACTATTTACCTAAAAACATTGGAGGCCCTTTTTGGCATGTCTCTTCATTCTCAACTTGAAAAAAAAAGATTTTATGTGGGAGTGTTATGCCTGCACGTATGCAGGTGCATCTGTGTTGTGCACTATCCGAGTAGGAGAGAAGAAGGCATTGGATTCCTTGGACCTGGTGTTTCAGACAGTTGTTAGCTGCCATGTGGATTAGAATCTGGGTCTTCTGGAAGAACAGCCAGTGCTCTTAACTGCTGAGCCATCTCTCCAGCCCCATTCTCAACCCTTTTCATCCTAACATCAACTCCATAAGACAGATGCAGTCATCACACTGATTTAGCTGATGGGGAAGCAGAGGCCCAGAGAAGGTTAAAAATTTGCCTTAAGCTGTCCAGCTGGGAAGTGTTGGTGTTGGGGTTTGAACCCAGAGTTGGGTCTCTCTTTGTAGTCTAGGCTGGCTTTGAACTTATGATTTTCTTGTCTCAGTTTCCCAAGTGCTGGGATTGATTGACTTCATGCCTGGCTGACCATTAGTCTTTTTAAGAACTATGGTTGTAGTTGTTCAGTCTCCCCATTTCATAGACCAGTAGACCAAGGTACCAAGAGGGAAAGAGCCCGCTTTGGAATCACACAAATAGAAGTGGCAGAGCTGACTGTGACCACTCACCAGTTCTCTGTCTCAGTTTCCTTTCCTGCAAAGGGCGGTAGAGCGACCCTGTGTGGACACCAGCTCTTCTTACCGCTAACCTATCTGTCTCTGACCTGCTGGAACCCCACGCCCTGGATTAGGATATAGGCGGAAGCTAGTGGTAGAGGAGGTCCCGAGGTCCCTAGCCCTGAGAGTGAAAAGGTTTGGGGCTTGCTCCATTAGCTATGCAAATGAGAAGCTGGCAGGTCTTCAGGCCACTTAAACCCTGCTGGGGCTCCTCAAGGGGCCGGATTTGGAGAAGGGGTCAAGTTCGGAGAAAACCAGCTCTCTCTGGTTTTAAGGCTTCCCCCGGGTCAAGAATACGGGAGGAATAGACCTTTCCTAGCTGCAGCGGGGTTTATCCCTGGAGCCAGGAAAAGGAGTGGGTGGATGGAACTCACCTCCCGGTCGACGCAGGGCTCTCCGGGCGCCGCCATGGGCACCCGGCGTCCGTCGGTCCCCGCGTCTGTCGATCGGTCTGCTCCAGAGCAACCCCGAGCTCCCCGCTAGGGAAGAGGCGGAACCTGGCGGTTGGACTGGGATTGAAGTTAAGGAGTCGGAGGCAGAGGTCAAGGTCCAGCAGAGGTGCGGCGCAGGGGGCGGCCCAGGCCGGGGACGGGGGGAAGAGATCGCGGAACCCTAGAAAAATGCGCGGACACATCCAGGCTTCCTCTCTGCAATGAGTCCCTCGCAAACTTCCCGAACACTGTGAACTCAGCAATTGCAGGAGTGGATCCGGTGGAAAGAACTGACAGATGTGCATGTTTGAAATGGGAGACTCTAGTAACCAGTGTCCAGCTTCAGAAGGTGGGCATTGTCTAGATGCAGAAAGTATGTATGTATGTACGCATTATTTTTTGAGATCGGGGTTCACTATGTAGACCAACTGCATTCTCCTACCACAGCTCCCCGAGTGTGCTGGGATGACAAACATGTGCTACTGTGCCCAGCTCAAGAACAGTCTTAAGAATTTAGAGGCTGGAGAGATGACTGCAGTTAAAAAGCACTGGTTGCTCTTGCAGAGGACCCAGATTCAGTTCCCAGCACCCACGTGCTGGCTCACAATGGTCCGGAACTCCAGTCTCAGGAGATCTGACACCCTCTGTTGGCCATGGGCATTGCATGACATGAGTACATTCACAGAAATGCAGGCAAAACATTATATATATATATATATATATATATATATATATATATATATATACACACACACACACACACACACACACACACACACATATATATATATATATAAATTAAAGAACTGAGCAGGGCCTGGGGAGATGGCTCAGCAGCAAAGGGTTAAAAGCATATTGTTTTTGCAGAGGACCAGAGTTTGGTTCCTAATACCCATGTCAGGTGGTTCTCAATCACTTGTAATTTCAACTTCAGGGGATCCAATACCCTCTCCTGGACTCTGCCTGCACTCTCACATATACATATAATTAAAAAAAATTAAAATAAGCATTTATTGCTGTACAAGTCACACAGTAAATGCTCAGTAAAGTAGATTATTTATTAGTAGTATTGATATCATTCAGTCCGTCTGTTACTAATCAGCAGTTTAAAATGCTATTGCAGAAATATGTTAATATGGAAATCCAGCTTCTAAATACCATGAAATAAATTATAGCACACAATAGGATATATTTTTTGAACGAAAAGAAAGGGAAGGACCTAAGATGAGGGGAGGAGAGGAGCCCAGAAGTTTTTAAACAAAGCATGTGGCTTGTGTCATTCTGCACCCACTAGTCCCTTTTGGGGCTGGGGTGTGGCTTAGGGTAGAATGATTGCTTAGCATGGATTTTACCTCCAGCACTAAAAAACAAACAAGCAAACAAACAGTTCTGTGTTGCACTACCATATATGCATGATAAAAATCTGGAAATCTATTAAGGCTAAATTAAGATCATGGAGAATCCTAATTCCTTTTCCATCCTCCTGAAATTTTTAAAAAACCTTTTTTTTTTTCAGGCAGGGTTTCCCCGGAGCCCCAGGTGCCCTGGAACTCACTATATAGATCAGGCTGGCCTTGATCTCACAGAGACCCACCTACTACTGCCTCCTAAATGCCTGACCAAAGGCATGCCCAGCCATCTTCTCCCTTTCTGTAATGAGTGTGTGTTCCTTTCAAGATGGGGATGAAAAGCAGTCTGGAACAGACAATCTGTGTGGGGAAAGAGTCCCTGTGGGGAAGAATGAAACCCGTCTTCTGTCCCTCTCAGCTCTTGATCCCATCTTTTCCTCCATCCTCTCTTCCTGCAGGGCGTCGGTGGGGTGGATTCCCCAGCCTTCCTTTGCCCCATCTTTTGGGGTCTCCTGTGCCCTTGTGTGGCAGGCAGGAACTCTTCAGCATTCTTCCTACCAGAATCTTCGTCAAGAGCAAAGCAACAAAGGACCCAGATTTATCCTAAACTGAGTTGGATGGGTCTGCTGTTGATAGACAGCTACATCTTATCTGTTTATTCTGGGGCAGTTCTGGCAGGAACTGATGCAAAGTGCAGGAGAACCAGAGCCCCTTCTCCCTCTGTGCCATCCCCTGGCATTGCCCTGGCTCCCGCAGCTTTATTTCCTGATATATTTTAAAATTGCATTTATTTATTCACTATGTGTGAATTTATTTGTGAGAATGAACTCAAAATAAAATAATGAATCTCAGGCTTTTGGAAAGGAAAAAAAACCCTCAAATATGTTTCTATACAAATGTTAGCGTTGGGATTAAAGTTTAAATATCTTCTTCAGTATTATGCTGAACTGAAATAACATGTTTTGCTTAAGAAAACATCATTTATTGGGTGTGGTGGTGTACACCTTTAATCCTAGCACTCATGAGGCAGAGGCAGATGAGTCTCTGTGAACTCCAGGTCTGCCAGGTCTACATAGTGAGTTCCAGGCCAGCTAGAGCTTCACAGTGTCTCAGAACAAATATAATTTAGTATAGAAAAATATGCCAAATCACAAATTATTTATATGATGTGTGCTGGCCTGTTCTAGGCTAGCCTGGAACTCACAAGAATCCCCCTGCCTCAGCCCCCTGCATGTAGTGATTACAAGCCACACTCAGCTTCTGTGTGTGTGTTCACTAGTGCTGGAGATCGAACCTAGGACCTTACTAGTAAGCACTGAGCCATAAGCCCCAGTCCTTTGGAGTTTTTTTACATTTATATTTTCAGTGACTCACTAAATTACCCAGATTGGCTTTGAACTTGTTCTGTAGCTTAGGCAGGCCTTGAACTTGCCTGGCTAAGAAAAGGTTTTAACGTAGGGTTAAGAGAGGGAGAGGGCATTATAGGAAGGAGAAGCAAAAACCAATTTCTAAAGGGCTTTTTGAGATTTCATCTGACTTGTGAAATATGCAGCTCAAAAAGACTTGGGATTTGTTAATATTTCAATTAAAAAACAACAACAACAACGAAAAACCCTCTCTCGTCCTTTCCAGCCCTGGCGTGAAGTGTGTTCAGAGGTTGTCTACAAGCACCGCACCTGCCAGCGTGCGCAGAGTCCTCCAGGCCTCCAGGAGGCGCAGGCCGCAGGACAGGCGCCGCGACCGTCTTTCTTGGGGGCGTGGGCCTCAGCGCGCCTGCGCAGAGACGGTCCTGGGGGCGGGGCCTGGGCTTGTCAGGCCGGCGAGGAGGAGGAAGGAGCCGGTAGCGTGCTGCGAGGGGCGGGCCCGGCTGGCTGCGGAGGATCGGCGCGAGCGGCCGAGCCATGCGTGCGGACCGGGGCGCCGCGGCGCTGCTGCTCCTTCTCCTGAGCGGCGTGGGGCGGGCGGGCGGCTCCGAGGACATCGTGGTGGGCTGCGGGGGTTTCGTCAAGTCGGACGTGGAGATCAACTACTCGCTCATCGAGGTGAGCCGCCGCGCGGCCCGGCTTGGCTGTGTGACCTCAGGCCGGGCGCTCAGCCTCTCGGGGCTGCGACGTGGGCGGCTTGCAGCAGCTGTGCGTTCTCAGGGCCTCGCCCTCCGTGGGCTGCGCACCAACGGGGTTGGGGGCAGGCGACGTGCGAGACCCCGGCTCTGCAGATCCGAGGCCCCTGAGACTCGGACCTCCCGGAGCCGGTGTTGCGGAACCTGAAAACCACACGTGTCACTCTGGACTCCCCAGCCCAGGGCCTCCCGGTGTTCGTCTCCATCCGTCATCCCTCCTCCCTGCGTGTGTTTAAAGGGCATCCATTCCCATCGCGTGCACCCTGACATGTGGGGCTGGGGACCTGCCTCCCCCTGCCCGCTATTCCTTTCCTCTAGCAAATAGAGCGCTGCCTGCTACCCTGCGTGGCTGCTGGAATTGCTCTGGAGATCTGTGAAGATAATTTTAATTTTTATTAAATTGAAAGCTCCGTGCAATGGTTATCAACCCTGTGAGGTTTTGACCTAGAAAGCTCGTGAGGGGAGGAAATGGGGTGGGTGGAAGCAGGGTTAGGGACTGGAGCTGGGCCTGGGTTTCCTAAGGAGACTGTGGAGCAGGAGAAGGGAGGGAAACTGGAAGAGACAAAGTCCTGAGACGACTTGAGGGTAGAAGAAGGGTCTGCGGAGTAGGGTTGACCCACTCTTAGCCCGTTACTGGGGATTGGGAAAAGGTTAAGTCGTCTGTTTCAGGCCTTGAGATTCCCTTGGCCTTGCCTTCCAACAAGTCCCAGAAAGATGATGGTTACAAGTGGAGAATGTAGAAGTGTGGTTTCCTAAAAAACAACATGATCATCCTCTTCCAAGCCCTCTTGGTGCTGCCTCTCTCCCTGATTGAATAATTGATTGATTGATGTTTTATTTTCTTATTTTTTGAGACAGGCTCACACGTAGCCTAAGCTGTCCTCCAACTCACTTTGTACCAAAGGCTGGCTTTGAACTCCTGACCCTCTTGCCTCCATTTGCCAAATGCTGTAATTACAGCAGAGTGTCTGCCTCCCTCTACGTGTTTTTTAGTCTCAGTGGCTCTTGGGATCTGCTGGAACATGTTACTGGGAGCTTGTGTCATCTCCTCCTTGCTTTGTAGGCGTTGGGCATCTCAGAAGTTGCCTTGAAAAGCATTTTTAACTTGTTTCCTGGAGCTCTGGGAGGAAGGAAAAGGCAGTCAGAAGTGCCCTCAGCCCCAATACTAACGGTGGTCTGGAGATTAGAGAGTGGGTTTTGTGGCCCATTGTGCAGTGTGTGCCTTGAGCCTAATGTCCTTGTTCAGATGGTTAGAGACACTCTTTGGTAATTTTGATTACGACGTCCGACATTTCACATATGTAATGGTGGTATAGATTTACATTGCCCTTCTGTGTTCTGATCTGTACTTTATGAAGGACGTGTTCTGTACATTCTAGAGGATGATCTATGATACTCATGTTTTTGCCTTTTAATGAGTATTAAGTATATAGCAAGCCAAATAAAAGACTTAAATAGCGAGTAGCAGATAGATTGATTCCAAAACATCATCAAATTGAGTGTTCAGAGCATCCAGCAGAAGTTGAGGCAGCCAGCCGGTATTCCCATAGTGAGTCCCTGGCAGAGTACAGTGTCCTCTTGGATAAAAGTAAAAGAAGAGATAGCAACAGAGAGATGACATCACCAAATCTGGCACTCCCAATCTCCATCAGAAACTAACTGGGGAAATTGAGGCAGTCAGCTGGAGTTCCTGATTCTTTGTCTCTGCATGGCTGAGCTTCCCATGGCTGAACTTGAGGTTTCCTGTTTTCACAGCAGGTGTTTTGTATTCTGGGGTAAACAACTGTAACCTCTGTTGGGAATGGTTGGCCTTTCAGCACTTCTCAGGAACATACTTTTTACTCTTGGGCTGTTTTGCTGTTCCCTTCTTTAGTTATAGTTTGTGTGTGTTGGGGGGAGGGGAGTTAGAGGGTGCATCCCAGACCAGGGGCCTTGGAGGATGCTTTGAGACAAGCATGCTTGGGTCTTGGAAAGGGGCAGCTCTCGTCTCAGTGAGCTCACACAGCACATGACAGTTTACCCATATAATTATTTTATAACCCTCAGTAATTGGGTATTTCAGTCATTCTTCCTCTGTATGGCTTCCTCCTCTCCTCTATTTTTTTTTTTTTTTTTTAAAGAAAGGCCCAGACTGGCCTGGAACTCAATCCTCCTGACTCAGTTTCCCAGTTGCTGGGATTACAGGGATTGTGCCACTCTGCCTGGCTGTTCACAGCAGTTTCTTGTTTGTATCTTCTGTGTTTTGTTCGCTCTTTCCAGCCCTCTTCCCTCCTGAGTGTTTCTCAGGTTCTTTCAGTCGGCAGCTTTGTTCTGAGCCTCGGCACTTACTGAAGACTTGTCCGAGATGCAGGTATAGTCAAACAGAGGACGGAGCAGGTGAAACTCTGCCTTTGATGGCCTGTCTTTTTAACAGTGGCCTGTACAGCTAAAAAGAACAATCATAGCTTCTAGTGCTTTAAAAATCAAATTTCACATTCAAAACTGGGGTGTAAGGTTGGGGGAAATGGCTCAATTAATAAAGTGCCTGCTATGTAAGCCTGAAGACCTGAGTTCCATCCCCAGAAACCATATTTAAAAAGAAAAAAAAAAAAAAAACATGGCCAGGTGTTTGTAATCCCAGCATTGGGGATGAGAAGGACAGATCCTTGAGACTCACTGATCAGGCAGCCTAGCCTACTTGGAGCCTGAGCTCCAGACCGGTAAGACGCTGTCTCAACAAACAAGATAGACAGCTCCTGAGAAACTATTCCCAAGGGTGTCCTTTGCCCTGCATACACACATACCACACATGACATACACTACACCCCGCCCCCCCACATTATATATAGCAAACACACCCCATGTATACCAATACCAAACGCATACACACCGCACAAACTCCATACACTGTCATTATACACATACTACACAAACATACCATAATCCCCTCCCCCAGCCCATGATTTCTCCAGCTAGGCTGCAGGCTGCAGGGCATGGCTTGGGCAGAGCACTGCTTGTGACTGAAAGCCTTGGGCACCACCTAGCCCTCCAGGCTGGTGGATTTTTGGTTTGTGTACCTGAATTTATTTATGGCCTGGGGCAAATTCATTTTTACACTTAACTGAATAGCCAGACTCTAGAGTAAATAAGGCACTGTCTGGCTGTGTGGAGTATGAGCTGTGCTTATCACCCACAAGCACTGTGGTCACTGCTCTTTCCCAAGCCTGGGAGTTCCTTATAGTCTTCTCAGCTGTAAGGCTCTGCTTGCCTGTTTCTGTATTCTTGCTACACAGCATTCATGTTTTATTTTTAAGTTTATCTCTGTGTGGGTGTGTGCATGTGCCGTGCCTGCAGTAGCCAGAAGATTGCATTGGATCCCATGGAGCTGAAGTTAGGGGCAGTTGTGAGCCCCTGGTGGTGGGGGCTGGGAATTGAATTCTAGTCCTGAAAGAGCAGCCAGTGCTTTTAACAGCTGAGCCCTCTCTCCAACCCCGTTATTCTTATTTTAGAGGTTAGGCTCTTCAATACTATCAAACCCACTTGCCTTACAGATTGGAACACTGAGGCTCAGAGTCATTGAGACATGCAGATCAGCCTGGGGAATTTGCCCAGAACATTGTGCTCAGTTGTTGCTCTGAGTGGCTTTTTTTCTTTGAGAGATATTAAATAGTAATATACTTCTCATTTTGGGTCCATACCTTGTGCCAAGTGCTTGCCACACTTGCTGTGAGTCTGTTCAACCACCCTGAAGTGGGGTTGTCACTATTTTTACCCATGAAAGTTCTATCTAGAGGTGAAATGACCTGTTCAGAGTTACCCAGTGTACTGAGACCCAGATAGGGCTTTTTGCCTCTTAGGTGTGCAGTTTGTGTCTGCAGATGAGTGGGACATAGGAGTTGTAGTGAGCTTTGAAGAGCACAAATACATTAACTGTCTTTCAGATCTATTTTTGTTGTGAGGATGGGAGTAAACTGAAGTTTTTAAGTTAATGTTCCTCAAAGCATGTGGAATCATTTGGGGCCAATAGTGCAAGACCCAGCCCTCATCACAGACCTTTTAGTTGAGAAGATTGTGTGTGTGTGGTGCGGGAGGGCTCAGGAGTCTACATTTTGGTATTCTTCCCGACCTTAATTGCAGTGATGGGTGTAGAACCCAGGGCTGTGTGCATGCTAGGCACTCTACCACTGAGCCACGGCCTCCATGGAATCTGGATATATATTTATTGTTGTTTGTTTTGTTTTAATTTAAAAGAACTTTTGGGAAACCAGAAACATGATGGGCAAGCACTCTGCCAATGAATTATGTGTCTGATCTTTGTGAATCTGGATTAAAAACAAATTATTGTATGTGTTCATGTGTGATATGTGTGGGTATGTATAGGTAGGTCAGAGTGGATTTAATTCTCTCCATGTTTATGTGGATTCTGGGAATCAGTGGTTTTCAGTTGAAAAAACATAAATTCCTTTATTTTTAGGGTGCTCTGTCTTTCTTGTCTATAGTAGATACTTAGCTAACACACTGAGACTGGGCTCAGGCACAGGTTATCTTAATTCTCTGAGCCAGTATTATTTCAACTTTCTTCTTTTGCTTTCCAGATAAAGTTGTACACCAAGCATGGGACTTTGAAATACCAGACAGACTGTGCTCCTAACAACGGCTACTTTATGATCCCCTTGTATGATAAGGTAAGAGGCAGGGACATTGGTCTCCGCTGCCTAACTTTTATGATAGGAAATAATTAGCCACCCATGGCTGTACTTACCAAGAGCCTGGCCTTCCCCCTCCTGCAAATGCTCGTTTATATGGTAAATGATCAGTGGAATGTGGAACTTCCAAAGGAGCCAGATTTCTTGGGGGGCAGTGGATAAGTATAGTCAATCTGAGTGAATACAATGGGGCTGCTGTTCTGAGGCCACCCTTGGCAATGTCTCCAGACATTCTGGTGAAGAAGAGGCCAGGAGTGAGCTAGACTGCCCAGATGTCATATGCTAGATCTGAAAGACTCAGATTACATAGAATTCTGTGTTTTCTTTTAGAAAGCATGCATTATCTTTTAGACTTTTAATTATGTGTGTGCCTGCCATGGCATACATGTGGAGGTCAGAGGATAATCGGTGGGTTCTGGGAATTGAACTAGGTTGTTGGGCCAGCAGCAAGTGCCTTTATTTGCTGAACCTGAGCACCTTACACTGGTCTGAATCTTGTGTTTTCTAGCAGCTTAAAATATTGTTTAAATTACCTGGGTGTGGTGTTGCACCCCTCTAATTCCAGCACTGGGGTGGAGTGGAGGCAGGTGGATCTGTGTGAGAGTGAGGCCACCCTGGTCTCCATAGTGAATTCCAGGCCAGCTGGGACTACAGGGAGACCCTGCCTCAGAAAGACCCCTAAAAACAAAAATTAGAGAATCACCATGAGAATTCATGTGTTTTCATGGATAGGAAAAAAATCAAGGTCTTTTCTATAGGAAGTAAATTTCTCCACTACCCTTTGGGGTGCATCCTAACAGATTACTTTCTTTCTACTGGGAGGTATGTCGGTATCTGTGAACATGTGTGTGCATATATGCAAACATACAGACACATTTATGCACAGATGTGGATTCAAACATACTGCTTACACTGTAATCCTTCCCTCCTTAGCTTTTTATTTGGAAATAGAGATTCACAGAAAGTTGTAAAAATTGTCAATAAGCAGTTTCTGTGTGTGTCGGGGGTAGGGTTTGAGATAGGGTGTCATGTAACCTAGGCTGGCCTGGAACTTCCTGTGAAGCCAAAGGTGACTTTGAACTTCTTATCCTCCTGTCTCTACCTCCCAAGTGCCACCTAGTTATATTTTATTGGGACAGACTTTTCTGTGTCGCCTACGCTGGCCTTGAAATCACAGTTCTCCTACTTAAGCTTCTGGAATGCTGAGATTACACTTGTGACCATATCCAGGAAAATATATATGGTTTTCACTTTTTTTATATAAATGGAATCAAACAATATACATTATTATGTTGTTTGGTTTTCTTTCTCATGGTAGCAAAGTGTCTCATGGGAAGTTTGTTTTTTCTCTTGAAGGCTCTATTGTCGGCGTTCATAACTAAATCTACTGCTGCCTTTTTAGTGGTTGCATTGGATTTCAGATTCAAACCTAGACTGTGATTCATGTAACTGCTGCTCTATTGATGGACACATGGGCATTTCTTTTTTAAAATTGTTATTAATGACACAGCAGTACATACTCCTGAATTTACCTCTTGATGTACAATGTATAGGGTTAATTTTTAGAGGGAATTAGCTGGGTCTTGAAATTTTTTTTTTTTTTTTTTTAAACTGTTAATGTAAGTCTCAAAAAACAAGGATTGCCAAGTAAAATCAAGTTTTGGGTTTTTTTTTTTTGAAACATTGTTTCCCGGTAGCCCCAGCTGACCTGGAACTCACTCTGTAGACCAGGCTGGCCTTGAACTTAGAGATCCACCTGCCTCCGCCTCCTGAGTACTGGGATTAAAGGTGTGTGCCAACACACTCTGCCATAAAATCTAGTTTTAAGAAATGATTTTAAGGGGCTGGAGAGATGGCTAAGCAGTTAAGATCACTTACTTATCTGCAAAGGACCTGGGTTTGGTTCCCAGCACCAATGTGGTGGCTTACAAACCCCCGTAGCTCTAGTTCCAGAGGATCTGATGCTGTCTGCTGGCCTCCATGGGAATTGCACAACATTGGTGCACTTGCATACATGTAGGCAAGGCACTCGTACGCATAAAAAAATTTTTTTTTTGAGTAAGAAATGATTTTAAGCCATGTGTGGTGATTCATGCCTGTCATTGCAGCACTTAGGAGACTGAGGCAAGAGGCTCACCGTGAGCTCAAGGCCAAGCTGGCCTACGTGTTGAGTTCTAGGCCAGTGTGGGCTGCAGAGTGAAACTCTTACTTCAGAAGAAAACACAAAAACCAAAACCACAGATAGGATGAGGGAAGATGGGGGAGGGGCATGATTGAGAATGAAGTGATGACGCATGCATGAAATGCTGTAGTGAAACCCATTACTTTGTATGCCAACTTGAAACATTATCTTTAAAAATCTAACACAGAAACCAGGAAATAGCTAAGTCTAATGTCTTTTTAATTAAAAAAAATTATTTGTGTGTGTGTGTGTCTGTGATGTGTGTGTAGGTATGTGTACCATGATGAACATGTAGCAGTCAGAAGAGTCAGCTCTGTCCTTCCACTTTTATGTGGGTTTCAGGGATTGAACTTGTATCATCAGGCTTACACTTTGCCTGCTGAGCCATCTCACTGACTTGTCTTTAGAGCTCAAAATGGGCTCCGGTGGAGCATCTCTGGTTGCTGGATGGAAACTTCTGGTCTTCAGCTTCAGCTGGCTGCCTGCCGAGGTATAAGAGCCCATGGTAGCATTTCATTTCCAATGAGGCTGTGTTTGGCGAATGATTACGTTGCACTCTTATCAAACCAGGACCTTCCATTTTCCTGCTTTGACATTTCATGGTTTCCCTTGTAGGGGGATTTCATCCTGAAGATTGAGCCTCCCCTGGGCTGGAGTTTCGGTGAGTCACTGGAGTACTTTGCATACTTTTATGATTTTGGCAGTTTCTACTCATTATGTGGCAGTAGAAGAGTTTAGAAACCAAGAGTTGGGCCTTCTTCCTGTCCTAGGACTGCTGCTTTTTTTTTTCCTAATTAAAACGTCTCACTATGTAACCTAAGGCTGGCCTTAGACTCATCATCCTTCTGACTTAGCCTCCTGAGTGTTTGGAATGGCAAGCTACCATGTCTGGCTCCACCCACCTCTCTAAATTAAGGGAAATGTTTAAACATTATAAAACTTGACATCAAAATCCACATTTGCGTTGGGCTAGAAAGATGACTTAGTGGTTAGGAGCACTTGCTGCTCTGGTAGAGAACTAGAATTGGGTTCCCAGCTCCCTCATTGGGTAGCTTACAACCGCCTGTAACTCCAGCTTCAGGAGATCTTTGCCTTCTTCTGGCCTTTGTGGACACCTGCACATACATGCGCATTCACATCCACAAACACGTAATACATATATGATGCATAAATAATACATCTTAAAGGAAAAAGATCTCATTCTGTGACTTGGTCCTCCTCTGCTATTTGGTGGATCAACAGGGCCAGTATTAACTGTTGAGAGCTGCCAGCACCCAGTTGCTGAGCACTAAAACAGTCCATCCCTCTGCACTCAGATAGAAAACTGCCAACCTGCTACAACCATCTCTTCGCCTAGTGGGGAAGTTAGGTGCTGACAGTTTTGTTTCAGTGCTAGGGGTGGAACCCAGGCCTCCTGCATGCTAAACAAGTGCTCTGCCACTGGGCCGTCTCCAGTCAGCACAGGAGAGACTTGTCCTTTCCACGGAGTGCTGGGTGACTACTGCCCATGCCCACAGCCTGGAGACAGGAGGGGGGCCACAGGGGTCCTCACCATGATGAAGGGTAATGTGAAACTCACTTGGATTTGAGAGAAGTGCTCTCCTCACGTGGCTGCTGCGTTCAGAAAGCGGAGGAGAGGGGATCCAACCCCACCTAGGAGGTGACAGTTGGTGACCTAGCGAGTGGAGTGTCTTGTTCCCGCCCCTTCTTGCCTAGGCCTTTCTTTTGATAAGCTTTGTATTCAATTATACTTCAGGTAAGTGCAGTGAATGTAACCGTGTCACTCAAATTTTCTACTGAGTTTTCACAAAGCGTACACACCCATCTGACTGCCTGATAATAGCTCAGAACTTTATCAGCACCCCAGAGCAATCATTAACCTCCCTGTAACACCCACATGTGATCCTCTCCTCACCTTCTAAAATTATAGATGCTTTTTTTTCTTTCTCTGTTAAGGATTGAACCAGGACCTTGCAGATGCTTAGGCAGGCAGCTCTGTCTGAGCTCTGTCCCCTGCCCTTTAATGTTGTTGCTTATTTATTTTTAATTATTTTTTTATGTTTATGAGTGTATTGCCTGCGTGTATGTAAGTGCACCCATGCCATGCAATGCCTGTGGTGGTCAGAATAGGGCATTGGATCTTCCTGGAACTGGAGTTACAGTTGTTAGCCACCATGTGGGTGCTGGGAACTGAACCTGGGTCCTCTGCAAAAGTAACCAGTGTTCTTAACTACTTAGCCATCTCTCCATCCCCCTTTTAAAATTTTTGATACAGGGTGTCACTAAGTTGTCCAGATTGACCTTGAACTCTGTGGCCTAGTCAAGCATTGACCCTATGACCCTCTTGCCTCAGCCTCCCAGGTAGCTGGGATTAGCATCCTGAGTCCCAGGTTCTTTGTAGGTGCATTTTGTTTTGAACTTGATCTAAATGAAATCATTCAAGGAACTTTCCATGTCTGGTTTCTTTCAGTGTTGGTCATAAGGCTTAAGTATATTATGTGTAACATTAGGCCCTTTCCTTTTCTGTATGTAATTGTGTGTATACGTTGTGAATGTAAATAGGTGCATGTGTGTGCGTGTAGGTGCCAAAAGTCAATACCAGGTGTTTTCCTCAATTGCTTTCCACCTTATTTATTCATTCAGTTTCGAGACAGGGTCTCACTGTGTAGCTCTAGCTGGCCTGGAACTCACATGTCAACCATACTGTTCTGATGGAGAACATAGGTCACTATCCATTCTGGTGTGCCACTGTGAACATCTTGTACCTACTGTTTAGTGTGCATGGATCTGTTTACTTGGTTCACCATGTGCCAGGAGTCAGATTGCTTTTGCTTCATCCATACTTGACTTTAGTAAATATTTCCCAGTGTACAGAATTTTTGCTTTGCAAGCTGTGTGCAAGGATTCTAGCTGTTGTCCGTCCTGGCCAGTACTTTCTCTGATTAACTGTTGGTGTAGGTTTCCTAGTGGTTTGCAGTCTCTCTCTCTGTCTTTATTTTTATTTTTATTTTTTGCGGTGCTGGGAATTGAACATAGAACCTCACATGTGTTAGGCAAGCCCTCTACCACCAAGCTATATTACCAGCCTTGTTTTCATTTTTTCTGCTGGCCAGCAAGATGGAGCCCTTCCTTACGTACTGTAATTTTTTCACTTGGATAACCTCTCTAGTGAGATGCTTGTTCAAGTCCTCTGCTCATTTTGTTTTATGTCTTACGTCCCTCTTGTGTATATGTGTGTGTGTGTGTATATGTGTGTGTGTATGTGTATGTGTTCTTATGCATGTGTGTGGTTCTTTTTGTACTTGAAAATTTAATGTTTTTTTCTTTTTCTTTACTTAAAATTCCACATTCTTTCTTTGTTTTAAGTGTGTGTGTGTGTATGTGTGTGTGTGTTCATGTGGATGTGCAGGTGTGTGCCAGAGTTCAGCATTGGAGGTCTTCCCTAGTTGCTTTATACCTTATTTTATTTTGAGTCAGGGTTTCTCATTGAGCTTGGACCTCACTAATTGGCTAGGCTGGCTGGCCAGTGAGCTCCAGGGATCCTCCTGTCTCTGCCTTCTTAGTGCTGTTTTAGATGCATGATGCTATATATCCTTCTTTTTATGTAAGTGCTGGGGATCCGACTCAGGTCCTTTTGCTTGTATAGTAAGCACTTTATTGATTGAAAAACTCAACTTCAGTTTCTATTATGGTGAACCCTTCAGTTTTCTAAAGAAAACGAGTATTGATATTGAGGTATCTGATCTCCTGTGCACTCAGGTTTGCGAGGCTAGAAGCTCTGTCAGCATGGAGCACTGTGGCGCAGTCGGCGCAGTTGAGCACTGATGGCCTCCTTCCATGCTGTTGTCCCCCACTTAGTGTGACCGCTCACATTCTCCTCATGTGGCTCCTGTTCTGTGATTCATGGTCCTTGTTCAGTGTGGCTTAATCTGGGTATTTGGACATGGGCAGATTTAGAGCTAGCTTGGGGGATTTGAGCTTTGCTACCATTCCCTGTGACTCAGAAAGATTCTTAAGCCTTTCTGTCACTCAATTACTCCTCAGTAAATTCCTTTATTTCCTGAGATAGTTGTGAGGGTTGACTACACTCATCTCAGCACCTGGTCTATGGTGAATGTTCAGTGAATAAAAAGACTCTGGTGTTTGGGAGCCGGGGAGCTGGCTCAGTTGTTAAAGTGCTTGCTGTGCAAACATGAAAGCCTGAGTTCAGATCCATGTCAGAACTGAGCAAAGTGGCATGCTGGGGCGTGCAGACATGAGGATCCCTGGGACTTGATGGCCGACTAGCCTCACTGAATGAGTGCTCTCTAGATTCAGTGAGAGACCCTGCCTCAAAAATAAGGTGGGGCATGATGGAGGAGGAGGTCAGTACCCAGGATTGACCTCCGGCTTGCACATTTCACACACACATGTGCACACACCCACATGCGCATGTACGTATATGCACATGAAAGAAATAAAACAAAAACCCCAAAGAAACAACTGTGGTGCTCAGTGAATTCTCAGCAGACTAGGATACACCTTGGTCTCTTAGGTGTACCTTAGACCTCTGGCCAGAGGTCTCTTGCGAAGCATTGAGCCCTGATTCCCTCTGTGGCCAGATGCCAGGGAGAGAGACTTCTTCATAACTTCTTTTATTTGAGTTCTTGACTCATGTGAATGTGTGAAGTGGAGGGATACGTAGAAGAGCCTGGCTGGGGAATGTGTTCCCAGCATTAGTTGCCTTGTGTCTCCCACTCATCCCCTCCACTCCCCTTCCTGCTTTTCCTCCAGAGCCGACCAATGTGGAGCTCCATGTGGATGGTGTGAGCGACATCTGCACGAAGGGCGGGGACATCAATTTTGTGTTCACCGGCTTCTCTGTGAACGGAAAGGTTTGGCTTCGGGCTTTGCCATTTTCTACATTTGCTCTGTCATGTATGTCATCTCTCAGCCTTTACAGAAGCAGGGTGCTTGCACCCCAGGATTCCTGCCGTGAGCGTCAGAGGCTGTGACGCATGCAGTTAGTTTGAGGCCACCTGCCTGCCTGAGAGTATAGATGTTGGGAATGAAATTTTGTGGGGTTGCAGAATAGGCGGGGCATGCGCCCTAGGACCTGGCTTGTTGCCCCTGCTGTGGGTGAGCTAGGTTCAGCTCCCACCAGAGGATGTTTCCTCCAACCATGGCTTCCTTCAGATGAGACTGCTCCCAGAGGAGGCTTCCCCCACAGGAGACTCCCCTCATAGGTGCGTAGGTGGCTCCCCCCACATGAGACTTTTCTCAGAGGAGGCTCCCCCTAGAGGACGCTGCTCTCGGAGGGGGCTCCCTCCAGAGGAGGCTGCCCTCCAAGAGGCTTTTACCAGAAGGGGTTCCTTTCTGAGACTTTTCGAATCTCCTGCCCCCTATACTAAGCGTCTCTGGAGAAAGGAATCTCTTTGGGGTGTTCTGGAACACTTGGGTAGTGTGAATCAGGATGATGCCCTGTGTGAGCACCTGCTCCCAGTCTGATTCTCAGCCAAGAGACTCTTCCCTCTGTCCAGCTCCCAGGGTGGATGTGACATTTCCTTGTTGCTGTGGTCCTCATGGTGTCAATGTTTTCTCTTATATGAAGAGTGAGGCCCTCAGTTCTCTTTATACATATGGATTTCCTACTGGAGGGGAGTATCTTGGGTGTTTTTCCTCTCTTAATGGTTTATAAAAGAGTAATTTTTTTTCAGAAGGTTATTTTATTTTTAATTTTGTGTGTATGTGCACATGAATGCAGGTGCCCAAGGAGGCCAGAGGCATGGGATCCCCTGGAGCTGGAGTTGTGAACTGCCTCATTGTGGGGATTGGGAACCAAACTCAGGTTCTCTGCTAAAGCAATATGTTATCTTAACCACCGAACAATCTCTCCAGCTCCACAGTGTTACATCTTTAATCTTAGATTTAGTGGTATAGTATTTTACTATCTCTTGCCCCCCCCCCCAACCTTCACAAGGGTTCAATGATTTATACTCTTCAAAGAGGTCTTTGATTCAAAGGCTCCAGGTGCCCCTTCAGGACTAAGCAGAACAGTACCTTGTCTAGAGGGGACCTTTCCTGGAAGGGTGCTTGCTTGGGAGGGCTGTGCTGCCCGTGAGCTTCTAAACTCCGTCTTCATGCAGGTCCTCAGCAAAGGGCAGCCCTTGGGCCCCGCAGGAGTTCAGGTGTCTCTGAGGAGCACGGGTGCCGATGCAAAGATCCAGTCTACAGTCACACAACCCGGTGGAAAGTGAGTAGTGGCCCGATGCCAGGCCTGGCAGCTAGACCCAGGCTGTTGTGGACATGGGAGAGCTCCAGATTCAGATTTTGATTTGGCCCTTTAACTTGAGCAGGTTCATGCTTTCAGAGTCCAGTGTCCTCATGAAGTGGGAGTCATTTGACTACTGTGCAGGATGGAGTGGTTATCACCTATTCTCCATAAAGTCCCTGCTTTAGGCGTGGCACTTAGTAGGCCTTCATTTAACCTTCGCAGGTAGCCCTGCAACCCAGCAGCCTGGGTTTGAATCCTGGCTCCCCCATTTGCTTTTTGAGTTGGGACAAGGTACCTTCTATGCCTTGTTTTTCTCATTTGTAGGTGAAGATAATGGTAGAACAAACCTATTTCAGAGGTTATTGGGAAAATTAGTATTATTACTTAAAATTGTCTGGCTTGCAGTTTGTGCTTAATAAATGTTTGCTCAATATAGGTTAGTGCAATTATGATTTAAAAACAGTGTTTTATCACTTACATCCAAATCATTTTTTTGATGATTATTTAATCATCAACCTGATGATTATTTAAATAACCTTGCTGAGTAGAAATTAAAGGACTTACTTAATTGATCTGTGTAGTGGATATAGTTAAGTTGTAAATGTTAACAGGTGTGTCAGAATTAATACCAGAATAGTTGTGAGCTGATAATTTTGAAATAATTCAAAATATTACTACTTCAGAACACAAAACTGCCTAAAATGGCAACATAGAAATTGATACTCAGTTTCTCAGTAAGTTATCCACCTAAAAAATGTTATTATTGATCTTATTTTTTGTTTTGAACTAATGTTTCTCCATGAAGTTCTCATCTTTCTTATTTTTATGTGTATGAGGGTTTTGCTTGCCTTTATATAAGTGTATCTGTGTTGTGCAATGCCTGTGGAGGTCAGAAGAGGTTGCTGGATCCCCTGGAACTGGAGTTACTGACAGTTGTTAGCTGCTACGTGGGTGCTGGGAACCGAACCCGGGTCCTTTGCAAGAGCAACCAGTGCTCTTAACTGTTGAGCCATTTCTCCAGCCCCTCCTAGTCCTAATTTTTTAAGGAGTGTGGAGCTGTGCTTTTTATCTGGCCTAGAGGAAGCTGTCTTTTGTCTAGAATGCTTGGGACCAGAAATGCTTTTGATGTGGAATTTTTCAGATTTTGAAATATTTGCATATATGTAATATGTTAGTTTCATGTTGTAGATGTGCACAACTGGAGGAGAGATCTGCTAGACTCATGGTTTCCGGGTATAGCCACTAGTTGCCATGTTTCCAGATCCTTAGCAAGGCAGGACATTTGGGAGTAGGGCTTGGTGGAAGAGGCCACTCATCTCCTAGCAGACAGGAAGCAAAGAAAGAAAGGAAGAGGCAAGATAGACCCTTCAGAGATGCATCCCTAGTGACCTGCTTCTTCCAGTGAGACCTGCCCCCTAGCCATCCACTCCCTCTAGTGAGGCCCCACCTTCTGTAGTTCCCACCACCTCCCAGAAGTCTATCTCATTGTGAATCCATCAATCTAATGTCAGAGCTGTCATGAACTAGTCAGCAAAGCCCTACCAAACACTGCATTGGGGATCAGACCTTCAACACATGAGCATTCAGAGACACTTTATATCCACCCCATTATATAAATGTATTGTCTTGGAGATGGGACCCACATCTAAACATAAAATTCATTTATATTTGATATGTATCTTAAATGTGCAGGTTAAGGTATTCATACAGTATTTTGAATAATACATGAAATAATTTCATAGTATGAAATTTGTCACTTGTGGCAAATTTTGGAGTATTTGGATTTTGGATTTCAAATGAGGTTGCTCCAACTGTGATTTGTTGTAGACCTTACCAGAAAGCACCTTGAACTATTTTTTTTTAAATTTCTATTTTATTTTATATTTTTGATGGTATGAATGTATCGCCTACATGTGTGTAAGTGCACCTTTGGGGTTGGAAGTGGTCGTCGGATCCCTTGGAACTGAGTTAAGGATGGTTGTTAACTTCCACGTGGGTGCTGGGAATTGAAGTCAGTGCTCTTAACCGCTAAGCCATCTTTCCAGTCCCTGCACCTTGAACTTTGTAAGCTCCTTTGCCCTGTGCTTTCTAAGCAATGCTAAGAACTTAACATGGAGACTCTGTGGAAGTGAAAAGGTTAAGTCTTAAAAATACCCAAAGCCAGTGGCGTGTTCAGTTTTATTGTAGCAAAGTGGTTTACTTTGAAAGTGTTTATTATCACTTGGCGTTCCAGGGGAATAATAATCCATCATGGTGGGAAGGCATGGCGACAATCAGCCAGCATGATGGCAGGAGCAGGGAGCTGAGAAAGCACATCTTCAACTGTGAACACAAAGCAGAGAGAGAGCTGCAAGTGGGGCGAGGCTAAAAGATCCCAAAGCCCTCCCAAAGACTCCTGCCCTCTCCTCTTTCATGTCAGTCAAACCTTGCTCATCTCTGTGGCTGATAGAAGATGAGTTCATGCCTGAACTGGAGATGCTGGCAAGTGTTGGCTCTCTGCTTAGAGTCAGCATGCAGAGCCACCTGTCTTGTGTCTGTGTGCACAGGGAGTGCTCAGCACACAGCTTGCACGTGGGTTTGAACAGAACAGAACTGGATGGAGTAGCTAATAGGAAGTTAGTGCTAATTCTCACCCTGTTTCCTTATGCTGCCTGGATTGATCATAGTCTTAAACCCGGGTTGCATGGAGAAAGTGAAGTACATTTTGTGTTTCTCAGGTTCGCGTTTTTTAAAGTTCTTCCTGGAGATTATGAAATCCTTGCTACTCATCCGACTTGGGCACTGAAGGAGGTGAGCATTTGAGCTGTCTGGTGGTGACAGTGTTGTTCTACTTTGGGGACAAAGGTGGAGACTGAATTTAGGATGTGAAATGAGGCCACAATTTTTCCAGATGGCTCTGAAGAACCAGGGGTGCTGAGGATGTGGGAGTTTATTGGGGGATCTCCCCTGCCATAGCCACTGATGTTGGTTTTAGTTTTAGGTGACAGTGTTGTTTTGTTGCTGTGAAAAATCCAAAGTGGATGAAATCAACAAGGTGTGAAAAAATAAGTTATAATAGCTGAGAAAAAATAAGTTGAAATAAGGTTCAAAGTCACCTCACATGTTGTTTTCTTTTGTTGGTTCTGAGGTGGTGTCTCCTTGCTAAAAGAAACTGCAGAGGACTTGGCTGTCGTTCAGTGGTAGAACACTGGCCCAGCATGTAGGAGGCCTTGAGTTCCTTCTTTAGCTCCACTGTCAATAAAGGAAAGATTTAGGGACTGCAGAGATGGCTCAGTGGTTAAGAGCATTGGCTGCTCTTGCAGAGGACCCAGGTTTGGTTCCCAGCACCCACACAGCAGCTAGCAACCATCCAAACTTCAGTTTTAGGGGATCTGATGCCTTCTTTGGGCCTCTTCGGGCATTACATGCACGTGGTGCACTTAAATATATGCAGGCCAAACATTTATACACATAATTTTTTTTGAAGGAAGATTCAGTATTACGGTGTCACAGGTTGTATTCATAATTGATAGTGTTTAACATCAAATCGTAGTACGTAGTGTTTAAACATTTTTATTACATTTAAATGTTGGGGGTGGTGTGTGTCACATCACACTTATGGTCAGAGGCAGTTTGAGGGAGTCAGTTCTCAGCTTCAGTCATGTGGGTCCTGGGATCAAACTCAAGTTGTCAGGCTTGGTGGCAAGTGCCTTTACCAGCTGAGCTGTCTCCCTGGTCCAGCATTTAGCATTTATAACTTGTGAGTGCCAGGGTTTTTCTCTTCTGGAGCAACTTTTAAAACTCAAGAGCCTCCACATACATAGTACTTTACATAGAATAAATTTTAGATTTGCCTTGTATGTTAATTACCTACATAAAGGAATTTAAGTTTTATTAATGTTAGGTTGTGGTTTTTAAAACCAAGCACTTTTTTTTATATTGTAGGCCTCATTGCTTCTCTGCAGACTGCTGCCATTTATTGCAGCATGGGTGGCAGTACGTCTTATGCTAAGCACCATGTACTGTCTGCATTGTCCAGACTTTTTTTTAAAGATTTATTTCATTTTTAATCATGTCTCTGTGTGCGTGTGCACATGTACCTCTATCTGCATGCGAGTGCAGTGCCCATAGAGGCCAGAAGAGGGCATCAACTCCTCCTGGAGCTGCCTGATGTGTGTCCTGCTATCCCTGCTCCTATCCAGACTTCTTATAAGGAGACATTTGTTCTTGTTCTGTAACGTGATTGGGTAGAAATGAATAGTTTCTTTTTTTAATGAAAGTATCAAAGAATCATATATAAATAATTTTAATTGACCTTTATCCAGTGAAAACTCTTTGTTTCTATGAAAAGCAAAATGATTTCCTTTTTGGTTTAACATGTCACATAAATGTATAAAGTCACAACTGAGTGTTAGAGAATTATTTTTGTAGCATTTTCAAAGGTTCTTTCAGTATTTATAATTTTCAAGTTAATTATGCTGCTTTGTGTTTGAATTAAAAAAAAAATTTATGTGTATGCATGTTTTACCTGCATGTATTTATGTGCACCTCATGCATATAGTTACTGCAGAGGCCAGAAAAGGGCATCTGATCTTCTGGATTTGGAGTTATGGATGGTTGTGAGCTACCATATTGGTGGGTGTTGGGAACTAAACCTATGTCTTCTGCCCATGCTAGCCTCAGACTCACAGTAATCTTCCTGCCTCAGCTTTCCAGTGTGAGAATTCTAAGTGTGAACTACCACACCTGACTGTAAAGGTTTAGTTTTTTTTTTTTTAAGTTAAAACCTTTTCCTTTTGTAGGCAAGCACCACGGTTCGTGTGACCAATTCCAATGCTAATGCTGCTGGTCCCCTTGTTGTGGCTGGCTATAATGTGTCTGGCTCTGTCCGCAGTGATGGGGAGCCTATGAAAGGAGTGAAATTTCTTCTCTTCTCTTCTTTAGTGTCCAAAGAGGTAAGTGTAGGAAAGCAAAGTCCCAAAGAGTGGTCGCAGACGGGGCTCTGCTTTTGATCATGCCAGCAAGGGATGGTTTATGGCCTTGATGTTTAAGAACACTGTTTGTCTCCATTGGCCATTCACATTGGAAGCAGTGGAGTTCAGGGAAGTGCTCAGGCCTTGACCAAACAGAACCAGGTTCACACAGCCCTCAGGTCTGACAAGTTCCTCTTGCTCTGTGGGATGTCAGGCCTGTCACTTCCCTTCCTGAGCCCACCTTCTTCTTCGTGGGAAGAACAGCCTTGCCATTTTTCCTAGAAGAATGCCTGTTTTTAACTTTAAAAAGTTTTAAAAAAGTTATGTGTATGAGTGTTAAAACCTGCATGTCTCTAAGTGCACCTGTGTCATGCAATGCCTGTGGACAAAGAGGGTGTTGGATTCTCTGGAAATGGAGTTACAGACAGTTGTTAGGCACCATGTGGGTGTTGGGATTCAACAGGTCTTCTGCAAGAACAACCAGTGCTTTTAACAACTGAGCCATCTCTTTGCCCCTTGTTTTTGACTTTTAAAACTGAATGTAAAGATTTGTTTTCTCTTTGCACACAAATCCACTGTAGAGATGAAAAACTACATGCATTGACCTATAAAAGTTGACCTGACCTCTGATGTGACTGGTGGGTAACTGGAATGTGGAAATGGAAAAGGCATCTTTTCCTCCCCTGACAGGATGTCCTGGGCTGCAATGTGTCCCCGGTGCCTGGATTCCAGCCCCAGGATGAGAGCCTGCTGTATTTGTGTTACGCGGTTTCCAAAGAAGACGGCTCGTTCTCCTTCTATTCCTTGCCAAGTGGGGGCTACACTGTGGTGAGTGAGTGATTTCTGTTTCTGTTTTGACAGTATGACGTGGTAAGAGCCTATGCCATCTGGGTGTTGTGTGACTCAACTTCCCAGTATTTTGACAGGCTACCCGTGAGGTAAAGCAACTTAAAGAGGGAAGGTTTGTCTTGGTTCATGATTTGAGTTCCTGTTGCCTTTGGGACTGGGTGAGGCAGTAGGGTGTGCCAGAGGCCTGTGGTGGAGGAGCCCTGTTCACTATGCATAGTGAGGCATAAGGAGGGTAGGCAGAGGGCTTGGGTTCCAGTATGCGTTCAAGGGCACGCCCCAATGGCCTGATTCCTTCCTCTAGGCCCTACCTCTTAACCTCCCAGTAGTGCTGCGTACAGACTGACAACCAAGCCTCCAGCAGAGGATGTCCAACATTTCACCTCCAGTGTATTGGGCCATATCCACAGCTATTATGTGTGGCACTGGCCCCAGGCTATGTGTTGGATACACGTGTTGGCACACAGGCCTTTGGGGAAGATCCAAATTGCAACAGGTACTGGAGGACCAGGTGTCTGGCCTGTTGTTCCATGGACACTCTTTCTAACAGAAACAGGCTGAGCATCCCTAACCTAGAAGTCCCACATCTGAAATGCTGTAAAATTGCCAAGTTTTTGATCGCTAACATGGGGCCACAAGTGGAAGATTCCACATCATATACAAAATTATTAAAGATACAGCCTGTGCTGTCTATAAGGTATATGTAAAGTATAAAGACATCTCCTGCTTAGACTTGTTTCCATCCCCAAGTGGCTCATGGTGCATAGGCAAGTATTCCAGCATCTGAAGAATTCTTGAGTGTCGGGCACTTCTGGTCACAGCGTGTTTGCTCCCAGGATGTGCAACCCCTCAGATCAAAGCTCCCAGCTTCCTTTATACTAGAAGTAGCTATGATCTATGTTCTTGGGATTTGTGTTTTGGCTACTAGACTGAGGTTAATATTGATGATGGGGGTCATACTGCTAGTTCTTTTGTTTTGTTGAGACAGGGTCTCTCTGTAGCTCTAGCTGGTTTGGCACTCACTATGTAGGTCAGGCCAGCCTGAGTCTCATAGGGAATCCACCTGCCTCTGCATCCTGAGTGCTGGGATTAAAGCATGCACCACCATGCCTGCTTGGCTTATGCTGGTGGTTCTTAATCACCACTCTCCTCCTTCAGGTTCCGTTCTACAGAGGAGAAAGGATCACATTTGACGTGGCACCTTCCAGGCTTGACTTTACTGTGGAACATGACAGCCTGAGAATTGAGGTGAGGCCTCCCTGTGCTCCAGAGACAGGTGTTTGGGTTCCCAGCTCTGGTCACAGGTGTGGCAAACATGTCCAAATCAATATTGTGTCCAGCATGGCTGTTGAAGAAAATGGGAGCTTGTAATGTATTCTGTGTTGGTGGTGCAGGTATGTGAGCACCCTCTGCTCTTACTTTTGCAGCCTGTGTTCCATGTCATGGGGTTCTCAGTCACTGGGAGAGTCCTGAATGGACCTGAAGGAGAAGGCGTTCCTGAGGCCGTGGTCACTCTGAACAATGAGATCAAAGGTGGGCAGGCACAGTGGCCCTAAGTCTGCTTGAAGGCCTTGTATTGGATCATGGAAAGAAATGGAAGCAAGGAGCACAATCTTAGTGACCTTATGAAAACACCAGGTTTTTAAAGTGTGCATAAAGCATGCCTGTTGGGAATTGCCTGCTTTAGGGCTCATCTTGTGTTCACATGCTTTTGTTTCACAGTCAAAACGAAAGTGGATGGCTCCTTCCGCCTGGAGAACATTACAACGGGCACATACACAATCCATGCTCAGAAGGAACATCTCTACTTTGAGACAGTTACCATCAAGATTGCACCCAATACCCCGCAACTGGCTGACCTCATTGCCACAGGGTAAGTGTGCATTGGGTGGTGTCAGGCACGTTGAATGCTTAGTGGTCTGCAACCTGACTGTGCTTCTGCCCAGTTCTGACACCTTTTGAGAAATTCAGGCTGGCTTTAGAATGATTAGAGCTGAATCTTACAAACTGAAGGTACTTAAATTTATCTCTCTTCAAAGTTAAAATAGGTGGGTTAAATCAGGAAAAGGTGCTGGTAAGATGTCTCAGTAGGCGAATACTCTTGCTACTAAGCCCGATGACCCGAGTTCAGTCCCTGGGACTTACATGGTGGAAGGCGAGTACTATCAACTGTCTCACACAAGTGGTCCTCTGACCTGCACGTGTGGTCTGTGTTTGCTTCGTACACACACACACATTACAAAACTTAGAGATCTTTCTTAGAAGAAGGCCTTTCCTTACCTGATCCTAGACTTCTGTGAGTGCTGTGGTACTGTTGACTGTATGCTAAGAGGTGTTTTAGGTCGTTCACTGCTTAGTCACTGATAGCGTGTCAAGGACAGATTGGAATAGATTGGAAAGACATTTGGGCTTCCCAGTCTGAGAGGAGTGTCTGGACAGCTAAGTGATGATGAGGGTTCAGTTTGAGTCTCATGTGCCACCAGCTGGAGCTCTCTTCCAGATGCTTGGCTAGCCTCTTCACCCTGAAGATCTGTGCTCAGGTGGATAGACATAGACTAGTTGACTGGAAGTGAATGTCAGCATCAAAGGGGTAGACTGAGCAGCCTAAGCGAGTGTGGTCATAGGAATAAGTGTTAGGTACAAGATAGTGCCCAACACCAAAGCTAGGGAGCCTGGCCCCAGCAAGCAGTCCACGGCTTAGTCCCCCAGGATCTACCTTGGCCCTTCCTGTGAACAGGTGGGTTAGGGTTACAGTGCTGGTTCAGCATTCATCGGAGTTGAGGAAGCAAATCGCCCTTAGAAAATAATTCTTGGATTCAGCTCCTCCCATCCCTATCTCTTTCACAAACAGTCTTTTTTGTGTGTATGTGTTGGGAAATGTTTTCTGGGTAATCAGTTTACCATTGAGCTACTCCCTAACCCCCTTTAAATGTTTTTGTATATCTGTTCTGGGTGAGGCACTGTGCCAAGGGAGGACATTACAAAGAACCAGACCAAAATGATAAGGATGGGGCTGCCTGCTCCCTGGGAAGACGCCAAAAAGAGATATGCTTACAATTATGAATTGTGCAGTTGTGAATTAGCCTGGAAGAGATAAGAGATTTCAGGGTGTGTGTGTGTGTGTGTGTGTGTGTGTGTGTGTGTGTGTGTGTGTGTGTGTGTGTGTATGTATATGTATATATTCTGTGAGACTTTAGGAAGATCAAGATCAGAAGGTACAGGACTTCCCAGGTAGGAAGGATCATGCTCAGAGGGAAGGATGTTGCACCTACCACAATTTAAAGCTGAGAAACAAGGACAGTCCTTGAGGACTGTGCTCTTGGTTGGTCTTCCTCAGTGAGTTCCATACCTTCTGTGTGTTTCTTGAGGGACACTCTGTAGCACCCCACACCTGTTCTTTTGGATTCTTAAAAGGGAGTGGCTCCCAGCTTCTGAGGAGTTCAGTTTAGCTTTGCGTTTTTAAAATTCATGACTGTCTGCAGACTCTCTCAGTTTGTTCTTCTCTACACATGGCACCTGATCCCAAACGAGGAACAGTCTTTGGTAACCTGCCCCGTTTTATGGCCTGGTTAATGGCACTGTTTTGTAGGCCGCAGACTCTTCCTTTTTTAGGGCTGGCCTGCTTACCTCAGTGGTCCAATTACCTGAAACCTTTTTTACTGCCTGCAGATTTTCTGCACATGGCTTCTACAGTGGGGGTTGCCAGATGTCACTGAAAGTGCAGGCACTGAGTCTGACTTTGCTCTGTTGTAGGAGGTCCTCTGGGCCTCCCGGAGGTGGCTCTCCAAAGTGGAAGTCTACGATCTGACTCTCACATTAGACTGACTGGTTTGGGGCATGAAGGCCATTTGGAGTTGTGTCTAGGGAGCCTGTCCCGCTGTCATTGAGTTTTGATGCAGTGAACGGGCCTCTCCTTGCAGGTTCAGCGTCTGTGGCCAGATATCCATCATTCGCTCTCCTGACACCGGCAAGCAGATGAGCAGATACAAGGTGGTTTTGTCCTCCCAAGACAAGGACAAGTCTCTGGTCACTGTGGAGACAGATGCTCATGGATCATTTTGCTTTAAGGCAAAACCAGGGACCTACAAAGTCCAGGTGTGACAAGTTGTGTTTGGTTTAAAATGTTGGAGGGCTTAAGTCGGTAAAGTGCTTGCTGAGCAAGCGTGAGGACTGCGTTTAAACTCTAGCACCCATGTAAAAAAGCCAGGCATGCTGGCAAGACTGGTAGATCCCTGTGAGGCTCACTGGTCAGCCAGCCTAGCCTACTGGGTGAGCTCCAGGCCAGTGTAATCCTTTCAAAAGAAAAAAAAAAAGGTGGACGGCTTCTGGGGAATAGCACCTGTGATAACTCCTGGCCTCCGCATGCTCACTCACCCACTCACTCGAAATATTGGAGAAAAAGTGAGGGTTGTTCCCAAAGTGGGGTACAAGATAAAGCATTTCAGTCTGTACTATGAAGTGTTCTTTCTGAGTATGAATGGAGTCTATTTTCTCATTGGCTGTGCTGGGAGTTAGAACAGTCCTGTACCCCTGTACCTTCCTGGGCTCCTGGCTCTAGAATGTCCATGAGCCAAGAGGAAAGCAAAGACAACTCTTCATCCAAGCAGCTCAGGAACTTTATGGTGCCTGGCTTCTGAGAGCCTAGGCCAAAGGGGAGCTTCCCCTCCCTGCTCCAGGCCAGGGCAGCAAGCCCCGTAAGATTTTCCCATCTAGACAGAGAAGCAGAGTAAGCCACCATCCCGACTCTCCTCGTCCTGGAGTTTCCCTCTAAGGGGGCATATATGAGCTCAGCTGAACTGAGCGAGTGACAGAATAGCCAGAGATGGAAGACCTGGTCCCTGCAGCCACCAGGGCTTGCCAGTCAACCAGTACTTCTCCCAGCTCCAGAGGGAGGCCTGGAGTGCCCCTGAAGCTGGGGTCCCTCCCTCTGTGGGTGCACGGAGTTCCTGTAGTAGGATTGTCTCTGCTTTCCCTGACAGTGTGTGGTGGTAACAGCTGCCTGTTAAGACACCTTACAGCTTATCTGGAGATGACCATGCTGGTGGCCTCTAGAGGCTTTGTTGAAAGTATGGTGATGGAAAATTCTAGACTGCCATTCTTACGAGGAATAAAATAGAGTTGACTCCCCTTTCCCATTCTCTTCTGAGCCTGGTTAGGAGCCCAGAGAGAAGAAGACACCAGATGGGATTGTATACACCTGTGTAAACCCAGCACTCAGGAGGCTGAGGCAGGAAGAGTGAGTTTCAGGCCAGCTTGGACTGTGTAGACTTTGCCTCAGACAAAGCAACACAGGAGAATAAATTCATGGAAGAAGAAAATAGCTGAATTCTGCAGGTCTCTCTTGGGGATTATGTTAGGCACACTTTTGTAGGACTGTCGTAGACAGTCTGATAAGTTTCCCAGGCCTGATAAGTACAGTTTGTTTTCTTTTTGTTTATTTTCTTTTTTCTTCCTCCTCCCCCAACCCTCACCCCCTTCTGTCTTTTTGAGACAGGATTTCCCTGAAGCCCTAGCTGATCTGGGACTCAGTTGTAGACCAGGCTGGTTTCAATCTCACGGGAGGCCCCTGCCTCCGAGTGCTGGGATTAAAGGCATGTGCCACTATGCCCAGCCCTTCTTCATCCAGCCCCCTGAGTGCTGGACCGCAGCTGTGTGCTACCATGCCTGGCTTAGCACTGTGTCATTACTTCTGAGTGGATCTGCTGTGATTGTACAACTGGGCTGGAAACAAACCTTTGTCCTTCATAGTCCGCTTAGCTTTGAGTCCAGGTGAAGGTTCTAGTGCATCATGGGCTGAGGGAAGAAATGTTCCCCGGATTCTCTAGCATCTCTCCCTCTTCTCCAGGTGGTGGTGCCTGAGGCTGAGACCAGAGCTGGGCTTATGCTGAAACCACAGATGTTCCCTCTCACTGTGACAGACAGACCTGTGATGGATGTGGCCTTTGTGCAGTTTCTGGCATCTGTCTCTGGGAAAGTCTCCTGTTTGGGTAAAGTGTCAATTGAAAGCAAGAGCTGCTATTCTGAGAGGCCAGTCAGAGGGGAACAGCTGGTACCAGGCATTCCAAATGGGGTGACGATCAAGGTGTGCTGCTCCTGTGAAGGGATCGGAGGGGTGCTGAGACTCTCTTGCAGAAGATCATTTCTCAGTAGCAGCCATGCAGAATCATTGTCACCTGCATTATTTCTGCTTTTTCTCCCAAAGAGCCTACATGTAAGTGCACCCAAGTCATGTAATACCTGTAGAGGCCAGAAGAGGGCACTGGATCCCCTGGATCTTGAGTTATAGACGGTTATTATCATACATGTGGGTGCTGGGAACCCAGGTCCTCTGGAAGAGCAGCCAGTGTTCTTTTTGTTTTATTTTGAAACACGGTTTCCCTGTAGCCCCAGTTGGCCTAGAACTCAATAAATCAATAAATAGACACAGAAATCAGCCTGCCTCTACATTCCTAGTGCTGGGATTAAAGACATGCTCCACCATGCCCCAGTCCCAGCAGTGCTTTTAACCACTGAGCCGTTGCTTCAGCCCCTCTCCCTTTTACTTTTTGAGGCAGGCTCCCACACTGAGCTCAAAGCTCATCAGTTTGGCTCTACTACCTGGACAAAGTACTTCAGGGTTCTGCCTCTTTGTCTGCCTGCCTGCCTCCAACTATTAGGGTTATAGGTGTGTGCTGCCATGCCCAGCTTTTGATGTGGGCCCAGGGGATCTGAATTCAGGTCCTCATATTTGTGTGGCACACATGTCCCTGAGTCATCTCCCTAGCCGTCCCCACCCCCCCCACTTTTTTGAGACAAGGTCCTAGTAGCCTTCCCTTTGAAGCCAAAGATGATGTTGAACCTTCTGTCTCTAACTCCCAAGTGCCGGGATTACAGGTGTGCACCATGGCACCCCAGCAAGCCTAGTTTCTTTTGTAAAACGAACATATTATTCCTCTTATGGTCTTTTGGGGGTTTAAATGTGGTTCTGTCATTGTTACCATAGATTCTAGAAGCAGACTCAGGGCTTCCCCACTAGCTATGTGAACTGGGGCCAGTTATTTAACCTCTCTGCGCTTCCAAATCCATACTATGATACGTGTACCTCCTTGGACTGTGGGGATTAAGTTGCTGGGTGTTAGCCTTAGAACAGGTCTTAGCACACAGGAGGGTGGTGTCACTCTCTGCTGGCCTTGGGGACTGTGCTGTTGTGCTGGTAAAACTCCATGACATTGTGATCTCCCGCACCCCCAGGTACCACAAGTGCTCCCCTCACCCTGTCCTGTCTTGGGGAGGGGGAGCTCTGCAGAAGCTGCTCCTCCCTCCATTCTCCCTGGCTTGAGCAGAGGCCTTGAGTAGAGTAGGTCTTGTCCCCCCCAGTGCATCGTTGTCTGCTGGAGTGACCTGGTACTGGGTCACTACCTTGGCTTTGAGAGAGCTTGGTTGGAGCTGCTTTTGGAAGCTCCCGGGCAGCAGGCACAGGCTGAGCATTCAGATGCTCGTCAAGGTTTGTGATGGCGGTCACATGAGGCCCTCCTGTCTTTGCTCTGCAGACACCTGTGGTGACCTGCTGGTGACGCTGCAGTCTCTGAGCCGCCAGAGTGAGAGGCGCAGCCTCCAGCTCTCGGGCACAGTCAACTCCATGACCTTCACGTTTGACAGTGTGCTTCCTGGGAAGTATAAAGGTAAGGATGGAGGGTGACCCTGGCCATGAACCTTTCCAAGCTCATTCCCCATTGTGTCACAGGGTAGACCTTCCCTGGAACTTTGCCCTGTGACCGTGAACTTGACTGTACTATGTAGTGCTGGCTCTACGGTCGAGCCCCTTTGTCAAGGAGGCCCACTCAGCCTTCACTTTGTGGAGGGCGCCCTGGCCTAGACCATTATCTCTAAGTGCCAGAATGGAAGATGTAACCTAATTCCACTTGGGTTGTCTGCCATTCAGCCCCAGAGTAGCCTTGGCCAGTCGCTCTTTTCCCTAGCCTCTGTTCTCTCGTCTGTGAAATGGTATAACAGCCTTTCTCCAGAAATGAGAATAAACAGAATCAGGTATCTGAAGGGTAGGAGGTGCCAGCCAATGCTGATACCTTTTCCTGTCCTCAGGCTAGCTCTTGCCTGTACTAAATAGGTTTTCAAAACTCAGCTTGCAGCTATGGGCAGGGAATATCATGGAAAGTAGACTTCCATCTCTGGGGACTTGTGTTTTCTGGCCCAGCAAGAGCTGGCAAACTTCAGCCCAAGGGCTGACTGGCTGCTTTTGTAGTTTCTGTGGGATCCAGCCGTGCCCGTGTGCTTACAGACTGCAGCTGCCCATGGCTGCAGGGGTGGAGTCCAGTGGTCCAGACCCACAGGGCTGCAAAGAAGCCAGTGTGCTGGCACAGACCCAGAGTCCAGGGAGGTTGAGGCAGAAGGTTGAACTCATGCCAGAGTTCAAGGTTGGTCAGGGCTGCGATTTATTACCTCATATGAACAAAAAAGAAAAAGAAAATAAAGATTAAAATATGTATGTAAAGTACTGAGCCCCGAATACCTCACTCACAGTCTGGTCTCTCCAGCACAGTTGATGCTGGTGGCCACTGGGGTCAGTTTTTCTTTAGTAGTAACTAGCAGTGTTCTGAACTTACATGTGCACACACACGCACACACTTTTACAACTGTGTTCCATTTTTCTGGTGGTGGGAGTGGATCGTGGGCTTGACCATGAGCCTCTGGTGTTCACTGTATAGTAAGCATCGTGCATGAAGATTGGTGCTGGAGGAACAAGAGTTTGGAGGTGGAAGTTGTGGAGGATGACGTGTCTGCAGTGGAGTTCCGGCAGACGGGCTACATGCTGCGCTGCGCCCTCTCACATGCCATCACGCTGGTATGCGCTGCTTCTGAAGGGTCTCATAGAAACTGGGCCCAGTGGGGCCGTTGAGATGGCTCTGCAGGTTAAGGTACTTGTCAGGCCTGATGACCTGAGTTGATCCTTGGGTGGAAGAAGAGAACCAACGTCTGAAAGTTGTCCTCTGTCTTCCATAGGAATGCTATACAACCTTGCCTGCATACTGCATACGCACGCGCACACACACACACACACACACACACACACACACACTCTCACAGGCAAATTTTAAAAGAATGCTTGACTTATAGAAATGCAAGAGCCTGGCATAGCAAGAATTTCATAGTGACAGTCAAGCCAGATGTCCTTCTCTATCCCCCAGTCCCTGCCTGTTAATGAAGGTATCATCAGGACTTGGGTGTTACTGTCCTGCCTGCCCTGACTCGGGCTAGCAGATGTGGTGGGGGGCATGCTGACTCCACATGCTATGAGTTTACTTTTGTTTCTCCCTCAGTATAGGGATTCTGATGCTCTCTTCTCAAGTTTCAGGGAACCAATTTGTATTTAAAGTTTCCTTGACATATCATATTCTTGTTTATTAAGTTCAGCTAATTGTCTAGGATAGTTCTTTCTTCTGATGACTGAGCTGTTTCTGTTTCTCTCCCTCTGATTTTGTTTTTATTTGTTTTTGCAGTGCTGGGGATCAAACCCAGGGCCTTAGGCATGCTAGGCAAGCACTTTGTCACTGAGCCGTACCCCAGCCCTTTTTATGACTTTCAGTTTTTGAGACAGTCTTGCTGAGTTGCCCAGGCTGGTTTTGAACTTTCGATCTTTCTGTTCAGCCTCTTGAATCGTTGGGGTTATGGGCCAGTGCTACCAGACTTAGACTGTTCTGTTCCTGACTGGATCTGTCTGCTGAGCAGGCACCCAGAAGATTCTAGAGGAAGTAATATCTGTGGCTTATTTGTAAGTTTTCTGTAATTTCTCGATGTCCAGCAGTAGCAGATGTCACTGTCAGCCCTCTGCCACGTGAATGAGAAACCTTACTCCTGAGTAGTTGGACCATACTGTTCTGAGGTATTCTGATTCTCTCACATTTATTGACCAGCCTATCAGGCATGGTGATAACAATCTTTGATAACAGTTTTACTGTGGGAGAAGCTGTTTTTCTGACCCTACTGACTCAGAACAGTACACAAAATCACAAACAGATGTCATCAACCTATGCCCACATGTGACTTCCAATATTTGTAGGGGAGATGTTGCTTTCAGTGTCATCGCCATCACATCTTACACACACACACACAAACACTGTTCTGAGTCAGAGGCGTAACTGAGTCACAGATGAGGAGCATAGAATGAGAGTAAAGCTGTGAGCTCAGCGCAGCCTGTGCCTACATGGGGATTCCTAATCCCTGCAGTACCCAAGTTCTCAGTCTTCTCAGACATAGGATTAACTTGCTTTACAAGGCTTTGTAAGATTCCGATTTCTAAAGGCTGGTTACAAAGTCTTTCCCATTAAAACTACTCCCACAAGATCCCAGCAGAGAAACTGAGGCAAATGACAGTGATGTGGTTGCTTGTGGCACTAGAAGACCTGCAACTAATATCTCCGAGGCCAGCCCACTACTGCCTCAGCTGATGCAAACCCTGAAGTAGCCACTTTATTACAGGGCTGGGTTAGCGTTCAGTTGGGGATGAGCAGTGGACGTTCTTCTCCCTGAGCCCTGCAGTGGCTTCTGGGGCCTGTGGGTTCAGATGTGTTCCCTAAGGAAGGCCAGAAAGACCCTCAGTCCTCCTTGACTCCCACCTCATCTCCTCCACCGTGCTTGCCTTGTGTGCCCAGCAAGTGACTGATCCATTTCCACCCAGATTTGATGGTGCCAGGCATTTGCACATGCTCAGACCACTGCCTAGAGGGCTGCCTCAAATGCAGGCCATTATTCGTCTTATGAGGCCTTGGCTCAGCCTAGTGCTGAAGAATTCTGCATCGTGGTCTTGTTATTCCATTCCAGTGCCAGCCTCCGCCTAGCTGCAGCTACTCATGCCTTTGTTGACATGTTGATTTTGCATTTCCCAAATTAAAAGTTAACACCCCACCCCAAGACAGGAGTTCTCCAGCTGCCTCCCCGCATCGCCTCCTAGCAGCTGCTCAGTAAATATGATCAGAGTGAATGCAAACAGCACAGTTTGGTTGGAAGTTTTTGCAGGTTTTAATTTTCCCATGGCACCCAACTGCCCAAATGATTAATGGAACAAACAGATGACTGATTTGGAAACAGAAATATTATTAATCATCATGGTATCTCTGTTTACGTATAAGTCACTGTGTTGGCTGTGGCCCTGTAGGAGTTTCATCAGGACGGAAATGGACCTGAGAACGTGGGGATCTACAACCTCTCCCGAGGGGTCAACCGCTTCTGCCTGTCCAAGCCGGGTGAGCTTGGGGGATGGACACATGGGGCCAGCTGTGGGCCTCGGAGACCAGGAGCACAGAGCCAGGTGTGGGCCTGGTGGTGGGCGTGTAGGGCCAACCATGGTCTGAAGGCCTCATTCCTACTTGGCTCTGTTTGTGTCACTTGTCAGTTTGGGTATGTTCAATACACTTTTGTTTTCCTGTCTCCTCCCTCTAGAGGGAGTGGTGTTGACAAGTTGGATTTTCCCAAGCAGAGACCTCAAGTCCTTTCACCTTCAGGAATGTTCTGTGGTTGGCCAATTCATTCCAGCCCCAGCCCTGGCAGCTGCTCATTTTGTCTCTTTTGGAACCTGATCCTGTTCTTTTGTCTGACTCCTCACAGTTAACATAGTTTTGAAGTTGAGCCACCTTGCGGAAGTACTTTGGTCTTTTTTATTGTTGAATAATATTTCATTGTATGTACTTGTCACATTCTGTGTAACCATATACTAGTTGAGGCACAGGAGGATTGTTTCCATCTTTTGACTGTTGTGGATAATGTGGCTGTGAGCCATATCCAAGTTTTTGTGCTGGCATGCTTTCATTTTCTTTGTTTAGATAATTCAGAATATAATCGTTCCATCATATGGTAAATTTATGCTTCCTTCTTTTAAGAAACTGCAGATTGTTTTCCTGAGAGACTATTTTATTTGACATTCATACCATGCTGCCTGGGGCCTAACTGTCCCCTTGGTATACAGCTGCATCTTGTGGTGGTCTTTTGTCATGGTTCTTGTGTTGTAGGGCTTTTTGAGGCCTTGTCTTGTTATGTAGCCCAGACTGGCCTGGAATTCACTCTGTAGCCCAGGCTGGCCTCATCTACCCAGCCCAGCACCTACACAGCACAAACATCTACTCAGCACAGACCTACATTTCCTACTGGGCCTTACTGAAGACCTAGTTGCATGGGTTCATCACCCACAGCAAAGACATCAATCACACAGAAAGCGAGCCAGCTGGAGTGAGGACTAGCATAGGCCTGGGCTACCAGGTGCTGTGTAGGTGCTGGACTGGGTAGATGTTAGTGCTGATATGTCTCTGGCCTTGCTTGTGGGTTTCTTCTCTCAGGTATTAGGTATGACCATGTGGTCTGTGTTTGAGGCAGGAATATGATGAGTGTGGGGGGCACCATTATTCCATGCCCCAACTCCCAGAAACCTCACGTTTTTCTGACTAGGACCGTCCTGTAAGCACCAGTGCTGCAAGGGAGGCTGGACAGTTAGGTATATTGTCCCAGCCTGGTCACGTTCCTGGGTGTGTTGTAGAAGGAGGAAGGAACACAGGGAACCTCTATCCAGTGCTGTGGTGGCCACACGCCTGCTCTGCTCCCAGCCCCAGCTTTATGTTAGTGCAAGGGAGGACAGCCCTTGGAGTCATTGGGCCTCCCTCTTGCTCTCCTGTTCCTTGGTGCACTCGTCATTGGTGTTAGTGACCTTCTACCCCCAATGCCTCTCTCTGCAGATACTAAGCCCAGCCTGTTCCTTCCCACTGTGTGCCGCTCCTAGAGTGCTACTAGCTGGACTAGGAGCTCAGTCAGTGTCTTAAAGGACAGAATGTGTGGAGAAAGTGCACTGTGTCTCCTGGTGGCCACCCCTGGGACATGCTCCCTGCAGTGAGAGGGCTATTGAGGGTTCTGTAGGAGTCTGACCAGGCTACTGGCGTATGACCTGGGAGGGTGAGGCTGCTTCCTGTGTGCTTCCGTGCATTGACTGATCCTGCAGTGCACATGAGCTGGGCCCAAATGCAGGTGTCGTCCTCTGCAGGCTAATACAAGTGCATTCTGTGATTGTTTTGTGCTCGCTCCCTGCTCTTTTTCAGGACTGTTTGTCGTGGTTATCTTGTGGCTTTTTAACAGTCTTTGAAGTTAAGAAATACTTCCAGTCTAATTTACAGAGATGTGCTTCTTGTTCCTTGGTGGACTTGTGCATGTTAGCTCAGTTTGCAGATGTAGCTGGGAGCTGCTGAATTATGGTCGATGTCACAACAAGGGGTCATCTGCAGCTGGGAAGCAGGTACCCTATTGCCACAGAGCTGTAATACGTTTGAGCTTTCAAATGAGATGTGCTGCCTTCAGGTTTCAAATGTTGGAACAGCTAAGCGTGATCCATTCTACTCTCTAAAATTGCTTCTGTTCTCCTGTTTAGGTGTGTACAAAGTGACCCCTCGCTCCTGCCACCGGTTTGAGCAAGCCTTCTACACCTATGACACGTGAGCTGGAGACAGCACTTTGTGGTGTTTGTGTTCACTCTGGGGAGTGGGGAGGGCGCGTAATTGTCTATTTCAGAACACAAAGGTGCGTTTCTGTTCTGTTTTGTTTTTCCTGGAAGAGGTGAGGTTAGACATTAAAGTGCATTTCTAGATGGGGTTTTATGGTATTTGGTTAAGTTACTGAGGAAATGGAGAAAGCCATCCCACGAGTTCTGTCAACTCATGGACTGGTGAAAGGGCTGGAGACCAGAGTGCGAACTCTGGAAGCTGGGTAAAGGGAGAAGGAGAGCACTCACTCCACAAAATTGTCCTCTGACCCCCACATGTGTGCTGTGGAATGAGCGCCCCTTGCCAGTAATCATTTTAAAAAAGAAGAAATGTAGCTCAGGCTGAAAACCACGCTGTAGAATGGTCTGCTAGTGATCTCGTCAGCCCTCTCAGCTGATTTTAAGTCTAGCTCAAACCTGCCATGTTTGTTTTGTTTGTTCATTCATTCATTTATTTTTATTTTGTGTGTATGTGTGCATATAAGTATAATGTGTGTGTGAAGTGTCTATGGAGGCCAGAAGGCATTAGGTGCCCTGGAACTGGAGTTAGGGACAGTTAGTTGCCATGTGGGTCCTGGGAACTGAACCCAGGTCTTCTGCAAGAACAGCTAGTGCTCCTAACCACTGAGTCATCTCTTCAGCCCTCATGTCTCTATTTTATAAATGCGTGTGGGATCTGCTGGGGACAGCACGTGAAGTTGGGGAGTTAGAGTTAGCTCACCCATGGGCGTGGCCCGCTGGACACTTGGTCACTGTGCTTCGGGGCGGGGAGACTGCCCATGGCGGTGCTGGTTCTCCTCTGACTGGGCGGCGTTGCTAGTGGGTTCTCTGCTTCTCTGATTCATAGGTCTTCACCCAGTATCTTGACGTTGACAGCCATCCGCCACCATGTCCTTGGAACCATCACCACTGACAGGATGATGGATGTCACGGTGACTATCAAGTAAGACAGGCTCCTCCAGCTCCTCAGTGGGCTGGGTGGGGTGGGGGTGACACAGGCATACTGGGGAGCTTGCTGATAGACTCCAGAGATTGTTTGTGATTTCTTGTATCTAGTGTGTGTGCCAATGGCTTTTCTTCTCTTATACTTAATGACATAGCCATAAATTCACAAGAGTCTGGATCCCTTTCTTTTATGATTTAAGGGTTGACTAGGGGTTAGAAGAAGCCTCCTGACAGCATGAGTCTGTTCTTAAATATCCGCTTGAACTCTTTATAGTTCTTTGCAGGGGATGTGTGTGTGTGTGTGGGGGGGGGGTGCCTCTGGGCTTTGCTTGCTGTATTTCAAGTGTTTTTGCAAGTTAAAAAACAAAATGCCTATTTTTCTTTGGGTCTTTTCTTGAAGGCTCAGGAAATTGAGGTGGCTCCTGACACAGAAGGGTCAGAGAAGGTGTGGACAGCAGGGCCTGCTGAGGGCTGTGCTCATGTCCATGTCACCTCTGAGTAGATTTTCTGTGGTGTGAGGTTCATCTGGCATCCCAGTTGTCATAAGAAATAAAAGACTTGACCACACTACCGTCTCTGTCACATAGACTGGGACTCTGTGGAACTCGTTCCTTCCTTTCTCTAGTTAATGTTGCCTTTGCCTTCCCAACCTGATTCCTACCTTCCTGTCTACCCCTTCTCTGTGTGTCTGTCATCAGTGCAGAGAATGTACACATAGAATACTATATAGATTCATTTTGTTTATTTAGCAGTACTAGGGTTCGAACCTAGAACGCAAGGCCTTACACAAGACAAGCATTCTACCTCTGAGCTATATCCTCAGCCCTTTTATTTTCATTTTGAGACAGGGTTTCGGTCATATTGCCCAAGCTGATCTTGAACTTGCTTGTAAGCCAGACAGCCAGGTCCTGAACCTGTGATTCTCCTGTCTCAGAATCTTGTGCAGCTGGGATTACAGGTCTGTGCCTCCCTTGTGTAGGATACTGACCATTCTCAGTACTACTGTGGCCCTGAACTCACAGGGCCACAGCCCCTGTGGTATGGTATTTAGTCTCTCAGAAAGGCAGACATGGAATAAATTTGTAACTGTGATGAATGCTTTGAGTTTGAGCTTGTTTGGAACATGTGGGAGGGCAGACTGTCAGGGACCTGGCTGTGCTGAGGGTTTATCTATGACACCATTGTTGCAGTTTAAGTAGAAGAATATTTGAGGTCCCCTGGCTGCTGAGTGAGGAAGAGACCAGCAAGGCTCAAGACTCAGGAAGCTTAAGCAAGTGCAGAACCTCTGCAGAGAGCCAGGGAAGGGGCATAAGGAAGTGACCATCTTTTTTGCTATTTCTTAATTCTCTGTCTCTTGCACTCCTGGTCCAGCCAACAGACCTTCGGTTTTATGATAAAAGTTTGACCACAGTCTCTTCCTGTCTCGAGAGACCCTTGGCAGTCTCACTGTGGTCCGGCTTGGTAGTGGCAGACTTGGGCCTGTGTAGCAGCCTCCTGTTCCACCTCCTGTCCCACCTCCCTGTCCCAACTGTCACCTCAGGAGTCCCATTCCTCACCTCCTCCCCCTGGCAGCAGCCAGACTGATCCTGTTAACATGGGATCAACACTTGCTCACTGAAAACCCTAGTAGTTCACACCCCAGAGGCCACCCTGAGAACTTTGAAGCACTTTGACCCTCTGACTTCTCTGACTCATATGTCCCTTCCAGTAATCCTCTGCCCCAGGCTTCTCGATATCCTTGCTGTCCCTTGAATACCAAGTGAACCCTTTCCCAGAAGACCTTGTTCTCACTGTCCTCTTGGCCAAGCCTTCTCCACCAGACCTCAGGCTAGGCACTCTCCCCACTTGTGGGAATGTCAGGGGTCCCACGCGAACAGTGATGAGCATCAGATCCTGTAGCTGCCTCTGCTTCTCTTCCAGGTCTTCCATAGACAGCGAGCCGGCTTTGGTCTTGGGCCCTCTCAAGTCTGCCCAGGAGCTGCGGAGGGAACAGCAGCTAGCAGAGATTGAGACCCGCAGGCAGGAGAGGGAGAAGAATGGCAAAGAAGAAGGCGAGGAAGGCAGGGCCAAGCCTCCTGGGCAAGAAATGGTAGATGAGCTGCAGGGCCCCTTCTCCTATGACTTCTCCTACTGGGCCCGGTAAGTGCTTGAGCTTTGCTCAACCACACCCTCTATCCTGGAGGGACAGAGCCCACTAACCTGAACTGTTCTAACTCCTTCAGGTCTGGAGAGAAAATCACCGTTACACCTTCCTCTAAAGAACTGCTGTTTTATCCCCCTTCCATGGACGCCACAGTCAGTGGAGGTCTGTCTCCATTTGGTGTGTCACACCTTTGTGGTTGCATCTTTGCCTGCATGTGAAATGGGTTTTGTGTCACCCCAGTGCAGCCCTGTCTTTAAGTCACCTGAAAGCATCTTTGGGACCTGGATGTCACTGTTGGATGGGTGGAGGGACAGACGCTTGGAGGGCGGGGATGCGTGCTTACCTGCGTGGATACACGAATGGATTGAGGAATGAGTGGATGTTTGGATGGATGGAGGAATACATACTTGAGTATGTTGGAAGTATGGCTTTTTGATGGGAGGGTCAATCCTGCATGTTGTGTGATGTGCCATCTCCCCTCCCCCTGAAACCTCTCAGAAGAAGACGTCAGATGCCTTCCTCTGATGCTCTCTGCCTTATTCCCTTGAGCCAGGGTCTCTCACTGATCCTGGAGCCAGGCTGGGGGCCAGCAAATGCAGTGATCTTCCTGTCCCTGTCTGCCAGTGCCAGGGTTACAGGTGCATGTGGTTATACCTGGCTTTTTAACCTACCTGCTGGGGAGTCAAGATCAGGTTGTCATATCTACACAGCAAGCACTCTTACCCGCTGAGCCACCCTCTCAGCCCAAGGTTCTCATCTTTAATGTGTCAGTTCTAGGCTTTTCTTTTGCAGGAAAACCGCAACGAATGTCTCCCCTCCCACTGCAGCTTCATTGCATTCTTTTGTTTCTCCTCTTTTTAGAGAGCTGCCCGGGGAAGTTGATTGAGATCCACGGAAAGGCAGGCTTGTTTCTGGAAGGCCAGATCCACCCAGAGCTAGAGGGAGTAGAGATCGTCATCAGCGAGAAGGGGGCAAGTTCACCCCTGATTACAGTCTTCACTGATGACAAAGGTGCCTACAGGTATGCCCTAGGAAGAGCATGTGCCAGGAGCATCATGAGGCAGGTGGGAGCTTGGATTTTCTGGGGAAGACCCTGGAAGCAGAGCCATTCTTACCACTTGTCTCTTTCTTGTAGTGTTGGTCCCTTGCACAGTGACCTGGAGTACACTGTGACCTCACAGAAGGAAGGCTATGTGCTGACTGCAGTGGAGGGAACTGTGGGAGACTTCAAGGCTTACGCCTTGGCTGGAGTGAGCTTTGAGGTAATGTATTTCACAGGCCATTTCCTATGGGGTGATGGACATAGCAATAAACCACACAGAGTGCACAGTTTCTACACGTGACTACTTCCCGAGGGGTAAGGAACACGGCAGTAGACCACATGGAGAGCACACAGTGTGCATGATTAAGTCTATACACCTTTTTCAATTTGTCTATTGATTGGTTGATTGGGTCATTTTCCCCTGCTGAGATAATTTATGGGATGGTGTATTCATTACTTTTCCTGTTCTTGCTAGAAAATACTTGATACAACCAACTTAAGGGAGAAAGAGTTAGTTTAGATTCATGTTGTGAGGGTACAGTCCATCGTGATGGGGAAGGCATGGTGGCAGGAGCATGAGGCTACTTGCTTACGGGAAGGAGAAATGGGGCAGGAGCAAGCAAGCCTGCCCGCTCATAATGACCCACTTGTTTTAGCTAGGCTCTGCCTGCTGAAGTTTCCATGTCTTCCAGAACAGTACCTGCCAGCTGGGAAGCAAGTATTCAAAAACATGAGCCTGTTGGGGACATTTTACATTCAAACCATAACAGAGTATACGTGGTACAACCTCTTGAAGTATAATTTGATAGTATCTTTCTGAATTTAAAATGCACGTTTCCAAGAATTCCTAGTGGTTGATTGCTCAAAAGGAAAACATGTGCAGAGATGTACATGTTGGTGGGGATTTGGTTGTCTCCCCTTTTGCGTTTCAGATGTGGGCAGCTAGCATGCACATTGTAATGCTAACTCCTGCTTTAACTTTTTTAGAGTGTTCTGAACTGTTAAGAAATAGCAAGGTAGGACTAACAAGAGGGCTAGGTAGGTTGTTCAGGAAGAGAGAAAGCAAGTGGCAGAACCTACCGTTTGTGTCTTCTGTTCTCCCCAGTACACCTACCAGCCTGTCAGTACACCTAATGTTGTAAGTGTGGGACTAGAGTTCTGGAAGGTTACAGCCAGTCTGTTAACACTAGCTACCTGTAGGGGGAGTATAGAGCCCCTGTCCTTCTGAGTAATAATAAAGGCAAAGCCCTGGTGGGCATGCTCTCCTGACTTGGGCACTGTTACCTTTTGTCTTACGAATTCTCCTCTCCCGGTGAGGCCAGGTGTTTAGCGCCCCGCCAGCCCCAGTTTTGAACTGATTGTGAGAACGGAGAATGCTCTTCAATTGGAGAAACCAGTTTATTCTGGGTTACTTACTAAGGATTCATCCCTGTGGAGAGAGACAGAAATTTCATATGGGGGAGCCAGCATTCTGGTCAGAAGTTCGGAGGACCTCCGGCACACACACCCAAGATGGAGACCCGTGGCGCCCGCCTGCGTCTCCTAGCCAGCTTTTTTTACTTTCCTGCTGGACCCTCCCCCCTCAGTCACTGGTTGGTTGGAAAGTAGTTGACTCTGTTGGCTTCATCTCTGTCAGTCACATTCTTGGAGGCATGTTCCTCAAGGCGGAGAGGAACTCTGTAATTTACCCCAACACCGTCATGGTTAGTTGACGTCACCCTGCTCTTCTTTCCAGATAAAAGCTGAAGATGACCAGCCCCTCCCTGGAGTCCTCCTGTCCCTCAGTGGTGGTGTGTTTCGTTCCAACCTTTTGACACAAGACAACGGCATTCTGACGTTCTCAAACCTGGTAAGGTTGCTTTATGCAGTTGGCCTGTGGGACATGGCATGTGTGACTTATGAATTGCTTAATGGTATGAGAACAGAGAGCCAATGTTCGGTGTTTAGGGTTTTAGGGGACCACATTTAATTAGAGTATTGCTCTCACTAGGACTTAGTGCTGCTGCTTCATGCTCCCTTATACACATATTGTTTTCCCATCACTCACTTGTCACAAAGGCAGTGTAATTAATTGCTCTGGCCACAGCAACTCCTTCCTTAGGCATCCCTTTGTTAGACTTCAGATCCTCTTCTCTATAGGGCCAGGTCTTGTTTGGTGACTAGCTTGTGTTTCCTCTGTAAAGGCAGTCTATGTGTGGAGGGGTGGAGTGGGAAAGGGGTGGAACACCAAGTTTTCATTAGCAGTAGAGTCCAAGACCCTAGTTATCTAGGAGTTCAGGATGTACATACTTACTGATGCCATTCACTCCTGGGAAAGGAGTGACTGTGAGTCTAGCGCAGGCAGGCTGTGGAGCATCTAAAGGTCACAGACTTTTATACCTAGCTGTGGCTCCGCTGCTTATTTACTGAGTCATATGCAGTTTACTTTACCTCTCTGATTTCCATTTGTTCATAAAATTCAGGGGTAACTTCTGCCTCATAGACTTGTAGGCAGGTGATGAAGACTGCTGCTGTTGTTAGAACTGCACTTGCCAGGACTGCCATTTCTGTCTGGAAGGCCCTGGAGCTCTGGTGGGACTCTCTTCCATGGTGACTTGAAGTCATTCCCAGTGTGCCAGCCAACTTGACTGTGCCTGTCTTTTGGCAGAGCCCTGGCCAGTACTACTTCAAACCGATGATGAAGGAGTTCCGCTTTGAGCCATCCTCACAGATGATCGAGGTGCAAGAGGGGCAGAACCTGAGGATCACCATCACTGGGTACCGAACAGCCTACAGGTGGGTCCCCTGCCCCTTGTGCTGGTGAATGGGCCCCGCTGAGACTCTTATCCAGAAATGCTTCCCGAGCTTCCTGTTGACTGAACTTGGGAGGAAGTAGTAGAGGAGTGTGAGGGTGCAGAGGTGACCGCTGCCCCTTGTTGCAGTGCCTCAGCTGCTGCTCTTGCACTCACCAAAGTGTATTTTAAAATTGGCCTGTGGGAGTCCAGTGCCTTGCTTAAACATTAAAAAAAATTTATTATTTTATTTTAAAATTAATTTCATTTTAGGTGTATTTATTTTTATTTTATGTGTACTTTAGGGTAGGAGTGTTTTGCCTACATATATGTAAGTGCACCTGTGTGTACAGTGCCTACAGAGGCCAGAAGAGGGCGTTGAATCCCCTATAACTGGAGTTATGGAAACCAAATCCAGTTCCTCTGCAAGAGCAGCCAGTGTTGTCAAGCCACCTCTCCAGCCCCTTACTAAAAAATAATTAAAAAAAAATTTTTTTAAATGGGACTGGAGAGAGATGGATGGCTCAGTGGTTAAGAGTACTGCTCTTGCAGTTTGTTCAGTTCCCAGCACCCACATCTGGCAGCTCACAACTGTCTGTAACTCCAGTTCCAGAGGATCTGACTCCATCTTCTGGTTCCACAGGCACTGCACGCACTTGGTACACACTCAGGTGCACACTCACGTATACACAAGACAAAATAAATAAGTAAATTTTAAAAGGAAAGTTTTAAATTTGATTATTTTTAAGAGAAGGAAATATATTCTCTTGAGTAGAACTTCCTGATGTTGAAAAGCCAGTATATAGTGTAAAATAATGTTTCTCTTTTCATTTTCCAGTTCCACAAACTCCCCTTCTGGGGAAGCATCCAACATTTCCAATCTTTCTGAATACCTTCAGAGATAGTTTATGCAAATACTAACTAACTAAATAGATACTCACAAGCTATGTATAGCTAGGCAGATAGATACAGACATGTATATGTGTTTGTGTGTGTGTGTGTGTGTGTTTGCATGTACTTATAAAAGCACTTTAGATAAAGTTTACTCAGAAAGATTAGGTTTAGAAAAATGGACCATTTCAGCTGAGAATGTGGAATGAAAATCCTCTTGAGTTATTTACTTGCTGTTGAATGCGTCATGATTTCAAATAAAAGATTAGCAAGACTAAAACACAGCTTAGCCCCATGTTATAATTTTCTGGAGTGTCCTTCTACATGTATAAGAACAACTGATGACAGCTTATCCTGCTGTTAGCAAGACTTGATTAGAAGTGGCCCAGGTCCAGCTGTGTGGCTTGGGTCACAAGCATAGATGGCCCCTGGGCAGTTCTGTACTGTAATCATTGGTAAACCCAGGGTTCTTTACCTATGGTTCTTTGTGTGCTTGAGAAAGCTGAGGATGCCATGTTCATTTCTTCTCTTGTCATACTAGCTGCTATGGCACGGTGTCATCTTTAAATGGAGAACCAGAACAGGGTGTTGCGGTGGAAGCAGTGGGCCAGAAGGACTGTAGCATCTACGGAGAGGACACGGTTACAGACGAAGAAGGAAAGTTCCGGTTACGAGGACTGCTGGTGAGGCTGTGTTGAGTGTGTGGGTTTCTCCCTTGTTGTCAGAGGTGTCCCTGTAAGGTAGGGTAGGCTGAAGGCCGAAAGTGGCGCTTTAGAGCCTTTTATCTAGCCAACATTCCTGGTTTGGTCTAAGGGAGAAATAAGGTCTGGAAACCATGGTGTAGGTGTAGCTTTTCCTAGTACTAAGTGATTCTTTCTTATGCCAGGGCTTTGAACCAATGCTTATGGGGCCAGAGGAGCTCTTTGAGTGGCTTGAAGGTGGCTAAGCAAACAGTAGGGAACAGTGAGGACTGGAGGGGTGTGGACAGGTAAAGTGGCAGCCTGGTACTCAGCTCCAGGTTACATGGCCATTTATAAAAGCGGTCAGCATTGCCAAGTGGTTAGAATTTTTAAAAGGGCAGGGCTGGAGTGATGGCTTCGTGGTTAAGAGCACTGGCTGCTCTTGGAGAAGACCTGGATTTGATTCCCAGCCACCCACACGGTAGCTAACAACCATCCCTAACTCCAGTTCCAGCGGACTCCAACGTCTTCTTTTGATCTCCGTGGGCATGGCATGACATGACATGGATGCACTTAAATACAATAAATGCAATAAAATAAAAATAATAAACAATATATTTTAAAAATGAATTTTTAAAAGAGAAGCCCAATATCTTACTTCATTGGCAAAATTCCTGATTTTCAGATGTTAATTCGTTAAGAAACCCATAACTTGTATGGTACCTATAAACCACTCACTTGTCCTTAGGGCCATTAAAACACAATGTTTGCCTTAGGATTTGTGGTGCTTTCTTCCTTGATGTGTATTTGTTCACTCATTCATTTGTTCATTTGATGAATACACACAAGTCCTTGAGGAAGACTTGTGTGTTTTGTCATTTGTAAAATGAGACTGTGAATAATGTCCCCCTTGCAGTATGACTGAGTATTAAATGAGTTAACACCGAAAACACAGTTGAGGCCTGGTCAGTAAATGGTTAACAGTGCAGGAATACCAGAATCTCTGCAGTGGTCCCTGGGCTGAGCACCTGTTCTTATTTGCAGCTTTTCTCATTCTGTCAGAGGACAAAGCATCTGGGCCCTGCAGTTCCCTCAGCTGGGCTCTCTCTCCACCTGGGTGCACTCTGCCTTTCTTAGTTCTTCTGTCTACAAGAGTGAGAATTGGTATCACTTCTGTTCCCCCAGGCTCTTGTGGCCTGGCCTGTGTTCTGTGTTCTCAGACTTAACACATTGATTTAATTAAACCACACATAAAACCCTTTTTCATTGCAGTAAATTCTGGTGCTCCCTCTGCAGCTCCTCCTCCCCACAGGTGTTGATTCCTTGGTGCTCTTTGATTAGTTTTAGAGTTCCTTGTGGAAGCATTGTGGGCCTCTCACATGCAAGGCCACATGCCAGGTCAGATCGTGAAGGAAGACCCTTTGATGAATCTTCAGCAGTTTTGGATTTAGGTTTGCCATTCTTCAGAGGTCAGCGAGTTGGAGATGCTGTGTTAGGGATCTCAGCCCCACTCAGCATGAGCACCTGAACACATTAGGTCAATTGTACCTTCTTGGCCAAGATGCTTGTGGAGAGTAACTGCACCATCAGATATAGCTGCCAAAGGCCAACAGGAGTTGAGAAGGCTTGGTGAGGCTTGTAGCCACTGTCCTGACAGGAGCCTGTCTGGGCCTGGCACTGGGGTAGGTGGCAGTGACTACTCTTCTAAGATTTACCAGAACTGTCTTTGCTTCAAAAGTAGCTTCTTGAGTCCCTTCCCTTCAAGCTGGAAAGAAGTAGCTAGTTTGAATGGAGCCCAGAGCTTCAAGACTAATTGAACATGTGTCTGGTGATGATTTTTTTTATCTTTAATCTCAGTGTTTTATTTTAAAATATAGATTTATTGTCTTTGTAAAGATCTCAAAGAATTTAAGCAACATATAAAAAGGACAAGACTCTGAAAGGGAAACTGGCCTGCAGGCTGCTACCCAAAAGCCATGGTCCAGTTAATGTGCTGTGCATGTGGCCCCTCACTGCTCTGCACCTCCACATTACTGTAGAGCAGACTGGAACCATGCTATGCAGAGTGTCTGCTGATTTGAAGATAACTGTTCCATTTTAGGATTTTCTCCCAGTGCCATAAATAACCCAGTGCTCAGAACCTGACCCTGGAGCAGTGCTGTTGCTGGCTTGAAGTTGATGTTAGAATTTTTCTTAATGACAACTTCTTTATTAAACATATTATCCTGTGTTTGAATAATAGAGTAAAGGTACAAACAAGAACATTTAAAGCCTTTTTTTTTTTTTTTTTTAAAGGAAAAGAACCTCAAATCCCACTTGCTAGATAGAGACAGTGTTGTTTGTAGCGTTATGTGGTGTTGATCCAGTTGTCCCTGAACAATGGACAGGTGAGGGTGGAGCATGTGAGGAGGGAGGAAGTGATGTAGATGAGCAAGAGCACGTCAGGCTGATAGGGACCTGGGTCAGATATAGTCATCCTTGGGTTGAAGAAATAAAATTGAATTGAATTGGAAGAAATTATAGGACTTACAGTGTCTTGTCACCAAGGTGTGCTTTTAAAAGGGTCTCCTTGGAAGGTTGACAGGTGCAGACAGGGAAATGAAGGAACAGAAAAGCTCCCTTTTCCAGGGACCACGTTGCAAAGCCATGCTCAGGTCACATTTGAGACTTTCAAGAGAAGTGACAGCTGGTGTCTTTATAGCCAGGGTGCGTGTACCACGTCCAGCTCAAGGCCGAAGGCAATGACCACATCGAGCGAGCGCTGCCCCACCATCGGGTGATCGAGGTAAGGTATCAAACCTGCATATCCTGGGCCAGCAGTGTCCATGTCAAAGACCCCCTCAGTGCTCCTTTAGGGGAGGATCTTAATTACTAACTCAGGGCCTCTTAGACAGTCTCCTCACAAGCAACATCCTTAGAGGGTCTCTGGGGTTTTGTGTGTGTGTGTGTGTGTGTGTGTGTACACATGGAGATGGAGATGTGTGTAGAAGCTATAGGTTGACATGAGGGATTTTTCCTTAACTGCTCACATTTTTAATGAGCAGGATCACTTGCAGACCCCGGAGCTCGCTAAGTGGGCTAGCATGGCCAGCCCTCTTGCTCCAAGGAACCTCTGTCTCCATCTCCTGAGTGCTAGGATTAATATATTTAAAATATGTTCTTTGAGAATTACAGACATGTAGACGGTGTATTGGTCATGTCCCTCCTCTTTCCAGTTCTCCCTAAATCACCTTCAGCACATCCTTCTCCCAGTTTCATGTCCTCTTCTTTCTGCTTCTTCATTTTTTTTTTAAATGGTTTCTTTTTATTTTGTCTGAGACGGTCTCCCTGTAGCCCAGCTATTCCAGAACTCACTGTCTAGACCAGGCTGGCTGCGATCTTACAGAGATCCACTGCCTCTGCCTTCTGAGTGCTGGGATCGAAGGTGTGTGCCCCCACTTCCAGCTTGCTTATCTTGTAGTAACCCACTGAGTCTAGCTAGTGCTACCCTTATTCATGTGAGTGTGGGCCATCCATTGGAACCAAGGCACCCTGTGATTGGCCACACCCCAAAGAAAAATGACCCTCCCCCAGGAGCCGTCAACGCTCAGAAGCCCTCAGGGACACCTAGGCTGGAATTTTGGCTGGCTTGGTCTCGTGCTGTGAGTTCACAAGTGCTGCTGCAGCCCTGTTCAGAAGACAGCATTTCACAGTGCTCCTCCCCGAGCTCTTCAGTTCTCTCCACCCTCTTTCCTATTATTCCCTGAGCCTTGGTGCAGGGCTGATAAAGATGTCCCCTCTAAGGGCCTGTGACATCTACAGCCACGGGCTTCTGTCCATGTTACAATCCCAGTCACAGGAAGTGGCCCAGACACCACTAAAATGATGCTCTTCTGTCCTGGCTAGACTGGACGGTCTATGGCACAGGAGAGCTGCCTCTGGAAGGCTCTATTGGAGGAGATGGCAGGCCTCTGCCATTTTAAACTGCTGGATGGGCACTGCTCACACCAAAGAGCTTTATGATTTTATTTTTCCTGCTCTGGTGACTTAGGCCAGAATCACAGGCATGATGTGGACTGTGATCAGGCAGGTGTGAAAGAGAAATGAAGCCCTTGGGGTCTCCACATTATACCTAGTGGGGCAGCTGGGGCAGTGCCCTGCTATGGCTGCCAGACAGCCTCTAAAATATTTTGGCAGGTAATTAAAACTTGGACAATAACTACTCTGCTTTTGTACTGCTGTGTGTCTATGGGCCAGGCGTAGCTGGTGCATCTGTGTGTGACCTTGGACTAGTGCTGTTTGGAAGGCAGACGTGAGCTCTCTCTGTAGGAAGTGGTTTGTTGGGAGGCAGCCCCTCCTCAAATCACTCAGTGTCGTGGCCACCTTTTTCCAGGTGGGGAATAACGACATCGATGACATAAACGTCATAGTTTTCCGGCAGATCAACCAGTTTGACTTAAGTGGAAATGTGATCACCTCCTCTGAATATCTTTCTACGTTATGGGTAAGACTGGCCCCTTTGGATACAGATTAGAGTATGTTGTGTCTCCTGCCCTCTGCTCTATCCCCTGCCCAGGCAGCTGTTTGTACCCAGACAGCTGCCTACCACAGGTGAAGGCTAAGACATAAGGAACTCCTGTCACACCTGGGTTGGGAGCCAGTTGTTGAGTATGGGGGAGAATCCCTGAGTCTGGTTTGGGGTGGCCCCATGTTAGTCCTCCTCCCCATGTGCCTTGGTTCTCTCCTTTAAAAATCCTACGACCTCTGGGAGAGGTCCTTGTTTGTCATGGGGATCTTGTGAGAGCACTCAGAATGCAGTGAAGGATTTCGTCTGTTGAGGATATGTTTGGCTTCTAGCTTGTCTCCCAACACCCTCAGCTGGGGCTGTGTAGGCGAGTATCTGTAGAGTGTACAGGAATTGTCGAGAATGCAGGCAGAGGGTGAACTGAACAGTCATACTCAGAGGGACCAGGTGGTGCCCCCTGCTTGTTCTTGTGCTGGAATTCCAGCCCAGGGTTCAGATCCCCTCAGTTTTCTAGAAATAGCTAGAAATTACAGTCAGTTGAAATCATCTAGTTTTACAAATAACCAGTGAATTAAAGTGTCCACAGACTGCTATACAGAGCAGAAGAGCACAGGCACAGCCTGGGTGGGACCCACAGGTCTGTTCTTGCTTTAGGAAAACAAGTGTTACCAAGAAAAGTGGTGGCACATTGCTTACTGTGAGGAGGTTAGAGTGGAGCTCTCACGGTCTCGCTCTGGGCGCTGACTCCCACAGTGAATGTGGTGGTGAGGGTGGCCACTGGACCTGAAAATGGGGAGAGAACCAGAGGCCGAGTGGTATGCTTTGAGTTCAGGTCCTGGCAGAGTTAAGGTGACATGATATGACAAGACAGGCAAGACCCTCATGGGCTAGGGGCGAATTTTGGACATTCTCAGATAGGCTGCGTGACTCTAGGTGACTTAGGCTGTCTGGATTTCTGCAGAGGGTACTTTTTGCCATAAGAGCGCTTACTACTATTTTGAAGGATGATGTAGGTCATCAGAATTTGCTAGAACTTTCAATCTCTGCATGATTCACCTAGAGTCTCAGGCCTAAGGACTGTATCCTGCAGCCTGTTGGGGGAACAGCTTTCTCCTCAGTCACATTTCCACTCCTGCAGTCCCAGAGAAGCTGCACAGGGTACGTGAACAGCTTGAATCTCCCCTTCTCCCCAGGTGAAGTTATACAAGAGCGAGAATCTCGACACCCCGATCCAGACGGTCTCTCTCGGCCAGTCGCTCTTCTTCCATCTCCCACCGCTGCTCCGTGATGGCGAGGTAATGCCTGGGTCGCTGCTCCGCCTGGGTGCGCGCTTCCTAAGTGTGCCCCCTCACTTCCTAGTTTAAGGAAACAGTCCTTCATTGTCTCCCTAAATCCTGCTCCGAAGAAATGCCTACTTCTGAATCAAAGGAGGGCAGGCTGTACCGGGACTGCTCTTCCTTAATTTTTTTTCTATTTACAAAAATAGTACATATTCATAGCAGGAGATTTTGGAAAAAAGAAAAAAAAATCACATACAATCCCAGCATCTAGAAATAATGAATGGAGCTTGTTGATTAACGGTTTGCTTAGGGTCTTGTTCATGGTTTTGCTGAGCCTGTCGAGGGTCCCGTGTTGAAGACCCCGTGCCGGTGCTCTTGCTCTTCCATGTGACAAGTTTCTGGCTGCTTTCATTTCCCTCCATTACTAGGGATAGAACCCAGGGTCTCACATGTGCTAGGCAAGTACTGTTGCTCTGAGCTGCGTCTCGTTCATTGTGTTTGACAGTTATGTGTCTCCTGTAGGCTTCTAAGTTCTCCTTGTCTGACGTTTGTTCTCTCCCTCAGAGTTGGGTAGTTTTCAACCACTGTGTGGTTGTCCATTTCTGACTATAAAATGTCTGTGGAGACAGTAGTTAGGGGCAGGCTTTGCAGGTCCTTTCCCAGTAGTCTTACTCCAGGGATATTCTTTCTGCACCTAGGGTGTGACATTCCCACCCCTGACTCCCACATGGCTGCTACACGGTGATGGTTCTGTGGAGATGGCGGAGTGGCTGTCATGATGACGGTTTTGTGGAGATGGTGGAGTGTCTGTCGTGGAGTCCAGACTTCCCTCCCCCATCTCCACGTGGTATTGCCTTTTGTAATCGTTACTCTCCTTATCTGTGAAATGGAGGTGATGGTCCTGATCATTCCATGGTCAGGATCAGGGAGGACGTGGGCCCTATGCAGTGTGCAGGATCTAGGTCTGACACACAGGCCGTGATTGTTACTGAGACCATTCTGGAGATGCTGTATTTCTAGAACTTTCCAGCTTAGGAGCCACTGAAGTCCTTAGCACTTGGCTGGTTTGGATTGGAGCTGTCTTCCTCTGCTTGACTGTGCTCCTCTGGCAACAGAATTGGCTTGTGATAACTTCTGTGTTTTCTTGGAGTGAGGTCCTTAAAGGGCTGTAATTTTCCAGTTGAATATGCTCACAAAAAAGCGCTGCAGGGCTCATCAGACAGTCTTATCAGAAGACATCGTACCATAGCCACTGGGGACAGCTGTCACTAATGGGTAGCAGTTAGTGGCCTTGGGCTAGATGCACAGAATCAAGTGTTTAGTTTGTTTTGGTCTTTTTTTGAGCCACAACTGGCCTGGAACTCATTATGTAGGCCAGGCTAACCTCAGTCTCAGTTTCACAAAGATCTGCCCTTTCTGCCTCCTGAGTGCTGGGATCAAAGGTGTGTGCCACCACACCTGGCTGAGAGTTGGGTTTTGCAGAACATTGAGCGCTTTGTGTGGCTGCTGTGTGCCCCTTCTTGCCCAAGCTGTGTACCGCACAACTAATGGCTCCTTCTGTGCACAGAACTACGTCGTGCTCCTGGACTCCACGCTCCCCAGATCTCAGTATGACTACGTCCTGCCCCAAGTGTCTTTCTCTGCAGTAGGCTACCACAAACACATCACCCTGATTTTCAGTCCTACGGTAAGAATTGGGGGAATTTAATAAACCTACCTGCTCCTGCTTATGGACTGGAGGGTGGCTGTCTGCAGAGCTCCTGGTTGGGTTACATCCTAGATTCCTCTGAGAGCCTGTCTTTTCTAAGCACTGACACCTACTTCATGGAAATTCGCCATGAGGGCAGAATTACTAGGGTCAGTGGTAATGGTTTGGGGAAGAGGGACACCATTTCCCCAGAACTGGGGGTGGTGGCGTGTCCCTCCGTCAGGATTTACTAGATACACAATCTGCTCCAACCTGTAGTTTACAGATGATGCACATGCCACCAGATGTGTAAGGCAGAGTAACCTGATTAATTTGGACAGGATACCTGCAGGCGAAGAACCAGCTCAGGCTATCAGCCAGCAGCGTCGTGGCCCCACTGTATTCTGCATTGATGAGATCTCTTAGAGCAGTGGTTCTCAGGATGTGTAGGGTGGAGTCACCTTGGCTGAATACATGCATCAGTGAAGACAGAGGTGGGTTCCAAGCCCCAACTCAGGATCACTGACTGAACATGCCAGGAGCTGAGAGTGGAGCCCAGGACTCTATATTAAAAAGGGAAAGTTGGGCTGGCTCAGCAGGTATGGATGCTTGCCACCAAGCCTGATGACCAGAGTTTAGTACCTGGAACCCACAGGTAGAATAAATAAAATGAGAGGATCCACTTCCACATGTCCTCTGACCACCACACGTGTGCCACGGCTGTTACGCCCTGCCTTCCCTGCCCCCCAAAAGCATAAAAACAATTTTTTTTTTCTAAAGACAAGTCCAGCTTTGCGGCTGCCAGTCCTTTTCTGTGAGAAGAGTAGGACTAATTATACAGGGGCTGGAGAGATGACTCAATGGTTGGAAGCACTGGATGCCCTTGTAGAGAACCCAGATTAAGTTCCCAGCACCCACATGGCTGCTAAAAGCTGTCTGTAACTCCATTTCCAGGGTGTCCAACACCTTTTTCTGACCTGGGTGGGCACTTTATGACATGGGTTCATTTACATGTATGTAGGCAATGCACTCATAAAATAAATAAATAAATAAATGAAATATAAAAACAAACGATAATTGTACAATACTCGTAGCTGCATAGTACTATGTTGTGTGGAGATACCTTACATCTCAGGCCATTCAGCTACTGACACAAAATCCTGTGGGCTCTGTCACTTGCTACTCTCAGTTCTGGAGGCTGGGAGATTGAAGGGGAACTGGCAGATTCGGTGTCTGCCCAGGTTCACTCTGCTCTATATGTGGTGCCTCCAGACTGCATCTCACTGCACATAGAGGTGAGCTGGTTACTTCCAGTCTGTTTTCTGAGGACTCTGATCCCACTCATGAAGGCTTTTCTCCCATCACTTAATAGCCTTCTAAAAGTGGTATGCTTAAACCCACTGATAAGTGTGTCACAGTGGTTTCTATGCCATGGGTCTCAGCAGAGAAGTTTGGGGTAGACGGCCTTCGTACCTCAGCACTGTGGTGTGTCCAGTTCATTCCCTGGTGGTGGACTTGCAGCTGCTGCTGGTTTTCTGCTTTTGTGTGTCTATTATAGCCCCTGCTTGCCTGGAACTTGCTATGTAGACCAGGCTTGCCTGGATCTCACAGAGATCCACTTGCCTCTCTCTGCCTCCTAAATACTGGGATTAAAGGTGTGCGCCAGTGGAGTGGGTACTGGAGAGTTCTGGTGGATTTGTCCTTCCTTGGTTTAGTTTCCTTTTTGATAGTGAGCATGTAGATCCCAGGGTATTGTGGGTGGCCTTGGATGGCCAGTGTGGACAGCGGAGTGAGCTGAGCTTATGACTGAGCTTATGGTGGATGGTAAGCGTGAGGCCTCATGAGCAGTCTCACTCTTTGTTGCAGAGAAGGCTCCCTGAGCAGGACATCGCACAAGGGTCGCACATCGCCCTGCCGCTCACGCTGCTGCTCTTGCTGGCCGCCTATAACCATGACAAGGTAGGAAAGTGGGGACAGGAAGGGGTGGCAGGTGTTTGAAGATGGGCCACAAGAAGATGGGCCCGGTGTCACTGGGCATCTTAGACTGCTAGGTAGGGGGCCAGGACACCCTAGGGTCCCTAGGTCTCCTTCCAAGGCTGTTCTTACAGTTATATCTTTCCTCAATCCTTAATCCTAGCAGTAGTTAGTGTAGGGAGATACTGGTCTAGAGAGAAGGACCTGCCTCCCCTGGGGGAAGCCTCCTGTCGACGTGTTGTGGTCCCTGGAGCATCAGTAGGTGGAGGCTGGTGTCCACGTGGGCAGAGGTCTCCTGGTATCTCACACTCTTTCTCTTTCCAGCTCATTCCCTTGCTGTTGCAGCTGACGAGTCGGCTACAGGGAGTCAGAGCCCTTGGCCAGGCAGCATCTGACAGTAGTGGTCCCGAGGACATGAAGAGACAAGCTAAGAAACAGAAGACCAGGCGCACGTGAGCAGGAAAGAGTTCTGTCTCCCGTGGACAGCACAGTCAGGGCTGTCACCTGGCCAGGAGTAACAGGACACACAGCCGTTCACGACAGTGCCCTGGGCCTTGTGACCCTTCTGTTGGTGTCTTGCCTGTTTCTCCCCTCTAGGTGGCCCTGTGGTGCAATGCGACAAATGGACCCTCCTGTCACTCTGCTGAACACAGTTTTATTTTCTGAGTTGAAGATAATTTATTATTATTATTTTTGTCAGAGAAATATTTAAGCCAAACTAGTGTCCTGAGAATGTTAACTCCCAATCTTCTGCATTTGTTTGTAAGAAGAGTCCACTAAAGTGGCCTTGGGCTGCATGGTGAAGTGCCCTCTGAACTTTGCCCTGAACTTCCCCTGGTACTCAGGTACCTGCTAGAAGCTGCAGAGGCCTCTGCCCACCCCAAAGGCCCTGCCCAGAGTTGGAATCAATAAAGTCACTCACTCGTTTCTGTTGTAGCTTATTAGCTCAGGTGCAGTTTTTCAGGGACCTTAGCATGGTGCCAGAGTTGCATGTTGAGATATGTACAGAGTAGGAGGGGCCTGGCTCAGTTGGTGGGGGTGGAGTCTGGGGTTCAGGACAGGGACAAGGACGGAACACTTGGGTTGTATTTAGAACCGGTGATGGAAGTGGAGAACATGGACCTGTCATTGAGCTTTTACTTACTGAGTCCCCTGGGATGCATGTTTTGTATTCTAGAGAAGCCTTTTAAAGTATTTTTTTAAATTATGTATTATGCCCCAGCATGCCTGTAGAAGTCAGAACAACTTTCAATAGTCAGTTTCTTTTCCTTCCATGTGGGTCCCAAGTCTGGAACACAGACTGTCAGGCTTAGTAGCAAGCATCTTGACTCCCTGAGCCATCTCACTGGCCCTGGTTTTTGTTTTGCTCTGTTAGGATGCAGTTTTGTCCAGCTAATCCATCTGTAAGGCTCTCAAAGGGTCCTGGCTTACATGAGATCCATAGACGCTCGTCAGTGTGCACTTAGCCCTTGTAGAAAACGATGCGTATTGAAGAAGGCCTCTTCTGGCCACCCAGCATCTACCAGCTGCACATGACCTCCCTGGGCTGGGAATATAGAGGCAGAGTGGCCACTGTCAGGAGTTGGAAGAGTGTGATGGGGCCACGGGCCCAGTGTGATGTGTTTAGTAAGAAGGGAGCCAGTGCCCTCACATGGAAATGAACAGATAGGCACACAGCACTGGCCTTCAGAGTGCATGGTCTGTTGGCGGCAAAGGGCAGTCCAGAAAGGGATGGGGTGAACCACGGTTGGGTTCCTCCCTAGAGCAAGCAAAGCTCCCGCCTGAGATGCGGGAGCATTTGCAGACAGAGGCACAGTCAGGCAGGATCTCTGGGTGACAGCATAAACGGAGAGGCTTTGGACCAGCACCTGAAGAGATGGGTGTATCGGGTGTGTGTATGCATATGTGTGTATCTGTCAACTCACAGCTTGACACAAGACCATCGTATACTTGCTGTGAAGGGAAGGTAGAAGGTATGGGCCTCAGGGACCGATGAGACACAATTCATATGTGGTGTGTTTCTAACTCCTAACTCCAAGTCAACACTCAGGAACGTTCCTTTTAAATGTTAATGGTTCTTTTTATTGACAGGTGTAAAGGTTAAAAGCAAACTTTAGGTCAGCATCTCCATCCAGTTGGTCACCCTCAGTGCCAGCTCAGCTTTTCTCAGTCTATTTGAAAGCTGGACCTTTCTTCTGTGTGCATGCTGGTGCTCTCAGCTCTCAGGGCAGGACTTGAATGCCCTCATGGGAAGTAAACTTTCATGTTAGTGGATTGCAGAGTTGATAAAAATTCCCCTGGGAGGTGACGCATACCTTTGATCCCAGCACTACAGGTCCTTCACAAGAAGAGGCCTCATCTGTAAGGGCTGGAGCAACCCAAGAGAACAGTTGGGCAAATTCTTGAGACAAAGCTGGCCCGATTACTGCAATGGCTATAATCTTTTTGTTTTGTTTTGTTCTTGGTCTTTTGAGACATGGTCTCCCTGCAGCCCCAACTGGCCTGGAACTCACTATGTAGACCAGGCTGGCCTTGAACTCACAGAGATCCACTTGCCCCTGCCTCCCAAGTGCTGGGACTAAAGGCGTGCACCACACCTGGCTCAGTGGTTATAATCTCGATGGGATTTAGAATCACCGTGGAAACATCCTTCTCTGATTTATCTGTGAGAGACTTTCTAGATTCGGTTCAGTAAAATGGGAAGACCCACCCTAAAACTCCACCAACGGACTGAGAGTCCCAAAGCAAGGCAGAGGAAGTGAGCTGGGCCTCAGCACTCATCCTGGTTGGATGCAGTATCACCAGTCGCCTCACGATGGTGCTCCCTTGTCTCCCCGTGTGGTGGACTGTCGCCCTGGAACTGTGAGCCAAAGCAAAGCTTTCTTCAAGTGGTCTCGATGGGAATCTCGTTGCAGCAGTGAGGCAGTGGCATTCTGTAGGCTGTGTCTTCCCCGAGGCTGAGGACCATCGCCGACTTGGGTGCAGTGGGTACCTGAGGCAGGCAGCCAGTCTCAGAACAGGACCCCCATGATCCACACTGCCACGTGTTTTCCACTCCCACAGAATCAGGCCCCTGTGGTCAGTGGAGTGAGGTGTCTTAGGCCTAAAGATACTGCACTCTCCATGGGCACTGGGGACACAGCCCAGATGCTCAGGGAGAGTCCAAGGGCCTGGCCAACACCTCAGTGTGCCTTGTCAGCCAATAGAGGGCGACATGTTGAGATCACATGGTCTGGCTCTGGTCAAGCCTTCAGCTGATGTTCAGAAGAGACCTTAAGTTAGTGCTAGCCTTAAGAATTTGACTAGAATATAAGGTTGAAGGAGAGCTCTGAGTCTGGGGGTAACTTAGGCAACATTAATGGGAATGGTACTCAGTAAAGATAGGAGTGGCCAGTGGTGGCAAGACTTTCAACAAATACATCTTTCATCACAGATTAGCCAAGGCCTTTCATTTCAAGTAACAGACATCCAACTTCAACTAGCCCTCAGCAAAATAGGGGTGCCTCTGATTTTGTATTTGAAAATCCCAGGACAATCTGACTTTGTGCACAGTTAGACTTAGGGGCAGGGCCTCTCCTTTTCTCCATTAAAGCACTGCACTGGCTCTCTGGTTCCTTTGTAGGCTCTGTTGGCAGTGTCCTTTAGCCAGGGCCCAGGATTCTGTGCTCTGTCCCTGGCAGTAACAGGGCAGGTGGATGGGTACCTATCCATGGATGTGGAGGTGCTGCAGTCCTGGAGAACTGGCTTTCGGATTTTATTCATTCTATGTCTGTGGGAGGCAGTCACCTTGCTGCAGTGACTTCCTGTCCCTCCACTTCTCAGGAACTAGCTTAGGGCATCATGTGTCAGTCTCAGGTGTGGTGAAGACTGATAGGAAAACTACAGTTGCTAGGCCTGGGCTCCCAGCAGTGACACCCATGCCCCTGTGTTTCATGTCTCCTGGAACCTGATGTGTTATTATCCTGGAGATCACGTGACCACTATGGGCAAAACCACCAGAAGTCATACCACTTCCTAGCCAGACTCACCAATTTCTTGTATATTTCCTCTTTTAAGATTTAGTGTATTTTTATTTGTGTGTGTGTGTGTAAGTGCAAGTGCATTCAGGTGCCTGCAGAACCCAGAAGATGGTGTTGATCCCCTGGAGCTGTAGCGCAAGTGGTTTTGAGCCTCCAAGATGGGTGCTGGGAACTGAACTCTCATCTTCTTCAAGAGCGGCAAATGCTCTTAACCACTGAGCAATTTCTCCAGCCCCGTTGGTTGTCTCTTTTTGCTGGAGTTAGGTCTCTCCTTTCACCATGTGTCCCAGGGATGGAACTCAGGCTATCAAGCTTGATGGTAAGTGCTTTAACCTGCTGAGCCATCGCTCCAGCCCCAACTGTATCTTTTTGCAGCAGTTGCCAACAGCTGTATGACCATGACTCTAATACTAGTGAAGGAGAAACTAATTTTACTATAAACTGTGAAACTAGAATCCCAGGCCATCCCTGGAGCAGTGATGACCTGGTCCCGTCTCCTTCTCAGCAGGGTTGTGTATTTGTGTCTCATGATACAGTGGTCCTCATTTGATGAACGCATTTTAATTATACGCTTTCTTCTACCTCACACCTGGGATTGGCTGAGATGCCGTTGATTTACGTGTCCTTTGCATGATTGAATATTTCACTTTGTTTTGCCTTTTAGAGTTGTAAGATAAAATGAATGCTTCAGAACAAGTGGCTCACAGCTCTGTGCTGACAGCTGCCCCTCCCTGTCTGGGAGCTGCAGGGGAAGCCACTGGCAGGAGGGGAGAAGCCAACAGCTGCTGTTTCCCCATCCACTTCTCCAAGAGCTGGAAAGGGCAGCTCACAGCTGCTGCACTCAGACCTAGATCTGCCTCTCCTCCTGCTTTTTTGTGGGCTGGGTAGGAATACAGAGAGAACATTTTGCTGTGCATTAATGATGATTCTGTCCTTGTGGAACTGCAGGGGTGCCTTATGTCAAGGATGAGGGGTACTCAGTGCATATGTAAACCATGCATACCTTTGAGTTAGTAGCACAGGGATTTCCTTGCTAGGTTAGCAGAGAGAACCTAGAAGCAGAGACATCTAGTGCCTCAGTCTCCATTCTGGAGTGAGTACTACTCTCCAGACAGGAACCAGGCTCCTCAGAAGAAGGCAATCCTAAGACTAAGGTAGGAGGCATATAAAATGACCTTGAAGCAACTTGTACTCCCAGAAGGTGGAGAAATGTTAAGCAGGGGTGGGGAGATGGCTCAGTCAAAAAAGCACTTGCTTTGTAAGCCTGAGGGCCTGAGGGCCCGAGTTTGATCCCCAGAACTCCCATGAAGAAAGCTGGGTGTGACAGCACACCTTTGTGATGTTAGCACTGGAGAGGCAGAGAGAGGAGGATCCCTGGGGTTTACCTAGTGGGTGAACCTACTCAGGCCAGTGAGAGACCCTACCTCAAAAAAAGCAACGTGGGGTCTTTAGAGATGGCTCACCAGTTAAGAGCGTTTCTCCACAGTCGAGAAGACTGGAATGCAGATCCCAGCACTCACATAACAAGCCAGGTGTCCCTGCAAACACCTCAGCTCTGAGAGGACAGGAGACAAGGTCACTGGGGCATGCTGGCTTTCAGCCGAGACTCTAGCCCCAGGTTCAGAGTGATAGGCAGAGAGTGATAGAAGAGAACGCCTGATGCTCTCTTCTGGCTTCGTGCACACATGTATGCCGCACATACACCTACACCTACACACATGCATAAAAAGAAACTTGTTTTTAGTTAAAAGCTTTTCTTTTTTTCAATATTTTATGTGTATGAGGGTATGTCCTGAGGGAGTACAAGTGCACCTATGTTGTCCAGTGCCCAAGGAGGTCAGAAGAGGGCGCCAGATCCCCAGAACTGGAACTGGAGTTACGGACAGTTGTTGCATTTATTTAGTTATTTGTGTGTGCATGTGGACATGGATGCGCGCGCGCACGCACATGTGGACATGGATGCGCGCGCGCACATGTGGACATGGATATACGTGTGCGCACACATGTGGATATGGATATATGTGTGCACACACACGCAACCGTGCATATATGGAAGTCAGAGGACAACTTTCAGGACTCTGCTTCTGCCTCACCAAGATCACTTTGATGTGCAATTTTTGTTTTAAACACATCTGTATGTGTATGCAAGTATCTGCAGGTACACATGCAGGGGTGTGTACAAGTGCGTAGAGGCCAGAGGTCAGCCTTGCTTTTTGAAGATATTTATTTATGGGCCTGGAGAGATGGCCCAGTGGTTAAGAGCACTAGTTTCTCTTCCGGAGATCCTCAGTTCAGTTCCCAGCACCCAAGCATCCCTAACTCCAGTTCTAAGAGATCTGATGCCCCCTTCTGGCCTCCGTGGGCATTGCACTCACTTGGTAAACTTACATACTTGCGGGCAAAACACTGAAAACATAAAAATAAATGGGGCTGGAGAGATGGCAATAAAAATTCTCCATGTGGTATTCTGACTGGCATCCTGGGATAGAGAAAGAACATTAAGGAAATACAAATGTGGTATGACCTCAACTGGTAATCATTTACTGACATGGGAGACATAGCAGCTTGGAAACATTTGCCAGTTTTCTAAAAATAGTAAACATTTAGATATTCATTTCTCTGACAATCACCAAACACCAGCACTGACCCGTGCTCTGCTCAGTGTCCTTACTTGGTTTTGTTAGTTGCTATGACTATCCACAGCCAACTGTCCTTGGTCAACCTACTTTCCCCACGGCCAATGTTAACAGACAAGCCCAATTTAGGATTATGTCCTGTGATCATCATGCAGTCCAGGATCCAGGGTGCACTCACCAGTGAAAAAGCCAAGGAACAGGTAAGTACTAGTTAGCAAACTGCAGCCTAGGGGCCCAATGTCTGTCTTTGTCAATAAAGTTTTATTAGAACACAGCCTTACCCATTCACTTTTGAATCATCAGTGGCTACTTGTTTTGTTTTGAGACAGGGTCTTACTCTATAGCCCTGGGTAGCCTGGAACTCACTGTGTAGAGGCTGGCCTCAAACTCACAGAGATCCTGCTTACCTCTGCACTCCCCTACACAGGAGTGCAGTGAAATTAGGAGGAAAATACCAGAGTCATCAGCTGAGGGACATTCTAAAAGATACGTGACCCCTCAAAATTCTTAGTGTTGAATGCCAGCCAGCAAGATGGTTCAGCCTGCCTCTGCCTCCCAAGTGCAGACTGGGATTAAAGGTGTGTATCACCATGCCCAGCTGATGGCTACTTATGATGGGGAATGACATAGTTGAATGGTTGAGATAACACTCTCTAGTTCACAAAATATTCACTACTGGTCTCTTTACTGACAGTTTGCCAATTTGTGTGATGGGGACAGAGTTGGGTCTTCATCCATCCTTAGCAGAAAGGGAACAGAATTCCCATTCAGGGCTGCGTTGATCTTTTTACAACAAAGCACAGCCAGGCAAGACCGAAGGCCAGCTTCTTTGGCCAGCTGAAATGCATCATAGGTATTGAATGTCATCAACCCACTTAGTTCGGATGATTCAGTTTAATTACTAGTGTCTCCAGTCACCACAAGAGGGGCTGCTTTCTAGCATCTTGATTCTGTGAAATCTGTCTGGACAAGAGATCACAGGTGGCTTGCTTTCTGTCCCTTTCATTCCTTTCTGAATATGATAAAATCCTGACTTGGTGTCACCTAAGGACCCTTGCAAGTCCTGGAAGCTCACTTGCTTGTTTAATCTCTTTCAAACCAGAAAGGCAGAGCAGATGTTTCCTGGTTTGGGAGCCAGACAGATCTGAGTAGAAGTCCTGTCCCTATTACTGCTGGGGCTGGGTAGCTTGGGTAATCTCCATCTCTGAGCTTCAGGCAGTCCAGTCAAAAAAGGAGCGGGGGAGGTGCCAGCATTACAAAGCACAGTGACGCTTGGAGCGGCTGGTCTCTCCAGGACTGGGTGGTACGACTCCTTGTCAGAGACAGGCTGATAGTCTGCTGGTGTCTGCTGGAGTGTAGCGCCCATTTGTTGGTCTCAGGGTCTGGTCCAGGGGGTCAGTGATTGTGTCACATTAGGTGGTGAGGATGTTGAAAGTCACCCTGGGGAGAGATGCCTGGACTGCATTGATGCTGTCTTCCTCCTCCTCCTCCCTCCTTCCTCTTCCTTTTCCTCCTCTCCTTCGGTTCCTCCTCCTCCTGCTCCCCCTCCCGCCCCCCTTTAAATGATAGCTTTGTTCTGTGACCAGGTCTGGCCTTCATTTGGTAGCTTAGTTTGTGCTCACACTCACAGTGATCTTCCTGCCTCAGCCTTCTGAGTGCTGGAATTACAGAAATGCACCACCATGCCAGGCCTGTGTCCTTACCTGTTTTGAATGTTGGTTGCTAAGAGCTCCTAGCTGTTCCCTTCTCTGGAAAATCACCTTCAGCTGGAAGCCACCTTGTCTGGCAGAGGAAGCCATGTTCAGTAATAGCCAGGTGGCTCCCTGATCCTTCTCTGTGGATAGCTGACCCACCACACAGTGGGAACAGTTATGGTGCCCCATTCGAGAATCTGCCTGTGCAGGTCAAGGCTGGCTTTAGGGACCACATCCTTGCACATCTATATCTTGAGGCTCTTGCTTCTCTTCTGAAGCCCAAGTCCCCGTATCCTGTCTGCCTCCAGGAAATGCCAAAGGCCACAAATGTCCAGCTGTTCCAGATCTAGATCTTTCTGCAGTGAGGAGGGAGGAAGCTGAGGGACCATCTTCATACCAGACGGTTTTGTAAAAACATCCTACTTAGGACTACATGAAATCTGGTCAGGTTGACCAAGGCTAAAATCAGAGACATAAACAAGACCTTGTAACATCCTTTGGTCAGTACATTCCACGGGCCCTGTAACCTTAATATGAGTAAGGTGCTTTTTGCGCCAGCGGGCTTCCTTAACCAATCCCAACCCTTGTCCCTCCTCTCTTTGTTTTAACCTATAAAAGATCACCTCACCCTCCACTCGGGGCCACTGTCTTATCACCCACTGCGTGGTGTGTCAGACTGTGGACTGAGCTCGAGCTTGTAAATAAAGACCCTTTGTTCTTGCATCAGATTTGACCTCCCTGGTGGTCTTTTGAGAGGATTCTATAACCTGGGCACAACGCATGAGGTCTTCCTGACTTTACTCTCTGCCTGTTCTCCTATGATGGACTGAAACTCTCTCCAGAGCATCTTTGCCTATCAGCCAAACACAGCCTAGCGGCCCCTGAGAAGGAGGTCTCAACGGAGGAATTTCTCAGATCAGATAGGTCTGTGGAAGATTACCTTGATATTTCATTGACGTAGGAGGGCCCAGACTGCTGGGGGCAGCACTGTGCCCTGAGCCTGGGCTGCATAGGAAAGTTAGCTGAGTTTGGGTCTTTGAGTGAGCCAGCAAACAGCGTTCCTCCATAGTTTCTGCTTTAAGTTCCTGCTCTAGGCTGCCACCCTGACTTCCCACAATGACGGAGAGTGACCTGAAGTGTCACAGCAGTAAGTAATTAACATACGGTTTATAGTGCCATCTTGTCTCACACACATGGAGCCTTCTCTGTCTTCCGAATACCTTGGTTCTGATCCATTATATATTTAGCTGTATTGTTACCTCTCAGCTCAGTTCTGCGTCCCAGCTTGTGTGATAGAAGGAGGAGCCTCCTTTTGCCTCCTGAGGTTTCTAGCCTTCCCAGAGTGGAGTCTGATCTTTCAGAACTCTGCCTGCCAGCCTCCTGCACATTGCTAGGCAGGTAGGGATCGAACACGTGAACTGTAGGATCCTGTGTTCACCTTTGAGCATCTCAAGAGCTGCCTTGGAACTCAGCACTTGGTCCAGCACATGACGTGGATACAGTAGGTTCTCAGTAAGTGAAAGATGAGTATTTGAGGTACGTTCCCAGGTTCACTCCGGAGAAGCTTCATGGCTGAGAGCGTTCCTTCCTCTGTTGCTGCTCGGGTGGGACTGGGGAGCAGCAGCTGGGAGCAGAGGCTCAGTACGAGATACAAACGTAAGACTCCTTGCGCCAACCTTGAGGATGCAGAGACAACAGAGCCTTGGTCCTGGCAGGGCATCTCTTGAATGTCCTTTGCCTACCAATATGGCCTTTTGGAGAACACCAGGGTGATGTGGAGGGAGCTGTGAACTTTCAGGTCCAACCTCAGGTCTTACTGAATGGGGCCCTGGAAGTTCCTGGCACATTCTCTTATATAGGAGAGTCTGAGCTCTTCCCTGGCCTTTCAGCCTGGGACAAGTCATGGAGTCCTGTCAGGGAGAGAGCTGTGTGTGTGATGTGTCATTGGTCTAACCCTGACCAGCATTTATCATGTCCCTGTCTCGATTGTGGTGAGTGACTTTGACAAAAGGAGCCATTGCTTCGGTTGGTTGGGGACCAGGCACTTCATCTACCCCGTGTGTCCGATCCAGCGGCTGGCTCATTCCTCAAGTGCCTTCCTCCAGCGTGGAAGCCATCCATTCCCTCGGGCACAGTGAAATGACTTCTTATGGCTGACTGGCTGTGTGGATCCCATCTGGTGCTGGCGGAGAATCAGAGAGCTGCCCTCTGGGAGAAGTGGGGAGCCCGCAGGCATGGGCATATGCCGGGCACGTGCATGGCAGGGCTGTCCACAGGGTCATAGAGTGTGGATACTGTGGGGCAGCGTGGATCATCGTGTAATGGTTTCCGTCTGAACCATCCTTGGCAGTCTTGGTTCGGACACTCGGTGCCAAGATGGTGGTGCTATCTTGGGTAAAGTGAGGTCTGGCTGGCAGAATTAGGTCACTGGGGACAGAGCCTTGAAAGCTGTGCCTGCCCCTGGCTCCTGCTTCCTCTGTGTCCTGGCCTTTACCATGAATATGAGCACTGCCACCAGGGACTGGTCCACGTGCTTCCGTGTCTCCCCTCTGTGATGGACAAGACCCTTTGATCTGTGGCCCACAATAAACCTTTCCTCCCCTTTTGTGTGTGTGTACATGTGCGTATGCTCACACGTGGAGGTACGTGCATGCATGTGCATGAGCGTACATGTGCCATGGCACGTTTGTGGAGATCAGAGGGTGACTTGGTTCTCCCTTCCATAATGTGGGTCCTGGGTATCGAACTCAGGCCCTTAGACTTGACAGCACGCACCTTTACTGGCTGAGCCATCTCTCGTACATTTACTTTTGCTGTTGTTGTTTGTTTGCTTTTTTGAGACAAGGTCTCTCCTTGGTGTGGACACTGCGAATCAATTCACTAAGTTGACCGGCCAGTAGCCCCAGGGATTCGTCTCTACCTCCCTAGTGCTGGGATTACAAGCACCTGCCACTACTCCTGGCTTTTTAATGTGGGTTCTGGGGCTTAAACTCAGGTCGTCATACTTACACAGTAAGCACTGTACCCACAGAGCCATCTTGCCAGCCTGGTGAGTTGTTTTTGTCAGAGACTTTACTCACAGAGATTCAGAAGCGCAGATCCAGTGATGAAGAGGCCGGTGTGTGGGATCTCGTTTCCCCACCCCCAGGGAGGTCGTGCAGTACATTTAGGAGTGAAGGCCAGATGTGGTGGTGTGCCCTTGCAATCTCAGCACCTGAGAGGCAGAGGCAGGAGGATTGAAACACCAGCCTTGTCTACATCATGAGATCCCGGCTGGCCAGAACTACAAAGTGAGACCCTGTCTTGAAGAACATAAATAAATAAATAAATAAATAAATAAATAAATAAATGATAAATAAATAAATAATAAATAACTGAGGGTGGAGGGAGAAGGCACAGAACTCCGAATGAGGAAGGAATGGAAAGGGATATAATTTAGTCTGCCTCCTGCAGAGACTAAGCGCCTTTGAGTTGCGACAGATCACAGGGCTTTGGGTCCCCCACCTGGGCTGTTTTCAGATGAGCTGCGCAGGGAGCATTTGTGAATCGCTGTGGATGTGCCTTCAAAGACCCCCTTCCTGTTTCATCCAGGCAGGCAGAGCTGCGGGCTAATGCATGCTAATGTCCCTTCCCGGGCGTCCCTTATTAAAGCTGCATGCTCTCTCCTGAAGGAGTCGTGTTCAGCATCAGGGCCAGATGTCGCAGGGACCGAGTCACAGAAAAGTCGGCCTGAAGCCTCCAGTCAGAGTGCAAAGCTGAAGGGCATAGTGACCCAAAAAGCACCAGTCAACACCCAGGAGGCCCACCTCTCCTGGCGCCTCCTCCACACTTCCTTCCCAGGCCCAGCTCTTCCTCCCTCCTTCCAGGCCCAGACTCCCAAGAATCACCTCAGCTTCCTCCCATGATGGAAGCAGAAACCTCATGTCTTCCTGTTACAACAGCCTCTTTCACAGATGCGTCCTGTCAAGAGAAATAAACTCCACTGCCCCAGCATGCCTTTCTTCTCCTTCCTCTTTACCACTTTGACCCCATGCTGAGGTCCTGACCCCACCTGCCATTGGAAGTTATAATGCTCCAGCCACACACGATTGGCTCAGAGGTTGGCGTATGTCTTAGGCTGGGCCCATCACAGCCCTCTTGAGTTTGCACTGTGCAAGTCAGTCCCCTGTGGTGGATGTAAGGTGCGAATGAAAGCCCTTCATACCTTACAGTGGAGGCTGGAGAGGAGGCTGGGGAATGCTGTGATCTACGTTGGCCAGCCAGGAGGAAGGATGCCTGTTTTGACAAGGAAAAGGCTGATGGGGTCAGATTGGAGCAGGACCTGTTAAATTCAAGTGTTTGGTTTCATTGTGTGGGGACTTTGGCCCTTGGTTGTGTGGTAGAGCAGGGTGTAGACATCATAGCCTGGGTTCAAACACCCCAGCTCACTGATAGGTGTGTGACAGTTTCTGTCTTCTGTAAATGTAAGAGTGACCTCCTCACGGGCTGGGTGTGGACATTACACACCCCACAACCACTGGCTGCTCCGGAAGGGTTTCTGTCAGCAAAGGTTGGTTGTGGTTGCCTCTCACGATAAAGACAGAGTCTTTGGGACCCTTCTAATAACTTGGGCTTCTGTCACTGGCAGTAAAAGACCCAACACAGCTCTTCAGAGATAAAAAAAGTTCCTCAAATTGGGGGGACAGATAAAGTAACTTAGTCATTGGGCACAGGGTATGACTGGCAAATACACTCCACCAATGAGCTGAGACCAATGACAATGTTTCCTTTTCCACAGGAAGTGAGGCCTCAACAACTGGAAGTGGGTGGGGCTTCTACTTCTGCAGTGGGAGCCAGGGTAGTTTTCCTGGAAGGCTGGGCAGACGCTGGAAGGAGAAAGAACAGATCTGCAGGGCCGAGGGGCTCCGGGGAAGGAGGTCGGGTAGAGGCGGAGCCCCTGAGTGTTGGTGCTTCGCAGCATAACTGTGCGCCTCGGCTCTTTCCTCTGACTGGAGACCTCTGCCCGGCTTTCAACCCTGTCTCTGTGGAAAGCTACTCCAGGGGTAGAGCGTAATCCAGAGCGGAAGAGGCCAGATGTGGTGCTGTGGGGCATTCACCCCAGCACTCAGGAGGCAGAGGCAGTAGAATCAGTCTCTGTTATGCTGCTAGTCTGAGGCCAGCTTGGGCTAATAAAACCCTATCTCAACTTCTACCCCCCCACCCCCAAGATCCCCAAACAAATAAAAGAGTTTGGTTGAGATGGACTGAAGATGTAGCTCAATGACAGCGTGATTACCTAGCATTCGGGAAGCCTTGGGTTTGGCTCCCAGCACCATATAAACTGGGCATGGTGGCGAATACGTGTAATCTCAGTAAGATCAAGAGTTCAAGGTCACTCTTGGCTGTATATCAAGTTTAAGGTCTGGGTTACATGATGTTTTGGAGAGAAACAGAGAGAGATAGACATAGACACATAGAGAGAGAGACAGACAGATACAGAGACACAGACAGAGAAAAGGAAATTGATGCGTGTGTTGTGGGAGTACCTGAATTCAGTGGTGCTGGACTTTAGCTACATGAACCAATGGATTGCTTGTTTTCTTAGTTAGATTCTATTTGAGTTTCTGTTACTTTGCAACAGAAAGGGCCCTAGCCAATACTTTCTGAAAAAAAGGTAGGCAGGACTCAGGTACAGCTGTACGAAATATTTGAGATAGCTACTCTGTAGCTTAGAGGGAAGAGAAAATTCAAGGGCTGAGCACTGTCACTCTGGAAAACCATTTCAGACCAAGGAGTGCTGACGCACCAGGGAGGGGGCGTGTCTTCACACTGACAGGCAAGAATGGCGGGGACATAAATCAAGGCCCTGGACTGGTACCATTTCCTGGAAGGAAGAAAGGCAACGTAGTCCAAGACTGATGAATGGGAAGGTTCAGCCTGAGCCTTGGGGGTTCTAACCATTCAGGGGTGCATTGCATGATTCAGCAAGATGCTTGTGGGGAAATGGGCAGGAAAGAGAAGGCAAGAAAGCCAACCTGGGCTGAGGAGATGGCTTAGTTGGCAAGTGCAAGTGTGAGTTCCTGAGTTCTCTCCCCAGATCCATCATTAAAAAGCCAGGCATGGTGCTGAGTGTGTGCTTGTAATCCTGGTACTGGGGAGGAGGAGGCAGGATGGTCTCTGGGGCTAGCTGGCCAGCCAGCATAACCTAGTCAGGGAGCTCTAAGGCCAGTGAGAGACCCTGTCTGAAAAAACACAAGGTAGACAGTGTCTGAGGAAGAGCAGGTGCATGTATGGGCATACAGGAAAAGAAAGCCAGCTGAGTTTATCTCCAGGTTGCTTCCACATTAGCACCGCTTGAAAGCACCTACTAAGTGCTATGCACCCTGTGTCCTTCATATATAGAATTGATTCTTTCTGCCCACAGCAGCCATATGCAACCATCCATACTGAGGCAGCATAAAATCCATACAGGACATTTGTGTCATTTTCTGTTGCACTGGGGTGCCTCAGAATTGTGCAATGTACAATTCTGCAGCCATATGGGCCAGTGCTGTTTCCAACAAACTGCAAGTTAGGGGATAAGCAGGGTACTAGCACAGAGATGGTAAATGACTTGCCCGGGGTCACACAGCTGGATCCCGGAGGACTCTGACTCAACCTGCCCGGGCTACGCAGCTGGATCCCGGAGGACTCTGACCCAAACCCACATGAATCAAGTTGACTCATTTCTCTCATATCAGATGGTCTCAGGCTCCCCTCACACTCTCCTACACTTTGGTCTACTTGGGCCTTCTGAAGTTTGTAGGCCCTGTTACTGATCTCGAGGCCCCCAGCTCTTTGCCTAGGCCCCGCACTGGCTGGTCGGGCTGAACTGGCGAAGAGTGGTGGGAAGCAGGGCTCCACGAAGCCCCCATGTAGACACCGAACCGAGGGAAAGCGTGAGGAACGAGGATTGCCCGTGACGAGCAGAGAGAAATCCAGCAATACGTCTCAGTACTGGTGATGGGCTGGCTGGTGTCTGATGTCACCAAGCCGCGAGAGTGTCTGGACTGTCAAGCACCCGATGGAATGTGTAGCCAGGTGTGTCTGGCCTCTTGCTGCACACTTGTATGTCACCTGGGTGTGTCCTTTGCTGTCCCTGAAATATGGTAGAGACGCAGCAATGGTTGCGGAATGAGATTCAAAACGAGACTCAGCAGCAGTGCTCACAGTAGCTAAGTTACCGAACCAACTAGGTGTCCAACATGAGAGATGGCTAAGGGAAACACACATGCACAGTGGAATGTCTTTTATCCGTGAAGATCAAAGTACGGCATTTTCAGGGTAATGGACCCAACTGGCATTAAGCCAGCCTCAGAGAGACAAATATCCTTTGTTTCCTCTCATTTGTGGTTACTAGATTTATATTGCTACATGAAATTATGCGCATCTATATGACATGAAAGTAGACATCTGTCTGGGGGACCAGTGAGGGGAGTGTGAGACAAGGGAAGGGACATGGGGGATACATGTACGAAGCTTAAAGAGTAAACAGAAAAAGAATGAGACTGTATTAGTTACTTCCGTGATCACACCCCTGGCAGAAGCAACTTAGGACGGAAAGTGCTTGTTTGAGGGCGAAGGGGAGGCATGGTGGCTGCAGGCGCCCGTGGCTGAGATGCCCCATCCCTCACATCTTGGGTGAACAGGAAGCACAGAGTAGACAGGAAGTGTTGCTGGGCCACACCTGAAGGTCCACTTCCGGCAACATGCTTCCTCCAGTGTGGCTCAACCTCCTACAGGTTCCACAGCCTCCCAGAACAGAGCCAGCAGCTGGGGACCAACTGTTCAAACAGGAGTTTGTTTCACACCTGAACCAGGAAGGGGACCACGGTTGAGCGTGGCTGCTGTGGGGTGTGGGCTGCCCAACTGGGGGACTTCAGAGTCTGGAGACGAAAGCTTACCCCAGAGACAGAAAGCCTCATAGATCCTCAGGTAGGACTTGGGGGGTCCTCCCAGGATCCCCTAACCCACTGGTGCTTGGCATTTCTTATGTAAATGGTTGTGTTCTTACATATAAACTACACATCTACCTGTGAGTGTTTGGTCAGCTCTGGAGGATTTGTGACACTGGCTGCTGTGAAGACGCTGAGCAAAAGCCATTACAGTGTGCTGCTAGGGGACCACGACAAAAGAGTCTACACCTGGTGCAGATAAAGGTAATTTTTTCTTTTTATTTGTGGCCAGTGGACTTCTTAGGCTCAGAGTTTGAAAACTCTGGGCCAACTGGGTAAGACTCCAAAAAATTTGCTCTTGTGCAATTGGCTTGCACACGGGGCTGATTTGACTTCTGGGTTATTTTAAGTAAATCTGAGTTAAAAGCAAATGCTTTAAAAGTTACAAGGGTTTACATTAAAAATCCTGATTTTTTTTTGACTTTCCTTGAAGATCAGATTCAGGGGGCTGGAGAGATGGCTTAGTGGTTAAGCTCACTAACTCTTGTTGTAGAAAATCCGGGTTTCAATTCCCAGCATCCATATGGCAGCTAACAGTCATCCATAACTCCAGTTCCGGGGGATACAACACCCTCTTCTAACCTCTTCGGGCATTGCACGACCCAAGTACACTTACACACATGCAGGCAATACACTCATATACATAAAAAAATAAATCAAATTTAAAAACAAGATCAGATTCAGGAATGGGTGGAGTGAGCCTCTGCTGCTCCCCGCAGGCAGAGTCTGTGGCGCAGGCGCATGCAAGGCCTCCGCATATTGTAAGCCCAGGCTGGTCTCTTGTACTTATAACTGGTCCTTATGCTCATATTTATTTATTTTGTGTGTCTCTCTGTGTCACAGTGTGTGTGTGTGTGTGGAGGTCAGAGGGTAACTTGGGGGATCGATTCTGTACTTCCACCATCTGGGTCCTGGGGGCTAAACTCAGGCCACCAGGCTTGGCAGCAGGGACTTTACCTACTGAGCCATCTTGCCAGCCCGAGTTTGGCATTCTTGTTTCAGAGTCTGGGCTGAAAGATCAGATATTTGTGGTGTGTGTATGTGTGTGTGTGTGTGTGTATGTGTGTTTGTGTATGTGTAGGCTACAGGTCGATGTTGGGTGTCTTCCTTGCTCAGTTTCCACCTTATTTTTTGAGACGAGGTCTCTCACTGAACCCGGAGCTCAGTGACTGCCAGTGAGCTCCAGGAATCTCCAGAACCCGGATGACAGGTGTGTGCAGCTATGCTCAGCTTTTTACCTGGGTGTTGGGAACGTGAACTCAGGTCCTCATGCTTGCACGGCAAGCACTTTACTGATTGCCGGAGCCTGCCGGCAGAAAATCGAACTGTACCTGAATTGGGGAGTTAGGATTGAGAAATAAAGAGAGATAGGAAGAGAGAGAGAACACGAGGACAGATTCGGGAGGGCTCTCAGTCAATACTGAGGCCATGACTTTATTCTGCTCAGCGTATTTATAGGAACAATACAACCATCATTTACATATACAGGATTATTCAAAACACCTATGTCTACTTAACAAAAGGTGTTAAACCTAGGATTTAAGATAAGCTTTCCTCCGGGTGATTAAATCAGGCCTTCCTACAAGGATTTACAAGATTTTCAGCCTTGGGATTATAGGATTTTCAGCCTTGGGATTACAGGATTTTCAGCCTTGGGATTACAGGATTTTCAGCCCTGGGCTGAATCTCTCCTTCAGGTGAATAAATCACTCGCATTGCAAAACGCCCTAATCCCACAGCACTTCTGGGTTCAGCAAGACTGATCCCTGCCTGATCCTAAACCAGGGCAAAGTTCAAGGCAGGCAAATGGCTCCCGACAACTGATCGAGCCATCTCCCCAGTCTCCTCCTGGTTTTTATTCTTACAGTTTTTCACCTGAAGTGGATGCCACAGATTCAATAGTATCACATCTCATTTTGGACATGAGGAGACTGGGTACAAGGTGGTTAAGTCACTTACCTTGGGGCCACGTGGCATGACAGTGCCAGTGCTAGGAAGTGAAATGCCTGGCTTGTGGACAGTGAGAACATCGCCTGTGGCTCTTTTTGACTTGGCTGCTTGGGTGCTCATGTCTTCAGATCTAATTTAGTAATTGACCTGGCTTATGTGTCTTTATTCAACCTTATATTCTCCTGTTCTATTCCCGCCTTTACCTCTTATTCTAAATTATTTTTCTCTACTTTCAGTTTTGAAAAGTTGTCCTATGGATGTCTTGGAGTCTGTGTTCTAATTGAAGTGTGAATGAATAAATAAAGATGCAAAGAATTTTCAAAGCCTCAGGAGAGACCCAAGACATGCCATCCTCCCTGTCAGGTGCCTTGTCATCCATCCAGCTTGTACTCTGACCTCAGGAAGCCTTTTCATCTCATTTTGTTTTGTTCTGCTTTTCTAGCATCAAAGTGGTCCAGGCTGATGGATCCCGGTGCATAGGGGCTGCAAGGGTCCCAGCTGCTGTTGGGAGGTAGTTGGCAGATGTTGTCTTCAGACAGGCAGTGGGAAGAGGCAGTTGGGAGGAATGGGGGGTGCCTGCCATCTCAGTCTTGTTTGGAGGAAGAATCCAGCTCTGCCAGCTTCCGACTTAGGCTCTGTAGCACAGCCCTCAGATGGGTGGAGGGGAGCTCCTGCAGAGATCTAGAGAGTGTCTCCAGCTTGGAGCTGCTGCCTTCTTTGACTCTGAACTTGGCTGGAATGCATCCTGCCTCCCGGCTCCCTCCCAACCACACCACAGTTGGTTGCCATGGTTGAAGGAAACAGTTTTGAGGCAAAATCCAGTGTGAAAGCTCAAAACAAGGGCTGATTGATTTGCTCAAGATGCTAGGGGTGGGAGGGACTTACCTTCTCTGGAGCTCTGACTCTCTCCCTCTCAACAGGCTGTGTCCTTAGCAGGAACACCTGCCTCCCTGTGACTTTAGAGTGATCGAGGAAAGGATCACCAGACCAAGTTCCTGCTGGCTTCTCAAACAAATGCCCCTGCCCTGATGGTCTGAGCCCGGCTCCAGCAGCTTATTCTTTATTTCCTTTAGTGTCCTGAAGTACTCAGTACATTGTAAGTGTTCAGTATAAGTGTACTGAGTAAGAAGATGTTAGAGCCTATAGTTAGGAAGTTGTGACTGCCATCAGTGACAGCTGCTGCTTAGAAGATGTGGGCTATGGCCAGACACTGTATGGATGCCTCAGTTAGGGTTTCCCAGAAAGACAGCTAAGACCGACAGACAGACACACATGTACACACAAACGTACACACAGATGTTTGAGAGGGCATCTCTTAGGGGAACTGGCCCACATGATTTTGGTGACTGGGAACCCAAGCAGTCTGCTTGCATGCTGGAGACTTTGGGATACAAGCCATGTCACCAGGCTTGGCCACAAGTGCCTTTATCCACTGAGCCATCTAGCTGGCCCTCAAACTCAGGTTTTCGAATGCTAGAGCTGAGTTCTTGCCACTTGGCCACTGTGTCCTCTCCAGAGGAGGGATCCTGGATCTGCTGTGCCTTGTCTGACATGCATCCAGGCATGTGGGGCCTGTAGTGAGGGACAGGAGTCCGCTGTGAGGGAAAGCAGAGGGAGACACAGGAAAGTCTTCTTGGCACCACATGGGACTGGGGAATGAACTGGTGGAGAGCTTGCTGTGCTGGGGTGGGGCTCCCAGCAGACCCCAGAAGGCTTTGGGCTCAGACACACATGACATCACTCCCTTCCTGGTCAGTTCCTCTATGTGGATACTAACTTTTCTGAGTCTCAGTTTCTTTATCTGTGAAATGGGGAGCGACGGTCTGCTTGGCGAGTTTCCTAGTGGGCCAAGGAACAAGTGACCCAACCCTGCATGGATGGACAGTTTCCATCAGTGTCCCTTAGTGTCAGAGGCACAATTGTCTGCCAAGCAGACTTCTCTGGGTCTCTTCTCGGCTCCCACTCCCTCCCCCTTTGAGTTGTTTGGAGGCAACTGGGCCTGGGAAAACTTGTGATTTCTGTTCAGGGGATTCTTCCTTGAGACCCGAACAGCACTCTTCTGAAGTCATTTCTTCTTCCCCCTCTTTTCTTCTCCCATTAGGGTTGGGTCTTTCCGGCCCTTTTGGGATTCAGAAATCATGCAGCAGGAGGTGGACCCCAGTCTGGCTTCTTTCAGGTAAAAAAAATCACAGTCTATGTTTATAATCTCAACTTCAGGGATGCTGAAGCAGGAAGATCATTTGAGCACATGAGTTCCGTGTGGCAAGATTCTATATTCTTGTTTCATTTCTGTTGTGGTAAAATACTCAGACAAAATGCAACCTAGGGGAGAAGTGGTTTGTTCTGCTAACAATTCCGGGTTCTGGTCCATCAATGGGGGAAGTCAAGGCAGGAGTCTGAAGCAACTAGTCACATCCAGTTAAGAGTGGAAAGAAATGCATGCAAACTCACTTGCTTGTTCCATGTAACTGGCTTTCTTCTCTCTTGCACAGTTCAGGACTCCCTTGCCTAGGGGATGGTGCTGCCCACGGTGGGCTGAGTCATCCCACATCTGTTAACTTTATTAAGACAGTCCTCCACAGACATGCCCAGAAGGCAGCTCCATGCAGACAATCCCTCAATGAGGCTCTGTTCCCAGGTGATTCTAGGTTGTGTCAAGTCGACAAAGCTGTTTATCATACCCTATCTTTAAAACAAAATAAACAACAAAACAGCCCCCTCCCCCAGACTTCCTTCCAACTCGTGTTAACATGCAACTTTTCCACTGTGACCATGGACCCTGTGAGGTCTCTTCTTAGGACATCCTGTCCATCACTCAACGTGACCACTTCCGTTTCTGAATTCCATCCCTCACCACTGCTTCTAGCCTTTGCACACTCACTGCCTGGAAGTCTCTCCCCTTTGTCCCAGGCAGCCTCATTATCACCTGTGTGTGGCCCCCTTGTTCTAGTGTCACCATCACAGGCAGACCTTCTTTAGCTCCCAGCTGTGCACAAGAGGTGCTCCCAGTAATCCCAGCACTTGGTAGGATGACAACTGGGATCTCCAGGCCAGCCTGGGCTACATAGTGAGATCCTACATCAAATGAAAATGAAAAAAAAAAATTCCCTCGGTTATCCAGAATGTGTGCTTGATGAAGCCTCAGTGTGGGCTTCTGTGTGAAAGCAGTGGGTGGTGGACATTCCCATGAACACTGTGTAGTTCTCTAGGATGGCGGGGGACCTGCTTTTGCTAAAAAATATGGGTCTCGGGGTTAGCACAGTTGGAGGGATATTTTCCCTCCAAACACGAGGATCTGAGCGCTACGCCAGTGCCCATGTAAAGTGATCAGCATGGTGGTGCACGTCTATAATCCAGTATTGGGGCAGAAGAGGCGGGAAGACCCCTAAAGTTTGCTGGCCAGCCAGCCTAGGCTACTCAGCCCCAGATCCTGATAAATCCCGACTCAAAAAACTGAGGTAGATAGCTCCTGAAGAAGAGGATCTGAGGTTGACACACACAGACACACACGCAGGAACATGCACACAAACCCACAATAGATACACACATACAAAGTAATCAATTCGCCACTTATCTAAATTTAAAACCTTAGTTTCCTCTGTCTTCTCTGGGGACTCGGGCAGTCCCATCCTTAAGAGATATGTGTTGAAGGAATGCATGTGAAACCCTGGGCACAGAGTCTGGAGGTAGGAAGAAGGTTTCAGTCCTCACGACCATCTTCATCCTCCTCTTCCTTCCTCTAGCTGCTTCTTGAAGTGACAGTCCTCTCCTCTTGGGGCCAACTGAGAAGCCATTTCCCACCACAGCCCATTGCCTGGGTCCTCAGGTGGCATCAGGTCCCCCTGTCACTGCCCTAGAGTCTGATGCAGGTTTGGCTTGGCAGAAATCGCAGTGAGTTGGCACAGAGCATTCCCCCCACCACCGGGTCATGCAAATATTTATTGCAGTGTTAAATAATAAATGGAACAGCTTGCCCAGTGGTCTGTTATGTTTGGTTTCATGTTGGAGTGGTGACAGTCCTGGAATTGCTGTCCATTCCTCTGCCCCAGCCTCTCTTGAGAACAGGTGGGACCTCTGAAGTGGAATCAGCTAGCTGGTTAGACATCTGGAACCTGGAGGGGTTGTGGGCATGCTTAGCTCAGTGTAGAAACTGGCAGAGAAGGTAGGACTGCCACCCAGAAACCCAAGCCTTGGGATGCTGAGCAAACCTGGGTTCTTGATGGAGAAGTCCAGCTGCTGCCAGGGTGGTCACGGCCCCACTGTCCACATCTGGACATCCAAGTGACTAGCAAGGTGGCACGTGCCTGTACTCCTGGCACTTGGGAGGTGGAAGCAGGAGGAGCCCAAGTTTGAGGCCAACTTGGAGGCAGGAAACAGAACAGGAAGTGAGGAAAGGCTACAAAACCTCAAAGCCCACCCCCGGTGACCAGCTTCCTGCAGCAAGGCTCCCCAACCTTCCCAAACAGCACCACCAGCTGGAGATCAAGTGTTCAAACACAGGTCTCACCATTCCAACCACTGCGCATAGGATCTTGTTTTTAGCATCAGTTTAGGTTGATGTGGCTTTTTCAACTTTTCCAAAAGACAGGCTTCACTTTGCCTGTGGGCTTAGACACGAGGAGAGAAGGGATAAATCCGGAGGCCCAGGTGATTGGGGATGTCCGGAGGCCCGGGGTAGGGGGGTGGGGGATGGGGATTAGTTCGGAGGCACTTCTCAGAATCTGCCTGTCATAGGCTCCTAAGCCAGCTGACTTTCCCTTATTTCAGTTGGTTAGAACTGCATCACTGGTCATTTTCTTTTCCTTTCTTTTCTTTTTGTTTTGGGACAGGGTCTCCCTGTAGCCCCAGCTGGCCGGCAACTCACTATGTAGACCAGGCTGGCCTTGAACTCACAGAGATCCATCTGCTTTGCAGGCATGTGCAATCACTGGCATGGAAAATATAATCACTGTTAAGTGGCTGTATTCTCCTCACCTCTTCTTTCTTCCTTCTTCTTTCCCATCTCTTTCTCTGCTTTTTATCCTCTTTTAAAATTTTCTTATTGCATTCATTGTATGTGTGTGTGTGCGTGTGTGTGTGTTTTCCTCCCACAGCCCTGAGGTCTCAGAGGACAGCCTGCTGTGAAGGCCACACCATGCCCTTGTCCTGCTCTTCTGACTGCCTTCTCTTCCATGTCTTGGCTGCTGCTATGGACCGAGCATGTGGAGTGTGGAGTGGGAAGTTTTACTCTTCCCACATTGTAAAGGCATCCTGTCACCCCAGCCCTTCAGGATCGAGCTTACTGGGGGCTGGGGAGATGGCTCAGCTGGCAAAGTGCTTGCCACCCAAGGGTGAGGACCTGGATTCAACCCCAACACCCAAACACCCACATACTTGTAATCCCAATTCTGGGGAGGTGGAGATTTCTGGCGTTCACTGACCAGCCAGTCGGTCCTAATGAGTGAGCTCAGAGCCCCAGAGAGAGAGAGAGACCTTGTTTCCAAACAAACAAACACAAGCTAGGTGGACAGTCCTTGAGGAGGAATAAGACCTGAGGTGACCTCTGGCCTCCACCCCCACACAAGTGCATACACAAGTACACCCACGGACCACACACAGACACACACACACATAATACACATGTACAAACAGACATACACATGCACACACAGACCACACACACACACACACATAATACACATGTACAAACAGACATACACATGCACACACAGATCATATACACACATACAAGCACACACACGGACCACACATAGACACACACACATAATACACATGTACAAACAGACATACACATGCACACACAGACCACACACAGACACACACATAATACACATGTACACACAGACATACGCATGCACACACAGATCATACACACACACACAAGCACACACAGACCACACACAGACACACACATAGATATACACGTACACACAGACATACACATGCACACACAGACCACACACAGACACACACACATAGGTACACATGTACACATAGACATAGACATGCACACACAGATCACATACAGACACAGACAAGCTCACCCACAGACACAGACACACACACACACAGCACCCCCCCCAACACACAAGGACTAAGCTTGTCACTGCGAGCTCCCAGTAGACTCTACCTTCAACAGAATGTCTTTTCCAGTTTGCTGCCGACCCCGCCATTCTCTAGTGATTCCTGGCTCTCCTTCCTTCTTGGGTTCCACTGGTCTTTTCAATTGTAGTTTCTGTTTACGTAGCCCTTGGGACTGGGTGACCTTTCCTGATCCTGTCAAACCTCATATTCACATAGGGGCCCAAACAGATACTCTGTATAGTAGATATGGGAAGCTGAAAGCTCTGAAGTCATCAAGCTATACAACTGTGAATTCTTATCATCCGCATTAATAACAACCCAAGGAGGCAGGAGACTAGCCTCACTGTAGCCCCCAGTCCTACAGCAGCCTGGAGCCCAGAGGGCCATTCAGGCCATCAAGCCAGCATTCATCATTAATGTTGACATTTGCTATTAAGCTATGCCAGCTTGCAAATGTAAAACACTCACCACAAGGACTAAAGCGAGCTGACAGGAGCACTACCCAAGACATGGTCTACTTTACATGGTGTATTCAGTCCATGCATTGTCCAGGCATCTCTACAGAGCCTGAGTCAAGGAAGGAGGGAATAAATCCTCTGGCTTGTTGAAGGTGGGCTTACTAGTCCAGCTGGCTCCTGTGTGTCCTTGTCCCCCACCTCTGCCCACATGGAGCTCAGACTCTGGAGGCTATGCCTTGCTAGGCAACCATCTCCACAGGATACACTTGTTCAAAAAAGTGGGTGACGTGTCTCTCTCCTTGCCTCTGATTCCTGATGGAAGTGGGTTGATGATAGGGTTCCATTTTCAAGCTCTGATCCCAGGCTGGGTTTCAATAAAAAATCCATCTGTGGACTAGAGAGATGGCTCAGTGGTTAAGAGCACTGGCTGTTCTTGCGTGGGACCTGGGTTTGATTCCGAGGACCCACATGGTGGTTAACAACCATCTGTAACTCCAGTTCCAGGGGATCCAACACCTTCTTCTGACCTTGTGGGCACTGCATGACACAGGCGCACATGCAGGCAATATATTCATTCACATAAAAATAATAAATAAAAAAAGAATCTATCTGTGTCTTATAAATGGGATGGGTTCACAGGATCATGTCTGGGACTCTGACCTCTCCCAGCTCTGGCTGTGTTGCTGTGGCCTTATTTTTTAAAATTTTATTTAAAAAATTTTAAGTGTGTATGTGGGTTTATGCACCAGAGTGCAATGCGGGAATGACAGGCCGCTGTGAGCAAGTGACCTGCTGTAGGTGCTGGGAATTACACTTGGAGGACTCAGGTCCTCTGGAAGAGCAGAATGTGCTCTTAACTGTTGAGCCATCTCTCTAGTCCCACTGAGGCCTCTTTTAATACACGTCCCAAACTGGCAGTGTCCTGACCCAACTCTCCCTGGGGCTCCTCCTCTCTGGGATGTCCTTCCTGCCTTGTACTAGGCAAGTGCTCTTCCATTGATTTTTTGGAGACAAGATCTTACTATGTAGCCCAGGCTGGCTTCAGACTCATGATTCTCCTGCCTCATGGTTCAAGAGCTGGAGGGACAGGTGCACGCCACCATGCCTGGGCCACATTTGTTCTTGGTAGATGGATACGAGAGAGGGGAGGAGAAGAATAGAAAAAGAAAATAAAAATTAACTATATTCTACTACTTGGAGATAACCATATTAACATTTTACTGTTTATCTGATTCTTTACTTTTTATTTGGTAAATTAAATATTTTCTTTTTATTTTATGAGTGTTTTGTTTGCATGTATGTAAATGACCCATGTGTACAGTGTCAGCAGAGGCCAGAAAAGGGTGCCGGATCCCATCCCCTAGAACTGGAGTTATGGTTGGTTGTTAGGCTCCGTGTGGGTGCTGGGAACTGAGCTTGGGTCCTCTGCAAGAGCAGCCAGTGCTTTTAACTGCTGGGCCATCTCTTCAGTTCCTGCCTATCTGATTCTTTAAATTGTTTTGCTTTTCTCTGTGTGTCAGATTTATACTGCATTTGTAGCTAAAATTCCTTCTGAGGAGGTGTAAACAACCTCTAACCCCCTCTTCCCTTGGTCCCAATGAAAAAACCAAAGTATGATTTCACCAGACTTCAGTCTGGGAAATGACTGAGTTTATTGAGCTTGCTTACAGAGCAATGGGTGAGGGTTTACTCACCGGAGTGTGGGTGCTTCTCCCTTAAGGTCGCACTGCAAAGTCTTCATCCAAGCATGGATGGTAGCTTCCCTACAGCCACATAAAATGGTGAAAGACCCTCTCCAGGCCTCCCCAGCTTATATCGCTTTAGTTAGCCCTCCCCATGCCTTGTACAATTAGGGCCGACTGATTGGGAGGTGTGGCTGGACTCTCAGGCAAGGGTCCTGTTACTCTCCCTGCCTCTGCCTTCCTTACCAGGGTGTGAACAGTTAATAAGCTCAGCTGTGATGCTTTTGGGCAAGCAGGTGCAACCAAGCTTGGGAAGACGGCATCTGTCCATCATCCATCTGTTGGGAGGACAGTCCTATGCAACACTCTTCTCCTTCCTCTGCCTCTTAGTTTCTTTCTACCATTTTCTTCTGCAAGAGTCCCTCAGCCTTGGAGGGGGTGATATAGATGTAGGATGATTTTCTTCCCACTTAGAACGCATGGGTCTTCTTGTCATCTGTTTTCAGAATGTGGTCATTGGCCCATCTTGCTCTTTCTCCTACTATAAGTGAAAAGGAAGAAATGGGACATGGGAACACATCTACACGGACACCGATTAGAACAACAAGCTACGGGAGTAGAACAAATGCTTGGAAGGCACCTACACTGGTACATCCCATCCATCCAGCAAAACAACTGCAGTGACTTTCCCACGGGGGCCTGTAACTTCCCCTGCCACTGGGGGTTGGTCTGGCTTGCAGCACCAGACACATGTTCCTCCCCTTAAATCCAATTGGAAATGTTTTGGTTGTACATGCACTAGTCACACCACTATTGCACCAGCAGTCACATCTTACTTGGCATGTAAGTGAAGTATGTGGGATCTGTCATTAAGCAGAGTTTGCGGACAGTTCCTCCCCAGTGATCTGTGTAATGTCGTCTGTCTGGCGCTAGGCCGGCAGGAAAGTTTTCAGCTTAGTCCTAGCTTGATTTCTCCCTTTCCCACGCTCACATCCTGAAGTACCTTCAGCAATAGGATCTTACCATCTTACCATCTAGTTCTGGAATGCAGCCAACATTAGTGGCAATAGCCTTTATTCTTTTGGGGGTGTTTCTAGCCAACAGTTCTTCAGGAGGCAAATCATCCATCCTGGGACTGGAATTTTCATCTAACAATCACACAGCTTCTGGGAGCTTCTGTTTTTATTTTTAGAAGCTGTCTTTGTTTACTCTGTCGCATCTACAAGTCCAGGCTGTTGTAGACTTTTCCCAACCATCCTTGTGGATATTACTTGTGCCTTATCTACCCATAAAGCTCCCAAGAATTTCACAGCTGTACCTGGTCCTTGTAGTCCTTGTTAATCCTTTTCCCATCCTTGTTTCTTCAGGTGTAATTGAATATCTAATGGGGTTCTACATCAGCAAAACACTCGGAGGTTAACATTGTGTTATTTACAGAATGAAACCTTTTTCCAGAGGATGGGAAAAACAATTCATCATCCTGAACCATCATCCCATAGTGAATAGATTTACTATTTTGATTTTTCTGATTATTTTTATGTGTACAAGTGTCTTGACTGCATGTGTGTAAGTACACCTGTGTTGCACAATTCCTGAGAAGGTTAGAAAAGGGGGCATTGGATCCCCTGGAACTGGAGTTATGGATGACTGTTAGCTGGGAATTGAACCTGGAGCCTCTGCAAGAGTACCAGTGCTCTTAACCACTGAGCCATCCCTCCAGCCTCATGAAATAGTAGATTTACAAAGATAACCTTGGCGAAGTACTAAACATCTGTTGTCCTGCTCCAAGCAAGGGTCAGATGATCACAGAAACCCCAAACTAAGAAGACACTAAATCAAACATAAACAACGTTTAGCGCAGCGTGGAAGGATTTCCTCCATTCCTATCAGTATTCTCAACAGACCCGTGTTGGGTGCATATTATGGATGAGGACACGAACTTAGTTCGCTCTTTACAATCTTTAGGCATTTCTATGAGCCATTCCATCTTGCATGGCAGAGCTAGAGCCTTCCTGCAGTTTTCCATCCCTGATAAACTTATTTGGGCTGGCTCACGGTGCCTGGTCCCGCACAGAGCGGAGGAGGGATGGGGCTCCTCTTGCCCCTGCTGTACCTATTGGCTCCCCAGGTCTGCCCCGTGGCCTTAGCCACGTGTTTTCTCTCCATCAACCACACCTTGATACTAGGGGAGGCCTTGGCTGGCCACACAGTCTCTACTCTAGGATAGCTTTTCTCAGGAGGGAAACGTACCCTGTTTAATCAGGGGAGCGATCATTAATCACCCTGTGACAATTTTTATCACCTGCACCTGTGTTGTTTACCATAGGTGCCTCCTGTGAACTGCTCCTCCGGCTTTAAAGCTTCCCAGATGGTCCTTAGCACAGAATTTGTCACTTTCTTTTCTTTAGGAACATGGGCTCGACACAAACCTTGTCACATTTGCCTTTGAGTTACCCAAACAGACCCTTTTCTCTGCTGTTCCTGTTCCTATCCCCTTTAGATAGCTCTGCCATCGTACCCACATACTCTACATGCTGGTCTAAGTCACTTAGATCTGCCAAGACCTTTACTACTTCGTAAAGATCCTGTCCCACCAAGGGACCCAGCAAAGCCACTAAAGCTCCATACCAATCTTGAGGTCCCTGCTGAATCAAATTCTTCTTTAAATCTCTGGTGAACGTAGTCCTACCTGGCCCAGTGAACTGGGCATTGTGCATTGCTTTCCTCATACCTCGTTCTCTCAGTAGTTCCTGTCCCTCCTTTGTTGTCCTTTAGACCCTGATATCTACAGGAACCTCCACTGGTGCCGGTCATGTGTCTCTAATGGCTCCTACAAGCCAGTCCATCAGGGGCCGATTTCTCCTGTTCCGCCTCAGGGTATGTAACCTACTTCTCAAGGAGGGATGGAGAGTTATATTGCTCAGCTTCTCTGCTCGTGCAGCACATAAACTAATTCCATCTGCTCCCATGTCCCACAGCCTCACAAGCCAGGTGGTGAGAGGCTCCTCCATTACTTGTCTGAAAGTTGTCCCTGGTTCTAACAGCCGCAGTTCTGAGTATTCTCCGATTACCATAGTCTTTTGCACCAGATCATTGTTAAGGCCTCCATCAGCATTCTAGACCGTAGATTTCCTCTTTCTTTGTATTAAAGGAGGAACTTGAGGGGCATCTGCAGCTATTTCTAGGTGGCTCTCTTCCTCATCACTTTCTCCCTCCTCCCAGAGGTTCCAAGTTTTGGGGTCCCAGAATGAGCCTTGTCTTATCAATCTAATCTGGGCTATCTTTCCCTTCTGGACCTCCGCTCTAAAAAATGGCAGGTGAACACCTCTATCTCTCGGTTTTATTCAATTTTCTCACTAGAGCGAGGCCAATACCGAAGAGGCCAGCCCCGTATCTCTTTCTTCCTGTCATTCTTCACTTACACCCTCTGGACTTCTGACTCGGCTTGGGACAGATCTTATCACACAAAGCAGTGGCCAGGCTGTCTCTGCAGCTGCTTGCTGATACTTCTGACCTGGTGTGCTCCTCCAGGTTTGTAATGTCTGCTCTAGACCTTCTATGACACCTAGACGACGGCTACCCTGGGATTTCTCTGCTGTATCATCTGCCTAGGCGGCCTCCCCTTGGTTGTGCATCTCCTTACTCACTGCACTGCCCACTGCCACCTTCCCTATGAGGACAGCCGACCAGGTCAAAATTTCTCTTTCCAACCCTCTCCCCTCAGGCAGCTTCACTTTGGGTTATGGTCTGCTTCCTCATCGCAGGGACAATACCATTGTTCTTTCCAAACTCACCCTCAGTTTCCTTGTGTCCTTGCTGACTATGCCAAATGTAGCTAAAATTCCTTCTGGGAGGTGTAAACAATGTTGTAGGCCAGGCAGTGCAACCAAACCTGGGAAGACTGCGTCTGTTCGTCTTCCATGTGTTGGAGGACAGTCCTAAGCAGCAGCATTCCAACTTGACTTTTTTCAAGTAAGCATTATGAATACATAATGTGCAGAGAGCAAGTGTCTCCTGCCTTTGAGGCCTGGTGTGATGGCCTTGGCACTCGTGCAAGAAGTGTGAAAACACAGCTGGGCATATGATCCAGCTCTAGGGAGGCTAAGGTAGGAGGATCTCAAACTTGAGGCTAGTCTAGGCTACAGAGTGATACTGTGTCTCAAAGCCGCCGAAATGAATAAAAAATAGAACAGAAAGTTGAGGACTGGGAAGATAGCTCAGTGGGTAAAGCTAGCTGTGAACAACATGAGATCCTGTCCTAAGCAAGGCGGAAGCTGAGGACTGACACCGAGAGATGGAGTTTACGGGAGAATGTGAGTTTCCTCTGGAAACACACCAAGAGATCTCAGGATGGAGGGAACCAATAAGGATCTCCACAGCAGGGTCTGGTGCCAACGTCTAGAGGTCTCAGAGCCAAGGGGTCCTTCTTCCAAGTACGGGATGAGTGCTTCTTGAGTGGCTGGTAGGTGCCAGGTACTGAATCAGGTGGTGGGGCCTGTACACAACTCAAACATGACTTTATTCCAAATCTTCCTTCACTGACCATTTGCATATGCAAATGATCCCCTACAGGTGCCAAGATACATGGCAACCACTGGGATTAGCATCAATGACTTGTCTGGAAATCTCATCTGTGGGTGAAGAGTTTCCTGTACTGCCACATCAACACAGGGGGCAGGAGGGCTCAATTTTGGTGACAACTTGTGTCCATTTGCGTGACTACTGTAAGATCTGTGGGCATGGGGAACTAACTGAATGGGGACATCCGCGTAACTCACCGCCAGCACTGGCTGCAGCTCTGTTACTGAGAAAACATTCCTTGGGGCTCAGGGTAGGTTATTGTTCCTTCAGTCACGCCTTGGTCCTTGGGGACCCACTGTGAAGCCAACCTTTATTACTTTTTTTTTGTTTTTAATCACAACAGGGAAATGATGGTGTTGGGAGAGGAGACTTTTCATATAAGATGGGATGAGCCAAGATGGCAAGATGACACCTGAATTTGCCTTACAAGTGGAGTGGGTACTGTTTCTCCACAGAGAAACCCATTCGCCCTGTGCAAGGTGGAGTGGCTCCATCAGTGTCCGCTGCTCTGACTTCCTGTGGCAGGATCCTGATGAATACGGGTTTTTTTTAACAGTGGGTTTTAATTTAGGTTTTTCCGAAGGGTGTAGTCCAGGCTGGCCTCAAACTCATAGTCCTCCTGCCTCAGTTTCCTGAGTGTAGGCTTACAGGAATGTGCTACCACACCTGCTTACCAGTGAATTTTTTCCAAGAAATTAAAAAAAAAAAGTTATGTGTATGAGCGTTGTGCCTGCATATATGTAAGTGCACCAGGTGCATGCAGTGTCTGCAGAGACCAGAAGTGAGCTGCCATGAGGGTGCTAGAAGCTGAACCCCAGTCCTCTGTCAGAGCAGCCAGTGATCTTAACCACTGAGCCATCTCAGTTCCCATACTTTGTTCTTGTTGTCCCCATCCTCTACTTCTCTTCCTGCCCTTTTGGGCCCCCTCTGGCTGATCTCTTTCTCCCCTAACAGGAAAATGAAAATTAAAACTGCTTTGAGATTCCATTTCACCTCTGTTAGAATGACTATCATTGAGAAAACCCACCTGAGTCCAATTCTCAGGACCCCAATGGCGGAAGGAAGGAGAGAATGGACCCTTACCAGTTGTTTTATGACCTCCACATTCCCCATACGTCTCCCACCAAATAGGTAAATGTATAACAGAAGAAAACCGGCAAATATTGGTGAGGATGTGGGGAAAGAGGATTGTCAACTGGTGTAGCCACTACTGAAATCTGAACTCTGAACGAGTCATTGAGAAAACAAATAACAGGGCTGAGAGATGTCTCAGCAGTTAAGAGCACTGGCTGCTCTTGCAGAGGACCCAGGTTTGATTCCCAGCACCCACATGACAGGTAACAACCATCTGTAACTCCAGTTCCAGGGGATCTGACACCCTCTTCTGACCTTCACTGACACCGCACGACATGAGTGTACATAAATACACTCATACACATAAAATAAAATAAAAATAATAAAATAAAAATTTAAAAAGAAAACAAAGAACAATAAATGCTGGTGAGGACAGGGAATGTAAACAAGTCCAGTCATTGTTGATGTCAGGATGGCGGCGGGGAGGGAGGGTGTCTCAAAAAGTAACAATGGGGCCAGCGAGATGGCTCAGCTGGGGTTGGGGGCACTTACCATTGGGCCTGACAACCTGAGTTACAGGCCAGTGAAGGAGGAGGGGGAGAAGTCACTCTTAGGGCTCTCCTCTGGCTGCCACACTTATGTACTGGCACTCACATGAACTCATACGAAAGATAAATTACCCTCTCCCCAAACAACAGTAGGTCTTCATATGACCCAGCTGTTCCACTCCTGGATATGGACTCAAAAGATTCCAAAAAAATTGGGAGATCCAGGCCAGCTGGGGCTACAGGGAGACCCTGTCTCAAAAAGACCAAAAAAAAAAAAAAAAAAATCCAGATCATCATATCCCAGAGATACCAGCACTCAGTGTTTACCATAGCACTGTTCACGGTAACTAAGCTATGGAAACACCCTAGGTGTTCAATAGCAGAGGAAAGGGGAAAGAAATGTGGTTTATGTAAACAATGGAATTTTTTTTCAGTAATAAAAGAGAATAAAATGATCTCATCTGCAGGAGGATGGGGGCAACTGGAGGAAGTCATATTAAGCAAATTAAGCTAGGCTCAGAAAGACAACGCATTCTCTCTCATTTACTTCCTAGGTTTTACATAGACACATAACATCATGTACATATAGGTGACACAAAAGTACAAGGGGGCAGTCTAGGAAAGAAAGGAGTCTAAGTGGGGGGAGGGTGAGAGAAGGGATTCTAGGGGTCTTTGGGGGTGAGCACACATGCACATACAGGAAAACTTGGGAAGTAATTAAAAACAATCAAAGCACCGTAGCCTAGAGCTGCAGTATGACCCAAAGGACTCCACACCCTACCACAGAGAACTCGGCTCCTCCATATTTATAGCTCTGTTCAAATAGCTAAGAAATGCAACCAGCCTTAACTCTGGGCAGTGTGTACATTTCCAAGTTATGGAGTCTTTCCACTACCTACGAGCTTGATAAAAAATACAGTCTACTGAAATGTTTGGAGACCTGAAAAATAATCAGCTGCAAAATTAAAAAAAAAAAAAAGTGCAAATGGAAAAATTGGCATTGATGAACTTATAAAAGTCACCGGCAAAGAGTGCTATTTTGTCATTGTCACTAATTGATGAATTCAGTGTTCGCAGAGATTTCATTATGTCTGAAAACACGGGTATTAGACTCCTTACTTTCAAGAGCTTCTGAGTGAACACAATTGCCCAGAAATCACATCCAATCAAAGATGAAAGGAGTCAGTTATTGCCAAATAACTTCAGGAACAACATTTTTAAAAATGTTCTAAAAAAATGTTTCTATATCAAAAAAAAGTCACTATAGATCGGGGAAGCCTTCATCCTTTGCCTTCTCTCTCTTCATTGGGCAGCTGTTAATGCTGAGGCTCAGCTGGTCAAAGTGCGGAGAATGAGGGTCTATTGAATGCTCCGCCCTAAGTGGGATATCCTGATCAACACTTCCCCCGCTCCCCAAGGCTCAGAGAGCATTTCAGAAGAGACGCAGAAAGAATGTAAGAGCTGGAGGATGCGGAGTGCCCTGAAATGCTGTCTTTGGGACATGCCATGGCCGTGGCCCACACGAACTCTCTGCTGTTGTAGTTACCTACACAAGACCTGCACAAGATCAAGCCAACAAGACCAGGCAACACTCTTGAGACGCGGCACTGATTGAGCTCAATAGGTTCTTAACAACAACAACAACAAAAAAGAGGACTTGAAATGGGAGGATGGAAGGATATGTTGGAGTGCGTGTGTGTGGAGGGCAGCTTTTGCAGGTTGCTGGGGGAGTTGGAAGGGAAATGGGGTTCATATGATTAAGATGTGTTGTTTACATGTTTGTACTTGTGAAATAATAAATAAAAGATATTCCATTTTAAAAGTCTATTTAATATAGAAGGTGAGATCTTCACAGTCCCTTCTCCCGGGGGCCTTGGCTCCAGGATCTTCTATATGGTTCTGCTGTGTAGCAGTTCCCTCCTAGATAAAACCTGAGCTTTACCTGAGTAAGGAGCAGGAGGTAAACAAAAGGTTGTTTTCAGACTTGAGGGGAAGCATTCTATCCTGCAGGAAAGAAGTAAACCAATCAACAGCTTCAGGAAGTCCTTGAAATTGGTGAGATTCGCCAGGCCCCTCCCTCCCCAGGCTTATATAAGCCCTAAGACTTGCTGCAAGATGTTCTCAGACCAGTTGAGCTCCCTAGAAGAGGCTCAGACTACCTAAGTCACTTGGAAAAAACAAACCTGCAGTCCCACCTGGATGAGCCCAGAACCACTGAGCTGCCAGACAAGGACACTCTCCAGCCTGTGGAGCTGCTGGCAGTTGACTAGTGTGCCCCAAGTTTCCTGCTTTTTGTCAGCTGTCACCCATGTTGGGGTGAGCTTTTGGTGATGTAGCTGTCTGTGAGTCATTTATGGTCCTCTAAGTAATCCCAATAAAACTCACTGGTTCACTAAATTGGACTTTGATGGTATACTTACTTTGTTTGCTCTCTTGTTTCCTCACCTGGGGGAAGGAGAAGCTTGTGCCATACAGCAGGTCCATGGTGGGCACCCAAGTCTCTCGGACAACGTGGAGATGTGTCTGCATATAATCTACATACATCTTCATGTGTGCTTGGAGTAATTCTGTGTGAATAGTTTGTCATGCTGTACTGTTGAGGGGCTAATGATCTGAAAAAGGTCTGTGTGTTCCAAGTCCAAGTGGTTAAAAAGTCCCTTTGAGATTGACTGAATTTGCAGGTGTGTGTGTGTGTGTGTGAAGTGTCTAAAATCCTTCAGAGGGCCTTTCATCCTTTTCTCCACTGCCCTGTAACATAGACAGCTTAGAGTCTTCCTCCAAGGACAAGACATTTTACAGAGTGTTAGAGCTCTATTGTGGGTTACATTTTGGTTAGTGGTAATCTGTTTTCTTCCCTGTTGCCTAATGAATGTCTGGCAAGGCCACAGGACTTGCTTTGCCTGGGTGGTGGGTGCAGTATAGACCCCCATGCTTTGATGGTTGTGTTGACAAGGTATGAGAATCTATAAACCTCATGGAAGGTTTGAAGTGCACTTGTCTGATTAGGTTTCCCCACTGGTTTCAAAAAAATTACTATTATTACTATTATTATTATAGTATGTAGGTATGATATGTGTGGGCACATATGCCATAATATACATGTGGAGGTCAGAAGTCAACTTAGTGGAGTGTACTCTGTCCGTCTAAGTTTACGTGGGTTCTGGGGAATTGAACTCAGTTCACCAGGCTTGTGCAGCAAGCCCACGTAGTCATCTTGCTGGCTGGTTGCTCATTCTTCCTGAGAACAACATACTTCAGTTAGGCCTTGGCCTAGAAAGCTGAAATGCAGGCAGAGTAAATCTTCCCTGTATGCTTGCAAACCTTTTCCTGCTTCAGCTAACCGTATATGCAGCTGAAAATTAAATGTCTGTGGAAATTCTCAATAGTTGGTTTCCCAGTTTCCTGCATCTGTAGCTGACCACTGCAAGGTCCTGCACACAGTGGTGGGAATTCACGTTTCTGAAGCAATAGTGGTTTGCTTTCTTTCAACCACGTGGCCGCTTGTGATTTTTCAGCAGCATTGTTGGGGTCATGACTTTAAACTAGAGTTCGGTGAATTTGTACAAGGTGTTTAAGTATTACTTTCATGGAATAATGTCTCCTTAAGTAACTTTCTGTGGGGTGCCATGCTGTTGGCACATGGGAACATACGTATTCCCCTGTGTGTGTGTGTGTTGTGTGTGATGCATACATGTAAGTATGTGGGTGCCTGTGCTCATGTGTGAATACACAGAGGATCATAGCAGGTGTTTTTTTCTGGCACTCTTCACCTTACTGCTTTGAGCAGGGTCTCTCACTGAGCCAGAGGCACACCATTTTAGGAGGCTAGCTGACTGCATGCTCCTGGCATCTGCATGTTTCTGGCCTCCTTCTTATATGGGTGCTAGGGATTCGAACTCAGATCCTCATGTTTGCCTAGCAAGCACTCCTACGAACTGAGCGGTCTCCTCGGTCAGCCTCTCATTCCCTCTGTCATTTTTTATTGTTTTTGGGATAGGGTCTCCTTATTGCCCAGGCTGGTCTCAATTCACTATATAGCCAAGGAGGACCTTTAAATGTAATCCTTCTGCTTCTGTCTCTCAGTGCTGGGATTACAGAAGTACACCATCGTGCCTTGTTATGCTGTGCTGGAGATCACACCCAGGGCTGTGAGCATGCTACACCCCCAGCCTCCATACTTCCTTCTATCCTTTGAAATCAAGACTATCTTTTGGGAGTGAGGCTTCAGAATTAGAAAAAAGGTGCAAGTGGGGCTGGAGAGTTGGCTCAGCAGTCAAGAGCAGCGGCCTCTCTCGCACAGGACCCATGGGTTGGTTTCCAGCACCCACATGGTGGCTCACAACTCCAGTTCTGGGGGAATCTGACGCCCTCCTTTGGCCTCCACAGGCATTGCACTCACAGGTGCATTTAGACACATGAAGGCAACACACACACATAAAATAAAAGAAAACACATTTTTTTTGAAGAAAGGGAAGTGTTTCGAACATAACATGACCAGCTTTGTCCTCCGCCTCGACTCTCATAGGTGCTTGTCACGTATTTCCTCAGGGGCTAACACTTTAGGGCACGAGTCTTACAATAAAGGTTCCTTTTCTCCTTCATCTTCAAAATCCGGAAATTCACGTTGATGCGCAGTACCTCACGGTCTACTGTACCCACTGGCGCATGCAGCCCCCGAGTTTGCATACCCCGGTTAGGCTTCACTGCACTCTATGAAGGCTCCAGCTTGGGTCCTACAATGTGCTTAGCTGTACTGTCTTAGTCTGGACACATTCTCTGGTCTCTATAGCCTTCTTGGCCTTAATGCATGGAAGAGCACAGAGCATTTACTTTGCATAGATGCCCACATTTGTGGCTTCTCTCATGTCTTCTCAGGACTCACTTCTGGCTCTTTTAAGCTTTAAGCTTTGAAACCCCATGCTGGCTCTGTCTCTCCCCTGTCATGGCTGCTTATTTTATTTCATTCACTTAATAATTTTAGGACCAAATTTTTGAGGAAGGAAAGAAGTTACGATCCTGATTTTAATATGGATGACATATATCAGCTAAAAGGATACTATGTTTTTCAATCTTGCATGAAGCTGGCTGTGGCCACATGATTTGGTTTTGGCCAAGCGAAGGTGACATGGTGTCTTGTCAGAGGGAAGAGCGTTCCTTCATTTGCTCAGTTCTCCTATTGCTAGCCTTAGATTAAGATGAAATGGTTGGATTTCCAGATGAGATGTGTGACCATGAAGACACACTCAGCTGAGATGTGAGTTTCCTAAATTAAAGGATGTGGATTAAAGAGAATGTGAAAATTAGTTCAATGTGGGGTGTGAGGGAGACACAGAGATGACTTTCTTGCTGGTGGCTCAGGGGTGAGTGTGGTCATGGTCACGTGGGAAACAAATGAAGAAACAGGAGAAATTACTTGGGAGGCAGGCTGATTTCATTTGTGTGTGTGTGCATGTGTGTGTGGTGTGGTGTATGTGTGTGTGTGTGTGTGTGTGTGTGTGTGTGTTCATATACATGTGTACATACACGTCAGGGCTGGAAGTCAGCCCAGGTGTCTCTTCTGCTCTTGTTTTCCACAATTTTTTGAGGCAGGGTCTCTCACTGAATGTGGAGCTCACTGATTATGCTAGGCTGGCTGGCCAGTGAGCCCCAAGAATCCTCTTGCCTCCACCTCCCAGCACTAGAGTTACAAGCATGCACCACCATGCCTGGCTTTTTTTTTTTTAAAAAAAAAACAGGGACTTTGGGAAATAGAACTCAGGTCCTCATGCTTGTGGGCAAACACTTTACCAATCGAATGTCCCTCCAGCTTCTGATTTCACTCTTGTGCAAAACTGAGTCTGAAGTACGCAATGGACACTTAATGGTGCTCTCTGAAGTCTCACGGGAATTGGAAGAAGATGTTCATCATTGAGACATAGATGGAGAAGTTACATCAGGCTTCTGTAACTTTGAAGCAGCCTAGAGGGGACAGACCTTGAGTATCTTTCCCCCTCCATCCCTCAGCATCATGCTTGAGCACCAACCACTGGAGACATAATAGAGACTGGACTGTACAGCTACCAATAGCTCTGAGTCACTGCTCTTTACTCTAGAAGGAAAGCTGGGACAAACCCATTCTCAGGCTCTTAGCTAGTCTTCCCTTCCAGTGGAGGGTGGTCTAAGGTTTTCAAAAATAAGTATTTACTTATTTCTTTTGTATTGGCTGTGGGTATGTGATGAGGCTCATGTGGTAGTCAGAGAACAACTTGAGAGAGTAGGTTCTCCCCTTTCACCACATAGGTTCTGGGGCTCAGACTTGGGTTGTCAGACTTGGTCTTTGAGCCATCTCTCTGGCTGCTCGTCCAGGGTTTTTGCAATGAATCCTAACTCTGCTTTCTTCATTTCTAATGAACACACCACTGCATCCTAGCCACAAACCAACTTGTGAACAAGGTGCTGTAACTCTGCTACTCTATAGTATATGAAGAAATTGAGGAGTCAGGTGTTAAAAGATACTGAGGCTGAGGGCTTGTTGAGTTTGATCCCAGGACCCATGTAAAAGCCAGGCACCAGGGAGCTCACCTGTAACCACAGTGCTGGGAAGGCAGAGACAAGAAGACTAGCTGGCTGACCAGTTAGCTGACTTGGCAAATTCCAGGTTTGGTGAGACACCTGTTCTCAAAATATAAGGTGGAGAGTGGTTGAGGAAGATTCCTGGCATCGACCTCTGGTCTCCAAGCTCCCCCATTCATGAATATGTGCATGCAACACCCCCATACACATGGACATACACACACATACACACATATATATACATTTTGAGGAAGGCTTTTACATACTTGAACGCCTTGGTTCTCAGTAGCTCTTCAGGGAAAACAATGTTATTACTTGTTTGGGGGAGGATGCTAAGGTCAGAAAGGTTACAGACATGCCCAAGGTGACCCAGCCAGTGAAGACTGAAATTAGATAAAAATGGGGACCTTGTGGGCGGGGCTTGTAGTTTGATTGGCGGAGGCTTTGCGTGGCATGCATGGGGCCCAAGGGATACTGATTGTTATGACTTTGCATGTTGAGGAGACCATGAGTCTCTGACAGTGACCTTATGCCGTTGCTCTACAGCGACAGGTGACAGGTGCTTGCAGTGACTGCCTTATTCCTCTTACTATTACCTTAAGTGTTCATTGACCAATCCAGTGCCCCCCCCCCGCCCCAGGACTCTGCTGGTGAGCCTTCTTTGCCTCTCTGTGCGGCATCGTTGAAGTACTGGGAATTAACACCCACGCAGCTGTCCATGAGGGACTGATGGGGTCAGTGGAGACCTGTTCCTGTCACCCCACTCTTTGGGCAGGCTGGCCAGGAAACATGGCCAGTGCTGTGCCAGAGTGGACCTATCCAGCTCTCAAGAGTCGCACATGTGTCTCTTTCCCAGAGCTCTTGTTCAGGGACCTCATACTTGTGTGTGAATCAGTCACAGTGGGATATTTACACCATGTGTAAATCCAGCCTTGTGTGATATCCCGGAGAGTCGGTTATTATGTAGTGCCAGGGTTTCTTACACACCCGTGGAGACTTGCTTCATAACATGCCCTGCCTGTTTCTGTCCGCAACCTGCCTCATTTGTTTTACACATTCCTTATGTCTCTTAAAACAAACCACCTGTGACTGAATTCTTGTCTCTGCATCTACTATTGACGAGGCCCAAATCCAGACATAACGGATTCTAAGGAATCTGACCAGGACAGTGAGGTGGGCTGGACTCCAAATCTCCATGAACTCCACCCCTGTGAACTCCAACCCCTGCCTGCCAGCTCTGGTGTCCACTTTGCCCTTGCCCCCCAGGTTGTTGAGAGTCCTGTCGAGGTGGAGAGGTGCTGATGTAGAGTCAAACACTACACTGATGAAATTAGCCGGTGATTAAGAACTTATCTCTCATATGTTAATGTTTATCTAATTAATTAGATAAAATATGAAGACACTGAATTTGCTTAGTAATTTATTCTTCATTAAAAAAAAAAAACTTGAAAAGAGCTGGAGCTGGAGAGATGCTTCCGTGGTTAAGAACACTGGCTGCTCTCGCAGAGGATCCTGGTTTGATTCCCAGTACCCACATGGATGGTGCCACCCACAACTAAAATGGGTCTCCTTGTCTCAATTGACCAGATCTAGATAGATAATCTCTCACAGATAGGCCCAGACTGGAAGGAGAGTCAATTATTACACAATTGTCTTGAGGTGACTCTAGATCCTGTCAAGTAACTAGATGAACCATCATAGTTAGTTGTTGATGTGACAAAATACTTGACAAAGGTACTTTGAGGAAGGAAGGTTTATGCTGGCTCACAGTTCCAGAGGGTACAGTCCATCACAGTGGGGAAGTCATGGTGGCAGGGGAGTCCGAGAGCTAGTCACACCTCATCTGAAATCAGGAAGCATAGAATAGACAGGAAGCAGGGCTGGGCTATAAAACCTCAAAGCCCAGTCCCGGTGACTCACTCACTTCCTGTAGCAAGACTCCTACCTTCTGAAGGTTCTGCAACCTTCCCAAATAGAACCACAAGCTGCAGACCAAGTGTTCGAATGCATGAGCCTGTGGGGGAGGCATTTCACATTTGAATCACAACACTTGTTAATGAAGTCTTTCTTCCTCACTAGAATATAAACTGCTAAAGACAGGGGTTTGTCTGTATCAGCTTTTGGTACATCGCCACCCTGTCGAACCCTTCCTGGCACATAGTGTGGTCTGAATATGAGGTGTGGTCACTGAATTCAGAAGAGGAGTCAGGCAAAGGGCAGAGGCTTTAGAACCAGAGGGATAGAGTTCCATCTCTCCGCTCACTTGCTGTGTGCCCTCCTGTAAATTTTTAACATCTCCAAGCCTTACTCTGCATCCTGCGGATGAGTCAGAGGCCTAATTACTATCTTATGGAATTATTTCGAGTATTAAAATAGGAGTTACCAGTCAAGAATATAACAGCCAATGAATATTAGCTATTACTTTGGCTGTTTTGTAGCAAGGTGTAGATTATTTTTGCTAAAATTCAAAAATATTTCTATCAGTTAAGGACAGAGTGGCTTAATTAAGCACGCTTTCTGAGCTAGCAGGGTGGAGTGGCTTTTGAATTCTCCCTTCCTCTCCAACTCCACCTGCAGAAGAGGCATCTCTCTGGCTAGCTCCAGGGTGGAGACTTCTGCATTCAGACTCCCCTTTGTTCTTCCCGAGTATAATTAACTGCTTTAGGACATGTCTGTTAACCCACACCTCCAATATCTGTGTAGCCTAGAGCTTTTATAGCTAGGGTAGGGACCTGGCTTTTAAAGTGAGAGTCACAGGTTCAGAATAAGCCTGTCTTCCTTCCATCAAGTCTGGGAAGCTTCAAGTGGCTAAGGTTTCTCTAAAAAAAATGCCACAAAGAATGTACTTCTTTGGAAGCGCCAGATCCAGATTTTGTGGCACCTGAAGCTTTACACAGTTTGGGGGTCTCTGTGTAAGAAAGTGAATACAGGGGCTAGAGAGATAGCTTAGTCCTTGCAAGCACAAGGACCCGAGTTCAGGTTTCCAGTTTCTACATAAAAAGTCAGTCATAGCTGGGCATTATGCTGTACACCTTTAATTCCAGCGCTCAGGAGGCAGAGGCAGGTGGATCTCTGTGAGATCGAGGCCATCCTAGTCTTTGTGCTGAGTTTGAGGCCTGCTGGGGCTATAGGGAGACCCTGTCTCAAAAACAACAGCAACAGTAACAACAAAAAAGCCAGTCATTGTATATGTGTGACCTTAGCTCCGAGGGTGCAGGGACAGAAGGGTCCCTAAAGCTTGCTGGTCAGCAAGTCTAGTCAACTGGAGAGTGCTAGGATAAATGAGACCATGTCTTAAAGAAAACAAAACCAGGCTCCAGTGGCTGGTCCCACACCCATGAGTATCTGTGGAGCACAAATCGGATTCAGTGGGTTATAAAAAGTGAAAGGAAAAAGAGGACAAGAAGTTGGGAACAGGTGAGGAATGGATCTGGGAGGAGTCAGGGAGAGAAGGTTGGGTGAATGTGATCACAGTACACTATATGCGTGTATGAAATTCTCAAAGAATTAATAAAAGTTTTATATTAAACAAAAAAGGTGGAGATCGAGAGAGGACACTTGACACTGACCTGCGACTTCCACATAGTCACATACACATGCACACATCTAGAATTTTAAAGGAAAAGAAGTCTCAGCTTCACGAAGTTCAAGGTCAGCCCTCAGCTCTCTGGAGTGTGGCCGCCATGGTGCAGCCATGGGATCTGAGTGGATTATCACAGAACTGAGTGAATGACCAGGAGACTTGGCTTCCTCGCACACGAGTGCCTATAGCACCAGCGGATCTGCTTTTATTCTCCTGGTGTGAGAACTGCAGTCACATGTCTACAGAGTGGAACAACAACAAAATGACTTCTCATACTCCTGAGAACTAGAGTCAAATGTTTACAGAACACCTAATAGTAACAATATGGGTAGAATATAACAATTCAAGATGAGCATAGCAACATTATCTCCATACTGTGTCTACTTAGGACCTGGCTGATGTGTTTCATGAGAAACCAGAGGAGAGAACTGACATTCCAGAGATATCTCTCTAGCAGACATTCTTACAGAAACTTTTTCATGAGATACAAGGCTCTCCAGAAACATGTTCAAAGTTCAGCTTAATTCACCAAGTAGATTTTTCAATCCATAGGAACACATTTCACAGTCCCTTCATTAGAGAGGTGGACAGCAGGAACCTTCTCTATATACTGAGGGGAAAGTGGTGCATGGGTTCAGGGGCAGGAGGTCTGTTCTAGTTTCATTTTGATTGCTATAATAAAAGACCCTGACAAACATCAACACGGAGAGAGAGGCTCTATTCATCTCTTAATTCCAGGTTATAGTCCATCGTAGTTACTTTTCTGCTGCTGTGATAAAACACATGACCAAAGTAATTTATAGAAGACTGATGGTTCCAGAGGGGGATGAGTCCATCATGGCAGGGCGGCATGGCAGGAAGCAGCCAGAGCAGAAAGCTAAGCGCGCACATTGTCAAGCAGGCACAGGAAGCAGATAAAGACAGACTGAAAGTCTCAAAGCTACCTGTAGTGACACGCTTCCTCTAGCAAGGCTGCACCTCCTAAAGGTTCCATGGCCCTCCCCAAATAGCACGATGCACTGGGGACCAAGTGTCCAAATACTTGAGCCTTTGGGGGCCACACAGCCCATCACTGCTGAAAGTCACAGTGCAAGGGGCTTGAAGCAGCTGGTCACATCATATCCACAGTCAAGAGCAGAGAGAAATGAATGCATGTGTGCTCCCTTGCTGGGGATTTCTTCACTTTTACTCAGTTTAAGACCCCCTGCCCAGGGAGCTGTTCCATCCACAGACAGAGGCTGGGAATGCCTATATCAATTAACTTAAGACAACCCCCGACAGACATGGCCACTGGCCAACCCAGTGTTGACAATCCCTCTTTGAAACTTCCCAGGTGATTGCAGGTTGCATCAAGTTGACAATTAAAGCTAACCATGGCAAGGTCCAAGTGGAGAAAATGCAGGGGCCATAATGGATTTCCCTTCAAGAGAACTTGAAATCTGAATTGTTCCATTCTCCATTAATATAAACCCATTTGCCAAGGTGATTGACAAATATCCTGCTTCTACCTACCACCCCACGTGGATGCTGTGTGTGCAGTGGATATGCTTTCCTTGTTAGGTATGAATTCTAGTCTTTTCCTGAACCACAGCCCAGCTTTTGCCCTGGAGGGAGGTGTTGAAATCCTAGTTGGCAAATCTACCTTCCACCCTGTCAGCCCTGCCTTCTAATGCTGTTAGCTGGGCAGACATCGTTGTCAAGATGGTGTGGGGCAAACGTTGACATAACATGTTTAGAGAGGTGTGAGAAATGTGTGGGGAAATGTCCCCAACAGACTCTAACAAGGAAACTTTGAAATACAGTTGAACAGCAGATTCATAAAGTATCGTTAGGGAGAGAGGTTAAGCAGAGTGCTCGTGAATCATCTTGCTGCTTCTAAAAATGTTCTGGAAGATTTTGAGACGAGAAGGGAAAGATGATCAATGTAAGCTGTAATTGAAAACAGGCCAAGGTGCATAACTGGGATTTTTTTTGCACATGTGTGTGCCTGTTCACGTGTATGGGTGTACATGTGTGTATGTGTGTCCAGGTGGAGGCCAGAGGACAACTTCAGGTGTGGTACCTCAGGTGCCGTCCACATTGAGTTTTTGAGACAGGAGGGTCTCCCACTGGCCTGGAGCTCGTCAGTTAGGCCAGGCTGGCTGACCAGTGAGCCCCAGGGATCCTCCACTCTTTGTCTCCCTAGCCCTGGGATTACAAGTACACGCCACCGTGTCTGGTTGTTTCTCATGGGTTCTGGGGTTCACACTCAGCTCCTTAGGCTTGCAAGCAGACGCTTTACTGTCTGAACCGTCTCCCATATTAATTCTGTAGAGTCACCTATTATATTATAGAGTAGCCCGTAGAGGAGATTTGTTAAAGTGTTTGTAGTCTCTCCTAGCTATGAGTCTAGTAGGGTCAATTGTTTTTCTTCCTCTTTATATTTACATTTTTTCTGTACTGAACACACATGCCTTTTATAATAAGAAAAAAAATCCAAGTTAAACTATTCTTGAAAGCAGCACCCAACGTTCAGAATCTGACAAAAAGGAAAGAAAGCAGGAAATAAGCAGGAGGAAGTTTCAGTTAAATTAGATGTCCAATTAAGCGACTTGCTTGGCTGCAAAATATCTTTTTGACAGACAATTAGTTCTGGGCAAATCAAATGTTTCAACAGTGTGTTCTTATGGGGCAATTAACGTTAATTCACATTTGATATGTGGAGTGTTATGGTAACTGGGAAACTTCACTGAATGGTGGTTGAAGCTGGCTGGCTGTGTTTTAATTTCCTTCCTTGAAGTTGCCTTTTTTTTTTTTTTAATTAAAAACTTTTTAAACATTTATGTATTTTGTGTTTATGAGGAGGCACAATGGCGAGCATGTGGAGGTCAGTAGACATCTTGTGGGACATCTTTTCCTCCACCATGTGGGTCCTGGAGTTTGAACTCAGGTCACGAGGCTTGGCAGCAAGTGCCTTGCCCGTGGAGTACCTCACTGGACCTTGAAGTTATCTTGATTGGAGAAGTTAAGACAGCTTCCTAGAGCAGCCACGAGGCTGTCCTGGACCGGGATTTTGGCATGGAATGTTCCATTCATGTGATGGTTAGTCTTGATTTCAACCTGGTGGGGTTTAGAATCACCATGACAACAAATATCTGAGCAGGTCTGTGAGATAGTTTCTAGATTAGGTTCACCGAGGTGGGACGATCCACCCTAAGTGTGGGCAGGTACCATTGCAAGGGTGGGGGTCCCAGACTCATAAAAAGGGGGAACTGAGCACGAGTTTGCATTTCTCTCACGCCTGACTGTAGATGCAATGTGACAGCTGCGTTGCACACCTGCCACCACGACTTTCCCACCTAGATAGGCTGCACCCTCAGCCTGAGCCAGAATAAACCCTTCCTCCTCACATTACTTTTATCTGGCATTTTGTCACAGTAACAAGGTAAGTAATGAACACATTTGAATTTAAAAGTGAGACAGGAGGTTGATGGGTCAGCAGCAGTATCAATGGCTCTTACTACAGTATAAACAGAATCAATAGCAACCACACCACAGCGAGTGACAGTGTCCTAAACACCTTCTTTTAAAACTTTATTTATCATTATTTTTATTTTATGTGTATGAGCATATTGCCTGCATGTATGTCAGGGCACCCTTGTCATTCAGCACCCTCGGAGGTCAGAAGACGGTGTGGATTTACGGATGGTTGTTGGCCACCATGTGGGTACTGGCATTCAAACCTGGGTCCTCTGTAAGAAGAGCCAGGGCTTTAAACCCCAGAGTCATGTCTCCAGCCCCAGTTTTAGTATTTTTAAAAAAGTGTGTGTTTGTATGACTGTGTGTGTGTGTGTGTTTGTGTGTGTGTGTGAGAGTGTGTGTGTGAGTGTGTGTGTTTGTATGAGTGTGTGTGTGTGTGTGCTCACACAGTGCCTATGGAGACGAAAAGAGGGAGTTAGATCCTCCAGAACTGGAGTGCAGCTGGTTGTGAGCTGTTCGATGGATGCTGGGAAGAGAACGCGGGTCCTCTTAACCACCAAGTCTCCCGGAGACACTGAGAGTCTTGTTTCTCTGTGTGTTTACCTGGGTTAGATAATGTGAGCTCCTCTGGTGGAAACTGGGTTTACTACATCTGCCTCGTGTGAAAGAGAAAAAAGTGGAGGCTCAGAAAGATCAGGAATTTACCTAGCCACATAGCCAAAGAATAGGAAAGCTCCTTTTTTGGTGGCGGGCAGGGGAGTTCAGGGTCTCACTATGTAGCCCAGGCTGGCCACAAACTCATGATTCTTTTCTGTCTGTATGCCAAGTGGTAAGACATAAGTTACCATTTAAAAAATAGCAATATATATATGCCTTTTTTTTTTGAGACAGTCTTACATAGCCTAGCCTGACTGTGAGATTATAGATATGTACTGGGAATAATATAAGCCATGCCTGGTTTTATGTAGTGCTTGGGATAGAAGCCAAGGTTTATGCATGCTAAGTAAGCAGTCTACTGACTGAGCAACTTCCTCAGCTTTGGGTTTGTAAATTTTAATTGGTAATGTCTTTAAAGTCTATGAAATATAATGAGAGATGAGCAGGTGTATTAACCAAAACTCCCTTGGTTACATCTCAGTGTTGATCCATGTGAAGCCCACAGATAGGCCTGGACTTCGGGTATGGCTGGATCTAGTTACTTAAATCTGTTTGCTCTCTCTCTCCTCTCTTTTCATCCACTCTGACTTCATTGTGTCTGGTAGCATCCACAGCTTCTGATTGATTTCTTGCCAACCAAGAAACCCCGGGGGGAAACTGCATTTGTCTCTGCTGGAAGTGTCGATACAAGCAGACCAGGGGCTGACTCTCAGTGGTTCACATGGGTGACACACTCATCTCTGAACCAATACTGTCCTGATCTTGCCATAGCTCCAAAGGATGCCACCTACCTTGTCTGGGTGAGGTGACTGAATAACAATGGTCCAAAAAGACAGAAGCACCAGGAAGCTCAGTGGGTGCTGTCCTGGCTTGCCTGGGGCTTGTGTGTCCCTCAAGGGCTCATATGTTGACATTTAATCCCAAATATAAGGTGTTATGGAGGCACAAAACTAATCCAGCTCTGGTGTTTGGAGGTCTTTGCAGGGTGGTTAGGGTTCCATCAGGTCACTGGAGTGGAGCTCTGTGAGTGACTTCCGGTGGTTTATAGGGTCATGGCGAGAGACCAGAGTGGCACACCTGTGTCCTCTGTCTCCTGGCACAGGATGCCTTATTGTCCCTCAGAGCACTGCCAGCAAGAAAGCCATCATCAGATGTGGGCCTTGAACCTGCAGACATGTGAGCAAAACAAAGTTCTTTTTGTTATAAAGGAGCCTGACACAAGCATTTCATTACAGCAGTGAGAGATGGATTAATACAGACACCAGCTGAATGAAAATCCCTGTGTAGCCTGCGGCTGTCCTGATGTAGAGAACTTAGCGGAGGGGAGGTCAGAAGATCTGTCTATTCACGGCTCTGCCAACACCCAGCTGTGCAGCTATAGTCAGTCACCAAGGCTCAGATTCATCATCTGCCAAATAAGAGGAGCTAGGCCTGATCATGGCCTTCAGAGTCATTTCACAGATTTCTAAGGGTCTGGTTTTGCAGTTGCCCACCCCATGAGATGCTCTCTGTGCTGCTCTCCAACTGGTCCTTAGAAATGGAAGCCTGTGACAACTTCAAGGTGACTATTTCAGTGTGAGAAAAATTTACCTTAATGAACCAGATGTGCACACAGGTGACTGAAATCAGGTGGCGAAAGGCTTTGACAGGATTGCATCTCGGGCTTCAGGCTGAGAGGCACCTGCCTTGATTATTTCTGGTCATGTGAAGTTGAGTCTTGAGGAGAGGCGGCAAATCCGAACAGTGATGTCTGCTGTCTGCCCTAGCAGGTCAGTTGCACTGGGTTTGTTGCTTCTGTAGGGTGATGTGCTTAACTGTGATGGCTTCAGCCCTGGGAGGGAAAAACCAAGCAGGGGATGAGTTTGAGAGGGAAGGCAGATTATCTTTATGGTGACCACACTAGGAAAAGGGACAAGAGGTCTCTCTCTGAGTCCATCTTTGGGACGCTCACATGAGGACTAAGTCTAAATGGTGGGTAGAGGTGTGCACAGCCAGGCAGTCCTGGCAAGGTGTGGTCCCTTCCCTCACGGACCTGTCGTGTCTCAGCTCCAGTCTGTCCTGGAAGGTGGCCTGACAAGTGGCAAATCTCTTTCTGGGAGAGAAGCTTTCCCTCGGGCTGGCAGTAGGCTTCAGCCTTTTGCTTCTCCCAGCATGAGGTTCTTGGGGTGTCTTGGCTGTCTTTAGTTGTCAACTTGACACACCTGGAGGAGGGAACCTTAATGGAGGAATTTCCTCTATGACATCAACCTATTGGCACGTGTGTGAGACATTTTCTTGATTATTGAGTGGTGGGGGAGGGTCTGGTGCTACTGTTGGACAGGTGCTCCTGGGTTAAATCAGAAAGAAGGCCGAGCACAAGTCATAGTAAGCAGTGCTCCTCCATGGTCTTTGCTTTAGTTCCTGCCCAGGTTCCTGCCCGACTTCACTTAACGATGGAGAGCCTTTTGGAAGTGCGAGATGCAATAAATCCTTTTTTCCCCAAGTTTTTTTTTTTTTTTTTTTTTGGTTAGAGTGTTTTCACCACAGCCATAGAAAGGGAATTAGGACTTGGGGGAAATTCCAGTTCTTTGGGGTGACTTGTTTCAATAGACTGACAACCAGAGGGAGGGTTTGCATGTCTTTTAGAATTTCCCCCTTCCTGCCAGGCATGCCTGGTACCCTCCCTTTCAGAAAACTACCCCCTCACCCCAGTTTCATAACTGAGGGTAGTTTTTCTTGATTTGTTTAGTTAGAGTGAATTTTCCAGAATTGAAACTAAGACTCTGCTAAATATAATGGCGGTGGTGGAGGGAGGCCTGGAATTGAGAAAGAGATTGCCCTGGGCCTAAGAGCTTTCTCTCCTTATTACTTTCCAGTGCCTGAAACTTAAGGCTCTGGAAGGAAGATGAGTTTATGGTGGAAATTTGTAACTGACCATTAACTAGACAGCACAGTGTAGCCCCTGTGCCTGACTGATTGTTAGGACTTAAGGAAACAGCCATAAAGACAGAGCTGTCCCTTCCGCTTAATTAGCCATTCTTCTCCCTTCTGACTTCTGGTTTTATGGCTCTAGCTTCTAGGATAGGATTTTTATTGCACTCTATCACAAATTAAGCTCAAACAAGGACTCTTCCTGTGCTCTGGCTTCTTCCATTTAAATTTATTCTTTGGTGACACAGAGGGCTGTGTTCTGTGTCACATGTCGGGACTGTAAATTTTCTAACAGAGAAGCAGCAAGTGTCCACCATGGTAGTCTCTTTCTTAAACAGTATAGAAACTCATGTTCAGTGTGTGCCAGAGGTTGGGTGTCTTCAAGACCTCAGTGGATCTTGCTTTTTGAGGCAGAGTCTCTCCCTGGATGTGGAGCTCACCCATTTGGCTATGCTGGCCGGCCCACAAGCTCTGAGACTCTACCTGTCTCTGTCTCCCCAGCACTGGGGTTACAGACATAGCAGCCACATCTGGCTTCTATGTGGGTTCTGGGGCTCTGAACTCATGCTTGCTCAGCAAGCACTCTACCAGCTGAGCTACCTCCTCAGTGCCCTTGTATTCATTAAAAACTACAGCAACAAAACAGCAGTTAATGTTGTTGTGTGCTGGCTTTAAAGGTTAGTAGGATTTATCTGAAGTTCTCTTAAGAACCAGTGCCCTAAAATATACAAAGATGAAAAACGGTTTGTTGAAAACCTGTGAGAATCTGGTGCATTCAGTATCTCTGATCACTGTAAGAAGCTTTGAGATGATACAGTCTCCAGTTCCCATGTGTGGACATGGCAGAGAGATATCACCCAGAGATAGAAAAGGAGGGACTAGCAGTCAACCCACATGAAGAACTTAAAAAAAATTATTTATTTATGTCTGTGTGTATGTGCCTGAGTGTATATATGTGCACCACATGTATGCAGGTGCCCACGAAGGCCAGAAGAGGGCATCAGATCCACTGGAGCTAGAGTTCTAGGCAATTGTCAACTGCCTGGTGTGAGTACTGGGAACCAAACTTGGATCCTCTGGAAGAGAAGTGTGTGCTCCTACCCGGTGAGCCATCTCTCCGGCCCCTGCATGCACTTTAAAATGACAAAACTGTGTCTTTCCCCTCTGCCGAGTATATGTGTGTGCTTGGTGTTTTAGTGCTGGACATTATGGCAGGTGCTGTGCACAGTAAGCTCTTGTTAGTATTGCCATTCATAGAGTCTGGAATGTATGAATGGTCAAAACCTCAACTAGAGGGACCTGTCTTCCCACTTTTGCTGAGCAAAGGATTCATTAGGTAAAATAACTGCATTTGTGCTCTACTCGAGTTTGCTTTTCTGAGGCTGTGATAAGACACTGACCAAAAGCCACTTGGGGAGGAAAGAGCAGAATAATAATAGTAAGGTTACCCCTATGGTCTGTAACTTGTCTGGCCACAGGTTCATGGTCTTGATAACAGAGCCAGGCATGGGTTTCATCCTGTGAAGTGGGCCTTTAGTCCAGACAGAAGATGGTTGGTTATTCCCATAACGTTCATGGCACTACTGCACCAGTGGGCATACCTTGCCAGGCCATTCATTATTAGAGCTTGCAGGGTTCACATCAACTACCCTTCTTATATAGTTCAAGTCCAAGTCCACCTGCCTGAGGATGGCACCTCCCAGAGTGGGCCAGGCCCTTCTACATCAATCAACAACCAAGAGAATGCCCTACAGGTCAATCTGGTGGAAGGAATTTCTCAGTTGCAGTTCCCTCGTCCCAGGTGACTCTAGGTTGTGTCACTTTGACAGAAGGAGCTAACTATGACATGTTCCAAGGAAATTTTATTTGTGTCACTATAGAAAATAAATATTCTCTCTCTCAAAATTCAAAATTAAAGACTCTCGCTGACATCTACCCGAAGTACTGCTTTGTATCGAGGCAGATTCTAAATAACTCAGCAGGAGGCAACCAAAGTCTTCTTGTGTTTACAGAGCACTTTCCATTCCCTCCCTTTAATAAAGTACTCCTTAAACACTTTAACATTTATTTATTTATTTACTTTGTGTAAATGCACGTGTGGCCCGTGTGGGGTATGCATGATGATGTGTATGTGGAGGTCAGAGGATAACTCGAAGGAGCTGGGTCTTTCCTCTCACCATGTAGGTCCTGGGGATGGAATTCAGGTCTTTAGGCTTGGCAAATCCTTTTACCCACTGAGCCGTCTTTCAGGCCCTCCGTGTCTCTTTCCCCAAGATCCAGGAGGGAAGGCAGTGTGCAAAACTTTGGAAAGCTTGAACGTCTTGTCCCAAGGCGATACTACAGTTAGGTGTCCAAACCAGGTAGTGTCTTGTTTATAGCCAGGCTGGGCTGGAACTTGTGCCTCAGCCTCCTGAGAGCTGGGATCATAACCGGGCTTGAGTGGGTGTTTCATCATTTCAGGTTATTGTAACAAAGTGCAGTGGATACTTGGCTTCAGCAGCTGTTAGTGATTGCTCGTGGTTTTCAAGGTGAAGTCTGGCTGCCTGGGTAATGCTGTCTTCCTGGCTTGTAGATAATGGCTTGCTTTATCTCTACCTCATATGATGGAAAGAGAGAGAGAGAGAGAGAGAGAGAGAGAGAGAGAGAGAGATTATACACCCCTGACTGGCCTCAAACTCTGTGCCTCCTGCCTCAGCCTGTCAAGTACTGGGATAAGACGTGTGCCACCATGCTTGGTGTACTGTCTCTTCTTATAGGGACTCTAATTCGTTGTCATGCAGAACCCACCCTCACGATCTCATCTAAAGCCAGCGTCTCCTGAGAGGCCGTTTCCAAACACCGCATCTCATTACAAGTTAGGGCTTCAGCATGCTGATTTGGATAAGCAAGTCAGTACATAAAGTGGGATTCTCAGACTTTGCATGTCACACTTTGTAGTAAGAGCTCAGAGAAAAGGAATGATTTCTTTATTTAGAAAAGCCACATGGGGCCAGGGAGATGGTGCAGTGGGGTAAATGTGCTTGCTGCACAAGTGTGAGGACATGAGTATGAATTCCCAGAATCCACATAAAGTCAGTTTTGGTGGCTCGTGTGTGTAATCCCATTGTCCCTGTGTTTCGAGATGGGAAACAGTCAGGAGAATCCTAGGAAACTTAGGGGCGAACTAGTCTGAGGCTCTGCTCGAACAAGGTGGAAGCCGAGGACTGACACCTGAACCACATGGGCACTGTGGCCTGCGTGCGTCTGCACACACATACACATATGCGTATGAGTGGGCATGCATGCACACACATAACGTTTTTAAGCAAGAAAAGCCATTGTTCTGCTTTTCTAGACATTCGCAGCCCAGCTGAGCCACACCCTCCTCATATTCAGATCTGTGCACTCATTTTGGACGCATCCTGTCTCCTCAATAATCCCGGGGTTCGGGTGTGCAGGTGGTAGAGGTGGTGGGGGTGGTGGGAACGGTGGGATGGTTGGCTGGTTGTGGTGGCAAAAGTGGTGTGGATGACTGAGGTGGTTGGGGGCCAGAGGTGGGAGTGCTGTGGTGGTGGAGGGGATGGAGGGGTGGAGGTGGAAGATGGAGGGGGCTGGGAGTGGGGGTGTTGGAGTGTCGGGGGTGTTGGGTGGGTGTGTACACTGTGTGTTCCCATGCTAGACAGTGCTGGGTTCTGTGCATAGCAGGCACCCACTAGCATTGCTGGAGGCTGTCTGTTTGAGAATTGTTATTAATGCTTTACAAAAATGGGGACGATGAACAAGACACGCTAGCCCATCTGTCTCTAATCGGAGTAGTTTGTTTTAAAGGTAGAGTTGTCAAACCAAAAGTTGCTGGCTATTTCTGGGGTTTGGGATGGGCAAGTGAAGAGCTAGTGCCAGCTTCGTACGAGACCACAAAAACTACACATGGTCATTACAGAGGATTTGGACCCTACATGAGAAATTAGAAGAAACGTAAAGTTTTATCATTTTCTGGTCAGCCACTGGGCTGGTTGGTAAAAATTCATTGCTGTTATAGACATTCAGTGCTTAAATTTGTGTGTGTGTGTGTGTGTACATGTACGTGTGGGTATGTGCCCAAGTGCATGTATGCATGCATATACATGTAGAGGCCAGAGGACAATAGACAACCTCAGGTGTCATCCTCAGAAATTCCATCCATCTCCTTTGAGACAGTTTCTTATTGGCCTGGAGCTCACCAGTTAGGCCAACTGGGCTGGCCAGAGTCGTAGAGAACCTCCTGTTCTGCCTCTCCTGAGCTAGGATTACAAACTTGTGCTACTATGTCTGGCTTTTTATGGGTGCCGAGGATGAACCATGGGTCCTTGTGCATGCAAGGCAAGAACATTACTGACAGAGCTATCCCCCCAGCCCCAAGCTTGGCTAATTAATCAGAAGCTATTTGCTTGATGATGCTGGTCATTATTGAATGGCTACTTGGTGCTCTGTCCAGGCACTCTCTCACATGTGCTTGTTTTCCAGGTGAAGAAACAGGCAGGCCCAGGGAGATTAAGACCTCACCCAAAGTCACACAAAGCGTCAGACTCTAGGGTCTCCATCTTACACAGTCTACACTTTACTCCCTTTCGGTTTGCGGTTATGTTATTTTGCACTGTTGTGACTGCAATACTGGAGAGAAACAGCCTAAAGGAGTAAAGATTTGTCTGGGTCCAGGGTTTCGGTCCATCACAGGGGGGAAGGCATGGCAGGGCTCATGGTGGCCAGAGTGTGTGGCAGAGACTGTTCACGGCATGGTGGATCAGGAAATAGAAAGGGGCCCAGAGCCAGGCCTGCCCACAATGACTACTCCCACCAGCCAGACAGCATTAAATAAAAGTTCTTCAGCTTCCCCAAATACCTGCAAAACAGGAGTCTTGCGGGGACAGCTCAGGTTAAAACCATCCCAGAAGAGGAGCAAATGAAAAGAGGATAGGACAGAGGCGCAAGGACACTAAACTCCACTCATGGGCGTGTTAACTGGACGGAACACAGCGGGGGGCGGGGTCACATGACTCCCTTCACTGTGGCCACTGCTGAACCATCTCTGGGACTAATGCCATGCATGATTCCCTTGTAATGTTTAGAAGTGATAGCGTATTGATCTCTCAGGGTGGTTGAGTTATTTTTTTAAACGTGTGGAACTCATTTGTGGCCATGTCTGTTGAACATGGTAGAACATGGAGCTCATTACTACAATTTTATTGAAATGAAGTTTATCTTATCGTAAGAGGATTGATCTTTTTTTGTGTGACTCTGGAGGGCAGTTTTCTCAGAGCAGTGGTTTTCAAACTTTTAACAAACTGCCCCTAAGAGTATGAATTCAAACTCTGCAAAGCATAGCCCTGAACAGCCACTCTGACGGTGGAGGTCTTTGAAGCCTCGTTTTATCTCCTGTGTTTGTGAATCTGGTGTTCTACCTGGTACATCTATTTCAAATGACTCTTACTTTATAGATTACAAGGTTGTCGAGCTCCAGGGAGATGGTGTGCTATGCTGTGGGTTAACATATCCCAGAGGCAGAGTGGGGCTCCCCAGGGAGCCTTTTGCCTACTTTGATTCTTCTGTTCATTCATGATGCAATCTGCTGGTTGTCTCCAAGGATAGTTTCTCTCTCTCTCTCTCTCTCTCTCTCTCTCTCCTTTTCTAAGTTGCAAATACAGTTTTAAGTCCAAGAATGAACTAAATAGAAAAATATAGTTATCCCCCACCATCTGTTTCTCGTCCTTGTCAATCATCTTTCCAGTCCTCCTCCCTGCTGGGATTCACACCTTCACACCTCTCAGGCCTACACTGGGTAATGGTTGGCCTTTGTGCCCGACAGAAGGCTGTGGAAGTGATGGTACTCCATTCCAGAGATGAAGTAACGAAGGCAGCCTTCCAAATCTGTGTCTCCAAAATGTGGTATTTCTCCATGAATTTGGCACGCTTCTCTTAAGACTGGTGGTCACATGGTGTGGCAACATCTGCACCCACACAGAGTGGGGACTAGTAGAGCGATCATCCACCACTCTCTCTCCTCCATTCTCTCCTCCTCCACAAGCTTCCTCTGTGTGAGCATTCAAGGTATGGAATTTTGGAAGATTCCGGAAGTGTTTTTTTAATAACACCATAGTCATAGACACAAGCAAGTGCCTTCCCAAGATGATGGTCTCTATGACAATGTATTTCATTGTTTATGAGACACTGCTGATTTTAAGTGAGGCTGCTATGTGATAACAAACTCTTTGGGAGGAAAAAGAAATAATAGTCAGGGCTGGAGAGAGGACTCAGTGGTTAAGAGCACTGGCTGCTCTTGCAGAGGACCTGGGTTTGGTTCCTAGCACCTATATGATGGCTAACAATGGTCCTTAACTCTGGTAACAGGGGATCTGATGCCCTCTTCTGGCTGTCATTGCATACACATGGTGTACTCACATGCAGACATATAAAATTCATACACATAAGATAAAAATAATAAAATAAAGATTAAGAAAAAGAAACAAGAGTACATTCAACATTCATATCAACTGTGAAACGAGTCTGCGTCAGAGACCAAAACTGAGGATGGTGGGAACAGCCACTCATCTCAGCTCTACTTGGGTCAGGCCAGCTGAGGGCAGTCTGTCATGGTTACGTCTTCTCTTTTGTTTTGTGACCCATTGAGTTTAATTAGAGTGGCTTGCAGGAGCGCGGGCGTGGGGCTATTTATTGGGGCATGGGCAACTTACCAGTGGCTATACCACTGAAGAAAATGACCCCCCTCCCTCCAGAAACCATTAACTGCCTATAATTCCTCAGTGAGGGGTGGGGACTCTGTTCATGCTGGAGTGCTGGAGGGCTAGATCTTATCTGGTCCTGTGCAGGTGACCTCAGCTGCTGTGCAATGACCAAGCTGTGTCCAGAAGACAGCATTTCAAAGCACTCCGCCCCCATTCTTTGGCTCTTACATTCTTTTCGCCCTCTCTTCTGCGATGTTCGCTGGGTCTTAGAGGGGCTGATAGAGTTTTCCTTCATGTTTAGGGCTGACCACTCACTCTTACTCTCAGAACTCTGACCAGCTACAAGACTCTGGACTGATCGCTATTCAGGGGTGTTTTTCTTCTTTTTTTTAAAAATAGTTATTTTTATTTTCTGTGTCTGAGTATATTGCCTGCATGTGTGTAAATGCACCCATGTCATGTAATGCCAGTGGAGGTCAGAAGAGGGTGTTGTATCTCCTGGAACTGCAGTTATGGATGGTTGTTAGCCACCATGTGGGTGATGGGATTTGAACCCAGGTCTTCTGCATGAACAGCCTGTGCTCTTAATCACTGAACCACATCTCCATTTCCAGGGCTGTTTCTAATGTAGAGTGACATCCTCTCCAAGACAGATTTGAAGTTTTACATCTTATTAATTCAATGACAGATGTGAGAGGAGTCCAGTTTTCTTGTTCCCATTGTCCAAAATTCTAAGCAGAGGTGCCTTTGGCCAACTTGAGTGAAGTCCACATTCCTGGGATGTGTCACTCTCACCAGAGGAGGGAGGGGCAGATCCAGGAAAGGGAGTGAAGGCAGAATGAAGCTCAAGTGTCCAAGTTTCTAGGTGGTCAGATGTTCATAGTAATAGCTAACCCACAGTGAGGGCAGAAGTGACCAGATCTCATTGGTCAGAACTGGTCACGTGCCTATTGCTACACTATGCTAGAATCACCATCTACTCCTTGGGTCCAGAAGAAACTCAGCTCCTCCCTAGTCATGTGGCTCCTCAATACTTAAAAATATGGGTCCTGTTAGCCAAGAAGGGATGCTCTCTCTTATTCAAGCAGTTAGTAGTGTCTCCCAACTTGCAAGCAAAGGTTGTAGAGTGTGGTGAGTGGTGAGGTTGGAGGTAAGATGATTAAAAACCAAATATGATGTCTGGGAAAGTAGGAAGGACCTAGGAATCCTGAGTGACCAGTCAGCAGGAACAGTACTTCTACATAAGCATGGGAACCCGAGTTCAGATCCTCAGAACCAGTTCTCTGAGGGCAAGATGGGAGGTGGGGACAGGAGAACCCCTGGCAGCTTGAGGGGGTACTAGCCTGGTGTATGCATTAGCGATGAGACCCTATCTTAAATAAGGTGGAAAGTGAGGACCAACACTCAGGGTTGTTCTCTGACCTCCACAGGCATGTTGTGATGTGTGATGCTCCCCTAAGACATTACAGAAGAGTGACTGCCCCAATACCACAGGGCAGTCATGGTACCTGGGGCTCTCATTTGCTCTTTGGAAAGTTTCTGCTGACCCTTAGTGATCACTGTCTACAGAAACACCTTCAGAGATGTGGCCTTAGTCATCCCACGGTGTCCGGCAAAATGCAATGTGGGCCTAGCCAGGCCACCTGCTAGGAGGAATAGAGGAATGGCTCCTGTGGGTGTGGTGTTCTGCTCTGGCTAGTCCTGAGACCAGCTTCTGCCCGGCACCTGGAAAGAACCTGCCTACTTGGGGACAAACTTACTATTGGCTGTATTCAGGACCCCACCCCGTAAGGTCACTGACTATCCAGGCCTATAAGAGCTTGTGCACCTATTCAGTAAATGAGCTTCCTGTGCCACCAGCCTGGCCTACTTCCTGCCCAGCTACCAGAGTCTGTGTCTTAGCTCTGCGTCGACTCGCCCCCTTCCCCCATGATGGAGGTCCCCTCAGTCCTCTTGGCTGGTACCGAGTTCGGGGACCCCCAAATCCATGATGCTCAGGATGGTGCCATTCTTCGACCCCATATCTGTGACAGTCTCGGTGAGTGTCTTTCTAAGTCCGTGATCTCATCTGCTCTCCATTTTGCAAAGGGGAAACTGAGATTCAGAGAGGGAAAGCATGTCCTAAGGGTCACCCAACTGCAGAGGGGAACTCAATCTGTGAACAAAAGGTACCAGTGTCCTGCCTCCTGGATAACACCCAGTGGTCTACAGTGTAGAGCCTCAGTCACAACACGCGGAAGGTCTAGTGAATGTTAAGAAAGCTTTACAGAGATGCAAACCCAGCTGGGACTCTCAGTGTGGTCCCGTGAATAAAGTGAAGTTATCAAATAGAGATGTATGAGCTGTGGGCAACTCACTGGGATTATAGAACTGTTTTGGGTACCCTGACCACTCTAGGTATTTGCCCTGAAAAAGGATAACTTTGGATCTTGCCCCAGATGCCTCAGAGTGGGCGATACTCCTGCAGATGAGACGCTCCTGCTTGCACTTGATTTGGCCATGGGAAGGTGGTATCGAATGATTTCTGACCTTGTGACTTGATACTTCTTCAGGGGAAACCGTCACTGTCTGCATTTTGACAAACAATGCTGAAGCAACAGATTCCAACTTTAACTGAAACTGCTCCATAAAGTGGGAGACAAAAGCTTATCATTCACTGTTGGCTGCAGACATTTGAAAATTATCTCCTGTGCTTTGATCTCCACTGTGTCACTTTCCTGAGTGGCCTCACCTGCTCTATCAGTCAAACTCAGTGAAGGTGCAAGAGGACCACATTGAGAATCAGACACAAACCATAGATCCGTCTGCCCAGGAGGAAGGGAAACATGCACGCACCCAGGCTTCCGTCTCCTGTGGTTACGGCTGACTTAGCTTCTGAAAATCCCAGGGGATGCCGCTTCCTACTCTTATTGTTTTTTTGGAGAGCAACATGGGATGGGCGTGGGGGCAGACTCAAACAACTCCTCTGAGCGATCCCCGCCACCCCCGAACTGTGGGTTCAGGCCTTCCATAGGCTCTGATGGGGATTGTTTTTAATGTAGGAAGGGATGCTAAGAATAAAGAAGCTTTCTAATGAGAAAACATTTAGACAGGAGGGATTGACAAGCATGCAGCATCATACCTGACATTTTTGTATGGGTTTGATTGAACCCAGGCCCCTCGTGTTTGCCAAACAAGCACTTCACTGACTGAACCACGCTCCCGCTCCAGCCCAGAGAACTATTAAAGAATATCATGACTACCCAGTTAAGAGCACTGGCTGCTCTTCCAGAGGACGTGGGTTTGGGTCCCAGCACTCACATGACAGCTAACAACTGTTATCTGGCCCCTGTGGGCACTGTAGGCATAGGTGTACTTACATATATGCAGGCAAAACACTCACATACGTAAAAGTAAAATAAAGACTATTATTGGGGGTTAGGAACCGGGTTTCCTGTTGCAGAGGTTTTCAGTAGGGAATGAATTCCATGCATATTTGAAAATTTCTGGTGAACTTTAGTTCAAGAGAAGAGGATGAGAGAGTCACACACGATAGGGAGAGTTTTGTAAAATATCTTGAAAATATGTGTATATGAATATATGTACACATACTCAGATTCTTCAAATTCTACTTAGCCATGTGGATGAGCTACTTACGAGGCATTCATATGAGTTAGGGATCTTCCTGTCTCTGCTTCCCAGTGCTGGGAATATAAGCAAGAATCACCATGCCTGGCCAATTTTTAAAATGTGGGTTCACATGCTCGAACTCAAGTCTTTATGCTCAGTGGTATGCTAAGTTTATCTTTTAAGCACTCCTAGTGTTTGTCGTCTTGTAAGTAAGGAAAGACACTGAGGATGGGATTAAGCTGACTTTCCAGTTAGCAGTTAGTAGACTGTCCCTTACTACCTTGAGCAAAAGACTGTCAGTCTGACAGCTCGTGGAACCACCCTTTTGCCAGCATGAATCATCTGGAGCACTCCATGGATACCTTGAGATGACTTGGCAAAAGATTATAGCTGTGCTCCTGAAGGAACTGGTTCCAGCCAAAACTGTTGGTGTACCAGAATTTTTGCCATTAGACTGAAGCATTTCCACCGTAGCCAGAGGGGACACACCTACCCTGATGTGGGGACAGCTGTGAGTGGTATTAAGGGAAACCACACAAGCCTTAATGACTAATGACTTAATGATTAGTGCTAAGAGGCAAGGCTGTGATTGGTCCAAACAAGTCTCTGATTGGCTCAAAATGAATGGCTGTGATCGGTCTAAACACCCACCCGCATCCCCTTAAAGCTCACTTAGCCAGTTGCCTGGGAGACATCCCCTACGCTCTCTTCCTCTTGTGTTACAACATCAAGACCATTAAAGAGTAGTGCATGCTGAGCAGGGGACAGAGCAACAAGCTGTAGAGAGTGTGTGACAGCTGCGGTGAGGACAGATGACTTGGGTGGTTTGACAGCTGAACAAGCCTGGCCTTGGGCAGTGGCACTTGGGGAAATGCAGGACCTGAGCCTATCTGGCTTTGGCTCCTGACGCCGGGCTCCCGAACATCCCAACTCGTATTCATTCCCCGGCTTATGAGTGTAGAGCATCCATGACCACTGCTTGTTGGCCCCATGGTGACTCCCCACCTTCTGGCCGTCCTGTTCTCAGGAAGTGCCAGTGACAGGGTGGCCCCAGATGTGCCCAGTGGTGTCCAGTCTCAAGGGCCTACCTAGGGCCCTGGCTCCCACCTGGCTTCTGAACACAGCCTGACTGAAGCAAACACTCTAGACCTAGCAGTGGTCACTGAAGAAGCAAGTGGATAGTTCCAGAGAGGACAGGTGGAAGAAGAGGATGGCCGGCTCATGGCAGGCTGTGAGAGCCAGAGGACAGAATGTGTGGCCCTGGTCGCTAGAAGAGACCCAGAGAGCGGCCAGGACAGCAGCACTGAAGGTTGCAGAGCTCCGGCTGAGAGCTGCGGCACTGGCCCGAGTGCGTTGGTGACGGTAGGGGGCGCCACCCGCTGCTGCTGCTTCTAGACTTCTTCCGACCCTCAGAGGGAATTACAGTTTCTAGAGACCAACTTAAAATCATTTATTTATTTTCAGTTTTTGTCTGCGTGTATATAAATGTACCATGTATGTGCAATGACTACAGAGGCCAGAAGAGAACCTCGGGCCCCTGGAACTAGAGTTGGGCATGGTTGTTAGCCACCAGGTGGATGCTGGGAACTGAGCCAGGGTCCTCTGTAAGAGCAGCCGGTGTTCTTAACTGCTGAGCCAGCTCTCCAGCTGCCACTCCTCCTTTTAAAAGTTAATGTTTAAAAAAATCAGTGTATATGTTAGATAACATTAGGGCCTATTCAAAGTGTGTGTTGTGCTTCTCTGTCCCCATCTCCCTTACCCTCTGCTATTCCTGGTTCCCCCCTGACGCTTTCCTCTTTCATGTTCCATGTGTCCTCTTGTCCCCTCACCCTTATTCATCACCTGTTGTTATTTCTGTTGAGAGACCAGCTTTTGAAGGGCTTCTTGCTTACTTATGGCTCCCTCCCTTCCTTCCTTTCTCCTTCCTTCCCTCCCTCCCTCCCTCTTTCCTTTTTAATTTTACTTATTTATTTTGTGGCATGTGTGCATCTGTATGGACATGTGTTCCATGATGCATGTATGGAGGTCAGAGGACAACCTGTGAGAGTCAGTTCTTTCTTTCCACCACGTGGGTCCTGTGGATTAAACTCATGTCGCGAGGCTTGATAGTGGCAAGCATCTTTACCAGGGGAGCCATCTTGCCAGCCTGCCACCCATGCTTTGTGTCTAGGTGGAGCAAAAGAACCCTCAAGAGTTGATTGTTGTCAGAAAGAGCCACCGTTTTGGAACACCAAGGCATTCTGGGTAACCCCCTCCCACAGTACCTGTTAGCCTGCACGTGGCCATCCCCTTCACAGTTCTTCTACACATACATACGTGTGGGCGTGTGGGGGTGTGGGGAGCTCACTGTTCTTTCCTGATGGAAATTCACATGGCCAAACTACAAATTATGGCATTACAGATATCTATCATTGATTGCATTTTTCCTTTTTATTATAATTAGGCCGTGACAGTGATTGGTTAAAATAAGAGGAGCAAGATTATAGCATCCACGAATTTCCTTTCAGGCTACAAAAGAAGGCCTTTCAAAGTATTGGCTAAACCATGAGGACATTGGCAACAATGCTGCTGTGAGCCCCTGCCTGGTAATATTCTTTGAGTTGATGCATGGGGGACCATTTTTAAATTATTTTCTGGTTGCTAGAATATGATTCTTTGAATGTAGACGCAGGGTCCCTGATTATATTTGGGACACAAAAGCATCCACTGTGAGCCTGCGGTGGAGAGAAATGAAGGGACGCTTCCTTAGGGCGGGAATTGTGTCCTCCCCTCCTGGTAGCCCTTTGTGCACAGAGCGGGGGCCGGGGGTGTGGCGGCTTCTACCTCCGCCTCCATGCTGACTGCCTGGGCAGTCTTTTAAGGGCTTTCTATCTCATTATGTCTTCCACTGGAGCTGACCATCAACTTGGGCCACGTGGACCCAGCCCAGGTCTCTGGGGGACTGAGCTGCTGCCTCTTTTTCATTTCCTGGAAAGTGCCTGTGGCTTATTTCTTCTTTTGGGTTGCCAGAAAGAGGCTTCCTAACTTTGCTCTATGTGACCTTAGTGAAGCTGGGGTCTCCTGAGCAGCTGTCTTCCTTAGGCTGAGTTTTCAACCTCGAAGGATCCGGGGGTATTGCTAGTGAAAAAGAGTCTTGGCTTGTCTTGGGTTGGGCAGGCATTTTGTTCTGATAGAAAACTCCACTATGTTTTCTATCAGTACACTAAATCACAGTCTTCAGATTCTACCTCTGTCACATACTGGAGGCCCTGTGACCGTGGACAAGTGACTAAACCTCTCTGAGTTCCATTTCTCTTGTTTGTCAATGGGGATTAATTTTAGACGTCAACTTGACTGGGCTGTGGGCTGCCCAGCCTTTTTTGTGTGTATCCTTGGGAGGGATCATTGGATGGGATTAACTTTATATAAGTGGCTAGACCTGGGACAAGAGAGATGACTCAGTGGTTAAGAGCACTAGCTGTTCTTGCAGAGGACTTGGGTTCAGCTCCTAGCACCCATGTGATGGCTAACAATTGTCTTTAACTTCAGTTCCAGGGGATTCAGTCCTTCTTCTGGCCTCTTGCAGGCACTGCACACTTGTGGTGTGCTTACATACATACAGGCAACACATGCATACACATAAAATACAAATAAATAAATAAAAAATGGCTAGACCCATTAAACAAGTCGCTTTTCATAGGGTGGATGGGTGGGTGGGTGGATAGGTGACCTCATCTAATTAGTGCAGCAACTGACACCACTGAATCTCTGGCTTGTCATTGACCTGGCAGAGACCAGCCTCCATATGTGTGCCAGTTAGCTCCCTGGAATCTCCCCACCTCCCCGTTTCTCTGAAGAACTCAAATGCAAGCACCGCTCATATGAGAAAGACACGGTGATAATTCTATCAGAGCATGCTCAGCACATGGATCTTGACAAACATCTCTCACCCAGTTAACATCCACAGCCTTCCAACAGCAACCCTTACTTGCCACTCTCTGACTGTCAGGAGGTGAGTGCCTTGGCTCCTCCTGTGCTCCCACCTGTGATGTCCTGCCTTACCACAGGTCCAAAAGCAATGGAGCCAGCCAGCCAGAAATCTCTGAAACTGGGAGCCAAGTAGATTCTTTCCCCTCCTTTACCCTTTTTTCACAGGGACAGAAAGTAACTAACACAAACATGAATGTTTTTCACCTTCGCCACTGCTTTGAAAAGTAGCGGATATTAATTGTGCGAAATAAAGGTTTCCTCAGCACGGTGTCATACGTGCGTGTAATGTACTTTGATCACACTCATCCTTCACACTGTTTTTAAGATAGACTCTGGTTGTGTTGCCCAAGCTGGCCTTGAGCTCCTGGGATCAAATGATTCTCCTGCCTCACTTCTGGAATAGCTGGGACCCAGGTCTGCTCCACCTGCTGTCAAGGTGAGAGTGTGACACAGGTTTACACAAACTGTGGGTGATTAGCCCAGGCTGACCAACAGATCCATTACCTCAAATACTTAGCATTTTTCTTGTGATGAGAGCTTATAAACTCTCCAGTGATCTGGAGATTGGGGAGATCTGGTTTCACTGGTGGATCATATTGTTAGTTGTCACTCAGGGATAGAGCTATGAATGAGTAGACTCAAATCAAGACAGTCCTAGGGGTGGGAATGTTTCCATTTAATGTCTTCCAGTGGAGAAACCTGCAGATCCCACAAACGCCCCTAATGTCATGTGTTTGTGTGTGTGTGTGAGGCATGTGTGCATGTGTATGGGTATGCATGTGGAGGCTAAAGGTCAGCCTGAACTGTCGTTCCTTTGGACCTGCTCACCTTGATATTTTAGACAGGATATCTCACTGGGAACGGGCTCAGTGAGTAGGCTAGATGACTGGCGCGTCTGACAGATTTGCCTTCCCAGTGCTGGGACTATAAGTGTGTTCCACGAGACCTGTCATTCTTCCATGGTTCTGGGGATCAAACTGCAGTCCTCATGCTTGAGTGGGAAGCACTTTACCACCTGAACCATGTCCCCAACCCTCTTCCTATGTCTGAAAGTAAAACTCAGACATGGAGAAGGACAAGCTACTTTGGGGTGTAGGGACGGAGAAGGGAGCTTCTAGTCTACTTTATGTTGCTGTGATGAAACACTGACCAAAAGCAACTCGGGTGAGGAAAGTGTTTATTGATTTGCAGGTTATGGTCCATCATCAAGGAAAGCCAAGGCAGGAACTCAAGGCAGGACCTGAACCAGAGGTCACAGAGGAATGCTGCTGGCTGGCCTGCTTCTTTTCGTTTGGATTCAGACAGCTGTCTTTTACAAGCCAGGTCTGCCTGTCCAGGGGTGGCACCACCCACAGTGAGTTAGGCCCTCCTCCATCAATAAACAATCAAGAACATGTCCCACAGACACACCCACAGATCAGTCTGGTGCAGGTAATTCCTCAGTCAAAGTTCCTTTTTCCCAGGGGTATCAAGTTGACAACCAGGATCAGCCATCACAGAAGCTGTAGCATACTCTTGATATGCCATGCATCGCTCAAGCCTAAAAACATATTGCAAGGTGAATGAAAACGGAAGAGAGATGAGGGGCTGGAAAGATGGCTCAGTGTTAAGAGCACTAGCTGCTCTCACAGAGGACCCAGTTTCAGTTCCCAGCACCCACATGGCAGCCAGAAACCATAGGTAATTCCAGTTTCAGGGGACTCCAACGCCCTCTTCTGACCTCCACAGGCATTGTACAGCATGGGTTCACTTACACACATGCAGGCAATACACTCATACACAATAAAAACAATAAGTAAAACATTAAACAAAGAAGAGAGGGATAAGACTGTGCCAGTTACTGAACTGGTTCAAAGTATCACAGCAGGAAGGGGGTGGGGCCACATGCCAACCCACAGCCTCTCAGACTCGACTCCAAAGCCCATGTCTCTGGGTTTATAAATTTCCATTTCAGTTGGCTCAGTCAGGTAAACAACGGCGTGGGGTGATAGGTGAGCTTTTGAAAGAGGGTGTGGGTGGAGGGCACACCAGCTCCTCCCTAAACATCTTTGGCTTAATTTCCAGCTGCCATCTATAAACTCTCAAATTGTGAGAATGGTTTTGAACATTTCCCGTCATCTCGATTTGATATGAGAAATTTGGGATTTTCCACATTGACAGAGAACCCAGCTTTTAAAGTGGCCGGGAGGCAAACATCTGTGAGAAATCATAGGAATGGTGTCAACATCTGTCCTCCTGAATGAAGCCTTGGAGGTTCTCAGTTCACAGCCCATCTGTTGTGGACCAGGGTGCTAAAGGCACATTGAAACTCTAGGAACGGCTAGTGAATTTGGTTTCTAGGTCTTTAAGATTTTTCATTTTTTCCAGTTTTTAAAAAAATCTCTCTTAAAAATAGGGAATGGTGACTGTGATAAAAAAATTTTAGGCAGAGACAATTGAGTCTCCTATATGACCACCAGTTTCTCTTCCACAAGCATGCACACACATGTGCATGTACACTTGTATACAATAGGAACATGCTCACATATCTGTATGCATTCACAAGCCATCAGGGGCTCTTGTGGGATCCCCAGGTTTTTCCACTGTGGAGACATTAATTAGAACCATCCCCACCCCTGGGACTGTCTTTCTTAATCTGTGTGTCCAGCCTAGAGCAACCGTGTATATTTAGAAGTAGAATTGCTGGGCAGAGAGGGGATGCGTTTAAAGTACAGTGCTTTCTAGTGTGAATAGAGACTTCTTTATTCTGGGGGGACAGTTGCCTCCTTCACAGAGGTCAGATTGCTCAGGGTGGGATGTCATGCCTGAGAGCCTTGTGACCATTTATGGAGCTGTGGTTGTCCATCTCTTCCCTGGCTTCTCCTTCAGGAGAGAAAGATAGAAACAAGGTGTGTTCTTCACCTCTTTGTGCCTCTCAACAGTTCCATTGAAATTTTGCGCTAAGATATAATTCAGGGCTTGTAGGTGTCCTGGCTCATATTGTTTTTCTTTCTTTCTTTCTTTCTTTCTTTCTTTCTTTCTTTCTTTCTTTCTTTCTTTCTTTCTTTCTTTCTTTCTTTCTTTGTTTCTTTCTTTCTTTGTTTCTTTCTTTCTTTCCTTTTTTTTTTTTTTTTTTTTCTAGCCTGCTTAAGGCCAGCAGGCCGGGGAGTCTGCCTGACCTGGCCTGAATCATCCTACACCTCCTAAGGCTCAGAGATTGTTGCCGGAGAGGAGGCAGAAAGACTGTAAGAGCCAGAGGTGGTGGTGACCACAGGAAGCAGTTTTCCAGACAACTGGGGAGTTGCTCACATGAACTCCCAGCAATGATGCAGCATGCACAAGTCCTGCATAAGCTCAGACTAGACAAAACCCCAGCATAGATATGGGGAAGTGGGTAAGAAACCCCAGCCCCACCTGAGGAACCATTGATGGCCGCCGGGGGAGAGTCAGTCACCTGGCTTGTAATAGAACTCAGCTCAAGTGTTCTTGTGTCTCTCTCCTCCCTCTGTATTTAGGGTTTTTCCTGCCCCGCCCGCACCTCTGTGCCGGAGAGCTGCTGCTGCTGGTATATGCCAAGAGGATGGCTCTGGAAGGAAAGAGCTACCCAGTTACGGGAAATGCTCTCTCTGTGTTCTACAGGTAGCCCTATCTGCCCATGGATCCCTGAACATGAGGGTTGTCCCTAGGCCTGCGTTGAGAGACGACAACCGGTCCTCTGTCGCCTCTCTCAGATTCTGCTCTGTGTATTCTGGGCCTTTGTTGATTTTGTCTGTATTTCCATCATCACAGTAAAACATCACCTTAAGTGGAGTGGCTTTTCTGAGTTCTGTGGGTTCTAGCAAACCCTGGTGTCTGCGGGGGATCTTGAGGACCGCTGATGATAGTCATCTGGATGCATCCTCTGTCTGCTATGGAGGAGGCGTGTTAGAGGAGCAAGAGAACATTGCTTTGTGTCAGGGATGGCACTAAGTGCTGGTTAGTGGTAGAACCTTGGGTCATTGCACTGTGGAAAGAAAGACCAACTTCCCACAAGCAGAGTCCGAAGCCATCACATGAAGGACTGATGGGTTTCTATCCTTAACACCCTGTCCTGTCTGAGCTAGCCCCTGCCTGCTCCCAGTGCAGCTCTCACTGTGCTGTTCCTACCCCTCTCAACACCCCATTTTCTCCAGTATTTGACAACCCTTCTTGCCTCAGGGCCTTTACACATACTACAGTCACAGTCTGTACCTGACTAATTCCTTGCTGTTGTCTTTCTAGACTAACTTAAAGTTCACAACCTCAGAGACGCACACTAGGAATCCCCCTCCCCTCAGACCCATTGTACCTGCTGTCGTGCTTTCTAAACATCCATTTCCCTTTCTTCAGCACTCGCATCCCAAGGATGACCAGAGCATTTTGATTTGGGTCATCATGCTGAGTGGTTGGATGTTTGGATGTGTTGATTATCAAAATGAGTCCTTTAGGCCAAGTGTTACGGGTACCATCAGAATTCAGAGTCTGTCCCTGGGCTTGGTCTGAAATCATGCCCAGTCACCTTCTCTGCAGGATTTTCAGTTCTCCACTCAGATCCACTACTGCCCAAAGACCTCCAGCTCTACTGACCACCCTGCCGCTGACCCAGCCATAACCCTAACTGTAACGGCTATCCCTCTGACCACTCACTGCCCTCTCTCCAGGGTGCTGATGAGCACTTGAAATATTTCCTGCACAAGGCAAATGAGAGGCAGGTGTCATCAGATAGTGAGCTTGGTACCCAGTGGTGGGCATCTGGCACATCTCATCTCCAGCCCAAGGAGAAAGCTGGTTTCTGTAATGCATGTGGCTGCGTACTCCATCCAGAGCAAACATGAGCAAATGTGTGTGAAACTGGGGAAGATCAGGATAGGTACTGATGCTGGGGGCTTCTCAGGAGCAGGTGCTAGGTGACTGTTGTGTTATTAATTCACAGATGCAAAGCACTCAGGAGACCTTCACACATCCGGCACTCAGTCAACACCAGCTTGTCTCATGATGAATCTTTGCATATGAATACATGTGAATATGTGTCACGTGTGTGCTGTGGTGTGGAGGCCAGAGTCCACTTCTGGTGTTGTTCCTCAGGACAGTGTCCATCGTATTTTCCGCAGGGATTTCTCACTGGCCTGCAGTTCGCTGAGTAGACTAGGCTGACTAGTATGCAAACATAGGGAGCCTCCTGTCTCTGCCTCTCCCCAGTGCTGAGATTCCAGACGTGCACCATCCGTAGAGTTTGTTTTATACAGGTTCTAAGGAACTCAGGTCCTCATGCTTGTAAGACAAACACACTTTATTGACTGAGCCAGGTCTGCGGCTTCCACAAGACATCTTATCACCTCTTCCACACCCTCCCTGTCTGCTATGGACTAAATGAAGCCTTATCCACAGGAGGATGGAGGGCCTGGAGGATGGAGCCCTCCTGAATGGGAGGAGACATAAGGAGAGGTTCTCTATATCACCACTGCGTGAGGCCTTTCAGCCATGCTGGATTGGCCATTTTAGACGCTTTTATTTTGGGCTCCAGGACTGTGGCTAACAGATGTCTGTGGATTGAGCCATCTAGCCAGAGGTGACCCATGACAATGTCTACAGTGACTGAGACACTGTCCCTCACTTAGCATTTCAGGGATGATGTCGTAGACTCCACACAGCAGAACTCTCATGGAGGGGAAGTGGGAGAGCAGGGATGGGGGGGCCGGGGATATGCAGATGTAATTCACACGCTCAGAGATGTGCATGGAGATTTGAACTAAGATGTAGATTTCTTTCTCTGTGTGTGGGTGCTCGTACAGAGGTGTATGTGTCAGTAAGCTGTGTGTGCACATGTGTGGGTGTGCATGTAGAGGCCAGATGACATGCTAAGGCATTGGTTCTTGGGAACCATCCAATTTCCAATTGTTTTTTGGACAGGGTCTGGAACTTGTTAAGTAGGTGGGCTGCTCAGTGAGCCCCAGGGACCTGCCTGTCTCTGCCTCTCAGAGCTGGGAACTCAAGTGCCCACCATGACACCTAACTAACATGTTGGATTCCACTCTCTCTCCTGTCAGCCTCTTTCAGCTTCTACTCAGATGGTCCTTCATGCATACTAGGCTGGCGCTCTACCCACTGAACCACATCCTTCATCCCATGCCTTCCTCTTCCTCTCTGTTTCTCCTCCTCCTCTTCCTATTCCTCCTCCTCCTCCTCCTCCTCCTCCTCCTCCTATTCCTCCTCCTTCTCCTCCCCTTCCTCCTCCTCCCCTTCTCTCACTTTTTCTGTTTTTTTTTTTTTTTTTTAGAGATATGGTCTCACTCTGTAGCCCACATAGATTTTTGAACTCCTGGTGATGCTCCTGTCTCAGCCTCTTGACTGCAGGGATTATAGGGTGAGCCCACCACACCCGGCTCAGACTTCTTTATATAAATCAGAACGTCTGGATCCATATTCCTGGTTCCTACCATATTTTCTCTTCTCTGGTCCACTGCAATGTGAGCAGCCACCATCCCAAGCTCCTTCCAACAAAAACCGAACAGCCAAAATAAATCCTCCCTCCCTTCAGCTGTTTCATCAGGCATTTGGGTCATAGTGATGGAAGACCTCAGCATGCCCAACCTCAGGGGAAGAACCTAGACCCAGTGCTCAGTTGGTAGAAACATCACTGGAGATGGAAGGTCTTAGCTGTACCAGGAGTGATCAATCAGCAAATCAAGATGCAGGGACAAGACTGATGTGGTTTACTGAGCTACTGCAGGACAAAGAAAGGGATGGAGGGAAAATCAGAGGACAAGAGAAAGCTGCTCCTCTGTGGTCTTCTCAAATCCACAGTCCAAGTCTAATCAGAACAAAACATGATATACACAAAAACAGAGGTCGATTCTTCCAAATCCTTACCAGTGCTCTGCAAGGTTGTGACATACAAGGAGTGAACAGGCACACATTTGCTGTGTGTGGTTTTCAGCACAGCCAGGTCCTGGAAACCACAGGAGATCTGTGACAGGATCCTCTTGAGTACTCAGATGTAACCTCTGGACATCCTGTCTGATACTCTGAATTTTCTCTAAATCATTTTGGTACCTACTTCAATGTCTGTACTATGTGAACAGTTGTTATATGGTATTATTTTATTATTTATTTGGTGTGTGTATATGTGTGTGTGTGTGTGTGTGTGTGTGTGTGTGTAGGCACACATACTACAATGTGCATGTGGAGGTCAGAGGACAGCTTGCAGGAGTCAGTTCTCTCTTTCCATCCATGTGGCTTCTGGGAATCAAAATCATGTTGTCAGGTTTGGAGGCAAGTGTCTTTACCCGTGAGTCATCTCACTGGCCCCTGTAATATGATATCGTCATAACGAGGAAGGATGTTAGTGCATATCTAATACAGAAGCAGTCATCCCTCCCGATATTGTTGGTCTGTGGTTGACTGAATCCATAGTTGCTTTATTGCAACTGTATTTATGTTACTTATGCTTTGATGGTATTTATGTGTTTATGGTATTGATTTATTAATATTTTACATTAAAGACAGAGTCAGTTTATTGAATCAGACATTATGTAGGCTTTGTATTTAGCTCCAGACAAAGATCAGATATGGATTTTTGAGGGAAAGTTAAGTATTTGCCGTTGACATAGTAGCATGTGGAGTGTTCTCATAATTTGCCAGGCTCATTTAATCTGAACACCTAGGGTTTTGGTGTTAAGGTGGAGCCACTTTTCAGGATTTCTAAATACTTCCGTATCTATAGCAGTGCAGGGATTGAGTCATGAGGAGTGGCCACAGGAGCATCCATAAAGCCCCCTAAACCCCGGTGTCTTTTGGATGTCTGAGTTTCTACCTCCCGAGGCTTCTTCCTTCAGGGAGAGTACATCATCTGGGGCAGAGTCAAGAAACAGAGGGATGGGTGACGGTCGGGCCTCTTCCGTATCCTCACCTGGAAAACAGACTGATGACAGTACCTCACGGAACTGCCAGGGTGGCTGAAAATGTACAGAAGGCATGTAAATGGTGGAAAACCCATTCAGCTGTTGGCCAGGCAGCATTTTTACAGCAATCCAGAGAATACTTCAGCTCTTACCTCCCTTACAAAAAAGGAAACTGAAGGGTAGAACAATCTGCCTTTTCTAGCTCTCTAACTTTTACGGTTGTTTTCATTGCAACGTTATTGAATTCAATCATCACATTTCTGAGAATTAACAATAGAAATACCACAATCCTAGTTATCTTGGGATCTTTAAATATATTATTTTTATTTTTTATGTGTATGAGTGCTTTGTGTGTATGTATATAAATGCACCATGTACATGTAATGCTTGCAGAGGTCAGAGAAGGGTGTCAGATCTCCTGGAACTGGAGTTACAAAAACATGGTGCTAGGAACTGAATCAAGGTCCTCTATAAGAGCCACCAGTGATCTTAACTGCCGAGCCATCTCTCCAGTCCTAAGGTATTGTTTTTGATATCACAAATGGATCTTATGCACAGCATCAAGTAATAAATTGCTTTAAGACATTAATTACTAAAGCAACAGATTTTACATTAAACAGTTTAGTGATCTGAGAAACGGAAGGAGACCAGTGGAAGGAGGAAGCAGGGCAGGAGAGGGTGGGGGGTGATAACGATCAAAGTTCATTACATACACAGGGGAAAATGCCAAAACAAAGACATCATCTTGAACAATTAACATGTGCTTAAAATGGTTCAGGGCTAAGGAGATGGCTTCTCAGGCAAAGCATGAGGACCTGAGTTTAAATCTTCAGAACCACAGAAAAGTTAGACACAGCAGTGTGCATCTGTCTTGCCCGGACTCCTGTGGGGGATGGGGGTGGAGAGGGGCGACTCCTTGGAAACCGGGATCAGGGAGCTAGTTTGGCATGTGCAGCAGAAAAACAACAAAGAGACCTTGTCTCTAAAGGTGGAGGGTGGGGCCAATATGGGAGGTTGTCCGCACATATAAACACATGCACACACGTATACGGACACACACACGCAGTCTAAAGGAAAAGGCCTGGGCATTGGTACCTATGGCAGTTGCTGGGTTGCCTGCCTTGTAGGTATGGGCCTGGGTCCTCCTCTGCCTGCTGGCTGTCAGTTGGGGTCCCACCAGCTTCCAGTGGCCCTTGCACCCCTTGCCACATGATTCTCCTACAACACGGCAGCCTGCTTCTTCTAAACCAGTGAAGGAGTCTCTTTCCCATCCATTAGGACAGACTGCAGTCTAGAGAGGCACTTGCCTTTTTCTGATGGTGAGAAGCAGTGTCCAGTTCATTTGCTCAAGGAGAGAGATTTGTTCAAGGAGGTCACCTAAATGTGTCCACTAAAATAGGTTTAAGAACCAGGAGTTGAGCTCAGCAACCCTGACCGGCACTTACAAGGTTCACAGTGATTATTATTACTGATCTGAGGGGACCTCTACTTTTGGGTGTGCCAAGACCCAGCCCATGCCTGGGCATGCCCTGAGAGTAAGATGGAATGAGTTTGTTCTTGCTTTCCATAGGAGAACTATTTTGGGGGAACTTATCAGCAAAAGTGACAGCCCAGAGAGAATTCTGGGCAGATGCTGCCTAGGCTCCAGGCAAATATTGGCTCAACCTTGACATGAGAATCATTTCAAAGGATGGTTCCTTCATTCTGGATCGAGCAGTGGCTGCAGTGGAGGATGTGTGTCCACTTGGAGCAAGGTTGAGAGAATCAAATTAATTTTTTTTTATGACCTGAGGCGCGTTTGAAATGGGCTCTTCTGAGATGCGTAGGGAATGTGGAGTCGCTCACGAGGCTCCTGCTCCCCACCTCTGCCCCCTCCACGTAACTGGGGTGGGACTCCCATCCACTGAACAAGACAGCCGTCTCTCACTACATGCTGCACTTTGCCAGAGACACATTTGCCAAACAGCATCTGTGGATAGAAACTCGGGCAACCTGGCAAGGCAGAGGCACTGGGGAGATTTTAGTGACCTGGTAAAAGGAAACCTCAGGGTTTAGCAGCATTAGAAAGGAGAAGGATGGAAGGAGAAAAAAAAGTCTTTGAGATCCTGCGATTGGCCATTGTGAGGGTGAAGACTTTTCGTAGATTCCCATCATCTAACGGTGATGGTCTCACTTCAAATTTGGGCAGCACGTTGGGACTAGAATAACCACATGTTCTTGTTCATTTTATGCTTCCGTCCAGGTTTTGGCAGATCTTAAAAGGAGTCTGTCCTGGGCCAGGAATTACGTTCATGGTCAGCCTAATTCAGAGTTCTGAATCCGAGCACTGTTGATGTTTTGATGCATTTCTGTTTCTTGCATCGAGGGTTCTCTACATCTGTTAGCTACTGTTCTTTGATCATTTGGATGCCTCCAGCACGTTGCTAATCCTCCACCTTTGTTTCTCTCTCTCTCTCTCTCTCTCTCTCTCTCTCTCTCTCTCTCTCTATTTGTGTATATATGTGTGTGTGTGTGTGTGTGTGTCTGTCTGTCTGTCCAGCCTCATATGGGTGCTCGGATCTGAACTCATTTTACCCACTGAGCCATCTCCCCAGCCCTCATGTGGATTATGAGTGCTGGGATTTCAGGTATACGCCACCACACCGGGCTAAGGGGTTTTGATTTGGTTAGATAGCACCACAGGGAACACCCTCTGTCCCACTCTTTGTCCCTTTAAAGTGGCCGAGGGGCTGCTTTGCTCCAGGACTATTTGTTCTCTTCTTAGTCCCAAGCCTGGATTTGGTGGGTGACAGTGTCACCTGTGTTTGGCAAGCCATGCTGGCTGACAGGCGTGCGAGCCAGCCTCTCGCCTGTTAGGTGGTGATAATCAATACTGATCTGTACCAGGCAGAGGTGCCACAGCTGGTGGAAAACCTTCTTTATGTGTAAGGAATGACCAGTCTGGACACTGGTCCAGAGGATGGCTCCCTGAAGCTGGTTACATCAGTCTAGGGCAACCCATTCTTTCCCTTCAAAATGGACCTTTCTTGACCTGGACCAGCTGACCGTGACCCAGCCAGGGAGACCCAGATAGATGCAAAACAGGTGCCTGGGGTGCTCTGCTTGGAAGTCTGGATGCCTTGCTTTTCTTCCTATCTCCTTGTTGCTGAAGGTTCCCTCACCCATAGAGTCAGTGAGTTCTTAACAGACAGTGCGTGGGAGCATTCCTACAGCATGACAAGTGGTTGTTCCTCTGTCTGCCACCTGTGCCCCAGTCCCACACAATGTGCCTTGAAGAGTCAATGTCTAATGGGTGGAGGTGGCTCCAGAGCCAGCATCTCTCCTTACTCCTCAGTCAGCGTTAAATACGGGATGCTGTCTGCCTTGAGAAGCCCATCCTCAGCCTGCAGCTCTGGGAACAAAGGATGAGCAAATCAGGGTCACTCTGAAAGGACTGGAAACTAGAGAGAGGCAAAGCTGCTTGCCTTTGGGGAAAGAGGCTGGACTCTTACAGGGGTTGGGGCAAGAGAGGTTTGTCCTTCTATTAAGCCATTTTGATCATGTCTTTCATTGATAGAATGAGATGCTAAACTTATTGAAAAAAATCAGAAGTGAAAGAATGATCTAAAGCCTGATAGAATCATTATCAGTAACAGCCATCGCCATGCTAGCTTGTATCAGCACTGCAGGAATTTCACATGCTGCCTGCCAAATGCACCTTTTTTGGTGTGTGTGTGTGTGTGTGTGTGTGTGTGTGTGTGTTCATGTGCACATGGATGTACATGCACATGGAGACCTGAGGTCAATCTTGAGAGTCATTTTTTCATGAGCTTGTTTTTTTTTTTTAAAGATTAATTTAAATTTTATTTGTGTGTGTGTCTGAGTGTCTGTGCATCTTTGTGGGTATGTCCATGTGAATGTAGGTGCCCTGGATCTGGAGTTATAGATGGTTGTGGGTTGTCTGGTATGGATGCTTGGGGAACCGAACCTGAGTCCTCTACATAAGCAACAAGTACTCTTAACCACTGAGCTATCTCTCCAGTCCTTCCATCCTGTTTTTAAAGAGGGATTTTCTTGGCACCTGACTTCGCCACCATGGAGTGAGCTTCCCAAATTGTGCCATGCCCATCTTCCTGCTTTGAGACCATCTGCAGTCCTTCTCACTGCTCCAGAGCTTAGGCTTCCCCATTGACCAACACACCCATCTCCCATTTCCTCTCCTTGGACACTGGCACTACCTATCTGGTCTTCTGAAGTGCTCCTAAATAGCCAGGACCACTTTGCCCTTGTGGAGAGCTCCTAAGCAGGCTGACTGGGGTCATCTGATCCCTCCAATATAAAATCAAAAGAGAATCTGAAGCCTAAACCAACAAGTTTTTCATGCCTAATCAGAAAGCAACCAAGGTACATGAATAATACAAACAGAATCAGACTTCAACTCAACAAAGGAAGGCTTGAGTTTCATGCCAGAATCATAAGCAATATAAGAAATCCACATGCCAAAACAACAATGGGAAAAATATGAGAAACTAAAATAATGTTCACATCAAACACCACCAGTCCTATAGAAGAGATCTACAATGAGAGCCCCCTAGAGATAACCTAGGACACAGAATTTAAAAGAACAATCCAGAATTTAAAAGAACAATCATAAATATGATCAAAGAATTCAATGAATTTAAAGAACACATAAACAAACAATTCAAAGAACTAAAAGAAGACAGAGATAGACTACGGACTGAATTCACCAACGACAGAGAAGTATTGAAGAAAACTCAGGCTGAAATGAAGATGGAAGTGAAACACTCAGCAAGCCAATGTGAAATGACAGGAGAAAGTCTTCATCAGTAGCATGAGATGAAATGGAAAACAGAATACCAAGACAGAGTCTTACAGGTTCCCGGGACCCTGCTCACATGAACCTAGCTCAGTGGTGTCAGCATGTACAAGACCCATGCAAACTCTAGCAGACAAAAATCTAGCATAGAACTGGGGAGATGGGCAGCAGACCCCAATCTTAGATTGATTGGGCACCTGATTACCGCTGGGTGAGGAAGAGCTGATCTTTAAGGGAGTGACTCTAGATGGGCTGACTAGACCCCAGTAGATGAACTTGCACGGAGGGACATCTGGATTCACTAGCTTGACTCAATAGACCTTAGGATAAATGACAGACTGCATAAAATCCAGTTGGCGGGGGGGGGGGGCGTGTCACAGGAGGGAGCCAATGGGGAGGGATATAAAGAGGACTAAGACGTGTGTGACATACATAAAAATTCCATACAATATGTTAAACTAAACAAAAAGAAGACAAGAAAAGAAATTGTTGGGAAAAAGGTAAAGCCATAAGAGTACTTTTTCTTAATCTTGATACCGTGCCATTTATTCTGTAAGCCACTTGACACATGCACAATAAAGTCTGCCAAAAACTAAGAATAAAAAACAAAAAGCAACCTCAAACTGCCTTCCCAGGACTAGCCTGGATCTCTGCTGCTTTGGGTTCTTTGTTGTTCCCATGCCTTCTCTTAGTGTGACCTCTCAAAAGCTCCCAACAAAGGCAGAGGCCTCCTTGAAAGGAAAGGGGAGGTGAAACTGTGTCAGGGAAATTAGAACTGTTTCTGCAGTAGAGAGGAGAGAAAGGCTAAGCATGTCAATGACAGCTTTGTCCTGTTACACAAACACCTCAGGGTTGTCAAAAATAAATGTTCACGTTTAATCTTGCAATAATATTCATGATTATTGTTTTGCTGTATATCAATTAGGTAACAAATGGTAATGGATGATGCAAAAAAAAATTGGACGATAAAGTTGAGGAATTGAATTGCTTCTGAACTCCCCAAGCAAAAGACACAGGCTAAAGGAATGGATTAAGAAACACAATCCATGTTTTTGTTGTCTGCAAGAAACTCATCTCACCTTCAAGAATGGGCACTACATTAAGGTGAAGGCCTAGAAAAAAACAGTCCTAGCAAATGACACTAAGAAACAAGCAGGGGATGCAGTTCTAATATCTGACAAAATAGAATTCAAACTAAAACTAATCAGAAGAGATAAAGAGAATCACTTCATTTTGATCAAAGGAACAATTGATCAAGAAGATATTACAACCACTCAGCATACATGAAGAAATAACAAAAATCAGAGCAGAAATTAATTTAATAGAGACAAAGAAAAAAATACAAAGAATCAATGAATATAAGAGCTGGTTCTTTGAAGTGATAAATAAGATAGACAGACCCTTAGCCCAGTTAGCCAAAAGAAAGAAAGAGCAACTCCAAATCAACAAAATCAGAGATGACAGGGGAAACATCACAATAGACATTAAAAAGATCCAGAACATTGTAAGGGACTATTTTAAAAACCTATACTCTATTAAACTGAAAACCTAAAAGAAATGGATGAATATCTAAATTCATGGGAACCACCAAAGTTAAACTAAGAAGAAATCAATAGCTTAAGCAGACCCATAACAAATAAGGAAATTGAAACAGTAATATAAAACCTCCCAACTAAAAAAAAACAAAACACAAAAAGCCCAGGCCCAGATGGACTCACAGCAGAATTCTACCACACATTTAAAGATCTACAACCAATACTACTTAAATTATTCAAAAAGATAGAATCAGAGGGAGAACTCTCAAACTCCTTTTATGAAACAAACATCCCTCCAACATGAAAACCAGGTAAAGACACAACCAGAAAAGGAAACTGTAGACCCATATTCTTAACTATATTACAGAGCTGTAGTCATAAAATCAGCACAGTGCTGGCAGATGAGCAGACACACAGATCAATGGAGCGTAGTCGAAGACCAAAACATGAATGCATGCAATTTCAGCCACCTAATATTTGACAAAGGTACCAAGAAAACACTGGAGGAAAGACAGCATCTTCAACAAATGATGCTGGCAAAACTGGGAGGGTTAGACAGGGAGAGACAAAGGATATATAAATAATGCTTAGCTAGTGTGAAAAACCAGAAGGAAATGTATTAGTTCAAAACCTACTGAAAATTACGCATACAATATCTCTACATATGTCCATGTGTATAGCTGAAGGCTATATAACAGTAAATAGTGGCAGACAGAGAAACCTCCCTTTGAGTTGTTGGCCAGGGTAGTCTAAGCAACTCTTCAAATTATACAGGCTATTACTACACCCTTAATTGTCTCCTAGTTCTTGAAGGTAAGACCCCATTACTGAATACAAGACATACTTTGGACACAGGACTTGGAGCAATGGGAAATGACCTAGAAGGCTCCTCCCTGAAGACTGGCTTTCATAGTTTCAGAGAAAGCTGCAAATATAAAACATCAATAGATGGGCCAACCCCAGTTTTAAGGCTTAATAACTACAACAATGACAACAAACTACATTGGAGCAGTAGTGGCACTTTTATCTTAGGGAGAATCAATAATTACCTAATTGGACTTAAAACCCACTCAATGGGAGGGAACTCATGTGTGGTACTGTAAACATAGCCAAATACACATGGCTGGAGAGGTTATAGATTTTAGAGAAAACCCCAAGGCTGTCACATCCCCAGATAAATGTAGTCATTTCTTATTATATGTTTATATGGATCTTTAGAGTTACAAACAAATATGCTAGTCACCACTCAACAAAGAAGTTTCTTTTGCAACAGATAAAGACAGAGTTCCATGACTGGTTATAGAGAATAAGTGTCTGTGAAAAGTCCATCCCTACATGACACATCTACAATGGAACCTGTACACATAAGGCTCATGGAACATAGTAGAACAAGAGGTAGAGAGAACACTAAAGCATCTCTCAATTCTCATCAATGAAGCGCCCTCATGTAACGGAGGGCAATGAACACAAAAGGCCACAACTGGTCAAAGCACAAAATAAGAGTCTGCAGAGTGTGGATCCTTGGACAAGATTCCTATATTAGCCTCCATCCACCCAGGGCTCAGGGATCATTGTACATGAGGGAGCAGAAAGATAGTAAAAGCCAAGGACCGAGGTGCATGACCACATGGAAAAGAGTCTTACGGGCTCTGAGACCCTGCTCCTATGAATCTACAGCAGTGGTGTCAGCGTGCACAAGACCCATGCAAACTCAAGCAGAGACAAAAACCCAGCATAGAAGCGGGGAGATGGGCAGCAGATCCCAATCTTAGCTGAAGAACTGTTCGCAGCTGACTGCTGCTGGCTGAGGAAGAGCTGATCCTCTTTAAGTGAGTGACTCTAGATAAGCTGACTAGACCCTAGTGGATGAACTTGCACTGAGGGACATCTGGGTTTGCTAACTTGACTCGGTTGACCTTAACATGACAGAATACATGAACACCGGCAGAGGGTGTGGCTTTGGGAAAGTGCTGACGCAGAGGTATAAAGAGGACTGAGCTGTCACATACGAAATACACAGACATTCAATACAAAATATATAAAAAAGAGACAGGTTTTCTCAATGAGACCTGGACTCACCAAGTAGGCCATGTTTTCTGGTCAGTGAGTCTCAGGAGTCTGTCTCTGTCTCTCCAGCACTGGGATTTGTAAGCACGCACCATTGTGTCTGACTTTTTGCAGAGGCCCTGAGGATAGAACTCGGGTCATGCTTGTGTGGTAAATGCTTTATAGACAGCTGTGTCTTCCCACCCTCTCTGTTTACCTTTAATTCTCACTAAAAGCCAGAGGTGGTGGCATATGCCTGTAATCCTAGCACTTGGGAGGCTGAGGTAGCAGGACTGATGTGAGTTTGAGGTCAGCCTGGGCCACATGATGAGACCCTGTCTCAAAAATTCAGAGTAAAAAATTTCTTACTAAAACTATGGGGTAGCCAATTTTCTGGGTTTTGGCACCAAAATTTCTTTGTTCCTAGAACATCCTCCTCAGTCTTGGGTCAACCAAACTAATAGTTGGTCACCTACTGCTAATCCTAAGGCACAGTTAATCAAAGGTGTTCTGCAGAGAGGGTCCCAGTTAAGGGCCACAGGTATGGCTAATGGTAGATATGGTTAGTTAAAAAACACATGACTTGTTAGCAGGAATAGTTGGTTAAGGGCCACACAGCTATTATAGTAAATAATGGAGCTTGGGCTTAGTAGGCACTATCTGCTGTAGAATCCTGCAGTCTAGGGTTGGGGAGATGGCTCAGTGGTTAAAATGCAAGCCTAAGGACCAGAGTTTGGATCCCAGAACCTATGTAAATGCTGGGTGGGCATGGCACCCCACCTGTAATTCCAGCCTCAGAAAGTAGAGACAGGATTCTCAGAGCAAGCTGGATAGTGAGACAAGTTGTGTTGTTGAGCTCTGGGTTTGATTGAGAGACCCTGCTTCCATGAATAGGTAAAAGAACTGTGGAAGAGGATTCCTAACACCAACCTTGGGCCTCTACATGGTATGCACATATGCACATAGGCACCTACATACATGTGAACCCATACATGCAAACATGTATACACCACACACATATGCGCGCACATGCACACACACACACACACACACACACACACACACACACTGGGGAAATAGATAAAAGCATAAAATGATCAAATGAGTCCTGTACTCTCTTCTCCACCAATATCATGTGAAACTAGAGCTGAAAGCCTTTGAGAGTCCTGGTGTCCAACCTTCTTGCTTATGGCCAGGAATCTTGGCCCCAGTATAGTCAGACACCCTTCCCAAGGTCACACTGCGAGGCAGTTTTGTGCTTCCCAGAGCTGGAAGTCAGAAGACATTTATGCAGTGGCAGAGACCCTTTAGGAGACCTGCCAGTTGGCTTAGGAGCACGGCTGGCGTCTCCCAGAGGAAGCCGGGCACAGGTCATTGGGCGTCTGGGGCCATGGTGTATGCCCAGGGTCGGGGGGCTGCTTCTTAGATTTTTACAGCTGTGGCAGCAGCAGCTTAGAGCAAAACAACCCAAACAAACTCCTTTTTGAATGTTTTGGACTTGATCCCGAATCAGAAGCAGCTTGGTAAGATAAATAAGATAAAGCTGGAGCTCCTCTAAGGTTGGGCGATCGCATCACTACGGCTCTTGAAATATTCATGAGGGAGGCATGAGAAACAGCCCCAGAAACATATTCTGCTTTGAAAAGGCAGAATTCAAAGGCATGAAAAATGAATCTGGGGAAATTAATGTTGGGGTCGGGGGGGAAAGGGTAGTCTGGTGGGGTGGGGATGTTTTCTGCCCAGAAGGAACTAGATGTGTATAGACTGGGCTGTGATCAGAATTTCCCATCGTGCCTGGAATATTTGAAATGTCAGTCATCTCATATATGATTGGAAGGCAACCTTTGGTTGCATAATAAATGATTCTAGCAAGGATTAAAAAACAGAGTAGGCAGGTAGGGTATGGATTAGGGAAGGCGGAATGGGGTGGGGCGGGGAGATGGGGGAGATCAGAAAAATGAGCAAACTCTTGTAAGTTATGGGTGCGTTTCTGTTCTCAAAGGGAGCAGGATGCTGAGAGACAGGAATTTCTTGTGTGCGTGTGTGTATGTATCTGTGTGTCTTTCTGTGTGTATGTGCCTGTGTAAGTCTCTGTGTGTATGTGTAGGTATGTATGTCTCTCTCTGTATGCATATATGTGTGCCTATGTTTGTGTATATATATGTGTGGTTTGTGTGTGTGTCTATGTTTATGTGTGTGCATGTGTGTATATGTGTGTGTGTAGAGGCCGGAGACTGATCTCAGGTGTCATTCCTCGGGGCTTTTTGAGGCAGGGTCTCACTGGCTGAACTGGTTGATTATGCCAGTCTGTCTGGCCAGCAGGCCTCCTCGGTGCTACCAGTACAAGCGCTAATTGCCATGCCGGCTTTTTCACATGGGTTCTGGGGATTGGACTCGGGTTCTTGTGCTCATGTGGCCAGTGTTTTATCCACTGGGCCATCTACCCAGCCTGAAGCAGGAAGTTCTAAACTTGACTTTGCTAGATGCTACACAGTTTCCCACACATCTCTGAGTCTGTTTCTTCTGTTGTGACTGCAGGGTCTCAGGCCAGACACCCTCCTGGACCACCTCACTGCAATATTTTGTGGTGTACTTGTAAACCAAGGGCAGCTTCAGGAAAAATGTTGAAGTACATTGCCTGGGGTGGGTGGGACACAGACAGTGGCCTTCGATTAATACCAGTCATTGAAAGAGCTGTCCAAGTCCATACCTCGAAATTGAGGCTGGTGGGATTTGGCCCCTCTTAAAGGCAAGTCCTTGAAGAGTCAACTGATACAGTCATTCTGGAAGGATCTGGTATTAAGGCAAATGAAATCCACATAGAGGTTTTGGACCAGCAGCTCTAGCAATACCAAGTTTTAGATATATAGACTCTTTGGCCCCTTCTCAGACCTCTGACATTGGATTCTACCTTTCAAGCCTGAGTGGCCTCAATTCCAGTCCTGGTTTTATGTCCCACTAAAAGTTTCACCCAAAGATGGGTCAAGGGGTGAGTTGGTGGGGGATGGGAAGAATTAACGTGCCCATCAGGGCACCGTTAAGTAGACCATGATAGATACAGTCAGCACAACACAGATTGTATTGGTTGCCAAACAGTCTCACATAAACAGAGTGGGTTTGAAGCCCAGGAGGGCAGGGAGTTTGTTAACCACTGTTATTCTTGACATACAGTCATACAGTCTTCGTGTCTGCTGGACAGATGCAGAAGAGGGCTTTGCATGGCCTGGTGGTGCTGGGTCTGAGACTCTGAGACTCAGCACTCTGAACTTGGTGTGAAATGAAGGCTCCAGAGCTCTAGTTCACATGAGAGGGCTGCTGGCCAGGCTGCATTCCCCTGTGTTGTTTGGCCTGTGTTGCCTCTGGGTCTCTCTTGGCTCATCTCCCTCTTGCTTTGTCTTTGAGGCTTTAGTGACTGTTTCTTAGGACTCTCTTCTGAGTGCCTTTGTTCCACAGGCACAGTGCTAGTCTCTTCATTGTGGTGACAAAGTGTCTGAGAAAAATCTTAAGGGAGGAATCATTTTAGCTTGTAGTTTCCGAGGTTTCAGTCCATGGGAGGCTGGCTGCATTGCTATAGGTCTGTGGTGAGGTGGGATGTCATGGTGAAGAGTGAGGCAGAGCAAAGCTGCTCACCTTGTGGTGGCCAGGAAGCAGAGAGGAAGGATCCAGTGACTAGAGTCTTCAAAGGCTTGAACCCTGGGCCCACATCCTCCAACCAGACCTTGTCTCCTAACAGCCCACTCTGCTGCAAACTCACCAGTTGGCTAACCTGTCAATGAAATGACTGTCCTCATGGGCCAATCTCTTCTCATTACCTCATGAGCTGGCCCTTACATGTAGGCTTTGGAGTACATTTTCAGATTCAAACCATAGCACATCCTTGTTCTTATGACACTGCCTAGACCAGGGACTGGTTCTAAACTGGAGACAGCTTTACCTCAAGGGGGGACACTTGACAATGACTATAGGTATTTTGGGTTGTAATAATGGAGTGCAAGAGGCTCTGTATGGCTGACATCTCTCAGGCAGATGCCAAGGATGTTGCCAAATGTTCTGCAATGCACAGCACCTTCCCCTCCCCATCAGCAAAGGCCAAAGCATCACTGCTGCTGAGGCCGAGAAACAGGATCCTAGGCGGTCTTACTCTCCAAGCTCCAGTTTCACAGGTGAGAAGACTGAGGCATGGGGAAGCTAGGTAACAAAAGGTCTCCCAGCCGGTGAGTGATAGACGGGGACCTGGATTGAATAGAGGCAGTGAGATATCTCTAGAACCCTTGCTTTGTGTATGTGTGAGTGCACATGTATTCATACATGTGTGCATGTGCATGTTCGTGTGTATGTGGGAGCCAGGGGACAATTTTCCTCCTCAGATGCTATCAGCGTACCTTGTTTTCTTAATGTTTTATTTAGTATTTTTATTTTATATGCATTAGTGTATTGCCTGCTTGACTATAAGTGCACCCATGTTGTGTAATGCCTGCAGAGGTCAGAAGAGGATGTGGGATCCCCTGGAACTGGAGTTGCTTATGGTTGTTAGCCACCATGTAGGTGTTGGGAACTGAACCTGGGTCCTCTGCAAGAGCAGCCAGTGCCCTTAACCATTGGGTCATCTCTCCAGCTCCTACGCCTTGTTTTCAGAGATGAGATTGCTCACTGATGGGGAACTTGCCAAGTAGACTAGGCTTGCTGGTCTCTGTTGGGCAGAGATATCTGTCTTTCACATTGTGACGCGAGACTGTTGTGTACACATGGGTTGGGCTGCATTGCCAGCTATTCTTGGATGCTTGCAGCCCTGTGGGCCACAGGTCAGACACATCTGTGTAAGGCTCTTTGTTATGTACCGCAGCCTGCAGGTGACCAGCATTTATCCTTAGAGCATTTCTAAAGTTCACTGGAGGAGCTGGCCAGCTGGGGTGGTGTGCTAGAGGGCAAAATTCTCAAGACTTGATACCAAGGCAGGGCATGCCCATCAGACCTTGGGCATATCATTTCATTTGTCAGGTCCCAGGCCTCCTCATCTTTTGAGATGAATTGGTACCTGGAGGCAGGATTTGAGTCCATTGTACCTGGTTCTGTGCTGAGCACCTTCCTTGAGCTATTTCACACATAAGGTATATATGATTATCTTATTCAGTGCTCTGAATGAAAAAGGTAGCTCAGGGCAAAATGTTCTGCTCTCGGACCGACCCAGCTAGTGGGTGGCAGAGTCAGGATGCAAAACTGTATTGTCTGGCTCCAAAGCTCATCCTCAGGGGCTCTGCACCAGTTTCTTTTGTCGGTTTCTGAAGACATGTAGAGATGCAGAGACAAGCCAATTAGGAGCCCAAACCAGGAGGTGGCCTCAAGGGCAGCCCGTGGAGTGTTTGCAGAGACGTACACCACTGACATCCAGAAGGCCTCTCCGGCTCCCAACTTCCGACTGCTGGGTCACAATCAGCTGACCTTGCTCTTTGGCTTCAGAGTGCATCGTGGCTCCCCTGGCAGAAGGTGTGTGATGAGGTCAGCAAGACTGAAGCACAGCTCAGTTCCCCGGAATTTCCCTTCCTCATGGAGAAGCAGAGCCGAGTCTCGGCCTAGCTGTGGAGTGGCAGGGACAGAGTGGCTCAGCACACCTTTGCTGTGGCAGCTCGTTGGGCATCTTTGATCTGTTTCCGTGCTCTGCCAAGGATTTCGAGGACAGGAGGAGGCTGAGGAGCAGAGGCTTCAGCACCAGATCCTCACATCCGATCTTATCACCCACCTCACGGGCGCTCTCTTGGCTCTGCATTTCTTCTTCTTGTGCTTGTTTTTCTCCATAGCGCCTAATCATAGTATTCAAAGAAGCAGGAAGAGGGCCCAGAAGGTATAGTTATTCAATAGATATTTACTGTGTGACCACATTAGGGAGTGTGTGTTAGGCTTCATGGTGAACCCATTGTGTATACTATTTCTCTTAAATCTCACAATAATTCTAAAAAAATACCATTGTTTTTATCTGTGGGTTACAAAGGATAAAAATGAACTCAGAAAGGTCAAGTAACTTCCCCTACATGCACACAGCAAAAATACAAATTTAATTGTGTCTTTCTCCAAATCCTACATTATCATGTACCATTTCCCCACGTGGAGACACAGTTTCAGTATTCGAACATGCATCTCCCTGTAACATGTCTGCAGATATGTATCCTGTGTCATATGGACATGTTAAATATTATACATATTCATGTGTGGATGTGTATCTGTCACATACGGCTGCATAACAAGCACAAGTGCTGCAGTGGGCTGCTATATAAATCAATACTTATGTCTCACACATAGTTAGTGGTTTGGCTGGGGAGGATTGAGTTAGGCTGAAGGTCAAGTTCAGGTTCAACTCCTGCATTACTCGTGAGGTTCAGATTGCAGAAGCTGTGTCTTCTGGGTGAAGGTGGGCAGTTTCTAGAGGAATGAACAGATGATGTCTTTTAAGGTCGGGACAGGTACACTAGCACTTCTTCCCTTGTTCTGATGGCCCAAACAAGCCTGATGTTAATGGGGAAGGCGTGACTTTATTAGCATGACAGAGGAATGGTGGAGGACCTAAGGCAGCCATCCGGAAAGCAAATAATAGCAAATGCTGGTGAGGATGCTCATGAAAGGGACTCCTTATATACTGATGGTGGGGATGGACATTAGTCCAGCCACTGTGGAAATCAGCGAGAGGGCTCCTCAAAAATCTAAAAATGTGAATTACCATGTGACCTGCTGCGCTGGACAGCTTTAGTTGTCAACTTGACACACCTGGGTTGAGGGAGCCTCAACTGGGGAATTTCCTCCATTGGCCTGTGGCCATGTCTGTGGGGTATTTTCTTGATTGTTGAGTAATGTGGGAGGGCCTAGTCCAGTGTGGGCAGGGCCACCCCTGGGCAGGTTGTTCTGTATTGCACAAGAAAGCAGGCTGAGCATGGACCAGGGGAGCAAGCCAGTAAGCAGTGTTCCTCCATGGCCTGTGCTTCAGCTCCTGCCTCCAGGTTCCTTCCCCGAGTTCCTACCTTGGGATGCCTAAGTGATAAACTGTGGCTTAGGAGACGTAAGCTGAATAAATCCTTTCCTCCCCAAGTTGGTTTTGGTTAGAGTGTTTTGTCACAGCAATTGAAGGCAAACTAAGACACCAGCTATACCACACCCAGGTGTTTACCCAAAGGGTTCCAAGCCAGCATAGCAAAAGATACCAGCACATCAGAGTTTCTTGCAGAACTATTCATAGTAGCTAAGTTATGGAGCCACCTTGTGTGTCCACCAACAGAGGAAGGGGCAAGGAAAATGTGGTTTATATCAATGCATTTTTTCAGCTATAAAGAAGAATGAAATCATGTCATTTGAGTGAATGGGTACAAGTGGAGATGATCACGTAAAGTGAGTCTACCAGTCTCAGAAAGATATGCCCCATGATCTTTGATTTGTGGGTTCTAGCTTTAATCGAAATACGTAAAACCATATGTATCCAGATAACAAGGAAATAGAAACAAAACTATTCAGGGGGCAAAAGAGATGAATTTGGGGGCAAGAAAGGGAGGCAAATGAGGTGTGGGGCAGGAGGGTATGCTCAGAGCACATTCCATGCTTTCATCAAAATGGCCTGATGTAATTCAGTGTAATATATTTTAAAAATATTTTATTCATCATTTTTATATTATTTTTATGTGTATGAGTGTATTGCCTGCATGTATGTAAGTGCACCCATATTGTGCAGTGCCCATGGAGATCAGAAGAGGGTGTTGGATCCCCTGGAACTTGAGTTTCAGACAGTTGTTAGCTCTCACATGGCTGCTGTAAACCACACTTGGGTCCTCTGCAAGAGCAGACAGTGCTCTTAAATGCTCTGTCTCCATCTCTCCAGCCCCAGTCTAATAAATGTTTTAAAAGCTACAAAATGCCTGAGTATCTCACATTCAGTCTTTCAGGATGCACTTGAGGGTTTTGCCCTCTGAGTCCAGATGAAGATCTTTCATGCACCTTAGTTTCCCAAGCACTGGTTTTCTTATGTGAAAAGTGGGATTGATAATGACCAGTTTGTGCTGAGAACCATCTCTGAGGGAGTGCAGTGCACACTCCTGTGAGCTCCCCACATGGTGACAAGATGAAAAGAACAAGATCTTGAGCTCCTGGATTTCTATCATTATCCTGTGATCTCACAGATCCCTTTCCGAGACTCAGTCACGGTCTGTGAAATGGGTGTGAAGGAGGTCCCCACTTTACAGAACACAGGATGAAGTAAGAATTTGGTGCTGAGCCTGGCTCCCGAGGGCACCCCATCAACACCATCTGCTCTTAATAGGATGAATGCCATTCTTACAATGGAAATAACACAAATGGGACTGAAGAGATGGCTTGGTCAGTAAAGTGCTTGTCATACAGGCATGAAGACCTGACGTTGATCCCACAATCCATGTATAAAAGTCAGGTGTGCTGGTACATGCTGGTAATCTCAGCACAGGGGAGGCAGAGACAGGCTAGTCAGCCTAGTTGAATTGTTCAGGTCTAGTCAGTGAGAGACCCTGTCTCAAAAAAACAAAAACAAAAACCAGGTGACTAGCCTTATGTGATTCCTGAGTAATGATACTACATGTACATGTGCACCAACGTGAACACACCTGCACAGTCTTATGTGAACTGTTAGGCTTCTCAGGACCCACTTGTAGCCTGTTCTCTGCCGGCTTCAACCTGTGTTCTGCTGAGCCAGTCTCTTCCAGATGTCATCTCTTTCTGCCTAGACTTGCCTTAGGGTTTGACACAAGTCTACATGCCCTCTAGAAACATTTAAACCCATCTCACTGATGTAATCCTGCTTGGCTGACCCTGGCCTTGGGGTTGACCCCAGTCTGATGTCCCTAGGTGGGTTTCTTGCTGGGGTACTTCAGGCTGACTGTGTGGCATTTCAACATGAGAACAGGGCGTGAGAGGCTGACAGACAGCAGCTTGGATGGGCATGTCTGAAGGTGGTATTCTTGCTGCCTGTGGAGTGGCCCCTCAGAGCTGTCAAACTGGAATCTTTCCAGTTTAGGCTGTTTATAATGGTGTCAGGGAAATCCATTCTGCCTACAAATGCAGTGACCTTTAATTTTTTTTTTCTCAGAAATTTCCAAGATGCACATCGACTCTTCCTGTCAGTGAGGAAGGCGCCGATGCCGCCTGGAGCACTGAGATTGCGTCGGCCAATCGCTCACTGCTGTAGCAATTTGCTCCCCATCTCAAGGTCGATGTTGAATCATTTCAGCTGGGTTAAATCTCTTGTATTGAATAGCTGGAAGATAAACCATGAAGGTGGGGAGCAGGGAGGGCAGGAGACTGTTCTTCTTTTGTAGAAGTTCCTTGATTTGGGAGGGGGGAACAAGAGGGCTGCTAGCTGTGCCATGAAAGGTCTGGTTATCCTTGAATAGGACAGAAGAGTCTCTCTCAGACTTTGAAGCTGTTTAACTTACACACAAGAAGTGACTCAGAGAAGGCATTCCCACCCAAAGACCGCCTGTTGAGGTGGCCAGTTGCACTATGATCACCTCTAAATGTGCATCCTTGACTCAAACAACATCTGCTGAAGCCAAGCCCATGCAGACCATGCACGAGTCCACCGAAGACCCAGCCTCTGTATCAACCCAGAAGAGTTCATTCAAAGAAGAAGGCAGAGGGGGCGTGGGACAGACTGGAAACAAGAATCTATGCCTGACATGGTGCCCAGAGCTTGTCACTGGCTGGGAGCTTCTCTGACTGCTAGGAACCCAATTTGTGAGTACATATTAAAGGTAAAGAAACTGATGGTTTGGATAACAGCTCAAGTCACAAAGTGCTTGCCTTGCAAGCATGGTGACCTGGATTTGATTCCCCCAGAACCATATTTAAAAATGCCAGGTGTGCTGGTAGCACACATTTGTAGCCCTAGTTCTGGAAAGGCGGATGCAGGCAGATCCCTGTGGCTTGCTGGTGGGTCAGCCTATTTTACTTGGCAACCTCCAGGCCAATGAGAGACTTTTTCTTTAAAAAAAAATGGGGTAGCTAGGCTTGGTGACATACCTTAATCCCAGCACTTGGGAGGCAGAGGCAGGTGGATCTTTGTGAGACTGAGATCAGTCTGGTCTACATAGTGAGTTCTAGGCCAGCTGGGGATGCAGGGAGACTTGTCTCAAAAAGCAAAAACATGGGCTGGAGAGACAACTCAGAGGATGAGATCACTGGCTGCTTTTCCAGAGTACTGGATTCAATTACCAGCACCTACATGGTGGCTATCAACCATCTGTAAGTCCAGAACCAGGGAATTCTATGCCCTCTTCTGACCTCTGCCGTCATTGCACATGCAAGCAAAACCACTCATACACATAAAATAAAATAACACTTAAAAGCAAAACAAAAACCCAGAATAGAACAAATACAAATCAAGGTGAGTAGTACGTGCATCTGTGTACACTCACGTAAACACACACACAGTAGTGAGGATCTTATGGATCCGGGTTGGGGCCAGGCAAAGCCCATATTCTTGTCTCTCTCCCTCACATTCTCTTCCAAATCAGTGCTCAACATCCAGTGGCTGCCATTTAAAATCATACACACCAGGGTGCTAACACAGGGCATTGCAAGCAGGTTTAGAATTGCCAAGTTTCCTTTGCCTTCTTCTTTGAATGAACTCTTCTGGGCTGATACAGAGGCTGGGTCTTCGGTGGACTCATGCATGGTCTGCATGGGCTTGGCTCCAGCAGATGTTGTTTGAGCCAAGGATGCACATTTAGAGGTGAGCATAGCGCAACTGGCCACCTCACAGGCGGTCTTTGGGTGGGAATGCCTTCTCTGAGTCACTTCTTGTGTGTAAGTTAAATGCCTTCAAAGTCGGAGAGAGAGATTTGGTGGCTCATTTGGGGAGGTAGAAAGGAAGCAAGGAAAGAAGGATGGAAAGTGGAAGAGCCAAACAAGGTCAAGTTCAAGTTTAGAGTATGTCTGAGCCCACTGAAAGTTCTGGAGCACACGGTATCATAGAGATATCTTCACTTTGAAACAAGAGCCCTGGGCTTTTGTCCCAGCAGGTAAAGTGCTTGTCGTTCAGTCTAATGACATAAATTTGATCTCTGGAACCCACATGATCACATTGTCTTCTGACCTCCACATGTGTACGGTAGTACACACATTCGCACACACACAAATTAATAGCAAATGTTAAAACTTACTTTAAAAATAGATATATAACTAAATTAAAAAAAGACTCAGCCACCCTTGTAAGGTTGGAGGGGCTGGCACCTATTCCCCAACAAAGTTCTGGATCCTTACATTTTTCCATCCTTCCAGGGTTCTTGTGTGTTTGTGGCAGGTTAGAGCTGAGTGAAGATGTCTGTGCTGTAGCATTGGGAAGTGGGCCTTTCTCTCTCTTCTCCTCAGCCCGGGCTAACCTGGAATGGCTCAGACCACTGGGGCTTAAAGACAGGATGTCATGGGGACTGTGGCCATCGCTGAGTTGGGGTTTCTGCCTCCTGGAACTTTTAGTCTTCCAGCCCTGAGTCACTTGTGAGATCTCTGAGGCCCTTGCTAGAGAGGCCCACAGAGAGACCCTCAGACACTATGGAGAGGAGGGGCCCTGCCAAGCCTGAGGCTGTCCGGCTTCCTCCAGGGCTCCTGGCATGTCACTGAAGATGGGTCCCCCTCAGCTCAGAGCCAGCAGGACACCACAGCCTCAGTAGACATTATGTCTACTGAGCAGAATAATACCCAGCTGGATCTTGTTGAATTCTTGACACTCAGAATTCTGAGATATGATAAAATTGTTGTTTTTTTCAGCTGTGACATTTTGGAATTAACCAGGGTTGGATCCTTGTGTCACAGGATCTGGGAGAGGCTGCAATGGCTCCTGATACCAACACCCCAATACTTATTGTGCTGGGTGGTCCCAAGCAAGCTGGACTGAGTGAGGGACAAAGATCAAATGGAAAGTGATGCGTATACCTCACAGGCCACAGCATCTCAAAACTAGATGCTGCACAGGACACATGGAGCCACACATCCGCCTGCTCCTCTGGCCACTCTCTCATGAATCAAAGTCCACACCATGCTGTACGTCCAAGTTTCACTCCCAGCTCCTCCTGGCAGCTGCAAGAGGCCAGTTTTGGGGTTAATGAGTGTGACAGAGGCTGCTCTTTACACCATGGTGACCGGAGTAATGTTTGTATATTTTGAAAATTCTTTTTCTGATTTTATTATTATTTGTGCTTCTGGGAATTGAACCTCAGGCCGCATGTGTGCTAGGCAAGTTCTCTACTACTGAGCTGTATTCCTAGCCCCGAAAATGATTTTTTAATTAATTGTGTGCCTATCCGTGTTTGTGTATATGTGCATGTTTGAGTATGTATATGGTCATGTGTGTGCATGTTTGAGAGTGTGTAGACATATGAACATGTGTGTATATTTGAGTGCATGTGTGGATGTGCATATGCATGCTTCATTGTGTGTAGGCTCATGTGTGTTCATATTTGAATATGTGGATACTTGTGTGTGTGCATATTTGAGTGTGTAGGGTCATGTGTGTGTGCATGTGCAGGTTTGAGTGTGTGTAGGTATGTGTCTGTGTGCATGTGTCAGTGTATGTAGGGTCATTGTGTGTGTATGTTTGGGTGTGTGTTTGCATGTGCATGTGCATGTGGAAGTCAGAGGATAGCCTCAGCTATCATTCTCAGGTGTTGTCCACTTTGTTTTTTAAGATAGAGTCTTGCATGGGCACAAAGTAGGCTATGCTGACTTGTCAGAAAGCTCCAGAGATCCTACCTATCTCTGCCCATCCAATACCAGGTGTCCATGTCTCTGACCTACAAAGATGACATGCCTTAATGGTTACAGAAAGCCTCGACCTCACTACAAGGGCTTGCAATGGGAGTGCTGTGTCCTGAGGGTATCAAGGCATCTGTCACACCCTCTAGTGAAAACAGCACTATCACTGAGGGAGGCGGGTGGTCTATGAAAGAAAAGACAGGACATTCCAATTCAAAGACAGAGAAGAAATGACACAGGTCCAAGCTAAGACAAAAGATGGAAACAGAGAGGAAGTGTAAGTTCACAGACATTAAAAACCTTTGTCCAGAATAGATGTTGGCCACTGGGTTTTAGTCAAAGGACAAGAAGCACTACAAAGGATGACCTCTAAGGTCTTCTCTGCCCCCAGTCATCTCATTTGCTGGCCAGGAGCACATGGAATTGGACAGTTCAACCCAGGTCATCCTAGTTCCGGAGTTATTGAGGATCCAGTCTTGGCCCCAAGTGTAGGAGAGGCTCCTCCCTATGGAGTCTACAGTGATCTTGCCACCTCTGCTGTGTCAACTGGGAATCCTGAGTCTCTAGGGTTCTTTGGTGGTTCCTATTGGGGAAAGTAATTTAATGATCTCATCAATAAGGGCTCATTAAGTGGTGTATCCATTCAGTCAAACATTACACAGAATTTGATATGGCAGTGTTGTTTGTGATAGTACATGGTCATCATATGTAGTGAATATTATTGTCTTCAGTTCAGTGCTGACTCTTCAGCCCCAAGACAAAATGCTCAATAAATTAAAATTCACAAAGTGGGGTTGGAGAGATGGCTCAGCGGTTAAGAGCACTGGCTGTTGTTGCAGAGGACCCGAGTTTGATTTTCTGCACCCACATGGTGGCTAACAACTGTCTGTAAGTCCAGTTTTGGGGGATCTGACATCCTCTTCTGGTTGTATGACATAGGTGCACTTATATACATGGAGGCAAAAACACCCATGCATAAACTAAAAACAAATAAGTAAAAAAAATTAAAGTTCACACTGTTTGACATCCAATCTAAAATTACATCCCAGGAACTGGAGTGATTGCTCCTTTGGTAATGAAGGACTGAGTTCCACCTCCCACACCTCTCATTAAGAAAAGGGATGGGCATGACATTCCTTGGATGTATTTTTTCTAAGCTGAGACTAAGAATGAGCTGAATGAAGCAGACACGTGGGCATGATCTAGGCACGGGGAACGGCATGTGTGAAGGTCTACTGGGGCAGCAGAAGTGAACTGGATTTTGGAGGGGTTCCACTGGGGAGACGCATAACCTGGAAGTGACGTCCCCTTTACGCCTCCTCCCCCCATCCAGTTTTGTTCTCTGTTGATACACTTTTCTTTCAGCCCTATTAGGGTCTGGGCTTCATTTAAATGCATCTGAAATGGGATCTTTAATGTTAACAGTCTTGTCAGACGTGGAAGCCTCATTTCTCTTTGGTTCTTTTTCATAGAACGCTATCTATGAATTTCTGGGGAGGATATGAGGATTTGGATAGCTTTTATTTTTTTGGTATGGCCACATTATGTTAATTTCCCCATTGTCTTAGAGTATGAGAACATAAAAGCAATAACTCATTTATATGAAGACTGGATGTGCTGAGAGGTTGTCATGGAAACCAGGGGGAAATATTCATGTTAGCTTGAGTAAATTGAATAACCCCGTTAAAAGATTGAACACAGAACTTATTTACCCAATTGTGTGGTGTGTGGAAGGGATGAAAAAAATCAACATGATAAACGAGATTGGGGGGTGGGGAGTGGGGAGAAGCCGAATCAACACTGGAGTGTATGATGTTTATTTAAACAGTTATTTCGGTTCTTCTCAACACTTCAGTCTTGAAGCTAAGTGGGTGTGTGGGGTTGGCAGAGAAAGGGCTCAGGCGGGGAGAATATGGTGACATTGCTGGTGGGTAGGGCAAACTCGGGGTGTCTATGACTCCTGATGTCCTGTGCTGAGCCCATCCGCAGTCCCTCCCTTGGAGCATCCTTGGGTCCTTGGAGGAACATGAACCCTTGGAACACCCTCAGGGACTGTGCTGGTTAGTTCTTTGTCAACCGGACACAAACTAGAGTCACCTGGAAAGAAGGAACCTTAACTTAGGAAGTTCTTCCATCAGACTGGGCTCTGGGCTTGTCTGGAGGCATTTTCTTACCTGTTAATTGATGAGGGAAGACCAGATCGTGGGTGCCATGTCTAAGCAGGTGGGCCTGGGGTGTATAAGAAAGCTAGCTGAGCAAGGCAGAGGAAGAAAGTCAGTAAGGAGCAGTCGTCCGGGATCTTAGTTCTTGTCTCCAGCTTTCTGTCTTGAGCTCCCGCCTTGGTTTCCCTCATTGACGGACTGTGATAAGCCAAATAAACCCTTTCCTCCTCAAGCTGTTCTATCACAGCAACAGAAGGCTGGTAGAGCAGAGGCCTCGGTCAGGGTGGGCAGAGGAAGAGGAATGATTCCACCATTTTCTGCTTTACTTCTAGAAGGGCTGTTCCCTACATTTCCAGCCAACTTTCAGAAATGACTAGTTCTGTTGTCTTAAAAACATATTGCCTAACTAGATGTGGTGGCACATGCCTTTGACGCTAGCACTCGGGAGGCAGGGGCAGGTGGATGTTTGTGAGATCCAGGCTAGGCTGGTCTACAAGGAGAGTTCCAGACCAGTTTGGGCCACAGGGAGACGCTGTGTCAACCAAACAAAAAACCAAATTACTTCAGCACTTCCTAAATGAGTCCTTTGAAGAAAGGCTCCAGGATGGGCATAGAGAAATGGCTCAGTGGTTAAGAGCACTGGTTGCTCTTGTAGAGGACCCGGGTTCAATTCCCAGCACCCACATGGTGGCTAACAATCATCTGTAACTCCAGTTCCAGGGGGATCCAGTGCTCTCTTCTGACCTCCATAGGCATTGCAAGATATGGATGCAGGCAATATGCTCATACACATTAAATAACCATAATAAATAAAACATTTTTTTTTTAAAGAAATTCTAGGAGACAGGAAGAGGTGGAGCTGGGGACAGAATGTTGTGCTCATGTGTGATCATAGTGGCAGACAGGCTTGGAAATGGTCCAGGACAGCTGCGTTTTATTAGAACTATTCGGAAGGCCGTGTCAGGCCACTCTAACAGTCAGGTCCTGGGCTCTGTGCCTTAATGCTTTGGAGGGGTTGCTTTCTTGTTAGTGGCTTCCACAATTCCATTTTCCTGCCGCAGCTCCTCCTCCTCACATTCTGTTCTTCCACCATCTTCCACCCCAGAGCCAGTTTGTCTTCATCCATGTGAAGACACAATGAAGAGACAAGAAGCAGGCCTCTACCAGACACCACTCTGGGCACCTTGGTGGAGGATGTCTAGATTCCAGAACTGGTAGGATCATGTTTGGCTGTTTGTAATCTGCTCAGTCTCTAATGTTGTGTTACAGAAACCCGACTGAACCAAGAACATTCCATCAGCGCCTTCTCAGAGATTGCTCAAGGGATCTGATAAGTCCCGCTCACTTTATTCAGAACAAGAGTTCCTAAACCTCTTCGAAAGCTAAATATAAGTTGCTTTTCCTTCATGAACACCTGACATTAGAAATTGTGTGGAAACAATGCCATGGGTTAGATCTGATATTCACAGATCTGAGTTGGGCATGAGCTCCCTTTAGGAGGTAATGGACAGAAACCTCAAGATACTCAGTGACTTTGTAAGGACTGTATAGCTAGGAAGTGGCTGAATCAGGGCTAGGTCACCTAGGTATGTTTTCCTTTGGCCCAGGCAGCCTGAAATTCATTGCCCTGGGTAGGGAAGCCACCACAGCTGAAACTCTCATGCAGCGCATTTAGTACATCGTCATTTAGTTAGTAAAAGCCACCAGGAAGAACTGACAGAACAGTTAACATTTGGGATACTTTCACATGATGGAGTGTGAGGGGCTGTATGTAATAGGTCTGAGGCATGATGAGATAGCAAAATGCGGCCATGATGAAAGTGACCAAGGCAAAATGACAGGGCCAGAGAGATAGCTCAGCCGTTAGGAGTACGAACTGCTCCTCCAGAGGTTCCCAAGTTCCGTTCCCAACACTCATGTTGGGTGGCTCACAACTACCGGTAACTCCAGCTCCAGGCATCCCATGCCCTCTTCCGGGCTCTGAGGGTACCTGCACATACATGGCCTCCCAACAGTAACACACACACACACACACACACACACACACACACACAGAGTTACACACACACAATCCCTCCCCATCCTCCCCAAAAGTAAAGTGAGAACCATGCAAATACAATGCAAGAAGTGAAGCAGAGGGAACCAGATCTGAAGTAGCACAGTCTCGAGACAGTGAGTGGCCAAAAGCCAAATAGAACCAGTTGTGCAGGAACCCTGCTGGAGATGAGGTGAGTGGAAGATCACGGGGAGGGAGGGAGGCAAGTCGACTCAGGTGGAGGGGGGCATCTCTGAAAGGACAGCGGAGGAAGGGAGGCTGGTTAGGGAGAGCCTTGGGTTTTAGCCCAGTTCTGAGAATGCTTTGTGTGGGCTAACAGGGAGTTCCTGGGACATACCTGCCTACTGGATGCACCTTGTCATGGGTTTGAAGATCTGGGCCACTTTGTCTGTGTGTGGGAAAAGCCCTGGAGGTGGGATGGTCTGGCACAAACACCCTAATGGGTCCAGAAGGACAACAGCTAGAGGCCATCAGTCAGGCTCTGCAGAGGGAGATCTGAGCAGGGAACTCGCAGGTCGGAAGCCACTGGTGCATTATTGTGACAGAGACATTAGTGAAGCGGATCTGCTGTGCTCTGGTTCTCAGGGTGCCAGACACTGCCGAGACCCGGCACGCTCACACAGCAGTTACCCGAAGCAGGCTGTCACTCACAGGCAAGCAGCAGTGCTGTAGACGCCCGGGAGTCACGGCCAGTCATCCCCAAGGTTCAGGAAAACTGCTACGGATGAAGTAGGCCTGTCTCCAGAGGGCCTACTCGCCCTGTGCCTGAGGGATGCTGGAGTGCGGCCTGTCCTGGGTCTCTCATCCTGGGTAGTGTGCCGAGGTGTTGAAGGACATCTTCCTTTTAGAGGCAGACTGGAACAGAGCCTGCAGTCTTCTGGCTGATCCTCCTCTAGGTCAAGGTGTTTCATGAGACCTTCAAGTGAGCAGGGTGGGAGAACTGGACAGTTTCAAGGCCACCCGAGGCATTTGGTGAATATACACATTGACTGTGACCTTGAGAAGACGAAGCCCATGGGCTGTGCTTGCTGTCTAGCACAGGTGTCCTTCATTAGTGCCCACCCTCAAGTCCAACAGTGTCCCCAGGGCGTTGGAACAGAAAGGGCCTGTTACAGCTGAATGTGAAGAATCTACCACAGGCTCACTTTGGACACTTGGTCCTTAGCTAATGACACTGTTCAGGTGGGTTGTGGAACTTTTAGGAGGTTGGGCCTGGTTACTCGAAGTGGATTCTGAGGAGGAGGCCCTTGAGGGTTACAGCCCAGTTCCATTTGACGTCTAGCTCTGTTTCCCTGGCCACTGGGGTGTGAGAAGTCCCAGTCACAGGCTCTGCTTCCCCACCATGATGGACAGCATGCATTTATACTGTGAGCCACAGCAAACCCTTCTCCCTTAAGTTGTTTCTGTCTGGTCCATTGTCAAGGAAATGAGGGAAAATAACTAACACGAGGCCTACCGTTTACCTCCCCCGTAGGAGGTTGTAACAGCTGTACCAAAATAATGGTTTTTCCAAGTTCATCTGCTCTGGCTGGCTGTCCACATCGTGTCCATTTTGGAAAAGATCCAATGCGGTTTCATGTTTAACTTTTTAAGAAAATTACTTTTGATGACTGTGGCTGGACGGATGGATAATTGAGGCCAGGAATGGAAACTTGAGCTTCCTGTCTGATGGTCTGGGGTTTCCCTAAATACTTCATTGCTGTAAGTTTCACAAGGGAAGGACTTACTGATCACTGAATAATCTTTCTCTGACACGATGCATGGCTCTCGGTAGTTGCAGAATATATTTCTTGTGAATAGTTAAAAGGAAGGCTGACTATTGTGTGGAACATGAACTCCGGAGTCATTCCACCTGAGGGGTGAAGGAGCTGGGACGCCTCTGTGCCTCTCTGATCAGTCATGGTAGAGTATTTATTCTAGGGAGAGTTTTTTTTCTATTTCTTGGTGTTTCAGAGTCATCAGGAAGGTAGGCAGAGTGGACCCTGGCCCCAAAAGCATGCAGTTGTTTGCTGCTGGTAATCTGAGACTACCATGCCAAGGAATACACACCCAGAGACATCTGAGAAACGCACCTGTCCCCAGGGTACCACAGTTTCTAGGTGAGGCTGAAACTGCCAGTTTGGGCAGAATAATCCAAGGCCAGCAGGCACCCTTGGTTTTCAAAGATCTAGGCCAATCCACTCAGGTGAGTTTCTGCTAACCTGGGGAGGGCACCCTAATTTTGTTTCTATTTCTCCCACATAAGCCCATGTGGTGGTTTGAATGAGAAATGCTCCATAGGCTCAAGCATTTGAGCTCTTTGTCCCCAGCTGGCAGCGCTGTTTGGGAGGTCTGGGAATGTGCAGGGGGCGCAGTGTTGCTGGGGGAAGCACTCTCACGCGGGGTGGGCTTGAGAGTTTATAACCACACCCCTCTAGAGCCTCCCCAGCTCTCTCTATCTGCTTTATGTTTGCCCTGGGAGGTGGGATCTCTCAGCTTCCTGCTCCGGCTGCCATGTCTGTTGCTTGCTGCCACGTCTCCTCGCCACTATGAACTCTTGTCCCTCTGAGATTCTAAACCAAAATAAACTTTCTTCTGTAAGTTGCTTCTGGTCATGTGTTTCATCACAGCAAGGGAAAAGTACCAAATACAGCCTGCATGTAGAACCTAGCTGCTCTTCACTGTCTGCAGGAAACTTCACCCTGGCTCGGGAGCTCACAGGACTCCACTGCAGACCAGTGGCTTCTGGAGGGGATAATTTCCTGGTGAATGCCAGCTTCTAGAACCTTCCATGTTCTCAGCTCCTGCTCTGTTTTCCTATATGGCTCTGAATCTTTTTCTTTTTCTTTTGGGGTTTACCCCTTTCCAGTTCTTAGTTCCAAGTCTCCTTCCCTGGATGGTTCTAGGGCACCAGCAGAACAAGGAACTCTTCACTGAAGTTCACAGTCAATTGACACAGTCATAAAAAACACAATGGACCAGAGAAATGGCTCAGTGGGAAAGAACACTGGCAACTCTTATAGAGATCTGGGTTTGGTTCCCAGCACCCACAGGTAACTATTAACAGTCCTTAACTCCAGTTCCAGGGGATCTGATGCCCTTTTCAGGCCTCTGTGGGTACTGCATGCATGGGTGCACTTAATACACGTAGGCAAATCACTCATATACATAAAATTAAAAAAAAAATCTTTAAAAACCACAATAAACCAAAACAGCAACAACAAAGCCAAAACTCAATCAAAAAGCACCTTCGATCTGGACGATTTGTATCAGTGGTTTACTTTATTAGAATTTTTCTAAGTACATTTTGCACATACTGAGATGAAAAAGGACTTAAAGTAATAAACGGAACGTTGCAGACGCTGCTTTATAGACTATCCATTGCATCAGTGGCCCTTCATTTTAATGCTAGAGCAGTCACAAAGAAAATAACACGCAAAACAAACAAAAAACCCTATGAAACGAAACCAATATCTGTGCGTTGGTGTGTGGGCACGCCTGTGTGGAGACCAGACGTCAACCTTGGCCTGCGATGCTGCCTTCTTGTTTTTTGGGACAGGTTCCCTCACTCACCGGGAGGTTGGAAAGTAGGCTAGGCTGGCTGGCCAGCAAGCCCCAAGCATCCCCCCTCTCCCCCCTGTCTCTCCCAGCACTGGGGTTAAAGTGCATGCTCCCATACCTGTCTATTTTCTTCTGGGGATAGCACAGCAGCACTTTACCAGCTAAGCCATCTCCCCAACCCGTCTTTTTATACTTTTCCCTCTAGCTAAAACAAGCACCTTCTTTGCAGTTAGGGGAAGTCACCCTCTGAAGCATTTCCTGTGTTCTGAAGTTCCACCCAATCCTCTGAGCTTCGTCCTCTGGTGGATTTGGGGACTTACACTGCCAAGCACACAGAGTACAGATATGCAGGGTTTCCGCTCTGTTTCCTGCCACAGAGACCCAGGTTGACGTTAGATCCCCACAGTGTATCATGACACAGGCTCACTCCCCACAAGTGCCTCTTGTCTTGTTTTCCTGGCAACTAATTAAGCAAGGCATCTTACCGAAGTTGAGAAAGTTCTTGTCATAAAAAATCTCCCAGAGTTTAGATCTTTGTTTCACTTTCTTTTTTTTGGAAGTGGTTGGAGAACAAGTGAAACTGATTAACAAGAAGAAGCTGGGTTAAGCAGATTTTGCAGTGTGAACCAGGTTAGGACAATCAAACCTTCACAGTTTCCACTTGGCAAACCAACTTTCACTTTCACACAAGGAAGATTCTGGGTCAGTCTAACCCTCATGCTAAGCAAGTTGAGGGGTCAGGAGTGCTATGCTAGTTTAACGAATGTTGTTTTCTTTTCACATAATCTGACCCCCCCCACCTCCCAGTTCATCATAAAGCAAATCCCACAAAGGTTAGACAGTTTAACTACCTAAAAGTTTATTTATTTATTAATTATTAATTCATTAATTTATTGTGTGTCTGTGAGGGGAGAGAGAGAGAGAGAGAAAGAGAGAGAGAGAGAGAGAAGAGAACGGGATAGCCAGGTAGCATGTGCTGGTGCATGCCATTACATGCATGTGGAGGTCAGCGGGAAGTCCTAGGAATTGGTTCCCCGGGATCAAACTCAGATCGTCAGGCTTGGCAGCAAGACCTTTACCCAATGAACTACCTTGCCAGTCCCCTTAAAATATTTTTGTGTTCCTTTCTCTGTTTTTAGTTAATCCTCCCCCAGACTAGTTTCAGAGTTTTGTTTTCCAATTCATCTTGAGTCTAGGCTGTACGCTTCTTTGGAGTTAAAATAATAATTGACTTTTAAGCCAGAATTCCTCCGGTTTTATTTTTACATCTGTCCATTTATTTTGTATGCACGTATGTATATGTGAGTGGACACATGTGTGGAGATCAGAGGACAACCTGTGGGAGTCAGTTTTTTCCTTCTACCATGTGGAAGCTGCAGTTGAATTCAAGCCGGGCTTGGCAGTAAGCTCTTTTACCCACTGACCCTCCTTGGATTTTAGAGAGAAACTTCTCCATCCCCCTGCACCCCACTCTCTTTTTAACTCAGAGAACCAAAATGTCTTTCACTGCCTCTGATATCCAACTGAGCTGATGAGACAAGTGGGGCCCAGGAACCCGAGTTAACTCAAGCCCCGCCCCCAGGGAGGGCCAACTGCGTAATCTGTAGGGTCTGGCGTAAGATGAGCATGCATCAGTCATGCTCAGGCTGACTATCTAACTACTAGGGTTTTCAATACAGCAACCATAGAAAGGTGTCCTCTAAACACTTGACTGTATATAGCCATGCCCAGAAACTGGCTCTGACCACAAGCAAATATTTTATGATCCATGTTGTGACAGACTCTGCCTCAAGGTCTTTGGCTGACCAGGACACCAGGGAGAAAGTAACCAGGATGCAGTTCAGGTGTTGATTTTTGCTGCAGTAAGAGGACTTTTCTAATAGCATTTTCCCACTCTCTATTTATGGGTGGTAACTGTCTGTTAGGATGTGTGCATGGCGTTGACCCTTGCGTGGTATTGGTTTGGCTACAGCTGGAAGTGGGTGGGGCAGATGTTGTTTACACCTTGTGGGTGAAGCCTGAGTGTGCCACAAAATACCCTAAATGATACAGGACAGCTGCACAATAGAGACTTGCTCAGTAGCTCAAACTGATGAAATCCTCTACAGTGGTTCTGGGTTCTACCCATTCTCTAGTTGAGAAAACAGAGTCTAAAGGGGTTAAATAATTTAATTGAAATTTTTTTTTGTGGTCAAAAAGATCTATCTTGTTCCAGGAAAGAACAGCTGGTATAATTTCTAAAGATATATGTAGCTTAAAATTAAAACAATCAGGAAATCTGTGCAAACGTGTTTTCAAGGGCACACCATAGATGGAAGACATATTTTCAAGCTCAAGTTTGCACTGGGCCAGGTCAACATCCTTTCAGTGGTGTTTGTCTCCTTCCTGATATAGCAAAGGCAAACCCACCCGCTGTCATGACAAATACCTTCTAGAAGCTACTGGGTAATTGGGTGATATTTCTGGATTTGTCTCCCTGTCTAATGTACATCAGTTAAACTTGTGACTCTTCAGTGCTTTCTGAAGAGAGTAATAATCAGAAACTAAACTTACTTCAGTTTTTGCCCTCCCCTCTGCCCTGTACTTGCAAAGATCAATCTTCAGTATCTATGAGTGCTGGGTGATTTTCGGAAACTACAGCCTTTTATCAATATCAGCCCAGGCTCCATTGATCAAATCCTCATTTAGGTGGTTGCTGCTGTCCTCTGGAGACATCCAGGGACACAGATAGAAGAGCAAAGTCACTTGACTTGGGAGTTTTTGTGATGGGCTTGGATGCCACAGCTCAGTATAGGGGGTTGGAGATAGACCTGGGGGTTGGGGGAGTCCCCACAGGATAAATCCCAACACTGACGTCTGTATTAGTTACTTTTCTTGTTGCTGTGACAAAATACCCAACAGAAACAACTAAAAGAGAAAGGATTTGTTCTGGCTTATGGTTCAGTCTATGGCTGCTTGGCTCCATGAGCTTGGGTAAAGGGTCTTGGTGGCAGGAAGAGGTCAGAGAGGAGAGCTGTTCACTTCATGGTGGACAGGATAGAGAGAGGGAGGGAGAGGGAGAGGGAGAGGGAGAGAGAGAGAGAGAGAGAGAGAGAGAGAGAGAGAGAGAGAATGAGAACATATCCCCAAGGATATACACGATGTACACCATTCCTCTTCTTAGGCTCCACTTCCTAAAGTTTCCAGAACTTCCTCAAATATTGCCACTATCTGGGGATCTAGGCTTTAACATGTGAGCCTGTGAGGGACGTTTCAGTCAATCCATAGCAGTAACACAGTAAAGGGTTGGCCCCGTGGTTCCTGTATAGCGCTCTGCTTCCCCGTGCTGTATAGCGCTCTGCTTCTCAGTCTCACTGTGTCCTCTTCATGTGCTTGTGACCGATGGTGGCTTTCAGTTAAAATGCTGCATATTGATGGTTAATAAAGACTCTCACAGGGGGTCAAAGTATAGGGATTAAGTGACTGCATAATGTTCAGCCCACAATGGACATCAGCCCCTCGCCACCCCCCTGAAGCTCAGGGAACATTGCAGAAGGAGGGATGGAAAGACAGTAAATGCTGATGGATGGGGAGGACCAAGAGTAAAATAGTGTCTTCTGGACATGACAGAGCAGCTGCACTCATGGACTCTCAGCAGCTGCGGTCGTCTGCATAAGATCAAGCCAGTCAGCCTTCCAGCATGGACAGGGAGAGGCTGAGGTTCCACCTGTGGCTGAGGTGCTGCTGACAGCTGATGGCTTTTAGTGGGGGCGGGGAGGCAGTCTTTTTCAGGGGTGTGGTACCTCATAGGTTGTCTGTGCTCCAGAGGTAGCCCCACACCCATGCATGTATAGGCAGCACTGGACTTGGTGGGTAAAAAGAAAAAGGAACATAAAGCTGAGATCTGGGAGAGTTGGTGTGTCTGGGTGGATATGATCAGAACACACTGTATTCACCTATGAAATTTTCAAAGAATAAAAGCAGGGTTAGAAAAGCAGTGCATCTTCATTTGGTTTGTAGAGCTGCTTGTGTGGGTCCATATTGCACCATATGCACAGTGGTTAGCAGTCTGGGAGCATTCGATATAACTGGACACTATGTAAATGAACCGATGTTCTTAGTGGCTTCCCACTACTCCTCACAGCTTCTCTGGTTTGATTGATGAAGTCTTGATCAATCGGATCCATTTTCACTTTAGGAAACTTTTCCTTCTGTCTTTTTATTAATTCTGTTTCTGTGGACTGCGGCTTCTCTCTGTTGCCTGAGCTGGCGTTGTTTGCTAGGGTACATGTCATGCCCCATTGGTAATGGTTAATCTTCATTCATCTAGCATTGTCGCCTGAGATATGAACCACTGGGCATGCCTGTAGGGGATTATCTTGATTAGGCAAATTGAGGTGGGAAGATCCACCCACTGTGGGTGGCACCATTCCCTGGGCTGAGGTCTTGGACTGCATAAATAGCGGAAAGTGAGCTGAGCACCAGTGTCCATCACTGACTTCTTCCTGACTACAGATCCAATGTGACTAGCTGCTTCAAGCTCCTGTGCTTTGACTTCCTGGCCATGAAGTACTCTTGAACTGGGAACCAAAATGAACCTTCTCCATTAAGCTGCTTCTTCAGGGTATTTTATCACAGCAGCAGGAAAAGCAACTAAGATGCCTGGACTTAGAACATTACTTTTTTATCCTCTTTTAACCCTCAGCAACATCTTGCAAAGCATAACAAGCTTGCCTACGAATCTAAACATCAAAATCCTCCGCTAGTGGAGAATCAGGGTTTCATTTGGCTTGAATGGTGGTATGCTTAGCAGGAGGAAGGCACAGCTGGCAGAGTGGGAGACACCATCAGGGACCCCAGCTTTTCCATCTTATTCTTCCACACACCTTCTACCCTCATGGTTGCAAAACGGTTGCTTCATCCTCTTGTATCACATCCATGGCTGCGGAAGCTGAGGGAGGACAAAGGACCGAAGATTTAAGGGGAAAAGCCTGTCTTTTCCTTGACTTCCATGGATGTCAATGAAGTTTTAGCTAGTATTCAGGGTATGGGGACAACATTTATATACTATGAATAAGGAAGGAGGGGAGAGATGCTGAAGATCTGTCTTTCAGATCCTCAGCACTGGTTGAGATGTTAGTCAGCTGAGAGGGCTGCCTGGACCCCCGAGACTAACTGGGCCACACAGTTAGGGGAGTGCCCAGATGTGGTTGGAGTCAGAGGAAACTGAGCTTAGAAGCTCCAAGAGAAGATCCTGGTCCATGTGGGTCCTGGTTGTGTCTCTGGTGCCTGATGTAGTTACAGATGTCAGTAGCTGCTCACCCGCTAGTTGAATCAATGAATATGACAACAACTTTGTTCACTTTGAAGTTGACACAGAGATGTTTAAGATGAAAAACTTTCCCCAAATTACCTGGGGCCATCATCTGGAGTCACAGCTTTCAGCCATTGAAATGTTGATCTGGCTCACTGCTTCAAAGGGTTCAGTGAGTGGTCAGCTTCCTCTGTTGCTTTTAAGTCTATGATAAGGTAGAGAATCACAGTGGAAGCCCTCAGCATAGAAAAGCTGCTCACCTCACAGATACTAGGAGCAGACAGAGGAGAAGAGATCGGAGGCCAAGCGTTCCCTCAGGACTTATATCTCACAAGTAGGCTCCAGCTCGTAGTTTCTCCCTCCTCCAGATAGCCCATTAAATTTGTAATCCATCAGTGGAAATAATCCACACGTGACGTCAGAGCCTGCCTGCTCCAGTCATCTATGAACACAGCTTCATTTGGGACCTACACCCTCCAGACCTGTGAGGTGATAAACTGCATTCTTTAGAAATTACCCATCACAGGCATTTTGTTACAGAAATGGAAAATGGATGAAGATACCTCACATGCAACCACAAACCACAGATGACAGACACTGCAGCTTGGGAACACTGCCTAGCGTTTTATCACAAAACCTTCCAACACTGGAGTTAAAGCAGTTTTGCAGGGAACACTGTTCATTGTACCTAGAATCCACTGTTCCTTTTGTTTGGGCAAGAGAAGGCAGGCAGTAAACCAGAAAAACACGTACACCTCACTGTAGATGGCAAAGGACTTGGGGGCCCTGCTAGGAGGCGGGGCAGTGGTCAGGCTGCACAGACCTGAGGGAGGGTGCTCTGCTGGGGGCAGCGGTGGCCAGGCAGGAATTGAAGGAGGTAGGGAGTGAGCCAATAGGCACCATGCTTCCAGGCAGAGCCAATGGCCAGTGCAGAGGTCCTGGGGTGGGAGCCTCCTGTGTTCAAACCAGAGTGAAAAGAAAAGCAGGCATGTGCGTATGTATGTGTATCCTTGTATGTATATATATATGTATATATATATATTCCTGTGCATATGTAAGTGCATGTGTGTGAGCATGTATGTGTATATATTCTTTTGTAACCATGGAGGATGAAGGATCCTGAAGTCTGTCATTTTCAGGCTGATGACTCCAGGAAAGCTGGTGGTCTAGGTGTCTTCTTTCTTCAGGTTCAGTGGTCCCAGATCCAAGAGCACTGGGGTCTGAGGGCTAGAGGGTGGCTGCCCCTGCTCAGTCAGCAAATCTACCCCCTTTGGTTCTCCACTGCAGCCAATGGGGTGCAAGCCTCCTTTCCTCACTGGTGAGACTGAGTTTCTTTACTTCCCAATTCAAATGCTAATCCCACCCAGAAACAGTTGGAAAGAATGTTTTATCATTTATCATACTTGGGCATCCTTTTGTCCAGTCAAGTTGACATAAAATTAACTATCATGGGCCTGGACATGGTAATGCACACCTTTAATGCCAGCACATGGGAGGCAGAGACAGGTAGATTTCTCTGAGATTGAGGCCAGCTCGATTTATATAGTGAGTTCTAGGCCAGCCAGAGTGGGAACATAGTGAGAACCCTGTCTGAAAAAAACCCCAGCAACAACAAAAATGAACTATCATGGGCTGGGGAGGTGGCTCAGTTGGTAAAGCACTTGCCATGAAAACATGAGGACTTGCCTTTGATCTCCAGCACCTGCTGAGAAAGCCAGTTGTGGTGTGCTCTTGTGATCCCAGTGCTGAAGAGGCAGAGACAGGAGGAGCCCTGGGGCTGGCTAACTAGTCAGCCACCCTACCTTGTGAGCTCCAGAATAGTGAGAGACACTGTCTCCAAAACTAAGGAACAACATCTGAGATTGACCTCTGATCTCCACACACACATGTACATGTGACATGCAAACCTTCACACATGTGCACTTGCATACACACACACACACACACACACATGAATAAAAATCAGCCATTGCCCATTCCCATTTTATCACATCCATTGTTAAATCACTCAAAGACATGGTGACCAGCTGGCTACATGACATGGGCCTAGGGTACATACCTGAAGGGCTTTAGGAAAGATATTTGTTCTACTAGACAGATGGTTTGCTGTTCAATTTCACCTGTGACTCTTGTCATTGTTAAAAGCAGCAGAAGACATTTGCTCATTGGAAGTCCCTGTGACAACCAGGAACATGCCCTGGAGTCTGAGGCCTGGGTTCAAATCCTATCTCTATCATTTTTTGGCTAGGCAAAAAAGAGAAGCAGTGTAACCTCTCTGCTTTGATCTGTAAAGTGGAGGTAACAATGTTGCCTCTCCCTCAGGAAGAATGAGCCCATGCATGTGTATGCAGTTAGCACAGTACAGCTCAAGATGGGGCACTGGGATACTCTCTCTCTCTGTCTATGATAAATACTTATGGTGGCTGAGGAGGACCCAGGCTCACATTCTTACAGGACCACGACATGCTTGTTATCTCCTGTGCTCCATGGTGCCTGGGTACCTTGTCCCTTAGGACCATCTCACTTTCTTCTTCCCTAGAGATGCCTCTTGTTAGAGTCCCCGGCTAAAGGATGCTCTGTCTGGCTGCTTGCTGGGACTCAGTAAACAGAAAGGGTGGGGCCCAAGGGCGGCCATGAAAACATGGCAGAGACCACCAGAAGGTGGCGCTATTGAGCCGTCACAATCACACTTTTTTCTCAGTTTTCATTTTCTTACTAGATGAGCAATGCGTGCTTTCCAAACAGCCTCAGGAGGACTAGAACTGTGGGTTGTTCTCTACAGTTAAAAAGGTGATTTTGCATATCTCTGATACCCCCGCAAGGTCACTCGCAGTTCAGAATCCTGCCTCACAGGCAGGGGTCACTGAAAGGAAGAGGTTGCACCTGCTACCACCCTCCAATCCGTTGGTACTTACTGTAGGTGCTGGTATCCTCGAGCTGCCTCTGCCTTTTCTGGTTGTATTTGGATTAGAGTAGAAAGCCCCTGGAAGCAGCTGTCTCGTGAGGGTTTCAAATGAGGTTTCATAGCATCTCATGGGTGGAGCTCACCTCTAGGATGTGGGATCTAGACAACTCCATGGAAGTTGAAAATCCCAGCTTTGGAGAGAGCCTGCTGTCCTTCCACACCAACGGGAAGGGAAGGAGAATATCCTTTATGGATCAGAGTCTATGGACTCAGTTTCTTTCTAGCAATGTCTCCTTGTTAGCTCTGTCAACTTGGCACAACCTAAAGTCAACTGAGACAAAAGCCTGGACTGAGGACTTTGCTGGGTGAATGTCTGTGGGGGAGTGACTTGATCGTTAACTGATACAGGCGGGCCCAGCCCACTGTGGCAGCACCATCCCTGGGCAGCTGGCCCCACTGTGTGTGGAGAGATCAAGCAAGTGATCACATCAGCACACATGCATTCATTTCTCTCTGCTCTTGGCTGTAAGTATATATGACTATGCTTCAGATTCCTGCCTCGACTTCCCTACAGTGATGGACTGTAACCTGGAATTGTGAGCTATCATCATTCATTTTCTACCTAAGTTGCTGTTTGTCAGAATACTTTATCACAGTGACAAATGAAACTAGGACACCCACTGGGTTTAACCACAGCTGTCTGTGTGATCATGTGTGTAGAGCTGTCCTGGAGAGACATACCTCAACATGGTAAGGCTATGTAGAGATGTTCTTGAGGGTCTGTGGGGAGTCCTTTGTCTCATCTTCCCCTTGACAGGGTCATAGCCTGTCCTGTCCCACAAGGGATGTGGGGAGAGGGTGCTCAGTGGCCAGTGTGCAAGTCAGATTTGCCATTTAGAGGACAGTTAAGCAGAGAAAACCTGGTGGGATCACATGCGCAGCACTGTCGCCTTTCTTTCAGACTCCTGGAGCGAATCCCTTGGGCAGACTTCTGGGGGTCAACCTTGAATTAAGTTGATTTTACAAACATAGCAGTATTGACATAGTTGAATTGAAAGAGCCAAATTTTAGAATTGATTATGTGTTAAGTTGGTTACATTTCACGTAAGTTTCTTGTGCAGACTAGTTGAAGCTACTGCCAAGATTCAAAGAAAGATCGATGGCAAACATAAATTTTTTAACACTTAAAACTTATTTAAAAGCTGATTAGTCTTAGGATTTATTCATTGTCCCTTCACCCATCCATACATATGTCTTTATAACAAAGGTGTTTAAGAATTAGGCTTTGGGGCTGGAGAGCTGGCTCAGCAGTTAAGAGCACTGGCTATTCTTGCAGAGGCCCCAGGTTCAGTTCCTAGCACCCCACATGGCTAACAACTGTCAGAAGTCCAGTCCCAGGGGTCCGATGTCCTTTTCTGATCTCTGCAGACATTGCATAACATGGGTGTACTTATAGCACTTACATACATACATCCAATATACTCATACATATAAAATAAAAACAATAAATAAAATATTAGAAAGCAATTAGGCTTGTATCACTATTTTTAAAACAGGTATTTACATGTGGCTCAAGATGTGAAAGGTACGAATGACTGTATAGTAAGAGGCCATTTCCACTTCTACTTTTGTTCAAGCTGTTCTGTTTTCTCTCAGGAATGGTAAACACTGTTGACTCCTGTATGATTGCTTTTAGAAACGTCATATACTTCTATTGCTTCTTGGCCTTTTTGCTAAGCTCAAATGCAACATGATGTATACTTGTCAATGCATACTATCTGTTCATCTATCTATTCTGTCTCTACATTTAATCACCCCATTCACCCACCGATCCATTCACCCATATACCCATCCATTCCTTCATCTGCTCATCTGTCTATCCTGCTGCCCATCCATCCATCCATCCATCCATCCACCCATTCATATGTCCATCCTCTACTCTGTCCATCCATCTATCTATTCTATCATCCAATCATTCATCTTCTACATCTAGTCATCCCAGCCACCCTCCCATCCATGCATCCTTTTATCCATTCATCTGTCTATCCTACCCTCTCTCTCTTCCTCCATCCTTTATATCTATCTATATTCATCCATCTCACTATCTTACAATCCCGTCATCCACCCATCCACCCTCTACATCTTTTCATTCCATCCATCTACCCCCTAGCCATCAACTGATGTTCATCTAACCATTCAGTCCATTTGTCCTTCTTTATATCTACCTCTTTATTTTTTCAGGAATCCGTAATATGGTTTTAGGCAGTAGATCTACTTTGTTCTCTGGTCCACAAGGGAATAAAACTTGATGCCATGTTCTTACAGGCTTGTCAGCCACTTTAGACAGTGGTGTTGAAATGCAAGACTGTCAGAGAAGACTAGATATTTTAAAAACGGGTGTACCCGCACATATTTAATTCTGATTCAGCCCTATGAGCTTGGGTTGGATTCCAAGGCAGAGGGAGACTTGCAGTAAATGAGTGAAGAGAGAGTAAAAGTAAGACTGACCATGAGGTACCGTAGACAGGGAGGGCAGAGTTTGGAATTCTTGGATCCTTATCCATCCTTTCCTCCTCTAAAAGTTGTGTTATGAGGTTATTTAACCTCTTGGGGTCTCATTTTCCTATCTGTGAAGTGGAGGTGACTGTATCTTCCCTTTGCGGGTTAAAGGGCCCAGATGCTCAGATCAGTGTGTAGCCATCATTTTCTGTTGTTTGTAAGGAACTGAGATCTTTAGGCTAATGACTCAAATGCAACGTAACATAAAGTCAGGGGGTTCAGGGCAAAGACGTGTGAGGCAGGGCAGGGACTTGGAGCAGCAGATGACAGAGGATATATTTGAACTGGAAAAGGGCACAGAGCTCAGCGCTATGGGGAACAGTAACCTCAGACCTTGTACAGTCAGGCCTCCTATCTCCCACAATGTCCGGTAGAATCCCGGGATCTTCCATCCTGCTGCATCTGGGCAAGGCATTTACTCCTCCGACCTGGATTACAGTCTCCATGCCGTGGCTCTACCCTCCGCCACGCCTCTGTTGAATCTTAAATCCTTAGCTCACAGTGGCGTTATGCTGTGGCTCTTCCTAGCATCTCCCACTGCAGTTTGGCCCAGTTCCATGCACGATGCTGACTCCCATGATGTAGATGCCTCGGCAAGCAAGATGGCCTCGCTACAGAAGCTTCTTCCCTTTCTTATCCAGCTACCTCCCATCTGACTCTCAGTATGTGACTCAGAACTTCCTCTTTAAGTTTCCCAAGACTCCCCAGGAAGGAGCTTATCTCAGCAGACAAGGCAGACAAGGTATCTCCAATGTCAGGGGCAATGCTTGACTCTCAAGGGACATTTTTACAGACTTCTTTTCAGGAACTGCCCACTGCAGACAGAAGAGGTTGGGAGTCTTATAATCACTGAGGGTGGTGGCTGAGCTGGTGAAGCAGTCTTTGTGGCTGTCATTGCTATATGTTGAACTTCGAGTGGGAGGTCAGCAGGAGCCATCGATCTGCAAACCCTGATACACCCACTTGCATTGTCCTGGTTTTCCTGTCTTCAGTTTATATAGAGAGCCCAGCAAATTTTACCCAGAGAAAACTTTTGCCAGCCACACCTGATAGGGAATTAAATCTAGAATATAAAAAGAACTCCAAGACATTAAACAGAGAAACAAATAATCCAATCAACAAATGAGCAGATGAAGACATCTCAAGAGACAAAGTATAAATGGTCAAAGAATGGGTGAAAAAAACATTCAAGATCCTTAGTCACCAAGGAAATGCAAATCAAAACTCCACTGAAATTCCATCTTACCCCATCTGGAATGGCCATGATTAAGAAAACACAACACAACAAAACAAATGATAAAGCGTGTGCAGCAAGTTCTTTGACCTGCTGAGCAGTCCTAAAATGGTTTGTTTGTAAAGGGGGCATGGCTGGTTTTGTCCTCCTCTTTGAACTTGGTTTTTTGTTTTTAGAACACAATGTCAAGTTTATTAGTAAAGTTATTGTCACCATAAGCAATACACAGTGGAGTTTTCTGTTTGTTTTTTATGTTTCCAAGGGTTCGCCCCACAGCTACTTGGCCCCCTGGGCTTGCGTGGAGCATCGTGGTGGTAGGAAACTGTGGTGGAAGAGGATCCTCATTTCATGGCAAACAGGAAGCAAACTGTCAAGGAGTGTGTGTGTGTGTGTGTGTGTGCGTGTCTGTGTGTGTGTGTGTGTGTGTGTGTATGTGTCTATGTGTCTGTGTGTCTGTGTGTCTATGTGCCTTTCCTCATTTGCCATTATCTCAGGGGTCTTCCTCCGGCCTGAGGCTCATCTATGCAAGCTCCAGGGATCGTCCTGTCATTGCCTCCCAAGTGCTGGGATTACAGGTGCTCATTTATCTGTCCAGTTTTCTTTTCTTACATGGGTGTCGGGAATCGAACTCAGGTCTTCATGCTTGTATAACAAGCACTTCATTGACTGAAACATCTTTCCAATCCAATATTTCATTAGTTTTTCTACAACTGTCTCAGAGTCCCATGTTATATCAAGTCCCATGTCTCTGTGACAATTCTTCACAGGATCTGGGGTTTATAGACCTGGACTTTGTAATTGTCACCTTGGTTTGGCTACCCTTCTCCTCAGCATCAGCATCATCTCTTGAGACTTAGGTGGAACATGCAAATTTCAGATGAGTCACCATCCACAATGTTCCTGGGACAAGGGAGAGCCCTACCTTGGAGAGATACCTGAGGAATCTAGGTGTTTTCTCTGCAAGTGGTTTGGTCTGGAGGCGGAAATCAGAGACGTCTGTAGCCCAGGCAGTGGGGTATGGGCTAAAATATTCTAGAATCTCTTCCTTGCCACAGGAGGCTGAGTTTCAAGTCTCAAGCCCGTGTGCAGCCAGCTTCACTCGGTAATGAGACGCTGGTGCTTTTGAAGGCGGCTGACCTTTGGAGCAAATTATCCAAGGAAATTTGATTAGCTAGTTCACTGGGTTCCTGCAAAATGGATCTTGGTTGTATTCCTGCTGCAGAAATGCCAGCATAATTGGAGTTCCCAGTGCTCAAAGACCTTCTCTCTTGTTTTCATCCTTTGGAGAAAAAAATAAACAACCAAACAAACAAAATCCAAACCTCTAAAGAATTGCTCTTTGACTTATAGTCTTTGCCTTTGTATAAGGCTCAGAGGCTGTTTCTGTCTGTGTTTACAACTTTATTAATCAGGAGAACAGCCCAATCATCATTTAAACAAACAAGCCAGAAGAAAAAAAGCCATCCCCAAATAGATGATATGAGCTTAATAGAGATGGCCCAGCCAAAGACCTTAAATAAATAAACTGACTTTAATTCGAGGGAAAGAGCGTGGGGTGGTAATGACTCGAGGCTGTGTGCCATGCAATGTAACCAAATTTGAAACTCGCTAATTTCATTATTTTAATGGAAGTCTGCGTCCCATTCATTAGGCTGACATATGACTGGCCATTAGTAACAGTTCATTTCCAAAGCTATGGTGGAGAAAGGTTGATTGGGAATGAGCTGGGGCCAGGCCTGGTGGAGGTTAGCTCTGCTCACAAGGGAGCTTAAGGATGGGGATCTGGAGAAGGGGTAGGGGACACAATGAGGAAGATCACAGGTTGAGACAAACAAAACTCCAACTTCCCAGTGATCCACAGCATTAAAATGCAGGCCCTACATCCAGGAGCACCTAGGTTCAAGTTCTGGTTTTGCCACACAGTAATTATGTGACTCTGGGTAGGTAACATCCACTCTGAGCTTCAATTTTCTCATGTGTTAAAATGGGGATAGTGAAACTATCTACTTTCACAGGGGTTGCTTGGAACTACTCAATTAGGTCAATCCTTAGAGTACGTATTGTTGGGAATGGCAACGTTATTAAGAGTAGGATCTTAATAAGAGGTTGGCAAATAGTAGACAACGAATGCTGGCAATGGTGATGTTGATGATGGTGATGCTGCTGCTGTTATTGCTGATGGTAATGATGATGATGGTGATTGTGACGATGGTGATCATGGTGATGATGGTGATGATAGTCATGATGGTGATGATGATGATGGTGGTAGTGATGCTGATAGTGATGATGATGGTGATGATGATGATAATGATGGTGGTGGTGATGATGAGGATGGTGGTGGTGGTGTTGTTAGTGATGATGGTGACGATGATGATGATGGCAGTGATGACAATGATGGTAGTGATGCTGATGCTGACAATGGTGATGCTCTTGTTGCTGGTGATGATGCTGGTGATTGCCATCACCGGATAATGATGTTTGAAGATTTTGGTGATTGGGTAATGAGGTTAGTAAGGGCCAGTAGGCTGGCCATATCTGTCCCATTATTGAAATTAAAAGATATTTTTATTTCTTATCTGGCAATTTCAAACATATACAAACTGTATCTTGATCACGTCCACGCAAACTCCCCTTCCCATGTGCCTATGACCCACCCAACACACACACATACCCCGCTCATCTTCATGTCCTCTTTTCTTTTATAACCCACTGAGTCCAGTTAGTACTTCCTGCATGTGCAAGGGCTCCCTCTCAGCAGCCACCTTCCACTCCAAAGGAAAAAGATTCTCTCCTCTCCAATGGCCATCATTTGCCATTATCTCCTTAGCTAGAGGTGGAGCATTATGAACTCTTCCTCTCTCCATGCTCGAATTATTACTGACTTGTGCAGGCTGCTGTGAGTTCATAAGCACAACAACCTTGTCATAGAAGATGTTCTTTCATAGCCCTCTTCCCCTCTCACCTGCTCGTACATTCTTTGACCCTTGTTCTGCCATGTTTCCTGAGATCTGAAGGGGTTGATACAGATATCCCATTTAAGGCTGAACACTCAGTTCATTAATGAAATTCTTTTTAAAACCTTTAGTTTATGTGTATTAGTGTTTTACCTGCATATATGTACGTATACAAGTGTTGTAAAATGCCCTTGGAGACCAGAAGGGGACATTGGAGGATGGTTGTTGGCCTCCATGTGGGTGGTGCTCAGAACTGAGTCCTCAGCAAGAACAGCCAGTGCTCGTACGCTCTGAGCATCTCTCCAGCCCCACCATTGTTGAAGCTCTTGATTCCCAATCTGACATTCTTAGAATATATTTATTATTCCATTTTTTCCAGGAGGTGAGGCACTTCTGATAATGCTCAAAGATGCCGAGGCTCACAGTGGTGAGCATAAACTGCCATCTAGGTTAGAAAGACTTACTAGATAAAAACATTTGAATGTTATTGCTTAAAGAGCCAGAGAAGGCAAAAGCCTGGAGATAAAAGTGTCACTAGAAACAGGAGACAGGGAAGCCAGGCTGTGGGAAGAAAGCCGAGGAGTTCAGGAACTGGGTTGAATCTCCACTCTACTACTTATGGCTGTGTGGCTTTGGGCAGGTTGCTGCACCTCTCTGAGTTCAGTATCCACATCTCTGAAATAGACGTGATAATACTTCCACCATAAACTAACGGGAAGGATAAGGAAAAGTATGTGAAGGGCAGTGGGCATGATGGGCACATGACAGACACTCAGGATGTAACCGGGGCTTCTGGGTGAGTAATGACGACACAGTGACTCATTATGAGCCAGTCTTGTGTTACTCTACACCATAGCACTATGTTTACTGTTTGTTTCCATTTCTCTATCATCTATCTATCTATCATCTATTTATTTATTTGTGTGTGTGTGTCAGAGAGAGAGAGAGAGAGAGAGAGAGAGAGAGAGAGAGAGAGAGAGAGAGAGAGGGAGAGAAAAGACAACTTGTAGAAGTCAATTCTTTCCTTCCATCATGTAGGTCCTGAGGCTCGAACTCAGGTCGTCAGACTTGGAATCGCCTTTACTTGCTGGGTCCTTTCATCCTCCAATATTTACTGTTTCTAAAGAAACACTTAAAAAGTGCTCAACATCCTTAGCAATTAGAGAAATGCAGATAAAAAACCATTTTAAGGTTCCATTTCACCCCAGTCAGCCTGGCTAAGATCAAGAGAATGAAAGACACCAAATGCTTAAGGGGACGTGGAGAAAGGGGAACGCTCGCGCACTGCTGACGGGATGTAAACTCGCACACCCACCGTGGAAAGCAGTGTGGAGAACTCTCAAAACACTGAAAATGAATCCACCTCTTTGGCGTATATCAAAGGACTCATCGTACTGTAGAGACACCTGTACGTCCATGTTTATTGCTGCTCTCTTCACAATAGCTAAGAAATGGAAACAACCTAGATGTTCCTCAGGTGACAAATGGAAAGTGAAAATGTGATACATTGACACAACGGAGTTGTACCCATGAAAAGATGAAATAATGAAAATTTCAGGTAAATGGACGGAACTAGAGTGTTATACTAAGTGAAGTCACACAAACTCAGAAAAGCAAGTGATATGTTCTCCCTCCTTTGCGGATTCTTGCAGCAGTCCCCTATATGTGAGTATGGATCCTGATGTGACAGCAGGAGCCAGGGAAAGAGAGAGGATACAGGGAGGTAAAGGTAAAAAAAGAACCCTCAAAGGGGGGCAGTAGGAGTCACTGGGGGGAAGGGGAAAGTGGGAGTGTTCGGCAGGGAGGAGAAGAGGGAGGGACCTGCAGGAGGTCACGGTGTGTGGGGAGGGAAGTCAGGAGAGGGGGATGGAGGGAGGTGCATGTTCATGGGGAGAGGGTGGGGATAATGCAGGTGCTGGGACTGGGAAGGGAGGAGGGAGAGCGGATGGGAGGAAAAGGAGCAGAGATGAATCTTGGAGGGTCAGAACTCAGAGGGACATGCGATGCCATTGAACCCCCTGAGAAACTCATAAACAATGTGTAACCTGTACTCATAGATTAATGCATCTCTCAACACTCAGCAGAGAAGCTTCCTTATGCAGGAGAGAGATGGTGATAAACACAGAAACCCACAACTGGCCCACGGGGAAGAACAAGAAGCTGCAGAGTGCTTATCCCTGAATAGGACACCTGTATCTTTTTTTCCCTGAGTAGGACGCCTGTATCAAGATTCTGCCTCCCAAGGCTCAGGGACCACTGTGCAAGAGGAGACAGAACGATTGTAAGAGCCAGAGGGGGTGGATGACCACAAGGAAACAGCTGGTCAGTTACTCACATGAACTCACAGCAATGGTGACAGCATGCACAAGTCCCATGCAAGCTCAAACCAGACAAAATCCCGATATAGACTTGGGGAAGTGGGTAAGAAGCCCCAACTCTACTTGAGGATCTCCTGTCAGCCAATGACTAGGTGGAAGGGGAGATTCAGTCTCGTTTAAGGCTGAGACTCTTAGTAGGTGGATCAGTCTCCACTGAGAGAACCTATACTGAAGAGCATTTGGAGACACAAACTAGAGTCTATAGAGCCTGATATATATTATAATTACATATATATAGGCACAGAAATTTTGTGAGAGGGTTAGAAAGGGGGATTGCAGATGTGGGAGGGATCTAAATATGACCAAAATATATTGTATGAAATTCACACAAAAATAAAAAAATAAAAAAGCCTTTCAGATCTTCCAGTTAGAAACAGACATAATTTTAAATTATTATCAGAAGCTAGTGATTCTTTTATATCTCTTCTACTTGTGTTGCCTTAAAAAATATGCAGTTTTGAAATTGTCAAAAAAAGATAGTGGTTGTTCTTCTTCTGAGCCAGCTCATCCTAAAATGGTCCATGACTTATGATTCTGCTGTGGGATGAGGTTGGAGTCAGATGAAGAGTTTTGTCCTTGTATGAAAAATAGATACAGGGCTGAAGAAGTGGTTAAGAGCATTTCCTGTTCTTCTAGGGAACCTGAGTTTGGATTTCAACATTCATGTCTGGTAGTTCACAACTATCAGTAACTCTAGTTCCAGGGGATCCAACATTCTTGTCTGACCTCCACAGGCATGTACACACATATAGCATACACACATAGAGACACATACACACAAACAATAAAATAAATATTGAAAAAGAAAAACAGATACAATGCTCGGGGAAACACACACACATACACACATACACAGACACAGACATAGACACACACACAGACACAGACATACATACACAGAGACACACACATACATAAATACACCTACACAGACACACACCCCCACATACACACACACACGCGCGCACACACACACACACACACACACACACACACAGTCTGTCCTGGGCTGATGATCTCAGTTCCTATTGTCATGGTGAACTTTAAAATTCTGATAAACAGCAAGTCTTTTGAGGGCAGCCCGTCCTGTTTTTAAATACCAGTGATTAGGGAAATGCTGTTCTCATCAGAGTCACTCATGTTAAGTGGAGACATGAACAAATATATGGGTTCAGGGAAGTGTCTGCACCACAGAATCCCAAGGGGTAGAGTGTCTCTGTTATCATGGAAACCAGGCTATCCCAGCCAAACAGGACATCAATGAAAACACCTGCCTGTGCTGGGGTAGCTGAGGCAGAAGGACTTCTGTGGCCGGCCATTTTATGGTGGAATCTGCTTCAGAGTGAGGCCAGTTCTGTCTTCTCCCCAGGCTCCTGGCCTTGGAGGGTCCTCTGTGTTTATTCACAACCTCGGATGAGTTCTAGCTTTCCTTAGCTTTCCCTCTTGGCTTGCAGTACTCACCCTCAGAAGTCCCAAACTCATTTCCCAGCTAAGGGATGCATATTCCCCGCTATAATTTTATTTGCAAAGGGCTGTAATCTGGTATGAAGTCTGAAGGCATGTTTATTTAACAAGTTACCCAATTAGTCAGTCAGAGAGGAACAAAGGCGGGTGGCTGCAGATGCTGGTCTCTCTCAGCCTTCTGCCGTTGGAAGCGTTCCTTTCAGGCAGTGGAATATGACTCTGGTCTGCAACATTCCTCTGCCCGCTGTGTTTACTGCTGGGTGTCTTCTAATATTAGACCAAAAATAATTAATAATATGGCATTTCAAGGCTCTTAGATTTGTCGATTTTTTCCAATCTAAAAGCATATAATTATAGATTATTTTTAAAAAACCAGGAAAGGAAATGAACCATGAGCCACACTAACTCATCCACAGTCCCTTAGACATATTTGTCAGAGTAGTTTTTGTATACACAATCTTGCATACAATTATGCATTTTCTGCCAATACCTCATTGTAATTATTTTAATGACTGATATGAAACTTTCAAACATACAGCAGATAGAACAGTATAGCAAGTCAATACTCACATTCATAGTAATAGTCAACATATTTTGTACGACTTTTCTTTTTTTCTGAAATGATTGAATGTGAATCTCAGACTTCATGGTAGTTTACTACCTAAATCAGTGACTTTGGACTGAGGGCAGTTTGAATTACCCCAGGGAACATTTGGCTCGGTTTGGAGAGAGTCTGGGCTGTCACAGTGAAGGCACATGCCCTCTTGGGCACTTCTCCCGAGTGTATTGGTTGGTGATACTGGGCTTGAAAAGCTTTGCATTAAATTGTTAGGAAATGCGTGTTTTTAAAATGTGAACTTTCAATGGCCACCTCTAGCCATCATTTCTAACAAAGTTAATTCCTCAAGCACCATCTAATGATCAGTTTACATCTCCACAGAATGACTCTAAACTCTTAAACAGATGGTTTTGGCAAATACTTTCCCATTTTATTGGCACTTTTTAAGAACTTTCATTCTAAATGACTGTAACATCATGTACTGAACAGATTCATCAAAATGTATTCAAAGGATTCAGGGGTTTTGGACATTAGTTTTACTTCTAGGATTCAGACAAATATCTATGCAAAGTATCTATGCAAATAATGAAGACTGTTTTTTTCTCGTCCTTTGTGTCTTTTATTTCTCTTACTTGCTTCCTTCCTGACTCAGAACCTCAGTGAACACTGAAGGGCCTGTGAGAGTAAGCATCCTTGCCTTGCTCCTGATTTTAGGAGAGGTTCAGTGTTTTACCATTCACTACGAAGTTAGCTGTAGGTTTTTCATAGATGAACATCATATTAGAGATATTCCCATCCATTCTGGAATACATAATAAAAGGTGTTTCAGGTGTTGAGACAAAGCTGCATTTCAGGAGAGCTTTAAATAAGAGAGTCACAGGCTCATGTTTATAGGCAGCCATGATGGTCCTGAAATTGGAGAGCATAGGAGAGATGGTCACAGGGTGTGTGTGGGGGAGCTGAAGGGAGAGAGAGAGAGACATACCCTCACTGTGTCGTACCATAGGCAGTACAATAGAATCTTGAAGGAAGAAAGAGCTTTCGATTTTCTAATCGACTCTAATAGACTCCAGGGAGGGGAGAAAACCGCACACTGTGTTACCCACTCTCCCTGCTAGAAGTCACTGAGGCTGCAAGGGGCAGGGAGGACTCTGAGAACTGGGAGGTCTCAGCAGCTCCCAGTAGCTGTTCCTGGGAGAGACTGGGGGGTGGGGTGGGGCATGTCTTTAAAGAGCAAGAGCAGCAGTTAGTGATTTGAGACCTAGGGATTTCTAGTTTCACTGGGCATTTTCATGATGACGGATTGTTTTTGTCCAATGTCTTTGTCTGCATATCTTGGGTGGTCAGGTCAGTATTCTCTCCCCGGATCCAACTGTGTGACAGGTTACTGATTCTCATATTACCTCTGTCTTGCTTTCTAGAAAAAGCCCTATGTGGACATGATGTGGGTGTACACTTTTCTGTCACAGACTCAATTTGCTGATATTTTGAGTTTTTCTAACTATGGTCATGAGATATTGACCTATTTTGTTTTTATCTGTCATATCTGTCAGGTTTTGGTCCCAGAGTTGTGTTGGTCTTATGCGTTACGTTGGTGGTAATATCTCCTCCGGTTTCCTGTTTCTATAGCATTGATATTACGTTCCCCTTTAATGGTTTGGTAGAGGATACTAGTAAACTGAATATGTCTGAAGTTTTCTTTGTGGAATATTTTACAAATTTAAATTTCTTTAATAGATAGGGGGTATTTATTTTCTATGTCTTTAATGAGTAATTTGTGATTTTTTTTAAGTTCTAAAATTATTGCTCTACTAGTGTTTCAATATTTATTTATTTATTGCCTCTTTCTCACATCTGTAGTACTACCCTAGTTTCTAAATTATCAGTAGTGGTAAGTTTTTTCACCTTTTTCTGGCTTATTGTGAAAATGTTGTGTTTCCACCTGTTTTTCAGTATTTCTTTTTCCTTGTGTTGTTCTTATTTTTCTGTCTTCTTAAGATGGAAGATTGGGTGACACATTTTATATCTTTTCTAGTATAAGTCAACTTGTAAATTGCCCGTCAAGTATTGCTTTAACTTTATCCCAGAATTCCTGAGACTCCCTAGTGCCTCAGTGCTCAGGCTTCCTCGAGTCATAAGTGTCCTTTCTCTTCCTGGATCTGCTCCTCCAGCTTTGGATTGTGAGTCCCTTCTGCTACGTCAGCTCACAGGCTGGCTTAGGTGTCCAGGGTCCTTCTTTGCCGCAGACCTGTGGTTCTGAGCTCCCATTCCTGAGACCTCCCTGTGCCCCGCCGTCTGAGCTCTGTGAGCCCCAGACCAACCTAACCTCTCAGTCAGTCTGTCCACGTAGCATCCCCTAACCCACTCCTGTGATCCAGGACCTGTGGAGTCAGTCCTGGAACCTCAACTCAAAAGTTGTACCTGTCTCTCACTGAACTGAGCCCACTTCTTTCACCCCATTTGCACAACAACATAAAGAGCCCCCCAAACTGAACACCAAGCAGCACTTAGCTGGGTCATAACCTGATAAAGGGGAAACAGCAAAAATACAAACACTGAACAAAGATGAGATTACATACTCATACCAAGAAACACCACACTGGAAAATCCAGATGCCTAGGTCTCATCAAAAACAAACACAGAACTATGAACAACCAAGATAATAGTCTGGTACAGAAAGTAACAACCCCATTGAAATGTTTCCTGAGAACGAGGACATACTGGGCACACAAGACAATGAATTCAAAATAGCAATTTAAGATACGTTCAGAGAACTCAGAGTTTATGAATAACTTTATCTCACAAATTTTAACATATTTAGATATTGTTTAGTGGAAAATATTTTCAGATGTCTTTTCGTTTCCTGATTTATTCTTTGATCTATAGGAGCAAGAGTTACTTACAAGAGTGTTTTAAAAATACTTTATTATTTTTATTTTATGTGTACGAATGTATTACTTACATACTTGTGAGGGCACTCATGTTGTACAAAGCCTGCGGAGGCCAGAAGAGAGCGTCAGATCCCCTAGAACTGGAGTTACAGACGGTTGTTTGCCACCATGTGGATGCTGGGAATGGAACCTGAGTTCTCTGCAGGAGCAGCCAGTACTCTTAACTACTGAGCCCTCTCTCCAGCCTCAAGAGTGTTGTTTTATTTACTGCTTCCTATTGATTCTATTTTTATTGTTGTAACTTGAGTGACTGCTCTGTGACTCAGAAAAATGTTGTTTTGCTAGATCTTCCAAGTGTATTGAGAAAAGAAAGAGCTTCTTGCAGTTGTCATTAGAAGCTTATCTTTTTTGTTCCACCAACTCTGTGAGTTTTGGAATGTTGTTGTTAGGTACATATACATTTGTGATCGTTTTTGTCTTTTTGATGAATTGACCATCTTATGATCTTCAGTTCACTGACACTACTCTCTGTTTTCACAGTTTACCTGTTAAACTCATCTAGTAAGATGCCCATTTGTATTGAATTTTTATTTTTAGTTGTTTCATTTGATTTCCTTCTAACATTTCCTGCTGGTCATGTCTCTGTGAGATTTCTGACTTTTTTCGTGTATGTTCTCTACATTTTCTGTTAGGTTTCTTTTTTTAAATTTTTTGGTGTGTGTGTTGATCTAGTTTGTCTTTTCGTTGCTGTGACAAATCACTCTGACCAATATTGGGGAGGAAAGGGTTTATTTGACTTACATCTCCCAGGGCACAGTTCATCATCAAAGTAGGAGCTCAGGGCAGGAACCTGGAGTCAGGAGCTGAAGCCCAGGCCATGGAGGAACGTTTCTTACTGGTTTGCTTTCCTGGCCTAGGCCCAGCCTGCTTTCTCATACGACACAGAACAACCTGCCCAGGGGTGGCACCACTCACAGTGGGCTGGGCCTTCCCACATCACTCAACAATCAAGAAAATACCCCACAGACATGGCCACAGGCCAGTCCAGTGGAGGAAATTGCCCAGTTGAGGCTCTCTTAACCCAAGTTGACACTACAGCTATCTAGCACATGTGTGCTGTATGTTGTGTGTGGTATGTGCACATGAGTGTGCAGGTGTGTGCACTCATGTTTACATACAGGGTCAGAGGAGACCTAGAATATCTTCCTCTATTGCTCTTCACCTTACTGCCTTGAGACAAGGTCTCGAACTGGAAGCTCACTATTTTGGCTGGTCTTGGCTATCTGAAGTTCTTAGATTCTCCTGTCTCCACTCCCAGTGCTGGGGTTGCAGATACAGGCAGTCATTTCCAGCTGTTTATGTAGGTGCTGGGAATCTGAACTCAGACCCTCATGCTTGTCCAGCAGGTTCTTTTACTCATTAAGCCATAACCCCAGTCCCTCTACTGGATTATGGTTTTTAGTTTTTTCATCTTAGTTATTTTAAAATCTCTGTTTAATAATTTCAATGTCTGGGTAATTTCTGGGTCTCTTTCTATTGATTGCTTCCTCTTAACTGAGGTCACATTTTATTTTTGTCTTTTAAACAAATTACTAATGCGTCTTTCAATTTGTTTGACCGCATGCTGAAATTTTGTAAAAAGCTGAGGATAAATTACAACTGAAATATATTTGCTCTAGAAAAAAACTATATTGATTCACACCCTTGTAGGATCTGAATCCATTTGAACTTTAGTTCAGCTCAGCCTGGACTTACGGAAGCTTTAGTTTTATCCAGTTTACCAATGAATTCAGAGACACTGATGGTGGCATCATGATTTTTCTATCCGGCAAGCTCCAGAACCTTAGCACTTTTGAGATTTTACAAAACTGCCTGTGATTCAAGGATAAGTCACAAGTTTCTGGGACTGGCAGGAACTTGCACCTCACAGCCTTGGAACCCTGTCTTGTTGCTCCTGACCCCACTTATCTCATTTCCTGAATTCATGAGGTCTATTCACCTTTGATGCTCTGCTCCTAGGCACACTGAAGGAACAGCGCTCAGAGCCTGGGGAGAGAGGGCAGCTCTCGTCTGCTCTTGCAGGTGTTTCCAGGTGAGCAGCTGCAGCACGGGGTGTCTCTGTTGGCCAGTCTTCTTCTGGGGTTTCTGGGCATGTATCTTAGTTCCTTCTTCTGCCTCCATCTCAGACTTTGTAGAGATGCTGTATCTATTGGGAGTACTCTCTCACATTTCCTTTCTTCACTCCTAATTAAAAATATTTTATTTATTATTATTAATTTTTAAAAAATTGTATGTGTTTGAGATTATTGCCTGCATGTATATGTACCTGTATCATGTAATGCCCATGGGGGTCAGAAGAAGGTGCTGGATCCGCTGGAACTAGACAGTTGTTAGCTGCCATGTGGGTGCTGTGAATCAAGCCCCGGTCTTCTGCAAGAACAGCTAGTGCTCCCAACTGCCGAGCCATCTCTCCAATCCCCTTGACCCCGAATTTTGATCTGTTATCCTTAAGTCCTTAAGTGTTGGTGAAAACCAGTGTAAGAGTGTCGGATTGTGGGTAAGACATGTTCAGTGTCTGAATTCCTTAGATTTGTAATCTGTTCTGGTGGCCTACCAGTAACTATTGCCAATTTGTAGGATTTGGGGTGTTCTCTTGTCTCTCATTTGCCAAGGATAAAATCAGAGATGGGTCTCTCCTCTCCTCTCAAGGGGTTCTTACGTTCTGAAATTCTTTGTGACCTTAGCTCACTGACTATTATTCTCCCTCCCTCCTTTAAACAGTATTTTACATTTATTTATTTAACTATGAATTTATGTGTGTGTGTGCGTGTATGTGTGTGTGTGTGTGTGTGTGTGTGTGTATACATGCTCATGCCACAGCACATGTGTGGAGGTCAGACAGCTTGTGGGGGCTGTTTCTCTCCTTCCGCCATGTACTTTCTGAGGATCAAACTCAGGTTGTCAGGCTTGGCATGAACACCTTCTGCTGAGCCATCTCATCGGCCTCCCTCCCTCCACCTTTTTAACACTGTAGTGCTGGGGGCAGAATCCAGGGCCTCTTGCTTTGTCTACTGAGCCCTGAACTGTGCAGCTCCTTATCTAACCCCAATCTTTTTTTCTTTTTCAGACTTTGATTTTTACCTTGTTTTAGCTCCTTTGGGGGCATGCTGAGAGGAACATTCTCAGGTGACTATCTGAACTGGCAGCAGAATACCAGCTCAGTATGTTTCAGCAAGGGTCTGCTTGAAACAAAGTAGCTATGATAATTTCTTTAACATACATTCTAGAAAGTGGATAGGTAAAGTGGAAAACAGCTAAAGACTTCACGGTTCCTAATGAACCGTGATTTTATTACTTAAAATGAGTCACGTATTTTAAGGCAGGAGGATAACCGGTTTGCGTCATAAACTTTGAGTATTATAATTAATTTTATTTGACTAATTTAGTGGGAAAATATAATTACGGATGACATGTCTTTAATTTGAAGTACGGTCCAGGATTAAAATCTCAGGCTCATTTTCCAGTGGGGGCTGCATTTACACGGAGACTGAGCAGGAAACCCCTCAAGCATCGGAACCTGTAGAGCAGATCACCGGGGCGGCTTGGAGCGCTTACCGTGTGAAAAAGTGGAAACTGATTTCTCACAGAGAGCTGACGAAGGCATCATTAAGTTCCTTTAACAGAGGGTTGCTTTCTTTACTTTCCAGGTGTTTTCATTATTTATTTATTTTTAAATTACATTTTAAATCAGTATGCATAGTAATGGGTTTTTTTAATGGCGTTTCCCTGTATAAGTGTGGCTGTTTCTTGCTCTGACCTGCCCTCCCCCGACTCCTCCTGCCCCCTCTCTGGCTGGTCCACTTCCTCCGCCCAGAGAGTCCCCTTCCCTGCTTTCAAGTCACATGCAGTGGATTCTTCTCTCTGCCCATCCTCCACCTTACGTTGTCTGTCTCCCATCATGGTCTGCTTCCTAGTATCATGGTCTACACACACATGATGCATGTGCACACATACATATATGATGCATGCACACACATGCACATATATGACATATGCACACACACATACGCACAACTTTGGTTCCGCACATGAGAGAAAACACAATGTATTTGTCCTTTTGAGTCTGGCTTGTTTTGCTTAACGTAATGATTTCTAGCTCTTTCTATTTTTCTGCAAGCATCATAATTTCACTTTTCTGTATGCCTGAACACAATTCCATTGTGTATAGAAGGCGCATTTTCCTTATTGATTCAACTGTTGGTGGCTGTCTTGGCTGGCTCCAAGCTTGGCTAATCTGAATAGTGCAGCAGCAAATGTGTGTGCAGGTGTCTTCGTGTGTGCTCACTTACAGTCCTCCAGCTGTATACTATGAAATGGCATAGCTTGGCCATACGCTAGTTCTAGTTTTAGGTTTTGAGGAACATCCGTACTGGCTTCCATAGTGGCTGCACGGATGTACATTCCCATTAGGAGTGAATAAGGAAGGGTCCCAGAAGGTTTACTTCTTACAGAGTTGGGCAAAAGGCCACAGATCTGGTAACGGGATTAAATCCAGGTTGATCTGAGTCCAAAACCTCAATCAGTCATAGAATTTAGCTGAGATTTTTATCTTGCCTGAACTCAGCCAAAGTGGTTATCTGCCAGCTGTTGCTGCAGTAGTACGGCGTAACAAGCAACCCTCAAGATCAGACACCTTCATTCTTTTTCATTTGTTGTTCATCCACAGCAGTTCTGGTTAAAACTTTCTTAAAATGCCCTTCCTAATCATTTATCAAAGAGAAATGTGCTGAATTGGTTCCTAGACATTCTTCTGGGCACTGGGGTAATGGAACCCTTCCGCAAGAAAATCCCCAAACCTGCCCTTAGAGAGTTTATTCTCTTCTCTCTCTCTCTCTCTCTCTCCAGACAATGGACAAATAAATAGAAGATACAGTATGCTAAATACTGATACAACAGTCACTCCCCCATCTGTTGTCTAAGAACATTTCATGGAAAATTCGAGAAATACATGTCTGTTTTCAATTGTGTGCTGTGATCATCAGCAGGAGGACATGCTGCCCTGTCCCACTCTGTGTCTCTGGAGAGCGGAATTCAGTCTTTGTCCTGAGTGTCTGTGCTGTGTACACTGGTCTTCAGGCTGTTTAGAGACCAGCTGTCTCAGTCTTGGTGATGCAGGCCTGTGTGCTAGCAATGATTGCTTTACTTAGTAATGACTCTGAAGCACCTGTGTGAAACTGCGAAGTGTTTCCTTTGGGAGAAAAGGTGAAAGTTGTTGATTTATTCAGGGTGGAAAACAAGTCACATACTGAAGTTGCTAAAATGGATGGAAAGGACAAATTCCTAACAACCCAGGATGGTTTTCCTCTCACACCTCAAACTGCAGAAGTCACACCCCGCCCCTCTCCAGCCACAACCTGCCCCCTCCCCCCCACCTAGTGCCTGGTTCAGCTAGAAAAGGTATTAGACTTATGTCTAGGGAAAAACAGTCCGTGTAGACGTTAGCCTTAAGACAGTGTATGTGGCTGTCAGGCTTTCCCTGTCCTCAGATGAAGGACCATTGCAAGTGTCCTCCAGAGAAATGAAGCCATCAGAGCGTAGTGTGGGTTGTCGGGTGGAGTCGGGGTTGCTCTTGTGATAGGATTCTATCACCCCAATTCCCCGCTTGCCTCCAAATCCGACATCTTAGTTTATTTCCTGATGCAGAACTGGCCTGCCGTCTCTTTGTTTCACTGTCTCCTTCTAACTGTGCCCTCGGGAGGCCTCGCCTTTCATAACCAAAGCTGCCTATCAAAGTATTTTGCTAAAGAAAATATATTTAGTCTGGAGAGAAATAATCTCTCTTCCCCAGAGACAGAAGCGGAGTCAGTCAGTGGTGGTTTTAAACGACATTTTCCCACCTGTGACTCGTGATTACATTTCCTTCTTTATTTAAAAATTGGGGCACAGGGAGGGGAATCCTTTAATTCTAGCACTCGGGAGGCAGAGGCAGGTGGATCTCTGTAGACCTGGTCTACTTAGTGAGTTCCAGGCCAGTTGGGGTTACAGGGAGACAGACCCTGTCACAAAAACATTGTAGGGGATAGGCAAGGGCGAAGATGACTAGGGGACTTATTAAGGAAAGAAACATGTTGTGAGGGCACCTGCTGCCTGCCAGGTGTGGTTCCGGAGGATCTATGCCCTGTGATGACATAGAACTGCCCCCACTTTTCCAGCAGGACTGTGGAGCTTAGCTCCGGCCGAATAACACGGCGGAATAGCTAGCACCTGACAGCGGCAGGCCCACCTTCCTCATTCTAACCCCGCGGTCACCTTACAGCTCCTTTTGTGTTTCAAGACAGTCTCACGTGGTCCAGGCAGGTTTGGAGTTGGCTGGGGCCAGGGCCAAGTTCAAAGTCCTGATGGTATAGCTCTGACTTTTGGAGTGTCTGGTATTCAGGCCTGTGTTCCTTTACCACCTCATTTAGGAATTACTGGGGATCGAACTCAAGGCCCCTGGTATGCAAGGCCTGGGCTGTACCCACTAAGCTACATCCCCAGCTTTGTGACCCTTTGGGATGAAGGTGAGAGATGCATTTTTTTTTCTTTTTAATCTGTGTTATGTGTGTGTGTATGAGAATATATGTGGCTTCTTTTCTCTTCATCTTATTTTTTGAGACAGAGTCTCTCACTGAACTTGGAGCTCACTGATTCAACTAGACTGGCTGGCCAGCAAGGCCAAGGCTAACAAGCCCAAGAGGAAGCCCAAGACCTCCCTTTCTCTGCCTCCCCTGCTCTGCGACTGCAGATGCATGCACTTAATCTAGCTTTTACCTGGGTCCTGGGGAGCTGAACTTAGGTCCTCAGGCTGATGCAGCAGGCACCTTACCCACTGAGCCATCTCCCCAGTCCCCAACATGCCCATTTTCTAACCACTAGACCGGGCACGGGTCTGTCTCCTGCTTCATTGTTAGTCTGCGTGGTGGGGACCGACTGCTTTCTGTAATAACAGGAGGAGGCAGTCAGGTCTTCGGGGAAATCAAAGAGTTCCCAGGGCACCAGGCAAATGAATGAATTCCACTGATCTTATTTGCTTCCTTATGGGATCATCCATCATGATTTAGCAGCCTGAAGCCCAGAGTAACTCCAGGCATGCTTCCTGCCCAAAGCAGTGGACGTGGTGTAACTCATGTCTGGAAAGCGGGTTTGCTTTTCTGTCACTGGTAACGGCATCGCGCCCTTCCTTCGTATTGCGCACTGCGTTATGATGTAATCCAGTCGTCCTCCTGCCCAGCTGCTTGTGAAAAGTCTCTTTCCTTCCCCTCTTTTCTACCTCACCAAGGTGAACATGTTCCCAAATGTAACATAAGTAGGTGTTTGTCGGGAGCCTACTGTACAACTCTGACAGGTTCTAAAATGCTCTTTACAGCCCATCATTTTACTTGTTGAATTCAGATTTAGAACATCTTAATGCAATATTTGAAACAAACAGGGGAATCTATGTAGAATGTAAGTTCTATAGCGAAGTGAAGCCCTGGGAGCCCTTTGCTGAGCTCACTAGCAGAAAACACTGTGTTAGTGGACCAACGTGGGTGTTACCCCCACCCCAGCCCCTCCTACACAGAGATCCAGTGTCTTAGTTTGGTACTATCTTTCCTTTATCAGCTTTATCAGAAAAATGTGCTTGTCTGTCTTCAAATGTTTACATTTCATCCTCTCTTGGTGATTCTCTTGGTTAGAGACCTCCCCGACCTCTCTGCCTGGTAGGTAGCGCTTACTGCAGAGACTCACAACTGATCCAAGTTCTAAGGGTAAGTAACTGTAGAGTGCTCAGCCTGAAACGGAACATCTGTATGATCTCCTTCAGGGTTCAGGGAACATCACGGAAGAGGGGACGGAAAGAATGTAAGAACCAGAGGATGGGAGGAGTGGTATTCTGGACATGACATAACCATTGCACTCATGAATTCATATTCTGTGGTTATCTGCATAAGGCCTGTACAACACTGAACTTGTCGACATTCCATCCTAGGTGGGGAGGGGCTGAGGAGCTATTGACTGTTAATGGCTGCTGGGGGAGGAGTCATTTTTCCTCAGTGGTACTGTCGAAAGCCCCATACCAATGTGCATGAAAGCAACCCAAAGCAAACTCAGTGAGTCATAACGAGAGGCATGAAAGGAGAAGGCGGACTTGTTCAAAAGAAAAAGGGGTTCAGTAGGAGTGGGTGGAGGTAATGGGGGACTATGATCAATATACATTATATACATGCATTAAATTGTCAAAGAATAAATACAATTATTTTAAAAAGAGGCCCAGCTAGATGGACCAGCAGGTAAGTCGCTTCCATTCAATCCTGATCTGCGTTCAACTTACATAAACGTGGAAGGAAAGAACTGATTCCACAAAATTGTCCTCTGACCTCCACATATGTGCTGTGGCAATCCCCCCATCACACGTAGAGTAATAAACAAATAAAATTTAAAAAGAGAAACATGTTTGTGTATGTATGTGTATGTATATGCATTTCTATGGTTTTGGTTACATAATTTTTTTAAAAGCAGTGTCCAGCATGCAAGGATAGCTTAGACTTTAGATATTCAAATAAGGCATCATGTGTTTTGACTCACTATATTCTAGTATTTATTCTCTCCGTTTTTCTCTCAAGCATTAGTAGGACCCCTGTTCATTTATGTAGCTATGACATTTCTAGATTCTCTTGCACCTGTGTGCGCCTGTAGCCGACTGCCTGTAGGATGCGTGCAGGAGTGATGCACACAGCCTCTCTACCTGAGGAAAACATTCTTGCTCTTCCTCCAACCCCCACCCCAAGCTGGGGTTTAATGGTGTTCTGGTAAGCCCGCTTCAGATACTCACATGAAGGCAATGATCCAGAAACAAGAAAAAGAAACAAGAAAGAACCTTGAATAATTGTGAAGTGATGGACTGGGAACATTTTCCTCTGGATCAGTTTATGAATGAGAATTCGAGACATCGTTGATTGGTGCCACTATGCTTCTGGGTCTCTTTTACCAGTGACTCAGCCCAATAACAGACACTGTCCTTGAGGAATGAAGCACTCATGGACTCCATCTCACCAATGAGCAGTAGCAGGGGTTCCCTGTGCTTCACTTGGTGGAGAGGCAACAAGCGAAACACAAATCTGTTGTATTGGAGTATTCTAGTGCTTGTGTGGGCTTTCAGCACGTATGTATCTGTTATCGATTAATCATATATCTATTCTATCAGCCATCTGTCTATCTATCTATTATCTATTAATCATCTATCTATTCTATCAGTCATCTGTCTATTTGTTATCTATTAATCATCTATCTATTCTATCAGTCATCTGTCTATTAGTTATCTATTAATCATCTATCTATTCTATCAGTCATCTGTCTATTATCTATCTGTTATCTATTAATCATCTATCTATTCTATCAGTCATCTGTCTATTATCTATCTGTTATCTATTAATCATCTATATTCTATCAGTCATCTGTCTATTATCTATCTGTCATTTATCAATCGTCTGTCTATTCTATCAGCCATCTGTCTATTATCTATCTGTTATCTATTAATCATCTATCTATTCTATCAGTCATCTGTCTATTATTTATCAATCATCTATCATGAATGTACAGATCATCTACCTTTATATTTATCTATGTATCTATGTTTATCATTTTTCTTTATCTCTCATCCATCATGTGTATATCTACCTACTTATTATCTCTTGTGGTCTACCTTCCATCTATAATACATGTGTTTATCATCATAATTATCTGTCTCTATGATCTTCCTATGTATCTGTCTATGTATCTGCCTAAATATATATGCATGTGTCCATCCATCCATCCATCCATCCATCTGGCTAAAGGAGAAAGAAGACAGATAGAACACCCTGTCTCATAACCACAAAGTCATAGAGAGAAAATCATTTTCATGGCAGGTTTGTGTGGAGATGAGATCAGGGACTCAGCATCCGGTATTTCAAGGCTCAACCTGTCTTCATTTAGTTGTTCTAACTATGACTTTCTCATCTGTAAAATGAGAACTGCAATATGTATTTTATGTACTTGTTTTAGGAATTTAATGAGGTGATATATTTAAAGATCCTCACCTAAAGTCAGCTAAAAATATCTGTGGCAAATGACGGGCTGGGGAGATAGCTTAGTAAGTAATCTTACTTGTCACTTAAGTATGAGGACTCGAGTTCAACGCCCAGAATCTGTGTAAAGCTGGACACTCATCTCTAATCCCAGTGCTCCCTAGGTGAGATGGGAGGTGGATACAGGAGAATTCTGGGAAGCTTATAGGCTAGCTAGCCTGGTGTACACAGTGAGTGACAACAAAAAGACTACCTCAAACAAGGTGGACGGTGAGGACAGATACACAGGCTGCTCTCTGTTTTTCCTATGGACAATATGACATGTGTCCCCTCTCCTATGCACACACATCATATAGATAAAAAACAGGGGTTAATGGAAGTTATCTTTCTCTTTTGGTGCTGTTGGGTACAGAACACAGAGTCCTGTGCATGTCGTTCAAGGCTCCACCACCGGGCTACACTGCAGGCCCTGCAATCTTTCTTTCCATGCCTGGATTTTCAGCCACCAACTCAGGCTGTTTCTATAGGCTGTGCAAGACTGGACCTGAGCTGACCCTTCGTTGATCTTCAGATTCACCCGGGATACCTCTCTCTTGCCTACAAGTCTCTACGACTCCTGGAAGCATGTGTCTGGATTCTTATCTGTATGTGATTGCCTCGAGTTCTTTCCTGGCTCTGAATCTTCGTGTTTCTATTTCCTTTTGAGTATAGCCACCTCTCACCGCCACAGCTCAGAGAGACCTAAAGTACTTTCTTATGCAACTGTGATTGGTAGAATGATGGTTTTCCAAAACATCTACATCCTAATCTGTGGAATCTGTTATGTTCAGTGATGGGGCAAGGATTGATGGTATTGAGTAAAGGTGACTCAGTTTCCCAACCAGCTAACCTGAAAACAGGTGGATCGTCCAGGAATTTCTGCATGGGCTCAATACAGTCAGTTCCCAAAGGCTGCAAAGGGAAAGGTAGAAGCAGAAGGAACTTGGAGAAAGAAGTGTGAAGAACCACAGCCAGGAGGAGGCTATGTGGCTGTCTTTGAGGATGGAGGCAGGGGCCACACACCGAGGAATGCAGGCAGCTTCTAGAAGCTTGAAATGGCAAGGACACAGATGTTACTCTTGGATCTTCTGGAAGGTGAAACTGGCTGATGAACTGAGTTTTGCCCGGTGACTTGACAAGTCTGGTAATCTTACACTGCGGACTTCTATACAGGCCTATAGGAGACCACATGTGTGCTCTGGAAAGCTGCTACGTTTGCAGTAAGTTGTTTCAGCGCCACAGGAAAGTTAATCACTCATATGCCACCCAGCCTTTAAAACTCTTGTTTTAAAGTTGCTGCTTTTTACTGAAACAGTCTTACATAGCTCAGGTTGGTCTCCATCCTACTATGTAACTGAAGGGTTCTGGGATGACAGATTGAGTCATTGTCACCACACCCAGTTTATGCAGTGCTGGAGATGGAACCTAGGGCTCCATATGGGCTGGATGAATACTCTGTCAACCGAGTTATGTCCCCAGCCCCATCTGCCTCCAACACTGTGCAACATACACACACCCCTACACATATACATATACACACACCGATGCACACACACCCATACATGCACACACATGCACATACACATACGCATGCATGGATACACATACAGACACACACTGATGCACACACACCCATACATGCACACACACATATGTGTGGATATATATATACACACACACCCATACATGTACACACATGCACTCCCTTCATCTCCGTCTGGCATTCATCACAGGTGGTAATGACCATGTTTGTTTGTCCACTTGATGACTCCGGGCACAAGAGTTTTCCACAAAGTCAGAAATGCCTTCCTTGAATCATCAGCTCATACACTAGAGTCTGGGTCATCCAGCACATGCTCAGTAAAGATTTACTTTATGTATAAATGAGTGAAAGGAAACAGATGGAGATCTCAGAGTTTATAGTCCCTGCAAGTAGGGTTCCTGGTTTTCACAGGGCTGTTTGGAATTTCTGAGCATGCTCGGGGAGATGGGTTGGTCAAATGACCAAGGGCCATGTGACAGAGCTGCAGGACAGGTGGGCCAGGAATTCTGGTTGCTAGCCAAGACGAGTCCTAAAATTCAAGTTCTTTTGGGGAACAAAGGTTGGCTGGAGGCGATAGAAAATCAAGCTCAGACTTTGTGTGTGTACATGATGTGTATTGTTCATGTTGTGTGTGCATATGATATATGTGTTGCATGTATTGTATGTTATGGTGTGTGTAGTATGATGTGCGTTTTGTGTATGTATGTGTGTTGTGTATATGATGTGTATGGTGTGTGTATGATGTGTGCTGTGTGTTGTCTCTGTGTGTGTCATGTTCTCTCATTGCCTTGGTCTCTTGAGTCAATCTTTCACTGGCCTGGAACTTACCACCTCTCATCTAACCACAAGGTAATCGCTGTCCCCCGGGGATCCTTCTGTCTCCTTCTGTCTTCACGTTTTCACAGTAAGCAACATCCCATGAGCCATCTCTCCAGACTACTTAAAAATTTTCACACACACAGGCCTATAGGATACCCCACGTGTGCAGGTGTGTGTGTGTGCACGTGTATGCAGGTGCTTGGGAAGGTCAGGGGACGACTTCGAGAAGTCAGTTCTCTCCTTCTGCCATCTGAGTTTTAGGGACCCAGCTGTCGAGTTTGGTGACAAGAGCCTTTACTTGCTGAGCCCTCTTGCCAGCCCCCAGGCTACTGTTAATGGGCTGTAAATTGTTAGTGATCATCAGGATGGCAGCCCAGTGTCCCATGTGCTGCTTTGAAAGCTTGGATGGACTCTCCAAGTTTTTAAGTTCCTGCGACAGTTCGACTGTCTCACCGTGAGACCCGGCCCTCTGCCATCGCTGAAGTGTGTGTTTGTTTAATTAGGGCGCCGAGTAGAGCCTCATCCGGTGGCAGATGTTGCCATGTGTAATGTAATAAATAAAAGTCTTTATAGGACCCAGCAGGCAGCAGAGCCTTCAGTTAGCAGATGGCGAAATATTAAACTGGCAGAGCAATAACTTAACTGCCGGAATCAGCTGGTCCCTGCCCAGATCTGCTCTGACATGAATCAGCTTCATATAGGATGTGTCACTCAGCCTCGGCTGCTGTGCCCTCAGCTGCCCTCCTTCTCCTTCTCTGCGAGGACTGTTTTTTTTTTCCTTGGCATCCCATTATTAAAGTCAGCGTCCTGAGGAGTGAAGTCTTGTAACCCCATTAGCTGTTGGATGAAAGGTGCATGCTGGGCTGGACCGTGGGCTTTAAGGGGGAGGACATGCTATAAGCCTGCTGACGTAAGGTGCGTGCCAGCCAGATGGCTGTCACCTGCCCCTGAGCCCTTGGGGTACTTGTAGACCATCCTACTTGGCTCTAGAAATCTTCTAGTTAGGGACAGAGAGGTTGAGTGCCAGGCCAAGAGAACCCAGGGGAGGAGAAAAAGAGGCCCGTCTGCTCTGAAATATAGAGCTTAAGAAGGGGCTGAGTGAAATCTGGGACTCTGCCCAGGTAGGGAGTGGGGCTGTGAACTTGCTTACTGAATGCTGGCTGCCCCTGCCTGGGCTCTGCATGAGAACCCTGCCTGCCTAAGTGGATTCTCTTTTCTCCGACACCCCGAAGGGCAGTAAGCCCATACTCTCACGGGACCGCTGGTTCGTCAGGCGCTGCTCTGAGGCTTGCATCCATACTTACAGAACTCTCATATAAACCTAAAACCCATTTCTACTCGGGGAAACTGAGAGTTGATTTAATGTTACACCGCTGGGTGTTGTCAGAGCTGGCACATAACCCAACTTCTTACAAACGGGACAGCGATTGCACTAGCTGTCACTCTCCTGGGGACTTTAGAGTAGACTTGAGCACAAGTTGGTGGACCAGGCCAAACACGACCCAAGGAAGGAGGCGGAGAGAGTGTGATGTCCGGTGTTCACTGGAACACACCTGGCCGCATCGCAGTGGACTCATGAAGCCTGTCTCCTCAGAGTGTGGGGTGGCTCCATGATCAGCTGCTGCTGGGACCAGAAGTATGACTGGACTTGCCCAAAGTGGTCAGTAAGAGGTGAGTGTGGCTTGAGATAGGCCGTCTGACCACAGTTCTTGCTTTATGCACCAGTTTTTCCAAAGGATTCTGGGAAGAGGGCTCTTAAGATGCAAAGAATACCATGCTTTGGGCTGGGGAGATGGCTCAGTGGTTCAAGTGGTTAGGAGTGGAGTTGCAATTCCCAGAACCCATGTAAATGTAGGGTGGATGTGGGGCCCTCTGTAATTCCAGCCTCAGAAGGTGGAGACGGGATCCTCAGAGCAAGCTGGCACGTGAGACTTGGTGTATCAGTGAGTTCTGGGTTTGGCTGAGAGACCTTGCCTCACTGAATAGGGTGGAAGAGCGATCAAGTATGATTCCTGACATCAACCTTGGGCCTCCATGTACAGGGACACACACATGTACCCACACATATGTGTGCACACACATGCAAACATGCACATACATCCATACCACTACACTATACATGCATGTATACATACAAAACTGGAAAAGAAGAAAAAGAATGACTCAAGTGTATGTGTGCAAGTGTATGCATTGGATTTCTGTGTGTCTGTGTATATGTGTGTCTGCATGAATGTGTACATTGTGTATGTGTGTCCATGTATGTGAATGTATGTATATATGTGTGAGTGTGTGTATTTTTGTATATATATATAAATGTGTGTATTGTATATATGTGTGTATATATGTGCATGCTTATGTATTTGTGTTTATGTATATGTATTTATGTGTGTATATGTATATGTATGTGTATTTGTGCTTGTGTGTATGTGCATATACATATATTTGTGTGTATACACATATATTATATATGTGTGTATGTGTTTGAGTGTGTGTATGTGTGATGTGTGTATATGTGTTTGTATATATGCATGTGTAGATGGGGAAATGAGGCTGGTTGCTGGAGAAAGACACAAGAGAGCTCAGAATGCCAAGCTGAACGAAGCTGGCTTTCTTTCCCAGGTAACAGTGGATGGTCAATGCACTGTAGACCGGTATGTAGGCTGATGAAGACAAAGATTGCTTCAGGTCATGGTGTCAAGTATCTGTTGCCCTCCTGTCTCTTAGCATCTTGGGGAAATGACAGTCAAGGTTTGTCATCAGGGATGGACAGTCAAGGTCTGTCATCAGGGATGGACAGTCAAGGTTTGTCATCAGGGATGGCTACTCCCCCTTTGGACTTGGCTTTAGGTTCCTGGAATCTTTCAGACCATTTGCTGTGTGCACTGCATTGCCAGAGTTGCTGGATGGATAGGTCCCTGATGTGCTGGTTCCAAGCTAGTGGCACCTGCACACTCAGCCTGGGTTTTCCTCTGCAGCCTGTCCCATGACCTATGACTTCTGTGTCCCTGCTTTGTGGGGCTGGGGGTGACCTGAGGGTCTGTAGTTGCAAATGTGTCCTTTGTTTGTAGATCCACCACAGAGTCACACTAGCTAGTTCGTCCTAGTTTTCCTTCTAGTTCAAGTTCAAAACATTACAGCCTCCACTGCAACAGTAACACAAGGTTATTATGCAATATAAGGAACATGCAGAAAGATAGTAACGACAAACTGGCATCCACCTGTAATCTCACAGGCCAGAGACAGCTGTTACTAGCAGTGTATATATGTCCTTTCGGTCATTCCTGCAGATGTATTAACACATAGCACACACATGCCCATCAACATGAAATGTTGATACAATCCACATCATGTGAAATATGTAATTTTGCATTCCGATTTTCCATTCCCATAAAAATCATCACCAATGTCTCATATCATCAAACTTCTTTGTAAAAATTTTGTGGATTCAGGAAAATACTTCAATTCGAAGAGTGAAGAAACAGGATTAAAATTCATAGTTTTAATATGATTTAACCTGAGATAGCTCAATGTACATGAACACAAGAATGCCCACTAAACATGTTTCATGTAAGATGGAAAGATATCATATAAAATGTTAAAAGAGGTTATGCTGGGGAGAGTGAGTCTTACTTTTCTTTTTGGCATCTTTCTATATTTCTGCATTTATAATAGTAAATTTTACATAACTGCATAATATTCCAAAAAAGACTATGCCACTGTTTATTTAATTATTACCTGCAGGAAAATATGCTCCCCAGCATATTTTCTAAGTTTTTGCAACAATAACACTGCTATGTTAAATATTCATTTGTTTGTTCCACAAGTATCTGGGAATCTAAGAGGTGCAATCTGTCTTGGCACACCTATCTGCTCATGTTTTATAAGTCCTCTCATTTTGCTTATGTAGAAACTAAAAAGCAAAGTCATCCCTGAGTTAGTTGAGAGTGTGGAAGAGTATGTTTCTTTAAGTCTTTCAATGCTGAGGACTTATCTTTGCCAGGCAGCTTTGCTCAAACCTCTGGTCCCCTTTGCTGCAAGACAGAGAGTCCCCTTGCATAACGTGCAGTGCAGTCCCCGCCCTCCACGTGGTGGCCACTTTCCTGCAGACTCACTAGCTCTTGGGATGATGAACTAAGGCGTGTTCTTTTAAGTCAGGAACTCTCATCTTCATAGGACAGCTGCAGGTTTCTATGTGCCCACAGATGGTATAGCTCTGTGACACCCGTCAATCTAATTGAAGGATTCTTGTTTGCTAGCTTGGCACTGTGTGAGATGGCACATCGGGAGTCCACCTCACATGTGACATCCTCTTGGCTTTCCAGATGTCCTCAAGAGAAGGTCACAGGGGGTCTCTGAGTTTTTCTAATGTGCCTCCCTATACTGTGGCTATTCCTATATATTGTTTTCTCATACAAAAGATCATTGGTCAAGGGCCATGTGTTCTCTACCGTGAGACTCTGCCCATCTGCCCTTGTTCCTCGGTTTAGACACGTTCTCCATGGTTACTAGGCCAGGTCATGGCAGCATCACTGCCCATGTGGATCCAGTGTCCCGAGGGACGCCCCCCTTCCACTCCTGTGCCTCATCCAAACTGTCTTCTACTCATCAGGGAAGGGATCATTTGAAATCACAAGTCAGAGGTCATTTCTTTCCATAGCCCAGCAAGAACTGGCGTCTGTCTGCCTTCCTGCCTGACAGCATCTCACCCACCAAGCTCCACTCTCCCTGATTGCTCACAAATCTTTTTTTTAAAGTCCAACCATTCTGAGTGACAACTGGATTATTATTCTCCAAATGCCCATTCGTCCCTCTGATAGTGGGTAAGTTTGCTTCCTTACTCCATGATTTGGGTATTGACCATGTGACTTGTGTCAGCCAATAGGATATGGGTAGGTATGTCTCAGATTGAAGCAGAACAGAGCTGTAGACTCCCTCCCTTCACTTCTGCTCAGGCCATGGGAGCAACGTGCCTCAGGGAAGCTGCCAGTCCCACAAGAACAAGAGATGCCCAGGACCGATCTGAACAGGACCAGCCACCTATGGTGCAGCCCAGCCTAGATTGGAGCTGCAGATCCAGAGGAGAGAAAAGAACGCTGGTCACTTTCAGGTTCTGGAACAACTGCTGTGTTGTTGATTTTTTCAGTCATACTTAGAATTCACATAGTCTCACATTATTGTATAGTTTTCTCAGGGAAAGAGGTAACAGTTTACCCTTTAGCTCCAGCTATCTATCATCCATCTATGTATCTATCTATCTACTTATCATCTATCTATCTATTTATCTTCTGTTAGTAATCTGCCTATAAATCTACCTACCTACCCAAATATCTTCTCTTTACCTGTTCATATCTATCTACCTATCTATCTATCTATCTATCATATATCTATCTTCTAGCACCTATTATCTATTTTCTGTCAATAATCTGCCTATATATCTATTAACCATCTAAATGTTCTCTCTCTTCTATCAATCTATCAATCTATTGATCTATCTATCTATCTCTTTATCAGTCATTTATCAATAATCTATGTCTCATGTATCTTCTATTAGTAATTGATTATCTATATGTCTTCTACTAATAATATGTTTATCTACCAACATACATATCCTCTCTACCAGTTCCTATCTATCTATCTATCTATCTATCTATCTATCTATCTACCTATCCAAGTATCTATCATCTATCATCTATCTATCCTCTCAGCTATTTGTTAAATGAATGAATTATCTGGAAACAACCAGCACAATATTTATACCAAATCAATATTTGCTGAATGGAGTCACTGAGCCATCCAAACCAGTTTGTATTGTGTTCTAACGAGTATATCCATAAACCCGAGTTGGCACACAGGCCGCAAACAGTTAGCAGTGACACTCTGTCCCTTTTTTCTCTTTTCTCTGAACCACAGAAGATCTTCGCTGTAAGAATACTCACACAGAAAACAGATGAGGTGTCAACTCAGTAATTTAAACCATGAATCTGTACTTGCTTAAAGATGAACTTGTTTGGAAGAAAAATGAGAAAAATGCTTGTGAGTGTCCAACAGAGCCCTGGATAAGAGCATCAATTTTGGTTCCTAGCAGACCCAGCACATAATAGAAGCAAACTGCTGAGCTCAGCATCTGGGCAGCCACACTTCTGATTTCCACAAACACAGTTTTGGGGATGGTAATCATATCTATTAGCAAGGGTGACACCACTGTGGGCCCGGCAGAAAAATGAGCAAAGTGGAGATCGATAAATCAAAAAATTAGTTGAGACATCATCTATCTTTTCTGGCTTTCCCTTTAGTCCTACCATAGTCCCTTGGGACACTAACTCATTTATTGCATTTTTATCATTGGGAAAACATGTCAAGGTTTGGAGGCTGCGCTCAGTTAGGGGAGCAGGGGCAATAATGTGTGTCATTAATTAGGCAGTTTGGGAGGTTCAATCCAAACTCCAGTCTCAACTGACTTTCATAAATTGAGTTTCAGAATTGCGTGTATGTCTTACGTTATTGAAATATGCCCTGAGAGGGAGAGAGCAAGGGACCTGTCTGCTCACTCTAGAGAAGCAATAAATTTAGGGACAAACTAGATGATCAGCTAGATGCACTCAGAATTGTCTGAAAATCCTTTCTCCTATCAGCACGTAATTGAAGCGAGGGAAGGATGCAGTTCGGAATAACACATGCGTGTTCGGAATAACACATGCGCGTCACCTGGCAGCCCTGGGCTCGTATGAGGCATGCATACATTCAGCAGATTTTTGAACAATTATTTTATTGTAGTAAGAATACTTAAAATGATATATAGTATTACTGTTATTTATTGAATTTTTATGTATGTGTATGTGCAGTCTTTGTGTGTATGTGTGTGTGTATGTGTCTGTCTGTCTGTCTGTGCACATGGGTGCAGCAACCCATAAAGGCCAGAAAGGAATCAGATCCCCTGGATAGGCACTTGTCAGATGCTGCCTAACAGGGATTCTGGGAACCAAACTTGGGTCCTCTGCAAGAGCTGTGAGCACTCTTAACAACTGAACCGTCTCTTCAGCCCTAAGGTGCATGTTTCAAACAATTTTTCACGTTCTATCTAGCATCGTTGTCTATAAGCATGAGACAACACATGTCTAAAACTCATCGTGTTTAACTGAAGCCTTATACTCGTGGAGTAGTGACAACCCATCTTCTTCTCTCTCTGGCCCTTAGCAACCATTATTTCACTCTGACTTTGTCTCGGCTAGATCCCTGTGCGGTGTGTGTCCTTGTGTGGCTGGCTTATTACACTTAACATTCTCAAAGTTAAACCATGTTGCTGTTTGTTACTGACTTTCCCTTTTTGAAGTCTGAGTAATATTCCATTGCACGTACTTGCGACATGTTTCTTATCCATCACTGTTGATGAATGTTTAAGTTGTCATCCCTTCTTGTCTCTTGACTCTGCAATGAACCTGGGAGTGCTAATATATCTTTGAGTTCCCGGTCTCCATTCTTGATAAATATCCAGATATGAGATTGTTGGATCATTTAGTAGTTGTAGTCCTAGATTTTATTTCTTTTTAGGAGTCTTTATTCTGTTTTCCACTGTGGCTGTGTCATTTTGCATTCCACCGTGCAGTGCATGGGTTCCAGATTTCTCCTTGCACACATTGCTGTCTCTTTCTGATAGCCAGCCCTCCTGCTGGCCATCCGGTGACGTTTCGCTGTGGTTCTTTTCCTTTTGGTTGGTGCTGTGGAGTCTTTTTGTGTAACTTGGCAGTGCCGTGTTAACTAAGAAAGCAAGGGCTGGCGAGATGACTAGGGAATAAAGGTATTGGTGTTTACACCTGATGACCTGAGTTCCATCTCTGGGACCCACACGGTGGAAGGAGAGAACCAAATCCCACAAGTTATCTTCTGACTTCCACATGTGTGCAGTAGCATGTGATGTACACAAGATAAATAAATAAAAATGCAGTATATCTAAGAACTTGAGACATTCATATGCTGAAACCTTGTATGATGTTATGAAAGTCTCTGAAGAAGACACAGGTGGGAAGATTTCCTGTGTTCACAGATTGGGAGACCAGATCTTAGGATGTCCGTGTTACCCAGCAGTGGATACGGATTCAATGTAATTTCTGTCGGATCACAAATAAGTATGAAGAGAAGTATAAACAACACATAAGTATGAAGAACATGCTAATGTTCATACAAAGCTACAGAACCCCATGAAAGGCCACACCAGTCCTGACAAGGAAGGGCTGGCCTGGGGTACTGCACATCCTGGTTTCAGAACACATGGTCCCTTCTACCTGCCAGTGCCTCACCTCAGTGCTGTGTTCAAAACTTGAGACTTGGCTAACTTTATTCCCTGTCAGGGCAGATGCCTGATCTGAGGCCATGGTGCTGGTCATGTTTATAAAGAAATCCTCAGAAAGAATGTGTGTGTGTGTGTGTGTGTGTGTGTGTATACACACATTCCAGTGTGTGGGTGTATGCGTTCTTGTGAACGGTACACATGTGGAGGTCGGAGCAAAACTTCGGGTGTTGTATCTTAGGCTTTTCGAGTGAGCCATCTCCACAGCCCAATAAAGATATCTTCACCTCTGGACTGACAGCTTCAAAGAGGATGGGAGAGGAACTGAGAGTTGCATCCTGATCTTTGATCCCACATTGTCCTCATCAAGAAGTCGTAGAAACCTCCTGGGTTCTGGGCACCATGGTCTGGGATTTGAGTACGCTATGTTTTTCAAAAATATTAATTTTATTACTTTAGATTATATGTATGTGTGTTAGTGTGTGCACTTGTGCATATGGAGTGAAGGCACCCAAGGAGACCAGAAGAGGTAACAGTGTCCTCTGGAGAAGGACTTAGAGGCCGTTGATGTGGGTTCTGGGAACTGAACGCAGGTCCTCTGGGAACATTCTTAAACACTGGGCCAGCTTGCCAACTCCTCCACAGTGTTTACAATGTTTCTTGTTTGTCTTGTTTTGAGACAAGGTCTCCCTGTGGACCCCACTGGTCTGGAACGTGCTGTGTAGACCAGACTGGCCTCGATCTCATAGTGCTCTGCCTGCCTCTGCCTCCTAAGTGCGGGGATTAAAGGCATGGGCCACCACACTGGGCTCCACCATGAGTTTCACGCCATGTGATTTTAGGGATGGTTGCTTGTGTTTGAACCCAAGGAGCCTTGGTGGTGATGGTGTTTGAATTTGGGTTATTTGTGCCCTGTAACCAGGTTCCGTCTATTTTCAAATTGTCCTGTCCTGTTTCCACAAAGCACTGACATCATTCCAAACTAAGACTCTGTTGAATCTGCATCCTCAGGGCAGGTGTAGGGTGTGCAGTGGGCAGAGAAGAGGAGAGTTCTGTCATTGGTGTGCGCATTCGTTAGGTCATGATGGGACTCAAAAGCAAGAAAGCAGGTCACCTTACTAAAAAACATCAACGTCTTTTCATTCATAGGCCATTCAGCAGCTGACATATATTTTTAAAAATAAATGTTAAATTTTGGAATAATTTTAGATTTGTAGAAAAGTCTCACAGACAGTACAGAGAAATCCTGCATGTCCCTTCATCCAGCTTCCCCCAGTACAAGCATCTTAGATCACAGGCCTACATTTGTCAAAACCATGATGTTAATGTTGACGTGATACCATTGCATGAGCTGTGGACTTTCTAAAGATTTCATACGTGTTTCCATCAATCTCTTGTTTTATAAAAAATGAATTGATACCTTTTGTCCCGGGTTGGATGTGGAGCCCAGAGCCTTGCTCATGCGGACAAGCCCTCTACCACTGAACTATACTCCCAGACACTAAGGCCCTTTTATTTTTGACCCAGGTCCTAATTTAAGATATCCCTTGGCACTTAGTAGTTTTACTTTAAGTTTTTTAAATTTTGTTTTATGTGTGTGTATAGGTGTGTGGTGTATGTGTGTGTATGTGTCCATGTGTACACATATGTAGAGGCTAGAGGATGATACTGGCTGTCTTCCTCGGTTGCTCTCTGCCTTATTTTGAGACAGGGTTTCTCAGTGAACCTGGAGTTCATCAATCTAGCTAAGCTGGCTAGCGGGAGAGCCCACGGGATCCGCTGGTCGCTCTCTCCCCGGTGCTGGGGTTACTGGCCTGTGGCCCCGTGCCTGGCTTTTTATATGGGGGCTGGAGATACAAACTCAAGTCCTTGTGCTTGTGCATCAAGCACATTACCATCTGAGCCACCTCCGACCTGTATTTAGTAGTTTTAGAATTCTGAACCTTGCTAATTTCATCTGAGAGCTAAATACAGGACATGCCTTCATACTGGGCATCATTCTGTTAGTATGATACAAGAGTTCTCTGTTGAGTGGATAGACCTTGATTTAGTCAACCATTCCCAGTTGGTGAATACTCCGGTTGATTTTATTCCTTGAGAATTATAATACTTCAATAAACTAACTGTGGTTTTCTTGGAGGGAGAAAGAAGGCTGGCAGGGGATAAAAATGCTGCAATCTTGGTTTACAAATTAGGGTCGTTCCGTAAAATAGAACGGCAGTGCTTTATCTAGAATCCCTGGGACTTCTCTGAACTCTTTCCTGAGCGGTTGTCCCTTTGTGATGGCTTGGACTGGGAGGCAGGTTTTGAGAACTGTATCCTTGGTGATGAGCGAGGGATCCTGGAAACTTGCACTTGAACTTGCTCTGCAACAATTGATGGCGAAAAAAAAAATTATGCCAACCAAGGAAATGGACTGCAGTCAATACTGCCTTCAATGCAAATATTCTCCGGGAATAATTTATTAACTCCCTGCAGACCTTGTGGTCTGGCACAATTAGAATCTTCTCCACAGAGGTCACATGCTGTTCAGCAAGCCAGGGCTATGGCGTGATGCAGAGGGGGACAGCTGGAAACTGAGGAGGGTGAGGATGGAGACAGCTTCCTCCAGGGGAAGACGCAAGGTGGGTGGGGCTCTCACACTCTGGAATGAGTTAGCGGGCATTCTCTGGGCAAGTTACGTTACCTCTTGGATCCTCAGTTTCTTCATCTGTCAGAAGGATTGCAGTTAGATTCTTCACACGAGTTAAACTAGATAGCCACTTAGTACAAAGCATAAAACAAGGGACAGGTAATTAGTGGGGGAGCAGCTTCCATTCCAGAGGGGCACACAGAGAGAAAAGCTTTCCTTTTCAGTGCCTTTATCAGATAAAAGCTTTCCTTCCCAGTGTTGTTATCAACCACACGTGAGGTCTTCACTCCTGGGCATCTGAATTGTGTCTGAATCTCTGGAGGAGCCCTGGAAACTGTTTGATTTCTCATAGCCACATTCACTGACATTTGTTGGCTTAGTACTTTTTCATGCCCAGCCCAGCATTTTTCAAGGAGCTGGGACAAGGAAAGAAATACACCACAGATTCTGTCTGCTCTCATTGCTTGCCTTTATGGGGCAATGGATAATCTTAATGAACTATTATTGTTGTTGTTATTATTACTATTATTACTATTTTGAGACAGGATCTCCCTGTAGTCTCAGCTGGTCTGGAACTCACTATGTAAACTAGACCGGGCTTCATCTCACAAGAGATCCTCTGCTTCCTGAATTAAAGGTGTATGTCATCATGCCTGGCTAACTTTAATTACTTTTTTGTGTATGTGCAGATTTTGTGTGTGTGTGTGTGTGTGTGTGTGTGTGTGTGTGTGCATGTGTAGGCCAAGGGTTGACTCTGGGTGTCTTCCTCAGTTACTCTCCACAGTTTATATTGAGGCAGAGTCTTTCACTTGAAGCCAGAGCTCAGCAGCTCATTCAAGTAGTCTACCTAGCCAGCTTGCCCGAGGCTTCCCCTGAATGCTGATGGATGCTCCCGTCTACCTGGCATTTGTGTTGGGGCTGGGGATGCTGACTCTTGGGCAAGTGTTTTACCTACCAAGCCATCTCCTTAGTCCTAAATAACTTATTTTAAAAGAAACATATTAAATGATACTTAATACTTAACTACAGAGACATGTTGTGGGGGTGGTATCTTTTTCAGTATGACTTTATCAGATATATAACTCATAAATCCTATCATTTTCCCATTTAAGGTGAACAATTCAGTAGTTTGAGTGTGTTCAGAGGTGTGCTAACATGAGCACATTTGAGTTTTGAACATTGGAATCACTCTGAAAAGAAATTGCACCATGTATCAGGATCCCTATTTCTCCTCCCTCGTCAGGCCCTGAACTCACGGTTAATGGCTTTTGTCTATACGGATTTTCCCACTGTGGGTAGTTCATGGAAATGCGTCCCACATTTAGTAATAATAATAACAATAATAGTAATAATAACAGCAACAGTAATAGTTCATTAACATTATTTATTCATTGCCCCATGAAGGCGAGCAATGAGAGCAGACAGGATCTGTGGTGTATTTCTTTCCTTGTCCCAACTCCTTGAAAAATGCTGGGCTGGGCATGAAAAAGTACTAAGCCAACAAATGTCAGTGAATGTGGCTATGAGAAATCAAACAGTTTCCAGGGCTCCTCCAGAGATTCAGACACAATTCAGATGCCCAGGAGGAAGACCTCGAGCATGGTTCTCTGCAGCTGGCTCCTCTCACATTGAAAGGGCTCTTCAGGTCTATCCAGAGCTCTGTGAGTATCAATCCTTGTTCCTTATTGTTGTCAAGTATTCCATTGTGCGAACAGGACACATCCCATTTTGTTTATCTAGTCATCAGCTTGTGGGTATCTGGGTTGTACCTGGTTGGTCAGATGTTCTGAATAATGCTATTATGGACATTTGTGGGTTTTGTGTGTACATGGGTTGTGATGGACAGTTTTAATTCTTAACTTGATACCACCTACAGTGACCTGGGAAGAGTCTCAGTGAGAGATTGTCTAGATCAGGTTTCTAGTGAGTTTGTCTGTGGGATTTCCTGGATTACCTTTATTGAAATGGAAAGAAACGCCCTAAATGTGGACAGCACCTCCTGGAAATAGCCCAGAGAAGAGGACACAGAGAAGGAAAGCTTTTAGCGTCTTCCTTTCACTCTGGAGGATTCAGCGACCCGTCTAGTTCCTTTGCTGATATTAGAACCAGCTTCTTCAGGCTTCCAGTGTGGACTGAAGATCAACTCTCTAGGCCATAGGTGTCAGATTGGGACTGCCATGTCATCCAGCCTCATGGACTGAGCGATTACCAGATTCCCAGTCTCTGGTGTGAGACAGCTACAGGTTGGACCATTCCAACTGTGTCACGTAAGCCAATCTAATAAAGTCCCATTTAATATAAATTCATTGTCAGGTCTAGTCTTCTAGAGAATTCTGACTAAAACACATGTAAGTGAGAGCTTTCATTACTGTGATAAAATACGACAGAAAACAACTTAAGGGAGGAAGGATTGATTTGGGCTCCTGGTTTCAGAAGTGTCAGCCTGTGTTGGTTCTATGTTTCTGGGCCTGTGGTAAGGTCTAGCATCATGGCTGGAGAGAACAGTGGAGCAGAGCTGTTGAATTTACAGCAGCCAAAAAGCACAGTGGGCTGAGAAGGAATATCATTCCAGGACACACTCCCAGTGACCTGCTGTCAGCAAATGAGCCTATGGGGAATAGTCCCCATTTAAACCAGAACAATATGTCTTTAACTCTTTATTTATTTTATTGTGCATGGGGACTCATGTGATAGCACACGTGTAGAAGTCAGAGGACAATTTGTGGGAGTCAGTTCTCTTCTTCTGTCATGTGATTCCTGGGGATCAAACTCAGGTTTCCAGGCTTGGTGGCAAGCACCTTTATCTGCTGAGCCATCTCTCTGGCCCCCAAGTTTCTCCTTTGCGAACTGTCCTCAGTTTGCCTATAAACCAGAAGTTCATTCCTTTGCTGTGAGGTGTGTGAGGATGAAAGGAGGTAACTGATCCAGCCTAGGAAGCTATATTAATGTGTACTTTGTCCGTGTCTAGTACATTTGCCTATATTATTTACATTGGGCTCTCTCACAAAGACAGTGTCCTATTTATCTTTATAAGTGTCTGCTGTGTGCGTTCAACCTCTGGCGCATGGGGGCGCTGGAACCCAGGCCTGATTGACAGTTTCTTTCCCTGTGTCTCTTTGCCAGCATGCACACTCACCATGGACCATGTGATCATATATATATATATATATATATATCTGCTTATAATATATATGTATATATATACACACTATATGCTTCCAAGCATCCTCTCCCACCCCACAGCGACTATGTGAGGAATCAGTTTACCGGCCATGGGGAGGTAAGATGCTTAGCTTTGGCTTCACACAACCTGGAAATCAGCTGGGGACAGAGTCTCAGTGGGACCTGTTTACATCAGGCTGGCCCGTGGGCATGTCTGTGGGGGACTGTCTTGTTTGTTAATTGAGGTGGGAAGACCTATCCTGAATGTGGGTGGTACCATTTCATGGGCTGGTCCCTGAGCTGTGTTAGAGTGAGGACAGCTAGCTGAGCAGGTGGGCTGTAGGATGCATTCATCCCTCTCTCCGCTTGACTGGATTGGATGCTTTGAGTTCTCACCTTGATGGACGGTAGCCTTGGATTTAAGCCAATTAGACCCCTTTTCCCAGTGTTCCTTATTCCAGGGCGTTTTATCACAGCAACAGAAATGAAACCAGAACAGGATGGAAGGGAATAGCAGTTTATCGGCCTCGTCTTCGGTGCCAGATTATGTAGTTTTTCTCCCTTAATTCTCATTCATTCAACAAGGTTGGCATGATAATCTTTGCTAGAAATAAAGAAAAAAAATTCCTCCCCACTGCCAAGCTATATAGAAGTGGCAAGTTGGAGTGCAAAGGCCCTGGCTTCTACTGACCCAGGGACGGTCGCTTGGAACCTAGAGTTAAAGACGCCGAGCGCAGGGGTTCTGCAGTACCTCCCTCTGCTCCTAGAGGGCGCTCAAGGCTCAGCTTTCAGGCCACATCCAGCCCAAGGTTTCTGGCTAAAACTGGCCCTGGAGTTTCTGCAACAATTTAAGGAAAGGAAGAAGGTTTTACATGCCTTTTGTTTTTTTAGTTTGGGCCATTGTTTTCATTTCGTTTCTCTTTGCCAAGCTACTCTCCCATAGGTATAAGCCTGCAGTTTATCTCCATAGCCACATCAGCCTGGCAAGCCCGAGCGTGTGGGAGAGGGCGGATAGAGACGCCTGCAGGCTGACGACCCAGGTAGAAAGCAAGGTGAACCCGCGCCACCAGGCAGTCCTTCACTCAAAACTGGGGTGGCTCGTAGATGTCAGCGAGACATGAGTCAGAGGAGGCGGCAGGAGCCTCATTCTGTGGATCCGGGAAAGGGATGACCAAGTCGCTGGGCTCAGTTCAGGTGTTGTTTACTGTCCCTGTTCGCCTCTTTACCTAGTCTGGGGTTTGGAGCACAAATGAGTGCAGCAGGTGGGGGTGCAATGAAGGGAGAGGCAGGAATTTGGAGGTGTCTTCCTCTGTCTGTGGAGGTGACAGTTACCCAGCTCCAGCCTGGGGGAAGCTGTGCTGTCAAAAATGTTAAATGTTCCTAATGTCTAGCAGGTGTCAACTACGAGAAAAGAAAAAGTTGTGCAGGACAGGGAAGTCTCCCAGGGAAACTGGGGTGTCCCAGAGGCGCCCCAGGAAGTGGGTAGGGAGCTGCTGGGAAGCAGCATGTCTCTCTGGAAAGGTCTTGCTGGCTGGCTGGTTACTGCACCTGGCTGGTTCCACAAAGGAGAAGCAGATGGGTTCTGGACCCGAGAGCGGCCTGCATCTTTGTTTCCTATGTTCCTTCATGCTCGTGGAGGGTGAACCTCCGAACCGGCCTAGGCAGGCCGAGGCAAACTTTCTGAGTGTGAGGCCAGCCTGGTCATACAGCAAATTTGAGGTCAGCTAGGGCTACATATTGGGACCCTGTCTCAAGGGTGGGATCCTCCGCCTACACATTTGAAGTTTGATCACCAACTGTAATTCCCTCCCAGTCTACTTTTGATTTTCTTCTTTTTAAAGACTTATTTTATACTTTTAATTGTGTGTGTACATGCAGGTTGAACGCAGTGTCTGCAAAAATCAGAAGAAGGTGTTGGTTTCCCTGGAGCTGGAATTATGGGCCAAAGTGAGCTGGGAGCTGGGAATCGGACTGTGGTCCCTAGGAGCAATGCACAGTTTAAACAGCTGAGCCATCTCTCCAGTCTCCTGCTTTTGACTGTTTTTCTTTGCTTTGACCACCCTCCGGAGAGCTTAGAGCCTGGTTGGAGTCCAAACGCCTGAAACTTGGGCAGAAGCTAATGCCTTTCATGGTTGCGTCTCCCGTGGTCTTGGTTCCCGTATACATTCCCCTGGCTTTGTCTTTTAATTACATTTTCCAGTTTGCCTGCGCTGTGTGCATTCTTGGAGGCTGCCTCAAGCAGCCTTTTGTGGAAGGGTTCAGGATGTTTGTGTAACAGGGGCATTTTGGCTGTGTGAGCTGGGGCGGGAAGGCTCTGTCTGGAGCCAGGGCTCCCTGTCCGGTGCCCACTCTCAGGTCTTGGAGGAGGAAGAGGGGGAGGGTCAGCGACTGTTTTCCATTCAGCGCTCTGTGCTAAGCTTGAGGGCCTGTGATTAGAGAACTGACGGATGTCCTTTACAGGCAGCTTGGTGACATCCCAGGCAGAGTGTGGAGGCAGGAGCAGACAGAGCTCTCAGAAGGCCTCCATAGTGCTCTGTAGCTTCAAGACCTAGGGGACAGTTGATGACCAAACTCTGACACCCAGACTCTGAAGGCAAGTTGACTGCTGGTTGTTTATTCCCAGATGGTACAGCCAGCAGGAGCTGTGGGGACACCTGGAATGGCCTGTTGGTGACCAACAGCATGAAGCAGCCCTCAGAGTCTTTGTGGACAAACGGGTGGCACAGCAGATCCCAAAGAACTTGCTGGATCTGATGTTAAATGCAGACTGGTGCGGGGCTCAGACACCTCAACTGAACCAGCAGCCAGGTGGAGGAGGACAGCTGCAGACCACCTGAATGCACGGGGCCCATGACGCTGTCGTTTCTACAGTACAAGGTGTGGCTAGGTTATAAGATCAGTCGAAATGAGGGCACACATCTCCATTCATCCAGCAATTCTTTCTTGGACTAGATCCCACAGACATGTTCACACGGATGTAGAACAAGGTGTGTGCAGGGTGTTTGTGGTCAAGACATTTGTGACAATGGAAAAGTGGGGCAGGTGGTGCTCACCTTTAACCCAGCTCTCAAGGGGCAGAGGCAGGTGGATATCTGTGAATTTGAGGCTAGTCTCATCTCCACAGGGAGTTCCAGACTGACCAGGGTTATGTAGTGAGAACCTTGAGGAAAATCCCCAAAGAGGGAGTACCCTAAGTATTTTACCCTTTACTAAGGGAGCAGATAAATTATGGTCCCTGTCCACACTAGTGAAGAATGTATTAATATGCAAATATCTCCCCAGTGCATTGAGTTCTTGGAAAAATGCTTATGTGTATAAATATTACTATGCACACTTTATACTATATAACTATATAAATAACTATAACTGTATATATTATACAACATTTATATGCTCTAGATGCATGCACGTGGATGCATTTATATAGTTTTCATGGTAGATATAAACTATGTGAGTATAGTATGTATTCGTGAATGTGATAGTTAGCTTTGTAAACTTGCCACAACCTACAATCACCTGGGAAAAGAGTGTCAGTGAGGGGCTATCTAGATCAGGTCGGCCTGTGCCTCTGTCTGTGGGGACTTTCTCAGTTACCCGAATGGATATGGGAAGCTGGGAACAGTTATATACTCTCTATATAATACTCTCTCTATAACTTTATAATGTTGCTATGTGTATAATTAATTGTATATAATTAGCTACAGTTACTATCTGTATGTATCTACATACATCTATATAGAATTACATAGTTTATATATTGCATATAACTGAATATATTGTTTATATATATTATATATAGCTATACATAATTATACACACCTGTGAGTATAGTTAACTGTAATTAGTATATAGTTGTTATCTCTATAAATATAGTACATAACTATATGTAGTATACATACATATTAATGGGCTCTCATACAAAACTGAAAGGTTCCATATTATATTTAATTTTCATCTATAACTATGCCATTGTTTATAAGAAAAATCTCCACGTGTATATGTGTGTGTATGTGTGTGTGTATAATATAGATCTGGTGAGTGTGTGACCTTATTTTCTTATAGTAAACACCATCTTACTCCAAAAGGAAGCTGGATGTTGAGTCTCCAGTTACAGAAAGCTATTGTCTGAGATCTGGGTTGTGACCCAAATCTGTGTATGAATGTGAGGATGTGTGTGTATGGATTTCTATGAATGTATGTATGTGTGTGTGAGTGTACATGTGTATGAATATGGATTTTTGTGTATATATATGGCAGTATTGCATTTTGGGAGTTTGATTATGTGTGTGTATGTGATTGTGTATGTTTATTGTGAGTGTGTAAGTATGTTTATATATATATGTGAATGTATGTGTGTAGCTTTGTGTTTGTGGACGTGAATGTGTAGATTTGTGTATGTATGGATTTGTGCATATCTGTGTTTGAATGTGTAGATGTATGCGTGTGAGTACATATGGGAGTGTGTGCATGTTTGTATGTGTGTGACTGTGCATATGTGTGTGTATATGTGAGTGTGCATGTTTGTGTATGTATATGTGTGTATGAGTGTATGTGTGCGTATATGAGGGTGTGTGTATATCTGTTGAGTGTGTATGTGTAACTCTGTGGACTTCTGTGTATATATTTGTTTATGTATGGATTTGTGTATATGTGTGCATGTGTGCCTGTGAGTATGTGGATTTATGTGGATGTGTGTGCGTGTTTGTAGATTTGTGTGAATGTTTATGTATGTGTGTATATGAATGTGTGTATGTGAACATGTATGGATTTGTGTGTATTATATGTGAGTGTGGGTCTATGTATGAGTGTGTATTTGTGAATATGTGTAACTGTGCATCTGTATCTCTGTGCATGTATATTGTGTGTAAGTGTGCAAATGTGTGCATGTGTGTCTGTGAGTGTGTTGGATTTATGTATGTGCATACATATTTGTGTGTGGACTTATGTGAGTGTAGATGTATGTGTGTGAGTGTATGTATGTGTGTGTATGAATTTGTGTACAGGTGCTTGTGCATGTGTGTACATGCATGAGGAGGTCAAGGTCACCATTGGTAGGCATTTCTCAGGTATTGTCCATCTTCTTTTCGGAGCCAGATCACTGTCATCTGTCATTGGCCTGTAACTTATGGACTGGATCTGGCTGGCTGGCCAGTGAACTCCAGGGACACCTCTCCCCCTGTCTCTGCCTCCCTGGCACTGAGATTATAAGTGTGCAACACTAGACAGAGCCAGCTCAGCCCCTTAACATTCTCGTTCTTGTTTGTCCTGAGCCGTGAGGTGGGTGTCCCGGAGCAGAGGTCTGTGACCCCTAATCCCTGACCCTGACCCCTGACACAGATCTCATGTTGCCATGGTATCCTGTAGGAGGCTGAAGAAGTTCCTGGGTTCTGTAGAACTTTGTATAATTAGTTGTTAATAACCAGAGCCAGGTTCCCGGGTGCAAATTGCTTCCCCATCGATCTCCACCTGGGCCATCAGCACTCTGGAGAGACTGAGCTTCAAGTGCTTAATTCAGCTCCATTCCATGAGTAATTTTGGTTTTGTCCTCCAAACAAAAGCACCCTGTTTATTCTTCTTTCGCCCTCCCTCCAGTAGTAAAGGCAGTCCACGTCCCACCCTCTGCCTAGCTTGCTCCTGAAATCAACAGGCTTGGAAATGTCAATGTATTCCTGATGAACACAGGAGTGGTGCGTGCAGGAGCAGCGAACTGACAGCCAGGGCTGGCATCCGCAGGCCAGCAGGCTCCTGTAAATCCAATCAGGCCACCCCCAAGTGCACCTGTCTCGGAGGGTCCACACTTGGTCATCCAGTGTTGGACATGGTGTTTCAGAAGATAGAAATTCTGTCTAACTTTGTACATTTGCTTCCCACCCTCCAAAGTCAACTGTGGAGCTTCCAGTGATCATGTGGAAGCCTGTGGTCATGCTCAGCCTACGGCCACCCCAGTCTCTCTCTGCATGTCACTCCATCTCCTCATCTATGATGCTGGAGTGTGTGGGGCAGAGGAGCAGTGGGGTCTTGAGGAGAGACACAGAGCTGATAAACCAGCTCTGAAATCAACAGAGTAACATTCAGGATGTCAGCCAGTCAGAGGATGTGCAGCTAAGGCTTCGCTCATATTCCAAAGGACGGGGCCAAGGCAGTGTCTGGAGGCTACTATACGTGGAAGGAGTCATCAGTACCGAGCACTCACTGTCTGCTATTCATTTTATTAATGTTACAATTTAATTTTCATGACATATCTTTTTGGATGTCAGAGATTTGATAACAAAAGATTACTTCTAGATCATGTCCATAATAAATGGTGGCTTTCTGATCCCAAACTCTGTCTGTCTGTCTGTCTGTGATCTCCCAGGCCTATTTGCCTCATTGAAGGATTAAAAGGAGGGTGGGGAGGACAGTCACAAGCCATACTTCCTCACAGAGTAGTTAAAAGGCATACAGGAGCTGCCTGTAAAGCGTGTACTTTTATGACTCCTGATGTCTACATTATACACTCCAAAATAGTTAATTCTGTTATTATCTTCATTAGAATTCTCCTGTTATACATAAAACATTTGCTTTCAGATGCTTCTGGCTCCCGTACATTTGCAAAAAAACCCTGGATTTTTCTTGTTTTTTATTCTGAAAACATGTAAAATAAATTAAGATAGGGTATTTGTCTTCAGAGAGATGGCCATCTGGTTATGAGATGGGGGATGGGAGGGAGGAAGAAACGAGTTACAAGACTATGCCATCTTTATTCCGTTAGGGAGCAGGGGGAGGGGCTTTGCACAGCCTGGGGAGGAGATGTTTCAAATCATTTGTGGGGAATTTTATTTTATTTAAAAAATCGATTTGTTTTTTTCTGTGTCTGAGTGTTTTGCCTGCGTGTATGTAAGTGCACCCGTGTTGTGCGATGCTTACAGAGGTCAGAAGAGAGCATCAAATTCTCCTGGAACTGAACTGTGGGTGTTGGACATCGAAATTCTCTGTAAGAGCATCAGTGCCCTTAACCACTGGGCCATCTCGCCAGACCCCCATCTGTGGGGATCTGCATCCATTAAAGATGATGAGCAGGTGTTACTCAGCAGCACAGAAGGGGACACGGTTGTGAGTGGAAGGCACAGCCCTCGCACAGGCCCTGGGTCCATGGATGGGCCACTGTGGAGAGCTGCAAGTACGTTGCTGCCTCAGAGAAGAAAAGAGCCAGGACTGAGAGGGGTCGGGGCAGCACTGGATGCTGAGTAGCAAAGACTTCATCCCAGAGCTGTTATGACTCCTGATGTGTGTGTTTGTGTGTGTGTGTGTGTGTGTGTGTGTGTGTGCCAGAGGACAACTTCCGGTGTTATTCAACAGATGCTGCCCACCTAGTTTTTTTGAGACAGGGTCTTTCTCTGGGAGTTGATCAAGTAGGGCAGACTAGTTGTCCAGTGAGTGCCAGGGCATCTCTGCTCTAAGCCTCCCCTGTGCTGGGATTACAAGTACATGCCACCACACCTGGCTTTTGTTGCTCTTGTCAAACACTTTTTCAAATAAGCTATCTCCTCAGCTCTCATGGGAGACTTTTGAATAGACCATGGCAAACTCAAAGCTCTGTTTCAGATGACTTTTGTGCTGAGCAGTGGTTCTACCAGGGAGGACTGAGGACTGGGAGCAGGGAGATGACACAGGAGGTGGCAAAGTACTCTTCTGAAGATGTGATGAACCTTGCTGTAAGGGTACACATGGGAAAAAGGACAGGAGAGAGAGAGAGAGAGAGAGAGAGAGAGAGAGAGAGAGAGAGAGAACTTCAGACCTAGAATCCACACAACTGGGGAGTCAGAGAAGAAAAGAAGATTATAAAGATTCTGATTTGGGTGATAAGTGGTCCCACTGACCAAGAGAGATAAGGAGAAGCACATTTTAAGGAAAGATGGAGACTCAAGCATAATCAGCTTGGGTTGCTATGGCAAACACCACAGGCTAAGTGGCTGAAGTAGCCGATGTTTCTTACCATTCTGCAGACTCAGAAGTCCAAGGTCAGGGTGCCAGGCAATAAGGTTCCTGGTCAGAGCCCCTTCCCATCGGGCATATTTTCCTCACATGGCAGAGAGCAAGTGATCAAAGTCTCTTGTAAGTCTCTCTTGTAGTCTCTGCTCATGAGGACCTTACCCTCGTGGCCTCATCAGAGTCTGCGACCTCCCATAGATCTCATCTCCAAACATCGAATTCCCCAATGTGTTAGGGCTTCAGTGTGTGAATTTGGGGGGCGGGGCATACACCTTAGTCCATGGCATCAAGTCTTTGATGTTTTGGATCTCTGTTATTATGGGCACTCAAAAGCATAGATAACATCTGGTCTGTATGCAGTAATTGATCACCATTTGATGGTTATGATAAGTCAATGTTTGTTGAAGGAATGATTAAGGGGTCAACACCATAGTAGGGATGAGATTCTCCTGTAAGAACAGGAACCAAGGAGAATGCATGGAAAATAATCCTGGCGAACAGTACCCTCTACGTCCCCAAATAATGAATCCAGAGGATCCAGAAATTCAGAACTATCACATGTGGATCAAGAGACAAAGCTTCAGGGAGAGGTGAAGAAGCATTCTGGGCTGATGCCGACCTTTGACACAGACGGAATATCCTTTCTCCATCTTAGAATAATACCTGTCATTTAATGAGTGCCTGCTGTGTGCTAGAACCTGCACTCAGGGCTTTTCATGTATTTCTTCAGTTAGCCATCACAACGTGATGAGAGGAGATGCAATTTTTCCTTCTGTCCTAGGGATGGAGGCCTATGATTGGGGTATTGTACAGCTTCTGGTCACCCATATGCTGTGGGCTTGGGGTTCCAAGCTGAGTCAACACTTTTTATTCTTTTTTCTTTCTTTTTCTCTCTTGAGATGGGATCTCATGTAGCCTAGGCTGGCCTCAAACTTGCTATGTAGCCTAGACTGGCTTTGATTCCTTGATTCTCCTGCCTCAGCTTCTCAAGTGCTGGGATGACAGGTATGTACCACTATGTCTGGCTTCCCATCATTCCTTTGCTTCCTGACTTCCCAGTCATTTAAAGGATCAAGGCTGAACACAGCAGGCTGTAAAAGAGCATCTGACTTATAAGACCCTGAGCTGGACTGGAAGATAATAAAAAATGGACTCTGCAGTACTGGCCCTGGGGATATTGAAGGGTTTGAAAGACCTTTATCCAATGTTGTAGTCTGATGTGAAACATCCTTCACAGACTCACATGTTTGAATGATTGGGCCCCCATTAGCTGTGCTGTTTTGGGAGGTAGTGGAACTTTTAGGAACTGGGGCCTTGCTGGAGGAAGCAGATTGCTGTGATCTTCAGTGATACAGCCCAGGTTCAGTTCTGGCATGAATGTTCTCTGCTCCCTGGGTTTGCCGAATTATGAGCAAAGTTGTTACACAATCCTACCAGCATAGAACTACCTACGACCTCACCTTCCCAGGGATGGACTGTGACCTAATGCTGTGACCCAAATAAATCCTTTGTCCCTAAAGCTGTTGTTGTTAGGTATGACAGCAACCAGAAATGCCACTAAGACACTTCTCCTCATCCATTATGATTTTAAGTTGCTTTGAATGCGATGAAGGACCTGTTTAGGTGGACTGGATCACTCTGCCCTGGCTTTGGTGAAGGAGCAGGCCTACCGGCAATCCTGTTTGCTTGTTCTCTGAACAGCTTGTTTTCCCTAATCCTCATCACCTCTAGAGGAAAAGGCTCTGTCTGGAGGGACAGGCAGACAGCACAGACTTCTGGCTTCGTTTCCTATTAAACGCTCATGATGCCTCATAATCTTACTCCCTCTCTGAACCTCAGTTTCAATATCTGGCAAGTAGGGGGGCACTAGAAATTTTCATGTCATTATTATGGGTATGAAATGGCATATTTAAGATGCTCTTTGCTGGGCTTATTACCATGAAAGTGTTCTGTACATGTAAGTCTCTTTTACCCAAAGAGAAAGGAGGGTGAGTCTTTGATAACTTGCAGCTGGCCACTTATTTAACTACCTCAGGAACTTTGATATATTTCATCCAAATAAGGTCTGATATCAAAATGGATCCCGTGTTCTGATGCTGTGTGGCAAAAGTAATCAGAAGGCGTGCAAGGAGCATCCTATCAGTGTGTACAGTGAATACATGTTCATCAAGACAAAATAAGGTCAAATATATATATATACATATATATAAACAAATAAAAAAGAAATTGTCCAAGGAGTTCAGATCTCATAATTACTTGCAAACCATTGCTTCTTCCTCCTTCATCAGGGGAGCAGATATGTGTATGTGGCGGTGAGCAACAACAGGGTGCTCATGTGAGGTGCTCCAGGACTCCATGCCAGGTTGAGACGCCCTTGAAGCATCTATGGAGGTGAAAGCTCACGAGCCTGGGACAGCCTGGAGCATAGAGTCCATGCATGCAGGATGATAGCTGCTTGTCCTAGAAAGCTGTTGGGGCTCGTATGTGTATTTTGTTACTGAAGCATCACCCAGCCTATATTGACTTATTCTTGTTTTTCCTCCAGTCCCCGTTGAAAGTCACGTTATGCACTTCCACTGAGCAGCGTGGTGTGAGGTTTGAACTGGAGGTTTGAAGGCAGATAAGTCTTTGTTGTATGACCCTGAGCGAGTGTCTTTACTTTTCTCTGTATTCTGGCTTGAAGCAACTTGCACCCAACTCTCTGGGAATGAACTGCATAGGTAAAGTAGATAGGACACAGTAGTGGCTAAATAAATGCTTATATTCTTCTTTTTCTTGTACTGTCATTAAGATTATAATATCCTGAGGCTGGGAATGAAGATCAGTAGGTAAAGTGTTTGTTGAGCAAATATGAGGTCCTGAGTTTAGACCCCCAGGACCCAGGAATAACCAGGCAAAGCGGTACATAACTGCAACCCCAGCACTGGGGGGTGGGACTGCAGGGTCTCAGGGAGTCACTGGTCTAGCTGAGTGATGGGCTTCAGGGCCAATGAGACCCTGTCTCAAAAAATAAAACGCAAAAGTATTGAAGAAGACACCTGATGTCAACCTTTCGCCTCTACTCACAGCCACGCAGGCACATGCACACGTACACACATGTATACACACGTACACACATGTATTCACACGCACACACATGTATGCACACGCACACACATGTATGCACACACACATGTATACACCAACATAAAATAAAAAATTACCTTTGGCATGTGTATGTGTATGTTGTATATATATATGGGTGCATGTGTGTGTGTGTGTGTGTGTGTGTGTGTGTGTGTGCATTTCTGTGCATTTACATGTGGAGGGGAGTGGTCAACCTTGGATATTATTTCCCAGGGGCCTTCTGCCTTGCTTTGTGAGGCAGAGTCTCTCACTGGCCTAGAACTTGCCAACCCAGGCAAGCCCCAGGGATCTTCCTGTCTCTATCTCCCTAGCCCTGGGGCAGCAAGCGCATGACTCCATTACTGGCTTTTTTATACGAGTTCTGGAAATGGAACTTGGGCCCACATGTTTGCTCAGTGAGCACGTTCCCCATGGAGCTGGCTCCCCAGGTCCCTACCCTCTTTGCTTCCCCCTGAGGACTGCACCACGCTCTCACCCACTGCTGTTCCCGTGTCGACAGGATTTTGTGCTGAGGAATTGTCTGTCCCCTCTGCCATTCCCCTGCCGTCTGAAAGATGAAATTGTCGGCCAGGCAAGGTGAGGATTTATCAGAGGAGACACCTGGCAGATGTCCGGAGAGCGCCAGTCCCCACTGCTGCTCCGCCTGGCTGTCGTGCCAGCTTTATAATCTGTATTAGGAAAACACGGTCTGCTTGATTGCTCCGTAATAGACTCCCACAACATTAGGACTTGTCTTCCTTTCTTCCAGCTTCTCTGTGATATTTGTTTTCATTTTCAATTCTGGTTCAGTTCAATTAGATGCTGTTTTGACTCAGGCACTGGGCTGGGCATGGGGATAAAGGTGGGGGGAAGGTGAAGGTGCCATCCCTGCATGCAGGAAGGCCACTTGGGAGAAAGAATATGTACTAGTGTATACCAGTCAACCAGTCCAGAGGACCAAACCCCAAATATTGTCATAGTTATAAAAGTGTAAGTCTGGGGCTAGAGAAAGCTTAGTTGGTAAAGTGCTTGGTATGCAAGCATAAGGTCCTGAGTTTGATCCCCAGGACCCATGTAGAAAGCCAGACAGAATGGCATGTGCTTTTAATTCCAGTCCTGATGAGATGCAGATAGGCAGATTCCTGGAGCTCACTGGCCAGTCAGCCTAGTCTAACCAGCAATGCCCAGGCTCCAGTGAGAGATCTTGTCTCAAAAAGCAATGTCGACAGCTCCTGAGAAATGACACCCGAGGTTGACTTCTGGCCTTCCATGTACACATGTGTACATGCAAACACACATGTAATAACAAAATATTAAATAAATCAAATGTAGGCCTGTAAAGAAGGAAAGGGTGCCAAGAACTTCACATATCCCATCAAGTGTAGGAACGGGGGAAAGATGATGCCTTCTGAGGGACTCTGACTGGCGAGGTCTTGATGGGTGAGCAAGAGTTCGCTTCGTGGAGGAAGGACAATTGGAGAAAGAGTGTTTGCCAAAACATTGCACCACAAGTCAGTTCTGGGCAATGTAAGTGACTGAATGTTTCAGAGAGTGCGGAGTGGAAGGGAACGTGTGAGGAGATGGGCAGGTTTGCCGGGTGTCCTGGAAGGATCCGGTGTGTGCTTGAATTTGTGGGTCTTACTGGAACTGCTTCTCTTTGCCACTGACCCTTTGATCCTTGGTATCAGCCATGGAGTCCAGTCCATGTGATTCATAGATTGCATGCCTTCCCTGTGTGCGCTGAGCCTTCAGCCTCGTGTGTCTGGACAGGGCAAGGAACTCTGGGAAGGCACTGGGAAGAAAACAGAGTGCAGGCAGAGGCCAGACATGGACTCCAGCCTTGTTGTTCTCCCTCTACCCCAGGAGCTCAAGCAAGTCCCTGAAGTGGCTCCCTCTGCAGCAGGAGAGAACCAGCTCTGCCTCCCCGAGCCTCCGCCCTTGAAGATTTGACAGAGAAAAATATTTAAAATGCTCAGCATCCTCGGGTGCTCAATAGTCCTTCCAGCTGGAGAAATCGGCTTGTTGTTAGAACTTTGGGTTGGCATTAAACACAGAAGTGTCCAGCAAATGTTATTATTATTAGTTCTAGAGCTGGAACCCAGGGCCTTGCACATGGTAGGGGAGCGCTCTACCACAAACCACGTCCCTTGGCCTTTAAACTAGTTAAAAAATATTTTGTTATTTATTCTTTTATGTGAATTAGTGTATTGCCTGCATATAAATGCACCTGCAATTGTGCAGTGCCCATGGAGGTCAGAAGTGGCGTCAGAGCCCCCGGAGCTACAGGTGGTAAGCTGCCATGTGGGTGCTGGGAACTGAAGCCAGGTCCTCTGCAAATGCAGCCGGTGCTCTTAACCGAGGAGCCATCTATCCAACCCCCTTTAAAACTTTTTAGGGGCTGGAGATGTAGCTTATTCGGTAGAACGCTTGCCTAGCATGGAGACCCTAGGCTCCAACCCAGCACTGCGTAAAACGTCAGGTGTGGTGGCACAAGCTTGTAGTTGCAGCACTTGGGAGGTGGAGGTGGAGGATCAGGAGTTCAAGGTCATCCTTGGCTCTCTAGTGAAACTGAGACCAGAATGGGCTACATGAGACAGGCACTGCCCCAATAAAACAAAATAAAAACAGAAAAAGAAAAACAAAGTTTCAGCTGGTGACACAATCTTGCTAAATTGTGCAGTTTCATCTCCAACTTACTTTGTAGCTCAGACTGGCCTTCCTGCCTGGGATGACTGACCTGGCCCCCATAGGCTTGACTATGTCTGAAAATGATTAAGACCAATGTTAAAAATGCAATTATTTTTCCTCCTTTGTGAGACTAGTTGCTCGTCTCTTTTGATGACAACCCTTTCTGCATCCTCAAAGGACAAAAACAAACTTAAAAAAGAAAAAAAAAAAAGAAAAAGAAAAAGCAGCTTGAAGTAAGATGACATGTCTGTGATCTCAAACCCCATAGGGGCCTCTGGGAGATTATTTTGGTAAATCCATTTACATTTTCCACCCACCTCAACGTCCTGTGCTAGAACATGCAGCTATTTTGACATATCCATTGTGATATTTATTTTAAGACATTACTTGGGTTTTAAATATCTCAGTAGTGAACTCTGGCCCTTTGGGAAGGCGAACTAATTATTTCCTGAGCGGCTCTTTGTAACTAAGCCCTGGCGTTTGGGAAGGAAGCGTGGAGCCGACTGGATTGTTTAGGAAGCTGCTGCCCAGTGGGACAGAGCTCAGAGTCTTGAGATCTAGAGCCACAGCTGTTGGTCATAGGGAAGCCAGATATCCCTGGAGAGCACTGCCAGCAGAGGGTCACACAAATCGCTTTGTAGGTGACCGGTAGGATAAAGATTGCTGTCACCCATGTTGAAGAAGGCTAACTGAGGTCTCCTGTGTTTGGCCATTCAGTAGCTTTACACAGTAGAGATTTTTAGACTTATGTCATGTGTGTGAAAAGCAAGTTTTGGAGAAGTTAAAGCCTTTGTCCAAGGTCATAGCACCAGAAGGTCAAGAGTGGTTTGTCTGGCACCGGAGTGTGTGACCTTAATCTCTTGGTTCTCCTGCCTCAGAATGTTCTTACTCTTGTTTGTTTGGTTCTATTTTCTCATACTGTATCCCGGATTGGCCTTGAATTCATGGCAATTATCCTGCGTCAGGTTCCTGAGTCCTGGGATTTCATGCCTGGCTTTCTGTGCAAACCTTGGCCGGCTCACTCAGTCTCTCTGAGCACTCTGCTTTTCCCTCTCCTAGTGGAGATGACAATACCCACTGATCCCCCACTGTATGATCATAGGCACACCTCTAGAGGCAGAGGTTCTTAGAGAAAGTAAGCTGAAGTGAAACTCTGTAATGACATGGGTTTTGTAAAACGTTGTCTTCGGGTTACAGCATCCCCAGCTCCACGCAATGCCTGACTCTGCCTTCGGTACTCTTCCATAGGGGGCAGAGCGCTGCTGCCGGTCGCAATTCACATCCCTCATCCTTTGTATTTTTCCAGCTCTGCATCTCTGGCTTAGTCTCCACGCCACTCTTGTTTCCAGGGTCCCCGGGCTTCTAGACTACTCTCTACTGTCTTCTCAGAGTGATGTTTCTTGGCAGGGATGAAGGGCAGGGGGTTCGGGATGCACAGCGGAGAGGCCACAGAGCAGCCTGGGGCATAGGGGAGTGTCTCAGAGGGGCTGACTCTTGGGGGATGAAGAGGATGACATAGGAGGAAGGAGAGATGAGAACAGGATGACATAGGAGGAAGGAGAGATGAGAGGGACATTTCAGGCTTTACAGAGGCAGGGACCCATGTGTGTTTGCTGGGACCCATGTGTGTTTGTGCAAGCAATGTGCACCTGATCGCAGTGGTGTGTGGTGTGTAAAACTGTATTTATATTTTTGAGATAGATTCTCAATCTTTGATCCAAGCCGGTCTGTAACGTTAGATCCTATGGGTGTGTCCTGGTTCAAATGTTAAGCACTAAGTCCTGCCCCCACCACCTTTTATCTCCTTAGCTAGAATCTCAGACCTCAGACAGCAAAGACAGCTCCTAATTTCTATGTTCTTCACAGTGCCCAACTTAGGGTTAGGCGCTAACTATAGGTTAGGCATAGACCCAGCAGTGGGAAATAGTTGGGTTATTGATTTGTTAATGTCTGATAATGAGTGGGTTTTATTTGGAGAGATAGAGGGCAAAGTCATGCAGAAAGACCACAGACTACAGAGTCTCATAGATTCTCTGTAAGCCTGTAGTCTATTGGAGCCTCAGTTTCTTAATCTGTGAAATGGGCTTGTAAGGCAATGACATAGATGTGAGCAAGCGTGAAGGACTTTGAGGCCAGACCTCTCCCTCATAAAACCTGAGCATTTAGACTCAAATTACTCTCTTTGGACCTGGGAGGAGATTTGGCATCTGAACAGCTTGGAAGGTTATGATCTGATAACTGTCTAAACTTGTTTGGAAGATCCCTAAACCTTAGGAGCTTGCTGTTCAGCAGGAGACTTTTAACAAGGACATACCATTGCCTCCTCCTGTAAAGTCAATTTAATGGGCCTGTCAGTCACCCCTCAGGAAAGCTGTCTGTCCCAGAAAGTTTATAGATACTGTAAAACTCCCCTAAAAGTGGATGACCAAAGTGGTCTCTTTGGCCTGTGTCCCCTCTTGCCCTGGAGAGTACCTCATGTTACTCTGTGATAAACTCATCCTACTGTCTGTATTGCGTTCTGTCTTCTTTGAATTCTTTCAATGGAAATGAAAGGACCAGGGGCTGAGGGGAGTCCAGAGCCAGATCTGGTGACATCTTTTGTTTTTTTCTGCCCAGCTATGATTGGGTTTGTGTGTGTATGGATGTGTATGTGCAAATGTGTATGTGAGTGCACATGCACATGTGTGTCTTCACATGTGGAGGCCAGAGGTTGATGCCAAGTGTCTTTCTTAATTACTTGCCATTCCTCTTTAAGGGCAGAGCCTCACAATGTGTCCAGACTGACTGGTCAGAGCTCCAGCGTTCTTCCTCTCTCCATCCCCTGCCCTCAGCGCTGTGGTTACAGATGTGTGTAGTCCCACCTGGCTTTCTATATGGATTCTGGGGACTCAAACTTGGGTCCTTATGCTTGAATAGCCAACACTTTCCCTACTGAGCCGTCCCCCTAGCCCCACAGTTAGATTTTAAAAAGCTTCACCGTGACAAAGCCTGAGCTGCCGTTCCTGGGTTGAGATGCATGGGTCCTGACCCTTTCAGCTTGTAGCTGCCCGTGGCCTCTGCACTGCTGCACCTGGCTATGGGACCCTTCCGTTCTCCTGTTTGGGGATCACCCCCGACGCCGTCTCTGTCTCTTGTGTTTTGCTATATCCTTGCTAACCTGACCCAGGCGCCTTTTTCCAAAGAGGAGTGACTTCTCCCATGCCGTCTTTCCCAAGTGTCCCTATTGCCATGTGATGAGTCACTGTATCTCTGTCAGATTAAAGAGGTCACCCCAGATGCAGTGCAGGGTCGCACTTATTTAACGATGTGCTAACTGGTCCTGAAGGGAACTTAAAGACTCTCCTATGTCCATGAGCCTCTGGTGCGCTTTGGCTAGGGTAAGGCTCTTTCTTTTTGGGTCCTCCTACCCCACCTACATCTCTATATCTGTGCAGAAAGGAAGTTCGTGTCATCTAATAGAGGAAATCGTACCATTACTAATATAAAAAATAAAGATGGTGGTACTTGGCCCCTTGATGGCCAAAGCAAACCTCAGAACCACGGGTGGTTTGTCAGACTCAAGGCTTGCCTCTGAAATGAGCACCTGATGTTCTTCCTCTTTGAGATGGATAACTCACCTTTGATTCCTGGTCATTTGCATTGCTGACATAGCCTTCATAAGTGGGACACATCTGATGTACTGAACCTTAAAAAGAAAGAGATTAATGTGGCCTTATACAAACAGTGTAATCAGACAAGTTAGATGCAGGAGATATAGCCAATATTTGGAGATTTAAACTAGATGTATTTTTGTAAGCAGCCAAAAAGTGATCAGACGTGCTCTATGTAAAGGTTTCAAAGAACAAGAAGAGCCCAGACTGGAGAAAGGGCTCTGAGTCATGGCACTTGCTGTACAAACATAAGGACCTGAGTTCAAATCCTCAGTGCATGTAAAAGGCATATCTTTCAATGTGCCTATTACCCCAGCGCTGTGTGGGAGTGGAGACAAGAAGACTGTTAGGGCTTGCTGGCCACAATCCAGTTCCAGGGCTTTGGGAGACCCTGTCTCAAGGACATAGACGGAGAATGATAGAGCAGGATGTCCAGTGTCCACTACTGACCTCCATGTATGTGCACAGGCACACACCTATGTGCACAGACAGATGTTCACAAATACCACATACATAAAAACACATACAGACAGGAAACCCCAAATTATGTCAGGAATTGCGTAAAGGGAAGTAAGATAGACAGATAGACAGGAACCAGCAAGCGTGAGGAAACGTTGCGGAAGGTTGTAGTCATTAAAGCACATTTCTGATAAAAAGAAATGCTTTTGATATGAAAGGACTTTAGATAGCAAAATATACTTTTGTTCTACAGCTAAAGGATTGTTCCAAAACAGAAAAAGAAAAACCAGTACAAAACCAAAAGGCTAAAGCATATCACAGAAGGTCTGTGAGAGTTAATAGAAAGATGATATTGATGGATTAAATTGACTATTAAAAACCTCTAAGGTCAAAATTTAGTACTAATGTAAAAATAATATCCAATTTGCTGCTTGAACCAATATGGTTTTCTTAAAATGTTGATCTGCTTTTAGTAGAATTCATAAAAACTAGTTTAGAGTACAAGGATTTTACATTTTATCAAGATAATTACTTACATTTTCTGCTGAGTTTGTCAGACTTTTAACTACTTAGGAAGTGGAGTGTTGACACTCAAAATGTATTTAAAAATCTGTTTATTTTTGTCAAGTTTTAAGTGTTATACAACAGCTAAATGAAACCCACCATCCCTTCCTTGAGGTCGGCACCAGTGACACCAGGTGCTCACCAGGCACATGTGGAGGTGAAAGCTAATGAGGAGAAAGGGGCTATGATGACATATCAGCAAGATTCTAGAGGACAACAGGACATGTTGAAAGGTTCCTACACCTCTGGAAAGTCACCCTTCCTCTTGATCAAAGAGGTCAGAGGTGCCCCAGTGGCTAGATTCTAACCAATATTTGTTCCAACGTGGAAGGCAGGGTCCTTAATACTTCTAGCAGGAACCTGACCCATCCCAGCAGGTGATGTGACTATTAGAGGAAAACACCAAAAGTACTTTCTCCCCAAGTCCCTGCGATGGCTAATACTGTCAGCTTGACAAGACCTAAATCATTCACTTGATGCTGAGGGATTATGTAGATTAGGTTAACCTCTGGGCACACCTGTGAAGGACTGTCTACATCAGGGTAACTTCGGGACATCCCTGTGAGGGATTATGTAAGCTAAGTTAACCTCTGGGTACACTTGTGAGGGACTTTCTTGGTTACATTAACTGAAGTAGGAAGATCCATGCTGAGTGTCTGAGTGTAGACGGTACCTTCATGGAGGGGCCCAGATGTAAGGAGGCTTGAGGAAGAGCTTTTGCTTTTGGCCTGTTTGCCTTGTGTCTTACTGGTGAGTTCACCTACCGTGTTCATGAACTCATCTGCCTGTTGCTGCCACCATCACTGCCATCCTCTGCTAAGATCGGAACTCAGATTCTTCATCCTTTCCAACATGGACTGAAGACTGGTGACTCTCCAGGAATCCTCCAGGCCTTCAGCAACTGGATTGGGGCTGCCGAGGCATCTGGCCTTGTCACTGACAAGCTACCGGGTTCTTGGCCTTTCCATTGTGAAGACAGCCACTCCTGCACTACCCAGCCCACGGCGTAAGCCAATCTAATGAATCTTTTTAAAATGTAGGTTCATTCTATTGGTTTTGTTCACCAAGGAACACTGACTAATACAGTCCCTTGAAGTTACTCCAGGAAGTCTCAACTGACCTAACCGTTAAAATAGAAAAGGTTAATCTGGGGCTACCTACAGAGGCTTAAGCATCCAGCAATAAAGTTTAACCAAAGAGTGGAGTGATTTTAATAATACAAAAGAAGAAAAGATGTAGTAGATTTTTAAAACGGCCAGACAATGATTCAGCCCTTACAGGCCTCCCTATCAACCCCCAATAGGAGCTGGTGACAGGCTAGGCAGGGCAATCACAGGCAGCCCGCCATAAGCAGATTAAAGGGATTTTCCTAACTGTCAACAGCATTTTCTCTAGCCTGGACTGTAAATTAGACTTCAGTCCAAATCAGTAAATTCTTCCATTCTTTGCTTTTTAACTTCTGCTTGGCCAACCTGTGACACCCCAGTACTAACCATTAAGTGTTGCTTGAACCTTCAATCCCAGCATCAGGAGGCAGAGGCAGTGGATCTCTGTGAGTTCAAGGCCAGCCTGGTTCATATAGTGAGTTCTGAACCAGTTAGGGCCAAATACAACGAGACCCTGTCTTGAATGAATGAATGAATAAAAATAAATAATCAATAAACAAATAAATAACTTCGACTTGTCTTCCTAAGATCTCTTCAAAGATATAATGATCCTTTATTTACTTCCCAATCATAGCTGAATCTCTGGGAATGAGACCTTATTATCTTCCTGTCTCTTGGAGACTTCAGTCCTCCACAAAGGAGGATTGTGCCAATCAGACCTTGAGGGTGTCCATCAGAAGGCCTTGCTGAGGACTCATCTTACCTGAAGGACAATGCTATCCACAGCCCTCCTTAGAGGACGGGTAGGTCCTCACTCAGTGCTCAGCCTTCAGAGTTGCCTTATGGACTCCCTTTTCTGTATTCAGATCTGTTCCTAGAGGATGAAGTCCCATCTTTAAGCAAATTTGCCTCTGGATTCAATGAATTCCAATAGACTACTGAAGAGTACGGCCTACGTAGGCTGCCAACAAAACAGACTTCTTTCCAATCAGGAGGACAGGTGTTAATTAAAACCAGAGCTCTGTTCCCCATGGGCCAACAATGGTCTCTCTCCTCTCTGGAAAGGCTCTTTTCCAGGGTTTTCATCTCTGAACTCCATGAAAGTCCTGGGAATCGCCAGCTGGATTCATTGCTCCTGAGTAAAACCATAGAGAAGTGACATCCCAAGGAAACATTGCCCACGAGTCGTTGGGAATGTCCACACGTAAGTGACCTTACAGACCTGTTAAAATGTACTGCAAAGTCAGTGTTTTACTGCTTGCTCGTCCCTTGTTAAAAGCCTTGTCTTGCTGCCTGCCTTGGGTCCTGGACAGCCTTTTGTTTCTACCTCTCTATACCCAACGTGACTTGCCACTGAATGAACCAATAGTAAAAATTCAGAGAGAAATATGTATCTACTCTACAGACACAGTCCATTTTTGACTCCGTAGTGTTGACACAGAGGTTGGCGGACACCCGGAAACCAGGGACAGAGTTCCTACAAGCAGGTCTTGTTGCCAACTGCTTTGTTCGGTGAAATTTGAAAGGAGCGCTTGGTCTGTCTTGGTTTCGTGGTTATTAGAATGTACTTGCTCTGGGATGATTGACAGACTTTTCCTCAGGGTGCCTTAATTTATTTTTAATCAAGAGAAATTAAATTATGAGGCTAGAGAGATGGCTCAGGGGTTAAGAGCATTGACTGCTCTTTCAGAGGACCCTGTTTTGATTGCCAGTACCTATATGGCAGCCAACAACCATCTGTAACTCTAGTTCTGGGGGATCCGACACCTTCTGACCTCCGTGGGCATTGCAGGACACAGGTGCACTTACAGACATGCAGGCAATACACTCATATACATTAAAAATTAAGTTATTATAGAAAACAAAAAGGATCCTTATGACATTTTCATACATCTACGCTCTTGTAACTTGCTTATATTCACTGGCCACCATCCTCCTCTATGCCAGTCCTCTGATCTCCTTCCTTTCCCCCAAATAGTCTCCTAGTGTGTCTAGAGTCAATGGCTCAACCCACTCTGAAGCCTCTTCCCCAATGGAAAAGCTTGGTCCCCTTCTAATAAAAGATCAATGTAAAGTTGTACCTAATGCTACTGATGCTTCCAGACAAAATTTCCTTTATGTCTCACTGCTGCAAACTGGATCAGACTCCCCAGGGTCACCAAGCACAGGTGAGGAACCCTCCCTGTCCATTTTCTCCCAAGTTTTCTTTATAAACATGAGACTAGATTGTCTTCAGACAGCCAAGCACATCACTGTGTCTTGAAAGTTCACCTGGCTGATGCTTTAAAAGACCATTGAACATGGCTGGAGAGTGGCTCAGCAGTTAAGAGCACACTTACTGCTTTGCCAAGGACCTGAGTTTGGTTCCTAGCACCGAGCCAGGCAGCTCACAACCACCTATAACTCCAGCCCCAGAAGTGCCAATGCTCTCTTCTGGCCTCCATGGGTACTTAACACTCATGTACACACACACACACACACACACACACAATTAAACATTAAAAAAAATAATTGTAAGGACTGTAGCATTTCTGCTGTGGTGATTCATGCCTGTTACCACAGCAGTTGGGAGATGTGGCAGGTCATCCTCAGCAATGAGTTTGAGGCCAGCCTGGGATTCATGAGACCTGGTCTCAAAAAAGAAAAAGAAGAAAGATAAAAAGAAAACAGCAGCTACATCTTGCTTGAAACTTTCTAACTCAAAACACTAAGACATCTTCTGGAAGGAAGGTTCTAAATTTATGGACCAAGAGGTAGGTTGTCACTGTCACTACCATCATCACTGTCAGGAGTGATGGTTAATATCTGTCAACCTAATTAGATCTAGAACCATTATGGAAACCCTCTTCTGGGAGTTGCCAGAAAGGTTTACCTAGGTGGGAAGACTCGATCTGAGTGTGGGTGGTACCGTCCTGTGTGCTGAGGCCCCAGACGGAATAAAAAGGAGAAAACAAGGTGAGTATCAGGGTGACCAGCACACATCCTCTGCTTCCGGAGTGTGCCCTCAGTGTGACCAGTTACTGCTTCTATGATGGACTGTGCCCTTAAACTGTGAGTCAACATCAGCCCTTCTTCCCCTCATTTGATTTCTTTTGAGGTTTTTTTCTTTTTGTTACACAATGAGGAAAATAACAGATACACAGGCAAGAATAGTTACTGGGGAAGAGACAGAGAATTTAGAATCAAATGGGTGAGGGCAACCTTCCTGCCTTGGCTTTGTGTGGGGTCTGGGTCTATCATATTATTGAGCAAATCCTCGACACTCTGAAGGGATGCTAGGAGTCTGGCCTGCTCCGCCTGATGCAATTAACCTAGGTCCCAGTAAGCCACTGCAGGCCTCAGCAGCCGCTTCATCTTTTCCCCCCACAAAGATCACCCCAGACCAGAACCAGTTTTGAGGTTTCGTTTCCTCATTCTTAATTTCCACATCTGCCCTACAACCTTCCTGCCTTTACCTAAATACCCCACCTTTAACTTTCCTGCCTTCTGAAATGACCAGAAAGGCCTCCCTATATAAACCTCTGCCTTGGTTTCAATAACTGAACTGCCCACTGACGCAGTCTCCTGGGAATCTCTCCCGCCGCACTCTGAGCCACCTGAGGACCTGTTGATAGTCCTCCATTCTCTGGGATGGCTGGAGCACAATAGCTGTGCTGGAGATGGAGACCCTCCCACAGCTTTGTGGCTGATAACACTCACCTTCCCTTATTTCTAGCTGAGCACCTGCTTCTAAAACATGAGGTTATAGGCCAGGCAGATGGCTCACTTGGTACAGTTCTTGTCTGCAGGCATGAGGACCGAGGTCTGAGAACCCATTATTATTTAGCAGTTTCCTCTGGGATAAGACATTCTATCTTGGAGAGAAGCATTAGATGTTAAAAGGAAAGTGAAACATTCCATCTCCCCAGAAGCCTCAGGATGCATACAACTCAAAAGCTTCAGGAAGTCCATGAAGCTGAAGAGATTCACAAGGCATCTGCTTTGTTAAGGACTGTGAGACACTCTCAGACAAGCCCAGGTACCCAGAAGAGCCTCAGACCGACTGACCTCCCGGGAAAGACGCTCTCCAACCTGTTGAGCTATCTGCAGGGTGTGCAGTGCTCCAGGTTGTATGGTGCAATGCAGGATGAGCCTTAGCCAGGCCACCTGCCATGAGGAATAAGGGGATGGCTCCTGTGGACCTGGTGCTCTGCTCTGGCCAGGCGTGAAACCAGCTTCCTCCCAGTGTCTGGAGAGAACCTGCACCAAGAAGATCTACCTGGGGACAGATTACTATTGGCCACAGTCGGGAACCACCCCATAGGACAGTTGGCTAACTAACAAATAAAACCTCTTGCGCTTCCTTGAATAAACTGGGTTTGTAGCCGCTCGCCCTGTGCATGCTTTCACCCAGCTCCCGGGGTCTGTGTGTTGACTCCAGCCTCTCACGCCCTCAAGGCGGAGACCCTCCATCCCGCTTGGGCTGGCCCTGAGCAGGGGGACCCCAAAATCAGGTTCCCTCTTTTCATGAGCTGTCACCCATTCTGGAGGGAACTTTTGGTGATGCAGCTGTCTTTGAGTCATTTCTGTTCCTGCATGCTCCTGTAAGTAACCCTAGTAAAACTCACTGGTTCACCAAGTTGGGTTTTGGTGGGGGTCCTTATTTTGGTCTGTCTTTGGTTCTCTCTCTGGGCTGAGTAGACGATTGTTCATGTCTCCCCAGGAATACTGAATACTGTCATAGAGCACCATGTAAAAAGTTGAGAGTGGCACCGTGTACTGTAATCTTAGTGCTGGGAGATGGGAGGTGGAGACAGGCGGATACCCAGAGGCATGCCAGCCAACAAGCCTGGCTTCAGTGTCAAAGTTCCAGGCCAATGAGAGACTGTATATCAAACGCATGCACACACACACACACACACACACACACACACACACACACACGCAGTGTTGATGACTAAGCGCAAGCTTCACTCAAGATGATGAAATGACTGTGTGGATGGAGGGAGTCGGTCAGAACTTAATAAAACGAGGGTTTAGGAATGCCAATAAAACCTCTATTTGCTCTCTGTTTTCATCTCACAATCAATAAAATCATGGACGAGAAAGAAATATGTTAGTTACATTACTTTAAAATAGCCTGGAAAAAATATAATTTCTTATCGATTAGTTTTGAGGTCTGTGGATAAAAGAAAATTGGCCACTGAAAATTCTAAAATAAAGAAAGTAAATGAGGGAAGATGTTTAAATTTTTAAAGGGTAAAAGCAATGAAATCAATGTATACCCAAAAGCGCTATTTATGGAGGTGCTGCTGAGGTTGAGACCAAAGTTGTTTCTGATCTGATTGACTTTAGTTTCATTTAGTCTAATATTTAAAGCATGTGAGATCAACTGGCTGGCTTTGGAGAACAAAGTTAGGATGATGTTTCACAGGGCAAGGGAGATAAGGACAGGTAGGAGAGGTGGATATGGTGACCTGTAATCCCTGCATTAGTTGCTGAGATAGGATGATAGTGAGGTCCAGGCTACCCCGGACTACATAGTGAGTTCCAGGCCAGCTTGGACTACATGAGACCGTGTCACAGAACAGCAACAATAATAAAATAAAATAATATAGCAATAATAATAAAAAAATCTAAGCACACAAAACAAATCAACAGAAAGTAGAAAAAAAAGACAAAATTATTTCTGGATATTGGGTTGGAGATGCCAATTGGGTTAATAAGTCATGAGAAAGAGAAATCCGGTTCAAACTAGTTTAAACCAGTGGCTCTCAACTTGAGGTGATTTTACTCCTCAAGGGGACATTTGGCAATGACCAGAGAAATTGCCGGCTGTCACTTTCGGGAGGTAAGGATGGCTATTCATGTCTACTGGGCACAAGTCAGGGCTGATGTCACACATTCAACAACATGAAGGACAGCTGCCATCCCACCTCTCTGTCAGCGACGCCAAGGGCGAGGAACTCCGACTTAAGAGAAAAAGGAATCTCTTGATTTGTCAGCGATGATCCACACTGGTCTAGTTGCACCTGGACGTTCTGGATAATTAAACGGTGTCTTTGGAAACATTCTTTTTCTTTATGCCTTTCACTTACCCCACAGGCTTTGTTCCTGGGGATGGTTTCTTTTGGTCACAAGACAAGCTTCAGCAGTTCAAATCTGTGGCCAGCTGAGGATCCTAGTGAAAGGAGACCCTCTCTTAGACCCTGTCATGGGTGTGCTGCCATGTGTCCCATGATCCCTTTCTGAGCCACTCATTATGGGAACTGAAGATGCTGACTGGCCAGACTTGGGCACACATTCTCTCCCATATTGACACTGGGTGTTGAATTGACCTCACCTACGTTCAGGGAGTGGTGGGTGGAGGTGGTGGAAGGTATTCTTCCTAAAGCACTCTGTAGTATGGGAGTGTATATGCTGAGCTGGCAAAAATTACACTGTAACTATCTACCTATCCACTTGTCTATGTATGCACCTATGCATGCATGTATGGATCTACCATCTGTCTATCATCTATCCGTCTCTCTATTATTCATCTGTCTATAATCTATGTATCATTTCACCTGACTGTCTATCATCTATCTGTCTACCTATACATATATGCGTCTATCATCTATCTGTCTCAATCCTCTATCTATGCATTTATGTATGTATATATGTATGCATCTATCTATTCAACTATTATCTGTCTATCTATCTCTATCCTCTATGCATCTATATATGTATGTATGCATCTATGTATATATGGGCCTATCTATAGACTCTGTCCATGCATCCATCCGTGTATGTATGTGTTTATTATCTTTCCATTTTTGTGGGAATTCAGAGGAGGGGAGACATGGAGACCACTAGGTCCCTTTCTCTCTATCCTTTGCCCTGTCATCTATTTAAGACATGTTTTAAATACCCTTGTAATGTTTTCTTCTCTCTTCTTTTCCTCTCTTCCCCTCTCCCCCCTCCTTTCTGATATTTATATTACAACAAACTTACTTATTTACCTATCTGTCTTTTCCGCAGATCATAAAGTCCTCACCTCAGAGTCACGTATGTCCTTGCAGAGAGTAGAGTACGTAGTAGGTTAAAATGAAACTTCCATTCCAGAGAAAGAGTAAAAGAACGATAGACTATGGATTAATCACCACTCAGACCTAGGCAGTGCTGTGTCCCTGCCACTGGGGAGGACAGGCAGGCATGTGTGAAGTGCGAAGTCTGGCAGATGCCAGTCATAGGCTAAGTGATCAATATTGATCAATACTGAGTCACCTGTGGTGAAGACATTTCAAGAACAACAGAAGTCACAGCAAGACTCTGTTTTAGAAGCAGGAGTCTGTGAAAGTGTGGAAGGTGAGCGAAACCTAGTTCTTCAAAGAGTGTGTAGCAGAGCTTTCAATGGAGAAGGATCAGCATATTCAAAGTCTTGAGATGACAATGGGGCTCCAGTCATGGTCCTTATCACCTAGCTGCAAACGAGGCTGTATTGTTGTGTTGCTTTTCCTATGGAAGTGCGCAGAAGCCTCTATACATCCTAGACAGGGAAATCCAAAACAGAGAAATGATTCTATTTCAGTCTAGCTTGGGGAGCCAATGAGTTTATTGAGGTTACATCCAGGAGCAAGGTGACTCGGGCAGTCACACCAGGGAAAAGCCCATCACAGCACTGTGATGCCTCAGGAGAGCTGCATCACTGGAGTCCTTTGCACAGCTTGCAGGCAGCCACATTGCCGAAGACGGAGAGTCTTCTCCCTCAGCTCCCCGCTCACATAACCCTCTGGAGGGGTCTTGGGAGTCTTGTAAAGTTTTTAGCTTCTTGAGTATTGTGGGTTTCTTGAGAGCTTCTTTTGAGTTTTATGAGCCTCGGGAACCTTCCTCCTCCCTCCAGGGGATGTGTGTCTCAGTCTGGAGGAAACAGCTACTCAACAGACTGCCTTTCAGGTTTGGTTTAAGGAAGGATGGCTCTGGTTTGCCATTTTTATTAGCCCCTTAGTAGTGATAGTTCAATGACAAAAGAGCAAGAGCTCATTAAGACAAACTAAAGTGACTAGAAAGTCCGTTGCTCACAGGAAATCTCCAGAAACCCAGCGTAGACCTGGTGAGACATGGGGTATTTTCAGTGACTCACTCTCCACCCTGTCTGGAACTTCTCCCTATACATCTGCTTCACTCTCTTCTCTGCAGGCTGGCATGGACCATCTGGATGCCAGGCTTTGCTCTTGCCCTGTGTCTGCTTGCCCAGAGCTCTGGGTTTTCCTTTGCTATGACTTTCCATTTCTGCCTTCTAACAGCCTCTCACCCCGACAGCCTCTGCTTCAGGTCTAAGAGTTCTTCAGGTGTGGAATCTGATGGACAAACTGGTGGACCTGTCCATTGGAGTCCAATCAGCTACCTCCAGGCTGGGAGTCACAGGATCTCTGCTGTGTGTGGCTGGCTGGTGTGGGGTCTCTGGGATGAGATGCAGGGGGAGGAATCAGTGGACACCTCAGGAGGGGTCAGCACAGATACTGGAGGGGAAGAGAAGGACGTGTTGGTGCCGAAGGTGGGCAGAGCCGCTTTGAGTCCCTTTCTTCCATCAGCTGGTGAACACTGGTGAACAATCAAGGGTTAACATTGCTCACCTTTCTAGAGAAGACCCCGGGGATGCTGAGTGTAGACAAATATGGCTCCCAGTGTCATTTTTTTGTGTGTGTGAAATGTTAATTGCAGAATGTATCCAGATTCTAATCTGAGGGAAAATGTCACCCAGATAATAGTCCAAGATTAAAAATCAAGACATCCTCACCTCTCCCCTTTCCCTGACTGCATTCTCCAGTCACTAAAGCAGACTGTGCACATGCTCCGCCTCCTCTACAGGACGTGGTCATCTCTCCCATCCTTTGCTGAGATAGTGTTCATGCATGGGGAGGCCTTTCCTGGCTCCTGATACAGAACCAGATCCATGGGCTCATAGCACCTTGTTTTCTTCACTTTGATTCTTCTCAGAATTTGTAATCTTATGTTTTGTATAATTAACCTGCCTAGACTGTTAACTCTGTGAAGAATCACATCTACTCAACATCTATAGGACCAGTAAATGGTGTTTACATCAATAAAGTAAGTAACACTGTGGGAGGGAGGTACTTAAGAAAATGTTGTTTATGAAGTGTAAAGTCTACAGGTTCTGTTTAAAATGATGTATTTTCTCTGTGAAAGCAAAGAATGCTTTAAATGGGGATGGCTCTGTAAATGGGGATTGACTCTGTTATTGGGGGTGGCTCTGATTGACAGTTTCTAAATGGAAGATGCCCATTTAAATAAAAAAAAAGTTAGGAAGAGCTACCTTTTGCTCCTTTATTTCTTTCTTCTGTTCCAGCCTTTTGACATTTAGACCTGGTGCTGTCATTGACAAGTTCATGCTTGGGAATTTTGTACTCAAGCTTAAAAAATATCTCAGGGCTGGAGAGGTGGCTCACTGGTTAAGAGAACTTAGTGTTCTTCCGGAGAACCTGAGTTTGGCTCTGAGTACCTGTGTATGGAGAACCTCCTGTAATGTTAGATCTAGGGGATATGATGCTCTCTTCTGGCACCTGCACACACACACACAGTCACACACACACACACACAGACAACTAAATAAAAAATTAAAAAAAAAACCTTCAAAAATTGTTTAGGGGCTGCAGAGAGCTCAGCAGTTAAAAGCACTGGCTTCTCTTGTACAGTGCTTGGATTGGTTTCTCAGCACCTACATGGTAGCTCACACTGCTTGTAACTCCAGTTAAGGATCTGACACCCTCTTCTGGCCTCTGAAGTATTGTATACATGTGGTGCACATATGTACGTGTAGGCAAAACACTCAAACACATGACATATAAGTAAATCTTGTATATTCTTAAGCAGGTGGATGATATTGTGTTGGTCCCCTCTGTTGCACCTGCCTTCGGGTTGTGGGTTGGACACTCTGCTTTAGGTGAATTCATGGGACCTGTTCGCTAAAAATATTTGGGAAAGGCAAAAGAATCAGCGTTTATTGAGGACCTAATAAGGGCAAGGTGCAATGAAACACTTGATGAGCATGCCCTCAGCCATTTCTCTTGGTGAGTCTGCACATGTGGGTGGTACTTTGTGGTCTGGCACTTCTTCCTTCTGCCATTCCAGCCTCTGAGTACTGCCATTCTTGCTAAAACACCCATTTCTTAAACCCCTTTGCAATTAGGAATCTGGATGACCTTAGAGTCTGTAAGTCAGAGACTGCCTTAGTTTCTTTTGCTGTTGTCATTAAATACCCCAACCATAGCAGTTTAGGGTAGAAAGGTCTTATTTGGGCTCACAGTTTGAGGAACAACCCATCATGTGTGGGAAATCAAGGAGGCGAGGTCTGGAAGCAGCGGGTCACATCTCATCCACAACCAGGAAGTAGAGAGAGAAGAATGCATGCCTTCGTGTGCTCAGCTCTCTTTAGATAATCTGGGGAATGGTCCTTGCCACAGTTAAGATGGGTCTTCTCACAATAGTGAACTTACTCATATTAATTACCCATAGGCATGTCCAGAGACCCATCTCCAAGGTGATTCTAGATTCTGGCAAATTGACATTTAACACCATCCAGTCACAGATGTTTCCCAATGAATCTTAAATTCAGAACTGAGTTAGGAGGGAGACAGGCTTAACATAAACTGTTCCTGCTTCTGTGGGTCATGTGATGTGAATCAGGTTGGGTCTGTACCTACTAACTTTCTGACGTGGTGACTTCTTGGAGCAGTGGTGACCATTCCACCCATCATGGCAGAGGCGGGCTGACTTGGGAGGCTTGTCAACTCTGAGCCCTTGTGTTGGTATTCTGTGCCTCTTTACATCTGGCAATAAGTTCTTTGTGGCTTAGTGCAGATGTACTGATGTCTTGGCAGCAGACGCTAGGTTCATGCTCTGCTCCATTTACCCGTGAGCATGTGATGTCTCAGCTGAAGGAATTTGATTCAGGTATTGTAGCAGGTGGGTAGTGGGGAGTCCTCTGGACACCCTTCTTTTCTTACTTCAAATCCTTCTCTCACAACACTTTATTTCAAAAAGATAGGATCGGACAGTCAGACCATCCTTAAGCCTTAGGGACTTTGATGAAACCATTTCTGGGCACCTCTGTATTTTTTTTAGAAGCCTGTGGTGGTGTGGTGGTGGTGGGAAAGGCCAGGCTTTAAGGCATGAGACATGACCCCAGGCTCTGTGACACCCGCTTGAGAAGGAAGTGAAGAAAGCAGGGAGAAGCTGTGATATGGCAGGGTGTGGGAAGGTCAGGAGATACAGGTAGGCGCTCATCTCATGATTTCCTGTGCTAATCTTCCCAGTTTGCTGAGAGTGGTTCTCCACAGGCAGCAAGCCTAGGAAGCTCTGGATCCAGGCTTCTAAGCCTGCTGGAGCTCACGCCCCCTCTGCCTGCTCCCAAGAGCTCTCCAGTCAGATCACAGACATGCCAGCTAATTCCTTCTTATAGATTTGTCTGGCTTTATTAGCGGCAATGGTGTCCAGGGCATTTTTCTTTATAGACATTATAATTAGTAATTGTTTTGAAGGGCACTCTCCGTTAAACTACTTATTTTTTTCTTTTCCTGGAGGACAGGACAATTTCCAAGACTGATTATTTCACAATTGAAATTCCTTGTCTCCCAGAGGTAAATTTTTATAGCAGTCAGTGGAAGTCAAATCCTCTTTTTTTGTATTTAGATACAGACACAAATACACACAGGCACAGACATACAGAGGCAAACACACAGACACACATTCACACAGATGTACAGAAACACATTCATATATACAAATACATTCACATATACAGACATAGAGTCAGACAGACACACAGACTCACATACACAGATACATACACAGGCAAAGATGTACACATAGTCAGGTACACATACACACACAGACACAGTCACACAGACATATACTCATACACAGACACACACATATACACAGGCATAGATACACTCATACTCTGATACATACTCACATACACATGGACACACAGGTAAACATTCACACAGACACACATTTATACACAGACATACAAAGACACACACAGACACACATTCACATAAATAGATACATAGACATACACACAGGCATACACAGGTACACATACAGATATAAACACAGAGACACATTCACACAGACATATATTCATACATAGACACACACAAACACAAACACATTTACACACATACATAGATAACACACACAGGCATAGACCCATATGTATATACACATACACACTCACACATAAACACACATACACTCAGACACATTCATACAGAGTTATATATACTCACACCCAGACACAAACACATTCATACACATATGAAGATGTACACATAGGCATAGACACACACACACATAGACACATATACATGTACACTCAGACACATTCACACACACATACACAAATACATTCACACACACTCAAACACACAGATACACATACAAGGTATAGACATACATACACAGAGACACACACTGACATAGACACACACAGTCACACACACACATATACTTATACACAGACATGCACAGACACAGAGACACACACATTTAGACAGTCACACAGACACACAGACATACACATCCAGATGGACACACAGGCATAGACTCACATATACACACACAGACACACATTCATACACATAGATACACATGGATATGCACAGACATACACACACACAGAGTATTTCTGGAAGGGGGTGGAAAGACACAGCCTGTGCTGACTGTTCAACTGCATTTATAGGCCAATGGGATAGATGATAAACACTCCTGAGATGGCCTTTCAGTCAGTCAGCTGTTCATGTTTAAGATGGATGGTGTCATGTAGATAGCACTGTGACCATCTTTAAACTAAGGAGAACCAGGGTTGCGATGTTAGTGTGTGTTTTGCCTTCAACACTGCAGTTTCTTTTCTCTATCACTTTTGTAGCCAGTCAAAGAGCTGTGAGCACTGCTTTGACTCATTAGGTCACTTCTGTAGAAGCTTTTTCCTCTGGGCTGGAAGTTTGTGGCATGGTAGATATGGTGAGGTAAAAATAGGTTATTTTCTCTTAAGTGAAACTGGGGTGGTGTTTAAGTCCATCTGGATTGCTGTAGTACAATACTATGAACAGTGTGACTTATAAACAACAAAACCTTATTCCCCCGAGTTGTGGAGACTTGGAAACCCAAGATCAAAGACCTGGTAGATTTTGTCTGGCCAGGGTTTACTTCCTGGTTTGTAGATGACTGGTTTTTCTCTATGATGTCATATGGCAGGAGGGATGAGCATCTTATCCGGTTTGTCCATTATGTTTCTCATGGTTGTAACAACAATAGCAAAAAACTGACAAAAACAACTTAAGGGAAAAGACATTTATTTTGGATCACGGTTCTGGAGGTGAAGAAATGGGTCCGTGGTTGTGGGAGCCTGCAGTCTGGAGTGTTCATGTCTTGGTGTTGTGGGAGCCTGCAGTCTGGAGTGTTCCCGTCTTGGAGTTGCGGGAGCCTGCAGTCTGGAGTGTTCCCATCTTGGAGTTGTGGGAGCCTGCAGTCTGGCTCATTCATGTCTTGGTGGATCAGGAGGCGGGCAACTCAGGTTGAGCCAGAAGCAGGTGTCAACCTGCTTCCAGTGACCCACTTCTGCTAGCTGGGCACAGTCCCACGTTCTAGAACTAACACCATCTGCTGGGGACCAAGGACACATGGCCTGGTGCGAGATAGTTTCTGTTCAAACTAACCCTGCTACCTTCTTTTGAGGTAGTAACCCTATCACAGGGCTCCCTGCTTATGACCTAATTACCCCTCCCCAAAGACCTACCGCCTAATATCACCATCTTGAAAGCTTCAATATTTAAATTTTTGAGGGTATACAGCATCCAGGCCACAGCAAGACCTGGGCCTGTCTTGGACTTTTGTGACTGGGTTAGAACGATTCCTTCAGAAGTCTCATAGAGATGTCATTTTTGTTGCATTCTGTTACTCTGATAAAACCCACTGACCAGATGTGCTCATGGGTGCAAGAGTGGCACGATTGTTATGTGGGTAATCAACTGCTTTCTGATTGACTTTCAAACCTGCTCCACCAGAGGAAACACATGCCTGGTACTGCAAATCTGGCCAAGAAGTCATGGTTGGGAAGCTCATGGGTTTCAGGGCTGAACCTGGCACGGTTATTCTGCTAAGTAGACAGAGTATCAAACTCTGAATTCATATCTCTGGACCCGTAGATTAGTGCAGCGCTCAGATCTCCTTACAGAAGTTTCCTTGTGCAGTTCACGGTGGTTAATGCAGAAACTCACAACTGTTCAAAGTGTGGGGCGTGTCAGTGGAGTACTCGGCCACAAACAGGACATCTGTATCACACCCCTTCCCTAGACTCAGGGACCATCGTGGAAGAGGGAGTGGAAAGATTGTAAGAACCAGAGTGTAAGGGAGGACTGGAGTGAAACAGTGTCTTCTGGCATGACAGGACAGTTGCACTCATCAACTCACGGCAGCTGCGGTTGCCTATATAAGGCCCGCACAAGGTCAAGCCAATCAGATTCTAGAAAGGAGGGGGTAAAGTGTTCATGAGCCTCACTCTTTTTTTTTTTTTTGTCTTTTTGAGACAGGGTTTCCCTGTAGCCCCAGTTGGCCTGGGACTCACAATGTAGACCAGGCTCACCTTGAACTCTCAGAGATCCACCTGTCTCTGCCTCCCAAGTTCTGGAATTAAAGACATGTGCCACCACACCAGCATCCCCCTACTCTTTTGAAAAAATTATTATTTTTATTTTATGTGTATTCATGTAATGCCTGCATGTGGGTAGATCCACCATGTCGTGCAGTGCCCATGGAGATCAGAGGAGGGCACTGGGTCCCTTGGAACTGGAGTTACATACAGCTGTTTGCTGCTATATGGATGCTGGGAACTGAACCCAGGTCTTCTGCAAGAGCAGCCAGTGCTCTTAGCTGCAGAGCCATCCTCTAGCCTGGACACCCGACTCTTAACTGAGGAGCTGTGAATAGCTGACGGTTTCTCGGGGAGGGACATTCAGTTTTCTTTAGGGTTTCTGCCTCTGGTAAGTTTTCCCTGCTCCAGTGGATCGCCCCACAGCCAGGAATAAATGAGCAGCACAAACTGGAATCAATGGGCCATTAGAAAACAAGAGGACACGAATTTGGTGGTGGGGTGTAGGTGGGGGTGGACCTGGGAGGAGTCCAGGGGGATATTTTGTGGCTGTGTTATCATCCAGGGGTCTTGATTGGGTTCATTTTATCCTTCAATTAAATAATGAAAAAGTGGGGAAGATCTAGGCGAAGCAGACAGTACCAGGCAAACAGGCTTCACTGGAAGATGAAGAATCATACCCCCCCCCCACACTCACACAGAGAAAAGCTCCCCACCGTGACAGGGAACCAGAAAGGAAAAACCTGAAGCGCCCAGGAGGAATGGGCCTTTTAAGTGTTTTTGCTGGTATGGAGCAGATTTCCCTCCCTGGATTTTAGATTAGTAAACTTAAAGAAGAGAGAGCCTTAGGTCACAACTCCACGCTGCCGGCTCCAGCCTTACCTAAAGTGGTCTGGACCAATCAGCCCGAAAAGGGGCCCTGCTGACAGGAGAAAAAGCCTGCAGGTCTCCTCTCAGACCAAGGAACAGGAAGAGAGCCATTTATATTATTTATTGATGACTCTGTTTGCTTAGATTTACTCTCTCACATTATGATCAACATGCATTGCATGAAATTCTTAAAGAGTTAACAAAAATATTTTTAAACATCTAAGAAACCACCTTGACCAAAAGAAACTTAGGGTGTATTTCATTTTACACTTCCGGGTCACAATCTATCATTGAGGGAGGACAGGGTAGGAACTAGAAACAGAAACCATGGAGGGACCCCTCCATCATGCCCACCATGGGGGACCCCTCCATCATGCCCACCGTGGGGGAACCCCTCCAGACATGCCTGCAGGCCAATCACATCTGGGAAATCCCTCAACTGAGGCTCTTTTCCTAGTTGACTTTAGGCTGTGTCAAGCTGACAAGTTAAGTTAACCAGGGCAGATGGTTTCCATTCTCACGTTGGATTGGAAAGATGGTCTAATACTGTCAATGAATTGCATTCTGGTGAGTGGTGGCTTTGGCAAGAGGGTTTGGCATGAGGAAAGAGCCTTCATCAAATATAGTGTTCTAGTTTGCCTTTAATTGTTGTAACAAAACACTCTGTCCAATACCAACTTGGGGAGGAAAGGGTTTATTTGGCTCACATCTCCTGGGTCACAGTTTATCACAAAGGGAACTAAAGTGGGAACTTAGGGCAGGAACTTGGAGGCAGGAGCTGAAGCACAGGCCATGAAGTATGTTGCTTTCTGCCTTGCTCCTCTGGCAAGTGCTCAGCCTACTTTCTTATATAAAACAGGACCATCTGCCCAGAGATGGCACCACCCATAGTGGACTGGGCCCTCCCACATCATTCAGCAATCAAGGAAATGCCCCACAGACATGGCCGCAGGCCAGTTTGATGGAGAAAATTCCCCAACTGAGGCTCCCTCTATCCAGTTGTGTCAAGTTGACAACTAAAGCTATCCAGTGCATATAGGATCCATTCCTTCCATCTTATACTAATGAACTCCTGCATCACCTATTTTACTGCTTGGACTTTACCTGTCTGTTGAGAGGATTCTAGAGAGACAGATGCATCAGAGAGGCTCAGAATGATGGCTTCCTAAAATTCTGTTCTATTCTGATCATTGACAAAGTGGCAGTGTTTGATTTGGGAGACATCCCCGGTATGACACGCTTGCAGTTGTGGGCTAATAAAAGACTTTTCCCTGTCACAGCTCCTCAGGCATTTCTTATTAACAGGAGTTGGAAAACAATTGATTAAGACATAATCTGCTGTCTTCCCACACAGTGTCTAATAGCAGAGAACGCAGGCTTTGGAGTCAGAACATTTGGTGGTCAGAAGCTTGCTTCTGCCACCTGATTGCTGTGGAGATTTGTAGATTTTTTGGTCTTAGAATCATCCTTATCTGAAAGCGGAGACAGGAACCATTTTTATCTTGGGAGGTGAAGACGGAAAGGGAGGGGTTAATATACTCCCAGCAACACCCCCTAGTGACCCCACTCACTTCTTGATAGGTTCTACCTCCCAAAATCTCCAGAACATCCCCAAATAGTGCCACCAACTGGGTGCTAAGCGTTCAAACACAAGCCTGCAGGAGACATTTCAGTCTCAAACCACAACAGCATCAGGCAAAGACTGGTGTTTCATCTCACAGTGTGTGTCTGAATACCTTCTGGTTTTCATGAAGTCTGTGTGTTCACGGAGAGTAGGCAATGCTGTGTAATTTAAAACGGTGATGTGCTGGTTGGGGAAATGACGTGGCTGGGTAAGTGCTTACTATACGAGCATGGGGACCTGAATTTGATTCCTGGAACCCATATGAAAAAGGCTGGTGCAGGACTGTGATCCTGGTGCTGGGGAGGCAGCCGCAGGGCGATCTCTGGGGCCAGCCGTCTAGCCTATGTGGTGAGCTCCAGGTCAGTGAGAGAACTTTTATCAGTACAAGGTGGACGGCACACGAGGAGGTTGACCTATGACCTCCAGGGGCACGAGCACAGAGGTACATACTCCTTCCTAAATGCACGCAAACACAAATATACACACAATGGTCATGTGCTATGAAGAAAATAGACTGAAGGAACGCAAGAGAGAAACTGTGTGACACACAGGCAACACAGGTACGGAGGCCATTTCTGAGGTGACACTAAGCTGAGAAGAGGCAGGGCAAGGAGAGAGCCATGAGACTATCTAGCGAAGGGCATTTCTGGTATAGGGATCAATGAGTGCAAAGGTCCTGAGGCAGGAAGTTCTTGGCACTTGTTCTAGAGGATGCATTTGACTGGTATGTGAGGGGCATAGGGCAATGGGGGATGGGCAAAGATGTAACAAAAAGGTAGGCTGGGGCTGCGTGGCATAGAGCCTCACAATTTATGGTCAGGAATAAAAAAACATTTTTAATTTATTAAATTTATTTATTTTAATTTTATGGGTATAAAATTTGCCTGCACATAAGTGCATCCGTGTTATGCAATGCCTGCAGAGGCCAGATGAGGGCATTGGATCCCCTGAAACTGGTTGTTAGGCACCATGTGGGTGCTGAGAACTGAACCCAGGTCCTCTGTAAGAGCAGCCAGGACTCTTAATCACTGAGCCACCTCTTCAGCCAGGCATTCTTTTTATTTTTAACAAGATCAGGGACATTAAAGTTTTTATAATGACTAGCCAAAGAAGCCATGCCTAGAAGGAACAATCCTATATAAGGATTTCACTTTAATTAAAGAAAATTTTAGAAGTTCCATTATGGTAAATTTCCAAAAATAAAATTAGACACACAAAAACCCAGATGATTTCTAAAACAACTGAATAATTTAAAAATTGTTAATATTTATTCTTACTACTGGAGATAATCAAGCCAGAGTAAAAAGAATGAAGCACATAAATAATGGCGTGCTTGACCTAGTCTCTGCTCAGTCATCTAGTGTTTACTTTCTTTGCGATTTTTAAAAAATGTTATTATCTTAGTTTTAGGTCTATGAGTATATTGCTTGCAGGTATGTAAGTGCACCCAGGTTGTGCAATGTCCATGGAGGTCAGAAGAGGGCATTGGATCCCCTGGGACTGGAGTTAGGATGGCTGTTAGCTGCCATGTGGGTGCTGGGAGTCAAACCTGGGTCCTCTGCAAGAGCAGCCAGTGCTCTTAATCGCTGAGCCACCTCTCCAGTCCTGTGATTTTTTATTTTCTTCTTAAAACAGGGTTAACCTTGTTAAGGTATTGAATGACTATTCTGGGTGCTTCTACCTCCTCTAGAGGTATAAGGATCTGTTAATTGCATAAAAAGGAACATCTTGTTTTCTCACAACGTCATAGACTATCGGCAGGGACTAAGCTTCATGCAGCTCAAAGGAAGAGAATTCAAGATGTTTAGAAAGCTGTGAGTACTCATTGAACAGATAAAATACGAGATGTGTGATGACTAATCTCCACTGTGAACATGACAGGATTTTGAATCACCGTGGAAACACACCTCTGGCCATGACTCTGAAGGTGTTTCCAGAGGGCTTTAACTGAGGAGGGAGGACCCACCTTGAATGTGGGTGACACCATCCCATGCACTGGGGTTAGCAGACTGGATGAAGAGAGAGGGGTTGAGCACCAGCCTTCATCTGTCTCTGTTTCCTGACAGTGGATACCATGTGACCCGCTGCCTTGAGCTCCTGCTGTCATGACATCCCCACCAGGACAGACTGTACCCCGAAGCTGTGAGCCAAAAACCCTTCTCCTCTTAAATGGCCTTTGTCAAGCATTTTGTCATAGCATCGAGAAAAGTAACTAATGCCAGACATTGGTTTACTAAGTTGTGATGTAGACATCTGTAAGAGTCTGTCATAAGGATAAGGTATTACAACTTACCTGAGCTGGGCTTTAGGAATCTAGAGCCTGCAGACAACCAGTTACACGCTGTCAACATTCTGCTTTTAGAAAAGGGGCAAATAAAGAGAATAGGAGGGATAGCAAGTTTATTTTATTTTATTGCTTTTATGTTGTATATGTGTGTGTGCATACCTGTTTGTATGTGTCTGAGTACACATGCGTGACCATGTGAGTGTATGTGTAAGCCCAAAGTTGACATGAAGTGTCTTCCTCAACTGCTTCCACTATTTGCTGAGGCAGCATCTTTCACTGACTCCAGAGTGTACCGATTCTGGCTCGTCTAGCTAACCAGTTTGCCTCATGATCATCAGTCCCCGCCTCTCCATGCTAGGATTACATGTGGTTGCCATACCTGTGCAGCTTTTATGTGTGTTCTGAAGATATGAACTATGGTCCTCAAGCTTGCATGACAAGCACCTTATCAACTGAGCCATCTCCCAGCTCTCACTTTTTATTTAGGGTTTCACTAATAGAGATTGAACTCATAATATAGATTGGACATAGACTTATTCTGTAACTAAGCTTAGCCTTGAACTTACAATCTTCTTCCTTCGCGCCCCCAAAAGTAGCTGGCATTATAGGCCTGTGCTACCAAGCTTACAGATAACTTAAAAAATTCCACCTGTCTAAGGATATCTGCCCATCTAAATATCTTATGTTATCTTTAATTTTACAACATATAATTCTTAAGTCTGCAAGGCATTTATCTTTTATAGACAGCTTCTGCATCTTTGGGGGTGATTTATGGTTAGTGAACAGAAAAATGGACTAACAGAGATTTTCTTCTGATAAGGGAGGAACAAGTGGGATTTTCAGTTTTTGTTTCTGTGCTAATCAGGGGGATAAAAAGCCACTTTACCAGCCTCCCAAAATGCATGGAATCCTGGTTGACTATTCTTGTTATGGTTGGCAGACACAGGCTGAACAGATTTCTTCCAAGTATGGTGCAAAGTCAGTGTGGATTTTACTGTAATTTTGTCATTAGGACCCAAAGAAGAAATCACATCAATCAGAGATAATTTCTGTGGGCTTCCCAGAAGGGCACGGAGGAAGAGCAGCTTCCTGTGGCTCTGAAGTGGCTGTGCGTGGCCGTCCAGCAGATGCACTGAGCAGGTGGGAGGAAGCGGACATGTGAAATCGATACCCGCTTGGCAATGGAAAAGGAAGAGACGCTTAAAGATGCTGTAGGGGGTGCAGAGAGCAGAGCCCTCGATGATACTGAAGGCTTGCCTCATCCCCATGTTGGCACCTGGAGAACGATGGCATATAGAGAGACATCTGCTCAGAATTTCATGGAGGAAACAATTAACAAATAAATTAATGACCTTGATAAACACATATTAAGTATCTTCTATATACCAGATGCAATGGTTCCATAATGAATAAAAAGTCATGGGAACTAAGGGAATGACTGTCAGCAAAGTGTGTGCTGTGTAAGAATGAGAGCCCGCGTACAGATCCTCAGCACTCATGTAAAAAACAGGGCAAGCATGTGGCATGTGCTGGGGTAGTCCCTTGGCCTTGCTGGCCAGCTAGCCTGACTGAATTGCTGGGTCCCTATGAGAGAACCTGTCTTTAAAACAAAGGGGAAAGGGGATTTAAGAAGACACTCAAGACCGATCTCTAGCCGCCCCCTGCACATGCACACGTACCAGCCTATAATGCACAACAATGATGACAATGACGACAAAGGCCACAGAGTGTTCTTTCCCAAAGCTCTGCCCTCCTTCTGATAAACAGGAGACAAGTGGGAGAGAGACAATGAGGTCGAGGTGGTGAATCAGGGTGGCAAAGACCAGGAGAGAGGGGACACAGGGGGTGTTTATAAGTGGTTTTCTAGAGATGTCTTAGAGGTAACATCGTCTCATGGTGGAAGGATTGCACGTGTGAGTTTGGGACTCTAGGTTAGATATCCATGGTGGCATCACAACTCACTCCGGAACTCAGCAGCGTCCAATACTTGTTCTCTCACAGTTGTGGGTCCAGAGTGTGGTTGTGCGGTAGCAAAGGTTTTGTTTTATGGTTTTGCATAAAGTTGCAGTTAAGTGTTAGCGCAAGGCCTGTGGTCTCATCTGAGGACTGGACCAGGGAGGAAGCCATTCCCAAACTCCCATAATAGTCAGCAGCTGTCCTGATTTCATTTCTGCTACTCTGATAAAATACCTTGACAGAAAGCAATGTAGGGGAGAAAGGACGTATTTTAGCTCACAATTCCAGGTCACAGTCCATCACTACAGGGACGTCAAGGAAGAAGGTTGAAGCAACTGTTCACGTCGCCCCCACAGTCGACTCTCTCTGCACCGATGAAGCCCAGGACCCAAACCCAGGGAGCAGTGGCTCCCACAATGGGTGGGTTTTCTCACCTCAATTATCTTAAACAAGACAGTCCTCCACTGGCACGCCCACAGGCTAACCTGGTCTAGACAATCCTCCATTGACACGCCCACAGGCCAACCTGGTGTAGACAATCCCCCATTGACACACCCACAGGCTAACCTGGTCTAGATAATCCTCCATGGACACACCCACAGGCTAACCTGGTCTAGACAATCCCCCACTGACACGCCCACAGGCTAACCTGATCTAGACAATCCCCAATGGACACACCCACAGATTAACTTGATTTAGACAATCCCTCATTGGCACGCCCACAGGCTAACCTGGTCTAGACAATCCTTCCTTGAAACTCTCTTCCCAAGTGATTCTAGATTGTGTCAACTTGACAATTAAAAGCAACAATCATGCAGCATTGGCATCCCTGATGGCTGTGGCTTAATTTACTGTCGCCTTCTTGATACCAAGGTCTCTTCCAGATGTCAGCTCACATTATCAGCATGCGTAAGGCGAGATGATAAATCTGGCTAGCAAGATGGAAGTCACAATCTTTTTCAACCTACTCATGCAAGTGGTGCCCATCACCTTTAGATTTGGAAACAGGTCACGTCAGGGTGAGGGACTTGCACAGGAGCATGAGCACCAGGAGAGGGGGGTCATTGGAGGTGCGTCACAGAAGCTGCCAGAGGTCTCAGAAGCAGAGCTTGAAACGAGAAGCTCAATTTAAAGCAATGTGGAAGCTTTCCCAAGAAAAAATCACAAGCATGTATGTTATAAGCAAAGTCTGCAGGGGTGATTGGCAGGGAGATCAGGAGACATTTTGGAGTCATTCTTATCAGGGAGCATAGGAGCTGGGGCATTTATGCAACTTAAAGGAGGAAAGATTTATTTTAGCTCATTGTTTTGGAGGGTTTAGTTCACCATCACTTGTCCCATGTACTTGGGGCAGAACATCTTGCTGGGTGCATGCATAGGAAGAGGCTGTTCACCTCATGGTGAGCAAGAAGCAGGAAGTGAAGAAGAAGCCAGTCCAGGTATAACCTCAAAGGCATACTCTGAGTGACTTAGTTCCTCCAACTAGTCACCCTCCCCTGAAGTTTCCAGAACTGCCACAAACAGCACCACCAGCCGAGGACCTAGCATCTAACCCATAAGCCTACAGGGGATTTCTTATTCAAGTTATAACAAGGAGGAAAGGTTATTTTGGCTCACAATTTCGGAAGTTTCGGTTCCTGCCTGGCTGGCTCCATTGCTATGGGCCTGAGGTGAGGCTGAGGAAAGTTGCTCACTTCCTGGTGGCCAGGAACTAAATGGAAAGAAAGAAGAGAAGGGTCAAGAAAAGATACTGCTTTTCAGGATCACTTCCCCACCCCAGCAACCTACTTCCTCCAGCTGGGCTCTACTCCTGATTTTCCCCCCACTTCCAAAAAGTGCTGCGCAATTATAAATCCATCATCAATGGATGAAACTATCAATTAGGGCCAAGTCCTCGTGATCTCATCACCTTCCCAAAGCCTGACCTCTGAACATTGCCTTGGGGACTAACCCTTCAACACCTGGACCTTTCATATGTACATTGGTTAAGCCTGGGTACCCTTGTCTATACATGCATGCAGAGCAAGTAGATTCCCATAGCTCAAAACTGAGCATAAAAACAGGGGAACGTGTACCTAGGAAAATGTCAAAGGATCTGTGGGGGCGTGGGATTCCGCACCAGCGTCTGCTACTCCTGTTTATCATAAAAACTGTGAGAACATGGAAAAGCATAAAGAAATGAGTGGCTCTGTATGAGTAAGTAGAACAAGACTGAGTCTTAAAGGTCAGGTAGGAAGCAACCCAGGAAACAAGAGGGAACTTCAGGGAGAGGCTCACAGAGGCGAAGGGCACATCATATGTCAGTGTCTAAGAGGTGAAAAACCAGACTCTAAGACTCCAAACAAAGTTTGAGTTCCATGGGTCACATGGTGATTTTTCTGGACTGTGCAATGTTTAAACATTTTTTTAAAAATATACTTTATTTATATATTTATTTTATGTGTATGAGTGTATTGCTTGTATGTGTGTAAGTGCACCTGTGTTGTGCAATGCTCATGGAGGTCAGGAGAGGGTGTTGGATCCTCTGGAACTGGACTCACGCATGATTGTTAGCTGCGATGTGGGTGCTGGAAATTGAACTCATGACCTCTCCAAGAGCACTCTGTGTTCTTAACCGCTGAGCCATCTCTACAGCCCTAGTTTAAACATTTGTTGAGTCAATGTTGTAAAAAACAGCCGATTTCACAAAAATTCTGAATTTCCTAATGCTTTTGATAACTTGGAAGACATTGCAGCATTGAGCCTGTATTTGTGCTTTGGCAAAGGAGCTGAGTCTGGGATGTCTCAGTTCTTGAGTTGGATGTGAACTTGTGGTTTTAGATAGGCCTTCATGGGAGTCTCTACCTTATTTTGAGACTGGAACTCTGGTCCTGGTGTTTCGGAGATAAGGGGGAAGATGAGACTGCCAGGGAATGTATATAAAGGTCTCCAAATATCATGACAAGGTCTGTGTGGCAGGTCACATGATGATCCATTGACGGTTCTAAAGAACAGTGTAACAGGAGACCATGACCCCAAGGATGCATCTAGAGTCAGTCAGCAACTAACTACATCAGACTCTATTTTTATTTGCATGAATGTATGTGGTTTGTGTCTTTCCATGTTTGCGTCTGTGCATAGCCAGAGATCAATACTGGCGTCTTCTTCTATGGCTCTCCATCTTACACTTTGAGACAGGATTTGCCACTGAACCTGAAGCTCACTGACTCAGTAGGCTCCTTCCTGTCTTGGCATCCCAAGCACAGGGATTACAGATGTGTGCTGCTGCACTCAGATTTTTTTATGCAGGTGCTGGGCATCTAAAGCCAGCTCCTCACACTTGCACAGCAAGCATTTCACCTACTGAGCCATCTCCTTAGTCCTAGATCAGATTTTTGAGACAGAACTCAGGTATTCAGAATAAGGTTAATTATAATCTTCTTTCATGACACATTCTCATCATCTCTCTAAGAATGGATCGCTTTTCATTGACTTCAGTTCATTAAATATTTACTAATCTAACAAATGCCTGCAGTGTCATTTAACCAGGTCACACTGACAGGGACTACCTTTTTCCCTGTTTTACACCGTAGTGGGGTTCAGTCACTTTGCTTGTCTGGCAACCGTTCTCCATTAGAGTAAACTGGCAGAGCGTAGACCAACCACGAAGCCACAGGGCATTGTAGTTTGAATCTGAACTGGCTTCCTACAGGCTCCTGGTTTTTACTTTTCAAATCTTTTTTGTGCATATATGTGTGTGTGTGCTTGCAGGTGTGTATGTGTCACAATCCATGTGTGGAGGTCAGAGGCCAGCCTCAGGGGTTGGTCTTCACATTCCACTTTGTTTGAGTCAGGCTCTCTTGTTTGCTGCTGTGTATACCAGGCTAGGTAGCCCATGGGCTTCCATGGATTCTCCTGTCTCTCCGGCCCCTCCCACCACAGAAGTCTAGGATTTACAGATTACCATGTCCAGCTCTGTGTGGGTGCTGCTTATCCAAGCTTAGGTCCTTATGCTTGCATAGCAAGTGCTGTACCCACTGGACCATCTCTAGCCTTAGCAGGTTTTGCAGGCACAAACTTCAGAGGTCATGGAACCTTTAGGAGTTAGAACCTACCTGATGGAAGTGGGACATCAGAGACAGGTCTTTGAAAGACGGAGCCTGGGTTGTGGTTCCAGGGAGCTCTCTGCCTTCACAAGGAGATGAACAGCCTCTGTCACATGCTCCTGCCACCATAAAGTGAACTGCCATGCATGCCTATCCCCACTGTGATGGGCGTAAGCCCTCTAAAACCATGAGCCAAACAACATTTCCCTCCTTTAAATTGTTTTTGTTAGGTCTTTTGGTCACAGTGACACAAAAGTGGCTGGAACATGGGGCCTAACTATTGGTAGAGATGGGAAATTTCACAACTCCAGAAAGCAGCCATTTCTAGATGTTAGAGCCTGCTGGCAACACCTGCTGCTGATTCTACCACGGCTGTCTGTTAACTTCTTTCCATTTGCATGGAACCTGGAAGATGTGATCTCCTTCACTCTGTAGAGCACACCTGCTTTTCATCAGGTGCTGTCAGGAACACCAAGGTGCTTAAGATAAGCTTTCTCCACCTCAGTGGAGTTTATAGTTTATAGAGAAGAAAAGAAGATAAGACACATACATGAGTAATTATAATAGCCTGTCAAGAGTGCTGTGTACTGCAACAGAGAAACAAGTGTGTGTGACAGGAGGGGAAGGAGAGAGGGAGGCAGGGACAGAGGGGCTCTGCAGCTGCAGGAAGTTGGAAATGTATCATGAGGCTGTGTCTTGGTGAGAGGTAGCGATAAGGATTTTACAATTGGGAGACAAAGAGGAACAAGGACAGTGCAATCTGGGAAGAGGAAGCCCGTGAGTACAGGCATGGAGATGGAGGAACCCGGGGTCAGTGGCTCTTAGGGACATGGCGTAGAGTCCCATCTGCACAGAGCCTCAGGGTAGAAGACGCAGGTTGAGGTGACCACGCTGCCTCCCTGCAGAATTGCCTCCACGCCCTTCGCTTTGCTAACTCTACCTTGCCTGTTGCCTCTGGGAATTCTTCGTTTCTGTCTCCGTTCTGTTTCATCACTGGCTCTGTTATGATCATGTATTCATGCCTGGGTTTCCCCCACAGGACCATAAGCGGCGGGGACTAGAATAGTGATTTAGAGTAGGCATTTGGTAGCTAATTGCCAGGTGAGAGGCCACCATTTTTGGTTCTATTGCTATATCCATTTTGCCGTTGCGATCCTGCCCATGGACTTTATATGTGTGCTCAAGTCCCTCTAGTGCAACTCTGTCTTGTCTTTATCTTATTCTAGCAGATATTTCATTTTATATTTGGTTTTGGTTTCAGATTTTAACTCCCACACTAGCCCATCCCACAATGAGACCCTTGGAAAAGAAATTCCCTTTGTTCAGTCAGCCTGCTCAGCTTTAATCCCCAGTACACAGACCCCCATGGACGTTTTACAATTCAGCAGTTATTTATTGAGTGTCACTACTTGCCAGGAGCACAGGAAGAGGGCAATAGCTGTGCTGTCCATGGGTCGACCCAAGCCGGGCTTCATCCCTGAATCTTAACCAGGGAAACAAAGAAACTCAAGACGATGGCAAGTTCCCATGGAGAAGAGAGACATGCCAATGAGATTAATTCATCCTGAGCCACAATTAGATTAGATGAGTGTTTGGGTCCATCAAGCACGTCCCGATCTGATGATCATCGGGAATCTATCTGAGTGCTTCCAGGGGGAACGAGAGATTGTAATTCCGAAGTGGAACAGAAGGAAGTGTAATTGGATCAATGGGTTGTTAATAATGAAACTGAATTGCTTTCCACCAGAGCGGTGCTGTGGATGGGGCTGGACACAGAGAATCTGGCCACGGTCATGTACATGCTTGGCTTTGACAGATTCTGCAGGTTGGTTCTCACATGCACCCTCTAGGTTGTTTATTACAATCCTCCCCTGCTGGAGAAAGTGTTTAAAGGTATCAAGACATGCCTGCCCCTGGGGGAAGGATGAAGATCTTCATGAGGGTCTGCTCTATAGGGTGAGTGTGAGCATCGGCTCACTGGGTAATTGTTGCTGTGCGTTTTCTGTAGATATACGAGGTAAAGGGAATGCTCTTCCCTGGGGGAATGGTTAAGCAATGGCACATCTACTTGAGGTCCAGTGTGACCCATTAAAGAGAGTAAAGCAGACTCTAGTAAGGGGCTTGGAGAGCTTTCTACAAGACACTGTGGAATGAGCAAAGTTTACAGGAACAGTAGGTAAGATGTCATTCCAAATAAGACCATGGCAGCTTAGTCGTCAGTCAGTTTTTATCTCCATCTGCAATGAAGTGAGGACGGACAGGGAGGGTCGATGAATGAAGTGTGGGAAGGTCATTGGGCATGAAGGGCACTAACGAAGTAGGAATGGGACTGGGCAAGCAAGGAGGAAACCCGGAATGAAATGCATATTCGCTGTCTCCTCTTTCCGCCTAGCTCTTCCCCTACAAACCTTATACTAAGTCACATTTATATAAAATCTATGTGGATTTATGTACACATCGGCATATTGAACAGGTGACAAAGGAGCTAAGTAACATGACTATTTCTAGTCCCATACTGTGGCAGTGATAAGACCAAGGACCCATCCTTCAGAAAGCAACTTGGAATCTAACAGAGAGCAGCACAGGGTAGGACCCTTCAATTCCGGCTGCACATCAGGTCCCCACTAGAGGATGGAGCTTTAGGAAATCCTGAAGCCAAGGGCTATGTTCTGGACCAATTAAATCAACATTCAGGGTCTGGAGAAACAGCTCGGAGGTTAAGAGCTCTTCCAGAGGACCTGGGTTTGGTTCCCAGCACCCACGTGGCAGCTAACAAGCATCCTTAACACCAGTCTGGGAATCCAATGCTGCCCTCTTCTGGCCTCCTTGTGCACTGCATGGCAGGGTATACTTACACGCAGGCAAAACATTCAGATACATAAAAATCAATCAATCAGTCAGTCAGTCAGTCAGTCAGAATCCAGAGCCCAAGTACCCGAATTTAATAATAGTTTGCTGGACTTGGTGGTAAATGCCTTTGGGTTGCAACAAGACAGAAAGAGGCCATAAGCCAGTGCTCACTGGGAGGAGGTGAGGAAATATTCCCAGGTGAGAATTCTAAAGGGACTTTGGCCAGGAAGCCCTTGGAATCTGGGCTAAGACGCACACACACTTCCTATCCAGGGAGAGATGAGGTCTTGAGGCATTTCATTTGGCTTTTAAGAAAGAGTGACCCCAGAAAAATTGAGGGACATTCAAGCAACAGACATCAGTGGAGCAGAATGACTTTCACTTTGATGTCTGATGCTTTGGCTGCCTGGAGACCACATGCCTAGAACAAACCATCTTTCCCCCTTTCCCTCCCTCTCTCCCTCCCTCCTTCCCTCCCTCCTCCCTCCCTCCCTCCCTTCTTTGCCTTCTTCCTTGTGTGTGCGCACAGGTGACTGTATATGAGTGGGCGTGCACGCACATGTGTGCACATGAGTGTGAAGCAAGGGGGCCAGCATCAGGTGTTCCTCGGGCTCTGTCCATCTTGCTTTTTCTTTTGAGACAGTCTCTTACTAACTTCAAACTCACCAACTTGGCTAGGCCACCCCTCAAGTTCACCAAGTGGGTCAGGGTGGCTGGCCAGCAAGTTTGGAGTACTCACCTGTCTTTGTCTCCTCATCACTGGGATTGCAAGCACGGAGTACCATGTTCAGTTTATTTATTTGTTTAGAGTTATTTTTAATATGGGTCCTAAGAGATTGAACTTGGATCCTCATGCTTGCAAGGCAAGCATTTTACAAACTGATCTACGGCCTAGTCCTAGAATAGATCTTTTATAAAACCTTTCTAGAAGCAGTGTGCTAGGGCCTAAGATTGGGATTTAGTGATCATTTGATTTGGGGGCTCACAGTCTGTCCATCACCTAGAGTCATGGAACACAGACAGTGTTTTAACACATGTTCTTTTAAGCCCTCTTTTTCTGCTCATCAGTCCTGACTGGTTTTCTGTCTCTCTGTCTCTACCTCTGGTCCCTAACTGCCCCCATCTGCATCTCTGTTTTTCCCCTCTGTCCAGACCTCTGTTTTCTCTCTCTTTCTGATGCTGGAGGTTTAGGGGAGAAGATGTAGGTAATGTACATGGCTGTGTGCATAAAATTAAAAGTCAGAGCAATTCATTATCTATCTTACATCTATCTATCTATCATCTATCTATCTATCATTTTATCTATCATCTATCTTCTAACAAATGAGCATTTGTCTAGAGCAACTTCTCTATCAGTGGCTATGGAACTTGTTTACCATGAGCCCCTGGGCTGGGCTGGTGCACAGTGGGAGCTTTATCAGTACTTGTTTATGTAGTGGACTCTCATCTCTCTTCTGGACAATCTTAAGACCACCATTCATTTTATTTATCTGTTCTTGCATAATAGATCACCAAGATTTAGTGACTTAATATATTATTTTAAATTTGCTTTTAATTCTGAGTCAGCAAATTGGGCTAAGTTCAGCTGGGTAGTTCTAGTACTGGTCTCTTCTGGGGATCCTTGCATTTTTTACTCACCTGTTGACTTAACCAGCAATGAAAGGTCTGTGGTTGCATTTGGGCTATCTTGAGCTACTTAGGTTCTCAAGCTCAGACAGTCAACATAGAGCCTCCTCAGATATCAATCTTGGGGTAGTCATGCAAGAGGACGAACTGTGGCAGCCTTAGGCAGATTGTGTATACTTATGTGTGTGTGTATGTATGTGTATGCATGTGGAGGCCAGAAGACAACCTGGGCTGTCATTTCTCAGGAGCTACCTACTTTGTTTTTAAACATAGGGTCTCCCATTGGGTTAGAACTTGCCAATTAGTCTAGACTAGCTGGTCAGAGAACCCCAGAGACCCACCTGTTTCTGCTTCCCCTGAACTGGGATTACAAGTGTGTGCCACTCTACCTGGACTTTTTATATGGGTTCTGGAGACTGAGTCTTTGGGTTTGCACATCAGTAACTTTACTATCCGAAATATCTCCCTAGCCTGAGATTCTCTTGGTCAAAAAAATCGCATAGATAATTCACACTCAAGAAGGAGAAGAAATGAACTGTACTCTTCAATGGTAAGAGCAACCAAGTCACATTGCAAAGAGCTGTGCATACAGGGATGGGAAGAATCTGTGGACAAGTTTATTCACATGGTAGTTCCAACCTGGCTCAGCACTATCAAGATTGACTGTTGAATTTCCTAGCCCGAACGTAAGTTCTTGAAGCCATAGTGAGTACACAGAAGTATGAAGGACTTGTCTCTGCTAATATTGACTTATGTACTGGCCAGTAATAGGTCAGTTCTGGAAACCTACAGATTTGTGAGTGTCAGTAAGTCAGTAATGTGTGTTTCCATTTATAAACAGGATTTCAGCCTCCAGCCTTTCTAACTTCCTTCCCTTTGAGCTCACCTATTATTTCCCCAGGCTTATACATATAAACTCAGCTTGGTCTCACATTTTGACCTACTGTCAAAATCAGGTCCATCTTCTCACTCTTTTTGTCTTATCATATTGATCCAAATCTTGCAGAGAACCAAACTTTTAAATCCTGAGATCTTCATTAGACAACTGCTGATGTCAAGCTGGATTCCATGACTGTCCACTGTTTAGAGTTTTGGGTTTTGGGTATGAGCCTGGTTTTCCTGTGGTAGATAAGTCTATTTACTTATAAACTCATAGTAAACCCAAAACACCTTCATCTCCTTTAAGTCTTTATTCAAAACCCTCCCTGATGTTACGACTCAGGAGCTCTTCTCTCCCAATAGGACTTAATAACAGCTACCATTCTTTATGTTAAATTTATTTGTCTGTGGTCTTCTCTCCTCCTCTGGGATTTAAGCCCATAAACTGGGTTTGTTCATTTTTTTTGGTTACTGTTACATCGTCAATACCCTAAACAATATGAAGCCTACAGTAGATACTCAATAAATATTTACTGAAAAACTAGGTTCTCCCCACTTCTTTCTTTCCCACCTTCCATTAACCATCTCTATTTGTTTATATCTTATTCTGTTCAGATTTTTGTGTCTCCCTCCCTCCATCCATCAGCTCATCCATGTACCCATCTATCCACCCATCAGTCTGTCCATCTTTGTAGGATATCTGTCTGGCTGCACCGTAGCATGGTTTAAATAACAGAAAAACTATCAGGATCAGATCAATTGATATCAGAGAGCGTCTGTGGCTTCACCGGCTTCTTGTTCTTACTGAGTATCTGTCTTTGAGGCGAGAGAAGTCTGTGATGAGCACAAAGGCGATTCTTCAGCTAAACAGGGCCCAGGTCCTGCCGTATCTGAGAGCCATCATTAGGAAGCCCAGACTCTTTCATGCCTGAAACTTTAAAAGAAGGAAACTACACACATTAGAAGATTTCTTCTTTTCATCTGAGATGCTTTGGCACCTGTGGGGCTGGGAGGGTCATTGCAGGAAGGTGAGCCTCACCCCATCATTATTTTATCCTCAAGGACAAAATTTGTGAGGTTTCTGCTGTTCTGTACCTTGGGAGCCTCTTTATTTTTAAACAGCTATGGAGGAATTTTGATGACTTCTGCTTGTCACACGGTTAGGCTAAAGGTGAGAGAAAAACATATTCTGGTCAGCTTGCTGGGTCGGTAGTGTTTTAACATGGGGAAAGGAGGGACATCTGTCTCGTTGTCACCAGTGTCTAGAATCTGCTTGATGGGTCTGAGGCGGAGACAGGTTGTCCACAGCCGAACCACAGGCAAAACATTCCTGAATCTACTCAGGCCATCATTTAATTGGGCTCATACTGTAGTGATTTTATTTTATACTCATTTATTTAGTGCATATATGTGAGTGGTGTATATGTGTGTGGTATATGAGCACATGGGATGTGTGCGTGCATGAAGGCCAGAGGAGGAGTCAGATGTCCTGCTCTAACAATTTCTACCATGGTCCTTTAAGACCTGGGTCTCTCACTAAATCTGGAGCTAGGCTGGCTGGCCAGTAAGCCCCAGCTGTCTTCCAGTGTCCACCCCTCTATAGCACTGAGGTTACAGGCACACACATGGCCTGGGGACTTGAACTCAGGTCTTCGAGCTTATGCAGCAAGTGTTCTTACCCACTGAACCATCTCTCCAGCTCCTATTTATTTGTTTGGACTGAAGACTCCTGATACATTAACACCGGTCCATACAATGACCAGTACAAGGAAAATAACCACAATAGGCATAAGGCTGACATCTTGAAAAGTGTTTGCTTTGGATTTGACCTTGACTGACACCTGGAAACTTCGCTCTGCATTGCTCTCTAACAAGGATAAACCTGTTTGGTCCACCTGGGACACTGAGTGTGTGCTTCCCTTCTGGGAGCCTGCCACTGAGTCTGCCAACCTGGGCTCAATCCCTAGATCTCACCGGTGGAAGGGGAAACTGCATGAGTGTGCACACATGCGCACTCCTTCCTTATGCCGAAGAAGTAAATGTAGTAAGTTAAAAATAATTTTATCTCCCTAAGAAAGTCATATTAGGAACTGAACATTTGTAGTCTTCCTCATCCGTCAAACTCATGTGTTCAAACACACACATGTCCCATGTGCTGGTATTTAAAGGTGAGATTTTAGGTGAGGGATTTCAAGAGTGGGATTCGTGTTTTTATGAAAGGGGCCCCGGAGAGCTACCCTGCTCTCTCCGTCTGACTTAGGAAACAGTGTGTCACCCAAAGAGGCTTCCCTTGGTCTAACTGTGATGGCATTCTGATCTTGATGTCTGATCTCCCAAACTGTTAGACACACATTTCTGAAAGCCACTCAGTATATGGTATTCTGTGATAGCAACCCAAAAGGACTAGATGGTGAACTCTTAAGACTGACTTTTTCACTAAGGCTGATGCCTCTGAGACTCACAGAGGTCATCTCCTGGCAAGTGCTTTCATTGCTGAGTGATGTTCTGTGACATGGGTATTTGTATATCTGTTCCCTCATTGAAAGGTCTTTGAATTACCTCCATTTTTTTGTTATGATGAACAGGGTGGCTGTAAACATTTGAGTATCTGGGTATATGTTCTAATGTGAACATAGTTTTCATTTCTTTAAGTTATCCAGAAGTGGGATTACAAGGTCACATTGTAAGTGTACCCTGTTTCTCAAAGTGGCTGTGTCACTGTGTGCTCCCACCAGCAGCACAGGATGGTTTCTAACTGCTCTGCATCTTTCTAAGTACTTAGCATCATCACTCGAATCTGTGTCCTTAGGAAGTTTTGTTTTTAGTTAAAGAATGTGTCTTTTGGGGGTCTGGAAACATGGCTCAGTGGTTAAGAGAACTGGCTATTCTTATAGAGCCTGACCATGTTGTTTTCTGGAGGAATGTAGAAGACTTTGGTACTTTGGGTTTGAAAAGCAGTTAAACGATGGAAGCAGAGCTTAGGGGGCCATTCTAGGAGAAGCCTGGAGGACAGTAGTGCCGAGAGCGATGTGGACAGTGAAGGCTCGGCCCAAGAGGCAGAGAGGAATACGGTCTCTTTTAGCACCTGGGCTAGAGACCATTCATGTGATATTTTGGTGAAGAATCTGGGTGCTTTCTCTCCATGTGCTAAGAACTTACCTGGGACTAAATTTAAAAGCAATGGACTAATTTCTTTGATAGAATAAAGAACCTGAGAAGATCTGATTATTGACGCATCCCAAGGGAATTAGTAGGGCACCAAAGCAGGAGGCTGAGAAGGTCAGGTTGGTGGGCCAAGTGGAGGGAGAGGCTAGGTGTGGCTGAGCTGAGGAGAAAGTTATGCTGAGAAACAGAGTCTTTTGTCAGAACTGGAGATGGAAGCTGGGTCCAGAGCCCAGTGTATAAGACTGTACCAAGTGAACAGTTAGAATAAAGACAAAGAGGGTGGCCATATGTCCTCAGGGAATCAGAAACCTAGTTTTGATGGTGCTGAGTGCATACATGATTTTTCTTCTCTGAACATTACAAGGTCATATCTGTCTCATGCCTCAGGCATGATGTTCTTTCTACCTTGATATCCTTCCTGTTGTGCTTACAATAGCTAGCTTGTCTTCATCACTTGGGAGTTTGGCTGGAATATCACTTTGGGCCCAAAAATGGGCTACTACCACAATCTAATCTTGGAGGACAGTGTTGGGTGAATCATGAATTATTTGTTGTTGAGGAAAAACATTCAGAGAGCTTAGGAAACTTGTTTAAGGTCACATATCCATTAAGTAGAAGAGTTGGGAAGCCAACGCCTGGTCTTCAAGGGCATGGCCTATCCTTCTATTTAACCTCTGTGGTGTGGGAAGAAGTATATATTTGTTCTTTTTCCCTAGTTCCCGGCACACAATTTCTAAAACCTTCGGAATTTCCCGAGCAATGGCAGTGAGAGACAGAACACCTTTTGGTACTTAGAGCGAGGGTCTTTCAGCCAGACCTGCAGTGCGCTGCTCTGGTGGACCCTAGAGAGTGTTGGGATGGGAACTGTCTGCAGAAGCGGCCACCATGAAACTACAGGGCTAGGAATGTAAACCTCCTTCTCCCGTCCCAACGCCAACTTGAGAAGGGAGGTGGAGATGATCAGCACTGATTAAGCCCTGAAGATAAAGGACTGCAGTATCTGCACCCACGCAACAGAACCTTCATAACCCACACTAGTGAGAGTGTGGGGACTTTAGTGATGGACGGCCATGGTGACATGGTCTCTGCCTTGTTCTCCTCCTGTGCCCTGCCCTGCGCCTCTCTTCCAGCTGTCTGCTTTATCCTTCATAATAAGGTGTTAGAAGCAAGTCAGAGGCTTTCCTGAATTCTGTGAGTCATTCTACTGAGTGAGAAACCCTGAGGGAAGATTGTGGGAACCTCTATATACAACCAGCTAGTCAAAAGTACAGGTCATGACCCGAGACTTTGGTTGGCATCTTGAGGGGCATCTGAGCCACTTATGAGGTCTGACTGTAATCCCAAGGAGAGAGAGAGAGAGACAGAATTGAGTTGACTAGTAGGATCTGTCGCCAATGCCACCAGCCTGGGGACCAAGCTTTAACAGATGAACCTGTAAGGGGCATTTCACATTCAAACCATAATAGGTAGATGATTGTTCTCTCTAATTTACTGTGAGGTAGATTGAGCACTGACCCAGGCTCTGTGCACAGGGAACTGAAGAACTTCTTGATCTAAAACATCCCACACATTTGGAGTGTGAAAATTCATAGCCTTGGGCTGGGGACGTAGGTAGGTAGAGTGCTTATCCAATATACAGAAGATCCTGGGTTTGATCCACCGTGAGTTTGAGACCATCCTGGGCTATTTGAGATAGAGTAGCTTTGTGTCTGTGAAGTGAGATGATAACACATATCCAAACAAGTAAAATTCAAACATGGGCCTGGTAATGCTCCATGTGCTAGGATATCAAGGTGAAGAAAGTCAAGGATAGGTTTCATGAGCCTTGGCTGAGGAGGACTTCAAGATCAGCAGACAGTTCCATCAGAGCAGGGTGGTGGGTGCCGATGCGGAGGATGAGGGCAGAAGGAGCTGGCTGGATGGAAAAGCAAGGGCGACGGGGAGAGGACCGTTCTAGGAAGAAATACTGCACGTGACAAGAACCTGGGGTGACCTTGAGGAACGGACAGAACTTCCAGTTTACTGGATGACAGAGGAACATCTGTGTGTGTGTGTGTGTGTGTGTGTGTGTGTGTGTGTGTGTTATCCCTGAGATCAGATCTGGAGGAAAGGGAATTTAAACTTTATCCCAAGGGTATCAACCTGCATCTGAGACTCAGGTGGGAGTTTTTAGTTAGTTTTATTGGTCCATATTTAGTATATATAGTGATGGACTTCATAAAGACCTTTTCACAGAAGTATGTCATGCACTTTGTATTCAGATGACACCAGGGGCTACTGCTTTTTTAGGTGGATCTTGTTGGCTGGATATCCAAGCACTCAACTTAGGGCCTTGTACATGCAGCATGAGCATTGTACCGCTGAGCTATATGCCTATGTGCCCATACCGCTAGCCTTTGTTTTGATGAAGTCTACCAGCCAGGTGGGTCCTCTGACAGGAGCTAAATTAATTAGCTGGCCATTTAATTAAGCATTGAATCAATCAGATGGCTAGCCAATTAACTAGCTAAATGATTAGGCAGCAAGTGTCTAATACATGCTAGACACTGTTCTAGGTGACTGGGGACAGAGTCGTGAATGAGGGGCGAGCTTCCTGTCCTTGTGGGCATACAGAACGAGGAGGAGCTGGGGAGAAAGTCAGTGAATAAGAGACTCTGGCTGCGGGATGCACCATGTATGAGCAGGAATAGGATAGCAAGGGACAGGGATGAAAGGGACTGTCCTAGTCCACTTTCTGCTATGACTTCCCTGTCTGGGTAACTTACAGGATTTTTTAGGCCATGGTTCTGGAGGCTTGAAGTTCAAAAGCGTGGCTCTGTATCTGGGCTGGGTCTCCTTCCTGCACCACACTGCGGTGGAAGGTATTACGAGACAATACCAAATGAGCTTGCCGCAGGACTAGCTGCTCCCACGATGGCTCACTGGTCATTAATCCACTCCGGAGGGCTTCTCTCATGACCCGGTCATCTTCCCAGAGTCCTATCTCTCAATACCACCACCCTGGGGGCCAAGTTTCTAATACATGAAATCTGGAGGACACATTTGAATTGTTGAAGGAGTTTACACAATTAGACAGACTACAAAAGAGTTAACATTTGGACCAAGTCTGAAAAGGAGGTTGGGAGGGGAGCAGGTACAAATGCCCTTGACTTGAGAAGCAGCGAGGAGACCCCAGGTGCTGATGTGCAAGGAGCTCAGGATGTAGTCATAGAGATAACACATGCTGGACACAAGTCACCCACCACCTCTGTAACTGAAAACAAACCTCCCCAAAGCCCCTGTCAGCTGACTGCGGGCCTGTCAGCTGACTCATCTGGGTCATCTGACTGCTGTTAATTACACATCTGAAACTAGCTTCTCAGCCAGGGTGGCTTAACTTAGATTAAGTCTTTGATTTAATATCAGACTCATGTCCCATGTGCTTAAGGATATGGCTTGATTTAACAGTTGAATCTATAAATTGACCTTCTGGTTGGGGGTTTCCTTTTAATCTTTCAATTAGCTCTAAAGATGCTAACTCTATTTGTAGAAAGATAGATACTGCTGCACTCTAATGACTTTTGCACCTGTCTGGAAGGTACAAAGTGGGTTCGGTTGGCTTGGACTAGCCTTGACAGGCCCTGACTGTTCCGGGGCTAGACTTCTTCCTTCAAGTATGCATAGTAAACCCAGAAGGGGAATGAGAACAATAAGCCCCAAGAAAGAATGTTAAAGGAACAGAAGTACTAGCACTGAGCCACGGAGTTCTGGACAGAGCATTGATGTTGTTTTTTGATTTTCTTTTTTTAAAAAGGAAGGTCATGGGAAGAGATTTTTTAAAGTTTATCCATTTCATTCATTTGAAGACTATTCATCAAACAACTGTCATATCCCAGGCACTGTTATGGGTTCTGGAGACCCAGCAGTGAACAAAGTAGATGGAAATCTTTGACCTCCAAGGTGTTCAGTTCTTCTGGGATGACTGGAGTGAGAGACCGCTCAAAGAAGAAAGCTGTTGTAGTTTAGATCCTAGAAGGTGCTATGAAAACGAAACAAAACAAGCAGAAGTTTGCCAGGGACCAGGGTATGCTGGGAATGATGAGATTCCAATTTTGAATGGTCTGGTTAGTATTTCTTTACAACAAAGAAAGTTATTAGGATAATTGATGAAATGTGATTAAGATTTTTAGTACTAGTAGTATGTAGCGTGTGTAAACTTCCTGGCTTATTTAGTAGTTACCTAACAGACGCCCTTTGTCTTGGGAGATGCAGATGAAGTCTTTAGGAGGGAAGGGGATATCATGACCCCAAGTCTATTAGTTTTTTTTCTGCTGCTGTGATGATACACCCTGATAAAGCAGCTTAACAACAAAAGGGCTTGTTTTGGCTCACAGTTCCAGAAGGACCCAGTCCATCATAGTGGGGCAGACATGGCAGCAGGCGGGACAGACATGGTGGCAGAATCAGGAAGCCTTTCTTCATTGCATCTGCATCTGGGAAGCAGAAGAACAGCAAAGTGGGACCAGGTTGTGAAACCTCAGAGCCCACCTCTGTTACAGCCCCTTCCATCACAGCCCACTTCCATCACAGCCCCTCCATCACAGCCCCTCCATCACGGCCCCTTCATCACAGCCCACCTCTATCACAGCCCCTCCGTCAGAGCCCACCTCCATCACAGCCCCTCCATCACAGCCCCTCCATCATGGCCCCTCCATCAGAGCCCCTCCATCACAGCCCCTCCATCACAGCCCCTCCATCACAGCCCCTCCATCACAGCCCCTCCATCACAGCCCCCCTCCATCACAGCCCCTCCATCACGGCCCCTCCATCACGGCCCCTCCATCACGGCCCCTCCATCACGGCCCCTCCATCACGGCCCCTCCATCACACCCCCTCCATCACAGCCCCCCTCCACCACCACCCCTCTACCACAGCCCCTCCATCACGGCCCCTCCCCCACAACCCCTCCCCCACAGCCCCCCTCCATCACCGCCCCTCTATCACAGCCCCTCCATCACAGCCCCCCTCCATCACAGCCCCTCCATCACAGCCCCTCCATCACAGCCCCTCTATCACAGCCCCTCCATCACAGCCCCCCTCCATCACAGCCCCTCCATCAGAGCCCACCTTCATCAGAGCCCATCTCTAGTGATGCACTTCCAACAACAACGTTCTACATTCTCAAGTTCCCATTACCTTCCCAAACAGCTCTGTGAGCTAGGGGCTGAGTGCTCAGATACATGAGTCTTTGGAGGGAATTTCATATTTAAACCACAGCACGCAAGAATGTCATTCAGAAAGCAAACTAGAGACAATCATATGTGTACAGAACAAAGCAAGGATGGTGAGATACTGACCATTGTGGAAAAAGTGGGTGCAAGAAGTGTGTATGGGAGATCTTTATACCAATCCCACACTTTATTGGGTAGCATGACTTGACTTTAAAACCTGAAACGTGAACGAAGGCTAGGGCAGTTACAGTTTCGAATGCCCATCTCCTTCCATTCTGCTCCAAGTTCAACATGACAGCGTGACTTGATGTGATGCCCCCCGCCCCCCGCAATGGTGTCTTTAAAAAGGTTCTGTCTGTGTCTACACCTTTACCAAAGACTGTCTTTTCTCTTTTAGAGAATTCCCGCTCATCCCTTACCGCCTCCCTTGTAGAAATGCCCCTTGTTGCTTCTTCCTCTCTCCAAAAAGAAGCAATAAAGTCTTTGCTCATTACAAAAGCATGCTATTGTCTTATCTTTTTGTATATACATATATATACATATATGTATATATCTACAAGTGTGCATGCATATGTGTGGGTGCATATACACATATGTGCATGTGCATGTGGAAGCCAGAGCTGATGTTGTATGTCTTCAATCACTTTCCACCTTATTATTTGAGACAGTCTCTCACCAGCTTGGCTAGACTGGCTGGCCATCAAGTCCTAGGGATCTTCAATCTCTGCCTTCCCAGCTCTGGGTTAACAAGTGGGCACTTCTGCGCCTGACTTTTTACTTGGGTGCTGGAAAATCCAAACATATCCTTATGCTGTGTGGCATTTTACCAACTGCGCCTCCTTCCGAACCCTGCATGCTATTATCCCGATTTTGGTGTAAGCCATTCATCCTTGTCTCCTGATTATGATGCTCTGGTTCTCAGGAGGCCTGGATCTCTTTCATCGTTCCTCCCCCGTCCTGTGTGCTGTCTGGTCCAGAACTGAAGTGTAATAGTACGTTGCTGAATGAATAGAAGGACCCGACTGGTGCACAGGCACAGGAGCCGGACAGGAGAGCCGGCGCTGTGAACGAGTGGACCCAGTGGAACAAACTGTTACCAGTGCATGGCAGACAGGCCCCTTCGTGGAAACGGCTGATGCCACATCTATGGGGAGGCCCAACATTCAGGAACTTGCAGGGTGGGGAGACACGGCGTCTGCATCTTGCAGCGGGCAGTCAGGGGCTGATGGAGTGCAGAGCATAGGCAGGAAGGTGTTTGGCTCAAATCGTGGCAGACTTAGGACTTAGGCTGGCCTAAAAGTAAACTGACCCTGGGCTGTTGACCAGTCCCCCGTTGTCATTAAATGACTAAGAATCATTTGCACCACGCTCCCTTTCAAAAGAGGCTGCCAGGCTGAACTTGAAAAATCTTAGTGGCGCAGGGCTGAGCAGAAGCACGCAGGCGATTAGCGCAAACCCCACAGGTTTCACCTGCTCCCTCATCACTCTGATGCCCCCAGTTCTGAGGCTTAGGAGGAGCGTGACCCGGCATGTTAACCTTCCATGTGGAATGCAGAACTCAAGACTGCTATTGGATTGGCTTCATCTCTCTGGGCCCCAGGGGAATAGAGATTCTTTGCTATACAGGACACCGTCTCCAGCCGTTGTAGTAGTCGATACAGTTCAAGTGAAGCTTTTCCCTAAAGTACAGCATGTGACCCAGACACAAATAGATCAGGGCAGAGTTGAGTCACGTGGGATCCATAGGCATTGCCAGTAAAGGGGCAAGAGAAAATACACGGACTGGAACACTGGGGTGTGGTTGGTAGATGGAAAGAAGGTGACTTGGAGGCAGACAGCTCTGGTTTTGTGACCCAACTCTGTCACTACCCAGTGAGAGATTTTGAGTAACGCTGTCTGTGTGCCTCAGGGTTCCCATCTAGGAAATGGGTTAGTCACTGTGCCAACCTTAAAGGGGCTTCATGGGGACAGAGTGGGTAAGACCACATTATCCCTAGTATAGTATTGGTCATATAAGTGCTCAGTAAATTATTTAATAGTTATATTAAAAAATAAAATTTAAAATACAAGCAGTGGATGCCATTTTAGTCACCGGGTATCTCAACACAAACCATTGCCTCGGCAGGGCACTTGCAATGTATCACTTTGGTAATTAAAACACCACATGTGATAGATAGTCACAGACCAAAACAGAATGAGAATTGTTTTTGCGTTATATCCATCCCTTCAAGTCCCCCAGCAACTCCTCCCAAGTCCCCCCACTCCCTCTCAATTTCTTTGATCATTATTGTTACATATACATACGTGCATTATATACACACACATGCACCCACACACATAATGCACTGAGTCCATTTAGTGGTGTACCTACGTACCTGCGTTCAGAGCTTCCCACTGGGGATTTGATAACCTCTCAGGGAACTAGTCCCTGGAGAAACTGGTTCTCCCTCCCCCAGCGTCAGTTGATTGTCTGTAGCTCTTTATCTTGATGTGGGACCCTGTAGAGTTTCCCTCATCCACCTTGGCACATCAGCTAGTTTGTCAATACGCAGATCTTGTTAGACTACCATATTGTGGAGATTTCATAGTCCAGCTTCCCTGTCACGTCTAGACTGCATTAACTAGTAACAGGTGTTTTGTTCCCTCTGGCTTTTACATTCTTTCTGCCTCCTTTTCTACCATGTTCCCTGAGCCTTGGGAATTAGAGGTTGTATTGTAGATGTGTCGCTTAGGGCTGGGCACCTCACGGTCACTTATTCTCTGTATTTGGTCAGTTGTGAAACTTTGTAATAGTCTCCATCTTTTTTTAAAAAAAAAAAACACTTCTTTGATTAGTCCTGAGAGATACACTTCTCTGCAAATATAAGGATATATTCAATAGGAAGCTATGCTGTTCTAGGGGAGTAACAGAAATAGTTCCTTCTCTAGGGTCTGTGACCTACTTGGTCATGTGTGCTCGGCTATGTTTATAGTACCACGTATAATATTCCTCCTATTGAGTGGAGGTTGTTGATTACCTCCAAGATAAAAGTGCCACTCCTGCACCAATAGAGATAATTTGCTTGGCTTGTCATTGCTGTGGTTTGTAGACTTTACAGCTGGGTAAGATCACTAATTGGTCTTCTCCCTTGCATAGAACTTTCTGATACTATGAGGGCTTATCTTTTGGGAGGAGGCTTCCAGGTCATTTCTATTGCAATTCCTCCAAGTCCTGAGTCCGAAGCATGTCATGTCTTACCTTCAAGTTCTAGAAGGCAACCAAGGGCTACGGTAATAGCCTATATTATTTTGGGAGTCTCTTGGACTATCCTGACCAATAACTTGAAGGGAGATTTACCTTGCCAGGCATTGTGATATTTGTTATGTAGCCTTCAGTCATACACATGTTCCCATATTTATAGTATATGTGTATTTTCAGTAGATTTTTTTAAATACCATGTTTCCATTTGTCTTTTCACACCACATAAGCATTAGAAAGGAAAGAAAGACGTGCAGTGAGACAGATTGGGGTCAGAATGTCAGCTCTCTCATGTTAGGCGGACAAGTTATTTCCCTTATTTAGCTTCAGTTTAGGATTTATTTTCCCTTGTTTGTCTCTTACTAGTCTGTGAACACTTCCGAGTAGGCTGGATCTGACTTATCTCTACCTCTCTTGCCCCTCCAGATGGGTTGGCACAAGAAAGGTGGTCAGTAAATCCATTTCTTGAACTGAGATAGAGTCACCATCCTGGTAGCTCAGTGTTGTCTCCAAGATAGGCACAGTGGTTCACAGCCTGACTCTGAGTGTCTGATATGTGAAAGACAGGTAAATATTTGCTGGGTGGTAGATGAATGTTATGGCTTGAACATGTCTTCCAAAGTTCATATTTGGAACCTTAGTCTCTAGGGCAACAGTATTGAGAAGTGGAACCTTTAGGTCATGAGGGATTTGTGTTGCCATCAATGGAGAGAGTATGTTATTGCAAGGAGTTATTATGCACACACACACACACACACATACACGCACACACACACGCACACCACCACTATAGTTGTTGCTGTAGAAGTAAGGACGTGAATTTGGCCTTCTCTCTTTTGCTCTCATGTACTCTCCTGCTCTCTTGTTTCCATTGAGATTATGCAGCAAGGAGCTCCTTGACTTTTCCATCATGGAGTTTCTGCCCTCCAGAACTGTAGGAAGCAAATCTCTGTTAAGAGAGCAGAGATAAATTACTCAGGCTCAGGTATTCTGTGACAGCAAGGTAAACTAGAGTAACAGAAAGTTAACACTGAACAGAAAGTTAGCTCTAGTCAGGCCATGAATATACTATAGAGAGTAGGTCAGGATGCTGGGCACTGAGGTATGTATTTCACTACTTTTATATAAACATGTAACATGTATTAAATGACCTGTTTATATGTGCATAGTAAGTATTGTGGAAAGAATTGCACCGAATGGTCATCATCAGTTTATGGGAGTTGAGACTTTCAGTTTTCTTTGTGTGTGTCTCTCGAAGTCCGCCACCCATTGAAATGCATCACAAGGAAAGAGCCTCTATTGAGAATGCCTCTGAAAGCATTTCCTCCTTCAAAATGGCCACCTTGGAAAGTTTTCCAGGTTCAGCCTCAAAGGCACATAGAGGCCACCTCAGTCATGGTCCAAGGAGGCAGCGGAACTTGGAGGCCTCATCCACATGGTTCTGTTGTGGGATAGTGGAGGCTTACACCAGTGTTCCAGAACGCCCCACCGAGGGCAGGCAATGGTGTCAGGGTTGCAGAGCCTGCAAGGAAGTTGTGCTAGTTGCTTTTCTGTTGTGATAAAACACCATGACAAAAAGCAAATTATAGAAGAATGAGCTTATTTGGGTTTCCAGTACCAGAGGGATGAGTCCACCGTGGTGCAGAGGCATGGCGGCAAGCAGCAAGCATGGCCTCAGGACCCGAAAGCTCAGAGATTACATTCTCAATGGCAAATAAGGAGCAGAGAAAGCACATTGTGAGTGGAGTGAGGCCATGAACTCTCAGAGCCTGCCCCCAGTGACGTATTTCCTCCAGCGATGGTGCACCTCCTAAAGATCCCTGACCTCCCAAACAGGGCTACCAACTTGGGATAAAGTGTTCAAGTACTTGTGCCTATGAGGGGCATTTCCCATTCAAACCACTACAGAGGCCCCAAGAAGCCACTTAATGAAGCTGTGAAGTAGAAACCTAAGTTGTAGTGGAGACCCAGGGTGTTAGGTGGTGAAGATCATGGGACATTTGCCAAAGAAGGCTTCAGGCATTAAGGCAATCTAAGAGGGAGGTCACGGCTGTCGCAGGCAGCAAAGTGGGAAATGGTGGGACTGTACAAGCTCCTGGTAGCCCTGATGATCTCATCACAGGCCCTGGCTACAGGATGTGGACCTGCAGAATTTCGTGTTTGCCTCACTGGGTTTCCATCTTATTTTTGGTACAATCTTTCCTTCTATACCCTCATTTCTCCATTTTGGAACAAGACTTCTTTCTGTGCTACTGTGTAGTAGAAGTGTATAACCTGTTTTTTTTTTTTTTTTTTCTTTTTTATCTCACAGACATTCACAGTTAAGGGATTATTTTGAGCCTTGGAGGAAACTTTGGACTTTTGAACTGTCATGACTTTGGAGATTCTCACACATGAATTAAATATAGTTTTCATGAAATCACCAAGAGTTTTTGAGAACCAGAGATAGAAAGTTATGATTTAAAGTAATGTACTTGAGTATCAAACTGACATGGGATGGACATTGTTGATCCATCTTCATTATCAACTGGATTTGTAATCACCTAAGAGATATACCTTTGGCCTGTGATGGAATTTCCAGAGGAGTCTAACTGATGAGGGAAGTTCCTCCCAGAATGGGGGTGGCACCATCCCGTGGGGTCCCAGATTGAATAAAAAGGGACAAAGTAGAAAGGCAGTATGAAGTGCACAAAAATTCAATAAACATGTAGATTAAAAAATGTGTAAACAGAAAAAATAGAGGTGAATTAGTCAATATGCCTACACTAGGAGAAGGTGCTTCTGTAAAGAGATAGCTGCATTTTATTTTACATAATAAACTTATGTGTTCTGTGAAGAGCCTGGAAAAAGAAAAAGAAGGAGCCAGGTGAGTACTGATATCTCCCCATTTCTTGGCTGGCACCACACGCTTCTGCCATGCCTTCCACACAAAGATGGACTGCATTCCTCTGAACTGGGAGCTTAAATCAATGCTCCTCATTTAAACTGCTTTTCGTTAAATACTAGGTCTCAGTGACTTGTCAAGTAATTTATATACAAATATAAGTGGTACTATTACTGAAGGGGACTAGTAACCCTGCTTCCCAGATTTGCTTGGAAGACTAAGTGAGATTGTGTTGCCAGTAAGCCTGGTTCTTGGCACAGAGCCAAGACCTGTAGATATAGATCATTTACTATGACATTCAGTTGATGTGGATAACAACTCAGATCAGCTACTAATCCACACCCTTGCTTCTTCTTCCTGTCTGAAGACTTGAGAACTTGTTTTCTAATACCCAAATGCTTCTCTGCAAATGGAGGTGCTGGTGCTATTTTAAAAGATCTCTTCTTTGAGGTGCCAACCTGGTTACATTACTCAGTGCACATTGATATCTTTGGTGAGTTTCTGGTAGTTTTCACTGATTAATATTCTTTAAGACTTTACAAATCTATTGTTCTATAATTTGCTCCAGAATCTCCTCAGATAATCCAAGAGATTACAGTATGGTGGCTGTGATTAATGATTAATGATGACAGGTTGTGCTTTATCTTCTGGTGCTGGTATGGAACTCAGGGCCTTGTGGGTGCTAGGCAAGTGCTCTACCGCTGAGGTATATCCTCATCCCCGAGTGTAGGTTTTCCATCATCTCATTACAAAATATGATAAACTCGTGAAGTAAGACATGTTGGTTAGCTCAGCTTAGCTAGTCTACAATGTATGCTTATCAAAGTGTAAATTAAAAAAATAATTAACTCAATAAGTTCCCTCAGAAATCAATGCCTGTCTCTAGTTATCAAATATGAATTCTAGGTTCCTCCCAAGCTTGGTGACCTCTCTCCAGCATCCTGGTTTCTCTGAGAATCAGCACAGTGCAGGTCTTTGATGTCATCTCCATGGATACAAACTTGAATTTCGAGAGTTTGTTCACCTGATCTGGATATTTGAATTCACTTAAAACACTGTCTTTTACTCTGAGTCTAGGTTTCTCTAATGGTGTATGCTTATTTATTTTCATTTCACATTTCTGTCTCTCTCTCTCTTTCTCTCTCTCTATTATCTATCTCTCTATCTTTCTAGCTATTTATCATCTATCTATCTATCATCTATGTATCTATCATCTATCTATCTATCATCTATCTTTCTATCAATCAAAGGTGGCCACATAGGAATTTGCCCTTTTCTCTGTTCTTGGATGGGACAACGATCTTGCTGTCCAGTGCCTCGCTCGTTTTCCTGCTGATCTCTTCTTTCGTGTGGGACTTTTTGTAGGGCTGCTGGTATGACTCAGCCTGACCAATAAGAGTGCCGCATTCTCATATATCCAGTGATTGTTCAGAGATCATTTAACCCACTAGTGTGAAACAGTTGTTGAGGGACAAAACAGAAGTTCTTTTTTTCCTAGAATTGTTCATAAACAAAGTGAAGTGCCCAAGGCTCAGAGATCATTGTGGATGAGAGGGCAGAAAGACTGTGAGAGTCAGAAGTGGTAGAGAAACACAAGAGAACTGCTGTCTAGACACCACAGGGTCCTTGCACATAGGAACCCACAGTGCTTATGACAGTGTGCACGAGACCTGTGCGCACCAAAGCCAGACAGCACGGATGGGAAGTGAGTAGGAAACCCCAGTCCTCGCCAATGGATCTATTGGCAATTGTCGATGCTGGGAGAGAAGGAGTCAGTTTTCTTTACTGGTATGACAAGTGGTAGATTGACCAGACTCCGGGGACAGACCCATACTGAGAGCATTTAAGAAAAACAGATTAGACCCCATAGGCCTTAAAAAGGGACAAATAATAATAGAAGTGGAATTGGGAGACAGTAAGGTGGTGCAGGAGGCGTTAGGGGTCTGACTATCATAAAAGTGAATACATTGCATCAAAGTTTCAAATCAGTAAAAATATTTTAAAAAGTAAAGTACACACTGGCATATTTGGAGCCTGAGATCGTTTTCTTTGACTTTTTAATTGCTTTTTTTAGACTAGCGTGGAAGAAGTGGGTTTTCCTGTGACATTTCCATACAGACGGCTCACTAGCTTTTGTGGAAACGCCCCCTCCCACTCCCTTTTGGAGCCCCTGCTTGCTTGTCTCCTTCTTCCCAATATGCAGGGCTCTTTCGGCTCCCAGGTCGTACATATCATATGTATTTTCTCACTGTCTCCTGTCTCTGCTCACTTCCTTTAGAACTCTTCCTCTTTTCTCATTACATTAAGAGAAGCAAGCCAGACTCAGCCAGGCAAATGTTGCATTTTCTGTCATATGCGGAATCTAGATTTAAATTTATTTACATGCATAAGTGTATGTAAATGTGTGTGTGTGTGTAGGGTACGAGGATAGAAATGGGTGTATATGTGGGAACTGATATCGTGGTGGTCGAGCTGTCTGTCCCCAGTGGATGGCTGACCGGAGAGAAAGAAGGAAGGTTGCAAGTAAGCTGTTAGACCCAAGCCATTTCCCATGTCAGCTTTTCTCCTGGACTTCCCGTCGTTTAAGCCAATAAATCTCCTCTCTTGCCTTATCCAGCTTGATTTGAGAATCTTGTTAACAGAAACAAGGAATCCTGAACAATAGACTTAAAACAATAACAACAAACCTGTGGAATATGCTTTCAGAGTTAATTTTAAGAGGTGGTGGTGTTTAATCTCATGGCCAGCTGGGTGGATTTAGAATCACGATGGAAACAAGTCTCTAGGCACATCTGTGAGGGATTATCTGCATTAGGTTATTCAGATGGGAAGATCCACCCAAGTCTGGGAGACGCTCTTCCAGCAGGTCCTGGGCTGCATAAGAAGGAGCAGGTGACCTGAGGAGCATCATTCCTCTGTGCTTCCGCACTGTATAGGTCCTGTGACCAGCTGCCTCACACTCTGTTTCTGTGCCTTCTCCTCCATGGGGGACTGTACTCTCTAATTGTGAGCCAGAATCAACCCTTCCTTCCTTAAATTCCTTTTGTCAGGTATTTTGTTGTAGCAAAAGACAAAAAACCCTTTACCTGAAGCAGGGAGGTAAGTCACTAATACAGAGTAATCTGCCTTTTATTTTTTATTTTTTTGCAAATTAATTTAGGATGCCTGCCTTCCTGGCCGCATTCTTTACCTTTTCTGCCATTCTCCGGTGATTTTTGATCAAGAGTCCCTTCTCTTTGAAATTTTTATTATTTGTTTATTTAGTTAATTTTATTTTATGTGTGTGAGTGCTATGCCTGCATATGTGTAAGTGCACCCATGTCATGCAATGCCTGCAGAGGACAGAAGAGGGCGTTTGGTCCTCTGGAACTGGAGTTGCAGATCATTGTTAGCTACCCTGTGGGTGCTGGGATTTGAACCCCAGTCTTTTTCAAGAATGGCCAGCTCTTAACTGCTGAGCCAACTCTCCAGCCCCCAGAGGCCCTTCTTAGTAAACCCCTAGCCTGAACTCTGCTTGACCTTCCTCCTCCTCTCTTCTCCTCCCCCCCCCCCCTTCCCTCCAGTTCCCTTCTCTTCCCTTTTTTTCTCTTCCTCCCTCTCTTCTTCCTCTCCTCCATCCTTTTTCTTTGGACAGAGTCTCACATTTAACCAAGACCGGCCTCAAATTGATCCTCCCTGCCTGCACCTCCAGAGTGCTGGGATTAAAGACCTGTACCACTATATCTTGGTCTATGATTTCTTTATCTTAAAACATATATTTTTCATAATAAAGGTGTTTCATTTTCATCACGTATCTAAAGTTATTACTGAGAGTGGTCTGCTACCCTCGCAAAGGCGCTTACTTTCCCCGACATTCAAGCCCACCTTTCCTTGTCCCGCCATAGACCATTGGATTCCATGTTCTGAAGAGCTGGCTTACTGCTCTAAACTCTTTTTGGAGAGTCACTTCTTGTATGCAATATAAAATCCAAAAGCTCCCTTGCATTTCTGAATGTTTAATTTGGTATCAGAAGAGTTTCTGCATTCTCCCACCACATGGAAGGACGGGAGGTAATTTAAACAGATGTCTACAATGGGACACTCAGTTCAGTTCTGCGTCTTTTGGCATTCTAACCAATGCTGCACATCTTTGTGTGCGATGACTTTGTGATAGTTTCACAAGATGGACTTTGAAAAAGAACACAGGCCAACGGCAGGGTGCTTTTGAAGCCCTGGGTACCACTGCGAAATGATCTTTCCGAGGAACAGTTCCATTTGCCATTCCTGCTGGGAGCAAATGAAAGGGTCTGTTGGTTTAAGCACGTTCCCTCTAAGATCCCTGCCTGGCACATAGTAAATGCTTAATAATTTAGATATCACGACTGACATTCACTTAGATGACTGTCCTTTTTGACTCTTTCTGCTGTTTTCTACTTCATTAGCAACCTTCGAGGGCACAGCTTGTCAGGGTTCCAATGGCACAAACTTCCTTCCCCAGCCTGGGGACTGTGTTCTCAGAAATACCATCTTTCCTCCAAACTTTAGGAAATAATCTCTTCTCCAGGAGAATAATGCAGGGAACTAACCAGGCTTCCTTCTGCTGAGCTAGCCTGACATCAAAGCTACTGCTTTCTTCTCAGTTTATCCTGTCCTTTGTTTGTTTGTTTTGAGACAGAGCCTCTTTAGATAGCCCAGGCTGGTCTCAAACCTTAGAGCCTCCTGTCCCTGCCTCCTGAGTGCTGGGATTATAGGTGTGTAACACCATACCTAGCTGTTTCTCATTACTTACATTTATTTATTTATTTATTTATGTGGTATGCGTATGTGTGTGTGTGTGTGTGTGTGTGTGTGTGTGTGTGTGTGTGTGTGTGTGCATGCACGAGGAGGCCAGAGTTTGACAGTTGGTATTTTGGTTAGCATACAAAGAAATGGGTATTTTCCTCTTGGCCTCCACCCTATTTTTGAGACAGGGTCTGTCACTGAACCTGGAGCTCACTGTTTTGGCTAGGCTGGCTGGCCAGTGCACCTCAGGGATCTTCCTGTCTCCATCTCTCAGTTCTGGAGCCAGCATGTCCTACCATGTCAGACTTTTTATGTTGGACTGAACTAAACTCTCGTGTTTGCACAGCAAGCACTTTACACGCTAGGCCATCTCCCCAGCCTCTGCTGCATATTATCTAAAGTCTATCAGCATTCTTAGCACACAACATGTCGCATAGTAGCTGGTGAGCTTTTTGTTTGTTTGTTTGCTTTCTGAGGCTGGATCTGAGGCTGGTCTTGAGCTCACTACCTAGGAGAGATGACCGCAAGCTCCTGACCCCCTTGCCTGTACTTCTCAAGTGCTGAGCTGCAGGCCACACTTCGCTTTTTGGTACTTCGCTTCCAGATGAAATACTGAAGTAGTGATTGTTTGCTTTCCGACTAGCGTCTCCAGGAGTCAACCATAAGCTTGACAAAGGATGCGGCTAGCTCTTCTTCTTACCTCTTACTTGCCAAATCATAGTAGTGGGTTTGTAGTGGGCAACAATGACACTAACCAATGGACGTACTGATGTATTCTCATTTGTCACTTAATAGTGGGACTGTGTTCTGAGAAATGAACTGCTGAGCGACCTTGTCATCATATAGACATTGAAGAGAGCAGTCTTCATTAAACTGCGTTTATATTTCAGAGTGTTCTGAGTTTCAATGATGTTTTTATTTATTTTGTGTGCATGTGGGTGCATGTATGGAGGACAGAGGACAGCTTGCAGGTGTCAGCTCTTCTTCCACCATGCATGCTCTGAGGCTTGATCTCAGTTATAAGGCTTGGTGCTGAGTGCCTTTATGTGTTGAGACATCTTGTTAGTCCCTTAAGAGCATATTTCTACAAACCTAGATGATGGCGTAACCCACTGCATCCTTAGGCTGATCATCTAGCCTGTTTCTCTTGGCGCCATGACGCATGACACAACAGGAGATCAAACGAAACACAAGAGAAAATGATGTAATTGACAGGTGCAGTGGACTTGAGACACGTACAGTTGCTGCTGGCTTAATTTGGAAGTCTCTTTTGTAATTAGTAAAGCGCACTCTAATGACAAAAATATAGTACAGCAACCACGTAAACCAAGGACAGTTGTTACCAAGTATTGTGCACTATACATGATCATATGTGCTCCGCGTTTCTGTGCGTTTGTTCTGGTGTGTGTGCGTGCATGTGTTTGTGTGTGCGTGCACATAGATGTCAGAGGACAACCTTGAGTGTCGTTCCTCAGAAACATTGTTTTTTGAGACAGGGGTCTCTCACTGGCACCTGAGCTTTACAAGTCAGCTATGCTGGCTGACTAGAGAGCTCCAGGGATCCCTCTAGCTCCATCCCCAACACTGGGGTTACAAGTGTGAGCCACCATGTCCTGCTTTTTATATTCGTTCTCAAATTCAAATTCAGATTCTCATACTTGCAAAGCAAGCTCTTTCCGGAGCTTGCTCCCCAGCCCCAGTATTGTTCAGAGCAGTAGGTGTGTGTACACAACACCACCACAACCTTGAGTAAGAATTGCACAGTGTTGTTATGGGTACCCCCATGTCACAGGTTGCAGGAGTCTTCTAGGTTCTAATATGGTCTGGTAGGTCCACCATCGCGTGAATGGCATGTTGTTGAGACATTGTGTGGTGCCTCACCCTATCTGACTTGCTCCTAACCTGGTGATAAAACAATTATGTTGTAGCTCGGCCTCTCCAAAGCTCTTTCAGCGTCATGACCTGAGATTGTTTCAAAAGTTGGTAATGGGGAACTGGGGAGAGGGAGAGATGGCTCAGCCAGTGAAGTGTTTGCCGTGTAAATATGAGGAGCATGGTTTGACCCCATGCGAGAAATAGATGCCAGGTTGGCAGTGCACATCGTCATCTTTAGGCCAGGGAGATGGAGACAGGAGGATCCCTGGCCAGTCAGCTTAGCCTAATCCACAAGTTCCAGGCAAGGGAAGACCCTGTCCCAAAAAACAAGGTAGAAAGTATGCTGTGAAAGAACACCTGTGGTTGACTGCTGGCTCCACTTGCACACAGAGCACAGGTGCACAAGCACACATGAACACACACATAGGCACACACACATACACACACACGTACACACAAGTACACATAGGCACACACATATACACATATACACATATAAGCACACACAAGTGCATACATATATTTGTACACACCCACAGATTGGTGGTGGATCCTTAGGCACACACTGAACCAGAAACTATACGGATGGTTCAGCTCTGGATCTTAGGCCCCAGATCTCTGACTCTGACAGAACCATCCTCACGAAACATTTGTGTTCCAGAGCACGAGACCACTGGGTTTCCCATCCTTGCCCTGAGTGTATTGCCCATTTTCATTCCTGGCTGTTTGCCGACGATGTAGGAGGACATACTATGTCACACTGAGAAGCCACCCTGGTTCCCCAGAAGCCACCCCTGGCTTCAATCATATTAATAACCCTGTCCCCTGGTGGCTGAGGATGCGCCCTTCATCTTGTTCACTAAGGCTGCTGCTAACAGATTCCCTAGCCTTCCGCCACAACTCAGTTTTATTACAAAGTTCTGCTCTCTTTTAGAGAAATAGATTTGATACTCCTGGTTTCAATCATCATGTGCTGGCTGGCCAAATGGCTCATCTAGGGTTTTTATAGGACTCAGCGAGACTACCATATTGTGGAAGCAATAAGTTGAGTTGAAATTAACATCTAGCTGCCCCCTTTTACCTGTCAAGTGTGTTCCAGGTAGTATAATTTTATTATCAACCAGAAGATAGAGTGAACCTACTTTTCAGCTCAGTAAACTGAGGTCAGAGAAACTAGTAAGGCCTTGAATGTCAGGATTCAAATTTCGTTCTGCAAAACTGTAGAGACCTAGTTTAGAAGTAGTGGACGGCTTAGAACATGAGAACCATTTGACTCCTGAGCCTTGGGGGGTTGGCAAGAATCAGAATTAGGGTGCTGGGTTTGGGGAGCCAGGTAAGGTAAATCAGGAGACTGGGCTGACTAGCAGCTGTCAAGTTTCTGGGGCAGAGGTGAATCCCAGGACTGGAAGGCCATTGCTAGGAGTCTAGCAATGAGTGAAGCATATCAAATGGGACTGGGTGAGATGTAGCTGAAGGTTCTGACATACAGGAGACCTTTGGCCAGGAGAGACTGAAGAGATGGGCTAGCAGGCCGTCCTTGAGCCCCTATGGCTAGGGTGGGATTTATAAAAGGGTTTCTGAGACTTTGACTGTGGACAGGAGGGGATGCACAGGGCACTTGGGCAGCAGGCCTGCAGGCTGATGCAGGTCCTGGTTTATTGCCAACTAAGCTTTCCATTTAACTCAGTCATCTAACAAATACCATGGAATTCCTCTGAGGTGCCAGAGTTGCCAGGGTGCCGAAAAAACAAGGTAGGAAAGGTTCCTGCTATTTCAGAGTACACATAACACTATATTAATAATCATTATAATCATAGCAACCAACAGCCATCGAGTGCTTAAGTGCAAGGCAGTGTTTTAATTACTTTACATGTATTAATACATTCAATCTTAATGACTACCCCATGGAGGCAAGCACGATTAGTATTTCTATTTTACAATTGAGGAAGCTTTTGTGGAGAGAAGCTATACTCTCCCATCCCTCTGCCTGAGGTGTAGCTCTGAGAGGTTCTGCTGGGACCAGGGCGGTGGCTCCTGGCTCCTGATGCCCTGGGATCTATCTCTTCCCGGGTGGCCACTCGGCCTCTCCCTTCCACTTCTTTCAACAGCTTTTGATAACTTATAGTTTCATTGACTGTTTTGTCCTTCTAACTGTTCTCACAGGCATTTCTAAACAGTCTGCTTTGAAAATGTGCGACTGGCAATTGGTCTCGCTGGTGAAAAGGCAATCAGCTGCATTTTGCAGAATAGTCATCTGTATGCAAATTACTAAAATGATCACGTCGTCATTTCAATGTGTGGAATCCAGAGCCCGGGGCGGACCCTCTTCTGGCCCCCTTGCTAAGTGGCCCTTGCTTCTGCAACCCAAGATGTTGATTTGTGGTCTGTAGAATCCTTGAGTTCAGTATGACATGTTTTTACTCCCTTTGCTCCCAACTGGCCAGCAGAGTGTGCGGGACCAAGGGTCTAAGACAAGGGGACTGGCCTCAAGTAGTCTACAGTCTGGTTGAAGAGGCGGACCATACAGAGAATGAGATACTGAGATATCCCAGCCAGGTGCAACTAGCTGGCCTGACTCCGGATTTCTTGACGGAAGGAGATAAGGTGGGTTTGGAAAGATGTGGATAGATGGAGGTGACAAAGAAGGCCACTGCAGGCAGGTTCAGCAAGGACAAAGGAGAGTGGGCAGAACGCAGCATCTGCTTCTGTCCCTCAGCCTCCATTCCGGTGACAGAATGCCTGCGATCATGCAAAGAAGGGCAGGCTCAGAGGTGTCAGTCCATGGGCGCTTTGGTTCCTGGTCTCTGGGAGGTAATTATCTCAGTGAGAATACCTGGGTAGCTCAAAGCTGCTCAACTCAAAGGACTAGAAATGAGCGAGAAGGAGGAAGAGAGAGAAGAGAAGGGGAGGAGGGTTAGCGAGAGACGAGAGGAAAGACAGAGAGAAAAGGAGGAGAAATGGGGAGCGAGGAGAGAATGGGAAGAGGAAGGAGGCTGAGGGAGAGGGGAGGCAACAGGGGTCGCTCAGCGATGTTTGTTGGCATTGAGAATTTTTTGTATAAAATTTACTTTTTATTAATAAAAATGCTTTTATTGATTCGAGAGTTTCACAGAATGCATTTTGCTCGTGTTAAGACCCCTCCCGTCTCCACTTCCACCGTCCCAGCTTCACCTCTTGTCCTCTGTTATTATTCCTTTTATAAAAAGAGGCCTATTGAGTCTAATTTGTGCTCCTCAAATGCTCCTGGCCGTGTGTCTGGAGCCTGGTCAATCTACCTGGGGTACTGGGTTCTCAACTGGCTGGGCCTTGCACAGATCTTGTACATGCTGCTGTAAGCACTGTGGAGTCGTATGTGGAGCTGCCCTCCTGTGCCCAGAGAACATGGTTTCCTTGTATTCATCCACCACCTCTTTCCTCCCTCTCTTCTGCTGTGATCCCTGAGCCCTGGGAGCAGAGGATGTGCTATAAGTGTCCCATACAGAGCTGAGCACTCTGTGGTCTCTAATTCTGCATGTGGACCAGTTGTGTGTCTCCCTGCTCCACCCAGAGCATAAAATAATGGAATGCTCTATGACATTTTATACACGCATATCACTTCACTTTGCTTGTATTTGCTTCTGTCATTTCTCCCCTTCCCCGCCTCCTCCTGGTCCTCTTCCTCCTTCTCTAACAGCCCACCTTCTGATAACATGTCATGTATAGTTAATCTAGATTCTGCATATGAGTGCAAATGTGCTATTTGTCTGTCTGGATCTGGCTTATTTCACTTAGCAGGATGATCTTTAGTTCCACACACTTTCCTGCAAATGACATAGTTTCATTATTTATGACTGACTTAATCTCCATTGTGTGCATATGTGTGTATATGCATGCGTGCATGCATATGTGCATGTGTGTGTATCTCACGTGCTTTTTATCCACGCATCTGCTGATTGACACCCAGGCTGATTTCTTATCTTGCCTTTTGTGACTAGTGCAGCAGACCACATGGATGTGCAGGTGTGGCTTCCGTGTGGTGACTTAGATTCCTTAGATTCAGGTACGTATACCCAGGAGCAGCACAGCTGGATCATATGGGAGTTCTACTTTTAGTATTTTTAAGGAACTGGCATTGTGAATTTTATTTTGGTCTTTTGAGACAGGCTCTCCCAGTAGAGCGGTCCTGAATTCACTATGGCGACCAGGCTGGTCTCGATTTCCTAGAGACCTTGAATTGCCTCTCGAATGCTGGCTTGGCACTGGGAATTTTTAAAAAATGATGATTTAAATTTCTGCTGAGGAGAGACAGAAGCTATGCTGTGCTGTGACTGGACACAGAGGCTGCTGAGCACGAGTTTCTCAGCCTTTGCTGTATTGCAATCACTGGGAACATTTCAGAAGCATGGATATATGGCTCCCACACCCAACAAGGTTGATTTAATTGGACTGGGGTAGCCTGGAGACCAGACGGGTTTTTTTTTAAAGGCAGTTTTCCATGTGACTCTCACATTCCGGCTGGGTTGGAAGGTACATCTCTGGAGTAGGTCAAAATTATCTTTAAATTTTGGCTTTGAACTTACCAGTTACAGCTCAGTGTACCTGCTCTGCCTGTCAGAGTCTGATATCCCTGCTTGTAAAATGAGACTAATCAGTTCCCCAGATTATGTAAAATGGGATGAAACAACCATCGGACAAGCACTGGGTAAGCGCCATCGCCAATGTTCCTTGAAAATGAACCTTTGTTTTATTTATGAGTAGGAGGTTCACTAATGAAAGCCAGGGACCTGTTGCAGTGGAGTGTGATGGTGTTTCAGTTCTCCGGAAATGTCTGGTGTACTCAACTTCTGTCTTGTTTTCTGGTTGGAATGATCTGGACATGCACTCTGTGATGAGGAGGTAAGCTCCACAGTTCCAAATCTGCCAAGGATTCCAAACTCTGAATGTCTCACACGACCACACTTGAGCTCCATAACTGGGAGTCGTGGAAAATAGTCTCTTTTGGGACACTCATGGTAATGGCTTGGTACCTGAGAGGGCATCTCGGCAAGCTCTAGAGCCCTGTGTCCAGGGGAAAGCCTCAAGGGTACTACTCAGAGCTGACTCTTCATCTGGAAAATCTGCTGCTTTTTATATCCCAGGGCAGGAGGGACACAACCTACCAACCAAGCCAACATCTTTATTAACTCCTCCTCCATCTTCTGTGACTGGTGCCGAGCAAAGACACCCCTCAGATGCAAATGTGCCCACACTGCAGAATTTGTCAGAAGTACCTGGAAGGTTTGAAAACACAGAGGTCTTGTCTCCACTCACAGTTTCGAGTTACTCTTCAGTCTGGACTTGCACCCCAAATGTGCACTAAGACATTCCCACATTCCCGGTGCTCTGTTTTGGTTGTCATCTGATTGTCTGCGTTGAAGGGTTGGGCCCTACTGGGTGCCACTGAGATAATAGTGGAAAAGGTCTCTCAGGAGACCCTTTGAATTCCTATGTGAGACACTTGTAAAGGGAGCAGCTGAGGCAGGTCCGTCACTGAACCTGTGCCTCACTTTTGAGCTTTCAGCTCCCAACCTCTTTTCTTCACAGGAATCTTGTCTCAGATATTTTGGTGTGGTAATACAGAACTAAGTCATCTGCTGCTGCTGCTGCTGGTCTGGGGCCCCCACTTTGAGAATCCCAACTCTGCAGGGTTGTTATTTAGGTTTATTAGGTTTTAAAGCCAGAGCTATAAAAAATACCATGAAGAGCATAGCTATAGCTTTATATCCTTAAAATGTAGTGTAACCAGGCATGGTGGCTTGTGTCTGGAATCCCAGCACTGCAGAGGCTGATTCAGGAGGACTGCTGCAAACTCAAGGCCATCTTGTGCAATATAATATAGTAACTTCCAGACCAGCCTGGGCTACAGTATGAGACCATGTCTCCAAACACCCAAAGGGAAAAAAAGTTAGCTTATATGAATGGTTGACTTGATCGATGCCTGGTGGCATGTAAGGGTTCTTTGTGAGCAAGGTAGGTAATCTCGTTTTCTTGTAAGTGGAGGAGACAGTAGACGGGTTCAGAACTTGGACTCTGGAGTCAGATCTGCCTGAGTTTCAGCCTCAATACCCATGTATAAGCACCAAAACTCATGAAAGTTTCATAACTGCTTTGACTCAGTTTCCTAATCTATAAAATGGGGTGAAGTTATGGTCTGCCTCAATAGGTTGTTGAGGAACAAAGAACATAGAATTTGTAGTGTCCTTGTAATAATAAGTACTATCTAAATGTTATTGTTATAATGAAAGGGGGAAAAGACATTTAACAGTCTGAGCTAGCTCTCATTAGTGGGGTTTGTGGGTGTGTTTTTCTGTGTCTGTCAGTCTTCTGCTGCCTTGACAAAATACCTGAGGAGAACAGCCTCAGGTAGGAAAGGTTTATTTTGGCTCAGAGTTTCAGAGATTTCTGTCCCTGGTCTCTTGGTTTTGCTGTTTGTGGAACCATGAGGGAGATCACCATGGGGGGCGGGCAAAGCTCCTTACCTTGATGGTCAGGAAGCAAAGACAGGCTGTGAGGAAGAGGTTGGGGACAATATACAGCCCCAAGGATCCTTTCTCTTAAGAGTCCCCTGGTTTCTATCACCCAAATTGCTACCACTCCCAATACCCTTCAACTATGAACCCATCAATAGACTGACCCATCAGAACCCCATCTCTGAGCCGTGCTGTAATGGGGAGCAATTTGCCACATAAGCCTCAGAGGCCCACTTCAGTTCCAAACTATAACATTGTTGTGAAATAGACAGTTTCACAAGAATGGGTACATAGAGGAGCTGGGTCAGCACTTCTCAGACTGATTACAGCTGCCTGTGTCAGTCCTCTTAACATTAAACAGGTATGCTGGGGGAAGGCGGACAGTCCAGACACTGCACAGAGTGGGGCCCTGTCCATCCTCTGCATCTGGAAGCGTCTCATCTGTCCATTTGCCTCGTCTTCCCGTGTGTGGGTACTTTACGCCGACATCCCCTCTGCTCCTCTGCTTTCCCCTCTCGGTCACACCGAAGGACATGACTGACACTGAAAAAATTTCAGTCTTTTCAGCAAAGCAGGTGGTGCTGTCCATCACGCTTAGAGACCGACAGGCTCAGTGGCTTCTCGTGTGCGATAGCAGCAGTACATCCCAGGAGAGCCAGGCTAGGCAGGACCAGAAGCACCTAATTGCTTGGATATTTTCTTTTCAAACAGCTCCTCCACAGCTTCCTGCCTCTCAGAGGCAACAGGGCCCTGGCTCCAGTCCCAGGGGAAGATGTAGCTCTCAGCTTTGTTTTCCCAGAGAGGATGAGCTGAAGTAACAGTGTCCATTCAGAAATGACATTTCCAGGGGTTGGGGAGATAGCTCAGGTGGGAAAGTACTTGCCATCAAACCAGGAGAACCGAAGTTTGATTCCTAGCACCCACGTTAAAAAGTTGGGTGTGGAGGTTTGTGCATGTAACCTGAGCACTGGGGATACGAGGACGGGAAGATCCCTCCGGCGTGATAGCTAGGCAGAGCAGCCGAGCTGGTGAGCTCCAGGTGCAGAGAGAGATTCTGTCTCAGAGCAAGGTGAAGGGTGATGGAGGCAGACGGGGCGCCAACTGCTGGCTCCCACAGGCGCCCTCCGCATGCGTGTCCTTTCCCACAAGATGGCCGTGCTAACCAACCAGTTTGATGTCAGCTGAGAGTCCTGATCTTGGCTCATTGGCGTAATGTCTTGAGGATGTCACTGATGCAAGGAAGTCACTGCAGAAACATCCTGGTGGGGACCAGGAAGCAGGTGTCTTGGACGCTAGTCTGGTCTTGGCTACTGTCTACCTATGTGGCCTCTGATGAGTCATTTAAAACTCTAGAATCTCAGCCAGGCATACATACCTGGTGGTGTATGCTTTTAGTCTCAGCACTGGGGTGGGGTGGGTTTAGAGGCAGGTGGATCTCTGTTAGGTAGAGACCAGCGTGGTCTACATAGTGAGTTCTAGGCCAGTTGGGGCTACAGGGAGACTGTCTCAAAACAACAGCCAACCAACCAACCAACCAACCAACCAACAAGGAAAACCGCTCTAGAATCCCAGGGACATCTGGGCGGGGGTGGGGATGGGAACTCTTGTGCTGGGCAAGTGTACCTATGCTCTTTCTTGATGGGAGCCTTTTACATATGGGTGACTATTATGGTTTTATGGCTTGGATCTAAGGTGTGCCCCAAAGACTCATGTACTGAAGGCTTGCCTTCCTGCTCAGTGAAACAGTGCTTAGAGGCAGGACCTTTGGGAGATGACTGGATCATGAGGGCTCTGACATCATCAACAGATGAATTCATAGGTCATAACTGGATGGACTATTGAGTAGAAATAGGGGAGATGGGACTTCTTTGAAGAGTCCGTATTTGGGGGTGTGACCCTAGCATTTTTCCTTGTCTCTCTCAGCTTCCTGGTTACCATGAGGTGAACAGCTTCACCCCACCACACGCTCTCTGACTAATGTTCAACTGTATCTCAAGTCAAGAAACAACAGTCAAGTCACTGTGGATGGAATCCTCTGACACTATGAGCCAAAGTAAATCTTGCCTCCTATGAGTCATTTCTCTCAGGTGCTTTAGCTATATGCTCTCTTCATTAGGGGTTTCTCAGCAGGTGAAGGAGGCAAGAAATAGCTTTGTTTGTTTGGGAAGGATCTCAGGAAACATCTACATCGGGGTCTAATCAAGGGCCACTATTAAGACAGTGATTGCTTCATCCTGCTGAACAACTCTGAGGAGCAGCACAGAGCACGTGTTCCAGAGAGGAAGTTGGGGATCTATCCACCAACTCTTCTGTGACTGTGTGTGTGCTTATGATGTGTGTCTGTGGCTGCAGTGCACACGTGCCACCGCATGCACGTGAAAGTCAGAGGACAACTTTCAGGAGTTGGTTTGCACGGCCTACCTCCTCCAGCAGGGTCTCTCTCTCCCTCTCATATTTATGGCCTTGTGGAATACTCCAGGCTAACTGGCACACAAGCTTCTGGGGGATTCTCCTCCCCTCTCACTGGAGGAGCACTAGGATTACAGATGGATGCCACCACATCCAACTTCCTATGTGATTTCCAGGGACTGAACTCAGGTTGCCGGCTTGTGTGGCAAGCATGTTCATCCACTCAGCTGCCTTCCCAACTCTCCACCAGTCCTTTCGTCATCAGTTTCATTCCCAGCACGCTGTCCATCATAGGCATGTTCATGTTTGCAGAACCTATGATGCAGACAGCTCACAAAACATGTCCAGATCATACACCTGCCATACATACCACCCCTCCTGCATAGCTTAAAGTACACACCTGTATCTTCAACACACAGTATAGTCTACAATACATATATAACTCATAATCCATCTATAACTCCCCATAGCCTATAACTCACCTATCCGAGTCAGCATGTGCACTCAAGTCTCACTTATATGCAGTCTACAGCACCCCACAGCCCACCACTCACAACCCACCATCCCCATGACCCTATACAACCTACAACACACATCTGAAACTCCTCCCTCAGAACATACAGTCTGTTGTTGCACACACAATCCACAGTTCACACATAATCAGAACACAGATACATTCTTACACACAGGCCACACATATACACACAATACCTCATCACACACACACAACCCTCCCACATCCCCCACACATACTACATTTTACACATACCACATCTCCCCCCCACATCATATCCTCACATCTCATAATACTACATCACAACACACATAGAGATGCACACCACATCACCCCTCACACACCACGTCATATACATCATATCACACATACCAAATCATGTACATAGACACACATACACACACACACACCATATCACACAGCACATCATACACACAGATACACTCACACACACATCATACATAGGATATATGCACACAGACACACACATCGTATCACAGGCACCACAACACACACACACACACACACACACACACACCACATCATATACACCATATCACACACCCAGACACATACATGTCACACCATACATACACCATATCATACAGAAACCCCAAACTGGATTTTGACTTTAGCTCATTAAATCTGAAAAGCTCCCTCTTAATTCCCAACTTGAACGGCCAAATGCTCTTCTCTTTTCTGAACCAACAGTAGTCAGGTAGAAAATTTAGACTCTTTGACTTAAGATGGCCCTACTTAAGATTTTTCCAACTTTATAATGGCAGGACAATGGAAATAATTTTCATCATCTTCTGGACAAGCCATATGAGAGAGAATGCTTTCTTGTAATGCAGGTCAGAGGCAGCTCACCTACCCGATCACATGAGCACAAAGGAAAGAGGCTGAGGCTCTGCATCTGCCCTGCTGCTAAGCTGGGCGGTGCAATGACTTCAGTGGATGAAACGTACTTTGAATGCATTTTAATTTGTAGGCATTCCTGGACATAGCCTTATCAAATATAGTGAAGCATCCATATGCTTACTCCAGAGGGTCTCATGGAGAGACATCAACAACACACACTACTTAGCAATGATACTGATATAAAGTGCTGAGTGTTTTAAAAAAGACTGCAAATATGTTATAAAGATATTTATTTATTTATTTATTTGTGTGTGTGTATGTGAGTTTGGGCACATGAATGTGGGTGCCTGTGGAGGCCAGAAGAGAGCATTGAATACCTTGGAGCTGGAATTACAGGCAGTTGTCAGCTGCCAGACACAGATGCTGGAACCAAACTCAGGTCCTCTTCAAGAAATGTATATTCTGTTAACTGCTGAGCCATCTCTCCAGTCCCTGCGATGCCTTTTAGAATGAGGTACTCAGCCTTCCTAAGCCAATTTCCATCTATTCTAATTCTCATTCACTAATCTATAGCTTTAACATTCATCTATAAATTTAGCATAAGCTTTTATGTGACAAAAATGATTCTAAATTTCTTCTGTGTGTACAAGTATGTGGAGAGAAGGTTTCATGAATGAATTTGTATCTGTATTTTAGCACATTCAATAATTTCTACAATAGGCATTTTTTATACAGTAGTACCCCAACAATATTTTTTTCCAAGAAGCCCTGGAAGACAGAGGGAAGGGGGTGGGAGTTATGAGGTCAGGCTGATTTCCACGGGCTTTGTGCTTTTAGCAGAGTGGGGAGTCTCAGCCGGCTGGTACCATTTCTGATGTTGCTGCTCGAGAATTTGTAGAATGGTCTATTACTTCCTTACAAGCTGATAGAGATGTAGACTGTGATGGCCTCAAATAGGCATCATTTACACGGGAGGAACCCTCTTATGTCTTGACATATGCCCCATCTCCATTTTCCCCCCGTCAATTTACCAAGGAAAAAAGGACACTGGAAATCAGAGCCCATCTCTGGACTGATGTCTGAGATTTTGAGGCAGAGGGATGGGACAAGGAAAGGGGCCAGCTTTGTCTCCATCCTCACACCTTTTCCTGAGGGTGCTGTCTGGAGTTAAGGAAGAGCACAGGGATTCAGGTTTGAGGTTCATGGTCATTAAGGGCAACACTTTAGGGTAAGAAAAGTTCTCTTGATGTATAAAAAACTGCCCCAGCAACTCAGGGCTAAAAGAATTTCAGAATTCCAGGTTTGGACATGTCCTACCTTCTCACCTTCCCAGAGACTACTGCTTTAGTTTGGACATTGAGTATTTCCAGGGGGTCTGCCCTGTGCTTGGCCCCAGGCTGCCATTATTAGGAGGTGGGACTTTGAGGGAGCCCTGAGGTCACTGCAGTGGTATCCCTGAAGGGGATCGCAACACTCTAGCCCCCTCTTTGTATTCTCTTTTCTTCTTGGCCACGAGGCAAGCAGTTTGCTCTGGCATACACACCCTGAATTGCCATCAGCACTGTAATCAAAAGCCCAAGGCAGTGAATCTGCCTGATCTAGGCCTAGAAACACCCAAACTGTGAACAAAAGTAAACATTTTCCTTTTATCAGTTAGTTGTCTCAGGTATTTTGTTTTAGTAACAGAAAGATGACTACTGTACACACATTTCCTCCATCACATTCATCTACTACATCAAAGTGCATGGTATGTGTACCTGTGTGTATGTATATTTGCATGTGTGTGCATACATGTGTGGAGGCCCAAGGTTGACATACCATATCATTCTTGATTACTCTCCACCTTGTATGGAGCCAGAGTCTCTTTCTGAACCTGGAGCTTGCTGTTTTGACTAGTTGGCCATCTTGTTCTGGGTTCATCTCTGTCTCCCACACATTGGGATTATGGGCTGTCCACCATTCAGACCCATCTAAGGATGTGTTCTAAGGATCTGAACTCTAAATCTCACACTTGCTCAGCAAGCGTTTCCCTGGCTGAACCATTTTCCTGTCTTCAGTTTGGTGCTTTTTGAATACCTACATTGAGCAAAACACAGCATTGTCTGATTTGTTGCTATTGTTTATTTGTTTATATGCTGTCCCTTCTAGACTGCAAGGCCTGTGCAGATTTTACCCTTCTTGCTCATTGCTGAATCATCAGTCATTTTAACAGCACCTGGCATATGGCGAGTTTCCATTGGCTATTTATTGAGTGAATAGAGGTGAAAAAAAAATGAATTATTACCACCAGACACTCCTAGTTCAGTGGAAAATAGGGGCTAATTTAAATCACCAAGTACAAGATGATGCTTCTCCATTGAAGGCCTATATGAGCTGCAGAGCAACAGGGGATGGGATTGCAAGGGAATGCTGTGCTGGAGCTGGATCTTAAAGTAAGAGTGAGCATTTCTTAGGTACATAAGGTGGAGAAGGGCATTCCTGGGAGAGGAGTCATAGGCTCAGTTGTATGTCCCCCAGTTATTATGCAGAAGTCCTTAACTGTGGTATCCCACAATTGTACTCTCTTTGAAGATAGGATCCTGAAAGAGTTCATAAGGGTTAATCAAGGTCAGTTAAGGCTAATCTCTTATGCAATATTACTGGAGCCCTTATAAGAAGAGAAGATTGGGACACCGACACACACCAAAAGAGAGTAAGTCAAGACAAAGATGGAGAAGACGCCATCTGTAAGTCAAGGGGAGAGAGCTCCATCAGAACAACCCTGGTGACACCTTGATCTTGGACTTCCAGTCTCCAGAACTGAGAGAAAATAAATGTCTTCTGTGTAGGTCCCTTCTTCAGTGATAGTCCTGAGGAAACCTGGACAGGAAATGGCTTGTGTGATGGTACCGGAAGGGATTTAGTCTACTGGTAAAGCAACAGTGGGTTATTGTGGGAGAGGACTGGCTGCTAGGGAAAGAAGCCACGGCCAAGGTTTTCAAACTCGTGTGCTCACATATGAAGCAGGCCAAGTGTGCAGAGCAATTGGCGGGTGAAGTCCGTGATGAGTGGTGAACATGGGCTCCATCTAAGGGAGGCAGGTGTGCAATGATTCTGATTGGTCATCACCGTGTACAAATGGGGTCCCTTGTTTCTCAAGATGAGTTGGAGATGTGACTTTTTTTTTTAAATAAGAAAGTTATTGCTTTCATCTCTTTTGCTCTTTTCACAAGTCCATTTTGGTCACAGATTCCCTCCTCTGCCCACACACCGTCTTCCTTCCCCATCTACCTCAGCTACCTTCATGTACATATGTGTATGCGTGTGTGACCCCAGCGTGGGTCCATCCACTAAAGCCTGGTTAACCTACCATGAGTCACACCCTTAAAAAAGACTGACCCTCCTTTTCCCGGTGGGCACCTTTGATTTCGTTTTTTAAATTTTTGAATTATATCTACTTGTTTATTTAGGTAGAAGTTGTGGGAGGTGTGTGCCTCTGCCACAGTGATTCTCTCCTCCTACCTGTGGTTCCTGGGAATTGAACTCAGGTTGCCAGGTTTGGTGGCAAGAGACTTTACCTGCTGAGCCATTTGGCCAGCTCTGGAGATGTGGAATCTATGCACATGCTCATGATTCTTAAAAGTTGACAACTAAATTAAAATTTCAAGTTCTGTGTTTTGGTCACTTTCACAGCCTTATGACTTGAACGCCTGCTATCGACAACTTAAGGAGGAAAGACTTGGGAGATTTACTTTGGTTTTCTGTTTTAGAGGGTGTTCTTTCTTTTTTTTGATTGGTTTATTTTTATTTATGAGTGTTTTGCCTACATATGCATAAGTGAACCCACGTGTGCAATGCTCACGGAGGCCAGAAGAGGGCATCAGATCCATTGGAACTGGAATTGCAAGTAGGTTGTTAGCCTCCCTGTGGGTCCTGGGAACCAAACCTAGGTCTTTTGCAAAAGCAGCCAGTGCTCTTAACTGCTGCACCATCCCTCCAGCCCCTTTTCCTCCTTTCTTTGAAATTTCTCCATTGAGTCTTCTGGAAAAACAGACCAGGCTCTTAACTGTGGAGTCATCTCTCCAGTCCCCAAAGGGTATTCTTTCATCACAGAGTGTAGGGCATCTGAGTTCATGTTGGTGTGTAAGGCAGAGGCTTTTCACATCATGGTGGACCAGGAAACAGCGATCCAGAGAGGAACCCCTTCTAACCCTCAAAGACCCTGCTCTAGCGTCCTATGGCTGCAGGTTAAGTAGGACCAATCTTCCAAAGTTTCCAGAACCTCCCCAAATAGTGTCAATAGCTGGGGACTAAACAGTCAAAACATGAGCCTCTGGGAGACATATCAGATTCAAATGTAGCACTCTTGGATAGTCCACAAGAGATGGTTAAGGGGACAGTCTGTGACAGTTTGTAACTAGTATGGCATGTATGGCAAGGAATTTACAGTTCTCCAGTTTGGCAGTGGGGACAGCTGGTAAATTTTGAAGGAAGTGAACTTGATGGTAGAGGGCAGGAGTCGAGAACCATTTTATTAAAGGGCCAAGAAGTAAGTAGTTTTGGATTTCTGAGTTACATGACTTCTGCTTGTAATTCTGTCCATGAATTCTGTCCATTGTAGCATAAAACAGCCATGGACAGTATGTGAACAAGTTCACACATCTTTATTCCATTTGAGCTTCTGTACAGAAGCAGGCAGGAGGCAGGTTTCTCCCATGGTCTGTAGTTTGGAGCATGGGGGAACTTAAGATGGGGACATGACTTTACACACTACTGGAAGATAAATGGTGATCCAGAACAGTAGCGACAGAGATGGAGATGGTGGGATAGAGAGATATTGATTGACACTGTCAGTACCTGTAGCAGGGTCACAGAGTAAAAGAAGAGGAAGAATCATTGCTAATGTTAGGATTCGGATGAGTGGTGGGGGTCAGTGTGCAATCTGCTACCATGATCTCCCAAGCCAGCTTATTCTCCCCGGAGATCTGGATTTATTGGAAGCAACAACCTTAGATTCTGATTGTTCTCAGAATTGTCCTACTTTGCTACTGTGGGTGAAATTGAAAACTTCATTCTGTTCAGGGCAAGGGTCACAAAATAGTTTCATATCTATTGTCTTTAGTTTATTAGAGCCTTGGGTCCCTGGTCTTGGGGTAGAAAAAAAGGATTGTCAAGCAATGAAAGCAGCAAGATGCAGCATGGATCAGAGCATGCTTGGGCTTGGGATGTCAATTACCAAATCTCTGTAGGACTTCACTTCCCAGAGCAGCGTGGAAAACATTTGCTAAATTGTACTGTGCGCAGAGTCTGCATGGCCAGGCCTCAAGTGTCTCCTCCAGGTTTGAGTTCGTGCCTGCAAAGACAGGGGCCTACTTTGATGTGCTCCAGGTGGTCATGGAGCTACACAGGGCAGGATTCTGGACTTTCTCTCTCTCTTTTGTCTGCCAGAGCCTGTGGATGCCTCTTGGAAGCAGAAGGACTGAGGAGCCTGAACTCCAGGACCTGCTTCAGAACTAATGAATTCTTCTCACAGGTTTGCAGCATCTGCTTCAGCGGCTGCTGAGAAGTGTGTGCAAAGTGGTCCCCAGGCACTTAGCAGGCACAAGAGGAGAGCATCTACCCCCTGAAGTGTGGGGGGCTGGCCTGCTTCCGACTGTGAAGAAAATGGTTGGGCAGGAGTTTGAGAGAGAAGCCCTGGAGGGTGGGAGGGAACCTGTGTAGAAATCAGCTTGTTTATCTTGAGGCCCACCAGGCCTGGTCCTATAGGGAGAGATGAGTGAGACATTAAAAGCTAGGAGAATAAGACACAGCCAGAGAAGGGAAGGAAGCAACCTCATTCACTGGGAACTCAGGCTGGAATTAGGCCCAGTCATACATATTCTGTTATTGACTCTCTCTGTCAGTTTATCTACCTACCTATCCATCCATCCAACTATCTATCCATCCATTCATCAATCCATCTGTCATCTGTCCATTCATCCATCCATCTTCCCATTTGTCCATTTGTCCATCCACCTGTCCATCCACCATCTGTTCATTCATCCATCCATCTTCCCATTTGTCCATCCACCCATCCATCCACCATCTGTCCATTCATCCATCACATTGGTTTTATTTCTTTGAAAAATCATTGACCAAACATCAGAATATGCCAAACAATATTTCAGTGTATAATTATTGGAGTATTGCTTAAGGTCTTTGGTTTATCTTTCTTCTTAACTTTGTTTTCTATTCAGTTGTCTCACTTTAGAAATTATTTTTGTAGTTGGGAATTCCATGGAAAACTCCCAGCAGAGGTCTGGGTGTGTGACTCCGTAACTACAGTTGTCTTATTCCTGAATGAAGTTTTGTCAAGGAAAGAGTTCTTCAACAAATCTTTGGGTACTGTGGTGTCCACATCCAGAGATGAAGGATCCTCTCAAGGAAACCTGTAATGTCTACTCTTCATTTCACTGCACTCCACTGGAGTGGTCTGCACTTCCAAAATGAAATGCTCTTTATGTAAGTTGAAGTGTGTATGCGAGATTTGAAAGCATACATGGTCCTGCTGTGGGGTCGCCATGACAAAGCCCAGGACCATCTCCTGCAAGGGAGGTAACCCCAACTTGAATGTCATATTAATCAGCTCCTCAGGGGTTTGGCCTGGCAGGACCATTATGCAAGAGCTGACCAATGACGACTTTTGTTCTTAGGGAACTTAAACCCCAGCATCTCACCCCCTGCACAGAGAGCCTCCTCCACCACCATCCCAGATGCATGGTACTGTAGAGGCATAGATACATGGTCTTCCTGATGTCTGTCACTAGATGACCAGAGAGATAAGGCACACATACTGCAAAACAGAGGACTGGAGTAACTTATATAGTCAGCAGTGGAACTGGACCACAGCTGGAAGGGGACTGTGGATGGGACTTGTGGAGTGGATGAAGTTTGGACAGTTGAGGACTTAGGGCATACACAGGCTAAAACATAGAGGGAGGATGGTAAGAAAACTGACCCAGTGGAGATCCAAGTATTCTATTATTTTGTATTCATGCATGTATAATATGTGTACACATGTATATATATGTATATATGCTTGAATGTGTTCACATGCGTGTGAGTACACACATGTATGTGGAAGCCAGAAGACAACTTTGGGTGTCATGCTTAGGAATGCTGTCTACCTCCTTTGAAACAGCACCTCTCATCGACCTGAAATTCACCAATTAGGCTAGAATGACTGACTGACCAGTGAGCTCTAGAGCTCCTCTCATCTCTGCCTCCCCATCACTGGGAATACAGCCACATGCCACCTGGCCTGGCATTTTTATATGGGTTCTGTTCTCAAACCTCAGCTCTATGTTTGAAAAACAAGCACTTTACTGACTGAGACACTTTCCTGAGCCCCCAAGTTTCCTATAAACAGGATAGGTGATAGTCACTTAGCATGCATGAGGCCCCAAATTCCCCCCCCAGTGCATGTGCGTGTGTGCATGTGTGTGTGTGCACACACACTTCCCTGGGTTGGGCCATGTGGACTGCTTTGGCCACTCAGATAAGGTGGGAGGTAACAGTACGGACTCTCGTTCTGAGCTTGACTCCTACAAGTTTTCCTGTACTCCTGTTGTTTACTGTCTTGAGTCTCTGGGATTATGAGAAGCAGCTGTCGGGGTGGCCTGCCAGAGCTGGGAGAGTGAGAGATACCCATGGAAGACAGTCAGCCACTCCAGCCCAGTCCACAGAGCTCACATCAGTCCAACCATATCTGCATGGCATAAATTTTTACTGGTACCTGGCGCAGGGGTGCTGTGGGTTTTGCACAGTAGTAAGCAGCCATAGCAACTAAGGAATTTGTTAAAATCACCAAATTCAGAAGGGAACTTCTTGTTCCTAAAGTCTGTATGCTCCTGCTTAGGGCTATTTACATTAGCCCCTTTTTTTCTTCTGGTCAGAGAACCTTCAGCATGATGAAGCAATATCCAAAACGCCACACTAAAGCTAGCTGCATCACAGCTGAGATAGAACACTCCTATCTCCAGTGCCGGAGTCCACTGTACTGCATGACCTTTGTGTTTCTGACACATTGAGAGCAGGGTCCAAAGACCAGGAAACTTTCCCTCCCAGGTTGGTGAGGTCTCAGGGCTTCTGCAAGCTAACTGATGGTTAGCTATTATCCAGACAGATGGGGCCATTGGCCATAACATTTAGCAACCTCTCCATCAAATAAATGGCCTGAGAGGCCCCTGACACTTCCAGTGGGGAAGGAAGAGAAGCCATATTCTTCAGCTTTACAAGGTTGTTTGAACAAGGCCCATTAAAGGGATCGGTGTGAATTGTAGTTGAATTGTGGTGGTTCCCTGCCTCGTACTCTTTCAGGGTTTGTCTAAGCATATTGTTTGAACGTAGTTCTTCCTCCCATGCTGAAATTTAATCCCTGTTTTAAGGTATTAGGAGAGTAGAAATCTAACCGTGTTGTTTAGAGGGAATCCTTTAGGAGATGATTAACAAGTCATCAGGCTAGAGCCCCCATAACTGAATCCTGGTGGCTTTTTTAGAATAAAGATATGAACATGTTCCTTGTCTTATCATGTAACCATCTGTGGTACCTTTGGATGCAACTGGCAAGAAGGCTGTCAGCAGATATCACCCCGGATCTGTGAGCTAAAATAGCTCTCTTTTCTTTATAAAGTAGCCTGCGTTGGGTATTACAAATACTATAACAAATAATAAACTAACAGAGGGTGGTTTAGAAGGACCAAAGGGCAAGGACAGTCAGATGTCTTCTTCTGTGTGACTTGCCCAGTCTGATCCTTCATCTTTTGAAGGAGCAACTCTGTTGCTCTGCATGACTATTATCCAACGGACTTCCACTGTGAGTGAGTGATGGAACCCAAAGGTGCGGAGACAGGCTTCATCCTAAGCCCAGGATATCCTTCATTTCTCATTTCCCAATCCCCTTCCAGGTCCCTTCTTGTCTTGATCACCCTGGTCAATTCCCCCAGGGGCATATTAACTATTCCCTCTTTCATTTTCAGCTGTAGAACGTGCTCAGACTTGTCTTTCCTACATTTGCTTTGCTCCAAACTTGCTGTCCGCCCCCATGACCTGAATGTGGGATTTGTCAACTCCAAGTGCCACTGGAATCACCTGGGATGTCTTTAATTGCAACTCCCGTTCCTTCTCTGTTCTGTATCTGGGTCTTTCAGTCCTCACAGTATCACCCCTTAAACATGAAAAATCGCCCCAACGTTGCCTTTCTCTCAAACAAAAATAGATGTTAGAATAATTCTTGGTCCTATTTTTCTCTGGTTACTGGCTCTTGGTCTCTAATCACTGTCAGATTCCTTGAAAGACATGCTCACACATTCCTTCTCTTATTCTATGTAGCAACAAGGTTTTTGGATCAACCATTGTCATTGTTTATCTACATAATGATCTTAGAACATCCGCCTCAGTCACGCTTGTCCCCTCCCATCTTTTAGGTCCAAATTTAAGTTTTCTTCTTCCCAGAACTCTCTTTTTTTCACTCTTTCAATTGGAGTTAGGTCCTCAGAGTGTCTCTCTTTTTCATAACACACTGTTCCATTTTGGTCAAATGTCTGTAGCACTTTAAAGTTAAATATAGTAAAATGCTCTGGTCAGGAGTGAACCAAATTAAAAAAGAAGAAATTCTTAGGTGAACTAATTTAGTCATTCAGTCTGCAAGTAAGTGGTTTAGAGTATAGTATATTATGTGCTGGGTTCAAGTTCAGACTCTGTAGGTCACTATCTGTTATCACACAACCTTATATCTCAATGTTAATCTGTGAATTGCTGAAGATGATAGAATTACCATCTCCAATTCTTTCTAAAGTTGATGAATTAGAATATGTAAAGTGCTTACAAAAGCTCCTGGTGTATGCCAAATATTTGTATACTATAATCATCATTAGGAAGAAGATTATAGTCATGGAAGGATTGTAAGCATTAGGAAATACATTGTAGGATTTGTTACTACAAGAAAGCTTGCATTAAATCAGTAGAACTTGATAATCATAACGTGGTCAGCAAGGTCAAGTCCATATCAGAGAGATGCTCACTACCCAGTTGTGATACAGATTGCTGTCTTTGTTTCTTGGTAGATAACCAAAATGGACTGCCTATCTAGAAAGGGTAGACTATCAAGACCACATCTCAGGATGCTGAACAGAGTCAGTGAGGGTGTCCGAACCTCAACCCCTTCTCTGTGGAAAAGATGCTGAGCCTAGAGGCAGAGGAATATTGAAGGAATAGTAGATGGCAGAGAGCATCTAGAAGAACTGAAAAACCCGGTCAAGAGTCCTTCAGCAGGAATGATCAAGGTGACCAGGGGTCTGAAAGGCCAACACAGCTTGGCTGGGGTGGCTAGTTTAGAAGCCATTTGAAGGAAGGCAGGAGGGACCACAGCTATAAAATTATGGCTAGCAAGATGCAGCCACAACAGCCTAGAGAGCCCTGGCCAGATTCATGGAGAAAGACAGAGTGGAACATCAACCAGCACAGAGGTGTGTTTTTCAGCCAGAAAGAATGAAGTCATTGCAGAGAAATGGATGGAAAGAAAGCATCACACTAAGAGAAATAAGCTAGATTCAGACAAATATCAATATTTTCTCTCTTAGGTCTAATCTAGATTGAAAACGTTCTATATATGTACACACATCATATGACATGGAAGAAGAAAGGACACTGTTTGACAAAAGGAAGGGGACCAGCTGGGGGATAAGGGAAGGTAAGGAGATTACGAATATAAGCAAGGCTTATGAAGGTTGTGAATATAAAGTGCCAGAAGGAAGCCCATCATCTCGTGCAGTGGGTGTATACTGATTTCAAAAATAGGAAAGCACTTTATGACAGACTTCTCTAGATTTAAAGCTGAGAGCGGGAAGGGGCTGTTCTGTAAAACAGCTATGTTCAAGCAAGTGACATCAGACCTACTGTACTGAAGTCATTATTCAATGGCAAGTTACTGGTGCCTCTGCATTTTGCCTCATGGCTGAGCTGTCCTTTGTAGGTAAATGTGCCTAGTAAGGATTTGAGTTTTCATTTGGCATCAGAGTGACTTCATGACAAAATAACAGAACATTAAGAAAGGAAGGGGATTAAGGCAGAGTCTCACTACATAGCCCAGGCTGGCTGAAATTCACTATGTAGCTCAGGTTGACCTAAAGCTCATGATATTCCAGTCCTAGACTCCCAAGTGCTAGGATTACAAGCAAGTGCCACCATGCCCAGACCTGGAAACTTCTGTTTTCATTTGGGTTGTTTGTCTTTCTGATAGTGCTGGGGATTGAACCTAGATCCTCATGCATGCTAGGCAAGTGCTCCACCGTGGAGCTCCAGTCCCAGCCATCCCTGACAACTTCTTTAGTTCCCCTGGTTGTTCAACTACAGAACAGAAACGATAGTGCTCTCCTCCGTAGGGTCACAGTGAGGACTGAATAAATGTGTTGATGACAGTTGACCTTTATTCAGTATTCATTATGGACCAGACGCTTCATTGAGCACAGTGCATGTATTGTGCATATAATTCTCACAAAGCAGCAGGCAGCGCAGTGTCCCAGGTGAGGAATTAGAAAGATGGGAAGGCGATATCTACCCAGTGTCACATCAGGTTTTGCATTAGCCTCTGGCGCCCAGCTAAAATCCCCTAAAGACCACTCCAGTAGTGTCCACTACGAAGCTGGCGCTTAATAAACTTTAATTATTCACTTATGTGTTTGTTCTCACTGAGAAGCTTCCTAAAATTGCTCACCTGTTCAGAGGTGAGAAGTGTCAGTGTCT